>CANJKZ010000108.1:1155000-2355000 GCA_947471745.1 Closterium sp. Naga37s-1
ATGTTGTGACTATGACGAAGGCATGGAGGGCTTCTCTTCTCACCCTTCCTCCTTATCAAAAAATTCTGGCTGGAATTTTTTCGTCGATTTGATTGGTCACCTAGTTCCACGTGTTGCGCACGGTTGTGGCGTGATGTTCATGCACAGTTCTCAAGCTCCACCCACAGTCAGACCTTGTGGGACCTTGTTCGGCACTTATGATAATGCCGCCACAAGGTCTGTCCCCATCCATAAAGTAACCGCTCGCAATCAATTGTCGGACTTGAACTGCCGGGCTTTCCAAACCTGACAACACACGACCTGCCAGACTGGCAGGTGTAACAAAAGCATTCGATCCGTTTTCTGGGCTAGTTTCGCATAACCCTAGGGTGTGTGCTAGGGTCGGGTCTGTCCTAGATTCGTCACGGACTGGTTCGGGACTGGATCCAGATTTCACTCACACACCCCCACCGTGGGAGTACTCGAAGCAGTTGGATATGGGCTGTTGATCTGGCTTTTGCTAAAACGACCTGCAACCAACTTTCACTTAGCAAAAGGGCCAGGCTTGGCAGCTTCCACGATACACAGTATGCAGGGCTCCTTTCCGGTCCTTGCAGGGCGCCTTGCAGGGCGCCGACGCAGCAAATACTGGGCCCAGGTCATGGACACACTTGTAAGTTCTGAGGTCAGTGCCGAACAATGGTGATTGTCGAAACCAAATTTCGGGACACCCACACGTCGCACATCGAATCAGAGCTTCTACACTGCACATAGGGCGGAATAAACAGTACACTGCACATAGTCGAGAGAATACTGTATCCCTCCATGTGCACACGCACTGTAGGAACGTTCGTCCCATCTGGTGCACAAACACACCAACCCACCCATCTCGTGAAAGGAGGCGCATCATTGCGTCGTTGCACAAGGACACCTGAACAACAAGCACCTGGCTTACAGTACTACAGCTGGATTAGCTGAAACAATCACTGTTTCAAAGCAGTGTACTGTAATTTCCTGCCACTGCCCAAAAACACTGCTAAGGGTTTGGTGTTTCCGGATTTCGAGGGATCGATTACCGTATAGGGCAGCGGAATACACCAGATGCCCGTTACAGACCCACAGGGTTACTCGTCATTTTCGGACTGTAATGAGCGCTGCTTTTCGCGAGCGTTCGTTCATTTCGCCAACGGAAAAATGGGACTGTAAAAAAACCGAGGAGTAACACGTTAGATATTTTCGGAACAGTGTGGGTGGGCATTATTTGTTGTATGTCGATTGTTTGGGTGACTAGGCCCATTTTTTTTTCTACACGTGAACATTCTGACGAACTGCCTTCCATGATCAACATTTTGACGAACCGCCTTCCTGTTGAAGGAAGTTGGCCCCGCCCTCGCTGGGGCAAAACTGACTTCGTGGCCGGGTGTGTGGGAGATGCAGCCGACCCTCTGCGCGAGATCTGGAGCTTCTGCACATGTTGGGTTGCCTGTACACGAGGTGTACTAGGGAACCCATGCAAGAGTAACTGAAGCATCCGCGAGTGCAACGCAAACGTCTCGTGCACATGTGCGAGCTGGTGCAGAGGTTCGCGGGTGTTCATCTGCGCAGGGTCGCGTCTGACCCTGCGCACCCTCGCGAATGCACTGGCGAATTTTGGCTAGAAATTCGAATGTGCCCTAATTTCGACCAATGAGGAGCTGGAATTTCGAAATGTCGACCGAGGTGGTCGACGAAGGTGGTCGACGAAGTTCGTCGACCCGCGACGACGAAGGTCGTCGACCGCGACGACGAGGGTCGTCAACCGCGATGACGAGGGTCGTCAACCGCGACGACGAGGGTCGTCAACCGATGATGACGAATGTCATCGACCTGCAGGGTTACCTGCTCGACGAGGTTCTGCGGAGGTGCGCGAACGTCGTCGAGGCTGCTGTGGCGAAGTCGACCGACGTGGCTCATCAGGTGCAACTGTCTGCATGTGGCCGACCTGGCACCTGCGCAATGTGCGCGACAGTGCACGTCGTACGTAACTGTCTACAAGCACCTGCAAAGTAGGTGCTTACACATGCGCTTACAATCACCTGCGGATGCAGCGCTGGCAAGCCGCGCGGGTGCAGCGTTGGCAAGCCGCGCGGGTGCAGCGTTGGCAAGCCGCGCAAGTGCATCGTTGGCAGGCCGCCATTCTGCAGCGTTGGCAAGCCGTGCACGAGCTGCGTTGGCGGGCCGCAGACTTGCTACGTTGGCAGGTCGACGACTTTGTCGTGCTGGCGGTCGACCTGCCTGTGCACTAGCAAACCCTGCATCTGATGTAGTCAATCTTTGCCATTGCTTATTCATTCTGAACTCTGTATTCTCAACTTCCATAGTGAAACTCTTGCTGTTTTGCCCTGTGAACACACAAGTCATAGAGAACACAGACAGAGCTACGATCACTCTTACAACCCGTGCCAACCCAATAGTCTAGCTCCCACCGTTGTAGAGTTTATCTCCGCATGGTGCTGTGAGCGTGGACGGCCCCGCAAGGATACCTTCAGATTAGTAGCCGACGTATCACTTACCTAAGTCGTTCGTAGGCCGGCAACCCGTGCAAACCATGACGCCTACCCTGGCAGCGGCCGGTGCGGTAGAGAACACCTTGGAGGCACGTTTGGCTAATGCGACGAGACGCCATGGAGATGGCGAGCTCGGGCCGGTGCTCCCCTTGGAGGTGGTTCTCCTGGGGATCCGTGCGCAGTGGGCGACGGAACACCCTTCCCGATCTGCATCTCCTCGACCGGTACGCAACGAAGGAGGTGTCGACGAGGAGGTCGACGGCGGTGACCAAGTCGGCGGCAGCGAGGGCACGAGGAAGATAGGAGTAATCAGGTCCGCCGACAATGGCGTCGGCGGGAATCAGGCGCGAGTGCAGCGGTCGACGGCGGCCGCAGGCAGCTCTCCCCAGCGCAGCAGTGGGAGGCCCACGTCGTCGATGCATGTGACGACGGGCGGGATCGCTCCGGCGTATAGCTACTTTAAATTCTCGCCGGACAAGATCGACGTGCCAGTGCCGCTGCAAGGTCGACGGGACCTCATCACGTGGAAGGAGGCTATTGAGCCTCAGCTGGAGATCGCCGGGCTGAAGGGTTTCGCCGACGGCACCGTGCCGATTCCGCACGAGGACGAGGTCGAGCTGCGCGGGGAGTTTTGTGCCGCTCACCTGCTCACCTTCATGGTCATCTCGAGGTGCTGCTCGCCGATGGTGCAGATTGCGCTGAAGCCGTGTCGACTTCGACTGGACGCAGGCCACCAGGCGTGGCAGTTCATCATGTCGACCTACCAGGCGACGGACGACTTGTACATCGGCCAGCTTGAGGAGCAGCTGACACACCCCCGGATGGGCGAGCAGGAGTCGACGACGGACTACTGTAATCGTGCTCGACGACTTATGGCCGAGATGCGGATGGTGGGCGTCAAATACGCTACGGCGTCGTACATCACGCACGTCGTCAAGGGAATGCCAAGTAGCTACAACCTCATGAAGAGGCTGATGGTTGTACCCGGCACGCGTGAGTCGCTCGACGAGGAGTCCCTCACCAGCTACATCATCCGAGATGAGGCGATGCAGGAGGCAGATCGGCCCACGGAGCTCCTTCCGCAGGCGAGCTACGCCGCCCCGACGAAGCAAGATCGCCAGCCGGGGCAGCGTGGAAAGTGTGGCGGAGGTGGTAGCGGAGGTGGGAGGCCGGCGAAGGACGCCGACCGGACGAAATCAACTCGTGACAGTGGTCGTGGCAGCGGTGGTCGACGGCGCGAGTGCTGGGTCTGCGGAAGCGCCGACCACCTCTCCTATGACTGCCCCGACCGAGAGGAGTCTGGCGACGATGACCACAAGGGAGGTCGCGGGAGGTCGGCCAATGGTCATCGAAGTCGGGACGAAAAGCCGCGCAAGGAGAAGCAGACGTCGTCAACGAAGGACGTTGACTCCTCCGGCGGCAAGGGTCGAGACGATGGAGAGGCTTCGTGCTCGATGGTCGGCGTGGTGGAGCCGACGGTTTCGCTGGCGCCGGAGGCTGGTAAGGACTTCCAGGCGGTGGCGGCGGCTGTACATGCAAACCCGATGGCGGTGCTGCTCGACAGCGGTTGCTCCCACCACCTGATGGGGACGAAGGCGGTCTTCGTCGACATGTCGCCGTGTGGCAGTGTGAAGCACGTGTGCGGATTCAATGGGGCGTTGCAGCCCGTCGAGGGTCGGGAACCGTCGCTCTGCAAGGGGAGGCCGGGAAGCGAATCCTCATCCCTGACGTGCTCTACGTCCCGGGCGTGCAGTCGAACTTGCTGTCGGCGGGCCAGCTGAACGACATGGGCGTGAAGCTGCAGGGCGATGGCGACGAGATGCTGCTCGTCACCGCGACCAGGGAGGTGCTCGGTCGAGCACGCTACACCGGCCGCGTCCTCTGCACCGACCTTCAGCCCTGCTCGTCGAAGCCGTCGTCGACGTCGACCGAGGTTGTGGCTCTGCGGACGATCGCATCGGCGACGAAGTCAACGTGGGACAGGTGGCACGCGAGGCTTGCGCACGTTGGCGTCGACACCATCAAGAGCTCGGCGAAGCATGAAGTCGCCACCGGCCTGGACATCAAGCCGTCGACCGGGACCGACTTGCCGTGCGTCTCCTGCGTAGGCGGGAAACTTGGACGCCACACCTTCCCCGACAAGGGCTCCGACGTGGAGGAGGCCCTGGCCGTGGTGCACATTGACCTGTGCGGACCGTTCCGAGTGGCTGCCAAGGATGGCAGCTTCTACTTCCTTCTGCTGAAGGACCGGAAGACACGCTACGTGTGGGTGAGGCCGGTCGCGAAGAAAAGCGACGTCCTGCAAGTGTTCAAGAAGTGGCTGCTGGTCGTGGAGAGGCAAACCAAGAAGTCGGTGATGATGCTCCGCTCTGACCGCGGAGGCGAGTTCCTGGGGAAGGACTTCACCAACTTCGTCGACGGCAAAGGAATCGTCCACGGCCTGACCTGCCCGTACACTCCGCAGCAGAACGGCATGGTGGAGAGAGATGCGCACGGTCGTTGAGTCCGTGCGGACGATGCTGCTGCACATGGGGATGCAGCACCACTGGTGGCACCTCGCCCTGCGGCAAGCCGTCTGGGTGCGCAACTGTTTGGAGCGGTCGACGCTACCGCCGGGGACGACGCCGCACCAGCTGCTGACAGGCAAGAAGCCCGACCTCACGCTGGCGAGGGTGTGGGGCTGCATGGTGCAGTTCATGGTCCCCGAGCAGCAGCGCGGTGGGAAGCTGGCGCCGAAGGCTCGTTGGGGGCTACACCTGGGTGTGTCGCCGGATAGCAAGGGATGGGAAGTGCTCGACCTGACAGACAACAAGCTGGTCACGACGGTCGAGGCCATCTTCTACGAGACGATGTCTCTGGAGGTGTGGAAGGAGACGCATGGGCCAACTTCGGCACGGTCGCGGACCCACTCCCCGACGGACTCCTCGACGGCGACGTTCCCACTGCTCGCCGAGGTCGACGAGGCTGCTGACGAGGACGCCGAGGATGTCCATCCTTCTCCTCCTCCTCCTGTTCCTGCTGCACCACCTCTTGTCGCCGACTTGCCTGAGCTGACACCTACGTCGGCCACCGGCGACGAGGGGAGCCTGCGGACGTTGCCTGTGGCACCGACCTGTGGCATCGCCAGCGGCCGACGTGATGTCAAGCTCGTCGACGAGTGTGCGAAGCCGCCGACGACAGGGGAGCAGCGGGCGGAAGAGATGTCGCCGACAGGAGAGCCGTTGGCGAAGGAAGCGTCTGGAGAGGATCCGCCGACAGGGGAGCAGCTCGACGATGGTTCGCCGAGCGACGTTGTGGAGGTCATTGGTGAACCTGACAACGATGAAGGGGAGCTGTCTGCAGGGGAGCAGTCCACTGACAGCGATGTGGTGGAAGTCAAAGTCGACGAGCCTCCGCAGTGACGTTCCACTCGTGCCAACTTTGGCACCTCGCGAGAAGCTGAGCTACCATGCTTGCCTGCCGCCGACCTCCTACAGCACGTTGCTCGACGACGTCGACCTGCCCGAGCTCGACCCCGACGTGCACGCCGACCCAGAGCATCGCTGGGACATCGCGACGATGACAGTGAAGGAGGCGCTGGCGAGCTGGAAAGGCAAGGCGGTGAAGGCCGCCATGGACGAGGAGATTCGCAGCCTCATCACCAACGGCACATGGGAGCTGGTCGAACGTCCTCGCGGGGTGAACATCATGAAGAACCGGTGGGTGCTGACGACGAAGTACCACATCGACGATACGGTCGCTCGCAAGAAGGCACGCTTGGTCGTGAAGGGCTTCACGCAGGTGTACGGCGCTGACTACGATGAGACGTACGCGCCGGTCAGCAGCTACGTCACGCTGAGGATCTTCCTCAGCATCGTCGCCGTCCTCGACTTGCACCTGATGCAGCTCGACATGAAGAATGCCTTCTTGCAAAGTAAGCTGGACAGGGTGCTGTACATGTACCAACCAGACTACTATGATGATGGAACCGGCCGGGTGTGCAAGCTGCCGAAGAGCCTTTACGGGCTGAAGCAGTCGCCGTTGCTGTGGTACAGGGCCCTTGACGGAGTGCTGCTGGGCGCCGGCTGGAAGAAAATTCAGGTCGACGAGGCTCTCTACTTCAAGGTCGGCGACGGAGGAGTGATGTGCTGGGTGCTCGTCTATGTCGACGACCTGCTTGCCGCCAGCAGCAGCTTCGCGATGCTGAAGGAGCTGAAGGAGCTGCTGGAGGCTGCCTTTGAGCTGCGTGAGATCAGCCCGGTCGAGAAGTACCTCGGGCTGGAGATCGTGCGAGATAGGTCGGCAAGGAAGCTGTGGCTGCACCAGCAGTCGTACGCCGACAAGCTGCGCAGGCGTTTCATCGACGAGGAGCAGACTGGGCGGATCCCGAAGACGCTGGTCTCCGTCGACGCTTTCGCGGAGCTGACATTCGATGACGAGGATGCTCAGTCGCGCGAAGAGGAGGAATACCGGCAGAAGGTCGGCTCGCTGCACTTTGCGGCGACAACGACGAGGCCGGACATCGCCTTCGCGTGCAGCAAGCTGGGAAGCGGCCTGACGGTGCTGAGCGACAACCACTGGCGCGAGGTTGATCGCTGCCTGCACTACCTCGCCGACACCTGTGACACCGCCCTGGAGTTTGGCGGTGGACCAGAGACGCTGTGCCTGGTCGGCTACGTGGACGCCGACGACGCAGGCGACAAGCAGAACCGGACGAGCACGGGCGGCTACGTGTTCGTCTTCGGAGGGGCCGCTGTCTCCTGGTCGAGCCAGCGCATCAAGTACGCGACGCTTTCATCGACCGAGTCTGAGTACGTCGCGGCCACGAAAGCCGGCAAGGAGGGACGCCGACTTCGCTTCCTTCTTGCAGAGTTCTAGCAGCTCGACGCTGGGACACCGACGGTCCTTCGTGTGGACAACCAGTCGGCCATCACTGTTGCAGAAGGCTTGGGGCTGAAGGGCAACCTCAAGCACATGGAGCGACGTTACGCCTGGCAGCAGCAGATGGTGAAGCGTGGGAAATTCGTTCTGCGGTACCTCCCGACCACTAAGCAGCCGGCCGACTTCATGACGAAGGCGCTGCACTTTCCGGCCTTCAACCGGTGCTCCGTCGCTATCGGCCAAGTTCGTCTGGCTGGCGTTGGCGACGGTGACGATGATGTGCAGCAGTAGGTGCCGTGCCCTTTTGCACGGCTGGTGCGGTGACCGGCGTGCTGTGTGTTGTGTGCACGCCGAAGGATTTTCCCCGTGTATTCTATCCCTTGGGTTCTGGGTGGACCTTGTGCGTAGGGTGCCCATGCGTGAGCGCGGCAGGGGAGTGTTGAAGGAAGTTGGCCCCGCCCTCGCTTGGGCAAAACTGACTTCGTGGTCGGGTGTGTGGGAGATGCAGCCGACCCTCTGCGCGAGATCTGGAGCTTCTGCGCAGGTTGGGTTGCCTGTACACGAGGTGTACTAGGGAACCCATGCAAGAGTAACTGAAGCATCCGCGAGCGCAACGCAAACGTCTCGTGCACATGTGCGAGTGGCGCAGCTGGTGCAAAGGTTCGCGGGTGTTCATCTGCGCAGGGTCGCGTCTCTGCGCACCCTCGCGAATGCACTGGCGAATTTTGGCTAGAAATTCGAATGTGCCCTAATTTCGACCATTGAGGAGCTGGAATTTCGAAATGTCGACCGAGGAGGTCGACGAAGGTGGTCGACGAAGTTCATCGACCCGCGACGACGAAGGTCGTCGACCGCGACGACGAGGGTCGTCAACCGCGACGACGAGGGTCGTCAACCGCGACGACGAGGGTCGTCAACCGATGATGACGAAGGTCATCGACCTGCAGGGTTACCTGCTCGACGAGGCTGCTGTGGCGAAGTCGACCGATGTGGCAGCACGTGGTCGACGTGGCTCATCAGGTGCAACTGTCTGCATGTGGCCGACCTGGCACCTGCGCAATGTGCGCGACAGTGCACGTCGTACGTAACTGTCTACAAGCACCTGCGAAGTAGGTGCTTACACATGCGCTTACAATCACCTGCGGATGCAGCGTTGGCAAGCCGCGCGGGTGCAGCGTTGGCAAGCCGCGCGGGTGTAGCGTTGGCAAGCCGCGCGGGTGCATCATTGGCAGGCCGCCATTCTGCAGCGTTGGCAAGCCGTGCACGAGCTGCGTTGGCGGGCCGCAGACTTGCTACCTTGACAGGTCGACTACTTTGTCGTGCTGGCGGTCGACCTGCCTGTGCACTAGCAAACCCTGCATCTGATGTAGTCAATCTTTGCCATTGCTTATTCATTCTGAACTTTGTATTCTCAAGTTTCATTGAAACTCTTGCTGTTTTGCCCTGTGAACACACAAGTCCTAGAGAACACAGACAGAGCTACGATCACTCTTACAACCCGTGCCAACCCCATAGTCTAGCTCCCACCGTTGTAGAGTTTATCTCCGCACTTCCGTCCCAAACTGTAAAAGGGCAGGCGTTCGAGATTGGGCAGACCAGATGTGCGGGAAACAGCTGAGCATTGTGTGTACAGTCGGGACCAGGGCTAATGTTATAAGAGTGACTGGCGCGCCCCACTCGGCCCAGGCTCAGTAACACTCGCCATTTGCAGGTGATCGCCGGGTAATCGGCGGCGCACCTCACTGAGCTTAGTTAAACTTGCAGTACTCTTAGAACCTAGTAGGGAGGTGGAAAATGGTATAATTTAGTGATAAATGGAAAATATATATATAATTCGCTGTATTTCTATAGAGAAAATGATGCATTGGTCGGTTCGGTCAGTATGCACACTTGTGTGCATGTACAAGGCGGAGCGGGAACTCTGAAATCTCCTAAATGTTAGTGCAGCTCGCTTTGGATCTTGTCCAATTGTTTGGCTAAAACTCGTGCATCGGTGTTTTCTTAAGAGTTTTGGAGAGTTCAGAAAACACGGGAGAACTCTGACAAGTGATTTTCCAAAATCCACCTGTAGTTTCAACGCATTCTGAGTAAACCACCCTGCAAATATTAACCCATCCGGGACCTTTCCCTGATTCTCTGCCGGAAAAATGTTATTTTGTTCATTCATCTAATTCTAAAAATGTTCGAGCTTCTTTGGAAATTTTTGTGAAGTTGGTCTGACTGTTCGTTTGCCTTGTACAAGTGATTGTCAACTGCTGCCCGCGAAATTGCCCTGCCCTTTACCGAATTCTTGCCTATGAACAATTGGTGCCAGCCAGTTGCACGCGGTTTTTCAGACCCGCCGAGCAAGTTGCACCAGCAAGGTGGTGTGTCAAACGGGCAACGTGTGGAACAAAACATCAAATGCAGTGGTGATGAACCAGTGGTAACAAAGCGGACCGACATACAACGAAGTCTGCGAACCTTCCGCAAAATAACAACGGTTGGGTTCTTTATAGGCCCAATTTTACTATCTGCGATGTTGATATGTTTGGCAAAATCCAAACACTGTAGCTAGTGCTTGCGCTTTCAGAAATTGTAGGCAGAAAGTTAGAACAAGAAAGAGTGTTTGCACTAGCAGGCAGTTGAGTACATATAGGAAACCCTAATTTGGGCTGTACTCGCTATAGAGTACCCCACTGCAGGCTAGACAAATACAACATTCTGACACACCCCCATAGCCAAAGTGGGGTGTAATCAGCACAATAAGCATGCAGAGCAATAGTTCACAATGATAAGCAAAGCTAGAGGCTATCACAGAGGGCAACTGAGGAGGAGGAGAGACTATGGGGGCGAGAAGATGGGAGGCGACGGCTGAAGCTGCAGACACACTGTAGCGGCTGGCTCAGTGGCTACCGGAGCAAAGGCCCGGACTTCAGGAGTAACTGGCTCCGCGGCTACGCCGGAGATTGTAGCCTCCGGACTACTGGCGGCTGGAGCAACTGACCCACGGGCGACTGGCGACTACCGGAGATTGTAGCCTCCGGACTACTGGCGCTGCGGACGACAAGACGGCTGCCTCCACTCAACCTCCCCCAGCTGTCCCACACCCCTTTCACTCACCCACTGCTGCACCCCTAGCTCGACTCCCACGGCACCCCCTCAGCGCCACTCCTCCGGCTCCCACACATCCACCCCCCTCAGCGGCAGCTGCAGTAGTGGGAGACGGAGGAGGAGGAGGAGCGAGTGGCGACGCACACACACCCGCCACCCCCAGAATCGGCACCGCGCAGTTGCACGAGGGCAGGGAGCGGTGCGCGGCTCCACAGGGCAGCACGCGCGGGCTGCAAGGGCGGCTCGCGAGCTGGTGGGGCGAATCGCGAGTTGCAGGGGAGAGCGCGCGGGCCCCCCGAGGGCACCACGGCGGGTGACGGGAGGGGGGCCGCGCGCGGGCCCCCAGGGCGCCTTGACGGGCGACGGGAGGGGGCGACGCGCGGGCCCCCAGGGCGCCGCGACGAGGCGACGGGAGGGGGCGACGCGTGGGCCCCCAAGGCGCCGCGACGAGGCGACGGGAGGGGGGCGGCGCGCGGGCCCCCAAGGTGCCGCGACGAGGTGACGGGAGGGGACGGCGCGCGGGCCCCCTGGGTGCCGCGACGAGGCGACGGGAGGGGACGGCGCGCGGGCCCCCAAGGTGCCGCGACGAGGCGACGGGAGGGGACGGCGCGCGGGCCCCCAGGGTGCCGCGACAAGGCGACGGGAGGGGGGGGGGCGGCGCGCGGGTCCCCGGGGGCGCTTCGACGGGCGACGGGGGGGCGACGCGCTGGTCGACGGGGCAGGAAACCGCCGCGCGCCCTGAGCGCTCGGCGGGCAAAAAACCGCCATGCGCCAGGAGCGCGTGGCGGGAAGAAAAAAACGTCGCGCGCCACGGGGCGCGCGACAGACAGGACAGCAGCGGAAGCTAACGGTGGGCCCACAGGCTAGGAGCGTGACCGCTCTGATAGCATTTCAGAAATAGTAGGCAGAAAGTTAGAACAGGAAAGAGTGTTTGCACTAGCAGGCAGTTGAGTACATATAGGAAACCCTAATTTGGGCTGTACTCGCTATAGAGTACCCCACTGCAGGCTAGACAAATACAGCATTCTGACATGCGCCGGTGAGAAGTTCTAGAAATAGGGTGTACACCTTGCTCAGGCTACTTCCTTCTCGAGAAGCGAAGTGAGATTTTAATGCATCCATAATGTAACAAGTGTAACTATTTGTACTTGTGGGTGTCGTCGCTGGTTCCACATGTGTATGTTATAGCCAATTATGTCCCTAATGCTACTATTCAAACAGATCCGACTGCTTTAGTCACATGCCAAAATGTTTCCATCAAATTAGAGGATGCACCCTATATCCCGCTACTGGCATCCAAGATAGAAGAGAACGTTTAAATAATGTTAGATTTCGGATCGGTATGGTTCAGTTAGGCACTTCGAACAAAATACGGTTAGCCTGCAATTTTTTTTGCGGGAGAACGTAGCAAGAAACAGTGTACGTAGGTCATGGGAGTGTTAAATTGCACATGAACTCGAAAGCACATGTACAAATCTATTACTACGCATCATCAAGAATATCCCTGCCCTGGTATGGTAAATCCATGACGTGTGAGTAGACCTGCACTGTGAGATCCCCGATTGATCCTAGGGGGGTTACAGGCACGCTAGCCTGGGGGGGTTGGGGCGCATAGACCCGCATTTGGAACAAGCCATTTTATCCCAGTGGTCTGGTGGCTGGGATTCTGACATGGTATCAGAGCGGCATCAGGTTCGAATCCCGGTGTATGCACATGCAGGCCGTTGCCGCTGTGCCGAGTCCCGGGCCTCCCAGTGTGGGGGGGTGTCAGTAGACCTGCACTGTGAGATCCCCGATTGATCTTAGGGGGGTTACAAGCATGTTAGCCTGGGGGGATTTGGACGTACGGACCCGCATTTGGAACAAGCCATTTTATCCCAGTGGTCTAGTGGTTGGGATTCTGACATGACCGCCTTATTTCCCAAGCCTTCGGAACTACTAATGTTGCTCAGTTTCTTGCATAAAAATACATTGTCAATGACAAACAAATTCTCGGTTTCAAGACCTATGTGGAGCTACCTGTTACTTGTTCATACAGCAAACCTTGTTATTTCTTATACCGTCTCAGAGTTGGTCTCAATCGCAGGGTTTGTTGCATAAAACCCTAAGGTTCTAAAGAAACTTACGAGAGCCAAAAGAGTTCAGTAATACCAAGGTACGACAAGATACTCTCAAGGCTGCTATTCCAGCCATGCTTTCTAGGGGAACGAGTAAGAGACAAGTCAAGGACTAAAATCGTCTATCATCGCAAGAATACAAGGAAAAAGGGCGACACTTACTGTTGTCATAGTGGTGTTTCTGGCATCCATTGCTGCAACCGTTCAACTCTGATAAACGCACTAAGTCGCCGAAAGGGAAAACTGTCAAAGGCAATGAGAACCAAGGCTCCTGTGCATCTGCTCTGGTTGATCTCGTCGTTGGCTAAGACGTCCAACAAGGAGAGTCCAATAACCACACTTCTTACATCTCAGAAACGGGCGAAGCCTTTCAAAGAGCAGGGACAATTCTCTATTATTTCTCGGCTATCTGTTATTAAGGTGAACAACATCAAAGATGGACAGGAGACCAAGGCGGGTAAAGAGGACAAGGAGGATATCGGGAACAAGGTTTAGGCTCTCACTAATCCAGGCCATGAAATCTTTGATATGGAGGAGGAGGAAGAGGAGAAGGAGGAGGAGGAGGAGGAGGAGGAGGAGGAGGAGGAGGAGGAGGAGGAGGAGGAGGAGGAGGAGGAGGAGGAGGAGGAGGAGGAGGAGGAGGAGGAGGAAGAAGGCTACCTCAATAACGATCTTGCCGAAGGAGCGAACCCGGCTTCATCTGGTTCGCTTGCTGCAAACGTTAAGTTCTAGCTAATTATTATTGTACTTTTCAGTGATGCCGCAGAAGTTCCATGTTTGACAACGCCCTATCTGTCTAAAGCAAGATATGGTCGCATCCGGGTAACTTTCTTATTTGCTCAATATGCCAATTACATCTGGCAACGCAACATTAAACATGCGTGTGCGGATGAAAATGTGGTTTACTTGAATAAGCATATCCCTGAGGTTGCGAATTTCCTCCGCGAGCGTGCTCTCAACCCTGCTACTATTGAAGTAGTTCTTAAGCATGACCCTTCCGTGCTCTCGGCGGGGATGATTCGCTGCATCCTGGCAGTGGAGAAGCTTCTGAAGAGAGGAAGAAGCGCTTTCAAGGGAGGGTGGTGTTCATCGAACTCAGGACCCAGTTACAAGGATGGATAAGGATCGGATACGAGGTTTGGTCTCGCAGCATGACAATGACCGCTACCTCTAGCGCCATGTGATCGACAATCTGACAAAACAACGGGGAAAAAAAAAAAAAAAAAAAATGGAGCTACATGCTCAAGACAATTCATGAGATCAATGGGTAGCATATGACCGGGTACTGTAATGACCGTGACGTGACAAACAGGCAGGCACAAATTGGAAAGTGGAGGCTAGTGGTCAAGAGTCTATACCGCTTCTCTCACCTTTCCTTTTTACAAATGGGTTCAGGGGAATGATGTGTGTGATGTGTTCCTTGTCAACTGGAACCTCAACAGGGGGGTTGAGGGGGGACTAGATTTGCGTGCAGAATGCGTGCAAGAAGGCACATGACAACAAATTCGAGCAGGCAGCCATTCATGTGGCCTGGCTGTCAGAATGTTGTATTTGTCTAGCCTGCAGTGGGGTACTCTATAGCGAGTACAGCCCAACTTAGGGTTTCCTATATGTATCCCAACTGTTGCTAGTCCAACTCTTTTTTTCCTGTTTCTACTTTCTACTGCTAGTTTTGACATGCTATCAGAGCAGGTCGACCCCCCCGGTCGATCCTGTGGGTGGGCCCCACCCGATGCTTCCGCTGCTGTACTGCCTGTCGCGCGCCTCGGGCGCGCGCCGTTTTCTTTCTGCCGCGCGCTCGGAGCGCGCGGCGGTTTTTCTTCCCGCCGTGCGCTCGGGGCGCATGGCGGTGTTCTGCCCTACCCGTCGTGTGCGCCTGCCCTGCCCCGCGCGCTCCTGCCCTACCCGTCGTGGTTCCCCCTGGGGCCAGCGCGCTGCCCCCCGTCGCCCGTCGCGGCGCCCTCCGGGGGCATGCACGCGCCCCCCCCCCCCGTCGCCCGTCGCGGCGCCTTCAGGGGGCCCGTGCGCTGCCCCCCGTCGCCCCGTCACGGCGCCTTCAGGGGGCCCGCGCGCTGCCCCCCGTCGCCCGTCGTGGCGCCTCCAGGGGGCCCGCGCGCTGCCCCCAGTCGCCCGTCGCGGCGCCTTCAGGGGGCCCGCGCGCGGTTCCCCCGTCGCCCGTCGCGGCGCCCTCAGGGGGCATGCACGTGCCCCCCCCCGTCGCCCGTCGCGGCGCCTTCAGGGGGCCCGCGCGCGGCCCCCCGTCACCCGTCGCGGCGCCCCGGGGGCCCGTGCGCTGCCCGTCCCGTCAAGGCGCCCCGGGGGCCCGTGCGCGGCCTGCTCCGTCGCCCGCCGTGGCGCCCCGGGGGGGGCCCGCGCCCTGCTCCTTCGTGGCGCCCAGGAGACCCACCCGCCGCCTCTCTTTCCCTCCGTGAACCGCCCCTGCTGCATCCCGCGCTCTTGCCTGCGTTAGGGTTTGGGGGTGGCGGGCATGGGGGTGAGCGGTGTGGGTGCTACCCTTCCCCTTCTCCTCCTCCTTCTTCGTCTCCCACTGCTGCAGCTGCCGCTGAGGGGGGTGGAGGTGTGGGAGCCGAGGGGAGTGGCGCTAGGGGGGTGACGTGGCAGTGGAGCTAGGGGTTCAGCAAGGGGTGTGTGATAGGGGCGTGGGACAGTTGGAGGAGGTTGTGTGGAGGCAGCCGTCTTGTCGTCCGCAGCACCTGTAGTCCGGGGCTCTGCCGCTGGTAGCCCAGAGAGCCTGCTGCGCCTGTCGCCCGTGGGTCCGTTGCTCCTACCGCTCGTCGTAGCCGCGGAGCCTGTTACTCCAGTAGTCCGGGGCGCTGTCCCGGTAGCCACTGAGCCAGCCGCTCCTGTCGCCCGTGTGCCTGCAGCTTCAGCCGTCGCCTCCCATCTTCTCGCCCCCACAGTCTCTCCTCCTCCTCACTTGCCCTCTGTGATAGCCTCTAGCTTTGCTTATTATTGTGAACTATTGCGCTGCCTGCTTATTGTGCTGATTACACCCCACTTTGGCTATGGGGGTGTGTCAGAATGTTGTATTTGTCTAGCCTGCAGTGGGGTATTCTATAGCGAGTACAGCCCAACTTAGGGTTTCCTATATGTATCCCAACTGTTGCTAGTCCAACTCTTTCTTTCCTGTTTCTACTTTCTACTGCTAGTTTTGACACTGGCCTCTCTTTGCCACAAAACGAGTCTTACCAAACCTGGTGCAACAACACCCACCAGCAACGGTGCGGTGAGCCTGGCTGTCATCAAGAAGAAATATGCCAAGTGACCAGCTGGCGTGGAAAGGAGATTCAAAGGCAGGGTCTTAGCAAGGGAGATCAGATTTGTCAGAATCCCAACCACTAGACCATTGGGATAAAAGGGCTTGTTAAGTAGCGGGTCAGTGCGCCCATAACCCCACAGGACAGCGAGCCTGTAACCCTTCCCTAGGATCAATCGGGCATCCCCAGTGTTGGTTTTCAGACACCCCCCCGCACAGGGAGGCCCTAGGACACGGCACAGCGGCACCGCCAGCATATGCACACATGGGGATTCGAACCCGAGACCTTCGCTCTGATACCATGCCAAAATCCCAACCACTAGAACATTGGGATAAAAGGGCTTGTTAAGTAGCGGGTCAGTGCGCCCATAACCCCCCAGGACAGCGAGCCTGTAACCCTTCCCTAGGATCAATCGGGCATCCCCAGTGTTGGTTTTCAGACAAGATTATGCATATAGGAGTCGGCGTAGGAGCATCTATCCGTGTCTCTCTGATATTCTAGGGGGGGAAAGAAGCCCTCAGAGACAATGGGCCTTATGATGTTCGTTAAGGTCCTACAGCTGGGCGGCTCCTTCGCATGCATGGCAACGATGAGTCGCAGTTACTGTCGCCACGTTGTGTGTCGTGTTGTATATCTGCCAAATGCTGCAACGTGTGTACTGGTCGATAGAGTTATGCTGTCTGAAGCTGTTGAAATGGCCAATCAGCAACTGAGATTCTACACATTTGGTGCCAACGAGGCGAAAACCGCCCCTCCAATAAATCACTGTTGCCACTGTACTGGTGTGATTGACAGAACAGAAGCAGAACAGCAAAATGACTGCTACGGTAATCTCGGCAGACAGCGCAAACCACGCATTGTCAATTTCAGCGTACCGTAGGTCCCCTCCCCACTAACACTCAGATGAATTAGAGTACATTCGGGAAATAAGCTGGAAATTCAGCCTAAGCCCCCACATGTAGTTTGGGATCGGACATTACAATGGCAGTTACAAGCCGCCTCAACCTAACCCCTATAGTAAGGTGAAGGCCTTCAGTTTAGGTGGAGAGTATGTCAGTATGGCTCCTCTCCTTGCCTATGCCCATGCCCATGCCCATGCCCATGCCCATGCCCATGCCCATGCCCATGCCCATGCCCGTGCCCATGCCCATGCCCATGCCCATGCCCGTGCCATGCCCATGTCCATGCCCGTGCCCATGCCCCTTTCCATGCCCATGCCCCTGCTTTTGAGGTGCCTCAAAAGCCACACATGGACAAGGCCCCCCTTCAGATCATGCGGTCTGCACAAGGCTCTCACGAGTGGCCCCATCCTGCTGCTGGCTGTCCAGCGGCATGTACTGTGCCATGATGGTGCGGATCTCCGAGTCCATGTATGCCTGCAGGGGCAGCCACGTATGCATGCACAGTGAGGCGGGGAATAAATGAACATCAGTTGGCATGTCCTGCGCCATGATGGTGCGGATCTCCGAGTCCATGTAGGCCTGCAGACACACACATACACACGTACATGCACGCACACAGACACATAGGTGAGGAATGAATGAACAATTACGAGGCTTGTCTCCTCCTGCTGTCCAGAGGCACGCATTGCGCCATGATGGTGCAAATCTCCGAATCCATGTATGCCTGCAGGGAAGTGAATGGATGCAGAAAGGTGGGAAATTACTCCCATTGACCGCATTGACTCCGATTGACCACATTGACTCCCATTGACCTCATTGACTCCCATTGACCGCATTGTCTCCCATTGACCGCATTGACTCCCATTGACCGCATTGACCACCACTAACTCATCCTTGGCTGGTACTCACACCGCAGACCTCAATGCTGATGACGGAACAGCACTGAGGTGCATCCAGTCCCTGTTTGACTGTGTTGACCTGTGTTGACCTGTGTTGACTTGTGTTGACTTGTGTTGACTTGTGTTGACTCACCCTCAGCCTGTCTTTAACGCACGTTAGACTCACTGCAGAAGCTGAAGCTGATGAGATCTGCATTGAGGAGAACTTCGTCACTGTTTGACTCGCGTTGACTGGCGTTGACTCAACCTCAGGCAGGGTACTTGTAGATGCCGAAGCTGATACGGGCAGCGAGGATAAGCGCAGCGCCACCACGATGGCCAGCACAATGAAACACATCGATATGCTGTTTGACTCTCTTTGACTTGCGCTGACTCACCTTGAGCCTGGGTTTGACCCGCGTTGACTGGTGTTGACTCACCCTCAGCCGATACTTGTAGATGCCGAAGCTGATGAGAGCAGCGAGGATGAGCGCCGCCACCACGATGGCAAACACCTTGCCAAACATGTGCGATGTGAAGCCGCCGTCTGGGAGGGGATGAGGGGAGGGGGAGACAAGGGGCGAACGGGGGGGGAAATGGGGCAGTGTAGGGAGTGGGAGAGGCGCCACCACGATGGCAAACACCTTGCCGAACATGTGCGATGTGAAGCCACCGTCTGGGAGGGGATGAGATGGGAGGAGGGGAGAACGGGAGTAAGAGAGAAGGGGAGGAGGGGAGAGGGGGAGCCAAGGGGCGAACAGGCCAGGGGGGCGATGGGGGGGAGTGTATGGGGAGAGTGAGAGCAGCTACCAGAGTGGCCAGCACCTTGCGAAACATGTGCGATGTGAAACACATTTAGACACCGAAACAAACAGACAACCAAACCGACACCCAAACCAACACCCAAAGAGACACCCAAAACGGCACCCAAACCAACACCCAAACCAGCACCCAAACCGACACTCATACCGACACCCAAAGAGACACCCATGACTCACTGATGCATGTGTCGGAGTCGCGCATGTAGACCAGCCCGCCAGCGCAGGAGCAGTCAAATGAGCCAAAGGTGTTGGAGCAGTGACAGTCGGAGCACTTGCAGACTGTGGAGTCGGCCGCACACTCGTCCACGTCCGTGCACGTGTACCCGTCCCCTGTGAAGCCCGGGGGACAGGTGCACCCCGTGCCGAAGACAGAAGAATCCTGGAGAGGTGGGGAAGGGCGAGAGGGGGGAAGGGAGAGGAGAGAGAGGAGGAGAGCGGAGGGGAAGGGAGAGGGAAAGAGAGGGGAGAGGAGGGGAGGGGAGGGGAGGGGAGGGGAGGGGAGGTGAAGGGAGAGCGGAGACGGGAGGGAGGGGAGTGGAGAGGGGTGGGGAGGGAAGGGGAGGGGGGAGATTGGAGGGCGGTAAGCAGTCACACCGGCCAGGCTGAGGGAAGAGTGGAAAAGGGAGGGTGGGACGGAGGAAAGGAGGGAGGGGAGAAGGGAAAGAGAGGAAAAAAAAGGGAGAGATGTTGACATGTGGCGCTGCATTGCAAGCAGGTGGATCAATTCACACACCCATACACCACCCCACTCGCACACCCCACTCGCACACCCCACTCGCACACCCCACCCACACGCACACCACGCCACCCCGTTGCTGGCACTCACATCGCACGCGGAGAAGGTCTGCTTACTGTGCTCTGCATTCCAGCAGCCTCCGTGGTTCACCCGGCACCGCCCCACTCCTTGGGCTGCAGGGAAGTCAGGAAAAAGGGGAAAGGGGAGAAGGGGTTGAGGAGGGATAGTGCTTCAGGTGCCAGCAGCCTCCGTGGTTCACCCGGCACTGCCCCACCCCTTGGGCTGCAGGGAGGGAAGGGCGAGGGGGCGGGGAGAAAGGAGGGGAGAGAGAGGAGAAAGGGGAGCGGGAGGAGAACGTAGTGGTGATGGTGCTTCAGGTGCAAGCAACCCCCGTGGTTCACCCGGCACCGCCCAACGCATTGGGCTGCAACGGAGTCAGGAAACAGCGCGCGAGGGGGAGGACGGGGTCAGGATACTGATTTCACAAATCAATTGTCATTAGCAGTTTGCACTGTAGCTGGTAGCAAATGACGTGCGTGTATGTTTTACTTCGTAACCCTCTAGGCGCACTACCTGTAACATAGCTGGTAACACTCACGGGCACATTTTTTGTAACCGTCGCCCACAAAGTTGACCCCTGAGACGGGGTCGCTAGGGCACTGGCACACCCTGCCTCTGAACGTGTCCTGTGGGGAGAGAGAAGGGGTGGGGGAAAAAAGGGGGGGGAGAAGTGGGTGGGGGAGAAACGGGCGGGGGAGAAACGGGCAGAGGGGTATTTGATTTAGGTAAGAAAAAGGAGCAGGGGAGAAAGGGGTGAGGGAGAACGGCACGATGGAGAAAGGAGCGGGAGGAAAGGGGCGGGGATGGTAGAACCACGGTGGGGCAGGGTTGAGGGAAGCAAGATCAAGGGAGGGAGGAGAGCTGGTGGGAACGTAGAGGGCAGGATGAGTATAAATCCTACTCCTCAATCTCCATGCAAAGAGGCGCACTGACCTTGCAAGCTGTGATGTTGTAGCCGGACCAGCAGCCGCCGTTGTTGGTGGCACACTCGTTCGTCTGCACGTCTGACAAATGTGCACATAGACACGCAGAAGAAGAGAGAGGGCGGCAGGTGGGTAGCACGAGACAGTGAAGGGAAGAAAGGGAGGACAGACTGTTTTGAAGTGCCTCGTGTACAAAGCAGATGATTAATAGAGTATGTGGGAGTAAAGGGAAGCGTAAGAAGGAAAGGAGCAACACCCAGCGGCGCAGCAGCAGCACCACAGCACCCATCCCAGCAGCACACCACAGCACCCATCCCAGCAGCAGCACCACGTCCCCTATCACATCCCCCTCACTCACCGGCGCCCAGGCACACGGGCGGCTCAGTGGCCTCCTCAAAGCCCGAGCACACGGCTCTCAGCACTCCCATCGGGTCCAGCTTGCCTGTGAGGAGCGTGGGGGAGAGGGACAGGGAGGGGGACGGGGATGGGCACACGGGCGGCTCAGTGGCCTCCTCAAACCCCGAGCACACGGCTCTCAACACTCCCATTGGGTCCAGCTTGCCTGCCGGGAGTGTGGGGGAGAGGGACGGGGATGGGGACGGGGAGGGGGACGGGGATGGGGACGGGGAGGGGGACGGGGATGGGGACGGGGATGGGGACGGGGAGGGGGACGGGGAGGGGGACGGGGATGGGGACAGGGAGGGGGACGGGGATGGGGACGGGGAGGGGGACGGGGATGGGGACGGGGATGGGGACGGGGATGGGGACGGGGAGGGGGACGGGGATGGGGACGGGGAGGGGGAGCGTGGGCTGGATGGTTTTTGAGAACTCATGCCACTCATGCCCCCCACCTCATGCCCTGTGCCCACCCTTCCCCCCACTCCCCCCATGCCGCCTACCTCTGTACTGCATGTTGTTGATATGATCACCAGGGTGGGCTGGATGGTGACGACTGTCGAGTCGACTCAAAAATCACCCCACCTCCCCCTCCCCCTTCCACCCCCCTTGCGCCCCATCCCCCACCTCCCCCTTTTCCCCCCTTCTGCGCCCTGCCTCCAGTGCCTACCTCGGTACTGCTCATTGGTGATCACCAGGTGGGCAAGATAGTTTTTCAGAATTCCCCAAAACCAGCTCTTTCCCCCACCTGCGCCCTGCCTGCGCACCCTTTCCCCCCACCTGCGCCCTGCCTGCGCACCCTTTCCCCCCACCTGCACCCTGCCTGCGCACCCTTTCCCCACCTGCACCCTGCCTGCGCACCCTTTCCCCCACCTGCACCCAGCCCCCAGCTTCTACCTCGGTACTGCTCGTTGTTGATCACCAGGTGGGCTGGGCTGGATGGTGACGCCTTTTGAGTCGACTCGAGAATGACCCCACCTTCCTCTTCCCCCACCTCCCCTTCTTCCCCACCTCCCCCCTGCCCCCAAATGCACCTACCTCGGTACTGCTCGTTGTTGATCACCAGCGTGGGCTGGATGGTGACGTCACTGCGCCCATTCTTACCCACCTGCGGGTGGTTGGGGGGGGATGTGGGAGGAAGAGAGAGGAGGGGGGAGGAAGGGTAAGGAGAGGGAAGGAGGGGGACGGAGGGGGAAGGAGGGGGACGGAGGGGGAAGGAGGGGGAATGAGGGGGGAGGAGGGGGGAGGATGGGAAGGAGGGGGAAGGAGGGGGAAGGATGGGGAAGTAGGGGGAAGGAGGGGGAAGGAGGGACAAGGAGGGGGAGAGGGGGAAGGAGGGGGAGAAGGGGCGAGGCGGGTGAGAGGAAGGTACCATGAGAATGGCAGTGTAGGGTTCAGAGATGAATGAGAAGAAAGAAATGACAACACGAGGAGTACAAAAATACGACATGAGATGATGGCATCGCATGCACAGGAAGGGGCAAAAATTCCCCCCCTTTCCCCCCCACCCCCTTTCCCCCCCTTTTCCCCCCTTTTTCCTCCCCCCTTCCCCTTCTCCCCCAAGGGACCCAAAAAGCACGGCCCACCTGCGCGTCCTCCTGCTGCTGCAGCAGCGGGTTATCCACGTCCTGTGTTGCACCCCCTCCCACTAACCCTCCTCCCACTAACACGCCCATCCCCCCCCCCAAATCGCCCACCTGCGCGTCCTCCTGCTGCTGCAGCAGCGGGTTATCCACGTCCTGTGTGGGGTCGCCCACACACGAGCGCACGTTGCGCACATCAATGCCTGGCGGGGGGGGGCGAGGGGGGGGGGGGGGTGGAGGGGGGGATGAGGGGAAGGGCGAGGAGGAGAGTGCGGAATCGCGTCTGAGAATTCTCAAAAAGTGACTCCCAAAAAGCAGCGGGTTGTCCACGTCCTGCGTGGGATCGCCCACACACGAGCGCACGTTGCGCACGTCAATGCCTGCTGGGGGGGAGGGGGGGGGATGAGGGAAAAAGGACACGGGAGAGAGGCGGGGGGAGGAGTGGGAAAAGGGGAGAGGGGAGAGGGGGAAAGGGCGGAGGGGAGAAAGGGAGGGGAGGGGAGGTTGAGGGGGAGAGGGGGAGGGGAGACGGGTCCTGCATGGGAGCAGCTCCACATTCATGGCTTTTGATATGTTTTTATATGTTTTTATATGTTTTAACATGTTTTGATCTCGAAATTCGTCCTGGCAGTAGCATATGCTGCTTGCTGCACGCTGCACACCGACATGGTAGAGGGGCAACGAGGGAGCATCAAGGCGTCTCACTCACCCAGCGACGTGAGAACGGTCTCAGCGCACACCGCATTGAACATCTTATCAGCCATGCTGCACCGCTTCCTCCCTCAATCTTGTCCCATCAGGGTATGCATGCATGTATACCCGTGAGCATTGGGTTCTGGTAAAAATCTATCAAAGAAGCAGCAAGAAGGTCTCACTCACCCAGGGAAGTGAGAACGGTCTCGGCGCACACCGCATTGAACATCTTATCAGCCATGCTGCACCGCTTCCTGAAATCCGTGACATAGTCCCACCACACCCACGGCTTCCCCGTGCCATTCGCCCACTTCCACACACACAGCTGCCTCAAATTCTCCACCAACACATCCTTCCCATCGTACCCCTCCTCGAAGTCACTCTCCGGATCCGGCGCACAGTACCTCCCCTTGTGAATGCACTGGTTCTTGCAGGCTATGGAGTCCACCTCATCCGGAGGGCAGTACCACGTGATATAGTGCGGCGTGAAGAGCGTATACCCCCCCTGCTCCAGGGTAATCGCCAGGCCCTTGAACTTATCCAGAAAGTTGGTCAGGTCGTTGCATTTCGGCCCGCAGATGTCGTTACTCGTGCCCCAGAGCTCATACTCCACCCTCTCGTCCGGGTGAGGCAGAGTCTCCCGCCAGTCCAGGTCCACCAGGACCATGTTCCCAGAGGAGAGAGCTGAGCGGATCTTATCCCCGGTGGCTTTTTCGATGAGCGCGGAGGGGATGGTGATGTTGTTGACGTAGCGGTCGGTGTCCTGGTCGTCCACAGGGGCCTCCATGGTGACCAGGGATTCTGTGTCCGTGTCTGCTACGAGCACTGCTGATGCTCCGCCCAGCTGCGCATACCACACCTTCTGACTGAAGTAGCAGTCTGGGGGGGGGAGAGAGAGGAGGGGGGGAGAGAGAGGAGGGGGGGAGGGAGGGAGGGAGGAGGGGAGTGGGGAGGCGGGGGAATGCGGGTGAGTTGGCAGGGGGGACGGGAGTAGTAAGTGGAGGAGCAGAGGGCGCAGGGAGGGGATGGTGATTTTGTTGACGTAGCGGTCGGTGTCCTGGTCGTCCACAGGGGCCTCCATGGTGACAGGCGATTCTGTGTCCGTGTCCGCTACCAGGGATTTTGAGGCGCGCTGTCCTTGTTCTCTTTTGAGACGTCTCAAAAGTTCTCAAAAGGCGTCTCCATGGTCCCGAGCGACCCTGTGTCCGCGTCTTCCGGCAGCGCGCCTGACGCACCCGCTTTTGAGGAGCCTCAAAAATCACGCGCGAGCTCGCGTAGCACGGCTTGAGAAACATTGCCCGCATAGAAGCGACATCATATGGATTTTGAGTGAACTTCAAGACATCCTCAGGCATGATAAATCTTCAGAAACGAGCCAAACATCGTCGGCCGCACAGCAATGCGAGCAATGACCATTTCAGAGAGGCGAAGCTACCAGTGACATACGTACGTCGTGAGAGTGACATGTGAGTGACCTGCTCGCTCCATCATTCCTACGATGACCTTTTCGAAGTAAAGGATTGTGTGAAGGATTGTAAGCGAATGTGAACTGCCTCACACGGGATTCTGTAAGAATCTGAAAGAGACGTAGAACTATGCGTGACCTACTAACTGATATGAGAAATTGAATTTTCAGTGACCTACATGCTCAATCGACCTTCGAAATCGTGGGTCAGTCGCAACAAATTCGGAGGGAAAACGAAGTTGTATGTCTCGCCTTAAGACCATGATAAATGGGAACACAAAGAGGGGTCCAAATCTTCGGTCAACCATAGGAGCAATGATGGGTTAAGAAGCAGACGTCGACAGCTTCGCGCTTACGATTTAACGACGTCTCTAAGCACGACGTAAGAAGCGACCTACCTCCTCGGTCGACCATAAGAATAGTGGGTCGCTGACCGACGCCCTTCTTAAAGGCCTCAGACTTGGATAGTTTCGTGCATCCCGCCTTGTTGTTCTGTAAGTACACAATCACGCCCGTTAGAGTGCCGCCGTATTGAGGCACTCCGAAGTTGGCGATTGCGCTGTCGTACGTCCCGCGAATGCTCTTTGGCTCTGTGATTTGAATGCTGTGCGTCTGCACGATGAACGACGCCCGAGCGACGGCGAGCGACGAGCCGACGACAACGAATACGAAGAGGAACGTCGCAAGACGACGGAGATATTCCATGGCTGCTGCGCTGTCAGAATAGGCACGACACGAATCTAAGAACCCACGTCGCGCATTCGACGCCCTCAACGCAAAACCTGGGAGCTCCTAATCGGGCAGCTATTGGACCGACTTTGGCGCAAGCCAGAAATGCCACAGACTGCTCACAAAATGCCGTGTCGTCTAGAGGAACCATGTGTTGTGTTCTGGCTGAACAGACATCAACGTTAACGATGACGGAATCTGGGACTCGCTTCTTTTTGCCCGTGCTGTAAGTGCGGGCGTCCTGGAATTGAGGAGCGTTGGTGGCCCCCATCCCATCTCAGGAGATTGACTCGCGCGGTATTGGTGCCCAACACTTAGCGGAACTATGAAACGTGCCTGTCAACATTTCGTACCCGCGTGATGTGTGGTGTGACGGACCTGTGCTGCGGTGCTGACGGCCAGCCGTCCCCGCAGTTGTTGGCACCTGCGATGACGGAGCAATGCTCCTCCCTTCCCACACTCTAAACCCGACTTTGTTCATGCCGATTAGAATACAAACCCGATAAATACATGCTCTGCTTGTATGTTTACAGTGCAAAACTTGACACGCTGAGGCTAACTTCGTTTCCATAAATGATGTACTATATTGTGGATGGAACTCGTGGCAACAAATGGGCGAGTTCGAGTGGATAGCGTCTCTGGGAACTCGCGTGTGCCACGTCGAAAGGTCCTGGTTTGGGATCATCCGCTTTCGTTGAAACGATGACGTGCCACAAGGAAAGTCCTTTCATAGTTGGCTTCCACTCGCATCACGGAACAGAGCCCTTCGGGCGCTGACGTTGCACGCACAGGATTGGTTGGAGACAGCTTATGTGGCAAAGAGTGGTGCTCAAGGCGAAGAGGAGATGAGGACGAACACGGGTTCGCGAATCTACCGAAGCCATGTAACCCGTGTCGCAAAATGTCGGATGGAGAGCGCGCGAGAGCTATCACAGGCAAAATGAATTGTGAAGCCAAACTCTGTACTGTTACAGTTTCGTACACAGCACAAACCATTCTCCCCCCTTGAGCGACGCTGGGAGCTACCAAGGCAGGAACCAACCAAGCCTCGAGGGGGATGGATGGAATCCATGATCCGCAATCTGCATTCTGATTGGATGAGTGCTGCCTTCTCCGTGACATTGAGCTCTGTGGCTGGCTGGCTACTGGTTGGTGGGTCACTGTGGTGCTCCTCCCTCGCCCTGCATACTTCAGGTCATTTGCTTGTAGGATCAGCCACCAGAAACAGCTGCTTGTCTGGGACATTCGTTTGCAGGCTTGTTGTCAGCGTTGCTGATTCAGAAGGTCCTAATAAATTTCCGACCAGCACTCGGTCTAGAGTACCATTGATCCCAGCCCTCGTCTGCTCTAGAAGCAGCCATGGCGCTTGCAACCAACGCCGCGAACGCTGCTCTGACTGCAGGAGCTGATTCGATTTCCGCTCTCTCGCAACGCTCGGTTGCTCCAGCGACAGCTCAGCAGCTTGCCTTCGCGTCGTCCGCCACATTCGGAGCCACGAAATCCACCCGTGTCAATGCCACGTCAGCTAACCGCGTGCAGCACCAGACCAGGACGAACCAGCCCGGAAACCTCCGGTGCAAGGATTACCCGAAGCCGGATTTCGACTCCGAGCCGCAGCGGGAGGCTCAGCAACTCTCAGCCTCTTTTAAGAACCTTCCGCGGCCCGAGAAGCCGTTGAAAGTTGCAATCATCGGCGCCGGATTGGCCGGGTTGAGCGCGGCGAAGTACCTGGTGGATGCGGGGCACATCCCCACCGTCTACGAGGCGCGCGACGTGCTTGGCGGGAAGGTTGCCGCGTGGCAGGTGCGTTCAACTTGTAACTCGCGATCGTTCTTGTGAATGTTTTCTTGATTTTGAGTCTTCGATTTGTCAATACGGTCGCCAATGCTGCTATTTTCAGCATTCGTGTCCCGTTGTGTGTTGAGATGTTTCTAAGCTGCTATTGTTAAACATCTGATTCGGTTTGCAGGATGAGGAGGGCGACTGGTACGAGACCGGTCTCCACATTTTCTTCGGAGCCTACCCGAACATGATGGAGGTAAGCAGGGGAGAGGTGCAATGGAGGTTTCAAAGGAGGCTAAAATAATCCGGTATCGAAATACCGTGCTCGGTTAGTGTTTGTGATGGTTTGGTGATGGCTGTGATGGCTGAATCTGAACACTATCCTCTGTACAGGATGCTTGAGTTGAGACTTTGTTCAGGTGGCAGCTGGGGGAACTGAGTCATTGAACAGCTAACGAATCAACAAGAGTCAGATCTCCATTGGTCAATTAGAAAAGCAGAAAGTGCCACTGTGCAAAATTCGCTTCCCCCCCACCCCCCCCCCCCTCCCTCTTCCGCAGCTATTCAAGGAGCTGGACATTGAAGACCGGCTGCAATGGAAGGAGCACTCGATGATCTTCGCCATGCCCGACAAGCCTGGGGAATTCTCCCGCTTCGACTTCCCCGACATCCCCGCGCCCGCCAACGGCGTCGTCGCCATCCTCCGCAACAACGACATGCTGACGTGGCCGGAGAAGGTTCTTTTCGGCATCGGTCTTCTTCCCGCCATGATCCAGGTCAGCATCAGCAAGGGTTCGATAGCGTGATCGTCACGCAAAGGCCGACCCGCTCCCAGGACTTCATGGTTGGCCCTGAGAATCGAAAGATAAGATGAGCGGTGAGAGAGTTGAGCAACGAATTTTGAGCGATGGGAGCCAATGATTGAGAGATGAGAGATTGGCGATGAGAGGTGAGACATATGAGATATGAGAGACGAGAATTGAAAAATTGCTCGACGCCTTACAAGATGCTTGCATCCCGCGCCCCCGCCCGCGTCCAACTTCGCACCCGCTCACACGTGCTCCATCATTTCTGGTTACCCGGTTACAGGGGCAATCGTACGTGGAGAAGCAGGACGGGCTGTCGATCTCGGACTGGATGCGCAAGCAGGGCGTGCCGGAGCGCGTGAACGAGGAGGTGTTCATCGCCATGGCCAAGGCGCTCAACTTCATCGACCCCTGGGAAATCTCCTCCACCGTCATCCTCACCGCCATGAACCGCTTCCTCCAGGTGAGTTTCCCGCTGCCATGAATGACGGTTACAATTGTAACATGCGGTACATGTATTTGGTCACGACATTAAGCCGGTTCCTTTAAGTATTCAAGTTTCTTTCTCGCTTCGTTGGGTAAGCATAGAGACCTCATCACCTGGGACCAGGCGCCAACCAAACTCCTCGCCCTCGTCCCCCATCCCATCCCTCCCCTCCCATCCTGTTTCCTTCTTCCCCTACTCCAGGAGAGGCACGGGTCGAAGATGGCGTTCCTGGACGGCCCGCCCACGACGCGCCTGTGCGAGCCCATGGTGGAGCACATTACCAAGGGCGGCGGACAGGTGAGCGAGAGTGCTGAGCATGAGGGTTCAGGGGCGACTGGGGAGTGTTTCTGAGTGCCCTCACCCGTGTGTGCCAGCCATGGCGTGGAGTGCCGATGTGTGCTAAGGGAGGGGATGTGAGATAAGAGAAGTGGGGTGTGGCGCAGCAGTTGATGCAGCAGAAAACGAAGGGACGGGTTGCGCGAGGGAGGGCGTGTCGACTGTGTGGTCGTCTAAAGTGCATAGATGGAAGGAATGCACGCTGACAATGCACAGCCGGAAAGGGAGGAGTTTGCTGGTGCTGTGGGCATGTGCAGAGGATAGGGTAGTGGCACCGGCAGCATAGAAGATAGGAGCGCACAGGGCGCAGAGGGTATAGGGCAGAAGCTGGGTTCGATTTTTACTTGGAACCCAACCAAGACAGTTACAGTTGACCGTGGTGTTTCAGGCGTTAGGTGTGTTCTTGGTATTCTGGACAGCAACAGGTGTTAGACACATAGAGGCTGTTGCGCGTGGTACAATATTCCACTCTCAAGGGCTTGGGGAAGCAGTTGAGGAAGGCTGTCATGTCTGCAGCAGAGGAGGGCGATAGGGTCGATGGGTGAGAGGAGGTCAGTGAGAGAGGTAGGTGAGGAGCAAGTGATGGAAGAGGTAGGTTTTCATTATGAGTCCTTCCTTCCTTTCAGCCCCTCCCTCCTCCCCTTTCCCAACCCACCCCTTCCCTGCACCCCCACCCCCCTTCTTATTCCAATGCCTTGCCACCCTGCTATCCCTCAAAATTCACCATGCCACTCCCCAATTCCCTGCTATCCCAGGTGCTGCTGGAGAAGCGGCTGCAGAGCATCGAGCTGAACGAGGACAATTCAGTCAAGTGCCTCAAGTTCCAGGGCGGGGAGACCGTCACGGCCGACCTCTACGTCTCCGCCATGCCCGTCGACCCCCTCAAGCTGCTCCTCCCGCCCGCCTGGAAAGCCGACCCCTTCTTCCAGAAGCTCGACGGGCTGGAGGGCGTGCCAGTCATCAACGTCCACCTCTGGTTCGACCGGAAGCTGAAAACCGTCGATCATCTGCTGTTCTCGCGCTCGAAGCTGCTCTCTGTGTATGCAGATATGTCGGTGACTTGCAAGGGGTATGCGGATGAGAACGCGAGCATGCTGGAGCTGGTGTTTGCGCCGGCGAAAGAGTGGATTGGGAGGAGCGATGAGGATATAGTGCATGCGACGATGGTGGAGTTGGAGCGGTTGTTCCCCACGGAGGTGCGTGCGGATGGGAGCAAGGCGAAGCTGAGGAAGAGCATTGTGGTGAAGACGCCCCGGTCGGTGTACAAGGCGGTTACCGGCCGCCAGGCGTACCGGCCTGGACAGACGACACCGATCTCCAACTTCTACCTCGCTGGCTGCTTCACCATGCAGGTGCGTGTGCATGTGGTGTGTGCTGTGTGTGGGGGGTTGTGCGGGTTGTGTGTGTGTGTGTGGGAAGAGGGAGGGGGTGGGGTTGAGTGAATGGTGTTTTCCTTGGCCCCAACTGATGCAGCATGGATAGAGCAGTGTTTATTTTTCTCAAAGATCCTACATTTCCCCTCATGACTGACCCAACTGAGGCCAAGGGATGGATCATGGAGCAACCTACCTCATTTGGCCATCGCTTGCCTGTGTGTTGCCCCCCCTAGTTCCATTCATTCCCATTTGCCATCTCTGACTTTCTGTCTGCTGGCTCCCTTGCCTGCCTCTCTGAATCTCCTTCTCCTCTTCTTTCCTCCCCTTGTCCCACCAACAGAGGTACCTGGCATCAATGGAGGGGGCGGTGCTGTCGGGCAAGCAATGTGCGGAGCAGATCGCCACGCGGGGGTTGCTGCCACTGCTGCTGCTCTCCATGCTCCTCATCCTGTTGTCCCACTCCTCTGCTCCCTTTCTCCCCTGCATCCCACCAACAGAGGTACCTGGCATCAATGGAGGGGGCGGTGCTGTCGGGCAAGCAGTGTGCGGAGCAGATCGCCACGCGGGGGGCGGGGCGCACGCCGAACACGGGCATTTCAGTGCAGGACTTCCTGCAGAGGCAACCAGAGATGGTTACTGTGTCGCTTGCCGCTGCTCTTGGCGTTGCTGCTACTGCTGCTGCCCTGCTTGCTGCATCGACAGCAGCCACTGCTTTGCCGCTGTGAAACATGCTATATTACCGTAACTTGTCTCCTCTTCTAGAACATTATTTTTGCTTATGAACCGAAGTACATTCATGAGTTGCATCATGCATGGGTTGTTTTGGTCAGTCGTTCACTGGACATTGTCACATCACCAATAATTTTGGTGAAAGAATGGAGAAGCCAATGTATTCATCCATCGGTTTGTATCCTGTTTCACAATCAGAAGTATTCAGCAGCGCGTACGTGAGCATATGGCACCCAGCCAACCCGCCCTTGGGATTGTCGCGAAACTGGAAATTGACACTGCCATTCAAATTCGTCTGACTTTCCCGAGAGTGTTGGTACAACCGTCCCAAAAGCTGGCTTATGCTGTAATACCCTACCCAACCGCTCTAGATGCTCAAAACACCACTAAAATGCCCAGAGCACCTTTTTGTAACGCAAACGAAAATGCCAGAGTTCCTCGATCGGTGGGATGTCAAGCTCCAACGGTCACAACTTTCCGTCAACTCCTAGAAGCTCGTCCTCAACTGCAATGTCGACAGTAGTCTCCGGTCAAATCTTCGTGCAAATCCAAGGTTTTACAACCGAGATGTGGATCAGCGTCAACTAGTGTTGCGAAGGAACCTCCCAACGGCGTGCAGAACGAGCCAGCACAGTGAATGGAAACGAATCTATGGCTGCTTGTCTCAGAAGCCTTGCCGCTTGTCACCTGTCCGCGTCGTCGAATTCAAGGAGACGCGTTCCTCTCGAGCTCTCTCGCGCGAGATTGTTCGCGTCGAGTTCTCTCCAGCTGCTTTCAGCAATGTCGTTCACTCCAGAGTGTCGCTTCGTCGGTATCGGGACCGTGTCCAGCACCGTCCAGGACCGTCCCGCACCGTCCAGCACGTCGCCGCCCCCTGCCAGCGTCGCTCGTACCGCCTCCCCGTCTCCAACGATGTCTCTCGTGGCGGCGATTCTGCCTGCGACCAACCATCACGTCGCCGTCACTCGTCAGAGTCGCTCCTACCGCCTCCCTGTCTCCAATGATGATGCCTCTCGCGGCGTTTCTGCCTGCGACCAATCATCCCGCCCTCGGGCCGCGCTCGCAGCGATGCTCCAGGGCGGCTCGGACGGTGCATCTGCAGCAGCCGCGTTGCTCCATGGTGGACCAGGGCCACCGACGTATCGCGTCCAACGCTGTTGCACGGAAATCAGAGTACCGCCTGCCACCTAATGCCACCTACCGCTGGCACCATGCCGTTCTCTGGAGCCTTGTTCCTCCCCTCTCCCTTGACTGCAATCCTAAACTTCTTAGCTTCCTTCAGGGGTGTTGACGCAGGCGAGAGCAGTTGGGATCACACGCAGCTGTCTGAGGTGGTTAGCCTTCAAGCTGCTTACTCTTGATCCCGCTTCACCCAGTAACCCATCTCACTGCACAGCACTATTAGCAAACGTGTCGTGTGCATCACTGGAACTAACGCTCGTGCACCCTGTAGCGTGCCTGAAGCAGCAGGTTCGCCAGCCAAAAAGAAACGCCACCCAAGTCTGGCGAATCATTCTTTCCTACCAAGCGTGAGATTAACCCGGACAGGAAACGTGGTTGTTTAGATAAAGCAGGGAGATGGATCACCAGCAGATTGACGCAGATATGCTGCCGCTTTTAGGCTGTTATTTGCCAGACAGCAGTGGGAGACTGCTATTGAGCCACGTGCTAGCAGCTTGAGGCGTATGCGGCTGCTATTAGGCTGGCAGCGGCCATCATTATTCAAGTACGAATGTCGTTTCCGTCAAGGGGCGTGGATAGGAACAGGGGTGGTGGTGGGATGAGTGGTGCGACGCGGTTTAGAACTCACACTGTTTTCGGCTGTAGCCTGCCCCTCTGGCCAGGAACAATGCTGCACCTGCTGCTGCTGCTTCTCCTCCTGCTGCCTGCACGCTCACAAGGTATGGAGGATCATGTGGTCGATTCGAGAGTGGGCTGATTCGATTGGATGTGAAGGTGGAAAGATCTGATTGAACACAAGGATGGAGCGATTTGATTGGATCCGAAGGTGGATTGATTCGATTGATTCCAAGAATGAATTGTTTATTTTTCTTTTAGGATTGTTTGGATTCGAGGGTTGATTGACGGGATCAAGTTATGGTTTCGTTCACACGACCCGATCGTCCTGTTTCTTTATGTGCCAATTTTCTTCACTGTGTGCAGCTCAGCCGTTTCCTTTCCCCTTCTTCTCCCCTTCCTCCTCTTCATCCTCCTCCTCTGGTGTTCCCAGTCTCCCTTCAACACCTCCATCCATCCTCCCGCCTCTAACTCCCTCCACGTCATCATCAGCGCTTCCAGCCACGTCAGCAGCACAGTCTTTACAAGGGTCAGGGGGGGACGCAGCAGGAGGGGGTGGGGGTGTGGGAGCAGGAGGAGGGGGGATCGGGGAGATTGCAGCAGGGACAGCAGTCAATACACAAGCGTCTCTGCCCCCCTCTCCTGCTTCAACCAATCAGCAGCTTGTATCCTCCGCTCCCTCATCATTTGCGCCTGTTACAGCAGCTGATGTCCCCTCGTCTCAACTGCAGCCCAGTACTCTTCCCACCCTCCCCACCGGCCCAAATCCCCTCCCTCTGGTCCCTTCGTCTCCCCCTTTCAGCTTCTCCCTACCCTTCCAGTTCTCCTCCTCCTCAGAACCTCCGCCCTCCTCCGCGCCCCCCCCTCCCTCATCCTCTCCCCCATCCCTCACTCCCTCTCTCCCCTCTACCCCCTCTTTCTGCCCTTCTCCTCCCTCTCTGCCAAGCTCCTCCGCTCCCTTGCCGCCAGACTCCCCCTCTTCCTCCTCCCCTCCCTCTCCCGCACCCCTTTCACGCACATCTCCACCACCCGTGCCCAGTCCCTCGCCCTCACCATCCTCCCCTTCCTCCTCCTCTTCTCCGGTCTCTGCTTCCTCGTCCCCCTCCCAACGCTGCCTATTCGCAGGCCAGCAGCAGCCGTGTGTGTGCCTCACACAACCAACCTCACCCGCTGCAACACCACAGCGCAACCACTCCTCTACTGCTGCCGCCACTGCCACTGCGACTGCTCCTGCCACCGCTGCTGTTGCTGCAGCCCCTACCGCCACTGCCACCACTGCTTCTGCCCCTGCTGCTGCTGCATCCTCTCCTGCCGCTGCTACACCCACTGCTGCTGCTTCTGCAGCAAGAACCCCCTCCGCCACTGTTAGACTCGTTGCTGCCAGTGAATCTGCCCCCTCACACCGCCCTGCTGCTGCTGCTCCCGCCCGCCTGTCGTTGCCTGCTCCGGTCGTCGCCATCCCAGGGTTGCAAGTGTGCCTCGTCACCGGCGTCTTCGGCCCCTGCACTTGCACTCCCGGTAGGTTGGTTCGTGAGTGCCCCTGCACCCACGTTTGAGTTCTCCTGCACCCACTGCACATGCTGCCCTTGCACCCACCGCCGCACATGCTGCTCTTGCACCCACCGCCGCACATGCTGCCTGGGCATTTGCGCATGAAAGGGCTGCAAGTGTGCCTGCCTTGTCACAGGCGTTATTGGCCCCTGCACTTGCACTCCTGGAAGGCTTACTCCATTCACAATATGCACTTTGATACACACCCTCTTCCCTCTTGTGTTTGTCCCGATTCCCCTGATTCGTTACGCAACAAAAGTCTGCCCCATTGACCACGAACCAGGAATGCTCTGAGTCATGTATACTGTACCTGCCCGCCCCGCCCCCCTTTCTTTCCTATTCCAAACCGCCCCTTTGTGTGTGTTCCTCCCTGCCTGCTTAATTGCATCCCAATCCTCCTGCAGGCGATCCAAGCAGGCAGGCAGACCCAGACGCACCTGCAGCCCCACCAGCCCCACCAGCTCAAAGCTCCAACATCTCTTCACCAGACCTGACCGCTGCTACTGCTGCTGGCGCACCGGGCACCAGTCCTTCTCCCCGTTCCCCAAACCCCCCTCCCCGGTCTTCTCCGTCCTCCTCTGCGAGACCAGTAGCCCCTGCCTCCCCTGCTACTGCTTCAGCCCCTTCGGACCAATCAGACGAGCCAACTGCCCTGGTTGCTGGTAAGAAACCTCTGACAAGGCTAAACTGGCCCTTTTTCCTGATTGCTGGCCCATTTTTCTGGGAAGAGTTAGCTGATGGCAACAAGTGTGATTTCTGAAAACAGGATCTTCCAGTTGGGCTTTTGCTTTCCCTGCCCAAAGCTTTATTGTGCTCTCCTCGTCTTTCCTCCTTCTCCCCTCCTCTCCCTCCTCTCTCCTCATCTCCCCTTCTCCCCTCTTCTCCCCATTCTCCCCTCCCACAATCCATCCCCACCCCCTCAGCCAATGAATGCGCAACAGCTTGCCATCACAGGGGCAGCAGTGGGTGGTGTACCAGCGATAGGTCTCATCCTCTCTTTCTCTCCTTTCTATCCCCCTGCACATTCCAGAACCACCTCCTCAGCCAATGAGCAGCCAACAGCTGGCCATCACAGGGGCGGCGGTGGGTGACGTGCTAGCAATAGCGCTCATACTGTCTCTCTCCCGTCTATCCCTCCCCGTATTCCAGCCCCACCCCCTCAGTTAATGAACGCGCAACAGCTGGCCATCACAGGGGCGGCGGTGGGGGGCGTGCTAGCGATAGGGCTCATACTGCTGCTGCTCTTCGCTGCAGTGGGCTGCTGCGGGGATGTGTGTGGGGGCTTGTGCGGCGGGCTCTGTGGGGGCCGGCGTGGGGAGAGAAAGGGAGGGGACGAGGAGAGTGTGTGGGTGGGTGAGTGGGGAAAGGGAAGGGGGTATGAGAAAATGGATAGGGGCAGTCTAGGGCCCAGTGTTGGTCGAGCAGCTTTGGGTGGGAAGGGGCAGCAAGGAAGGGAGGCGAGGAGGAAGACGAGGCGAGGCGGGAGGGAGGGGTGGGGTGAAGTGGAGAGGGAGAGACAGGGCAGGGATAGGCCTTGGCACGTGAAGAAACAAGAGAAGCAAGAGCGTTCTGAGGAGGAGGTGGAGCAGGCTGGGGGGAGAGCGCAGTTGGGGACGGGTCACCGGCAGAGCATCCCGGCACACGAGCAAACTTCTGAGTCGACTCAAAAGTCACCTCATCACCGGCAGTTCATCCCGTCACACGAGCAGAGGCACCGGGAGCAGCAGCAGCCAATTCCTCCCCTTCAACCGCACATGCCGCCCCTTGAGGAGCACATGCTGCCGTTTCAGCAGCCGATGCCACCCCTTCAGCAGCATGCTAGGCTGAAGAAAGCACAACAGCACCAGGAGCAGCAGCAGCAACAGCAGCAGAAGCAGCAGCAACAGCAACAACATCGTAACCAGAGCAGAGAGGAGAGGAGGAGGCAAGCAGTAACAGAGCAGCATAGAGCAGTGGAGGACGTTCTTGCTAGCAGCGTGAGCACAGCGATGCGCTTGGCTGAACAGATAAGCTCAGGTGTGGGCAGCGGCATGAGCATGGATAAGAGGAGGCAGCCGGTTGCAGAGCAACACAGAGCAGTGGAGAACCAGCGTGAGGAGGCTCTTGCTAGCGGCGTGAGCACAGCGATGGGCTTGACCGAACAGATGAGCTCAGGCGTGGCAAGGGGCACGGGCATGGACATGGGCATGCGTGATGCAGCGAGTGCAGTGCTTCCATCCGTTGAGGAGCACATGGGATGGCTGGCAGCACAGGCTAGCTTGCAGAAGCAGCAATTTCAGCAACAGCGGCAGCAGCAGAAACAGCAACAACAGCAGCAGCAGCGGCAGCAGGAGCAGCAGCAGCAGCAGCTGCGGCAGCAGCAGCAGGAGCAGCAGCAACAACATCAACATCAGCAGCAGCAGCAGCAGCAGCAGAGAGGCATTGCAGAGCAGCATGGGACAGGGATCAATCACGGGCATCAATACAGCCAACAGAAGCACCCCTCCTTGGGCCCCTTGCCACGTGCTGATGAGCTACCTGCAGCCATGGGAAGCGGCCAGGTCCAGCCACGGGGCACGGCGGAGCTAAGTGGTGCGGCCGAGGCAACGAGAGAGGGCGGGTCATCGTTTGCTGATACCGAGCAGACGAGGAAGAAGCAGCGAGGCATGCACGCTGAGGCGGTGGACGGGGGTGGGTTAGGTGCGCAGTCAGCAGCAGTCACAGCTGCTGCCGTTACTACTGCCATGCTGCCATCCAGGGAGACTGTGGATGTGGAGCGAGTGGTGATCGGGCAGGTAAGCTGGGGATGGGAGAAACCGGGGTGAGGGAAAGAGTCTGTTTGAGACAAGAATAGCTTACATGAGCATGAATGTAACTGGGTGAGCATGAATGCTACTTAAGCTATTCTCCATTTTTCATCCGTCCCCATCTCATGTGTACTCCCAACCCCCCTTTCATCTCCCCACTCTCCCTCTCCCTCCGCGTGCCCCTCCTCCTCCTGGCTTTCCCCCTGTCCCAGCTCTCCCCTGCCCTAATCTCACAGCACATACGTCTGTCCTCCCACCTCTCCGACTCTTGCGACGTCTCAAAACTCTCTTTCCTCCTTTCCTCCCTCTCATTAATTCGCCCCTGTCCCAGCTCTCCCCGGCCCACATCTCGCAGCACATGAATCTGCTCTCCCACCTCTCCCACCCTTGAGAGGTCCCTAAACTTCCCCCCTCCCCCCTCCCTCTGCCCACTTTCCCACTGTCCCAGCTCTCCCTGGCCCACATCTCACAGCACATGCAACTGCTCTCCCACCTCTCCCACCCACACATCGTCGACACTCTGGGCTACAAGCTGCTGGCCGGCAACGTTTGTCTTGTAGCGACAGCCCACATGTCGCAGGGGACCCTGCTCCAGTGGCTCAAAGGTTCGTCCGATGTGTTTCTTCAGCTGGATCTCCAGGCGATTTTTTTGTGATCCTTCAGCTTTTCTTTCAGGTGTTCCTTCAGGTGTTTCTTCAGGTGTTTCACTTGTGTCGGCCAGGTTCGCCACATCGGCTGGCTGTCTCTCGCTTTTCCGCTTCCCTGCCTCCCTCCTTTCCCACTTGGTTTGTTCTGTTTTTGTGAGCGCGCGAGTGCCAGGAGTGCATCAAGCCAAAAATAATATCGTCCCCGTTTCCCCCTCCCACCAATTCCCCCTTCCTCCCCCCCACTGCTCGACTGGCCTGTAACGGTGCACGTTGCATATTGGAAGCCTGACTTCTCGCATTCGCCCACTCCTGCGACTCCCCACTCCTAATCGCTTCAATGCTCCTTACTCCCTCTTCCTCGCAACCCTGCCCTGCACCCAGCCTCCTCCCCCCTTCTACTGGACTGGCCTGCAAGGGTACAGGTGGCGCGATCTGTAGCATGAACGTCCACATTTGCCCACTCGTGTACTCGCCTACGCCCTAACAACTCACGTGCAATTTGCCTTCCCCATTTTTCCTTTCTCCCTCTTTCCCCACCGCCCCCGCTTGTTCTCCAGCCTCCTCCCCCCCTCTACTGGACTGGCCTGCAAGGGTACAGGTGGCACGGTCGGTAGCCCGAGCTCTCACATTCGCCCACTCGTGCGATCCCCCGCTGCCACATGGCGCGCTCTCCTCTCGCCACGTGTTGTTTGGGGCGGACCTCAAGCCACGTGTCGGTGGCTTCGCTGCTGCCAGGCTGAGAAGACTGGGGCACCGCAGGTGAGGATCGGTGACTTTTGAGTCGACTCAAAAGTCAGGAGCAAGGTAGGTGAGAAGTGGGAGAAGCCGCGTGTTGGCCGCTTTGCTGCTGCCAGGCTGAGGAGGCTGGGGCACCGCAGGTGGGAATAGGGGGAGTGCGAGGTTGGGTGCAGCATTACAAAAGCTGCCTGCAAGGTTGAGAGGCATGTGGGTGGGCAACGCAGAGAGGAAACAGAGGGATTGGCTGGTGGAAAGTAGGGTTAGGTGCGGCAGAGGCAGTTGACGGAGAGGGATTGGGATAGCTTGGAGGGAGTGCCTTTTCATCCCTTTGTCTCCGTTTCTTTCTCCATGCCTGCAGGGAGTTTCGCGGAGATTCTTCTGATGACGTGGCTCCTGACATGGCAGCTGAGGTGGTGGAGTGCATAGCATCGGACATCCATAGTTTCGGTCTCATTCTCCTCCATCTCCTCACCGGCCATGACCCCTTTCTCTCATCTCCATCAAATTCATCATCACCTTCCGCCTCGTCCTCTGCTGCCCTTGCGTCCGATGCCCAGCGGTTGCTGGCTGAGGTGAGTAATGAGAGGTGGGGTGCATGATGTGAGATCAGTTACCCGTCGTTCAAGAGGTAGAACAGCTTTGTGTTTTACCATGAACAGTGCATTTTTCTTTTCTTCTCTTTCTTTTTTTATAAATGCTAATGCCTCTTTGGATGCACATACTCATGTGTGCATATCTATCGCCTGCAATGCATCAGTGTTTGGATGTAGTTCATGTGGTGTCATATGCACATGCATGCACTTGCATGCACTACACACACCCTGCTGGTGTAGCTCTCCAACAGCATCCCAAAAATCAATGCTTGAACCACATCCATCCCTGCAGGTCAAATTGGCATGCGAGCGCATGGACTGCACACGTCTGCTGAATTTAGCAGATCCTTCCCTCGCAATCAAGCGCACACCATCTACCATGTTAAGGTATGGCCCTGTCTGTATGCGTGGTGCAATGCACCTTTATTTATTCATTTTTCCCCACTTTTCTTTTCGGCTCGCTTACGATAATTCTCTCTCCCTTTCATTCCTATGTGCAGCTTTGCAGAGCTAGCTGTCAGCTGTGCAGCTATGCCCCCTGAAGTATCTTCAATGGCGGAGGCTAGTCACTGTCTCAACGTGCTTGGCATTATGTCTTTGGACTTTTGAAGCCACGTCGGGGTGATTGTGTTGCGGAAGGCAGGCGAACATGTTTGAACATGATGCTAAAATATATAAAGTCTCCTTGCACGGTGAAATCAAATCAGCTGGCTGCTCACTTGCAGTGCCCGTGTACCAATAAGCAAATGACCTAAACATCAATGTCAAATGTTAATCTTGTGATAGGCTGCAGTGAGGTACTCTCTAGTGAGTACAGCTTTGGTAGGTTTCCTATTTGTATCCTTCCCAACCCTAATTCAGTCATTCCGTTGCATTCTAACTTTGAGATGGTATCACGAGTAGGTTAGTTCCTTGTTACTTCCTAGCCCGCGCCCTCTCTAGCGCACCTCCGCGCCCTCCGCGCCCTCCGCGCCCTAGCGCCCTCCTCCTCCGCGCGTCAGCGCTCTCCGCGCCCCTAGCACGTCGCCCAGGCCCGCGCCCTAGCCCGTCGCCCAGGCCCGCGCCCTAGCCCGTCGCCCAGGCCCGCGCCCTAGCTCGTCGCCCCAGCTCGCGCCCTCGCCTAGGCCCGCGCCCTCGCCTTAGCCCGCGCCCTACCAACGCCCTCGCCAACGGCCGCGCCCTAACCCACGCGCCACCTCCTCCTAACGTCCCAACCGCCCCTTCTCACCTAGCCACCGCCCTGTCCCCCGGGCTAAAACCGTTCGTACTGCTACTGGCTTCTCACTCAGCGGCTGGCAGCCGCTTCTCGCTCCGGTCACTAGATTTCGACCCGGGTCGCACCTAGCTCCTAGCCTCTAGCCCCTAGCCCGGTTTCCTCCTCCACTGGTGCTCCTAGGACTCCTAGGTTCACCTCCGCCGTTCCTAGCCTAGCGTCCAATATGGACTCCTCCCGTCGCCTTCGTTTCGATGCGGAGGGGTGACCGATCAAGTTCAGTACCTGGCAGCGCCAGGCCACGCGCTACCTCACCAGTCAGCGTCAGGACGGCGCCACCCTGTGGGCCCACGCGTCTGGTGCCCTCAAGGCGCCCGTGTCTCCCGACCCCCTCCCGACCGACCCGGAGCCGACTCCTGCGGCGCAGGCGGACTACGACCGTCGTGTCTTGGCGCGGGACGTGTGGGACTTTCGCGACACTGCCACTGCTCTTGCGCTGACGGAGCTCCTCCCACCGACTGAGGCCGTCCACTTTGCCCAGGTGGAGACAACTCAGGGGGTTTGGGATGCTGTTGTTGCACGCTATTCCACCCCTTCCTCTGCCTCCCTCAGTCGCCTCCTCATGCCGTTCGTGTTTCCCGACCTCGGCTCGTTTGCGACTGTGTCCGACCTAGTGACTCACCTCTGCTCACTTGACGCCGGTTTCCGAGCGGCATGTACCGACGCCCAGCTTCTTGCTGCTCCCCCCCCCCATGTGGCTCACTGTGCACTGGTTAGTCACCCGCCTCCCTGACCGCCTTGCCACTGCTCGCGACGCGCTTCTACATAAGCACCCCACTGAGCTCACTATCGATCTCCTTGAGACTGCTCTTGGGACGATCGAGAGTAGCCTCCTCACCGTTGCCTCCGCCACTGACGCGGTGGCCCCCCATCTCTTTGCGGGGTGTGCTGCTCCTCAGCTTCCCACTTTCACTGCTACCCGCGCTTCTGCTGCTGTGTCGGTTTCTGATGACACTGCTGCCGTTTCTGCCGCAGACTGGCAGAAACGGGGCAAGAGTGGCAAGAAGGGCGGGAAGGGGGGAGGTGGAGGCGGTGGAGGCGGCGGTGGAGGTGGCGGTGGAGGTGGGAGCGGCGGTGGTGGAGGCGGTGGCGGTGGCGGCGGCGGAGGTGCACCAGGAGGAGGGGGCCTTGGAGGAGGTGCAGGACAGACAGGCCCGCCCACTGGCGGTGGCCCGACCGGTGGGGGTGTTGGACCCCAGCAGCAGCAGTCGCAGCAGCACCAGCCACAGCAGGGACAGCAGCAGCAGCAGCAGGGACCGCAGCAGCATCAGGCACCGTAGCAGTTCCAGCAGTGGGGGCCCCCACTGCAGTGGGGTCCGCAGCAGCACTGGGGTCCCCCGCCGCAGTGGGGTCCGGGAGGACCAGAGAGCACCGACCGCAGCGGCAGCACTTCCAGCTAGGCCCCTCGCCCCCCTCGCCGTGACACTGGCCCCTGCACCCACTGGTGCCTCACCGGACCTGGCAGCCCCTGTCTCTGCGGCCGTGACGACCACTCTGCCGCGCGGTGCTTCCGCCGCCTCGACGACCTCTACCGTGCTCGTTGGGGCCCTACGGCAACCACGCCTCGCTGGGCTCGCCTGTTAGCCCGTAAGATTGATGTGTTTGATCTGTCCATGGACGATGCTTGTCAGCACGCTTTGTATGCTGATGTTGACTATAGTGCTGATGGATCTGTGTGCTCGCGCGTTCATAGATTAGCTTGCTTGCCTCCTACTAGTGTAGACTTGTGCCTTTCTATTATAGGTGCTTGTGTTGCTGCTCTAGGTGCTTGTGTAGCCACTAGGACAGGTGACCCTCCGGCTGAGGCGTCCCTGTCCTTCACGCTGGACTCTGGTGCGTCTCAGTTCTTCTTCCGCGACCACACGACCCTCACGCCACTCCTCACTCCTGTTTCGGTGGCTCTGGCTGATCCTACCTCAGGACCAGCCGTTGCGCGTAGCTCCACTACCCTCCGGTGTCCTGTGGTCCCCTCTGGTGTCCTGCGCGGCCTCCACATCCCCTCGTTCACTCGGAACTTGGTGAGTGTTGGTTACCTCCAGGACAGGGGGATCACAGTTACCTTTGTGGGGGGTGGGAGGACTGTGGTCTGTACAGACGCTGCCACAGGTGCTGTTCTGGCCACGTTCACCAGAGAGCCCCGCTCCGGTCTCTACGTTCTCCACACCGAGCGCTCTCCGGTTGCGTCCTCCGCTCAGGTCGTTGCGTCCCCTCCAGTCCAGGTGTCCAGTCCGGTTGCTGTGTCTCGCCAGGTGGTCGTGTCTAGTCCAGTTGCAGTGTCTAGTCAGGTCGCGTTGTCTAGTCCAGTTGCTGCGTCCTGCTCCTGTCGGCCCCTCACCCACCGGACCGTCTTGTGGCACCACCGCCTTGGCCACCCGTCGATCCCCCGCCTCTGCGGGATGACCACTCACGGGCTTGTCACCGGTCTCCCACGCACCTTTGTGGCCCTACGCGGTTTGCTACGCCGCACACCAGCTGAACCTCCAGCCGCGCGTCTCACGGCCCGAGGCTTCACCGACCAGTCTTTGGACCGCGTCCCCTGGTGTTGGGTCGGTCTTTCGTGTCTGGGGTTGCCTTGCGCTTGTTCGCGACACCTCCGCGGACAAGCTCTCGGCACGCGCCGTCCCCTGTGTCTTCCTTGGTTTCCCGGTGGGCTCTGCCGACTGGTCCTTTTACCATCCGCCCCTCCACCAGTTCCTAGACTCCCGTGACGTCCGGTTTGACGAGTCCGTGTGACGATCTAGGATCGAGCTCAGAAAAGTGGGTTTGAATTGAATGATCCACCTGGGTACAACACGAGGCTATATATAGGCTCGACACAAGGCAGGTAACCCAGGTGTTACGCGAATGTTCTGAGGGTCGCGAAGCGTCCCGAACAGAACCTTCCCGAACTCAGTAGAAAGCAATTCGGTGGAAACCGAATAGGCTTGAGTTCGGTACACGTAACCTGGTTCGGTGCTATAACTATAATAAAATATAGGAATGCACCTAACCTAGGAAATCAAGCATATCTATGCATGATAAAATAAACCCAAGCTAGATATAGCATAATAAAGTCCAAGCAAGCTAGCAAAGCCAGCATAAGCCGTCGTACTCTCACACGTCCCCCCCTCAAAGCTGGGTGGCGTGAGAAACACCCTACTTGACAAGATAGTCCTTGAGAGCACGGCGTGCGTTGCCCATATCAGCTTCTGCAACCCAACTGTCCTCTGTGGGGTCATAACCCTTCCAGCGTATCAGGAACTCGAGGGTCTTGCCGCCGCGGCGCCGATGAGTGAGAACGCGCTCCACTTCGTACTCTGGTTCATCCTGTATGAGAACAGGTGGTGGTGGCGGTAGCTGCCGTCCCTGGAACTATTGGTTGGGGTCCTTGTAGGGCTTCAGTAGCTGAACATGGAAAGCATTGTGAAGCTTCCACGTAGTAGGTAAGCGCAAGCGGAATGTAACTGGTGTCACCTGTGCCTCAACGAGAAAAGGACCACAGAAGCGGGGCCGGAGTTTGGATGGTAGGTGAGACAGGTTCAAATTGCGCGTGTCGAGAAGCACCTGATCTCCGACTGCTACTGAGTGATCTCGTCGCTGACGATCGGCATACTGCTTCTGGGAGGTCTGCATCGTGGTGAGTCGTCGCTGAGTCTTCTCCCATAGCTGCTGCATGATGGTGACGAAGTCATGTGCGGCTTGGACGTGTGCCGGTGTGGTCGGTTGCTGTGGTGTAAGTGGTTCCCGTCCGTAGCACAGGAAGAAAGGAGATTTCCCTGTGGCCGCATGTGACGCGTTGTTGTAAGCGAACTCTAGTGTCGGTAACTGTGTGTCCCAGTGGCTGACGTCGTCTTTGCAAGCTGTGCGCAGTAACTGTTCAACCACCTGATTGAGTCGCTCTGTCTGTCCATCAGTCTGTGGGTGGTATGCTGAGGACATCGCAAGTTTAGTCCCCAATAATCCCATGAGTTCCTTCCAGAACTTACTCGTGAATTTGGGGTCTCTGTCTGAGATGAGTGTAGCGGGGATGCCGTGGATGGTAATGATGCGGTCGAAGAAGAGGCGAGCAGTTGCTTCAGCTGTAGCCGTGGTATTGGTCGGGATGAAGTGACCCATTTTAGAGAACTTGTCAATCACCACGAGTATAGCGTCATGCCCTCGTGAGGTCGAAGGAAGTCCCGTGATGAAGTCGAGGCTAACGACCTGCCATGGCTGCTCCGGTACGGGTAGAGGCTGAAGTAACCCTGCTTTTTTCTGCTTGCTACTCTTCATCCGCTGGCATGTGTCGCATGAGGTGACGAACTGCTGCACGTCTGCTGCCATCCCGGGCCAGTAGTAATGCTTTGCTATTCCCGCTAACGTCTTGTTGCTCCCGAAGTGTCCCGCGTATGGTACGTCATGAATCTCCTCTATAGGATATGCCGTAGGGGGGCGTAATTCGGTACCCAAATCTTTCCTGAACCCTTCCTTACCGCTAAGTCTTTCTCCCACTGAAACAGCTTCTGTTTCTCTGCTGTAGCGATCTCTGCATCCACGGAGTATCCATGTTGGAATAGACCCTTGAGCAGAGGGTTCATCCCGTCGAGCTGGATGCCCGCTACATGACCGGGGCGGCTCAACGCGTCTGCTTTGTTGTGTAGCCCGGGTTTGTAGATGATGTCGTAGTGGAAGTGAGTTTCCAGGAAGTCCATCCACCGCACCTGTCGTCGTGAGAGCGTCGGCTGCGACTTCAGGTATTTGAGACTGCAGTGGTCAGTATAGACTGTAGTCTTGGCTCCCTCTAGATAACACCTCCACGCCTTGAAGGCTATGACTATCGCTAAGGCTTCCTTGTCATGGATGGGGTAGTTCAGTTCTGCTCCGTGTAATTTCTTACTGAAGTAGGCGATGGGCTGCAAACCGCGTCCGTGATCCTGCATCAGTACAGCTCCAACTGCCTGGTCACTAGCGTCTGCTTCCACCACGTAGTCTCTGTCTGGGTCCGGTAGGATGAGTACTGGCGCTGTAGTCAGTGCTGTCTGTAATTGCTCCATGGCTTGCTGATGAAAAGTATCCCATTTGTAGGGTGTATCCTTTTTCAGTAGGTCGGTCAGTGGCGCTGCTATCTTAGCGTACTACGGCACGAACCTGTTGTAGTAGTTGGCGAAGCCTAGGAACTGCTGCAACTCCTTCACGTTCTCCGGTACTTTCCACTTCTTGACGGCTTCGATCTTCCGCGGGTCCACGTGTACGCCCTCGGCACTCACCATGTGCCCGAGGAACTGCACCTTCTTCAGGGCGAAGTCGCTCTTCGACAGCTTCACGTAGAATTTGTTTTTCCGCAGGATCTCGAACACCTTCCGCAGATGCTCCACGTGCTCCTTCATGTTCTTGGAGTAGATAAGAATGTCGTCCAGGTACACCACTACGCACTCGTCCAGCAGGGGTCGTAAGATGTGATTCATCTCCGCCTGAAACGTTGCTGGTGCGTTGCAGAGTCCGAACGGCATCACCAAGTATTCGTAGGAGCCGTATCTGGTACGGAACGCCGTCTTGTGGACCGAGTTGTCTGCCATCTTGATCTGCCAGTAACCCGACCGTAGGTCCAGCTTCGAAAAGACTGTTGCACCACGCAGTTGGTCCAGAAGATCATCTATGCGCGGTATGGGATATTTGTTCTTGACCGTCTGTTTGTTCAGTGCGCGGTAGTCGATGCACATCCGTAAACTGCCGTCTGGTTTTGGAGTGAAGAGGACTGGTGCACCGTAGGGAGAGGTGGATGGGCGGATCAGTTGTCTGTCCAGTAAATATTCTATCTACTTCTTCATGTCTGTCAGTTCGGTCGGACTCAGTCGGTATGGTGCACGTGAGACGGGTTTTGCACCTGGTTCCTCCACGATCTCGTGCTCGTGGGTTCGCGCGAAGCATCACTGCAGCTGCACATAGGGGCGCTGAGGTGGAAGCCGACGTTGCCGATCACAAACATCAAGGGTTTAGATTTCATCTTGGGGCGAGATTTCCTGAAGCGGTTCAACCCCGAGATCGACTGGGTCAACCGGAAGGTGTGCATCTACAACAACGGGAAACGAGTGGAGCTGCGAAGCTAGACGGATACAGGGAATGTTCCTGAAACGACACTGGCACGGTTCGAACGGACGGTGAACGAGAGCAACACGGGTTACTTAGCACTGGTTATGGCAGCAGCAGAGGAGGAGAAGCCGAATGCAGAGCTACCTGCAGCAGTGAAGGAGGTGTTGGAGCAGTACCGTCCACCATCGTTGCCGTGAACTTCGTCTCCTCCGAAGGTTCTCCAATTTTCTCCAACGTCCCGCGGTCGCACACCGAGTGGGACGCACCACTGTCCACCAGTGCCTGGAGGCGTCGCCCGTTGCAGATCACCTCGAGTAGTAGTGGTTGTTGCCGCTCCGAGTAACCGTAGATGGTCTCGCTTATAGGATCATAGGGTACGTCAAATATATCTCCCCTAGGTCCTGCGCTCGAAGCTGCTGACTCAATGTCAGTTTTGAACTGGGTAGGGTTAGAAGGATTTATCCGAGGCCGATTCAGCTTCGACTGGGCCTGGAACCTTCCCCTAAGCCTTTGCAGCTGTGTAGGCTTCACCTGTGGGCAATGGGGAGCCTTAACATCGTGCTGCGGGGAGAGAATATTAACTCCTTGGAACGCACGACCCTTTTCAATGCTCCGGAGTGGTTTGCCCAACTTCTCAGGTACCTGAATAATGTCTAAAGGCTTTTTCTTGGCCTTGAAGTCTCCCCTGAATTTTTCAAAGGCTTGAAAACCTCGAGAGGAAATATTCTTACTCTCGGGGGTGTTCGGCTGGAGTTTCCCGGTCGGTGCAGAGTATTGTTTCGCGGAGCCTCCATTTGTCTCGGCGATTTCCCCTGTTGCCGGCCGGTCGTAACGTTTTAAATTCGCGCCATCATGTCCTCCTTTTTTCGCCCGCTCCGAAGTCGCCACGTCTTTTGACTTCGGGGGTGCCGCACTGTTGTTGACATTCAGCTCCGCTCGTGCCTTCTTCATTTTCCAACACGCCAAGAGTCGATGTCCTGCTGCGCCGCAAAATTCGCACTTCTCATATTTTGTCGGCCGCTGCTTTGCGTCGATCTTGTCGATATCCATCGGGTCGGCGGTCGTGGGTGGTGCCGATCGCTTCGTGTCGAATGATCTGTTCGGCACGTGGCGTCGTGTCTCGGTTTGATCTCGCGTCAGCGCATTGAATCTCTCTGATGCACACACCATGTCGCGGTAGTTGTTGTAGTTCGCGGCAATCACCTGTCGGCGGACTTCCATCTTTAGCCCCTCAGTATACGCTTGGATTTTTTCCCCTTCGGTCAGGTCGGTTATTCGGTTGAAGAGGCTCTCCATCTGCTGCGTGTACTGTGTTACACTGCCGAACTGTTTAGCCGATGAATCTGCTGCCGCGCCATGTAGCTGGAGTTGATTGGTTCGAAACGTTGAATTAAAGCTTCCCGAAACTGCGTCCATGACCCCTCGCCTCGGACTTCGTTGCTATTGTAAATCCACTCGAGCGCCGGGCCTCGTAACAGTGTCGCTGCGAGCCGAATCCGCATTGCATCGTGTGTCGAAGTAAATTTCGAGGGTCGCAATGAATCGACGGACGTCGGTGTCTCTCGCATTCGGATTGAACTTTTCCGGTAGCCTCGGACGTGCCGCCTCAAGATTCACTGTAGCCGCTGCCGCTGCTGCTGGGTGAAGTGTCGGTGTCGCTGCTGCTGCTGCTGACGTCGCTGCTGCATTCGCCGCTGCGTTTGCTGCTGCCGTGGCGACTGCCGACTGGTTCGCGAGAAGCTCCTCTATTTTTTGGAGTGCCGCTCACATCTGGTCCAGGCCGGTGTGTAACTCCGTAATTTTTCGTACTGAATTATCACCATTTTCCTCCATTTGGCGATTTACAGGAAGATTTGCGACGAAACTAATTGAATTCTAGGCGCTGGTCATCTTACTGTGAGTCGAATCGACTGTAGAAATGACGAGCGTTTATTCTGTAAGTCCCGTAATTCTCCCTTAGTCGAAATTCGCGTCCGATCTCGGCCGTTGAGAAGAAATTCGATCCGACGCTCCCAATTCCAACTATTTTGGGCGAAATTCTCAGGGCCGTTGAGATTCGAATCGATCTGACGGTCGAAATTCCAACTTTTTCGCCACTGGACCTGAGGTGTGTTCGAAAACCAATTCGAGGACGTTAAAGAATAGCGCGGAACTGGTTTACGTACCCGAAATCGGCGCTTCCCGTCGTCGCCCCCGCGGTTTTAAAAGATAGGTTTTAGCGGTCGAAAAATTCGCGTGTAAACAGGCTCTGATTACCAAGTGTGAGGTACTAGGATCGAGGTCAGAAAAGTGGGTTTGAATTGAATGATCCACCTAGGTACAACACGAGGCTATATATAGGCTCGACACAAGGCAGGAAACCCAGGTGTTACGCGAATGTTCTGAGGGTCGCGAAGCGTCCCGAACAGAACCTTCCCGAACTCAGTAGAAAGCAATTCGGTGGAAACCGAATAGGCTTGAGTTCGGTACACGTAACCTGGTTCGGTGCTATAACTATAATAAAATATAGGAATGCACCTAACCTAGGAAATCAAGCATATCTATGCATGATAAAATAAACCCAAGCTAGATATAGCATAATAAAGTCCAGGCAAGCTAGCAAAGCCAGAATAAGCCGTCGTACTCTCACAGTCCGTGTCCTACTACACCCGGTACCCCTGTCGAGGTCTCCCGGTACCCCCTCCCCCCCTTTTCCTTGCACCCTCTCCTCCTCCTGCTCCCGCTCCTCCGGTACCCCCGCCCCCCCCTGGTCCTGCCCCGTCTGGTGTGTCCCACGCTACCCCTCTACCCTCGGTCGCGCGTCAGGTAGCGTCTCCCTCCCCGCAGCAGCCTTCGACACTTCCGCGACAGGTTACTGTGGACTCGGTTGGTGGAGGTGCAGCTGCTGGCGGTGCTCGGTCTGGGGGTGCTCGTTCGAGGGGTGCTGGAGCTGGAGGTGCTGGCGCAGGTGGCGCTAGCTCTGGGGGTGCAGGAGCTGGAGGTGCTGGCACTGGAGGTGCTAGTTCTGGGGGTGCTGGAGTTGGAGGTCCTGGCACTGGTGGTGCTGGTTCTGGGGGTGCCGGTGCTGGAGGCGCTGGCACTGGAGGTGCTGGTTCTGGGGGTGCTGGTGCTGGAGGCGCTGGCATTGGAGGTGCTGGTTCTGAGGCGACTGGAGCTGGAGACACTGGTTCTGCGGAGTCCACTCCGCCTCCCCACCGCCACGAAACGCGTCTCCAGGCGGCCCGTCGGCGTGAGCGTGAGGAGCAGGTGCTGTTGGAGAGGGAGCGGCAGGAGTTGCGGCGGTTGGACCTGCTGGAGCAGCAGCAGCAGCAGCAGCAGCAGCAGCAGCAGCAGCAGCAGCAGCAGCAGCAGCAGCAGCAGCAGCAGTAGCAGCAGCAGCAGCAGCAGCAGCAGCAGCAGCAGCAGCAGCCGCAGCAGCAGCAGACACCGCCGCCGCAGCTGCGACCACAGCAGCTCCCTCTGGAGCGGCAGTTGTTCCCACCCGTGAGTGGCCTTCGGGCCCTTGGTCTTCCCTCCTCTCCTCCTGTTCACACTCCGTCCCCTCCAGCGTTTGGTCCCACGTTTTCTCCTCCTGACGCTAGTCCGGCGGTCTGGTCTTCTCCTCCACCGCAGTCTCCTCCACCTGTTGTCCCGCACTCTCGTGTCCTTCCCTGTCCTCCGCGTGCTCGTCACTCGTCTCCCGTTCCCGACCTCCGCACTGCCCTCCTTTATTCGTCTCTTCGTCGCCCTCCTCCTGAGTCCGTTCTCATGTCTCCTCCTCCGTCCTCTCTCCCTTCCCCCCCTACTCCTGTCATTGACTACTACCGTGCCGGTTGTCCTGTTGTCCCTCGTGTCCTCGCCACTCTTGTCACCGACTCTCGTTTCCCTCCGTCGTCTGTCTCGGCTCTCACTGCCGCTGTCGCTTAGTTTGCTGCCGCCACTTGCCTTGACTACACCACCTGTGTGGTGCCAGCTCCTCCCTCCCGTCCTCTGTCCATCGGGGGTGAGTTTTCCCTTGGCTGTGACGTCCTAGAGGACAGAGAGTCTGAGCTGGAGTACTGGGCAGCCGCTTCTCCCTCTATCTGTGCCATGCTGCTAGCCCCTGAGGGAGACCCCGACGCCCTTGAAATACCGACTCCTCACACTTACCGCGAGGGAGTGTCAGGGGCGTGGGCCTCACAGTGGAAAGCGGCTATGGCCTTGGAGTTAGCGTCTTGGAGATCCACAGGCACCTACGTCGACGCAGTTCCCCCTCTCAGGGCGAACGTAGTCGATGGCATGTGGCTCTTCAAGGTGAAGCGACCGCTTGGTTCACCGCCTGTGTTCAAGGCGCGCTACGTGGCTAGGGGTTTCAGTCAGCGTGAGGGAGTTGACTTCTTCCAGACCTTCGCCCCGACCCCGAAGATGACTACTCTTCGGGTGTTAGTGCACGTAGCAGCACAGCGAGACTACGAGATGCACTCCCTTGACTTCTCTACTGCGTTTCTCCAGGGCCGACTATACGAGGAGATCTGGCTGCGCCGCCCTCCTGGCTTCACTGACACCTTCCCACCTGGGACCCAGTGGAGCCTGAGACGGCCAGTCTACGGTCTCCGCCAGTCGCCCCGTGAGTGGCACGACACTCTTCGCTCCACGCTTCGTGACCTTGGGTTTTGTCCTTCCTCTGCCGACCCGTCGATGTTTGTTCGCACTAGTTCCACTCCTTTCTTTATACTAGTGTACGTCGACGACTTGGTCTTTGCCACAGCAGACAGGGCAGCTCTGACTCAGGTGAAGTCCGAACTGCAGAAGAGACACAAGTGCACTGACCTAGGTGAACTGCAGCGCTACCTTGGCCTGCAGATCACCAGGGACAGAGCCGCTCGCACCATCACACTGACTCAGTCACACATGGTGCAGCAGGTCCTTCGGCGGTTCGACTCCCAGTTCTCCACCACATAGCCCACACCTCTTGCTGTTGACCACAGACTCACTGGCCCCTTTCCGGACGAGCCCTTTGAGTCCAGTGGTCCCTACGCAGAGCTGGTGGGCTGCCTCATGTGCCTGATGACTTGTACTCGGCCGGACCTCACCTTTCCCCTCAGCATCTTTTCTCGCTTTGTAGTGATTGGGAGACACCGTCCTGTCCACTGGACATCAGCTGTGAGGGTGGCGAAGTACCTGGCGACTACATCAGGCATGGGGCTTGTGCTTGGAGGGACTCAGCAAGTGGCGTTGACTGGTCACTGCGACTCTTCCTACGCTGACGACGTGGAGACTCAGCGCTCGACTCACGGTCACTGCTTCAGTCTGGGAGCTGGTGCTGTGTCGTGGAGGTCTACACGGTCGTCCTCTATGGCTACTTCTAATGCAGAGGCAGAGATCTACGCTGGTGCCATGGCGGCACAGGAGCTTCGCTGGTTGACCTTCTTGCTCGCCGACCTTGGTGAGCGGCCTCGCTCTGCACCGACCTTGTACGCTGACAACAAGGCCATGATCCTCCTCTGTCGAGAGCCTCGACTGGAGAGCAGAGTGAAGCATATTGACGTGAGGTACTTCCTCCTGTGAGAGCTGCAACGACGCGGCCAGGCACGCCTGGATTTTGTGGCCTCAGAGGCCAACACTGCAGACGTCTTCACCAAGGCCCTGGCGCTTGGTGACCACCATAGGTTCTGTGTGCAGTTGGGGCTTGTTGAGGTAGGCCCTCGGTTGCTGTAGTCCTGTTGCTTGCTCTGCTTGTTGTACTTTCCTATATATATCCTAGTGAACTCTTGAACTGGCCTTGTGGCCGCTTGCCTGCACTCGGAATTTGTGTGGTGTCCTTGAGATTCACCCTGAGCTTGCTTTGCTTCTTGCCTTGACTGGTCTTGTGACCGTTTGTTCACCTTGCTTGCTCTGATGTCCCTCACTTAGCCTATGGGGGTGTGTCAAATGTTAATCTTGTGATAGGCTGCAGTGAGGTACTCTCTAGTGAGTACAGCTTTGGTAGGTTTCCTATTTGTATCCTTCCCAACCTTAATTCAGTCATTCCGTTGCATTCTAACTTTGAGAATTACGTCACATATATAAGGGATTTTCCTAGTGACGTTTGTTCGTTCCTTTTCTTTGAGACGTATTTCATGTGTTGCGATCAGAAGTTGATCACCCTCAGGATCACCTCAGGAAGGTTCGCACAGTCCAAGTCTAACGGTGGTGGGCCCTTGACCTCAATAGCAGAGTGAATGTAAATGCTTGAGATAATAAAAACATGCAGTACAAGGAATATAAATAAGATTACAAGGAGATACCAATCGACCTAGCTAGCCATGTACTCTAAGGGGTACATTCCCTTATTGCAGCGAAATCCAACCGTGCGACTCCAGACAGTTACGAAACTGTTCGGGCAGAATCCTCGCCACTGCTGCTGCCTGATGCTGTCTGCCCGTCGGTCCAGATCCTTTCGTAACCGTGTGACTCTTCGTGTCACCTACGCCTGTTCGTCTTCATTCCCGATAGTGCGTACTTGGATTGCTTCGGTGAGGAGTGTACAATAGTGTTTCAATAATCACTATTCGTAACACCCCCCTTCACTCCTAGCCGTAGCGAGTCTTGACCCGCTTGACTACTCCGCTGAGTTCGGAGCAGTGCTGGTACTGCTGACGTGACAGCTTCTTCGTGAGGAAGTCAGCTGCCATGTCACCCGTCGGGCAGTAGGTTAGGTCAACCTTGCCCTTGTCAACTTCGTCTTTGACGAAAAAGTACCGCAGCGCGATGTGTTTGGTGCGGTTGACGAATCCCGGCTTGTTCGCGATTCTGATCGCGCTCTGGTTGTCGCAGTGCAAGCGAAAGTTTGTCGAGGCTGGAATTTTCGCCTCCTGCAGCAGCTCGTGAACGGCTGCTGTTGCTGCGATGAATTCGGCTTCCGCTGATGACAGGGCAACCAGCTCCTGTTTCTGTGAATTCCAGGAGATGGGGCCGCTGGGCTCGAGGCGGAAAAGGAAGCCTGTCCTAGACCGTCGATTGTCAGGGTCAGCGGCGTGATCGGCGTCCACGTAGCCGATGAGGTTGAAGGATGAAGTTGGGATGGTGGAGTAGCAGAGCCCGATGCTGGGCGTGGAGATGAAGAACTGGAGCGCCCGCTGGAGATCTAGTAGATTCTCAGCCGTTGGTTTGCGAGAGTACTGAGCCAACTGGCTCGCGATGTAGGAGAGGTCGGGCCTGCAGGTAACAGATGCAAAGAGCAGGCATCCCAACTGCTGCTGGTAGGTGTGGAGCCCAGCAGGGGACAGGTCTTTGTTGTTAGGCTTGTGGTTGGGTCCTGGAGTGCGGTAAGGGGTGGAGAGTGGTGCAGGCGCAATGTTGAAGCGCTTGCTAAGCTCCTCTGCGTACTTCGTTGCTGAGAGATGAATGGCTTCCGGCGAATAGTTGATGTTGAGCCCGAGAAACTGCTTCACGTCATGATTGCAGGTGATGTCGACGCGCCCTGCGAGGTTTTTCTCGAATTGCTCAAGCAGCTCGTTGCTTGACCCTGTGTAAAGGAGGTCGTCGACGTAGACCGTGAGTAGGATGTATTCGCCGTGGAAATCGCGGCGATACATCCCAGGATCGTGAGGCAGCTGCTTGAACCCAATTTCAAGCAGTATGTTGTGCAGCTACTGCTGCCAGAGTCTCGGCGCCTGTTTGATCCCGTAAAGGGACTTCCGCAGCTGGCAGACCCGTGAATCTCCTTCGCCGTATGTGTGCGGCTGCTCCACGTAGATTACTGCATCTACGAGTGCGTACAGGAATGCGTTCTTAACATCGATATGTCGGAGCGGCAGATGTCGTGCGGCTGCGATGGCGAGGAGTATCCTGACGGATGTGTGACGGCTCACCGGCGCAAACGTTTGATCGAAGTCAATCCCGTGCCTCTGGTCGTAGCCTCGCACTACCCAGCGCGCCTTGAAGCGCTCGATCGTTCCGTCAACTTCGGTCTTCACGCGGAAGACCCACTTGCCGGAGAGGATCCTTCTTCCCTTCACTGCTGCAGGATCGACGAGTACCCAGGTGTCGCGTGACTCGAGTGCCCTGATCTCCGCATCCATTGCCTCGCGCCACTCCCTGCTGTGAGGTCCCGTGGGTGCCTGTCGTGGGTTCTTAGGCTCGATGATGCGTGGCGCCGATGAGGTGGCAGCGTGGAGCCCGAGGAGTTGCATTCCGGTGATGGTGCTGTCGTGGCGATGCTGTGGGACGACCTCCTGTACGTCGTCGTCATCGCTTTCTGGTTCTGGTGGGGCTGATGGTGCTGGGCCTGCGCTGTTTCCGCTTCCGCTTCCTTCTCCTGCTGCGCCTCCTGCTGCGCCCGCTCCTCCTTCTCCTGAATCATCGTCATCGTCGACGTCGTCGCGTCGATCGCCTCTCGTGAACTCGCCTCTGGGGTCCTGCTCCAGAATTGCTGCTGCGACTTCGTCCTCAGGTGAGGCGTAGCTGTGGCCGTCGTTGGCGTAGACGCGGTTCGCGTTCGTCTGCTCGTCTTCGCGGAACTGCTGGAGGAAGAGGCGCTCGTAGAAGATGACGTCGCGCGCGTTCTTGATTTTCTGGCTCAGGAGATCCAGAATGATCCACACCTTGTACTCGTGGCTGATCCCGAGATGGATCCCCCAGCGCGCGTGGCTTTTGAACTTGCCGATGGTTGATGTTGGCGGGCGGTATTGGACCATGCATCCCCACACGCGGAGCATGGATGTGTCGCCCTTCCTCCCCGTCCACTTCACGTGCGGTGAGGAGTTGCCGGTGATCGCGGTGGTTGACAGCAGGTTGTGCACCCGTACGGCGTGGTGCATTGCGTAGGTCCAGTAGATCGGCGGAAGCTTCGACTGCCTCATTAGCGCTCGCACCTTTGTCATGAGAGTGCGGTTAGTGCGCTCTGCTACGCCCTGCTGTTGGTGTGCATAGGGGAGGGAAACGTGATGCTCGATCCCCTTTTGCGCAAGGTAATCCTGCAGCTCCTTGCTCCTGAACTCCGCCGCGCCATCGGACTGCCAGATCTTTAACTTCTCCCCGGATTGTCGTTGCGCGTGCGCCAGCCACAGGCGGAATGCTTCGTATGCTCTGCTGCGTGCTTCCACGTTTACGACCCACACGTGGCGCGTTCCAGCGTCGACGAAGGTGAGCGTGTAGAGTTCGTCGTTAATGCCGCAGTGTCCCACGTTGAGGAAGTCACTGTAAACTTTCTCTAACTTGGCGTAGCGGTTGGTTCCTGGCTCACGCAGGGGGAAGGGCTGGTGACTCAGCGCAGCCTCGGGGCAAATGGTGCAAGTGCGCGGGTGAGTTCCGCCTCTTACTTCGGAGCCGTCAGGGCGCAGCAATGCGCCAGGTGCGAAGACGCCGGCGTCGATGCAGTTCTTCAGGGTCACGCGCGAGGGGTGGCCTAGGCGCTGGTGCCAGATGGCGTCGTCAGCGCGGAATCCGGAGGTGCGCATGTAGCGCGCGAGTGCTTCTGCGGGGTCCTCATCAGGTGCCGGCTGCAGAGTCGCCGCTGCTTCTTCATCTTCTTCGTTTGCCGTTGTTAACATTAGGGCGAGAAATTCCCTGTCGCGAATAATGGAGTAGGGGATGTTGGTTCCGGGGATCGTGCCAAGGACAAATGTCGGTTCGCGCGGTTCAGGGGCAGGTCCGTAGACAGTGCGTCGCGGGGTGAGTGGCTCACTACCCCAGTCAATGGTGTCCCAGTGGTCACTACCTGAAGGGATGTCAGGTGGCGGTGGTGCTAGTGCAGGGCGGCGTGGAGGGCGTCCAAGAGGAACAACAGGAGGTTCAACCTCAACTTGCGCTGTTTCTTCTTCCGCTTCCCCCCTTTGATCCTCGCGGAAGGCTCCCCAGCTGCTCGTTTCTCCGCCAGATGCTGCGCCCCAACCGACGGTGTTGCCGCCGGTGTCTGTTCCCCAGCCGCCAGTTGCGGCGCCCCATCCGCCAGTGTTGCCGCCGTTGTCTGCTCCCCAGCCGCCAGTTGCGGTTCCCCATCCGCCAGTGTCACTTGTTCCCCACCCGTCAGCGCTCCCCCACCCCCCTTCATTGGAGGCGCTTTCCTTGTCATCCTCCCAAGTGAGCGTTCCGCGTGCCTCAGTGAGACTCTTCTGTCGAAGCTCTTCGGCTTTGCGTTGCGCCAGTGCCTCTTCTTCCGTCGGCGAGAGTTTCTCCTTTGAATCGCGCCGATGAGCGTAGATTTCTGCCGCCTTTTCCTCGGTGTAAGGCCGTGGGTTGCGATGTGCGTCGAAGGTGCCGACACCGACGCCGCGAAGCATCCCTTGGAGGTGCTGGGATGCGGGCCCGGGGAGAGGATTTTCCGGTGTGCCGAAGACGACCCGTGTGGCTGTTTCCAGCTCCAGTTGCGACAGGCCCTCTTCAGGCGGTGCGTCGCGTTCTGCTTCGATGATGGCGGCAAGGCCGCGGCCGGCGATCGCGCTTGTCGAGGATGTGGGTGTGTGGCAGTCCCTGCAGATGCCATCAGGATCAGGGTCGTGTAGCGCCAGCTCGCGCGGATGTGGGTGATGAGGCACCCAAGGGCGCCCATCAGGGTGCTTCCAGTCGCGGCGATGGATATGTTCGAAGCGCAGGGGAACGAGGTCAATCAGCTCCTGCGAATCGCCGCTGCAGTCGGGAATGTCGAAGTCAAGAACGTATACTCCGTTCTCAGCGTGCGCCCGTCCGATCTGCTTGCGCATCTTGTTCGGCATTGTGAAGTGGAGCAGAATGTCGCGCGTCTCGGGGTCGGTGCTGAGAATGACTCCGCAATCCAGGAGTTGCGCCGCCGAGAGCAGGTTGAAACGCAGGTTCTGCACAATCAACACGTCATTCAAGGTGATGTGCGTTCTGCTCCCATGTGCCTTGAGCACAACAATGCCTTGCGCGCTTGCGCGCAGCCGCGTGTTGTTCGCCACAGTGACGTAAGTGACGGCGGGGGTGGCGACGGCGTTGGATATGTAACGCTCAGAGCCCACCATATGCTGCCCACAGCAGCTGTCCAGGTACCACGTGTTGTAGCGCCTGTTATCGTTTCGCGCGAGCAGCGCCAGTCGAGTGTCGACCTTTAAAAACTGTTCGCGTGCGATCCAATCGATCGGTGCCGGCCGCGTGTCTGGTACGTGCGGGGGGCTCTCAAGCAGCGGGACTGGGAGATTCCAGTCCTGTTTGTCATCGTCGCTGAAGTCGTGATGCGTGCTGAACGGGTTGTTGTTCGAGGACGCTCCGATTGGGTCAGGCGCCAGCTCGGGTGATAGTGAGCGTGCGCGCGGGCGACGAGAGCCGCTCGTCATGGTCATATTCCCCATGACATTGCGGACGGGGGCAGCCTGTGATGGCTGCTGCTGCTGCTGAACTGTCGGGTTCAGGTTACGCGATGGGGGTTGATACCCCTGGGCGGGACGCGTGTCGTTCCTCGCGTCTTGTCGGCCGGACCAGTTGCTCGGATTGGTCTGACGAGGGCGAGATCGATGCTTGCATCGGTCCGCCAGGTGCCCGAAATTCCTGCAGATTTTGCAGTAGAGGCGCCGCGGCCGTCGCTCTTCCGTATTGTCGGCGTAGAAGGCGAGGCTTTCTCTGTCTCGTCGCGGCGCTGGTCGCTGCTGGTCCATATCCCTTTGTTCGACGAGAAGGGCGGCGCAAAGGGCGGCCTCCGAGATGACCCCCTGCTGTCGGAGAAGCGCCTTGCAGGGCCGCCACTCTGGGCCGAGCCCTTGGAGCACAATGTTGACGAATATCTCCTCAGAGATTGTACTCCCCAGTTTCGCAATTTGATCGCGTAAGCTCCGACAGCGATTCAGGTAACTGTTGGCCTTCTCTCCTGGTGCCATTTTGGTCTCCAGTAGCTGCTGGAGTAGGCGGCTCGACGACACTGAGTCCTTTGGTTGATACACACCATTCAGGTGTCGCCAGGCGTTGAGGGCTGGAGCAGACGAGGTTTTGTATGAGCGAATGCTCAATTGCTCCGTTGGAGACATATTTCGGAGAAGAACCCCGTACGCCATCAGGGACTCGTTGTAGTACTTGTTTTTTTGCGTCGTCAGTCTCTTCCGCAGGTCCCGAGTAGCTCCCGTCGAAGTAGTGATAAATCTGCGCGTTTTGTAGCAGCAGCTCCAGTTCGAAGCTCCAAGTATAAAAGTCACTGCCGTCAAAGCACGTGCTTGTCTTTATTTTTTATATGCTCAAAAACCTTGATTGCGCAGAGAGAATTGCTTCATCGCTGGGACAGGGAGTCTTGGGTGTTGAGCCGTTTGTGTCAAGAGAGAAGCCTTGCGGGGCGGAGTTCTGGCCATTCGAGGCCGGTTGAGTGGGTTGGGAAGATGTTCCCGCATCGCCATTCCGCAATGTTTGGAGCCCTTGTTCCAGGCTCGTGATTCGCTGAAGCAGTTGTGCGAGGACGGCGGAAGGGATTGTCGTCGTTTCCTCGTTTGTCGCAGCCGGATTAGTCTGCGCTTCAGCCGTCAGATTCGTCTGACCTCCAGATCCTCCGGCCATTCTCACACGTGAACGTGTGCCGGACGCCACTTTTCGGTTGCCGAATATTTCGGTGGTGGCGGTGCGAAGGATTCCTGAGTCGCTCTCATACCATGTTGCGATCAGAAGTTGATCACCCTCAGGATCACCTCAGGAAGGTTCGCACAGTCCTAGTCTAACGGTGGTGGGCCCTTGACCTCAATAGCAGAGTGAATGTAAATGCTTGAGATAATAAAAACATGCAGTACAAGGAATATAAATAAGATTACAAGGGGATACCAATCGACCTAGCTAGCCATGTACTCTAAGGGGTACATTCCCTTATTGCAGCGAAATCCAACCGTGCGACTCCAGACAGTTACGAAACTGTTCGGGCAGAATCCTCGCCACTGCTGCTGCCTGATGCTGTCTGCCCGTCGGTCCAGATCCTTTCGTAACCGTGTGACTCTTCGTGTCACCTACGCCTGTTCGTCTTCATTCCCGGTAGTGCGTACTTCGATTGCTGCGGTGAGGAGTGTACAATAGTGTTTCAATAATCACTATTCGTAACATCATGCAAATCAGGAAAGATGGATTAAATAAATCCAGAAAAGGGGTGAAGGAATGGCCCAATTGTGAGGGTGAAATTACTCCATACGTTCCAGATATAAGAAGAACCAGTTTCTAATTGAGGTAACGAATGCATAAACCCTGCCATGCCCTGAAAAGCCTTTCCACACAGCAGTCCTCACAAGCGAGTCTTCTCGTAACGCAGCTAGGGGTCATCACCAGAAAACAGCAAACCTTCCAAATGAATGCAGGGAGAGCCATCTCTGCAACAAGCACCTTCCACAGTCGTGCAGTTCATGTCAAGGCCTTTCCGCCAGGTCATAGAGCTTCCGCGCTCCGCGGAACCGTTGAGTGATCATGCATTAGTGATCCGATCTTATCCGATCTTTTGGCGTAAGGTCAGCTGCCGAACGTCCATTTGACGGTACAAAGCTGGTTGTCGCGACACTGCTGCATTAGTCGTAGCCGTTTAGCCGGGTCGCGGGACAGCCGTTACCAATAGCCGGCAGAATTAGTCAACAGGGGGACTTGACGAGGCAGCAGAGTTCATCTGCGGGGAGACTCTGACAGTGGAGCAGCGCGAGTGGGGAGGGGAGGATGGCGCTAGAGAGCGATCGCAGCAACAAGCGACAGAGAGTCACCTCAGGCACGTTGTGCGACAGACCTGCTGTGCGACAGGTTGGGTATGCGACTGTGTTGCTGTGCGACAGACATGCGCGTTTTGCAGCTCTTTTGTCAACATGATGTTTCGCTCGAGCATCTTGTGCTATATACGTGCCACAGTGATTGCGCTACAGTATTTACTAGTTGCAGGGTGCATATACGTGCTGCAAAGTACGTAATCTGATTCCATCTTCGATATAGCACCTTGCTGTTCATATCCTTGCGCTTACCAGGCTGCCTTCCCCCTCTGACTCTTGCCTGGTCTCTTTCCTTCCTAATTTCTCCTCCTTTTTGCTCCTCGACCTCCCTTCTCTGATCCTGTTTCCATTACCTTCCATTATCTTCCTAACGGAGGGATCCTGATCCCTCCATTAACAACCCTATCTTCTTCTCCCTAGTTTCCGCTCCTCTCCTGCTTTGCTACGCTCTCCTCCACTTTCCACTCCTCTTCTCTTCTCCCCTCTCCCCACTCCTCTCCACTCTTCTCCTTTCCTCTCCTCCCCACCCCTCCCCTCTCCTCTCAAGTCCACTCCCCTCCTCCCTTCCCCGCTCCTCTCCTCTCCTTTCCATCAACATCTCCCATCCACCACACACCACCGTCCCCCACCCCCTTGCCTCCCAGGGAATCGCGGCTGCATTCCGCATGGATGAAGCGGCATTCGAGTTCAACACCAAGTCAGTGTGTGTGTGGGTGTGAGCCTATGCCTTTGGAGGCTGCCTCGAAAGTCCTCCCCCTCTCTTCTCCCTCCACCCCGCGCCACACTCCCTCCCCCATCCCCCTTCCAGAAAACCGTGGGCCCACATTTCGCAAGGATGAAGCGTCATTTGAGGTTGGCACAAGGTCAGTATGTGTGCGCGCGTGCGTGTGTGTGTGTGTGTGTGTGTGTGTGTGTGTGTGTGTGTGTGTGTGTATGTGTGTGTGTGTGTGAGGGTACGTACGACTCATGATGCCTTGTGTGTGTCAACCCGAGCCCAGTGATCAGATGACTGCCGGCGGACCACTGCCGAGAGTATCTAAGTTCCCATAATTCGCAACCCAGACCCGTCTCTCTATTCTATCACGGGGACTGCTGCCGAACTCTTGATTCATGTCCGCAGGTGGCATGCGGGGCCTAATTAGACCCCATTGAAACCCAATGGACCCCATTGGACCCCATTGGACCCCATTGGATCCCATTGGACCCCATCGGACCCCATCGGACCCCATCGGACCCCATCGGACCCCATTGGACCCCATTGGACCCCACTGGACCCCATTGGACCCCATTGGACCCCATTGGACCCCATTGAACTCAATAGAATATCAAGCCGGGCTCTGCCTGCAGAATGTCTGTCTATACTTGCACTCGCATCATCTCACCTTCACCCCCCTCTCGCATCGTTCTTTGCCTTTCGCTCTGCTCTCCGTCCTCCTGTGTTGCCAATCTCTGTCCACCTTTCGCCATTTCCCATTCCCGTGCCCCCTTCCCCTTTCTCGTTCCCCATTCTCCTTTCTCGTTCCCCATTTCCCATTCCTCATTTCCCGTTCCCGATTCCCCAATGCCCATGGCCCGTTTCCCTGGTCTTTGCTCGGTCTTTGCTTCCTGTGTTCCCAACACGTGTCATCCCATGGCATGGCATGGCATGGAATGGCATGGCATGGCATGGCATGGAATGGCATGGCATGGCATGGCATGGAATGGCATGGCATGGCATGGCATGGAATGGCAGCTGGCGCGTGCTGGTGCTACGGCTGGGGGAGAGGTGCATGGAGTTCGATGGGCGCATGGACCCCATTGAGCAGATGGTAGGTGTGGGGGAAGGAAGAGGGGGGAGGCGAAGGGGTGAGAGAGTAGGGGGGGCCGTATCACTCTGAGAATTTCTCAGAGGTGCATGGAGTTCGATGGACGCATGGATCCCATTGAACAGATGGTACGGCTGGGGGAAGAAGAGGGAGGAGGGGGGGCTGAAAAGCAAGGGAGGGGAGGAAAAGGGCAGGGAGAAGAAGGGGGGGGGGGCGCTGGTGCTGCGGCTGGGGGAGAGGTGCCTTTTGAGTCGACTCAGGTGCGGCTGGGGGAGAGGTGCCTGGAGTTCGATGGGCGCATGGACCCCATTGAACAGATGGTAGGTGTGGGGGGAGAGGAGGGGAGAAGGGCTGGGGGTGGGGGGGAGACCTTCAGGATAGCACATAGACACCTGCCTCTGTGGGATCCTGCAATGGTGCGCTTGGCTATTCTTGTATCACTTTGGAGTATTTTCAGACGTTTGGGAAGGGAGGGGGAGAAGGGGAAGAGGGTGGGGAGGGAGAGGGTGGGAAGAGGGTGGAAAGTGGGCTTGTTGACTGCATAGACAGGCCCTATCAAGCAGATGGTGAGGAAAGCGGGGGATCTATATTAGGATAGCAAATAGCACCGCATGGTGACCAATGGGAGGGCTCAGCAGTTTCTTCAGCCAGGGCGCATCCCCTCCCTCCCTTCCTACCCTACGTTCCGCCGCCCCTCCACGGCACCACCAGGACCTGTACCTCACGGTGGTGAGCAGCAGCTTCAACGGTCTCAAGGGCGAGCCGTCACCACCACAATCTTACTTCCCTCCCCTCCCTCCCTCTCGCTTCTCCCTCACCTCCCTTCCCTTTCACCCCCTGCACCCCTCCCTCGCACCACCAGGACCTGTGCTTCACGGTGGTCAGCAGTAGCTTGACGGCAGCCCCCTTTTCCCCCTCCCTTCCCTCTCTCCCTTCCCTCTCGCCCTTCCCTCTCGCCCTTCTACCCTTCTCCCCCCCCTCCCCTCCCCTCTCCTCCGCGGCACCACCAGGACCTGTGCCTCACGGTGGTCAGCCGCAACTTCAATGCCCTCAAGGGCGAACTGCTGCCAGTGAGACATGCCATGCGCCATGAGCTTAGCCCATTGCACTCATATGCCATGCCATGTCGTGTCGTGTCGTGCTGGCCCGTGCCGTGCCATGACATGCCGTCCCGTGCTGTGCCATACCATGCTATCTCTCTGATTGCATCTGTCCACCCTGTTTCCATGCGCCTGCCGTCTTACTCGACTGCTCTCCGCTCCCACGTTCTGCTGCTGCCCCATGCTGCTGTGCCTACCAGTCTTATTCCATTCCTATCGCTTGCTGTTAGCTCCACGCTGCCAATCCCCACCCCATGCTGCACCCCACCCATACGCCCACCCTCTCAAGCTTCTAATGCAGTGTGCAGAGGACCTTCTCCAGAAGGCGCCCTTCACCAGCCAAGCACCTTGCTGCATGCACCTCACCCATCCGCCTTGCGCGTCCCATCCCATGCTCCCCACCAACCCCGTGCACCTCACCACATGCAGCTTCTAATGCAGTGTGCAGAGGACCTTCCCCAGAAGGCACCCTTCTACACCACTCTGGTACCTCCCCTCCTCCCCTCGCCCCCTCCCGTCTCCTCCTCGCTTTCCTCCTTTTCCCCCCCACCCCCCCTTTCTCGTTCTATCCTCTCCGCCTCCCCTTCCCCTCTCCGCCCCTCCTCCCCCCATTCAATCCTCTCCTCCTCCGCTCCTCCTCTTTCCACTCATTCCACTTCACTTCGCTACTCTCCCCTCCTCTCTCCTCAGCTCTTTTCGACTCTCTCCTGCTCGCCTCTCCTCCGTGCCTCTCTCCTTCGCCTCACTCTGCTTCTCTTCTCCAAAGATCACCATTTTTCTCCGTCCCTCCCTTCATCTCAAGAGCCTACCAGCGCGCGCACCCCCTCATCACCGTTTAGCGTCGCTGCCCAATGTGGGCTACGTGGAGTCTAAGGGCCTTCACAGTCTAAGTATGTGAGGTGACTTTTGAGTCGACTCAAAAGTCACCTCGCCCCCTCATCACCACCGTTGAGAGTCGCTGCTGAATGTGGGCTACGTTGAGTCAAGGGCCTTCACAAACTAAGTATATGGATCTTCACTTCCTCTTGTCCGCCCTCAATCCCCTTTCCCCCCACCCCTCTCTTTCCTTCCACTTCCCTTTTTCCTTACAACCCCTCCAGGTGTCGCTGCTCAATGTGGATTACGAGGAGTTTGGGGCGTCTGTGGTGGAGCACGTTATGGCAGGCTTACAGGTGGGTTGTGTGCGGTGCTGTGTGATAATGTGTGATTTGTGCTGTGCTGTGCTGTGCTGTGCTGTGCTGTGTAGTGTGATGTGATGTGATGTGATGTGATGTGATGTGATGTGATGTGATGTGATGTGATGTGATGTGATGTGATGTGATGTGATGTGTGATACGCGATATGTGCAGTATGCTGTTGGTGGTGCTGCATGGTGCTGTGTGGTGCTGTGTGTGTGGTGCCGTCCTGTGTGTATCTATTCTGTGTTCTAGCTCCCTTCCCTCTTCCCGTGTGTGCCAAATGTCAAAACAGCACAGCAGAGACATCATGCAACCACAGTGTGTATGAGTGTCGTACTAGCTGCACTCCCTGCCCCTCTCACTTCATTTCAAGTGCGCCCCCCTCTCCCCCGTGCTGTGTGCCTGGCCCCAAGCAGGCGGCCTTTGAAACCGGCGAGTGCAACAAAATGCGCATTCTGCTGCGCCTTCTGGCGCTGCTGGTATGAACACCCCTCCTTCCCCTCACTTCCTCCCCTTTTTTGTCGCGCCTGCTAGTGCTGCTGGTATGACCCCCCCCCCCCTATCCCCTGCCTCCCACTTTTTTGTTGTGCCTGCTCGCGCTGCTGGTATGAACCCGCCCCCTTCTCTCTCCTTTCCTCCCCTTTTTGCTGCGCCTGATTGCACTGCTGGTACGACCAACCCCCCTCCCTCCTCCCTTTTTCGTCGCACCTACTTGCACTGCTGGTATGACCCCCCCCCCTTCCCCTTCCCTCCTCCCTTGTTTGTTGCACCTGCATGCGCTACCGCATCTACCTGCTGGTACAACTCCTTCCTTCCCCTCTCATCTCGGCTTGCTGCTACCAGTAGCCTACCGAAGTCTGACGTGCTGCAAGCTTTGCCTCTCTCCATCTTCACTCGTCCCCCTTCCACCTCCCTTCATACATGCCTGCTCCCATCCCTGTCTTTAACCTCTTTCCGTTTTACTAACTTCCATTGCCTTCTCTTCCTTTTCCCTCTCCTTTTGTTTCTCCCTTTTCCCTCTTTCCCTCTTTCCTCTCTCCCACTCCCTCTTCCCCGTTTCTCTCAGTCTGTGGCGGCAGTAGTGCCAGAGTCTGAGGTGTTGCAAGTTTTGTCTCTTCTGGTCGACACCGCCACCTCGCACCTCGACCCGACAGCTGGCGGGAATCCTAACTGGCAGCCGCGGGCGGACTTCTTTGTCTTTTGTGTGCTTGCATGCCTTCCCTTTGCAGCTCAGGACTGGCACGAGGTGCGTGTGTAATAAATCTAGTTTTTTGTCTTCCTGCCTCTTGCCTCTTGTCTTGTCCCCCTTTTTGCGTGCCGTACCTGCCTTCACTTCACTCCTTTTTCCTCTTGCCTCTCGTCCTCCCCTCTTTAGTATCACCGTGTGTGATGGAATCTCTCCCCCTTTCTCCCTCTCCAGTCACACCCGGACGAACTAGCCAGCCTGCTAGCGGCAGTGCAGGGTTACATGGAAGCCCGCTCGCCCCTCGTCTTCCCCGCACTGGCTGTCTTCGAGCCACAGCCCACCGACACCACGCCGCCACAGGTGGGTTCTTCAGGAGCGACACTTCTCAAAAGCTTGGCATGCATTGACTGGCGGAACGTCTTTGTGGCAGCACGCTGGCACAGGCCGTTCACAGTCCTTGGCTGTCACGTCACAGTGCCTTCTATCTTCCAATGGAGTGCCAAAGCCGGGTAATTGAATCGCAAATGAGCCCCTCGTCCTTCCTCACCCCTGCCTTCCCTCCTCCCTCCGCCCCTCCCTCCTCTCCTCCTGCCCACCTCTTCCCCCCTCCTTCCCCATTCTGGCCTCCACTGAACCCTTGTTTCTTACCAAACACTGAAGAAATAAACCATGTGTCAATCCATGTGCGCTCTTTATTCCTATGTGCGCTCCACGTGCCTCTCTGCACGCGCTTTTCCAGGACTATTTGGAGGAACTGTGGGATCGCATCAAAGCATGCAAGGAAGATTCCTGGAAGGCGGAAAGTGGTACGCAAACTCAGAGCGCTACGCTATGAAAGAATCTCAAGTGTTCACATTATGCTATATTCTAACACGCTAATGATCCTGTATGCCTGGTATGGAGTAGCTGCATCTGCATGCTCAACAACTCATCATCGTCTTTTTCCCTCTTTTTTTTTTGTCGAATTCTCAAAAGCGATGTCAACGTGGCAGTCATGTGATAAAAGTAAGTTTCTGAGACGTCTCAAAAACAACGTGCCAGTCGTGGAAAGGCTCTCCTCTTCCATGCGCCAGCCTCTCACCCTCTTCACTGCACCCTCCTTTTCCGTTTCCCCCTTCCTGACTCCCCGCTCTCCTTTTCCCACGCTCGCAGTGCCTCGCCCCCTCGTGGCAGTGAAGGATTGGCTCTCCTCATCTGTACCATACGGCTACTCCACCCCCTCTGCACCCTCTGCACCCTCTGTTCCCATTTTCCCTTCCGCTTTCCCACTCCCCCCTGCCATTTCCCCACGCTCACAGTAACTCGCCCCCATATGGCAGTGAAGGACAGGCTCTCTCCTTCTATACCATACACCACCCTCTCACCCCTACCACCCTCCTTCTCCTCCCCCTAACTCTTCCTCCGTACCCCTTCCCGCTTCCCCTTCTCCTCTCACAGTGCCCCGCCCCCACGTGGCAGTCAAGGAAAGGCTCTCCTCTTCCATGCGCCACCCCATCGGTCTCTTCACTCCCCCGCCGCCGCCCCCTGCTGCCGCCCAACTCGACGCTGATGCTGACATGGACGAGGGCGACGACGAGCACAAGCAGACAAGAGCCGCCGCCCGGCAGCGGTTCGAGGCGCTTCAACAGTTCCCGCCCCGGATTGGCCGGCTGAAGCTGTTTCCGCCTGCCAAGACCGACGCTGTGAGCACTCTTCCTCGCCTTTCCTCTCTCTTATACCCTGCGGGAATGTAGCGTCACACATTTTGAGCATCCCACGTTGACTGGTAAGATTGTGTGAAGGCGGGGGTAAGATTCTGGGACAAACTTGAATCGTTTAACGATGTCATTAACAATTCCGTGTAATGTGCCCCTGTCTCCTTTCCTCTCCCCCGCACCAGACAATGTCACCCATCGACCGCTTCGTGGTGCAGGAGTATCTCCTCGACGTGCTCTTCTACATGAACGGCAGGTGGGTGTATGCATGCGAGGGAGTGGTGGCAGGTGTCATGCTCGTGCAATGAAGGGTGGGGCTGTGCTCCTAGTGCCAACAGCTATAGATCGCTGTGTGGTGCAGGAGTATCTGCTGGACGTGCTCTTCTACATGAACGGCAGGTGGGTGTGAGGCACATGCTCATGCACTGTAGGGCGGGGTTGTGTGCCTAGTGATCCACCACAAGTTCGCTTTGTGGTGCAGGAGCATCTGCTGGACGTGCTCTTCTACATGAACGGCAGGTGGGTGTGAGGCACATGCTCATGCGCTGAATGGTGGGGTTGTGTGCCTAGCGATCGACCACTAGGTTGCATTGTGGTGCAGGAGTATCTCCTGGACGTGCTCTTTTACATGAACGGCAGGTGGGAGCGAGCGTGGTGTGATGTGAGCGGCATTCGTGGGCTCATCATCCCACCTCATTATCTTGCTATCACCCCCATCACCACCATCACCCCCATCACCCCCATCACCCCCATCACCACCATCACCACCATCACGCCCACCCCCACCACCTGTCTCCAGGAGCGTGCAAGCTACCTGGTGGGCATGCTATCTCATCTCATCTCATTGTCCTGCTGTTCCCGCCAACCTTAATACTCCCACCACCCCCACCATTCCCACCATTCCCACCACCAGTCGCAAGGAGTGTGCGAGCTACTTGGTGGGCGTGTCAGTTGTGTGATTCCTAGTTAGGATCATCATGCGATCTGATTATCTTGCTGTCCCCATCAACCCCATCACCCCCATCAACCCCATCAACCCCATCACCCCCATCAACCCCATCACCCCCATCACCCCCATCACCCTTGCATCCCTCACACCAGTCGCAAGGAGTGTGCGAGCTACCTGGTGGGCCTGCTACCTCATCTCATCTCATTGTGCGATTGTTCCCAACTTCCCACCACCCCTAATACCCCCACCACTCCCATCATCCCTACAACCCCTCACACCAGTCGCAAGGAGTGTGCGAGCTACCTGGTGGGCCTGCCAGTGCCCTTTCGCTACGAATACGTCATGGCGGAAACTGTCTTCTCCCAGGTGAAAACCACAGAGACATGCCTTCTGTCAGGTGAAAATCGCAGAGAAATGGCTCTGTCCAGGTGCAATCTACTGAGGCATCTGCATGTCAAACAGGGGCATATTTCCATCCAAGTTCTAGGCATACAGTCACACTAAATTTCCGTCTGCCTCTCTGCCTCTGTCCCCCACTTCATTCCTCTCTCTTTCCCGTGCCGTGCTCCCCGCTTTCCCTCTTGCCCTGTCCAGTTGCTGCTGCTTCCCCAGTCGCCTTTCCGCCCCATCTACTACACAATCGTCCTCGTTGACCTCTGCAAGGTGCGTTGACCTCTGCAAGGTGCGTTGACTCGGTTGACCTCTGCAAGATGACTCCCGTGCTGATCCTGCTGTGTGTCTTGAAGGCCTCAGTCAACCTTCTCAGGCTCTCCCAGGCGCCTTCCCTGCGGTGCTGGCAGAGGCGCTGAGGATTCTTTTCCCCATTGCAACCCTTCCACTGCACAGGTTGCTAAGCTGTCCTCCCTCCATTCCCCACTCCCCCACTCCCCAACACATTCCTCCCATGCCCCCATCCCTGTTCCCTCCCAGGCACCTTCCCTGCGGTGCTGGCAGGGGCGGCGAGGGCTCTCGTCCACACAGCTGCACCATCATCACTCCTCCGCGACCCACGCCCCTTCTTTCCCCACCATCCCTCCCCATCCGTTCTCCATCCCCCCACTACCAACTTCTCTCTCAGGCCCTCCCCGGCGCCTTCCCAGCGGTGCTGGCAGGGGCAGTGAGGGCGTTGTTCTCCCGGGCGGCAATCATGGACGTGGAGTGCAGGACACGTGTCATCCAGTGGTTGGCCCACCATCTGTGAGTCCTTGTCGGCATGTCTGCCTCCCACTGGCATCTCAAGCCAACCTCGAGTGTCTGTCCATCATGCTGCTACGTCTCCTCGTAACTGGTAATTTCGAAAGTCAGGTCGACCTGTATGTCTGCCGCCCGACCAGGTCCAACTTTCCATTGAGGCGCCTCACAATCGTTGTTTCTTTCTTCTTGTCCTGTGGCCGCCCGCCTGCCCAGGTCCAACTTTGCGTTTGTGTGGCCATGGGCGGCGTGGGCGGCGGTGGCACGGCAGCCGGAGTGGGCCCCACAGAGAGTGTTTGTATCGGAGGTGCTGGAGAGGGAGATCCGCCTCTCATACTACGACAAGATCAGAGAGGTGTGTGGCATACAGTGCAGGTAAACTGTGTTGTGTGAACAAGGGATGAGAGGTGCGCATGCCTGTGCACTGTTTCTCACATGGGCCCATGGGTGTCAAGTGGGTGGGCCCCACAGAGAGTGTTTGTGTCGGAGGTGCTGGAGAGGGCTTTTGAGTCGACTCGAGCGCAACCCGACAACCGCTCTCGCCCCTTCCCTCCTCGTCCCTCGTTCCCTCCCTCCTGCCCTGCCATGCCTCTCTTTTCCACATTCCCTCGGAAGCACCGAGTGGAGCAGCTGCTGCCCCCCAAGCCGGAATCATTCTTCAAGTTGAAGCGCAACCGAGCAACCACTATTTTCTTTTCCCTCTTGCCCCTCTCCTCCTGCTCCCCTCGTCCCAGTCCCTGGGCAGCACGGAGATGGAGCAGCTGCTGCCTCCCAAGCCGGAACCCGTGTTTAAGTTCAAGCGCAACCGCGCCGCGGGGCCGGGGAGACTGCTGGCGCCCGCAGAGGGCGAGGGGGAGGGGGAGGGGCGCGGGGGTAAGGAGGGCGGGGGGGAAGGGGAGAAAAAGGAGGAGAAGGCAGGGGAGGGAGAAGGGGACCGAGACACGAAGGAGGGGGGCGAGGGGGAGGGCGGGGAAGGGGCCAAAGACGAGGGAAAAGACGAGGGAAAGGACGGGGGGAAAGGCGCAGTGCAGCAGTATGGAGAGGGGGTGGATGCAGCAGCAGTGGAGGTAGCAGAAGAGCTGATAGTGATGGTGCGCACAAAGCGGGCGGGGAAGGAGGTGGCGGTGTGGGTGGAGGAGCAGGCGGTGGGCAAGGTGGGCGGGGACAGGGGCCGCGCTCTAGACGTGGTGGCACAGACACTGCTGGTGCTGGGGTCCAAGAGCATTACCCATGCCGTCACTGTTCTTGAGAGATACGGGCTGGCCTTACAGCTGCTGGCACCTGACCAGGTAAGCCGGCCAAGTTGGCAAGGGGCTGATAGTGATGGTGCGGGGCTGCTTGTGTTATTTCTTAGAGGTAGCAGAGGAGCTGATAGTGATGGTGAGGACGAAGCGGGCGGGCAAGGAGGTGGCGGCGTGGGTGGAGGAGCAGGCAGTGGGGAAGGTGGGCGGGGACAGGGGGAGGGTGCTGGATGTGGTGGCACAGACGCTGCTGGTGCTGGGGTCAAAGAGCATCACTCACGCGGTTACCGTGCTGGAGAGATATGGGCTGGCGCTTCAGCTGCTGGCACCTGATCAGGTAAGCCAGCTGAGCCGGCAGAGGAGTCGACAGAGACTAGAGAGGGGCAGGGCGCTGGATGTGGTGGCACAGACGCTGCTGGTGCTGGGGTCCAAGAGCATCACGCATGCGGTTACCGTGCTGGAGATACGGGCTTGCACTGCAATTATTGGGGCCTGACCAGGTGAGTGTGGGCCTCAGGTGTTCACACAGACGCTGCTGGTGCTGGGGTCCAAGAGCATCACTCACGCGGTGACTGTTCTTGAGAGATACGGGCTTGCACTGCAGCTGCTCGCACCTGATCAGGTGAGTCTTTTCCTGCGCGCCTAGATACGGGGCAGGCCGCTGGACGTGGTGGCACAGACGCTGCTGGTGGATGGGCAAGCGCCTGACTGGATGGGCAAGGTGGGCAAGGTGGGCAAGGTGGGCAAGGTGGGCAAGGTGGGCAAGGTGGGCGGGGACAAGGGCCGCGCGCTAGACGTGGTGGCGCAGACGCTGCTGGTGGGGGGAGCAAGCACCTGATGGGTGGGGAAGGTGGGCGGGGACAAGGGCCGCGCGCGCTCTGGACGTGGTGGCACAGATGCTGCGTGGATCGAAGAGCATCACCCATGCAGTTACCGTGCTGGAGAGTTAAGGGCTGTCTTTGCAGCCGGTTCCGATCGCATGTGAGATGGCATCATGGACCCACAATCCCGCTGCCCACTACCCCTGCTCTGCTCTCCAACCCCCCTCCCCCCCCCCCCCACCTTCCCAACAGCCCTCCCAGGTGCAGCTGCTGCACAGCATCTGGGCCGTGTGGGCCAACGCCCCTCAGGTGGCATCGTTTACGGCCCACTTCAATGTTGAGAGCACACTCCTTTCCCCTAAACCCTGATCACACCCCCCCTCTACTCTCACCCTCCCCACCCCACCACAGCCCTCGCAGGTGCAGCTGCTGCACAGCATATGGACGGTGTGGGCCAACGCCCCTCAGATGGCAGCAGTGGTGGTGGATCGCTGCCTCGGCTTCCGCCTCGTCTCACCGCTTGCTCTGTTGGATTGGTGCTTCCTCCCCGCCCATTACGAGCTCTACCACACGTCTGAGCGCATCTGGGAGGTGAGTGTTCTTGTCGTATGCGCCTCAATCAAAGCCCCTCTCAGATGGCGGCAGTGGTGGTGGATCGCTGCCTCGGCTTCCGCCTCGTCTCACCGCTTGCTCTGTTGGATTGGTGCTTCCTCCCCGCCCATTACGAGCTCTACCACACGTCTGAGCGCATCTGGGAGGTGAGTGTTCTTGTCGTATGCGCCTCAATCAAAGCCCCTCTCAGATGGCGGCAGTGGTGGTGGATCGCTGCCTCGGCTTCCGCCTCGTCTCACCGCTTGCTCTGTTGGATTGGTGCTTCCTCCCCGCCCATTACGAGCTCTACCACACGTCTGAGAGCATCTGGGAGGTGAGTGTTCTTGTCGTATGCGCCTCAATCAAAGCCCCTCTCAGATGGCGGCAGTGGTGGTGGATCGCTGCCTTGGCTTCCGCCTTGTTTCCCCTATTGCTCTGCTCGACTGGTGCTTCCTCCCCGCACATTACGAGCTCTACCACACGTCCGAGCGCATCTGGGAGGTGAGCGGGCGTTTGAGAAGTGAGTGATTCGAGCAGCAGTGGAGTGGAGTGGAGTGGAGTGGAGTGGGGTGGGGTGGGGTGGGGTGGGGTGGAGTAGAGTGCTTGTGCTGCTGCAGCTGCACTGCTGCATTCTCACTTCCACTTGCGACCCCGGACGCACACACGAGCTGCCCCTTCTCCCTTCCCCCTCATTCCGTTTTCAACCCCCCCCCCTATTATTTTCCCTTTCAACCTTCCCCTTTCCACTTCTTCTTCCCATTCCTTCAACTCGTCTTCTCCCAAAATCAGATTCTCCGCACCGCCGTGTCAAAGGCCGCCAACCGCCTGCGCCACGTCAGCGCTGAGGTGGCGGCGCTTGAGAGGGCGTCGGCTGTGGCAGCGGCAGCTGCCAGCAAGGCGCGCAGCGAATGGGAGGCTACCACGTTGGCAGTGGAGGAGGCTGAGGGAGAGGAGGCGAAAACACAGGCTGCAAGCAAAGCTGAATGGGCCAAGGTGGGTGGACTGTGGGGTGCGGATGCGGTACGGATAGGTGGGAAAAGGTGCGGTAGAGTGTGGGGGTGTGAGGCGTCTCAAGGATCCCACAGCTGAATGGGCCAATGTGGGGATTGTGTGGGTGGGGAGTGGGAGTAAATGCGGACTAAAGTAGCACTGAGGAGAAAGATTGAGTCAAGGCACAGTAGCAGGCAGAGGCGGCAGCAGCAGCGCCACTTGCTCTACCTTTCTTTTCACCTCCTTTGTTGCTTGCTGTCGCCACACTCACTCACCTCCCCTCTCTACTGTCATTCCCTCTCCCACTCTGCCTCTCCGCCTGGCTTCTTGTTTCTTTCAGCATCGGAGCAGCAAGACACAGGAGGAGGCAGAGGCGGCAGCAGCAGCACCTCTTGTTCTGTCATTCCCACACTTGCTCCCTCCCCACGTGTTCCCCCTTTCCCACTGCCTGTATTCAGCATCGGAGCAGCAAGACACAGGAGGAGGCAGAGGCGGCAGCAGCAGCGGTGGAGGGCAAAGAGAGGATGAGGCGAGAGGCCGAGGAGGAGGAGCAGGTGAGAGGAGAGCAGTGCAGATGGGTTTGATTCTGTAGTGGTGGGTGATTGATTGGGCAGAAACAGCAGCAGCAGGAGAGAGTAATGAGAAGAGGTTAGGAGTGGATGAGAGAGAGGTGGAGGAGGGGGAGGAGATGAAAGGAGAGGGGAGAATGAGAGTGGGAGAAGGGGTTGGAAACTCAGAAAGGTGAAAAAACAGACGTGGGTGGAGGTGAAAGTATCCATTGGGGCTGGAAAGAAGAGTATAGACCTGCTGCCAGAAGAAAGAAGAGTATAGACCTGCTGCCCCCCCCCCCCTTCTTCTTCTCCTTCGTCCATGTCATGTTTGCTGCTCCACTTCTTATTCGCGTGCTCCTCATTCCTCTGTTGCTCATTGCTCCCGCCTCCCCACCTCCCCCTCCTTCCCTTCCCCCCCCCCTCCTCCCCTTCCTGCCGCCGGGCCCTGTTCATCGCTCTGCTGCTTCACTTTGCCACGGCTGTCAGCAACAGGCAGGCTGCTGCGGCCAAGGCAGCACCTTGAATTGAATCATGCTTCCTTTGCTCCCATTACCTCCATCCCTACTCCCCTCCTCTCCCATTACTCCCATACCTGCTCCCCTCCTCTCCCCAGGCCCTGTTCATTGCTCTTTTGCTGCACTTTGCCACGGCCGTCAGCAACAGGCGGGCTGCTGTGGTAAAGGCAGCACTGTGACTCATGCGTCCCTTCCCCCTCCCTTGTCCCTTCCTCCCATCTCTCCATCTCTCCATCTCTCCATCTCTCCCCCTCCCCAGGCCCTGTTCATTGCTCAGTTGCTTCACTTTGCTACGGCTGTGAGAAACAGGCGGGCTGCTGTAGCCGAGGCAGCAGCGCAGGAGGAGGAGGAGGAAGAGGCGAGGAGGGTGAAAGAGGAGCCAATGGAGGAGGAGGAGGGGGACGATGCAGGGATTGATGGGGAGGAGGGCGGGGATGGGGGCAGTGACAGGTGAGGGCAGATAAGAGGGGGCGTCTCTGGGCTACAGGGAGTCACAGATTCCTTTCCCTTTCCCTTCCTTCTGTTCGAGAAAGTTTCCTTTCTCATTTGCCTTCTTTGCCCTCTCTTCAATGTCTGTCTGCTGCGGTGGGTCCAGGAGGCTGGCAGGGCGGAGGAAGAGGGAGGAGGAGCGTCGGAAGGAGGAGGAGGAGCGGGGGCACAAGAGGCGCCTCAAGGCTGCGGGGGAGAAGGAGTGGATGCGCTGTGTGCTCGGGCACATGCGCTCGCTGTGCCGCTACCACAGCCCGCAGGTGAGATGCTACAGCCAGCACGTCTCTTAGGAGGAGAGGAGGAAGGAGGAGGAGGAGCGGGGGCACAAGAGGCGGCTCAAGGCTGCGGGGGAGAAGGAGTGGATGCGCTGTGTGCTGGGGCACTTGCGCTCGCTGTGCCGCTACCACAGCCCTCAGGTGTGTTAGGTTGGGTGTAGCAGGTGAGTGTAGCAGGTGAGTGCAGGGGAGTGCGACTTGACTCAAAAGAAGTGGATGAGCTGTGTTCTGGGACACATACTCTCGCTGTGCCACTTCCACAGGCTGCAGGTGTGTTAGGCTGGGTGTAGCGGGTGAGTGTAGCAGGTGAAATGCCGAACAAGTCGGCCCAAAAGGAGTGGATGCGCTGTGTGCTGGGGCACATGCGGTCACTGTGCCGCTACCACAGCCCACAGGTGTGCTGAGTTCGGTGAGATGCTACAGCCTGGTTGGGTGTAGCAGAAGGTGTGTCAGGTTGGGTGTAGAAGACTCAGGAGTGGATGCGCTGTGTGCTGGGGCACATGCGGTCACTGTGCCGCCACTACCACAGCCCCCAGGTGTGCTAGGCTGGCACAAAAGGTGGCATGCTGGTCTGCCATCCAATGCATCACATGGTTCTCATTCCCATCCTCCTTCTCCCTTCACCTCAAGCTCAGCTCGCTGGACCTCACTACACCTCACTACACCTCACTGCACCTCCCTTCAGCTCGAGCTCACCTTCCTGCACCTCCCGGCACCACCAGGTGTGGCGCATGCTGCCAGCCATAGAGATGCGAGTCTTCTTGCAGGTCAACGACCCAGTCATCCGCCACACTCTCATGTCCGCCTTGCTCTGCCCCTAGCCGCTGCTGTGCCCAACCGGGCTGCTTCTCTGCTCGTTACTGCTGCTCTGCCCCATAGCTGCTGCGGCTCCGCCCGTATGCCTATGTCTGTATGCTCCTCCCTGACTGTCTCAGCGTCCAAAGAAATGTGTGCCTCATCTGCACATGCGCATTGTCAGTAGCTGCTGGCCCCCTATGGGTTGATGTGCATGATCTATCCGTCGCCGGCTGTTAGATTTCTTTTCCACTCCTCGTGCCTCACTCTTGTTCACATTGCATTGGGAGATGATTTCATGCAACTGATGTACATTGGTTGACGTACTTTACCGGTATGTGAATGTGGTTGCAAAACTGGTATACAAGTGTTTACAGCATGCGGCCTGGCCTATGCAACCTGTGGCAAATTATAATACGGTATGGCACCCCCATCTAGCATGCACACCAACGGTATGCAGCAACTCAAGTGCCGCAACAGCTGGGTCGAGCCGTGATTGTTTTGCAAGCGTCAGTCAGTTGGGCGGCACGAGGACACAGTCAATCACATGCCCCTTCACACACTTGCCATTGAACAGCTTCCTCGTGTCCACCTGTGCCCAAAACAGCTGCTGCGCTCCCGGGCTGCTTCATTCCACAAGCGTCAGTTGGGAACGAGAACGCAGTCAATGACATGCCCCTTCACATACTTGCCATTGAACAGCTTCCTCGTGTCCACCTGCGCCCAAAACAGCTGCTGCGCTCCCGGGCTGCTCAGAGCCACACTCGTCCCCGGATTCCAATACCAGCTGGCCCGCACGCTGTGCTTCATTATGCTCTTCCCCGCTGCAGTGGGTATCTTGCTGCGGTTGGGCAGGGCTTTAAGCTGCGCAAAGCTGTAGAGCCCTGATAAGGTATGGTACTTCACAATCTCTGCGCGATCAACCGCAGAGACTTTCGGCCGAAAAGCTGCTTTTGCGAAAGAAAAGTCGGACGGTGCGAGGAAGGTTAGCTGCTGGTAGCCTGCGGAGAAGGAAATGTCAGGGACTTGCTCTGGTGTGGATAGGGGGGGAATGGGGAGGGGGGGAGAGGAGAGAAGTGAGGTGGGACGTAGGGACGAGAAGTGAAGGCTGCGTCAGGGACTTGCTCTGGTGTGGACAGAGAGGGGGGAAAATGAGGTGGGGCGTAGGGAAGTGGAATGAAGCCGTTTTCAATCCTTTTTATTATCTGAATAACCAGGTACCTCCTGGTAGCCCGCGGAGGAGGCAGCGTCGGGTACCTTCTCTGGTACGGACAGGGAGGGGGGATAGTGAGGTGGGACACAGGGAAGAGGTGTGAAATCGTTTAGGGTTTAGGGCGTCGAAGTCTTGGGAACATCCTCTGCATTGGGAACATCCTCTGCAAGAGAGAGAGAGAGAGAGAGAGAGAGAGAGAGAGAGAGAGAGAGAGAGAGAGAGAGAGAGAGAGAGAGAGAGAGAGAGAGAGAGAGAGAGAGGGAGGGGAGGGAGGGAGGGAGGGAGGGAGGGAGGGAGGGAGGGAGGGAGGGAGGGAGGGAGGGAGGGAGGGAGGGAGGGAGGGAGGGAGGGAGGGAGGTCATGGAGGAAAGTGGTCACGTGGTGTTGGGAGGGAGGTGAGGTCTCTGAGTGGTGTGGATGTGAGTGGTTGGGAAAAGGTTAGACACAGAAATGGTCTGCTTCAGATACCTACAAAAGCCGTGCTCAGCAGGACTCAAACCTGCGCGGGCAGAGCCCAACAGATTTCTAGTCTGTCCCGTTAACCACTCCGGCATGAGCACACGTTCCTTGACGATTTTAACAAGAATTTTTGCACAATCTCACGCAGCTCCAGCTCGCCCACCGCGCACCGTCAGCAGCCGACAATAACAACCAAGTTTTGAAGATAAAAGCGCGTGAACAATACGAGAACCCGAAGATATATATAGAAATAGATGAAGTGTACACTTACCGACTTGCCCCTTGAAGGTCGACACGCCTTCCGCCATGATGCTACAGCCTTGCATCTTGAGCCTTGCAATGAGGGTGTCGAGCTCCGCAAGATACTCCGCCTTTGTCGGCCCTGTCAACGGCGCCACCGCCGTCGCGATAAAGGAGAGCAGCAGCAGGCAGAGAAAGGCGCACCACGACGCGTACAACCACCTGCGCCGCGGCGAGGCAACCGCCATGGCGGAAAGAGGTACGAGACGTCTCCGAACTACTACTAATTAGTACGATAATCGCTTACGTGATAATTACTATGAGCTTCAACGTGCGTAGCACGATATCAGGGTTTCAAGTTGAAGAATTGAGCAAGACAGAACCATGCGCATCGCTACTTCGAAATGAAGGTTAGAGGGGGGAAGCCGAGGAAGAAATTGTATGAAATGGGATGCTGACAAAATGCGAGGCGAAAGGTGGGAAGGACGGCTAAAAAGTCCGGACGTTGTGCGACGTACGTCCGGACGCTTGCGAAGCTGGCGACGTCGCAAGGTTTCTCTGCGACGCAAACGACGTCGTAAGGACGCAATACGACGCCTACGACGTCGTTCAAATATTGACGAGTTACCTGGCGAGTTTAAACGACTTTCGTAACCACATCAATGTCCGAACGGTTGGCCGTCCGGACGAAACAAATAGAAAATGTCACACGCCCTAAGAGCAGAAGAGGTTGCGGGCGAATCAATCTTTGTTCGTCATATGTTCTGCTAGGGTTCAGTCTGGTTCCCAATGGTCTAAAGCAGTTGAGACTTGAAGCCCGTCCGTTCCTGAGTTGCTGCCGTGCCGGTGGTGTTCCGTTTCGAATCGCACAAATCGCGGTTCGTAAATCTTGAAAATCGGTGCAGTAGGTGTAGGTGGCAGGAAATGCAGGGATTGGTGCCATGTCACACAGACGAGAACGTGCGCGCTTCACGCAATTGCCCCGTGCTCATACGGGCAACAAAACGTTCGCACTCTGCCCTGACAGCTTGACAGAGTGGTCGATCAATATTTGGGACAACTATTCTCTTTGTTTGATTTTTGTTGTTTTTCTTTTAGACGAAAAGAGAGTAATGAAGGGGATGGAAAGGGGAAGTGATAACTATTGAGTGCAGTCGCTAGTGAGGGATGAAGGGAGAAATTATACAATTCACCTTTCCTCGCTTTGCACCATCATGCATATGGCTCGCGTGAATGTACATTCGCTTCACAGCTGTTCCTTCCCGTTAGCTTCGCGAGAGACAGGCAAGAAAAACAACCGTGCTCAGCAGGACTCGAACCTGCGCGGGCAAGCCCAGCATTTCTAGTCTGTCCCATTAACCACTCCGGCATGAGCACACGTCTAGAATGAATAATTTTTCTTGCTTAACTGACTTCTAACCGTAGGGTTCACATGGTCCATAAGTTTCACATTCCTACAACGTGTTTGATATTCTAAGGACACTGTTTTCCCGAAGATACTTATGCTGCATGTGATGTATTACTTCCAACCCATAAAGATACGCCACGCCGCGCTGCCACTCTAGGAGGGGATGCAGAGGGGCATGCCTTGGAAGAGGCTCTGGGAGCTGCGCATACAGTTGCGGTTGAGCTGGCCCACGAGCGGCGGCTGGCGCTGGAACTGCACCACCACCAGCGACGCACAGCTGTCCCCCGCCCCCACCGTGTACCGCCGGTTCGCCACCGTCTTCGACCGCGCCTTACCGCACGCCACCGCTCCCAACGGCGTGCCGGCTATGCAGATCTGGGAGGGGGGACGGGGAGGGCGGGGGACGAGTGCGAGAAGCCAGCATTTGTTGAGTAAAATCCTGGGTTTGAGGAATAATGTTTGGATCCCTCTTTGCGCCAGCCCCACTAGCGTCGCCCCTTCAAGTGCCTGCCCTAAGAGGTACCTCTTCTAGTCGTACTGCAAGTGCCAGTCCCCCTCACCCCCACCCCATCACTTCCCCCTTGTGCTGTGAGGGTGCCGCAGTGGATGCCAGGACCCCCCCTTGCGCGCTCCCTAGCGCCACAAGCCCTCTATTCGCTTTCCCATGGCCACCCCCCCTTGCGCCCTCCCTAGCGCCACAAGCCCTCTATTCGCTTTCCCATGGCCACCCCCCCTTGCGCCCTCCCTAGCGCCACAAGCCCTCTATTCGCTTTCCCATGGCCACCCCCCCTTGCGCCCTCCCTAGCGCCACAAGCCCTCTATTCGCTTTCCCATGGCCACCCCCCCTTGCGCCACCCTACCTCAGAGGCGGTGAGTGCTGTGAGGGTGCCGCAGTTGATGCCGGGGCTGAGGCCACTCCCCTCCTTAGGCCAACCCCAGCGGGCCACCCCTCTCTACCTGCACTAGCTCATCCCACCCCCTCTTAGTTACCTCGGAGGCTGTGAGTGCTGTGAGGGTGCCGCAGTTGATGCCGGGGCTGAGGCCACTCCCCTCCTTAGGCCAACCCCAGCGGGCCACCCCTCTCTACCTGCACTAGCTCATCCCACCCCCTCTGAGTTACCTCGGAGGCGGTGAGTGCTGTGAGGGTGCCGCAGTTGATGCCGGGGCTGAGGCCACTCCCCTCCTTAGGCCAACCCCAGCGGGCCACCCCTCTCTACCTGCACTAGCTCATCCCACCCCCTCTTAGTTACCTCGGAGGCGGTGAGTGCTGTGAGGGTGCCGCAGTTGATGCCGGGGCTGAGGCCACTCCCCTCCTTAGGCCAACCCCAGCGGGCCACCCCTCTCTACCTGCACTAGCTCATCCCACCCCCTCTTAGTTACCTCGGAGGCGGTGAGTGCTGTGAGGGTGCCGCAGTTGATGCCGGGGCTGAGGCCACTCCCCTCCTTAGGCCAACCCCAGCGGGCCACCCCTCTCTACCTGCACTAGCTCATCCCAACCCCTCTTAGTTACCTCGGAGGCGGTGAGTGCTGTGAGGGTGCCGCAGTTGATGCCGGGGCTGAGGCCACTCCCCTCCTTATGCCAACCCCAGCGGGCCACCCCTCTCTACCTGCACTAGCTCATCCCACCCCCTCTTAGTTACCTCGGAGGCGGTGAGTGCTGTGAGGGTGCCGCAGTTGATGCCGGGGCTGAGGCCACTCCCCTCCTTAGGCCAACCCCAGCGGGCCACCCCTCTCTACCTGCACTAGCTCATCCCACCCCCTCTTAGTTACCTCGGAGGCGGTGAGTGCTGTGAGGGTGCCGCAGTTGATGCCGGGGCTGAGGCCACTCCCCTCCTTATGCCAACCCCAGCGGGCCACCCCTCTCTACCTGCACTAGCTCATCCCACCCCCTCTTAGTTACCTCGGAGGCTGTGAGCGAGGAGAGAGTGTCGCAGTTGAGCCCGGGGTTGAGACGGTAGAGGTCGAGCCACGTCATGCCCGACCAGCTGGTCCCATTCCCTCAAGCCACTCCCTAACGCCACACCCCCAGAGCCACACTCTCCCATCATGTTAGTACCTCGGAGCCTGTGAGCGAGGAGAGAGTGTCGCAGTTGAGGCCGGGGTTGAGGCGGTAGAGGTCGAGCCAGGAGAGGCCGTACGAGTCGACAGGGTCGGCACAGGTGGTCCACTCGTTGACTGGCAGGTAGTTGGTGCACAGGTTGTAGTCCGCTGCTCCTGAGACCGCGTCCCCCACTTGAATGCAGATCTGTGGAAGAGGGGAAGAGGGCACGCATGGCAGTGAGAGGAGAGAGGCACACTTGGTCCACTCGTTGACCGGCCAGTAGTTGGTGCACAGGCTGTAGTCCGCTGCTCCTGACGCCGCGTCCCCCACCTGAATGCAGATCTGTGGAAGAGGGGAAGAGGGCACGCATGGCAGTGAGAGGAGAGAGGCACACGTGGTCCACTCGTTGACCGGCCAGTAGTTGGTGCACAGGCTGTAGTCCGCTGCTCCTGACACCGCGTCCCCCACCTGAATGCAGATCTGTGGAAGAGGGGAAGAGGAGAAGAGGGGAAGGGAGCACTCGTGGCAGTGAGTGGCCGTCTGATACTCCGTGCACAGGCTGTAATCTGCTTCTCCTGACACCGCGTCCCCCACCTGGATGCAGATCTGTGGAAGAGGGGAAGAGGGCACGCATGGCAGTGAGAGGCAGGCAGGTCGTTGGTGCACAGGTTGTAGTCCGCTGCTCCTGACACCGCGTCTCCCACCTGGATGCAGATCTGTGGAGGAACGGAGAGGGAGAGGGGAGGAGCAGAGGGTAAGAGAGGGTTAGAGAGGCACGAGGGGAGAGGGGAGCACAGGAGCCCACTGACAAGAGCACAAGAGAATATGAGACACTCACAAGAGCACATGAGACACTCACAAGAGTCGACTCAAACAGTCAGCGTTAATGCTTATGGCGCCGCTCAAAGCCTACGCTGTTACCCCCTCCTCCGGACTCCCTCACCTGCTGCCTCAGTAACCCCTCCGCACTATTTGCCTCACCTGCTGGTTTGGCACGAGGCTTGAGCAATCAAGGCTGGGGTTGATGGTCGTGACGTTGATGCCAAAGCCATCTAAGCCTATGCTGCCCCTTAACTAACCACCGAACCACTCCCCACCGCTCTACACCACTTTGACCACTCTGCACCGCACTCCTCACCTGCTGATTGGGCGCGAGGCTTGAGCAATCAAGGCTGGGGTTGATGGTCGTGACGTTGATGCCAAAGCCATCTAAGCCTATGCTGCCCCTTAACTAACCACCGAACCACTCCCCACCGCTCTACACCACTTTGACCACTCTGCACCGCACTCCTCACCTGCTGATTGGGCGCGAGGCTTGAGCAATCAAGGCTGGGGTTGATGGTCGTGACGTTGATGCCAAAGCCATCTAAGCCTATGCTGCCCCTTAACTAACCACCGAACCACTCCCCACCGCTCTACACCACTTTGACCACTCTGCACCGCACTCCTCACCTGCTGATTGGGCGCGAGGCTTGAGCAATCAAGGCTGGGGTTGATGGTCGTGACGTCTATGCCAAAGCCATCTAAGTCTATGCTGCCCCTTAACTCACCAACCGAACCACTCCCCACCGCTCTACACCACTAGACCACTCCGCACCGCTCGCCTCACCTGCTGGTTGGGCACAAGGCTTGAGCAATCAAGGCTGGGGTTGATGGTCGTCACGTCGATGCCAAAGCGATTGTTGATGGGATCACAGCTCTTTGCTGCTGCATCCGCCTGGGGGGAATGAGGAAGGGGATGAGAAGAGGGGACGAGGGGGCAGAGAGAAGTGTGTGTTGATGGCAAAGAGGGTGTTGATGGGAGGGACTACAGCTGCCTGTATTTGCCGTTATATCGTACCATGCTGTATGACTTGCTCTATTCAATGAAGGACAATTCGTGTTGACGGGATCACAACTCGTTTCTGCTGCGTCCGCCTGTGGGAAATGAGGGAAGGGGTTGAGAAGGGAGGGGGAGTAAGGGGGGAGAGAAGTGAGTGTTGATGGCTGCATGCGTGAATATAGAGGGGGTGAAAGGGTGAGAAGGGTGAGTGGACTTTTGAGTTGACTCAAACGTCAAGTCAAAGGTCAAATCGCTTCTAAGTCAACTAAAGAGAAGTGAGTGTTGATGGCTGAATGCGTGAATATCGAGGAGCGGGTGGAAGGGGTGGAAGGGGTGAGAAGGGGGAGAGGGGGGAGAGAGGGGAGACAGAGAGTGTAGCTGGGTGACCTGTAACGCACATGTATGTAACACACACTTAGGGAAAATTGTAACGCACCTGGAAGTAAGACATGTAACGTACCTGGGAGACAGGTAACGCATCTGGGTGAAAAAGGGTAGCGCACATGTAACGCACCTGGGTGACATGTAACGCACCTGGGTGACATGAAACACACCTGGGTGACATGTAACGCACCTGAGAGACATGTAACGCACCTGAGAGACATGTAACGCACCTGAGTGACAGAGTAGCGCACGCGGCACACTTGAGCCGAGGAGGGGATGGAGATGTTCAGAACCTGACCCGCCTTGAGATTGTCACAGTCCACGTCCTGGGGCATGGAGAGAGGGGGGTGAGAGAGAGTGGTGGAGGGAGAATGGAAGCGGGACAGGAGTGGGACAGTCAGCAGGGAGGGGATGGAAGGAATGGAGGTGTTCAGAACCTGACCCGCCTTGAGATTGTCGCAGTCCACATCCTGAAGGATAAAGGAGGGGTGGAGAGCGGTGGGAGAAAAAGAAGAGTGAAAGGGTTGAGCAGGGAAGGCGGGGATGGAGATGTAGAGAAGCTGCCCCGCCTTGAGATTGTCACAGGCCACTCCCTGGTGGTGTGGGGGGGGAGAGCCTGGAGGGGTTGGATTGGAGTGAAGAGAGGGAGGACAAGGAGAGGAAAGGGGCTGAGCGGGGATGGAGGGGATGGGGATGTTGAGCTTCTGGCCCGCCTTAAGACGTCACTCGGATCGCCCTGATCACTTTCATCACTCTCATTACTCCCATCCATCGCTCCCATCCCTCTCACTCCTCTTACCTCGTTCTTCTGTAGGAACTGAACTGCTCTCATCACTCCCCATGCGTTGTTCTGCGCAGTGAACTGCTGTTATCGCATCGTTCTGCGATTAGAGCGACTAGAGTAGTCAGGAACTGCTGTTATCGCTCTAATCGCTCTGACTACTCTCATCCCTCCCCTTACATCATTCTGCAGGAGGAACTGCTCCTGGGTGAGGCCGATGAAGCCAGAGATGGCGCCACACGTCTCGCCCCCCTGCACGGTGTACGTCCTTTGCATCGCTGCTGCTGAAGTACCCGTTGACATGTCTGCCATGGCACATATGGGTGGGACGGGTGACGTGTGGGACGTGGGATGAAGCTCACCACTGGTGAGCAGTTCACCATATTTTTTAGTCGACTAAGAAATATGGTGAACTTCATCCCACGTCACCCATATGACGTGGGTGACGTGGGTGACGTGGGATGTCACATATGGTGAGCTTCGTCCTCAAGCAGTCCGCTTGCAAAGCAAAATTCACACATGGGACGGGTGGCATGTGGGAGTGGGATGTCACATATGGTGCATGCATGCACCCCAGCGGATGAATTAGTGCCCAAACAAAAAGAACGAAAGGAAGGATTTTTTTTTTCTACTGTTTTTTCCTTCTTGCCCCTACTCTCCCTTACCGCTTAATTGCTTAATCACGCCCCGTTTCGCAAGAACCCTCCTTCCCCCCGCCTCACCACTGAACGCCCATCACACTCCCATCTCGCCACTGAGTCCCCATCACACTCCCAGGCTCACCACGCACACAGGTGGTCTGGCCAGATGCGAGCAGGGGCGAGCAGGCTGGCCTCTTAGTTAGTTGGGCAGGCATAGGCACGAGTAGCCGCCATTCCCATCGCTGCTCCCCCCATCCTAGTCACACTCTCCCCTCCCTCCCTCCTCCCAAAACATACACCGTTCCCCCCTGGTCACCAGGCACGCAGGTGGTCTGGCCGGAGGCGAGGGAGCTGGGCTTGTAGTTGGGCGGGCAGAGGCACGAGTAGCCGCCATTCCCACCATTGCTCCTCCCTCCCTGTCCCACTCACCCCCCCCCTCCTCTCAATTCACACGCCACACTCCAAACCAAAGCTCACCCGGCACGCAGGTGGTCTGGCCGGAGGCGAGCAGGCTGGGCTTGTAGTTGGGCGGGCAGAGGCACGAGTAACCGCCGTCGCCGCTGTTGATGCACCGACCCACGGCACATGGATTGTTGGGTAGAATGCTGCACACATTGACTGTTGGGAGGGGAGAAGGGGAATGAGAGCAGAGTGGAGGGAGTGAGTGCGACGAGGTTCTCGCTGCTGAGGCACTACCCCACCTCACATGAGGGCCTACACTTGAGGTGCATGTGGGCGTGTGGGGGTGCCGTCAGTTAGCCCGCGTGTGGGGGTGCGGTCAGTTAGCCCTCGTGTGGGCGTGCATGTGGGCGTGCCGTCGGTGGGCCTACTCATGCAACTCACCGACGGTGCAGGTGGGAGTGCCGTCGCGGTTGACAGCCGGTGCTAGCAGGTCCGTGCACTGACACGTGTACTTGCCGTTGCCACTCCCGTCCGCCACACACGTGCCGCCCCCACAGGGTGACGTGCTGCAGGGGTCAGTGCTCCGAGGGACTGGCCGGGCGGTAGGGGTGGGGGCGGGGAGAGGGAAACGGGAAGGAGGATTGCCATTGCCAGTCTGTGCTCCGGGGGACTGGCCGGGCGGTAGGGGTTGCGGAAGAGGGGGAAAGCGAGGGTTAAGGATGCATGCATGGTGCTGTACCATGCATGTTGAGGCATGTTAAGGATACAGGCGGAATGCCCTGTTGAAGCGCCTCGAAAGTCGCCTCCTAAGCTTTGAGGCGCCTCAAAAGAGGCCTCAGAAGTGTTGGGGCGCCTCAAAAGAGGGGGTTAAGGAGCGCAGATACATACATGGTGACGTACCAACAGAAATTCCAAAAGTATTCTGCAACACAACACACCTTTGGCCCTCCTTCCAAAGGTAAGGAGAGCTTAGAGGTGGGAGAAGGGCGCGTCACTCACCTTTGGCAACGGGGTACGGGACGGGTACGGGTACAGTACAGCCCGCCGCGGTTAACCAGCAAGTTACACTCACCTCACCTTTGATTTGACAACGTGCCAAACAGCACACTGCGGATTTCACCCCAGTAAAAAGGAGTTGCCTCACTCACCATTCACAACGGGGTAGAGCCCGCGGTTCACCAGCATGCCGCACGTGCCAAACGGTCCGTTCTCCATTTTAATCTTCATGTACCCGCCCTCGCCCCACTGCGGCCCCCAACTGTTCTTCAGAATGAAGTAGTTCTCCCAGCTGCCGGGCGCATCATAGTTATACCCCACGGCCAGCATCACGTGGTCCAGCAGCCCCGTGTTGTTCGTCGCTGTGGCCGTCGCTTCGTACCCATCGCCTCCTTCTCCTCTTCCTCCGCTATGCAATACCGTCCCCAGCGGGCTGTAGCAGCATACGCCCTCGTATATGCCGCCCTGTGAAGGGAAAGCGGGTGGGTGGGTGGGTGGGTGGGATGGGGGAGGGAAGAGAAGACGTGTTCTCCCAGCGCGGATGGTGACGATAACGGGCTGATTCTGCAGCGCTATGACTTTAGAGTCGACTCTCAAGGCGAACTCAGCGTGAGCAGCAGCATAACCTGAACTCACCGGGTAGTTGATGAAATCCTCTAAAGAGGCGCGGATGGTGACGATAACGGGCTGATTCTGCAGCGCAATGACTTTAGAGTTGGCTCTCAAGGCAAACTCAGCGTGAGCAGCAGCATAACCTGAACTCACCGGGTAGTTGATGAAATCCTCTGAAGAGGCGCGGATGGTTCTTAGAGCGTCCCACGAAGGCAGGGGCGAAGGCAGGAGGACGGAAGAGGAGGGAGAGACACCAACTCACCGAGTAGTCAATAAAGTCTTGGGAGGAGGCGCGGATGGTGACGATAACGGGCTGCTTCTGCAGCGCGAGAATGAGCCCCAGCGGCCCCGGTAGCGGCACCTGCTCGTACATGGTAATGTTGTACTTGGGCTGAGAACGGTGGAGAGGGGTGAGGAGTGGTAGGGAAGAAAAAGAACACGGTAAGAAGGAGGGAGCATTGGCCAGCCGCCACGCCAGCCCCAGCGCCCCCGGTAGAGGCACACGTTAAGGTAGAGGCACACGTTAAGGTAGAGGCACACGTTAAGGTAGAGGCACACGTTAAGGTAGAGGCACACGTTAAGGTAGAGGCACACGTTAAGGTAGAGGCACACGTTAAGGTAGAGGCACACGTTAAGGTAGAGGCACACGTTAAGTTAGAGGCACACGTTAAGGTAGAGGCACACGTTAAGGTAGAGGCACACGCTAAGGTAGAGGCACACGTTAAGGTAGAGGCACACGTTAAGGTAGAGGCACACGTCAAGGTAGAGGCACACGTTAAGGTAGAGGCACACGTTAAGGTAGAGGCACACGTTAAGGTAGAGGCACACGTCAAGGTAGAGGCACACGTTAAGGTAGAGGCACCTGCTCGTACATCGAGCCCTCACACGGGGGGGACATGCTAGAGCAAGGGGCAGCGGCAAGTGCAGCGTTCATGGGTGAGGGAGTCACTTTTGAGAATCCTCAACAGCGCCAAGTGCAGCGTTCATGGGTGAGGGGCATTCTTGAAGCTGCACTGGCCGCTGAACCTCATCGGAGGTAGCTCTCCTCATACTGTAGTGCTGCAGCCCTTGCTTGACCGCATACTGCAGTGCTGCTGCTGCCTTAGGGTGGGTACCAAGGTACCTCTTGACTCAGCTCAGAAACTCACCGTCTCCTTCTTGGCGCCGCCGCACTTGCCGGTCATCCCCGTGTAAACATATCCCTCTTCTCTTCACACTGCAGCCCGATCTTGGCCGCGTAGTGCAGAGCAGCCTCGGGGTACGGAGGCGACTGGCTGACTCGACTGTTGACTGACTCGACTCAGAACTCACCAACTCCTTCTTCACGCCGCACTTCGTGTCCACACCCGTGTAGGCATATCCCGCCTCATCCTGCAGCCCGTTCTTGGCCGCGTACTGCAGGGCAGCCTCGGGGTACCCCCCCCGGCACGTGGCAGCAGCGCCAGTGCAGTCCACTAGCTGCTGCACTGACAGCCGAGTCCAGCTGGGGAAGGAGTCCGGATTCGCGACGAGAGCATACGCGGCCTGGATTGCCCTGGCTGTTGCATACGCCCAGCAGGAACCTGGGAGAAGAGGGCGGAGGGGAAGGGAAGGGGAGAGGGGTGTTGTGCTGCTTGAGTTGAGGAGGGAGACAGGTGCAGCAGCACAAGTGCAGTGCGGTGCAGTGTGGTGCAGTGCAGCAGCAACAAGAGTAGCAGCAGCGCCCGTGCAGTCCACCAGCTGCTGCACGGACAGCCTTGTGCCGCCGGGGAACGAGTCAGTGCGGGCCACGAGAGCATACGCGGCCTGGATTTCCCTGGCCGTTGCAGAGGCCCAGCAGGAACCTGGGCGGGGAGGGCGGAGGGGAAGGGAAGGGGAGAAGGGTGTTGTGGTGCTTGAGTTGAGGAGGGAGCTGCTGCAATAAGAGCCCTGCCCCGCGAGGCAACAAGTCAGGATTCGCTACGAGAGCATATGCGGCGTATGCCCAGCAGGAACCTGGGCGGGGAGGGAGGAGAGGGAGGAGGGGAGGGAGGAGGGGAGGGAGGACGGGAGGGAGGAGGGGAGGGAGGACGGGAGGGAGGACGGGAGGGAGGAGGGGAGGGAGGAGGGGAGGGAGGACGGGAGGGAGGACGGGAGGGAGGAAGGGAGGGAGGACGGGAGGATGGACGGGAGGAGGGACGTGTGTTTATTGTGGCTTGAGGGTGGCTGCAGGAGCAAACACCCGGAGCAGCAGCAGCAGCAGCAGCAGCAACTGCTGCGCGCAGAATCGTGCAGACCAGCAGTTAAAACAGGTCAACAGCAGTCAACGCAAGTCAACAGCACAGCAGCAGCGTTCGAGCAGCCCACCAGGCGCTACGCAAACATCCGTGCTCCCTGATGGATACGTCTTCATGAAGATAGCGCACGCGCCCTGAATCGCCTGTGCCAGAAACTAATCCAGGTCAACAGAAGTCAACGCGGGTCAAGTCTGTCAACGTGTCAACAGCAGTCAACAGCAGTCAACAGCGGTCTACAGCAGTCAACAGCAGTCAACAGCAGTCAACAGCAGTCAACAGCGGTCTACAGCACGCACCGCAGTTGCCCTGGTCGAAGTTGCCGTCGGTCTCAAACAGCCAGCTGTGGTCCACACTGCGCTTGAAATCCCACGTGAGCTTCTGGGTGGTGGGGTCGAGCGTGAGACCCACGGTGAGGTAGCGCGAGACGGTGTTGAGCTTGGGCAGCTTGGCGAGATCCGTGCTGAGGAGAGGGACGTAGCCCAGACTGCGGTCTGGCGGTGGGGAAGGGGGGGAAGGGGCAGGGAGGGGAGGACAGGGAGGAGAGCGGGAGGAGCCTGAGATGGGAGGGTGAGGGCGGGGAGAGTGAGAGAAGAAAGAATCGGCAGAGCACCCACGGCAGCAGAAGTGCTAAAAGTCGGATTTTAAGACATCTCAAATTCTAAAAATGGCATGCACCCACAGCAGCAGCAACACTCCACCTTGTGCCGCCCCTTCGCCGCCCTGCTGCCGCCCTCGTGCCGTCCTGGTGGCGAATTTCCAATCCAAACAGCAGAAAATATCACGTTCACTTCCGCGCCAGCACACGCTTGACCCCACATGGCCTTGACCCAATTTCACCGCAACCCACGCGCCCTTGCGCCCCCGCGCGACTCTCTCACCAACGGTTGTGGTGTTTCCGCGCGCGCTGCGATAAAAAATACACTTTTTCAAAAATACACTTTAATAAAAACACTTTTCTGAGAAGTCTCAAAAATACAATTTTATCACGTGTCTCTCTCACCAACGGTGGTGTTTCCGCGCGCGCTGTTACCCGTGCTCATTCCGCGCCCCGTCCCACCGCGCCCCTTCCCACCGCGCCCCTTCCCACTTCGCCCCTTCCCACCGCCTCCCCCCGCCTGCACGCGCCGCTTCACCTGCGCGATCCTCTTGCGCACCGCCACCGCGAACGCGTCTTTAGTTAAGTAGGACGCGCGCGTGGGCGGCTTATCGACGCCCGTCAGGTCCGCGCTGCCCATCAGCGGCGCGAGGGCTCTAATCTCCGCCTGCGTCTTCGCGTCCACCGCTAAATCCGAGAGGTCCGATGCCGCCGCGCCAGCTGTCGCGTCGACAGAGGTCGCGGTACTACCGGGGGAGGTCGCGGTACTACCGGGGGAGGTCGCGGTACTACCGGGGGAGGTCGCGGTACTACCGGGGGAGGTCGCGCTGCCAGCGGAGGCGGAGTCGGCGTTTGTCGTTGTACCGGATGAGTCTGTAACGAGGAGAAAGGAGGAAAGGGGGAAGGGAGGAAGGAGCGGAGGAGGTGGTAAGAAGCAAGCGGCATTAGGCAGGTGGAATAATTGGCGCGGGGTTTGGCGCGGCGCCGTGCGGTGCACGCGGTGGCATGCACTGCGTTGCCATGCCTTTCCGCACGAAAAACTCGGAGCTACTTACAGCGTCGTTTCCTTCCAAACTCCAAACGGAGCGAACACAGCCTTCGTTCAGCCTTAGCGCGCCGCGTCAACCCGGCACGTCAGCATAGTAAGCCGCTTACCTATCCGCCGGCCAGCGGCGGCGGGGGCGACAGTGATGATCAGTAAGACTGCTACTAGTCGAAGCTCGAGGGGTGTAACCGCCGAGCCGCGACGATCCATCGGGTCAGAAGCAGTATTGTGCAAGCCTGGCTTACGCGTTATGCAGACACGTCAGCACTATATAGTGCTGAATATGAAATATTGAATGCGCGCGGGAGCGGAATGAGGACGGGGAAGGAATGGACGCGGCAGAGAAGGGATGCGCGCGAGGAAGGAATGCGCGCGAGGAAGGAATGCGGGCGGCCCGCGGGTGCGATGGACTGTCGAGGCGACGTGGAAGAAGCTCCAGGGAGAGAGCGGCAGTGAAGAGAGAGATTCGAGCGAGATTGTTACTACGCAATGACGCAAACTTGATCGACGTCGGGTCGAAGCACCTTCTGAGGCTTCACGCTTCGAGTGGATAAGACAACGTCGAATGCCTTTTACGCATTGAACGAGTTCACGTGTGACTAGCTTTCCTGGTCTTCCATACGAAACCACAGACACCCTGTGCCGGCCCATGATGTTCCCCGTACGTCACTGCGGACTTCACGCTGTGGTATGGATAATGCGTGGCGCACTGTGCGCAGCGTGCCGTGCGTGACGCAGCAGAGCAGGGAGGGGATTCAGGTGGAAGGACTACGATGACGTCATCGTAATCCTTGCGATTCACGTAATTCTTGCGTGGATTACGCCAGCCCCTTGCGAGTATTACGCCAGCCCCTTTCTGTACTTTGATTGGCTTGAGGGAATCGTATAACGTATTCGAGTAAATAAACAGCGTCGAATTACTCGTATACTGAACGAGTTCACGCGAGACTACTTGCTTTCCTGGTCTACCCTACGAAGCCACAGACACTCTCAGTGCCGACGAGCCGTCACGTTCTGTTTGGAGACTCCCGTACGTTACCGCGGACTTCACTTCGCTCTCTGGGCTGGGGTGGATAAAGAATGGCGTAGTGTGCATCGTGCCGTGCGTGGAGCAGCAGAGCAGGGAGACTTGCGGTAGCGAGGTTTGCGGCATGGCAGTACAGCCAGATAGGTTTCAGGTGGAGGGAAGGCTATAAATACTCCAGCCGCTTGGCGCTCAATGTTGTGAGTGTGCGGTTTCGGAAACCATCTCCACGATTGTTATATACTGCATACAAAATAGCTGTATTATGTTTATTCTCTGGCTCTTGGTCGTGTACCCCCTCTTGTCACCTTTCTTTTCCTATATCTTGTACTTGCTTCTACAGTGAAATTATCTTCTCTTCTCTCACGATCCCCTCGCTTCTATCGTTCCTACTCAACACTATGGCTCTTAAACCTACTAAGCTCTAGGTCGTATTCTGGGAGTTTTTCGCCACTATTACTTCATGATTATGGGTCATAGCCCTATGTGGCTTATCCGGTAGCATATGATTAACACATCATATCAAATTAGCTTACATATGATACATCACACTTCAACTGCAAATGCTCGTCACAAAATGAAACTCAAAGGCAGTGCAAAAGTGCTGTCTTGAAAGTCAATGTCCATAACGACACGCCACACCATTCCGTTGGGTCTAAGAGGGGATGCAGAGGGGCATGCCGGCGAAGAGGCTCTGGGAGCGGCACATCCAGCTGCGGTTGAGCTGGCCCACGAGAGGCGGCTGGCGCTGGAACTGCACCACCACCAGCGACGCACAGCTGTCCCCCCCCGCCACCGTGTACCGCCGGTTCGCCACCGTCTTCGACCGCGCCTTACCGCACGCCACCGCTCCTAACGGCGTGCCGGCGACGCAGATCTGGGGGTTGGGGAGGGAGGAGGGAGGGAGGAGGGAGGGAGGGGGGGAGGGAGGGAGGTGCCTCAAAAGGCGAGTTTTGCACTGCTTGGTCCCAGTGCCAGCTCGCCAACACCACATCACTAGAGCCAACCCCCTTATGTGTTGTTGGCCCGACTTGCTGCCGATTAGGTTAAAATGGCATGCTTGTATAATGGGTAGCACACCCATTAACCTCCCAGTACACACATGTAGTCCTTCCGAACTGAACTGAAGAACGATTTACCCTTTACTAGGGTCGTTCCCCTCTCGCTTGGGGCTTGTTAGGGCACCGTGCTCACTTAACGCGCACTAGGATTCGAACCCAAGACCTTTGGCTCTGATACCACCTCGGAGCTAGTGAAAACTCAGAGACGCCCTCCATAGCGCCACCCCCCCCATAGGTACCCCACAAGGGGTGAGCGAGGTGAGGGTGCCGAGGGAGTCGCAGTTGACGCCGGGGTTGAGGCGGTAGAGGCTGAACCACGACACTCCCGACCAGTTTTTGAGTCGGCTCAAAAGTTGAGCCAAGACTCGCCCTACCAGTTGAAACTAGTCAGTTTCTCACAGATCGCGAGGAGCCCGCTTGTTGAAACCCAGTTCCTCAAGCCACCCTCCATTGCGCATAGCCCCACCCCCCCTAGGAATAGGTACCTCGGAGGCGGTGAGCGAGCCGAGGGAGTCGCAGTTGATCCCCGGGTTGAGGCGGTAGAGGTCGAGCCACGACATGCCGTAGTTTGAGACGGCGCTGGCGCAGGTGAACAACTGGCTGACTGGCTGGTACTCCGTGCACAGGTTGTAGTCCGCTGCTCCTGACACCGCATCCCCCACCTGAATGCAGATCTGCGGAAGGGGGGAAGGGAGAGGAGGAGAGGGTGAGGGAAGGAACAAAAGAGCAAGAGAGGGTTAGAGATGCCAGAGGGGAGAGGGGAGCACGTGAGCCAATCGCTGACGTTAACTCTTGTGCTGTCGACGCACCTTTATTTAAGACTGTCTCAAAAGCTCGTGCTGTCGATGCAAGCGCACTTAAAGCCCATGATACACACTTCACTCCCCACTCCCCTCACCTGCTGGTTGGGCGTGAGGCTTGAGCAGTCGAGGCTGGGGTTGATGGTGGTGACGTCTATGCCGAAGCGGGTGTTGATGGGATCACAGCTCTGTGCTGCCGCATCCGCCTGGGGGACAAGAGAGGGGGAATGGGGGTGGGCAAGGGAGGTGAGGGGGTGAGGGGCGAGGGGGGGGGAATTGAGCACCGAAGGGATCACAACTCTTTGCTGCTGCGTCCGCCTGGGGGGAATGAGGAAGGGGTTGAGACGGGAGGGGGAGGAGGGGGGGAAGAAAAGTGAGAGTTCATGGCTGGATGCATGCCGCCGATCGAGGAAGGGGAGGAAGAGTGAGAGGGGGGAGAGAGGTGGGGGGGTGGACAGGGAAAAGGGAGTGAAGGGTGAAGGGGAAAAAATGAAAACCGATGGGATCACAGCTCTTTGCTACCAGTCAGTTGGACAGGGTTGTCCAAAGCCCCAATGAGGAGCAGGTAGCAACTGGATTGAGGGTGACCAAGTATCTTGGCCAAACGGCGACAGTTGGGCTGCAATGCTCTTCGGCCACACAAAAGTGTCAAAAGCGCGCGGATGGAGTCGAATCCGAGGGGTCGAACCTTATCGTCTTCTTTGATAGTTCTTGGGCATTAGGACCAGAGGACCTGACTTGTGTGAGAGGCTTCATCTACTGTGTTGGTGAAGGCACAACTATTGAGAGAGCAACAAACATAATGTCCAAGATTTGAGCTCGATCGAGTCTGAGTACATGACACTCTTCCTTGCCATATGTGAGGTTGTGTGGCAACAACGTTTGCTAGCTGAATTGGGCAAGGAAAAAAGAAATGAGCACCGATGGGATCACCGTTCTTTTATGCCGATAATGATTTGGGAAGGGAGAGGGAGGAGGGAGGGAGAGAAGTGAGAGTTGATGGCTATATTCGTGCAGATAAAGGAGGGGGTGGAGAGGTGCGAGAGGAGAGAGAGTGGGTGAGGGAGGAGAGTGACAGTGTAGCTGCATGATATGTAATGCACCTGGGAGACATGTAACGCATCTAGAAGACATGTATCGCATCAGGGCGACTTGTAACGCACCTGAATTACAGAGCGGTCGACATGTAACGCACCTGAATGACAGTGCGGTCGACATGTAACGCACATGGGCAACATGTAACGCACCTAGGAGACATGTAACGCACCTGGGTGACAGTGTAGCGCACGCGGCACACTTGCGCCGAGGAGGGGATGGAGATGTTGAGCACCACCCCCGCTTTGAGATTCTCACAGTCAACGCCCTGAGGGTAAGGGGGTTGGGGTTGAGGGGGGCAAAATATAGGGAAGGGGTAAGAAGGAATGGAGGGAATGGGGATGCTGTTGAGAACCTGACCCGCCTTGAGATTGTCACAGTCCAGGCCCTGAAGGAGAAAAGGGGGGGAAAGGTTGAATGCATGGCGGAAAGGATAGGGCAGGGGTTGAGGCGCCTCAAAAGTCGTTCCTGCAGCAGACTGAGGTATGAGCAAGGTGTGGATTGTGGGACACTCTGACAGCAGGCTAGGTGCCCGGCATGCCAACATGCCAGCATGCCAACATCTTTTGAGGCGTCAAAATCTGCAGCAGCAACTGCCCTTATCACTCTCATCCGTCCCTCCTGTTACCTCATTCTGCAGCAGCTAGCTGCTCTTATAACCAACTGCTCGCACCTCATTCTGCTGGAGGAACTGCTCCTGGGTGAGGCCGATGAAGCCAGATATGGCACCACACTTCTCCCCCCCCTGCACTGTGTATGTTCCCTGCACCGCTGCTGCTGTGCTCGTTGACATCTCTGCCATGGGACGTGAGAGAGGAGATGTGCGGCATGCAAAACATAGGGATCTGTTACGTCTACCCTTCTCTGCGCTGATTACGTGCCCTGCACCGCTGCTGCACTGCTCGTAGACATCTCTGCCATGCCGAGGGATGGGACGTGCAATGTCAAACGTGGTCAGTGCTTAAGAATGGATCAGGGAAAGAAAGAAACAAAGGAGAAAATGAAAAGAAAAGAAAAGAAAGGAATAGAAAATAAAAGAAATGGTTGGGGGGCCAAAGGCACGAGAAGCTGCCATTCATTCATTCCCAACACTACATCTCCCTCGTACTCTCACTCTCGCCTCCCGCCTCCCCCATTTCCCTTTGGTTACCAGGCACGCAGGTGGTCTGGCCGGAGGCGAGCACGCTGGTCTTGTAGTTGGGCGGGCAGATGCCTTCTTGCCAGCCCCACTCTCCCCTCCCTCCTCCCAAAACATACAACGTTCCCCCTAGCCTCACCAGGAACGCATGTAATTTGGCCGGAGGCAAGAGTGCTGGTCTTGTAGTTGGGCGGGCAGAGGCACGAGTAACCGCCGTCGCCGCTGTTGATGCACTGCCCTACGACACACGGGTTGCTGGGCAGCACACTGCAGATGTCAACTGAAAAGGAAGGGTAAATGGGAGAGGGATAATGAGGATTGGGGGGAATGAGACGGGATAGGCGATGATTACCGCTGTTGATGCACTGCCCTACGACGCACGGGTTGCTGGGAAGCACACTGCAGATGTCAACTGTGGGAGGGGACAAGGAGAAGGAGAGAGGAGTGGGGGAGTGAGAGCAGGTAACCGCAGCAGGGGTTGCTGGGCAGCACACAGCAGATGTCAACTGCATGGATTAGAAGCAGAATTCGTTTTTTTGTTAACCAGCTCATCCCGACCACCAAGTGCTGATGCACCTTCTCAAGCCTAGCCTCTGAGCAGCAAAACCACGAAAGGATTCCAAGTGCCAAAGTACCCCAAGTGCCAAAGCACCCCAAGTGCCAAAGCACCCATCGAAGCCCACAAGGGACCGATCACTGATGGTGCAGGTGGGTGTGCCGTCGCGGTTGACAGCAACGTCTAGCAGGTCCGTGCTCATAGTGGAGTGGAGTAGCAGCAAAGCAGGTCCGTGCGCTCTCATCCCAAGAGCCAAAGCACAGCACAAGCCCAAAGGGAAAAAACACCACCCCTCCCATCCCACAACCGCCTGCTCACTGATGGTGCAGGTGGGTGTGCCGTCGCGGTTGACAGCTGGCGCCAGCAGGTCCGTGCACTGACACGTGTACTTGCCGTTGTCGTCCACCACACACGTGCCTCCCCCACAGGGCGACGTGCCGCAGGGGTCCGTGCTCTGGCGGGCTGGCGGTAAGGGTGGAGAGAAGGGAAGGGGGAAAGGGTATTCCCTGACGCTTCTTGTCAATCACACACATGCCCCCCCCACAGGGCGACGTGCCGCAGGGGTCCGTGCTCTGGCGGGCTGGCGAGATGGTATGGGTGGGGAGAGTAAGGAGGAGAAGGGGGGAATGTGGGAAAAGCGAGGGTAATGAGAGGGATTGAATTCTATTGCACCATCAGAATAAGCTAGAAAGAAAGAAAGAACAAACGAACGAAAGAAAGAAAGAAGGAAAGAGAAAACAAGACAGGAACAAGTAAAATCAAAGAAAAAAACAAGCACAAGGGGGTAAAAAGTGGAAATGGATGGTTCCCTCACCATTCACAACAGGGTACAGCCCGCGGTTGACCAGCATGCCGCACGTGCCAAACCGCACACTGACCAGCATCCCAACAGGGTAGAGCCTCTCTCAGACCCCACACTCACCATTCACAACGGGGTACAGCCCGCGGTTGACCAGCATGCCACACGTGCCAAACGGCCTGCTCCTCTGCTGCACCAGTTAACCAGCGTGCCGGGCGGGGAAAGAGCCCCTCACTGTTCACAACAGGGCACAGCCCTCAGGCGCCTCACTCACCGTTCACAACAGGGCACAGCCCTCTCAGGCGCCTCACTCACCGTTCACAACAGGGCACAGCCCTCTCAGGCGCCTCACTCACCGTTCACAACAGGGCACAGCCCTCTCAGGCGCCTCACTCACCGTTCACAACAGGGCACAGCCCTCTCAGGCGCCTCACTCACCGTTCACAACAGGGCACAGCCCTCTCAGGCGCCTCACTCACCGTTCACAACAGGGCACAGCCCTCTCAGGCGCCTCACTCACCGTTCACAACAGGGTACAGCCCTCTCAGGCGCCTCACTCACCGTTCACAACAGGGTACAGCCCTCTCAGGCGCCTCACTCACCGTTCACAACAGGGTACAGCCCGCGGTTGACCAGCATGCCGCACGTGCCGAACGCATCCCCCTCCATGCGAATCCGCATGTACCCATTCTCCCCCCAGTTGGGCCCCCAGCTGTTCTTCAGAATGAAATAATTGCTCGCGCTGCCCGGCGCCTCATAGTGATACCCCACGGCCAGCATCACGTGGTCTAGAAGCCCCGTGTTGTTCGTCGCTGTGGCTGTCGCCCTCAACCCCTGGCCCTGCGTGTCCCCCCACACCTCCCCCACGGGGCTGTAGCACTTCAAGCCCTCGTATATGCCCTCCTGTGAGGGGAGGGAGGCAGGGAGGGAGGCAGGGAGGGATGCAGGGAGGGAGGGAGGGACGGGGGGGGAGGAGAGGTTCAGAATGAACCAGAATGAAGTAGTTCTCCCAGCTGCCCGGCGCCTCATAGTGATACCCCACGGCCAGCATCACGTGGTCCAGAAGGCCCGTGTTGTTCGTGGCTGTCGCCGTTGCTCTGAACCCGTTGTCCTGTGTGTCCCCAATGACCTCCCCCACGGGGCTGTAGCAGTTTAAGCCCTCGTATATGCCCTCCTGTGAAGGGAGAGAGGGGGGGAGGGAGGGAGGCAAGGAGGAAGGGTGGGCGACCTGTGTGTCCCGAACGACCTCCCCCACAGGGCTGTAGCAGTTCAAGCCCTCGTATATGCCTTCCTATGAGGGGAGAGAGGGAGGGAGGAAAGGGGAGAGGGTTGGAGGGCGGGAGGGAGAGAGGGTGGGGAGGGTGGGGAGGATGGGAGGGAGGGAGGGAGTGTGGGACGGGGGAGGGAAGAGGGGTTGAAGCCTTCAAAGACTCAGCGTCAGCAGCAGCAGCAGCAGCAGCAGCAGCGGCGGCGGCGGCGACGGCGGCGGCGGCGGCAGCAGCAGCAGCAGCAGCGGCAGCAGCAGCAGCAGCGGCAGCAGCAGCAGCAGCGGCGCGGCAGCAGGAGCAGCAGCGGCGCGGCAGCAGGAGCAGTAGCAGCGGCAGTGGCAGCGGCAGCATCAGCAGCAGCAACTCACCGAGTAGTCAATAAAGTCTTGGGAGGAGGCGCGGATGGTGACGATGACGGGCTGCTTCTGCAGCGCGAGAATGAGCCCCAGCGGCCCCGGTAGAGGCACCTGCTCGTACATGGTGATGTTGAAGAAGTCCTGCGAGCGGTGGAGAGGGGTGGTGAGGGGTGGTAGGGAAGAGAAAGAACACTGTAAGGAAGAGGGAGCATTGGCCAGCCGCCAGCCCCAGCGGCCCCGGCAGTGGCACTTGCTCGTACATGGTGATGTTGAAGAATTCCTGAGAGCGGTGGAGAGGGGTGAGGGGGGGTAAGGGAGAGAAAGCGCGTGTAAGGAAGAGAGAGCATTGGGCAGCTCCAGCGGCCCCGGGGCAGAGGCACCTGCTCGTGCAGAGCAGAGCTGGGTGAGGAAGTGGGAGCTTGATACAATTGATTTAGGGGCGAGGGGCGAGGGGCCTGGAAGCCATGTGGCTAGCTACCAGGCACCTGCTCGTGCAGAGCAGAGGCGGGTGAGGGGCCTGGTATCCATGTGGCACTGCCGGTAGACCGTAGAGGCATCCCATCCATCCATCCATCCCCCACCCACCCATCTCTCTCACCGTATCCTTGTTAACGCTGCACTTGCCGCTGGCCCCCGTGTAAGCATATCCCGCCTCGTCCTGCAGCCTGCTCTTAGCGGCATACTGCAGGGCCGCCTTGGGATACCGAGGTGAATTTTAAGTCGACTGAAAACTCACCGTATCCTTATTCACGCTGCACTTGCCGCTGGCCCCTGTGTAGGCATATCCCGCCTCATCCTGCAGCCCAATCTTCGCCGCATACTGCAGGGCCGCCTCGGGGTACCCCCCCCGGCACGAGGCAGCAGCGCCAGTGCAGTCCACCAGCTGCTGCACCGACAGGCTCATCCCGCTGGGGAACACATCATCGTCCGTCTCTTTGAGCTTCGCATACGCGCCCTGAATCGCCCGCGCCGCCGCGTACGCCCAGCAGGAACCTGGGATAGGGGGAGGGAGGATGGGAAGGGAGGTGGGGGTATTGTGGCATTCGAAGGGGTAGCAGCAGGAGCTTCGCATACGCGCCCTGAATCGCCCGTGCTGCCGCGTACGCCCAGCAGGAGCCTGGGAGGGGTTTGATGGCATGCGGGCCCAAGTCAATGAAGTCAATGACCGCCCACAAGTCAACAACACTTCGACAGTAGTCAAAACAGGTCAACAGAAGTCGACGCGGGTCAACAGAAGTCAATGCGGGTCAACAGAACTCAATGCCAGTCAACAGAAGACAATGGCGGTCAAGAAAAGTCAACTCCGGTCAACAGAACTCAACGCCGGTCAACAGAAGTCAATGCGGGTCAACGGCAGCCAACAGCACGCACCGCAGTTGCCCTGGTCGAAATCGTCTTCAGGGAAATACTTGCTGTAGTCCACGCTCTTCTTGAAATCCCACGTGAGCTTCCGAGAGGCGGGGTCGAGTGTGAGACCCACGGTGAGGTAGCGCGAGACGGTGTTGAGATTGGGCAGCTTGGCAGGATTGAGTTCCTTGGTCGTGGGGGGAACGTAGCCCAGACTGCGGTCTGGCGGTTGGGGGAAGGGCGCAGGGAGTAAGGGATTGGGGGAGGAGCAGGGAGAGAAGAGGGCTTTGTGTGAGCAAACATGGCAGCAGCAGCGGTTCAGGCGACAGCTGAGCTTGTGGGAGGTGGGGTCGAGTGTGAGACCCACGGTGAGGTAGCGCGAGACGGTGTTGAGATTGGGCAGCTTGGCGAGTTCCTTGGTGGTGGGGGGAACGTAGCCCAGACTGCGGTCTGACAGGAGAGGGCAGAGGGTTTTGAGGGAGGGAAGAGCAGAAGAGAAGACGGTGCGAGACGGTGTTGAGATTGGGCAGCTTGGCGCGGTCCTTGGTGGTGGGGGGGACGTATCCCAGACTGCGGTCTGGCGGCGGGCAGAGGGGAGGCACAGCGAGAGAAGAGGGAGATAAGAGGGATGGTGTAAGCACACGCAGCTTGGCCAGGTCCTTGGTCGTGGGGGGGACGTATCCCAGACTGCGGTCTGGCGGCGGGCAGAGGGCAGAGGGGCGTGTATCCTACTAGACTGCGGTCCTTGTGAGCGATTAGTGAAAATTCTCAGTCTGACGATAGAGGGGGAGAGGAGGGGCAGGGGGATGAGGGTAGCGCGGGAGGAGGAAGGAGAGTGAGGAGGAGGCGAGTGAGAATTCACTTCCCAAGCACCTTACCAGCAAGAACTCAGGTTCAACCTAAGAACCGGTAAACCATGCCCTTCACCTCATTCCACCGCACTCCACCCATCGTTGCGCCCCCGCGTGACTCTCACTCACCAACGGTTGTGCCGTGTGCGCTGCTCCCCTTGCTCGTCCCGCGCCCCTTCCCTCCGCCTCCTGCCGCCTGCTGAATCAGCTTCTGCACGCGCTTCCTCACCGTCGCGAGCCACTGGCGCGCCGCTGCGGCGAACGCGTCTTTAGTTAAGTACGAGGCGCGTTCGGGCGGCTTGCCGACGCCCGTCAGGTCCGCGGCGCCCATCAGCGGCGCGAGGGCTTTAATCTCCGCACGTGTCTTCGCGTCCACCGCCAGCGCCGAGAGGTCCGATGCCGACGCGCCAGCTGTCGCGTCGACAGACGTCGCGGTAACGGCGGAGTCCGCGTTTGTCGCTGTATCGAGTGTGTCTGTAATGAGGACGCGCACGCGGACGCGCACGCGTACGCGCACGCGGGAGATGGGGCCAGGGGCGGGGCGAGGGAGGGAAAGAAGAAATTGGAGGAGGGAGGAAGGAGGAGCGGAGGAAGTGGTAAGAAACAAGCGCCATAGGGTTTGTAACATTTCAAGGTCTGGGGCCTGGGTTTGGCGCGGTGCCGTGTGGTACCACGGGGTGTCACGTGGTGACATGCGCTGCAATGCGGTGCAGCACGAAACTCGGTGCTAGATGTGATGACCAGTCTCGGAGTCACAGTGCGCTGACCGGATCAACGCCGCGTTGAAAGGAGCGTTCCGCCATGCGGGGAAAAAAAAGGCATGCTGCGCGCTGATGGAGAAAAACCGGCGTGATACGTTTGCTTGGAGAGAAAGACAACTTGCTCCAGGAAATGATGCTCCGATGTGGGCTGCTTGCTGCCGCGCTGACGGCTGCTACCCTGTCGCCGTCGTCCATCACAAAATTGTTCGCCCCTACTAGTATGTACATAGAGGTTCTGCTATATTGTAGATACAGAGCTATATAGAGTACATTTAATATAGCGGAACCTATAAGTACCTATATATGACATAGTACGGGGGCCAAACAATTTTGGGATGTCCACCGTTTCTAACCGTCGCCCACCGTCTCCTTCCCAACTCCAAACGGAGCGGGTTCAGCCTTCATTTCAACCAAGCGAGACACGTCAGCCTCATGTCAGCATGATAGGCCGCTTACCTATCCGCCGGGCAGCGGCGGCGGGGGCGACAGTGATGATCAGTAAGACTGCTACTAGTCGAAGCGAGTGGGTTGGAAACGCCGAGCCGCGACAATCCATCGTGTCAGAAGCCGCAAACCTAGTCCCGCGCCGCTGTCGTGCGGGATGCGCAAGTTTGGCTTACTATGCAGACACGTCAGCGGAAGCGAAATGCAGACGGGAAAGGACTGTCGACCTTACGTCCGTCGCCGAATCAGGACCTAGCGTCCGTCGCCGTGAAAAAAATATAACGAGGCTGGTTATGCTTGTACTGACGCGTAGCCTCGTGTAATCGTGCGCGATTCACGCTTCTATGGCGGCTCGTTTCGCGCGACGTGTGATGACAATTACCGAGGAGGAATTACTTAAGCGAAGCCTTTGAGAGGTGGACTACTCGTACGCAATATCGATCGGCGTGCGAATATAAAGACATCCAAACTTGTAAGGAGCGACACCTTGAGTAAACCCTGGCTACTGTACCTCAATCAGATTTATACCACTTCACCTGCGACTACTTTCCCCTAACTATCGTACGGAACTCCTTGCCGCTCGAGCCGTGTTGTACTTCGTAGTACAGTTCTGCAGACCCCCCTAAGTTCAGGACTCAGAACGTACTTCATTTCGCGGTACAGTAGGGCAGAGTGACAGTAGTACAGTTCTGCAGACCCCCCTAAGTTGTGCCGCAGAGTAGGGAGAGTGACAGAAGCGAGCCCTGCGGCGGCATGGCAGAACAGTGGGCCGGCTGGCCGCGTCCTCCGCAAACACCAAACGTGGGGTCAGCTCGGGGCTCTCAGGTAGGAGAAATTTGACGAAAACAGCGGTCCGCTCGCGCTCGCTCTGCGAGCGAGTTGCGCCAGGTGAAGGCGCAGACATGCAGTGAGGACCTGGACTTCTTTTTTGGGCCTGAGTCGGTTGTTTTGTCTGTTACGCGTGGCACGATAATGCTTCGCGAACTCGTAACGGTTCATGAGTCGTCACAGACGGACAATTCAATACCACGAGTGGATCGTGCAGTTACGCGTTCAACACGGTAATGATCCGTAAAACATCACGATTGGTCATGAAGGTCACAGCTGTTTTAGGTGCAGAATGTAAACCACTTTTATTCTGATGCTTCTCTACTGTAGTCAGCTTATAATCCACTAACAAAATATAGGGTGTACCAAAAGTGATCAGCCGATGAAAAAAAATAAAAATGTTTACCAACCCTCCCCCGACCCATCCCCCACCTCGTCTTCCTGCACCTCCTCCCGTGACTCTGCCTGCGGTCCCCCCTGAGGGTATCCACCATACTTCCACTTGCACTTCAGACGGTTGTGCCCCAGCTCCCGGCACCTCCCGCAACGATACGCATGGGGTGCTGTCTCCACACGAGTGTGGTCCTCCTGGCGGCCAACCCTGGTCAAGACAAGAGATGGCGCATCACAAACCCCAGCCGGAGCTTTGGGCACCTCTCTTATGAATCTGTCAATGCAAGTCCCCAACACCACTGGTGCGTAGGTCATGCGGAGATTGTGTGTGGTGTAGTAGTCTGAGACGAGGATCTCGGGGCACCTCTTCTTGATAATACACATGGCAACAGCGTGAGCACACGGAAACTGGTATTCTTGCCAATTACCACACTCACAAGCCCGGGCGACAAGGTTGACATTGTAGCTCCGCCACTCTGTCTCGTGCTCCCCTCCACGGGTCTGGATCGTCCCGAAATCCCGAGTCCCCCCAAGAAACCAGTAACCCTGGCACCTGTTGATCTTGATCTGCATGCGGGTCGCAGCTGCTGGCGTGAGATGCTCGTCGCGTTGCATGGCCATCTCGTGTCGCTCAACCCACTTCTCCTGAAACCAGTCCCACAAGGACGCGAGCAGGTAGGTTGGAGGCAGCATCCTTATGCGTCGTACATCACCGTTGAGTGTCTCCGCAGCATTGCTCGTGTAGATGCCAAAGCGCCGTGTGACGGCAAAAAGCCGAGCCCAATGGAGGAGCTGGATTCCGCCAATGCGGTACGTGGACCCCTTCCTGTTGCGGTGGAAACCTGTCTGCACATAAATACCCCCTTCGTCATCGCCTTCGGCCCCCCCGGCCTCCCCGTCCACGTCCTCTAACCCAGGTTCATCCGCATCAGCGTGAAGCAGATCTCCATGCCTCCCAGTGTCTGGCCATGGCAGCGCAAGCACGTCTGCCAATCCCGCGTGCAGCTAGTCCTCCTCGTCCAGTGCTGTCGATCGCCAGTCGTGGCCCCGCCGTGCACCCGCTGGCCCACGGTTGACCCCTGTGTTGATAGTCGCGGGTGTGTACCCTTCGCGTGCCCTCTGGAGCAGTGCATCCACGTCGAACGGTACCCTCCCTCGTTCTGCCGGCCCCAAACCTTCCTCCATTGACCCACCAGGTGAGCCAGTGTCCATCTCATCGTTCGTGGCTAAACCCGAGCCACCTGCCCCTGCTCGCCCAGAACTCACACCAGGCTCGTGCAGTCCGCCGTCGACCCCTACTGCACCGTTGCTGTCGCCGCGCCCATATCCCACCCTGTTCGCAAAACCCACGGTGAATCCTTCTCCTCTTGTTAATACAGGGGGGCCCATGCCAATGCCCGCATATCGTGTCGCACGACCGAGTCCAAGTCCCATCCCCCCCAAGCCCAAGCTCCTCAACGTTTCCAAGTGTCTCAGACCCGAGACCAGTTCTGCTCCCGGAACCCAACCCGAGACCCCCAAGGGTCGTTCCCACGCCCCTATGTCCACCTCCCCTACCGGCTCCAATGTGCCCAGCCCCGCCGCCAGCTCCCCTCCCGCCGCCCAGCCCGACACCCCCAAGGGTTGCTCCCATCCCTGTCCCAAGGTGCACGCCTCCCCTCCTGGTTCCAACCCCCACGCCCCCAAGTCCACCTCCGCTCCCGGCTCCAAGATGCACAGCCCCAAGTCCACCTCCCCTCCCGGTTCCACCCCCCACGCCCCCAAGTCCACCTCCGCTCCCGGCTCCAAGATGCACAGCCCCAAGTCCACCTCCCCTCCCGGTTCCAACCCCCACGCCCCCAAGTCCACCTCCGCTCCCGGCTCCAAGATGCACAGCCCCAAGTCCACCTCCCCTCCCGGTTCCAACCCCCACGCCCCCAAGTCCACCTCCGCTCCCGGCTCCAAGATGCACAGCCCCAAGTCCACCTCCCCTCCCGGTTCCAACCCCCACGCCCCCCAGTCCACCTCCGCTCCCGGCTCCAAGATGCCCAGCCCCGCCGCCAGCTCCCCAAAGGCCAGGTCCCCCCACGCCTCCAAGCCCTCCGCCCATGAGGATAGCACCAGCAGGCGCTCCTAGACCCGTGACCCCCGGCTCTGCTCCCATACTCGAACCCAGGCCAACACCACTTAGACCAGCCCTTTCGCTTCCGCCCTCACCTCCGCCAGCACCACGCGTGCTTTCCTGAGTCCCAATCCCCCCGCCCGAGGTACCCAAACCAAGGTTGGACTCACCTGGGTATCCGTTTGGGGCTCTGCCACCAGCGGCCCCCTGCGTGGCGCCCCCCAGACCATTCCCCACGCCCCTCCCAACCCCACCTCGTCCAGCGCCCCCCGGGCCATACCTGCCGAACCCTCTCCCACTCCCGACACCAACACCGAACCCACCGTACTGGAAGGCGCCTCGTCCTGGTCCGTTGCGCGCCGTTCCCCTTCCTCCGTTCCCTCGAGCACTACCATCCCTGTTTGCCCCGCTCTCCTGTGTTCCGGGAATGGCAGCCGTGTCTCCCGATCCTCTGAACCGCATCCCGTAGATCTCGGCATTGGGTGCGTTAATCCCACCTCTCCCCGAGAGACCACCACCTCGCCGGTTGTAGCTCGCATAGCCGGCACCCGGGATGCTGGAGCCGCGTCAGCGGCTGCCGACGATCCTCGAGGAGCATTTCTGGCTGCACGGCGGCCATCGCGACCGGCCTCGAAAACGTATGCCCGTGCACCCTCATACGTTTGTCGCGCCTGTGGAGGTGGTCGAGTCGCTGGTTCTGGTGGGAAATCCGGCACCGGCGGATCCTCCCTCCCAAACAAGTACAGAGCCATGTCGGGAAAGTCAGTCCGGCAGGCTGCAATGAGTGCCAGCCACTTCACCTTACTCCTGCACTTGACCAACCGCCAGAAGAACTTCATAGCTGCCTTGCCGTGCCGCTTAAGGTTCTGTTCCAGGTGCCAGGCGCAAAAATAGTGCGGGATGTGACTAGGCATCACCTCCTTGGCTGCCGGGACAAGCCCTTTGTCCCGATCGCTGATCATTGCCGCGTGTTTTTGCTGGACCCACTCCGGAAACCCTTCAAGGAACAGCCTCAGGAACCAGCTCCATGACTCTTTGTTCTCAGATTCCACCAACCCCCAAGCCAGCAGGAGAACTTTTTGGTTCCCATCGAGGGTAACAGCGACAAGCAGCATCGCCTTCTGCGCGCTAATCAGGTGCGTACCGTCGAACGCGACAACCGGACGGCAAAAGTTGAGTGCATGGCGCGCCGCGGAAGGACGGACGGAGAACCTGTGGAACAACCCTCCTAGTGTATCCAGCTGCACTTTCACCCCGGGGTCAATGACCTGGAGCCGATCCACCAACCAAGGAATCTGTCGAAACGACTCCTCCCAATCCCCATACATCTCCTTCATGATGTACTCGCGCAAACGCCATGCCTGCCAGTAGTGGATCTCCTGGCCCCCAATACCCTCCATCTGACGCATAATGTGAATCGGGGCCAGGAACGGATCAGCGCGGACCATATTGCCGTAGGCGCGAATGAGCACGGGTAACTTGTTAGCTATGTCCTCGGCGTATGCATGCCTATGTTCAGGTCTGCAGATGTGCTCCTCCACTGGTACAAGACCCGTGATGCGCCAGAAATCGCCATGCTTACACTGCGCATACGAACAGCTCCAAAGGCACGCCGACAGGTGCCCCTCCGCCATGGACTTGCAGCCCACTACCACGTATCTCTCCTTCGTGATCATAACCTTGTAGCCGAACTTGTGTAGAAGGGCGTAAACCTGGACAGCCTCGAAGCATTTGTCACGTGACGAGTACACACCACCCACTTCCAACGGCGCATTGTCATTAGGGCCTTCTAATTCCCAGTCAATCTCAGGAGCGGAGTGCATCTTACGCAGCGCAATAAGCTGCGGATTTCCCGCCATGATTGCGGGATTCCGCTACATTCGCGGGGGGGCTAAACGGCAGCCGGAGAGATCTAAAAAACGAGAACAAGGTAAGACCAAGTCGGAAGTGCTAGATGTTTCGTCAGTAGACTACGAAGAACTTCAAATCTCACGAAAATAACGGACTCCCCTCTCAATGGATTAAGGGCGCGTTTCACCTGATACGATCCCGATCACTTTCAGTCATTGCTCAGTATGGTTACGTCATGAATAATGGGCACTGAAGGTTTGACTGGTTTACAAGGGTTTTTGGTACGGTGGAAAGTCGTGATATCACGATGTTCAGCAGGATCGGCTACCCCGTAACGCGTCCTAGTGGAACCGATATGCTGCCAAAACTGAACATGACAAAACTAATGCAAACAAGAAAGGCATAAGACAAACAGGGTCGGCGCGACCCTGGCATGACCTGGCGCATCATGATGCTACAATGTGCAATTTTGGTTTTTGTGAAGGACTTGAAAAACCTAATGGAAATTTCGCGATACCGCGACGACGGACAAAACTGACCTGTAATATAGAAAACACCTGGTTTCAGGGTGAAAAAAACGTGGAAGCGCATGTAGGTCGATTCTTTTGGAGAAGGTTCGATCGCCCTACCTGCGGTGCGAGCCTGGTCGACAGGATTGTGAGAGGCGCGCGATCGGCCGTGTCGCGCAATTTTGCCGCATCAAACCGACCCCTGCACTTGCTGGTGGTTCCGCATCACAGCTGTCCGCTCATTTTGGGGCTCCAGAGGAATCTGAGAGGGTTACCCTATTATGAATAATATCGTAGTATATACTTGGGGTTACAATAATATATGCATACAATAGACATACCCATGTTACTTTGCAATTACTATACAGACATTGCTTCCTCAATTATGAGGGGATTCAACTCGAGGTTATAGGTGCCTCGCTCATAGAGTAAGACGCCGTGCTGCGACCATTGTTCTAAGAAAAAATGCAGATGGCGCACCATTGAGGAGGCTTCAGAGTTGCACATCCACGTGACTTTTTGAAACGTCCCCAGGAGGGGATACAGAGGGGCATGCCATGCCACTCTGCCATTTTTAGGAAGGGATGCAGAGGGGCATGCCGGCGAAGAGGCTCTGGGAGCGGCACATCCAGTTGCGGTTGAGCTGGCCCACGAGCGGCGGCTGGCGCTGAAACTGCACCACCACCAACGACGCACAGCTGTCCCCCCCCGCCACCGTGTACCGCCGGTTCGCCACCGTCTTCGACCGCGCTTTACCGCACGCCACCGCTCCCAACGGCGTGCCGGCGACACAGATCTGGAGGGTTGGAAAGGGAGGGAGGGAGGGAGGGAGGGAGGGAGGGAGGGAGGGAGGGAGGGAGGGGAGGGAGGGAGGGAGGGAGGGATGGTGCGAGACTTGAGCGATTTTTGTGGCGAGTTCTGCACTTCTTTGTCCCTAGTGCCACACCTGCTCACACCACACCCACTAGAGCCAACCCGCTTTGTGCTGTTGGCCCAGCCTGCTGCCGACTGGGTTATATGAGCATGTTTGTACGGTAGGTAGCACACCCATATACCTCCTAGGATGCACCTGCAGCCCTTCCGCACTCACCCGAAGAACGAACCCAGTGCCCCACCAACAATCTCCCCTTCATTGGTGTCGTTCCCCTCTCACTTGGGGATTGTTAAAGCACTGGTGCTCACAAGGCACACACCGGGATTCGAACCCGAGACCTTTGGCTCTGATACCACTTGTTGGCCCAACCTGCTACCAACTGGGTTAAAAATGCATGTTTGTGTGATGGGTAACACGACCATAACCCCTCCACAATGCAACTCTAACCCTCCCACACACAACTGGGGAAGAATCCTAGTGCCCCACCAACATGTGGCACCCCCTTTTAGTCCCATTCTTTGTTGCAAAAGACGCTGGGGACGTCCTGCGTCTTGCGTCTGGACGCAGCGTCCAGACGCTGGGACGCAGTTCGCTCGCCAAGACGTATGACGCTTGGCGTTTTTTTTTCCGGGCTGACCGATTTTTGTTGTTTTGCCCCAGCGCGAAATTGACATTCGCGATTTCGACGTGACTGTCAATTTCGTGTCATGTCGACCCCCCCGAACCCATTTCGACCATCAAAAACACCCTAGTGGGTTTACCACCACAATTCTCCTTCGTCAACCCTGAACCCTAAAATTTTGAAGGGGACAATTTTGCCTCAAATGTGTGCAACGTCGTTCCCCCCCCCCCCCCCCCCCCCCCCCCCCCCCCCCTTCCCATGCCCTATAACATGGTTTTTTTGCTGCCCGGTGGTTTCTTTTTCCCTGCCCGGGCATGCGTATTTTTCAGCGTCTCCCAGGCTCTCATAAAGCGTCCTGCGTCTAAGACGCTGCGTTTGGACGCCAAGGTACCCTTCTCATAGGTACCTCGGAAGCGGTGCGGTGAGCAAGGTGAGGGTGTCCCAGTTGATCGGGGGGGGGGGTTGAGGCGGAAGAGGCCGAGCCACGACATGCCCCACCAGTTGATCCCATCCCTCAAGCCAACCCCTCAAGCAACCCCGTAGCACCATCCCCGCTAACACACCCCCTTTTAGGTACCTCGGAGGCAGTGAGGGCGTTGATTGTGTCGCAGTTGATGCCGGGGTTGAGACGGTAGAGGTCGAACCACGTCACGCCGTACGTTGATACGATGCTGGCGCAGGTGACCCACTGGCTGACTGGCTGGTCCGTGCACAGATTGTAGTCCGCTGCTCCTGACACTGCGTCCCCAACTTGGATGCAGATCTGCAGAGGAGGAGGGGGGGATAACAGTGTAAGAGAGGGGAGGAGGGGGGAAGAGGGTAGGTGACCCACTGGTTGGCCGGCTGGTAGTTGGTGCATAGATTGTAATCCGATGCTCCTGACACCGCGTCCCCAACTTGAATGCAGATCTGCAGAGGAGGAGGGGGGGATAACAGTGTAAGAGAGGGGAGGAGGGGGGAAGAGGGCAGGTGACCCACTGGTTGGCCGGCTGGTAGTTGGTGCATAGATTGTAATCCACTGCTCCTGACACCGCGTCCCCAACTTGAATGCAGATCTGCAGAAGGGGGAAGAGAGAGGAGAGGAGAGAAGAGTGGGAAGCTTGAGCAGTCGAGAATGGGGTTGATGGTCATGCCGTGTTAGAGAGGCCAGAGGGGAGAGCGGAGCACCTAGGCCAATTGCTGACGTGATAACAGAAGTGTTTTGAGACGTCTTAAATCACTTGAGCAGTCGAGGCTGGGGTTGATGGTCATGCCGTGTTAGAGAGGCCAGAGGGGAGAGTCGAGCATATGAGCCAATTGCTGATGTTGACGCTCATGCTGTTGACGCAAACACGATTAAAGCCCATGATATCCCCTTCATTCCCCACTCCCCCCCCCTCTCCTGATACACCAGTGAGAGCGCCCTGCTCCCCACTCGCCTCACCTGCTGGTTGGGCGTGAGGCTTGAGCAGTCAAGGCTGGGGTTGATGGTCGTGACGTCTATGCCAAAGCGATCGTTGATGGCATCACAGCTCTGTGCCGCTGCATCCGCCTGGGGTAGGAGGGGAGCAGAAACGGGGAAAGGGAGGGGGAAGGGGAAGGGGAGGGAGAGGGGAAGGGGGAGGGGGAGGGGGAGGGGGAGGGGGAGGGGGAGGGAAGTAGGAAAAGAGAGGAGGGGAGGGTGTAAGAAGCATGAATTGATGGTCATGACATCTATACCAAAGAGGGTGTTGATGGGATCACAGCTCTTTGCTGCTGCATCCGCCTGGGGGGAATGAGGAAAGGGATGCGAAGGGAGGGGGAGAGGGGAGACATTTAGCGCACCTGCACCGAAGGGACATGAAACACTCTTGGGAAAATTGTGACGCACCTGGGAAGAATGTAGGCACCGACCTGGGTGACGTAGTAGCGCACATGTAACGCACTTGTACCGCACTGGGAGACATGTATCGCAACTGGGCGAGATGTAACACATATGGGTAAACAGAGTAGCTCACATGTAAACGCATCTATTTGAAATGAAACACACCTTGATGACAGAGTAGCGCACATGTAACACACCTGGGAGGCATGTAACGCACCTGGTTGACAGAGTACCGCACATGTAACGCACATCGGCGACACGTAACGTACCTCGGTGACATGTAACGTGAGACATGTAACGCACCTGGGTGACAGTGTAGCGCACGTGGCACACTTGAGCCGAGGAGGGGATGGAGATGTTGAGCTCCTGACCCACTTTGAGGTCTTCACAGTCCACTCCCTGAGGGATGGAGGGGAGAATGGAGGGGGTGAAAGGGTAGTGATGGATGGAGTTGAGAGACCGAGAGGCCAATAGGCCGAGAGGTTGAGCTCCTCACCCGCCTTTAGATTGTCACAGTCCACTCCCTGAGGAATGGAGAGCAGTGGGTTGGAAGGGAGAAGGGAATGAGGAAACAAATTAGGGTAGGGTAAGCAAAGGGCAAGGGCAAAGTGATGAGAGCGGAAGAGAAAGCTCCAATCGCTAAGCTCCAATCGCTCTCCATGCTCACTAACCCTAAACCCGAAACACTGCCCATCCAACTCTACAGTCATCGCTTTTATCCCTCTCATTTCTCTCATCACTGCTCGTACTCCCATTCTGCGACAGCAGCTGCCCTTGACACTCTTATTGGTCTCATTTCTTCATGTACCTCATTTGCAGCAGGAACTGCTCTCACATCGTTCTGCTGTAGGAACTGCTCTCATCTCTCTCTCTCTCTCTCTCTGCTCTCACATCGTTTTGCTGTAGGAACTGCTCTCATATCTCTCATCAATCTTGCCACTCTCATCACTCTCACCTCGTTCTGCAGCAGGAACTGCTCTCATATCTCTCATATCCCTCCCTCTCCTTGCATCGTTCTGCAGGAGGAACTGCTCCTGGGTGAGGCCGATGAGGCCAGAGATAGCGCCACACGTCTCCCCCCCCTGCACTGTGTACGCCCTCTGGACTGTTGGCGCTGCTCTCGTTGAAATCAGCACCATGCCAGGGATGGGATGGGATGGGATGGGATGGGATATTGATGGGTGTCAAACTTTGATCGTGCAAATGATGTTTGAATGCATGCAACAGCAGCAGTGCACAGCATGTTTGAATTGCAATTCATGATTTGACACACTCGTTGACATGAACACCTGCCCATGTGATGGATCGAATGTGTGCGATGGGATGTGTGCGATGGGATGTGTCACGTGTGGGCCGTGGGATGTCATATTGTGAGTGCATTCAAACGGATGAATAGGTACCAAATATATAGATATCCTTCCGCTTCATCCTTGTTGAACCATACCCCTCTCGTAGAAGCCCTCCTCTTCTCTCTAGCTCACCAGGCACGCAGGTGGTCTGGCCAGAGGCGAGCAGACTGGCTTTGTAGTTGGGCGGGCAGAGGCACGAGTAGCCGCCGTCGCCGCTGTTGATGCACTGCCCCACGGCACACGGGTTGTTGGGTAGGACACTGCAGACGTCGACTGGAAAGGGAGGGGGTGGAGGGAAAGGGGCGTGGGGAAAAAGGGGGATGAGAGACGGGTGTTGGGAATGAGACAGGGTAGGTGCTGCTTGGTGCTGTTTGGTGCTGATGAGATGCACTGCATTGCCCAACGGCGCAGGGGTTGTTAGGCAGCATGCTGCAGACATCGACTGTGTGGGAGGGGTGGGTGGAGGAAATGGAGTTGAATCTACCGAGGAGGGGAGAAGCGAGCAAGCTGGGGGGCATGTGTCATTGCGTGCATGGGGCATGGGGCATGGGGCATGGGGCATGGGGCAGAAGCAGCATGCAGTTTCTGAGAATTCTCGAAAACCAGCTCATCCCGACCACCAAGCTCACCTTCCCAAGCCTAGCCTCTGAGCAGAAAAACCTTAAAAGTGCCAAAACATCCCAAGAGCCTAAAGGGCCAAGAAAACACCCCTCCCATCCCACAAGGGACCACTCACCAACGGTGCATGTGGGTGTGCCGTCGCGGTTGACAGCGGGCGCCAGCAGGTCCGTGCACTGACACGTGTACTTGCCGTTGCCACTCCCGTCCGCCACACATGTGCCTCCCCCACACGGCGACGTGCCGCAAGGGTCCGTGGTCTGGCGGGCTGGCGAGGGGTTAGAGGGTGTGGAGAGGGGAGGAAAGAAGGAAAGGAGGGAGTTTTCAAGAAGGGTGACGCTTCTTGTCAATCACACACGTGCCCCCCCCACACGGCGACATGCTGCAGGGGTCCGTGCTCCGGCGGGCTGGCGAGGGGTATGGGTGGAGAGAAGGGAAGGGGGAAAGGGTATGCCCTGACGCTTCTTGTAAATCATATACGTGCCTCCGCCACAGGGCGACGTGCCGCAGGGGTCCGTGCTCTGGCGGGCTGGCGAGATGGTATGGGTGGGGAGAGTAAGGAGGAGAAGAGGGGAACGGGGGAAAAACGAGAGAAATGAGCGGGATTGGATCCCATTGCACCATCAGAATAAGAAAGAAAGAACGAAATAGAGAAGGGAAAAGAGAAAAATAAATAAATATAGAAACAATCAAAGAAAAGTAAAAAAAAAAAAAAAAAAAAAAAAAAAAAAACAAGTACAAGGGGGTAAAAAGTGGAATTGGATGGCTCCCTCAACATTCCCAACAGCGTACAGCCCTCGATTCACCAGCATGCCACACGTGCCGAACGCATCACCCTCCATGCGAATCCGCATGTATCCATTCTCGCCCCACTGCGGCCCCCAGCTGTTCTTCAGAATGAAGTAGTTGTTCCATTGGCCCGGCCCCTCATAGTTATACCCCACGGCCAGCATCACGTGGTCCAGCAGCCCCGTGTTGTTCGTCGCTGTGGCCGTCGCCCTTAACCCCTGGCCCTGCGTGTCCCCCCAGACCTCCCCCACGGGGCTGTAGCAGTCCCAGCCCTGGTAGATGCCCTCCTGTGAGGGGAGGGGGCGAGGGAGAGAGGGAGGGAGGCAAGGAAAGAGACAACGACGGAGACAGGAAAGTTTCAAGCCCTCAACTTCCCCACGGGGCTGTAGCAGTCCCAGCCCTGGTAGATGCCCTCCTGTAAGGGGAGGGGGCGAGGCAGGGAGGGTGGATGGATGGGCGGGTGGGAAGGAGGGAAGAGTAGGAAGGAGGGAAGAGTAGTTCAATTTCTCGAAGACTGTACGACAGCAGCAGCAGCGGATTGGCGGCGGGAGAGGAGGCAGCAGCGGAACAGCAACTCACCGAGTAATCGATAAAGTCTTGGGAGGAGGCGCGGATGGTGACGATAACGGGCTGCTTTTGCAGCGCGAGAATGAGCCCCAGCGGCCCCGGTAGCGGCACCTGCTCGTACATGCTGATGTTCCACCTTTCCTGAGAGCGGTGGAGAGGGGTGAGGGGCGGTAGGGGAGGGAGAGGGAGCACGGATGTGATGAGAAAGAGAGAACAGCATGCGAGAAAGAGGGGTCCTGGTAGAGTCACCTGCTCGTTCCACTTGTCCTGAGATCAGGGGGAAAGGGAAGGGTGCGGGGTGGTAGGGAGGAGAAAGCGCATGCAAGGAAGAGAACAACTCAAAACGAACTCACCTCACCGCATCCTTCTTGGTGCTGCACTACCAGCTGACCCTTCTCTCACTTCCCGCTGACCCTTCTCTCACTTCCCGCTGACCCTTCTCTCACTTCCCGCTGACCCTTCTCTCACTTCCCGCTGACCCTTCTCTCACTTCCCGCTGACCCTTCTCTCACTTCCCGCTGACCCTTCTCTCACTTCCCGCTGACCCTTCTCTCACTTCCCGCTGACCCTTCTCTCACTTCCCGCTGACCCTTCTCTCACTTCCCGCTGACCCCCGTGTAAGTGCATCTCTCTTCGATCTGCAGCCCGTTCTTCACGGCATACTGCACCGCAGCTTCAGAGTACCGAGGTGCATTTAGGGTGCCGAGGTGCGTTTCGGGTACTGAGGTGCATTTCGGGTCGATTCAAAACTCACCGCATCCTTCTTGGTGCTGCACTTGCCGCTGACCCCAGTATACTCATACTCCGTTTCATCCTGCAGCCCGTACTTCACGGCATACTGCAGGGCAGCCTCGGGGTACCCCCCCCGGCACGTGGCAGCAGAGCCAGTGCAGTCCACCAGCTGCTGCACCGACAGCCTCGTCCCGCCAGGGAACACATCATCGTCCGTCTCTTTGAGCTTCGCATACGCGCCCTGCACTGCCTTGGCTGTCGCGTACGCCCAGCACGACCCTGGGCGAGGAGAGGGAGGGGAGAGGAGGGGGGGGGGGGAAGGGAGGGTGAGTTTGGCATACGCGCCCTGGACCGCCTTGGCTGCCGCGTACGCCCAGCAGGACCCTGGGCGAGAAGGGGGGGGAAGGACCGGGTGGGGGGAGGATGGGATGGGGAGGGATGCGAGGTTGTTGTGGGGAACGACGAGTTCGGTCCGTTTCCACGACTTTAGCATATGCGGCCTGGATCACCCTGGCTGCCGCGTACGCCCAGCAGGAACCTGCAAAAAAGGGAGGAGTCAACGCACGCCGACAGAGTCAAGACAGGTCAACAGCAGTCAACGCACTTCGCCAGCAGTCAAAACAGGTCAACATAAGTCAACGGGAGTCAACGAGTGTCAAAGAGAGTCAACGGGAGTCAACACGTGTCAACGGGAGTCCACGCGTGTCAACGGGGGTCCACGCGTGTCAACAGGAGTCCACGAGTGTCAACACGAGTCCACAGGTCTCCACAGGAGTCAACGCGGATCAACAGGAGTCAACGCGGGTCAACAGGAGTCAACACGAGTTAACAGGAGTGAGCGGTCAACAGGGGTCAACAGCAGTCTACAGCACGCACCGCAGTTGCCCTGGTCGAAATCGTCTTCAGAGAAATAGGAGCGGTGGTCCACACTCTTATTGAAATCCCACGTGAGCTTCTGGGAGGTGGCGTCGAGCGTGAGGCCCACGGTGAGGTAGCGCGAGACGGTGTTGAGATTGGGCAGCTTGGCGAGATCCTTGGTCGTGGGGGGGACGTACCCCAGACTGCGGTCTGGCGGTGGAGGAAGAGAGGAGGGACAGGGGAAGGGGGGGAACGGGAGGAGGAAGGAGAGTGAGGGGGAGGCGAGTAGGAGTTCACCTTCCCAAAGCAACTTACGAGCAAAAAAATCACATTCACAATCCCCGCCCAGACTCCCTTGAGAACCGTCGAACCATGCCCTTTATCCCATTCCACCGCACTCCACCCCTCGTTGCGTCCCCCCGCGGCTCTCACCAACGGTTGTGGTGTTCCCGCGCGCGCTGTTCCCCTTGCTCGATCCGTGCCCCTTCCCTCCGCCTCCCGCCGCCTGCTGAATCAGCTTCTGCACCCGCCGCTTCACCGTCGCGAGCCACTTTTGGGCCGCCGCGGCGAACGCGTCCTTAGTTAAGTACGAGGCGCGTTCGGGCGGCTTATCGACGCCCGTCAGGTCCGCGCTGCCCATCAGCGGCGCGAGGGCTTTAATCTCCTGCGTCGTCTTCGCGTCCACCGCCAGCGCCGCAAGGTCCGACGCCGCCGCACCAGCTGTCGCGTCGGCAGAGGTCGCGGTGCCGGCGGTGGTCGCGGTGCCGGCGGAGTCGGCGTCTGTCATTGTACCGAGTGTGTCTGTAATGAGGAGGGGCGTGCGTGGAGGGAAAGGAGAGAAAAGGAGAGCGAGGAAGGAGGGGCTGAGGAGGGTGGAACGTGGGGCGGAGAACTGCTTGAAGCAAAACGCCATTCGGAGGCGGCTGTCACACTTACGCCGTCGTCCTCCGTGATTTCTGTTGTAGAGGACTCTCCTCTACTTTGCAGGAACTGGGAGTTGTTCTAAACGATAGAGCTCTGTCTTAGCTTTCCAACGAGCCGTCAAACACGTCGATCGCCTAAGTATTCTCCGAGATATAGGCGTTCACGTGCTAGGTGGTGCTCTTGAATGCAAGTAAAGAAGCTCTCTGGAATTTGTGTTCGAATGTACCTTGTACAAAGAACTTTGAGTTTCACTATGATGGCATGCAATACAAAGAAAACAGATTTATAGCATGCAAACAAGATCGAATCGCACAAGTAACCTCGAACCGCTACACTCGCGAATGTTCGAGTAACATCGAAAGGGTGAAATTCAACTCTCGAATTTCACCGATCCGAATTCTCCTTGGGTCTCGAATGTTCCTGGTGCTGCCATGTGGCACCGAATCGAATGGGTCTTCCGAAGTCAATCCTCAACCCCACGCAAACCTGCAACTCACTCGAAGGTGAGCACAAGTCACACATTCGGTGGGTTGGGGGCATACAAACGCCCCACCACCACCTTGCTTCCAACACACGTAATCTCCAACACTCCCCCTTGCACCCAACCCACTAGGTGTGCAAACCAACATGCTCATAGCATGCACGGGATGAATCTTTAGGGGGTGGTTCCATGAGAGATTTCGCGTGTTCATCATCACCCTTGGTTGCGAAGCAAAATGCCGCGCCCTCCTTATCCGTCTCCCCAACGACTACCGTAGCGTAGTCGTTGTACTTGGAGGGAGGACGAACCTCACGACGCTCGCGGGTCAAGGCCAATGGTAGGGAGGAAGGTGTGGAGGTAGTTGCCGCCTCGGTTGGTGACACCTCCACGACATCATCAATGCTCTCCTTGTTGTTCGCTCCCCCTCCATCGGCTTCCTTCTCCACTTGAGGTGGAGTCTCACTCTCTTCAACCTCCTCTCGTGGCGGAAGGATGAAGGTGAGTTGTTGAGTGGGTTTCTCCTTCGACGGGAACTTGTCTTCATCGAAGACCACGTCCCGAGACGTGACGACGCACTTGTCGCCCAAGTCCCACACTCGCCACGCACGCTCGTTCGCCGCAATTCCCAAGTAGATCGCCGCACGAGCCTTCGGTTGCAACTTGTGGCGAAGGGGATCCGGTACATGGTAGTAGCAAAGGCACCCAAAGGTGCGAAGGCGGGATAGGTTCGGCTTCGTTCCGGTCCATGCTTCGAACGGAGTCATTCCCGGGAGCACCTTCATCGGCAAACGGTTGCGAATCCACGCCGCTAGCGAACTCGCCTCGCCCCACCACTCTTTCCCAAGCTTGGAGTGTTGAAGAAGAGAACGAACGGCTTCCACCAACGTGCGATTAAGCCGCTCCGCCGCTCCATTTTGTTGGGGTGTGTAGGGTGTTGTGACGTCGTGCTTAATGCCCTTGCACTTCATCCATTTCTCGAGCTCCGCATTCACGAATTCGCCACCACCATCGGTGCGAATACACTTGATCCGCTTCTTGTCATCGTCGCAAACTTCGAGCGCCCACTCTTGAATCGCCTTGACCGCATCTCCCTTAGCCTTCAAAAGTCGGGTCCAACACATCCGCGTCGCGTCGTCGAGCATCACTAAGAGGAACCGCGCTCCTCCCTTTGATGCATGCCGCATCGGTCCACACACGTCCATGTGAACAAGTGCAAGCGGGTCCTTAGCGAGGGGTGACGTTCGGCTACCGAATGGCTTGCGAGCCATTTTTCCTTCGACACACGCCGCGCACACGCCCTTCTCGTCGTCGCCGGCGATCACGTCGACTCCCTTCGCAAGTCCTTTGTTGGCCAACTCCTTGACCGAGTCGTAGTTGGCGTGCGCAAGCCGATTATGCCACGCCTTGAGAGTCGCCTTGGAGCCTTGCGCCACGTTGGATGAAGCCGCTCTCAGGTACGTCTTGAGTTGGTAGATATCTCCGTTGAGAACACCTTGCGCGAATTGCTCCCCCTTCCAAAAGAGGTTCATTTTCGCACCGTCGATCGTGGCGATCACTCCCTTCTTCGCAAGTTGCGGGACGGATAGAAGGTTCACCTTCACCCCCGGGACGTGAAACACGTTCGTCACGTCCACCGGACCGCTATCGACGATGAGGCGCGTACTCCCAACTCCGACCACCGGTAGCGATTCGTTGTTTCCGAACACGATGCTCGTGACGTCTCCCGGAGCGCCAATGTTGTTGAGGAGCGACGCCGAGTGCGTCATGTGTTGCGTTGCGCCGGTATCGAGGAACCACGCGTCGCTTGGAGTTTTGTTCCCATTGCCGGCCACTAACACGAGCGACTCCTTTGAATCATCGGCCTCGCCGGATGCCGTGTGCGCGTTGCCCTCTTGGTCCCGCGCCATCGATGGAGTCCAATCGCTCGGCCGCTTTCGACACTCACGCCAAAAGTGTCCCGGTTTGCGGCAATAGTGACACTTGCCGCGATGCTCGCTCCCACCGGACGATTCCTTCGTTGCGTCCTTGCTCCACTTGGACTTCTTTCCGGAACTCCCTCCGGAGTACATGGCGGCACCCTCGCTCTCATTAGCGAATTGTCGGCGACGCGATTCTTCATGGAGAAGCCGACCAACCACCATTTCCTTCGTCCAAGTGTCTTGCACGCTATCGAGTGTCGTAATCACCGTCGACCACTCTTCCGGAAGGCCGCAAAGCAAGGTGAGAATCCAATCCTCCTCCGTGACCGTTCCACCGAGGTCCATGAACGTTTCCCCGAGTTCCTCCACACGAGTCGCAAACTCGTGCATCGATTCGCCCGCGCGCATCTTCACCGTGTAGAACGCATTCCGGGCTAGGATCTTGCCGTGGAGAGTCTTGTTCACGTGGATGGTCTCGAGCCGCTTCCACGCTTCATGCGCCGACGCTTCGAGCTTGATGCACATGCGCACCGAGCTCACGAGATTGATGCCGATGCGCGAAATCAACGTAGCGAACGCCTTTTGGTCCTTCTTCTTCCATGCCGCGATGCCGCTCTCATCGTCCGGCTTCTTCTCCGTTCCATCGAAGAAACCCCAAAGTCCCCGCTCCATCATGAGCACTTGGAACTTAAACTTCCACGCGGAGTAGTTTTGTCCCGTGAAAATCGGTACCGCCGACGTGTCGAACATCGTCGCGGTTGCCCAGGGTTCGCCGGAATTTACAACGACACCATCCAAGGAAGTGCGGGAGGCCTCGCTTGAAGTCATCATGCGTGCTCCTTGTCGCGCGCGTAGACTCCTCCGACCAGCTCTGATACCACTGTTGTAGAGGACTCTCCTCTAATTTGCAGGAACTGGGAGTTAACCTAAACGATAGAGCTCTGTCTTAGCTTTCCAACGAGCCGTCAAACACGTCGATCGCCTAAGTATTCTCCGAGATATAGGCGTTCACGTGCTAGGTGGTGCTCTTGAATGCAAGTAAAGAAGCTCTCTGGAATTTGTGTTCGAATGTACCTTGTACAAAGAACTCTGAGTTTCACTATGATGGCATGCAATACAAAGAAAACAGAGTTATAGCATGCAAACAAGATCGAATCGCACAAGTAACCTCGAACCGCTACACTCGCGAATGTTCGAGTAACATCGAAAGGGTGAAATTCGAATTTCACCGATCCGAATTCTCCTTGGGACTCGAATGTTCCTGGTGCTGCCATGTGGCACCGAATCGAATGGGTCTTCCGAAGTCAATCCTCAACCCCACGCAAACCTGCAACTCACTCGAAGGTGAGCACAAGTCACACATTCGGTGGGTTGGGGGCATACAAACGCCCCACCACCACCTTGCTTCCAACACACGTAATCTCCAACAATTTCCGTCGCCCAGCGTCGTCTACCCTTGCGTACCGTCGCACAGCCTCGTCCAACGTTGCTTACCGTCGCACAGCCTTGTCCACCGGGCCGTCTCCTTCCCCATTCCAAACGGAGCGGATACAGCCTTCATTTTACGCGAGCGCGCCACGTCAGCCTAGCGCCAGCATGCTAGGCCGCTTACCTATTCGCCGGCCAGCGGCGGCGGGGCCGACAGTTATTATCAGTAAGACTGCTGCTAGCCGAAGCGCGTGGGCTGGAATCGCCGAGCCGCGACGCTCCATCGTGTCACAAGCTGCACAGCCTCCCCCCAGTAGAAGTATCGCGCCGCTGTCGCACGGGATGTACAAGCCTGGATAACTGAATCCCTGGGCTATGCAGACGCGTGGGCAATCCCGTGTCGGGAGCGCAATGTGAATGAGGAAAGGATGCACGCGGCTCGCCGGTGAGTCGGACTGTCGTCGACGTGGCGAATATTACGTCTAGTTTATGTCACTTGTACTGACACGTGGCCTCGTTTTAACTTCGTGCGAGATTCGCGCTCTTACGGCGGCGTGTGACGAAAACTCCAGAGGAGTTAGGTAGTAAAATACTTTTTTTCGAGAGGTACTAGCAGGCGTAGAAGGAACTCGAGGAAGATTACCATGCAATGACGCAAACTTCTAACGACGTGCGAATATCAAGACAACCAAACTTGTTAGGAAGCGACACCTCGAGCAGGTCAAGCGAATCCTGATTTGTACGGGTTCGGCTACAAAACTCATTGCCACACCAGAACCAACTCGTGTTGCACTTTGTACTGTAGACTCCCCGAAGGTCAGAGCAACTTCAATTCGCGCTGCGGATAATTAGTGGTGCGCTGTGTGCACTGTGCTTCATGTGGTGTGGTGGACCAGCAGAGCAGGGAGGGTCATAGCAGCGTGTTTTGCGGCATGGCAGAACAGCAGCTTGGATTGGCCTGGGCGTGTCCTGCGCATTCACTTCACTCAACGTGGGGGGCTCAGGTGGAAGAAATGAGGCGAAATCAACAGCTGTCCCGGACTCGCTCTGCGAGTGAGTAGCGTCAGGTGAACGCGCAGTCATCCACTGAGGCCTTTGATGCAAAGATTTGGTTCCAAGTTTGCATGAATCCACAAACAGCCACGGACGGGCAGCTTCAAACACTTCTTACGAGAGACTAGACAGAAAATACCCACCTTCCAGTGGTGAAAAGGTATGTTTGCTGCGACAAACCATAGCTGATTCTAGCATATTGCATACAAAGCACAGTGACATTTCCCTTGGCTACGTGATAATTTTATGAACGAAACTTTGAGTACGTGGAAGAAAATCGTCGCGCCGCTTGAATGAGAAATTTCACCACCTGAAAGATCGAGCGGCTCGAGGAACCACCTGTGAGCAGCACATCCGATTGCCGCGCTTCCCGTGGGTTCGCCACCGCAATCTTCGGTGTGGAGTATCCAACCTGCGGTTTGGGGTGCGAAACTCCCCTGGTTCGTGATGGAAATCTATCGATGTCACTTTGTAACGCGTGTATATACACTACACTAGAACTGTACGGGACAGCACAGCTCAAGTCAAATGCAATTGCCAAAGACTTTGTTTGTTAATTGTAGGTGCTTATAGGAATCTGCCCGAACAGACTCAAGCGAGGTTGCTTTCTTCTCCAACTGTGGCTAGTTTCCATTGACGCCGATCGGAATTGCGTCTTGCATAGTGGTCTCCTTTCAAAATTATTCACTGCCACTGTCTCTGACATGTTTCTTCTACGCCTGCCCAGTGCCCACCTCTCAAACCCTCCAGTTTCGGCTTCGTTTATGTGGCTGCTTCTCGGCAATTGCCATCACACTTGCGCGGATCGAGCCGCCATAAACGCGTGACTCGCGACGAGGCCACGTGTCAGTAAATGTGGCATAATCCAGATATACTGTTCGCCACGGCCGCGGACACTACTAGGTCGTGATTCGAGAGTCCACGACGCCTCGACAGCTCGACTCACCCGCGGGCCGCGCGCATTTCTCCCCCGCCCCTCCGCATCCCGTCCCACGCGCAGTCTTTCCCACTTCCGCGTTCTGCTCCCGCGCGCATTCTTTCCCCCGTCCGCATTCCGCTCCCTCGCGCATACTTTCCCCCATCCGCATTCCGCTCCCGCGCACATTCAGTAGTGCTGACGCGTCTGCATAGTCCAAGCGCGCAGCAATCCAGACTCGCGCATCCCGTGCTCCTGCCTGGATTCAGTATCGCACATTCAGTAGTGCTCCAGCGCCGCGATACTCCTGGGGGGAGGTGTGCGGCCTTTGAGTCGAATCAAAAGTCACATAGTCCAGGACACACAGCAATCGAGACTTGCTCATCCCGTGCTCCAGCGGCGCGATGCTCCTGGGGGGAGGTGTGCGGCCTTCTGACACCATGGATCGTCGCGGCTCGACGTGTCCAGCCCACGCGCTTCGACTAGTAGCAGTCTTACTGATCATCACTGTCGCCCCCGCCGCCGCTGGCCGACGGATAGGTAAGCGGCCTGTCATGCTGACGTGGAGTTGACGTGGCGCGGCGCTTGGTTGAAATACATTTTGTACCCGCTCCGTTTGGAGTCTGAAAGGAGACGGTGGACAACGCTCGACGACGGTTAGAAACGGTGGACGACGGCGGAAGTGTGGCAGCCGTCCGGCAGCCAGATCAGCAAACGCAGCGCGCTCTTTTCCGCTCCACGCGGCGGCGTTCATCGGTCAGCGCGGCACCGCCGCGACTCCGTGACTGATCACCATGTCTTGCACCAATTTTCGTGCTTTACCGCGTGGCACCGCATGACACCGCGCCAAACTCACATCGCCAAACCCAGACCGTAAAGTGCAACATTCCACCCTATGCCGCTCGTTTCTTACCACCTCCTCCGCCTGTCTTTCCTCCCTCCCCCTTTTTCTTCTTTCCCTCCCCCGCCCTCCCTCCCCCTCTTTTCCCCTCCCGCATCCCCGTCCTCAATACAGACACACTTGGTACAGCGATAAACGCGGACTCTGGCACCGCAACCGCCGGCACCGCGACGTCTGTCGACGCGACAGCTGGCGCGGCGGCATCGGACCTCGCGGCGCTGGCCGTGGACGCGAAGACGAAGCAGGAGATTAAAGCCCTCGCGCCGCTGATTGGCAGCGTGGACCTGGCGGGCGTCGATAAGCCGCCCAAACGCGCGTCGTACTTAACTAAAGACGCGTTCGTGAAGGCGGTTCGCAAGTGGATCGCGACGGTGAAGCGGCGCGTGCAGGCGCTGCAGAAGCAGATTCGGCAGGCGGGGGGAGGCAGTGGGCGCGGAATGAGCACGGGGAACAGCGCGCGCGGGAACACCACAGCTGTTGGTGAGTGAGAGTCCCGCGGGGGGGCGCAACAAGGGGTGGGGTGTGGTGGAATGGGGTGAAGGGTGTGAGGTGAAGGGTATGGGGTGACGCACTGCTGCTGCCGTGCGTGCTCAACACAAACCCGGCTGCTCTCCCTCTTCTCTCCCTCTTCTCTTCTCTCCCTCTTCTCTCCCTCTTCTCTCCCTCTTCTCTCCCTCTTCTCTCCCTCTTCTCTCCCTCTTCTCTCCCTCTTCTCTCCCTCTTCTCTCCCTCTTCTCTCCCTCTTCTCTCCCTCTTCTCTCCCTCTTCTCTCCCTCTTCTCTCCCTGCTCCTCCCCCATTCCCGTGCTTCCTGCGTTTCCCACTCCCCCACCCCCCCCACCAGACAAAAGTCTGGGCTACACTCCCCCCCCCAGCACGGATCTCGCCAAGCTGCCCAATCTCAACACCGTCTCAACTCCTCCCCCATTCCCTCACTCCCTACCCCTCCCCCACCCCCCCCACCAGACAAAAGTCTGGGCTACACTCCGCCCCCCATCATGGATCCCACCAAGCTGCCGAATCTCAACACCGTCTCGCGCTACCTCACCGTGGGCCTCACGCTCGACGCCACCACCCAGAAGCTCAGCTGGAGCCTAAACTGGTGCTGCTGCCGTGCGTTCTCACACAGAAACCCCTCTTCTCTCCCTGCTCCTGTCCCCTTCCCTCCGCTCCCCCCCCCCTCCCCCCACCAGACCCCAGTCTGGGCTACACTCCCCCCCCCATCATGGATCCCACCAAGCTGCCCAATCTCAACACCGTCTCGCGCTACCTCACCGTGGGTCTCACGCTCGACGCCACCACCCAGAAGCTCACGTGGGATTTCAAGCGCAGTGTGGACCACAGCTCGCTGTATTTGCCTGAAGACAATTTCGACCAGGGCAACTGTGGTGCGTGCTCCTGGCCTTCGTTGACTGTTGTTGACCTGCGTTGACTGGTGTTGACCTGATTTGCTGGGACTTCGATAGGAGTGTGGACCACCGCTCGCTGTTTTTGCCGGAAGACGGTTTTGACCAGGGCAACTGCGGTGCGTGCTGTAGACTGATGTTGACGCCGTTGACTTCAATTGACCGCGTTGACTACAGTTGACCTCGTTGACTTCAGTTGACTGCGTTGACTACAGTTGACCGCGTTGACTGCTGTGGACTGATGTGACTGCTGTTCAATTGCGTTGACCGCTGTTGACCTGTGTGATCTATGACGTATACAGGGCGTATTCCGAAGGAGTACTGCTGTCCTTGCAGCAGCTGGTTCACTGCACGGGCGCTGCTGCTGCTGCTGCTGCTGCTGCTGCTGCTGCTGCTGCTGCTGCTGCTGCTCCTGCAGCCACCCTCAAGCCACAACAACCACACCTCCCTCTCCCCTCCTCCTTGTCCTCCCAGGTTCCTGCTGGGCGTACGCGGCAGCCAAGGCGATTCAGGGCGCGTACGCTCTCTTCACAGACACGTGTCTCGAGGGGGCACCCTCCTCCCTCCTCCCCCCCCCCAAGCCACATCAACCACACCTCCCTTCTCCCCTCCTCCCTGCCTGCCCAGGTTCCTGCTGGGCGTACGCGGCAGCGAAGGCGATTCAGGGCGCGTATGCTCTCGACGCGGATACCGACTCGTTCCCCAACGGGACTCGGCTGTTGGTGCAGCAGCTGGTGGACTGCACTGGCGCTGCTGCTGCTGCTGCTGCTGCTGCTGCTGCTGCTGCTGCTGCTGCTGCTGCTGCTGCTGCTGCTGCTGCTGCTGCTGCTGCTGCTGCTGCTGCTGCTGCTGCTGCTGCTGCTGCTGCTGCTGCTGCTGCTGCCACTGCTGCCGCTCCTGCTGCCTCCTCAAACGCCACTATATCCTCGCCTTCCTTCCCCCCTCCCTTCCCCCCCTCCCCTGCTCCCCGTCCTCCCCCTCCCAGGTTCCTGCTGGGCATATGCAACAGCGCGGGCGATTCAGGGCGCGTATGCTCTCGACGCGGACACAGACTCGTTCCCCAATGGGACCCGGCTGTCAGTGCAGCAGCTGGTGGACTGCACGGGCGCTGCTGCCACGTGCCGGGGGGGGTACCCCGAGGCTGCTCTGCAGTATGCTGCCAAGAACGGGCTGCAGGACGAGGAGGGTTATGCTTACACGGGGGTCAACGGGAAGTGCGGCGTCAAGAAGGACATGGTGAGACGGATGGGAGGAGGGATGGGTGAGAACGGGCTGGCGAATGAAGAGGGAGTAAGAGATAGGCACACACACCTACACGGGGGTCAGCGGCAAGTGCGGCATCAATGTCTGAAGAGCAGGAGCCCGTGAGCCTGAGCTGGTTTTTGAGGATTCTCAAAAACGATTTTTGAGGCGCCTCAAAATGTCTGAAGAGAGCAGGAGCCCATGAGCCAGAGCTGGTTTTTGAGAATTCTCAAAAACCAGCAAGGAGACGGTGATTTTCCAGAGTCTAGCCAAAAGGTGCAGCATCACATCACGATGTCTCAAGAGGGCCCACGAGCCTGAGCCTGAGCCTGAGCCTGAGCCTGAGCCTGAGCCTGAGCCTGAGCCTCTACTGGGGCCGCCGCTGGGGCTTATTCCAAGTTGACCCTCTACAAGTTATACAAGTTTAACCAGGCTTCCATTTTTTCATTCTCATGGAGTTTGTCTCGCCGTCTGAATAACATCTAAGTTGATGGACATTAGTCCTCCGCAGCCCACCTGTTCTATAATAACAGCCGCTGGGGCTTATTCCAAGTGGACCCTCTACTGGGGCCGCGTGCTCAATGCTTGTCTCAAGCTCTCTCTTCCCTACCCCACTCTGCTCCCCCTCCACTACCGCCCCTCACCCCTCTCCACCGCTCTCTTAAGTGGAACATCTTGATGTACGAGCAGGTTCCACTACCGGGGCCGCTGGGGCTGGCGTCTGGACAATGCTCCCTCCTTCTTACCGTGTGCTTTTTCTTCCCTACCACTCATCACCCCTCTCCACCGCTCTCAGCCCAAGTTCAACATCAGCATGTACGAGCAGGTGCCACTGCCGGGGCCGCTGGGGCTCATTCTCGCGCTGCAGCAGCAGCCCGTTATCGTCACCATCCGCGCCTCCTCAGAGGATTTCATCAACTATGCGGTGAGTTGGGGGGTTCTGCTCCGGGTGGTGGTGCTGCTGCTGCTGCTGCTGCTGCCGCTGCCGCCGCTGCCGCCGCTGCCGCCGCTGCCGCCGCTGCCGCCGCTGCCGCCGCTGCCGCCGCTGCCGCCGCTGCCGCCGCTGCCGCCGCTGCCGCCGCTGCCGCCGCTGCCGCCGCTGCCGCCGCTGCCGCCGCTGCCGCCGCTGCCGCTGCCGCCGCCGCTGCCGCCGCCGCTGCCGCTGCCGCTGCCGCTGCCGCCGCTGCCGCTGCCGCTGCTGCCGCTGCCGCTGCTGCTGCCGCTGCTGCTGCTGCTGCTAAAGCTGCCGCCGCCGAGCAATTGTTGAGAATTCTCAAAAGTCGCTCACAAGAACATGGCCCCTCTTTCCTCCCCCGTCCCTCCCTCCCCCCTTCCCCTCACAGGGCGGTGTATACCAGGGCTGGGGCTGCTACAACCCGCTGGGGACCATCTTTGAAAGCAGACGGCCGGCTGCCACCGCTACAGCCACCAACAACACGGCTCTGCTGGACCACGTGATGCTGGCCGTGGGGTATAACTATGAGGCACCCGGCAGCTGGGCGAACTACTTCATTCTGAAGAACAGCTGGGGGCCGGACTGGGGCGAGGGCGGGTACATGAAGATTCGAATGGAGAATGGGCCGTTTGGCACGTGTGGCATGCTGGTCAACCGCGGGCTCTACCCCGTTGTCAAAGGTGAGTTAGGGGCCCTTTTCCCACTTCTAACCACCCTCTTGCTGGTCAACACATACTTACGCCGTTGCAGAGTACGTTTGGGATTTCTGTTGGTACGTACGTGACCAGGTATCTGCGCTCCTTAACCCCTTCTTTCGAGGCGCCTCAAGACTTTCTAAGGCGACTTTTGCGGCGCCTCAAAAGGAATGTTCTGCTGGTGCGAGACCATGAATCTACGCTCCTTAACCCCCTCTTTAGAGGCGCCCCGAAACTTTTGAGGCGACTTTTGAGGCGACTTTTGAGGCGACTTTTGAGGCGAATTTTGAGGCGACTTTTGAGGTGCCTCAAAAGGAATGTTCTGCTGGTACGACACTATGTATCCACACTCCTTAACCCCCTCTTTCCCCCTTTTTCCGCACCCCTTACCATCTCGCCCGTCCCCCAGAGCATGGACCCCTGCAGCATGTGCCCCCACCCCTGTGGGGGTGACGCACTCTCTTAGGTGCATTGACCCCTCCATTCACCCTTCTATAAACTCCTTTCCTCCCCTTGTTTCCTCTCTCCACACCCCCTACCATCTCGCCAGTTCCCCGAACCACAGACCCCTGCAGCACGTGCCCCTGTGGGGGTGACGCACTCTCTTAGGTGCATTGACCCCTCCATACACCCTTCTATAAACTCCCTTCCTCCCCTTGTTTCCTCTCTCCACACCCCCTACCATCTCCCCAGTTCCCCGGACCACAGACCCCTGCAACACGTGCCCCTGTGGGGGCGGCTCGTGTGTGGCGGACGCGAGTGGCAACGGCAAGTACACGTGTCCCCATCTCTCCTCCTTACTGTCTGCATCCTCCTTCCCATTCCCCTCCCCACACCCCTTACCATCTCCCCAGTTCCCCAGACCACAGACCCCTGCAACACGTGCCCCTGTGGGGGCGGCTCGTGTGTGGCGGACGCGAGTGGCAACGGCAAGTACACGTGTCCCCATCTCTCCTCCTTACTGTCTGCATCCTCCTTCCCATTCCCCTCTCCACACCCCTTACCATCTCCCCAGTTCCCCAGAGCACGGACCCCTGCAACACGTGTCCTTGTGGGGGCGGCACGTGTGTGGCGGACGCGAGTGGCAACGGCAAGTACACGTGTCAGTGCATGGATCGGCTAACGCCCGCTGTCAACCGCGACGGCACACCCACATGCACCGTCGGTGAGTTGTGGGATGAGAGTGGGTGATTTGACCCCTTGGGCTCTTGGGTTCCCTTTAGCTCTTGGGATGAGAGTGCACAGACCAGCTTTTCTTTAGCTCTTGGCGTGCTTTGACCCCTTGGCGTGCTTTGACCCCTTGGCGTGCTTTTTAACTCCTTTCCCTCCACCTCCTCCATCCTACACAGTCAACGTCTGCAGTGTGCTGCCCAACAACCCATGCGCCGTGGGGCAGAGCGTCAACAGCGACACTCAGCCCGTCTCAAATCCCCCTGCCTCTCATCGCCCTATCTCGTTCTCCCTCTTTTCTCCACTTCCTTCCCATACAGTCAACGTCTGCAGTGTGCTACCCAACAATCCCTGCGCCGTGGGGCAGAGCATCAACAGCGACACTCAGCTCCACTTCTCATTGCCCCACTTCTCATTGCCACACTTCTCCCTCCTTCCGCCGCAGTCAACGTCTGCAGTGTGCTACCCAACAACCCATGGGCCGTGGGGCAGTGCGTCAACAGCGGTGACCAACCCTACCCCGTCTCATCCCCCCACTCCTCTCGCATCGCATCTTTTCTTCCATCCCTCCTTTCCAGTCGACGTGTGCAGCGTGCTGCCCAACAACCCATGCGCCGTGGGGCAGTGCATCAACAGCGGCGACGGCGGTTACTCGTGCCTCTGCCCGCCCAACTACAAGACCAGCGCGCTTGCCTCCGGCCAGACCACCTGCGTGCCGGGTGAGCCTGGGAGTGTGGCGTGTGTTCTGTGGTGAGCTGGGGGAACGGGGGAGTGGTGAGCATTTGGGAGAGAGAGGGTAGGGGCGAGAAGAAGAGATGCATTTTTTTTTTTTTTTTTTTTTTTTCTTCTTCTTCTCTTGAATCACTCACTTTATCTGTCTGACATCCCACATGTGGCGTGGCAGAGATGGGAACGAGCACAGCAACAGCGGTTCAGGGCACGTACACAGTGCAGGGGGGAGAGACATGCGGCGCCATCTACGGTTTCATCGGCCTCACTCAGGAGCAGTTTCTAGAGCAGAATAAGGTATGAGTGATGAGCGATATGAGAGAAGTTTGTGGCACAGAACGAGGTATGAGGAGGAATGAGAGTGATCAGAGTGATAAGGGCCGTTGCTGCTGTTGAATGAGGTTGGAGCAGCAAAGAGAGCAATGAGAGCAATGAGAGCAAAGAGAGAGATGAGAGCAACGAGATCGATTGGAGCTTTCCGTGTTTCTTCCGCTCGTGTCTCGTTTCCCTCGCCCTTTCCCTTTTTTTGAGGCGCCTCGTATTTATTATGCATCTAATGTTTAAGCGCCTCATGTTTTTTAGGCGTCTGTTTCTTAAGCGCCTCAAAAACGCAGAATGAGGTTGGGGCAGCAATGAGAGCGATTGGAGCTTTCCGTGTTTCCTGTGCGATGAGATATGGAGTGGCGTGATATGAGTGAATTTTCGAGACGTGTCAAAATTCACTCATATCACGTCGCTTTTCCTCTGCGATGAGATATGGAGAGAGAGATTCTTCTTCTGCTCCTGTCTCGTTTTCCCTCGCCCTTTGCTTTCCTTCTGTCCATCGCCCTGCCCTTAAGTGGGAATGCATACCTGTATTGCGACAATATCAAGGCATGCCACGAGCACAACATCTCAGCAACTCAACATCTGAACATTTCAAGAACATATCGACATCTCAACTCCATCCATCCCTGCTCCTTTCCCTATCCTTTCCCCCCTCTACTCTCCCCTATCCCCGCTCCTTTCTCCGTCCTTTCCTCTCCATCCTTCAGAAAGTGGACTGTGAGAATCTCAAGTCAGGGGTGGTGCTCAACATCTCCATACCCTCCTCGGCTCAAGTCTGCCGCGTTCGCTACTCTGTCACCCAGGTGTGTTACATCACACATGTCGTCCGGGTGCGTTACATGTCGTCCGGGTGTGTTACATGTCATCCAGGTGCGTTACATGTTTCTCATGTGAGTTACAAGTCGGCCACGTGCGTTACATGTCACCCAACTATACTGTCACTCTCCCCTCTCAACCACTCTCTCCCCCATCTAACCCCATCCTCCCTCTCCCCTATGTACACGCATGCAACCATCAACGCTCACTTCTGTCCCCCCCCCCCCCCCCCCCCCCCTCCCTCCTAAATCCATCCTCATTCCCCCCAGGCGGATGCAGCAGCAAAGAGCTGTGATCCAATCAATAATCGTTTCGGCATCGACGTCACGACCATCAACCCCACCCTCGACTGCTCAAGCCTCGTGCCCAACCAGCAGGTGAGGCGACTGAGCGGTGTGGAGTGGGGGGGCTAGTGGTGTAGCAGGTAAAGGAGTGGGGGAGTGGGGGGCAGCATAGGCTTTAAGCGTGTTGGCATAGACGTCACGACCATCAACCCCAACCTCGACTGCTCAAGCCTCGTGCCCAATCAGCAGGTGAGGCAGGCGGTGGGGAGTGGGGCTGCTGGGGCAGCAGGTGAGGCGAATAGGGAGAGCAGCGGACCACAACCTGTACATGGATTACTTTCTCCCACTGTCATCCAGTGACCTACCTCCTCCCCTCTCCTCTCTTGCCTCTCAACCCTTCCCTCACCCTCTCCACCCCCCTCTCTCTCCCCACCTCAGATCTGCATTCAGGTGGGGGACGCGGTGTCAGGAGCAGCGGACTACAACCTGTGCACGAGCTACCTGCCGGTCAACGAGTGGACCACGTGTGCCAACGCCGTGGATTGGTACCAAATCTCGTGGTTCGACCTCTACCGCCTCAACCCCGGCATCAACTGCGACACGCTCACAGCACTCACCGCCTCCGAGGTACCAACATGATGGGGAGGTGGTGCTAGGGGGAGTGTGGCACTTGGAGTGCGAATAGAGGGGGTATAGGGCATGTCCTGGTTCGACCTCTACCGTCTCAACCCCGGCATCAACTGCGTCACCCTCGGCTCTCTCACCGCCTCAGAGGCACCTATGGGGGATGGCACTAGGGAGGTTCGTGCTAGGAATCAACTAGTGCCTACGCCAGATGCAAAGCTCGCCTTTTGAGGCACCTCACAAATTGCTCAAATCTCGCATTCTTGCTCACTCCTCCCTCCCCTCCTCCCCCACCCATACCCAACCCCCCAGATCTGCATTGCCGGCACGCCGTTGGGAGCGGTGGCGTGCGGTAAGGCGCGGTCGAAGACGGTGGCGAACCGGCGGTACACGGTGGGGGCGGGGGACAGCTGTGCATCGCTGGTGGTGGTGCAGTTCCAGCGCCAGCCGCCGCTCGTGGGCCAGCTCAACCGCAACTGGATGTGCCGCTCCCAGAGCCTCTTTGCCGGCATGCCCCTCTGCATCCCCTCTTAGTCCCAATCTTGCAGCCATGTGCCATAGCATTCCCAACTGCACAGTGCAACCCTCTTTGATATCAAGCGAGTCACCTTCCGACTCGCCTATAATATTTTGTCTGTTGCAGATGTATATTACACAAACTGACCCTGTATCAATTCTATTTATATATCTGGTACTTGCAAAGTCGTACTATCTGGTTGACTTTGCAATATGGCCACCGAACTTTTCTTTACTGTACTGGTGCTACTGGGTTATTTATTTCCCCGCTCTTGCGAGCTATAATCAGTTTTCGCAACTGGTTTTCGCGAAACAAGACCTTCGTGATTTTTTCGAACCTGACGTACAGTACAGTGTTTTCCGAGCCTGATTGTTTTCTCGTTGACGTACTTCGAGCATTCAAGCATTCTCTACCCGAGCCGCTCGGCCTTTCGGCCAGCGCAACACATTTCGGCCCTGTTCGATAGCGAGGGTTAACCGGCCAGGAAATCTTTGAGGTGACCTTGTTTGTTGGGCGGGAAACGGTTTGCGACTCTTGCGACCCCCATGCGACGAGGTAGAGCGCGAACGACCCCCCTGCGATAAGACGTGTTTCCCGCTCTCGTGGACGAAACCCCTGCGATGAGACGAATTTCCCGCCCACGCGGGAAAACATGGCGGGAAGTTCAGACGGGGTAGTTTGACACCACAGCGCGCAGAAACAGTGACTTCCGCATAATGATTACTGCCCCTCCCTGGTAAATCACCAGACCATTGGGGGGGCATTGCCAATGTTACTTTTCAAATCAGTCGCCCCATGGCCAGACCATTGGGCTATTTTGGGATAGTCGCATAAAAAACAAGGTATAATGCAGTTGCACGACAACTCCTTTCGACACAGCTAACTAGTACTGGAACCGATTTGAAATACTCTATATATTTTCAGGTCAAACATTTGGGTTCGGCATTTTTTTTGGCGCAGACCGTGGGGCCCCCGGGCAGAACCCATGGCTGGAAACAGTCCGCTTCAAAGGGCCGTTGAGGTAGAGCTTTTCGGCCACCTCGGCCGTTGCATTCGGTTAATAGAGACGGCAATGGGTCAACTCTAATGATTACACTGCCTTCGCTGTCCTACAAGTTGCACTTTGTCGCGACTATCAACCATTTGGGCGACAGAGCCAAACCAAATGGTTTCATCGGGTGGCCTCAAAGGGCTATCGAACAGGGCCTTCATTCATCCTCACAACCCCCACTTTCGCACAGCTTGATTTGTTGTTTCCTAAGGGTGGATCCAACTCGTCGCAGTTCAGGTCGATATTGGTCACAGTAACCTCGTTTTATAGTGTAACCGCGTTAAATATTGAGATCAGCCTAGTTGACGCGCTTGGTTCCTACATGCAAAATCAGTCACGTGCCACATCACGTTTCGTAGTATTTCGAAATAGTTGCAAACTGGGTTGCTACAGAAAATCCAGCACTCGCACCTACACGACCCGGTAACAGGGTGTACCTGTCATATGCGAGTATTGTTCTTCTCGTCAAAGCAATATGGGCGCAATGTCGATTATCACGAGTTATGTTCTGAAACCCAAGTTATCCTGGCGAAGTCTTCTGATTTCTCGCATATTTTTTTTGTCCAGCAATTCGGTTCGTATGGGCGGGATGTTGTGACTGGGTAGAGCCTCCAGGACCCAGCACGGGTTTGGGTTCGGATTGACTGCTTGATATCCGGAATGTTGGGATTTCGTTATAGGGGTGTGAAACTGCCTAAACGAAAAAGTAAGACCCGCCCTAAGACAACCAGGCTGCTGCCTGAAGCTGACGCAGCTAGCTCCAGAAAGCCTTTCAAGCCAACGCACATACTACTGTACCTCCAAACCAATGCCAAAGCCAGCCCTCACACCAAACCCTTTCCTGGCTGGATGCGACCTCGTGGGGTGCGCGTGGTGGGCTGCTTTTTCGTCGCATCGCACAGCATCCCTTCCTGAAATTCCAGTCGTTCGGTGTTTTGCGAGGGTCACGCCACGCGGCACGCCCCACCTGCTCCACTGCCCTGCCCCGCCGCTGTTTGTCAGTCCCTCTCTCTCCCTGGTCGGCCGCTGGACACAACGGTGCCAAAGTGCACAGCGCTTCAAGGTGATTTGTACGGATCCGCCGCACCTCACCGCACCGCCAAGCGAAGCCTGCTATGAATCTAGGGAATTCCACTGTTCAAAGTACAGCTCGGGCAAGGAGTTTCTGGCAGGAAAAATAGTAGTAGTAGTAGTAGTCGAAGGTAAACTAGTACAAATCTAATCGAGATTGCTATATCTCTACTACTCACCAAGTTTGAATGTCTTGATCTTCTCATTTGCACATCGATCGAGCTTGCGTTCTTGTAGGTTATCTCCCTCGAGTTTCGTCTTCTCTTTGTACCTCTTTATCATTCGCTTGTCATCACCCGTACCGCGCGCGAAACGATCGAGCCCGCCAAGAAGCGTGACTCGCGAACGAGGTTTGCGGCCTTCTAACACCATGGATTGTCGCGGCTCGGCGTTTCCAGCCCACGCCGCGATTCGTCTAGTCGCAGTCTTACTGATCATCACTGTCGGCCCGGCCGCCGCTGTCCGGCGGATAGGTAAGCAGCCTGATGCTGACGTGGGGTTGTCTCGGTGCGACGCCAAATCCAGGCCGTAACTTTCGTGGAAAGGAAAACTGCAACATCCCACCCTTGCCCCTCGTTTCTTACCACCTCCTCCGCTCCTCTCCCCCCACCGTGGGGAAAATGTCGCACCGGCGGTCCCGCAACGAAAGTGTCCCGCAAGTGTCTCGAGGGACAGTTTGCATGATGGGTCAGGTGTCCCAACAGCGAGTTTACCCAAATCTACCCCGTATCTGACCCAGGGTTCAGCGGATTTTCCTTGAGCGTTGAAGGCGCTGAGATCGATTCCGGCCGACGTCCGCAATTAGTGGGTGCGCTTCACATAGGACATGTGATTTCGGATTTAGTTGTTTGATATTTTTGTGGCTTGGACTCCAAGCACGCACTTGTGATAGTCCTAACTTGTGTGCACACACAGCGACTCACAAAATGGTGAAAAAACAAGCGTTCCGCCCCCCGACCCCATCTCCCTCCTCGTTATACAGACACATTCGCTACAACGACAAGCGCGGACTCCGCCGGCACCGCGACCTCCGTCGACGCGACAGCTGGCGCGTCGGCATTGGACCTCACGGCTCTGGCGGTGGACGCGAAGACGCAGGCGGAGATTAAAGCCCTCGCGCCGCTGATGGGAAGAGCGGGCCTGACGGGAGTCAAGCCGCCCGAACGCGCGTCGTACTTAACTAATGCCGCGTTCGCGGCGGCGGCGGCGCGCCAGTGGATCGCGACGGTGATGCGGCTCGTGCAGAAGCTGATTCGGCAGGCCGTGGGAGGCGGAAGGAAAGGGCGCGGATCGAGCAGTGCGCGCGGGAACACCACAACTGTTGGTGAGAGTCGTGCAGGGACAAAACGAGTGGTGTAGTGCGGTGGAATGGTGTAAAGAGCATTGGGTGACGGTTATCAACGGTGTGCAGGCGAATCGTGACGTGAATTTTTGCTCTTTGAGGCGCTTTAGGAAGGAAGTCTCCTAGAACGGCGGCAGGGCGGCACGAGAGCGGCAGGAGGGCGGCGTGGGAATGGAAGCTAGCGTGGGGTGTGGGAGCGCTGCTGCCGCTGTGGGTACTCTGCCGATTCCTTCTTCTCTCACTCTCCATCCTGGAACAGTCAGACCCCAACCTGGGTTCCGTGCCCCCCCCCGCCCACGTCAACTCTTCTCTTCCTCTTCCCCCCTCTTCTACCCCCTGCCCTCTCCTCCCTCTCCTCCCCCCCCCCCCCCCCCCCCCCCCTCCCTCCGCCAGACCGCAGCCTGGGCTACGTCCCCCCCACGACCAAGGACCTCGCCAAGCTGCCCAATCTCAACACCGTCTCGCGCTACCTCACCGTGGGTCTCACGCTCGACGAAGCATCTCAGACGCTCGGCTGGGATTTCGATAAGAGCGTGGACCACCGCCCGCTGTTTGTGCCTGACGATGAGTTCGACCAGGGCAACTGTGGTGCGTGCTGTTGACTTTCGTTGACTGCTCTTGACCTGTGCTGACTGCTGTTGACCTGGATTGCTGGGATTTCAATAAGAGCGTGGACCACCGCCCGCTGTTTGCGCCTGACGATGAGTTCGACCAGGGCAACTGCGGTGAGCTCTCCTGACCTTCGTTGACTGCTGTTGACCTGTGTTGACCCGCGATGACTGCTTTCGATCCGCACCAGCTGCTGGTGATCTGCACGGACTGCTGCTGACCCACACTGACTGCTCTTGACCTGCGTTGACCACTCTTGACCCGCATCTACTGTCGACCCGTTCTTCTCAGGTTCCTGCTGGGCGTATGCGGTGGCGAGGGCGATTCAGGGCACGTACGCTGCCTTGACGGAGGGATTCCCCGTCCCAAAAAAATGAAGCATCCAAACGTTTTTTTTCCAAGGGTATGCATAGGTATCTACCTGCCAAACTAGATGGGGGAAACTTTAGGCATACCAGGTGGACTGCTCGCACGGCAAGCCTTTCCAGCAAGTTTTGGACAAGATGACCACCCCTTGTACATGTGTTTCAAGCCGAGCAATCGAGCAAAGTAGATTCGCTATACACATGGCGTGTTTAGTATAAAATCCCACTGATATATTTTTATGCGCGAACCTGGTTGAGGTTCAAACGTGTTTTTGCGTGCATGCTAGAACATGGCGCCACCAGTGAACCTAATCCACGTGGATTGGATAACAGGAACAAGTGACGTGTCAAAAATAGCCAATGGTGTTCGACGTCGAGTTCTTTTCCAACACGAATCAAACACGTGCGCCGCAGTCCATCCGAGCGTTGGTGGAAACGAATTGTTGGAAACTCTACCCACCAACGCGCAAGCTGGCGGAAGCGAGCCAGTCATTGAGCGACAACCAGGTAATGTTGGCACACCCTGGCAAATGTTTCGAGGGCATTTATCTTAGCGGTAACACTCATGGAGCTCGAACGCACGCGAGGTAAGCCACGTTTCCAAATCGTAACAGAGATGTCTTCTCATCGCCACCATGGGAACCAGCATTGCCGAGATGGTCAACATTATTGCCTGAATGGTAATGAACAGTGCATCCGGAAATCCTGGCTGGTAACTTCGCGTTCCAACCAAACTGTACACCGTACAAGTCAGGTTTGACTCAGCAAAACGAAACTGACTGTCCACGTATACACCCACAGAATGCGCAATTCTGTTTATAATACCAGCGCTTACAAACGCAAAACGTTACATGCACGTATTCGATATAATTTCCTATCACTATTACAGCAAGCATCTTACGAACACTCTGGAGAAACAAATTTAGCCTGACTATTTAAAAACTGGGATTAAATTATCTATTAATACAGTCCATATCATGCCTTGAATGAATTATTTATTGTATCAATAGAAAGTTTTAATTCTTATGCAATCATTATTGTCTATCATATGCAAAATTAGTATTGTTCAAATTGATATTGAAATTATAGTAACTTGGTCTAGCTCCATTTCTTTATAGTCGGAAATATAATTATGAAAGGGTAAAATAATTTGTTTCAAATAATTTATCACTAGGATAGCTTTCCGGTTTGACATTGTTGAGAAGAAACAAGGAATGAATGAACTATGAATGAATTGGGTACAAGTACTAACCCTAATTGGGTTGTACCCCTTATGGGCTACCCCACTATAGCCTACACAATATGCATGAGCTATAATGTTCTGACACACCCCCATAGGCAAAGTGGGGGAGAACAAGGGGTCACAAGACCAGTCAAGCAAAGCAAAGCAAGCTCAGGGTGGATCACAAAGTCACCACACATTCCGAGCACAAGTTCAAGGCCACAAGGCCAGTTCACATGCAGGAGTACATATATATAAAAGACTAGACAAGCAAGAGCAGGTATATATATATGTAACAGTACAAGCAAGGTCAAGAGGTGAGCAAGTGAGGCAAGGTAGGCACAAGGCCCAGCTGAGTACAGAAGCGCTGATGGTCACAAGGCGCAAGCGCCTTGGTGAAGATATCAGCAGTGTTGGCCTCAGAGGCCACGTACGCAAGACGCAGCTGACCACGCTGCTGCAGCTCACGAGCAAGAAAGTAGCGGAGAACAATGTGCTTCGTTCTGTGCTCCAGTCGCTGCTCCCGACACAAGGCCAGCAAGGCCTTGTTGTCTACGTACAGCACTGGAGGAGAACGAGGCGGCTCTCCGAGGTCAGTCAGCAGGTAGGTGAGCCAGCGAAGCTCCTGTGCAGCCATGGCTCCTGCGTAGATCTCAGCCTCACAACTGGAGCCGAGAACAGAAGACGAGCGAGTAGCCCGCCACGAAACAGAGCCGGAACCAAGGCTGAAGGTGTAACCCTGTGACGACCGCTGCGTAGCCTGGTCGTCAGCCCAAGAAGCGTCTGCGTGCCCAGTAAGGACCACTGGACTCTGCCCTCCAAGCACAAGCCCCATGCCCGACGTACTGCACAAGTAGCGCAACACCCTCTTCGCTGCAGCCATATGCTCCGGTCTGTGTCTCCCAGGAGCAACATAGCGTGCGAGAATGCTAAGAGGGTATGCAAGGTCAGGTCGAGTGCAGGTCATCAGGTACATGAGGCAGCCAACAAGCTCTGGGTACGGGCCACTCGACTCTACGGACTCATCCGAAGGCAGAGCTGAGAGCGAGTGGCGAGTAGGCAGAGGAGTGGCCTGAGGCGAGGAGTACGTGAAGCCGAAGCGCTGAAGGACCTGCTGCACCATGTGTGACTGAGTCAGGGTAATGGTGCGGCGTGCTCTGTCCCGAGTGATCTGCAAGCCAAGGTAGCTGCGCAGTTCACCCAGGTCAGTGCACGTGTGTCTCTTCTGCAGCTTGGACTTCACGTGGGCGAGTCCAGCAGAGTCAGCTGTGGCAAAGACCAAGTCGTCGACGTACACGAGGATGTAGAACGGTGGCAAAGAAGTGTCGGTGCGCAGAAACAGCGACGGGTCGGCAGTAGAGGGAGCAAACCCAAGAGCCGCAAGTGTAGTCCTCAGTGTGTCGTGCCACTCACGCGATGCCTGGCGGAGACCGTAGACTGGCCGCCGTAGGCTCCACAGGGTGCCAGGAGGAAAACACCCAGTGAAACCAAGTGGGCGACGCAGCCAGATCTCCTCATGCAGGCTGCCCTGCAAGAAAGCAGTGCTGAAGTCAAGAGAGTGTAACTCGTAGTCACGGTGAGCAGCTACGTGCAGCAGTACCCGAAGAGTGGTCATCTTCGGGGTGGGAGAGAAGGTCTGAAAGTAGTCAACTCCCTGCCGCTGACTGAAGCCACGAGCCACGTAACGCGCCTTGAAGACAGGCGGAGAACCCGGCGGTCGCTTCACCCTGAAAATCCACATGCCACTGACGATGTTCGCCCCAGGAGGGGGAACAGCGTCAACGTAGGTGCCTGTGGACTTCCAGGAAGCCATCTCTGCGTCCATAGCTGCCTGCCACTGAGAGGAGTAGGGACCCTCTATCGCCTCCGCGTAAGAGCGCGGAGTCGGGATGTCAAGTGCATCCGGGTCTCCCTCAGGGGTAAGCAGTACGGACACGAGATGAGGTGAAGCAGCGGCCAAGCACTGGAACTCCTCCTGCCTGTCCTCAAGGACGTCCGTGCCAAGGGCACACTCACCCCCGACGGACGGAGGACAGACAAACTCAGACTCAGCAACAAGACTGGCGACGTAGTCTAGGCGACAGCGAGCAGCAAAGTCGACGAGCTCAGCAACTAGGGCAGACGCAGCAGTGGACTCAAAGGAAGGGTCAGTGACAACAGTAGCAAGGAGACGCGTGACAGTAGGACTGGCAGCACGAAGAGAGTCCGACTCCGGGTCGGCAAGAGCAGGAAGAGAAGACTCAGGAGGAGAAGGCAAAGGGGCACGCAGAGGAGCAGTGGACGGACGCAGAGACATCCGGTGCGTGCCAGGGACAGGAGGAGGACGCTGACGCGAACCGCGACCACTAGTGCGAGCAGCACGGACAGGCGACGCAGGGCGAGACGCAGGCTCACGACGCTCAGCAAGACCTCCAGTAGGACCAGTGTAGGGAGACGGAGCAGGCAGTGGGGAGGCCGGCTGTAACTTTAACTGCGACGGGACAGGCTGTGGACACTCTAAGGGAGGAGGAGGACCAGTAGAAGACGGGAGACCAAGAACCTGCTGAAGGAGCGGAACGAAGTACCTGCCGAGGCCGCGCGGCGACTCCAGACACAGCAGGGACAGCACCAGCACCCCCTGTGGCAGCACCAGCACCAGTAGCAGCTCCAGCTCCAGTACCCCCAGCAGCATCAGCAGTACCCCCAGCAGGACCGTCTCCAGGACCGACAGCAGGACCCCCTGCTGCTGCTGCTGCTGGCGCTGACCACCACCGGAGCCACCCCTCTGTGCAGCGCCACCCCGACCAGCTCCACCTCCTCCGCCGCCTCCTCCTCCACCGCCGCCACCTCCGCTCCCACCGCCACCGCCACCGCCGCCTCCGCCTCCACTGCCGCCACCGACACCTCCGCCCCCGCCACCACTCCCACCACCACCCCCACCCCCTCCACCGCCTCCACCGCCACCTCCACCGCCCCCGCTAGCTCCTCCAGTGCCCCTGCCCCCCTTGCCCTTGCCAGGGCGACGTCTCCCGCTAGGGGTAGACGCCGCACCGACCGACTCAAGCCCAACGAGGTCGGCCGCAGCAGCAGAGGCAACAGAGGGCAAAAGGGGGGAGGGGGAACACCCCTCAAAGATGGGGGTGCGAGGGTCACCACGAGAGGCTCCTACAGCGACTATGCTCTTCTCTGCTGCTAGGAGGGACTTCTCGAGGAGGTCAACGGTGAGAGTGGTGGGGCAAACGGAGAGGAAGTGGTCCCTGACTACGCGAAGGGAGTCAGGGAGCCGGGTGACTATGTAGTAGAGGATGATGTACATGGGGGGGGGGTTCTTGGCGCAGAACTCAGCAGGAAGCGCAGCGCGGTAGCGAGTGTCACTAGTGCGGAGGTGCGTAATGAGGTCAGCGACTGTGGGAAAGGCAGCAAGGTCAGGGAAGAGGTACGGTAGCATGAGGCGGCTCAGTGCAGCAGTGGCAGGGGAGGAGTAGCGTGCAACTACAGCATCGTACAAGGTCTGAGCACTCTTGTACTGGCTAAAGTGCGCACGCTCAGAGGTAGGCAGGTGGCGACGCACAGCAAGACGTGCAGCAGCATCGCGAGTGGCCCACTGTGAGCGAACAGTGGCGTCGGCATCAGCAGCAGGGGCAGGAGAGGCACCAGAGGTGAGGTCAAAGAGGGAGAGACCGTCTGCCCTATCGCACTGTAGGAAAAGCTGCAGGTCATCTACCCAGACGTCAAAGTCAATGGCCCGACCCTCAGCGTCAAAGGCGAGGACACTAGGGGTAGCCATGACAGCAGTAGACTAGCAGCGCTAACAGTAGGGTGAGGGCAGTGCAGGGACAGAGGCGCTGCACTTACCGGACAGGGCGACTCGGGTGGCTCAGCTGCTCGGCGGCTCGGCAACTCGGCGGCTCGGGCGGCTCGGCGGTACGGCGGCTCGGCAGCAAGCGCGGCTCGGCGACACGGCGGCTCGGGCGGCTCGGGCGGTACGGCGGCTCGGGCGGTACGGCGGCTCGGCAGGCCTGGGCGGCTCAGGTGTCGCGGCGAGGCCGCGTGGGGAGCGGCGGCGGGGCCGAGTGGAGCGGCGGCGGCGGGTGCAGTCAGCTGCGGCAGCAGCCGCGGCCCCGAGGGAGGTGGTACCGCGGCCCGCGGCCCGCGGCCCGCGGCTCCTCAAATGGGGGCTGTACCCTGTCGTGAAAAATGCAATGTGCCGCTTGGCACGTGTGGCATGCTGGTGAATCGAGGGCTCTACCCCGTTGTCACAGGTGAGTGAGGCACCCCTTTTCCGGGGTGAAATACTCAGTGTGCTGTTCGGCACGTGTGGCATGCTGGTGAACCGCGGGCTGTACCCCGTTGTGAACAGTGAGTGAGGCTCCTCAAAGGGGGGCTGTACCCTGTCGTGAAAAATGCAATGTGCCGCTTGGCACGTGTGGCATGCTGGTGAATCGAGGGCTCTACCCCGTTGTCACAGGTGAGTGAGGCACCCCTTTTCCGGGGTGAAATACTCAGTGTGCTGTTCGGCACGTGTGGCATGCTGGTGAACCGCGGGCTGTACCCCGTTGTGAACAGTGAGTGAGGCTCCTCAAAGGGGGGCTGTACCCTGTCGTGAAAAATGCAATGTGCCGCTTGGCACGTGTGGCATGCTGGTGAATCGAGGGCTCTACCCCGTTGTCACAGGTGAGTGAGGCACCCCTTTTCCGGGGTGAAATACTCAGTGTGCTGTTCGGCACGTGTGGCATGCTGGTGAACCGCGGGCTGTACCCCGTTGTGAACAGTGAGTGAGGCTCCTCAAAGGGGGGCTGTACCCTGTCGTGAAAAATGCAATGTGCCGCTTGGCACGTGTGGCATGCTGGTGAATCGAGGGCTCTACCCCGTTGTCACAGGTGAGTGAGGCACCCCTTTTCCGGGGTGAAATACTCAGTGTGCTGTTCGGCACGTGTGGCATGCTGGTGAACCGCGGGCTGTACCCCGTTGTGAACAGTGAGTGAGGCTCCTCAAAGGGGGGCTGTACCCTGTCGTGAAAAATGCAATGTGCCGCTTGGCACGTGTGGCATGCTGGTGAATCGAGGGCTCTACCCCGTTGTCACAGGTGAGTGAGGCACCCCTTTTCCGGGGTGAAATACTCAGTGTGCTGTTCGGCACGTGTGGCATGCTGGTGAACCGCGGGCTGTACCCCGTTGTGAAAAGTCAGGGGTTAACCAGTGTAGCAGGTGAGCGTACCGCTTGTTACCCCGTTGCCCTTGTTTCCTTCTTTGTTCTTTCGTTTTTTCCGTGTCCTTTCTCTTTCTTTCCTTCTTTCTTTCTTATGCTCTCTATTTATTTCTTTCTTATTCTGGTGGTGCTTCCCCTTTCCCCCTCTCTCCTCATTACCCTCCCCATCCCCCACCCCCTCGCCAGTCCCCCAGAGCACGGACCCCTGCAGCACGTCGCCGTGTGGGGGGGGCACATGTGTGGCGGACGGGAGTGGCAACGGCAAGTACACGTGTCAGTGCACGGACCTGCTTGCACCCGCTGAAAACCGCGACGGCACTCCCACCTGCACCATCGGTGAGTCGACCTGTGGGCTGGGAAGGGTGCTTTGGCGCTTTGGGTGCTTTGATTCCTTGGGGTGATTTGATTCCTTGGGGCGCTTTCATTTCTTGGGGTGCTTTGATTCCTTGGGGTGCTTTCATTTCTTGGGGTGCTTTGACCCTTGGGCATGATTTGACCCTTAGAATGCTTTTGTGGTTTTGCTGATAGACGCTTGGGAAGGTGCACTTGGCGGTCGGGATAAGCTGGTTCTTGAGAACTATCAAAAACCAAACGATTGTGATATTGTATAATTCTCAAAAACTGCATGCTGCTTCTGCCCCATGCCCCATGCCCCATGCACGCAATGACGCATGCTGCTTCTGCCCCATGCCCCATGCACGCAATGGCGCATGCCCCCCAGCTTGCTCGCTTCTCCCCTCCTCTATGCTTTCAAGTCCTTTCCCTCCACCCTCCCCTCCCTCGTCTGCCAACGTCTGCAGTGTGCTGCCCAACAACCCTTGCGCCGTGGGGTGCAACCCATGCGCCGTGGGGTGCAACCCCTGCAGTGCATCAACATCAACAGCACCAAACAGCACCTACCCCGTCTCGCTCTCATTCCCCCCACTCCTCTCTCAACCACCATCCCCTTCGCCCCTTTCCCTCCACTCCCTCCCCCACAGTCAACGTGTGCAGCATTCTACCCAACAATCCATGCGCCGTGGGGCAGTGCATCAACAGCGGCGACGGCGGCTACTCGTGCCTCTGCCCGCCCAACTACAAGCCCAGCCTGCTCGCCTCCGGCCAGACCACCTGCGTGCCTGGTGAGCCTGGGAGTGTCTATTCGTGCCTTTGGTGTGGTGGTGGGGTGGGAATGGTGTCTATCTGTGCCTCTGCCCGCCCAATTACAAGCCCAGCCTGCTCGCCTCTGGCCAGACCACCTGCGTGCCTGGTGAGGCTGGAGGGAAGAAGGAGGGAGGGTACGGGCAGAAAGGGGAGATGCAGTAAACGTTCTTTCTTCTTTGTCTTCTTTGTCTTCTTTGTCTTCTTATTCTGCTTCTACTTCTACTTCGTCTTGTGCATATCCATCCGTTTGAATGCACTCACGATATTTGACATCCCACGGCCCACACATCCCATCACACATCCCATCACACATCCCATCCCACATCCCATCCCACCTCCCATCCCACATCCCATCCCACCTCCCATCCCACATCCCATCCCACCTCCCATCACACATCCCATCCCACATCCCATCACAAATCTTATCATGGCTGGTCGATTCAAGGGTGGGTGGTCGGATCATGGTTGCTGCTGCTGTTGCACTCGTTGGCATCATTTCCACAATCTCATTTCGACACCTATCACTATCCCATCCGATCCCATCACTATTCCATTCAATCCCATCCCATCCCATCCCATCCCATCCCATCCCATTCCTGGCATGGCGCTGATTTCAACGAGTGCAGCGGCAGCAGTCCAGAGGACGTACACAGTGCAGGGGGGGGAGACGTGTGCCGCTATCTACGGCTTCATCGGCCTCACCCCGGAGCAGTTCCAGGCACAGAATGAGGTGCGAGCAGTGAGAGATAGATATGAGAGCAGTTCCTGCTGCAAATGAGGTAACTTGAGGGATGAGAGTGATGAGAGTGTCAAGGGCAGTTTCTGCTTCAGAATGGGGTACGAGCAGCAAGGGATGAGCGCAATGAGAGCGATGGGAGCAATGAGAGCAATGAGAGGGATGAGAGGGATGAGCGCAATGAAAGCAATGAGAGCAATGAGAGCAATGAGAGGGATGAGAGGGATGAGCGCAATGAAAGCAATGAGAGCAATGAGAGCAATGAGATCAATGAGAGGGATGAGCGCAATGAAAGCAATGAGAGCAATGAGAGAAATGAGAGCAATGAGAGGGATGAGAGGGATGAGCGCAATGAAAGCAATGAGAGCAATGAGAGCAATGAGAGGGATGAGAGGGATGAGCGCAATGAAAGCAATGAGAGCAATGAGAGCAATGAGAGGGATGAGAGGGATGAGCGCAATGAAAGCAATGAGAGCAATGAGAGCAATGAGAGGGATGAGAGGGATGAGCGCAATGAAAGCAATGAGAGCAATGAGAGCAATGAGAGCAATGAGAGGGATGAGAGGGATGAGCGCAATGAAAGCAATGAGAGCAATGAGAGCAATGAGAGGGATGAGAGGGATGAGCGCAATGAAAGCAATGAGAGCAATGAGAGCAATGAGAGGGATGAGAGGGATGAGCGCAATGAAAGCAATGAGAGCAATGAGAGCAATGAGAGGGATGAGAGGGATGAGCGCAATGAGAGCAATGAGAGCAATGAGAGCAATATGAGAGCAATGAGAGCAATGAGAGCAATGAGAGCAATGAGAGCAATGAGAGGGATGAGAGGGATGAGAGGGATGAGAGGGATGAGAGGGATGAGAGGGATGAGAGGGATGAGAGGGATGAGAGGGATGAGAGGGATGAGAGGGATGAGAGGGATGAGAGGGATGAGAGGGATGAGAGTGATGAGAGGGATGAGAGGGATGAGAGGGATGAGAGGGATGAGAGGGATGAGAGGGATGAGAGGGATGAGAGGGATGAGAGGGATGAGAGGGATGAGAGGGATGAGAGGGATGAGAGGGATGAGAGCAATGAGAGCAATGAGAGGGATGACCGTAGAGTTAGATGGGCAGTTCTGGCTATTGAGAACTCTCGAAAGGAAAGCTGCAAGCATGGAGAGCGATCGGAGCTTTCTCCTTTGCTCTCATCACGTTGCCCTTGCCCTTTGCTTACCTTACCCTAATTTGTCTCCTCCTTCCCTTCTCCCTTCTCAATCCACCGCTCTCCATCCCTCAGGGAGTGGACTGTGACAATCTCAAGGCAGGGCAGGTTCTCAACACCTCCATCCCCGCATCGGCTCAAGTGTGCCGCGTGCGCTACACTGTCACTCAGGTGCGTTACATGTCTCCTAGATGTGTTACATGTGCGCTATTCTGTCATATTAGTGCGTTTCATTTCGAATAGGTGCGTTACATGTGTGCTACTCTGTCACCCAGATGCGTTACATCCCGCCCAATTGCGTTACGTGTCTCCCAGTGCGTTAAAAGTGTGTTACATGTGCGCTACTATGTCACCCAGGTGCCTACATGTTTCCCAGGTGTGTTTCATTTCTCCCAGGTGCGTTGCTTGTTGGTGCGTTACAAGTTGCCAGGTGCTTTACATGCCTCCCCTCCTCCCCGTTCCTTCTCATCCCCTCTCCTCATTCCCCTAGGCGGATGCAGCAGCAAAGAGCTGCAATTCCATCAACGATCGCTTTGGCATCGACGTCACGACCATCAACCCCAGCCTCGACTGTTCAAGCCTCACGCCCAACCAGCAGGTGAGGCGAATGGTGGCGATTGGGGGCACTGGTGCGGCAGGTAAGGGCGGGGGGAAGTGAGGGGGGCAGCCAAGGCTTTAAGCGCTTTGGCATCGACACCACAACCATCAACCCCAACCTTGACTGCCCAAACCTCACGCCCAATCAGCAGGTGAGGAGAGTGGGGATTGGGGCGCTCTCATTGGTGTAGCAGGTGAGTGAGGGGAGTGTGGAGTGAAGGGGACATCATGGGCTTTAAGCGTGTTCGCATCAACAGCATGAGCGTTACCATCAGCGACTGGCTCACATGCTCCCCTCTCCCCTCTAGCCTCTCTAACCCTCTCTTCCCCTCTCCTCTCTAGCCTTTCCAACCCATTCTTCCCCTCTCCCCTCTAGCCTCTCTAACCCTCTCCTCTCTACCCTCTCTAACCCTCTCTTCCCCTCTCCCCTCTAGCCTCTCTAACCCTCTCTTCCCCTCTCCCCTCTAGCCTCTCTAACCCTCTCTTCCCCTCTCCTTTCTTCGCTCACCGTCTCCCCCCCTCTTTCCCCCCTTCCTCAGATCTGCACCCAAGTGGGAGACGCGGTGTCAGGAGCAGCGGATTACAACCTGTGCACGGACTACCAGCCGGTCAGCCAGTGGGTCACCTGTGCCAGCATCGTATCAAACTACGGCATCACGTGGTTCGACCTCTACCGTCTCAACCCCGGCATCAACTGCGACACAATCAACGCCCTCACCGCCTCCGAGGTACCGATGGGGGGGTGGCACCAAGGGGTGTGGCGCTAGGGGGGTGTGGCACTAGTAAGGGGGCTAGGGGGGTGGGGAGCATCAACTGCGACACCATCAACGCCCTCACCGCCTCCGAGGTACCGATGGGGGGTGGCACCAAGGGGTGTGGCGCTAGGGGGGTGTGGCACTAGTAAGGGGGCTAGGGGGGTGGGGAGCATCAACTGCGACACCATCAACGCCCTCACCGCCTCCGAGGTACCGATGGGGGGTGGCACCAAGAGGTGTGGCACTAGGGGGGTGTGGCACTAGTAAGGGGGCTAGGGGGGTGGGGAGCATCAACTGCGACACCATCAACGCCCTCACCGCCTCCGAGGTACCGATGGGGGGTGGCACCAAGGGGTGTGGCGCTAGGGGGGTGTGGCACTAGTAAGGGGGCTAGGGGGGTGGGGAGCATCAACTGCGACACCATCAACGCCCTCACCGCCTCCGAGGTACCGATGGGGGGTGGCACCAAGAGGTGTGGCGCTAGGGGGGTGTGGCACTAGTAAGGGGGCTAGGGGGGTGGGGAGCATCAACTGCGACACCATCAACGCCCTCACCGCCTCCGAGGTACCGATGGGGGGTGGCACCAAGGGGTGTGGCGCTAGGGGGGTGTGGCACTAGTAAGGGGGCTAGGGGGGTGGGGAGCATCAACTGCGACACCATCAACGCCCTCACCGCCTCCGAGGTACCGATGGGGGGTGGCACCAAGGGGTGTGGCGCTAGGGGGGTGTGGCACTAGTAAGGGGGCTAGGGGGGTGGGGAGCATCAACTGCGACACCATCAACGCCCTCACCGCCTCCGAGGTACCTATGCGGGGTGGGGCTAGAGTGGCTGGCCTTAGGAGGGTGGCTCTGAGGGCTCACTGCCCTCACTGCCTTCGAGGTACTCATGAACGGGTGGGCCTAGGTGGGGAGGCGTTATCAAGTGTGGGACACTCAGCTGGTACGGTATGTCGCGGTGTCAAGAACAGCAGAGTACCATACAACCTGTGCATGGAATATGCGAGTGCCAATAAGTGGCTGAGCTGTGCCAATGCGGTCCAGTGGTACGGCATGACTTGGCTCGACCATCTCCGAGATACCTATGAGAATGAGTGAGGGTATCGCATAGGTATCTCTGAGATACCTATGAGAATGAGTGAGGGTATCGCATAGGTATCTCCGAGATACCCATGAGAATGAGTGAGGGTATCGCATAGGTATCTCCGAGATACCCATGAGAATGAGTGAGGGTATCGCATAGGTATCTCCGAGATACCTATGAGAATGAGTGAGGGTATCGCATAGGTATCTCCGAGATACCTATGAGAATGAGTGAGGGTATCGCATAGGTATCTCCGAGATACCCATGAGAATGAGTGAGGGTATCGCATAGGTATCTCCGAGATACCTATGAGAATGAGTGAGGGTATCGCATAGGTATCTCCGAGATACCCATGAGAATGAGTGAGGGTATCGCATAGGTATCTCCGAGATACCCATGAGAATGAGTGAGGGTATCGCATAGGTATCTCCGAGATACCCATGAGAATGAGTGAGGGTATCGCATAGGTATCTCCGAGATACCTATGAGAATGAGTGAGGGTATCGCATAGGTATCTCCGAGATACCCATGAGAATGAGTGAGGGTATCGCATAGGTATCTCCGAGATACCCATGAGAATGAGTGAGGGTATCGCATAGGTATCTCCGAGATCCCTATGAGAATGAGTGAGGGTATCGCATAGGTATCTCCGAGATACCCATGCGAATGAGTGAGGGTATCGCATAGGTATCTCCGAGATACCCATGGGAATGAGTGAGGGTATCGCATAGGTATCTCCGAGATACCTATGAGAATGAGAGAGGGTATCGCATAGGTATCTCCGAGATACCTATGAGAATGAGTGAGGGTATCGCATAGGTATCTCTGAGATACCTTTGAGAATGAGTGAGGGTATCGCATAGGTATCTCCGAGATACCCATGAGAATGAGTGAGGGTATCGCATAGGTATCTCCGAGATACCTATGAGAATGAGTGAGGGTATCGCATAGGTATCTCCGAGATACCCATGAGAATGAGTGAGGGTATCGCATAGGTATCTCCGAGATACCTATGAGAATGAGTGAGGGTATCGCATAGGTATCTCCGAGATACCCATGAGAATGAGTGAGGGTATCGCATAGGTATCTCCGAGATCCCTATGAGAATGAGTGAGGGTATCGCATAGGTATCTCCGATATACCCATGCGAATGAGTGAGGGTATCGCATAGGTATCTCCGAGATACCCATGAGAATGAGTGAGGGTATCGCATAGGTATCTCTGAGATACCTTTGAGAATGAGTGAGGGTATCGCATAGGTATCTCCGAGATACCCATGAGAATGAGTGAGGGTATCGCATAGGTATCTCCGAGATACCTATGAGAATGAGTGAGGGTATCGCATAGGTATCTCCGAGATACCCATGAGAATGAGTGAGGGTATCGCATAGGTATCTCCGAGATCCCTATGAGAATGAGTGAGGGTATCGCATAGGTATCTCCGATATACCCATGAGAATGAGTGAGGGTATCGCATAGGTATCTCCGAGATACCCATGAGAATGAGTGAGGGTATCGCATAGGTATCTCCGAGATACCTATGAGAATGAGTGAGGGTATCGCATAGGTATCTCCGAGATACCCATGAGAATGAGTGAGGGTATCGCATAGGTATCTCCGAGATACCTATGAGAATGAGTGAGGGTATCGCATAGGTATCTCCGAGATACCTATGAGAATGAGTGAGGGTATCGCATAGGTATCTCCGAGATACCTATGAGAATGAGTGAGGGTATCGCATAGGTATCTCCGAGATACCCATGAGAATGAGTGAGGGTATCGCATAGGTATCTCCGAGATACCCATACGAATGAGTGAGGGTATCGCATAGGTATCTCCGAGATACCCATGAGAATGAGTGAGCGTATCGCATAGGTATCTCCGAGATACCCATGAGAATGAGTGAGGGTATCGCATAGGTATCTCCGAGATACCTATGAGAATGAGTGAGGGTATCGCATAGGTATCTCCGAGATACCCATGAGAATGAGTGAGGGTATCACATAGGTATCTCCGAGATACCTATGAGAATGAGTGAGGGTATCGCATAGGTATCTCCGAGATACCCATGAGAATGAGTGAGGGTATCGCATAGGTATCTCCGAGATACCCATGAGAATGCGTGAGGGTATCCCATAGGTATCTCCGAGATACACATGAGAATGAGTGAGGGTATCGCATAGGTATCTCCGAGATCCCTATGAGAATGAGTGAGGGTATCGCATAGGTATCTCCGATATACCCATGCGAATGAGTGAGGGTATCGCATAGGTATCTCCGAGATACCCATGAGAATGAGTGAGGGTATCGCATAGGTATCTCTGAGATACCTTTGAGAATGAGTGAGGGTATCGCATAGGTATCTCCGAGATACCCATGAGAATGAGTGAGGGTATCGCATAGGTATCTCCGAGATACCTATGAGAATGAGTGAGGGTATCGCATAGGTATCTCCGAGATACCCATGAGAATGAGTGAGGGTATCGCATAGGTATCTCCGAGATCCCTATGAGAATGAGTGAGGGTATCGCATAGGTATCTCCGATATACCCATGCGAATGAGTGAGGGTATCGCATAGGTATCTCCGAGATACCCATGAGAATGAGTGAGGGTATCGCATAGGTATCTCCGAGATACCCATGAGAATGAGTGAGGGTATCGCATAGGTATCTCCGAGATACCCATGAGAATGAGTGAGGGTATCGCATAGGTATCTCCGAGATACCCATGAGAATGAGTGAGGGTATCGCATAGGTATCTCCGAGATACCTATGAGAATGAGTGAGGGTATCGCATAGGTATCTCCGAGATACCCATGAGAATGAGTGAGGGTATCCCATAGGTATCTCCGAGATACCTATGAGAATGAGTGAGGGTATCGCATAGGTATCTCCGAGATACCTATGAGAATGAGTGAGGGTATCGCATAGGTATCTCCGAGATACCTATGAGAATGATTGAGGGTATCGCATAGGTATCTCCGAGATACCCATGAGAATGAGTGAGGGTATCGCATAGGTATCTCCGAGATACCCATACGAATGAGTGAGGGTATCGCATAGGTATCTCCGAGATACCCATGAGAATGAGTGAGGGTATCGCATAGGTATCTCCGAGATACCCATGAGAATGAGTGAGGGTATCGCATAGGTATCTCCGAGATACCTATGAGAATGAGTGAGGGTATCGCATAGGTATCTCCGAGATACCCATGAGAATGAGTGAGGGTATCGCATAGGTATCTCCGAGATACCTATGAGAATGAGTGGTATCTCCGAGATACCCATGAGAATGAGTGAGGGTATCGCATAGGTATCTCCGAGATACCCATGAGAATGAGTGAGGGTATCGCATAGGTATCTCCGAGATACCTATGAGAATGAGTGAGGGTATCGCATAGGTATCTCCGAGATACCCATGAGAATGAGTGAGGGTATCGCATAGGTATCTCCGAGATACCTATGAGAATGAGTGAGGGTATCGCATAGGTATCTCCGAGATACCTATGAGAATGAGTGAGGGTATCGCATAGGTATCTCCGAGATACCTATGAGAATGAGTGAGGGTATCGCATAGGTATCTCCGAGATACCCATGAGAATGAGTGAGGGTATCGCATAGGTATCTCCGAGATACCCATACGAATGAGTGAGGGTATCGCATAGGTATCTCCGAGATACCCATGAGAATGAGTGAGCGTATCGCATAGGTATCTCCGAGATACCCATGAGAATGAGTGAGGGTATCGCATAGGTATCTCCGAGATACCTATGAGAATGAGTGAGGGTATCGCATAGGTATCTCCGAGATACCCATGAGAATGAGTGAGGGTATCGCATAGGTATCTCCGAGATACCTATGAGAATGAGTGAGGGTATCGCATAGGTATCTCCGAGATACCCATGAGAATGAGTGAGGGTATCGCATAGGTATCTCCGAGATACCCATGAGAATGCGTGAGGGTATCCCATAGGTATCTCCGAGATACACATGAGAATGAGTGAGGGTATCGCATAGGTATCTCCGAGATCCCTATGAGAATGAGTGAGGGTATCGCATAGGTATCTCCGATATACCCATGCGAATGAGTGAGGGTATCGCATAGGTATCTCCGAGATACCCATGAGAATGAGTGAGGGTATCGCATAGGTATCTCTGAGATACCTTTGAGAATGAGTGAGGGTATCGCATAGGTATCTCCGAGATACCCATGAGAATGAGTGAGGGTATCGCATAGGTATCTCCGAGATACCTATGAGAATGAGTGAGGGTATCGCATAGGTATCTCCGAGATACCCATGAGAATGAGTGAGGGTATCGCATAGGTATCTCCGAGATACCCATGAGAATGCGTGAGGGTATCCCATAGGTATCTCCGAGATACACATGAGAATGAGTGAGGGTATCGCATAGGTATCTCCGAGATCCCTATGAGAATGAGTGAGGGTATCGCATAGGTATCTCCGATATACCCATGCGAATGAGTGAGGGTATCGCATAGGTATCTCCGAGATACCCATGAGAATGAGTGAGGGTATCGCATAGGTATCTCTGAGATACCTTTGAGAATGAGTGAGGGTATCGCATAGGTATCTCCGAGATACCCATGAGAATGAGTGAGGGTATCGCATAGGTATCTCCGAGATACCTATGAGAATGAGTGAGGGTATCGCATAGGTATCTCCGAGATACCCATGAGAATGAGTGAGGGTATCGCATAGGTATCTCCGAGATACCTATGAGAATGAGTGAGGGTATCGCATAGGTATCTCCGAGATACCCATGGGAATGAGTGAGGGTATCGCATAGGTATCTCCGAGATACCTATGAGAATGAGTGAGGGTATCGCATAGGTATCTCCGAGATACCTATGAGAATGAGTGAGGGTATCGCATAGGTTTCTCCGAGATACCTATGAGAATGAGTGAGGGTATCGCATAGGTATCTCCGAGATACCCATGAGAATGAGTGAGGGTATCGCATAGGTATCTCCGAGATACCCATACGAATGAGTGAGGGTATCGCATAGGTATCTCCGAGATACCCATGAGAATGAGTGAGGGTATCGCATAGGTATCTCCGAGATACCCATGAGAATGAGTGAGGGTATCGCATAGGTATCTCCGAGATACCTATGAGAATGAGTGAGGGTATCGCATAGGTATCTCCGAGATACCCATGAGAATGAGTGAGGGTATCGCATAGGTATCTCCGAGATACCTATGAGAATGAGTGAGGGTATCGCATAGGTATCTCCGAGATACCCATGAGAATGAGTGAGGGTATCGCATAGGTATCTCCGAGATACCTATGAGAATGAGTGAGGGTATCGCATAGGTATCTCCGAGATACCTATGAGAATGAGTGAGGGTATCGCATAGGTATCTCCGAGATACCCATGAGAATGCGTGAGGGTATCGCATAGGTATCTCCGAGATACCCATGAGAATGAGTGAGGGTATCGCATAGGTATCTCCGAGATCCCTATGAGAATGAGTGAGGGTATCGCATAGGTATCTCCGAGATACCCATGCGAATGAGTGAGGGTATCGCATAGGTATCTCCGAGATACCCATGGGAATGAGTGAGGGTATCGCATAGGTATCTCCGAGATACCTATGAGAATGAGAGAGGGTATCGCATAGGTATCTCCGAGATACCTATGAGAATGAGTGAGGGTATCGCATAGGTATCTCTGAGATACCTTTGAGAATGAGTGAGGGTATCGCATAGGTATCTCCGAGATACCCATGAGAATGAGTGAGGGTATCGCATAGGTATCTCCGAGATACCTATGAGAATGAGTGAGGGTATCGCATAGGTATCTCCGAGATACCCATGAGAATGAGTGAGGCTATCGCATAGGTATCTTCGAGATACCCATGAGAATGAGTGAGGGTATCGCATAGGTATCTCCGAGATACCCATGAGAATGGGTGAGGGTATCGCATAGGTATCTCCGAGATACCTATGAGAATGAGTGAGGGTATCGCATAGGTATCTCCGAGATACCCATGAGAATGCGTGAGGGTATCGCATAGGTATCTCCGAGATACACATGAGAATGAGTGAGGGTATCGCATAGGTATCTCCGAGATCCCTATGAGAATGAGTGAGGGTATCGCATAGGTATCTCCGATATACCCATGCGAATGAGTGAGGGTATCGCATAGGTATCTCCGAGATACCCATGGGAATGAGTGAGGGTATCGCATAGGTATCTCCGAGATACCTATGAGAATGAGTGAGGGTATCGCATAGGTATCTCCGAGATACCCATGAGAATGAGTGAGGGTATCGCATAGGTATCTCCGAGATACCTATGAGAATGAGTGAGGGTATCGCATAGGTATCTCCGAGATACCCATGAGAATGAGTGAGGGTATCGCATAGGTATCTCCGAGATCCCTATGAGAATGAGTGAGGGTATCGCATAGGTATCTCCGAGATACCCATGAGAATGAGTGAGGGTATCGCATAGGTATCTCCGAGATCCCTATGAGAATGAGTGAGGGTATCGCATAGGTATCTCCGAGATACCCATGAGAATGAGTGAGGGTATCGCATAGGTATCTCCGAGATACCCATGAGAATGAGTGAGGGTATCGCATAGGTATCTCCGAGATCCCTATGAGAATGAGTGAGGGTATTGCATAGGTATCTCCGAGATACCCATGAGAATGCGTGAGGGTATCGCATAGGTATCTCCGAGATACCTATGAGAATGAGTGAGGGTATCGCATAGGAATCTCCGAGATACCCATGAGAAATGGATTTGAGAGCTCACCGGCTCTGAGGTGCCATGCTGCTGTGATGAGTGGCCCTAAGAGCGGTGTCCCTAGGGGGTCTGGCGCTGGGGGAAATGTGGCACTTTCAAGGCCCTTGCAACTTGTGATGCAAGCAGAGAGTGTAACCACCCTCACATGGCTCACCAGCTCCATCGTGCCAACTCGTGAAGAATCACACTCTGCCTCCGTCCCCCCATCCCTCACCCCCACCCCCACTTTTTCCTTCCCTTCTCCCCTCCCTCCCTCTTCTACCCCCCCCAGATCTGTGTTGTTGGAACGCCGTTGGGAGCGGTGGCGTGCGGTAAGGCGCGGTCGAAGACGGTGGCGAACCGGCGGTACTCGGTGGGGGCAGGGGACAGCTGTGCATCGCTGGTGGTGGTGCAGTTCCAGCGCCAGCCGCCGCTCGTGGGCCTGCTCAACCGCAACTGGATGTGCCGCTCCCAGAGCCTCTTCGCCGGCATGCCCCTCTGCATCCCCTCTTAGACCCAACGGAATGGTGTGGCGTGTCGTTATGGACATTGACTTTCAAGACAGCACTTTTGCACTGCCTTTGAGTTTCATTTTGTGACGAGCATTTGCAGTTGAAGTGCGATGTATCATATGTAAGCTAATTTGATATGATGTGTTAATCATATGCTACCGGATAAGCCACATAGGGCTATGACCCATAATCATGAAGTAATAGTGGCGAAAAAATCCCAGAATACGAGCTAGAACTTAGTAGGTTTAAGAGCCATAGTTGTGAGTAGGAACGATAGAAGCGAGGGGATAGTGAGAGAAGAGAAGATAATTTCACTAGAGAAGCACGTACAAGATATAGGAAAAGAAAGGTGACAAGAGGGGTACACGACCAAGAGCCAGACAATAAACATAATACAGCTATTTTGTATGCCCTATATAACAATCGTGGAGATCGTTTCCGAAACCGCACACTCTGTTACGAGTGCAATTGAGTGAGTGAGCGAGAATTGCACTATCGAAGCAAACAATACAGTTGAGCGAAAAGCATGAGCAAAGTTATATAGCGAAGCTAGCGTGGTAACGGTAATGCGGGAAATTGGGGTGTGCTACGGGCCTAGCGCCGAGGTTTGGGAATTGTCGAGGCGGAGGTCCGGAGCGCGGGTTACCAACCGAACCGTTAGGTTGGGTCGCATCGCGAACAGTGGCGGGAGTCGTGGCCGAGGCGAGTGCTGTGAGCGGGTAACGTTTCACTGTGGGTGCCGATGGCGGGAGTGGTCATGTACGCGGTAAGCAGGGGCGCGAAGTAAGGAAAAGGAATTTTTTCCTTACACACTCACAACATTGAGCGCCAAGCAGCTGTAGTATTTATAGCCTTCCCTCCACCTGAAACCTATCTGGCTGTACTGCCATGCCGCAAACCTCGCTACCGCAAGTCTCCCTGCTCTGCTGCTCCACGCACGGCACGATGCACACTACGCCATTCTTTATCCACCCCAGCCTAGAGAGCGAAGTGAAGTCCGCGGTAACGTACGGGAGTCTCCAAACAGAACCTGACGGCTCGTCGGCACTGAGAGTGTCTGTGGCTTCGTAGGGTAGACCAGGAAAGCAAGTAGTCTCGCGTGAACTCGTTCAGTATACGAGTCATTCGACGCTGTTTATTTACTCGAATACGTTATACGATTCCCTCAAGCCAATCAAAGTACAAAAAGGCACAGTGGACTGGACTCGACTACGCGATACGATTCGTCGAACTATTGCGTGTTCACCCGACTGACAGGTACTACTCACGCATTGCGCGCAAGGGGCTGGCGTAATACTTGCAAGGGGCTGGCTTAATCCACGCAAGGATTACGTGAATCGCAAGGATTACGATTACGTAATCGTAGTCCTTCCACCTGAATCCCCTCCCTGCTCTGCTGCGTCACGCCCGGCACGCTGCACACAGTGCGCCACGCATTATCCATACCACAGCGTGAAGTCCGCAGTGACGTACGGGGAACATCATGGGCCGGCACAGGGTGTCTGTGGTTTCGTATGGAAGGCCAGGAAAGCTAGTCACACGTGAACTCGTTCAATGCGTAAAATTCATTCGACGTTGTCTTATCCACTCGAAGCGTGAATCCTCAGAAGGTGCTTCGACCCGACGTCGATCAAGTTTGCGTCATTGCATAGTAACAATCTCGCTCGAATCTCTCTCTTCACTGCCGCACTCTCCCTGGAGCTTCTTCCACGTCGCCTCGACAGTCCATCGCACCCGCGGGCCGCCCGCATTCCTTCCTCGCGTGCATCCCTTCTCTGCCGCGTCCATTCCTTCCCCATCCTCATTCCGCTCCCGCGCGCATTCAATATTTCATATTCAGCACTATATAGTGCTGACGTGTCTGCATAACGTGTAAGCCAGGCTTGCACTGCTTCTGACCCGATGGATCGTCGCGGCTCGGCGGTTACACCCCTCGCGCTTCGACTAGTAGCAGTCTTACTGATCATCACTGTCGCCCCCGCCGCCGCTGGCCGGCGGATAGGTAAGCGGCTTACTATGCTGACGTGCCGGGTTGACGCGGCGCGCTAAGGCTGAACGAAGGCTGTGTTCGCTCCGTTTGGAGTTTGGAAGGAAACGACGCTGTAAGAAGCTCCGAGTTTTTCGTGCGGAAAGGCATGGCAGCGCAGCGCATGCCACCGCGTGCACCGCACGGCGCCGCGCCAAACCCCGCGCCAATTATTCCATCTACCTAATGCCGCTTGCTTCTTACCACCTCCTCCGCTCCTTCCTCCCTTCCCCCTTTCCTCCTTTCCCCTCGTTACAGACTCATCCGGTACAACGACAAATGCCGACTCCGCCTCCGCTGGCAGCGCGACCTCCCCCGGTAGTACCGCGACCTCTGTCGACGCGACAGCTGGCGCGGCGGCATCGGACCTCTCGGATTTAGCGGTGGACGCGAAGACGCAGGCGGAGATTAAAGCCCTCGCGCCGCTGATGGGCAGCGCGGACCTGACGAGCGTCGATAAGCCGCCCACGCGCGCGTCCTACTTAACTAAAGACGCGTTCGCGGTGGCGGTGCGCAAGTGGATCGCGCAGGTGAAGCGGCGCGTGCAAGCGGGGGGAGGCGGTGGGAAGGGGCGCAGTGGGAAGGGGCGCGGTGGGAAGGGGCGCGGTGGGACGGGGCGCGGAATGAGCACGGGTAACAGCGCGCACGGAAACATCACCGTTGGTGAGAGAGACACTTGATAAAAGTGATTTTTTGAGGGGAAAATATGTCAATGGTAACTTACATGGGGCATTATAACGCGTACGGTAACGATTTCAACGCGTTTGGTAACTCGCTTAACGCGTTTGGTAACTCGCTTAACACGTTTGGTAACTCGCTTAACGCGTATGGTAACTATACACTAGCATCCCATCACACGAATGGTAACTAGAAGAAACCCTCGCCCAAAATGACCCTTATTCTGGTTTTTCCCGCTCGCGTCAGACTAAATTGACGAATCTTGAAGCAGAAACCTCTGACACACTCTCCGAAATTCTGACACAGTTTTCCGAAATTCTGACACACTTTCCGAAATCCTGACACACTTTCCGATTTTCAAGCTAATTGCAAAAACGTAAGTGTTGTGAAAACAACTGTTCATACATAATTGATATTCTGGCGCTCTTTCCGCAAACTGTTTGTACTTCATTCTATCGTGCAGCTGGGGCAAAAAAATCTATACCCCTTTCAGATGGCAAATGAATTTGAGAGGCGACCCTAAACTCCTTGCGACAAGGCGTTTATGGTTCTTAAAAAAATAAAAATGAAACATGTAATTCTAAAGAGATGTCTTTTTCCCACATGCAAAAATTCTCCAACGTTGCAGTAATTACAAAAGGTAAAAGCCCCGAGGTCCTTTCGGGGAATGTTTTTTTATCATTTTGCAAGTTCGCAATCATGCTATCAAAAATATGATATTAACCGTTTTTTTACGAGCTACATATTGTTACTAAGATAACGTACTAAACTGACTACTAACGGCCTTTTGTTGATACTATAACTCTCTCCTCGGGGTCACCTCCGAGGGTCCTTGGGTGCTTGACAGAGGCCAGCCCCTATCCAAGGGTCCGAGCGTGTAGAGAGAGAGTTGCAATAACAACTGAAGTGCAGTAGTAGTCGTCGCTTCCTTGGCGTTGTCGAGACAATAAGATATGGCAGCGTACTTGTAGCAGGCGTAGGAGAAATCTTCCACTCAAGTTATTTATTAGAACAAGCAAACACAAACAGATTTATACCTAGCCTTGTCTATTCTAGCCTTTCCTATCCTGTTCTACCTTTCCTATTCCAGTTCACGTAGCGTGAGCACATATCAAATTTCCCTCAATTTCCCTTCCTGACCTGACACGCGCTTCGCCGAAACATTTTGGGTTTCGCGCGCCAACAAAGTTCGACGGTGCCGATCCGAGAATTACACTTCACGCCAACTCCGAACGGTTGTGATGAGGCCCATTCGAAACTTCGATCACAAGCAGTTCCGAGCTCATGCTTTTAGAGAACTGTAACTCGCCACACGGGCCTCGCTTCCCGAGGCGCGAACACTTACCAATCCGAGCTGTCATTGCTGTTCAGAACGTGAGTAGCTGAACTCATACTTCGATCTCTTCGCTGGTCTCGCCACCAGCGCAACATTCCATTCGCGAGCTTGTAACGCTCGTGTTACTCCCCCCGAAGCGCGAACAGCTGCCTTGTGCTTCGGTCGCGTTAGCTTGTTCGGAACCTGTTCGGAACCTGTTCGTAACCTGTTCGGAACCTGTTCGTAACCTGTTCGTAACCTGTTCGTAACCTGTTCGTAACCTGTTCGTAACCTGTTCGCGCTGCGTGTTCAGAACGAGCGCGAACATTATCCAATCAGCGCAGTCCGTGTCCGTCAGTTCTAGCAGCGGCGAACTCGCAGCGCGAACAGGAATTTCGCGCTGTGACTCGTCGATAAAAAACTGTTGAGTCAAACTGAGTCTGTGAACTGCTTCGTCGCTCCCCATTGGTCGAAGCTCAAAACCCCTTGATCGCTCGCTAATAAACGACTCGCCCCACTGCTTCAGCCGCTTGAAAAACCTTCCTGATAAAATCGGCTGATTGATATACAGAAAATTATTTTTGTAATCAACACATATATATTTCAAACGGCTCTGAAACTTTTCGGTCCGTGGTAATAGAACAAACGGGGTCCTTCAAAGTCGCGGCGGGACTTGTTCAAGAAAGATAAAACTGTGCGTAAAAGCTTTCAAACTCGATAAATTCCTCGTTGTCAGTATCATTTCGGCGGGAGTTTCATGTAGTTACCATTCGCGTCATGGGCTGCTAGTGTATAGTTACCATACGCGTTAAGCGAGTTACCAAACGTGTTAAGCGAGTTACCAAACGCGTTAAGCGAGTTACCAAACGCGTTAAGCGAGTTACCAAACGCGTTGAAATCGTTACCGTACGCGTTATAGTGTCCCATGTAAGTTACCATTGACATATTTTCCCTTTTTTGAGACGTCTCAGAAGGGTGTTCTTTTCCTTTTTAAGTGTATTTTTTTTACGTCTCAGAAAAATGTTTTTTTTTTTTAAGTGTTTTGAACACTTAAAAAAAAAAGCCGTGGGTGAGAGAGTCTCGCGGGGGCGCAAGGGCGCGTGGGTTGCGGTGAAATTGGGTCAAGGCCAAGCGTGTGCTGGTGGGGAAGTGAACATATTTTTTATGCGGTTTGGATTGGAAATTCGCCACCAGGACGGCACGAGGGCGGCAGCAGGGCGGCGAAGGGGCGGCACGAGGTGGAGTGTTGCTGCTGCCGTGGGTGCTCTGCGGATTCTTTCTTCTCTCACTCTCCCCGCCCTCACCCTCCCACCTCAGGCTCCTCCCGCTCTCCTCCCTGCCCTCCCCTCCCTGCCCCTCCCCCCTCTCCCCACCGCCAGACCGCAGTCTAGGAGGCTACGTCCCTCTCCTCAGCACGGATCCCGCCAAGCTGCCGAATCTCAACACCGTCTCGCGCTACCTCCTTCCCTCCCCCCTACCCCCTACCCCCTCCTCCCTCCCCACCGCCAGACCACAGTCTAGGCTACGTCCCTCTCCTCAGCAGGGACCTCGCCAAGCTGCCGAATCTCAACACCGTCTCGCGCCGCTCCCTCCCCCTCTCCCCCTTCCCCTCCCCCAGACCGCAGTCTGGGCTACATCCCCCCCCCCAGCAGGGATCTCGCCCAGCTGCCCAATCTCAACACCGTCTCGCGCTACCTCACCGTGGGTCTCACGCTCGAAGCCACCACCCAGAAGCTCACGTGGGACTTCAAGCGCAGTGTGGACCACAGCTCGCTGTTTGAGACTGACGGAAATTTCGACCAGGGCAACTGCGGTGCGTGCTGTAGACCGCTGTTGACCCCTGTTGACTACTGTTGACTCGCGTTGACTTCTGTTGACCTGGGTTAACTTCTGGCACAGGCGAGGCGATTCAGGGCGCGTGTGCTATCTTCACGTATCCCTCAGGGAGCACGGATGTTTGCGTAGTGCCTGGTGGGCTGCTCTAACGCTGCTGCTGTGCTGTTGACTCGCGTTGACTGCTGTTGACCTGTAATAACTGCTGGTCTGCACGATTCAGGGCGGCGCAGCAGTTGCTGCTGCAGTTGCTGCTGCTGCTGCTGCTCCATGTGTTTGCTCGTGCTGCCACCTTCCAGCTACAATTACCACACATCCCTCCTCCCCTTCTCCCTCCTCTCCTCCCTCCCCTCCCTCCCCCTTCTCAGGTTCCTGCTGGGCCTATGCAGCAGCCAGAGCAATCCAGGCCGCGTATGCTCTCGTCGCGGACCCGGACTCCTTCCCCAGCGGGATGAGGCTGTCCGTGCAGCAGCTGGTGGACTGCACTGGCGCTGCTGCTGCTGCACCTGCTGCTCCCTCCTCAAACAACTCACAATACCCCCGCCTCCCCTCTGCTCGCCTCCCTGCCCTCCCAGGTTCCTGCTGGGCCTATGCAACAGCCAGGGCATTTCAGGCCCGGGCGGCGTATGCTCTAGTCGCGGAACCGGACTCCTTCCCCGGTGGAACAAGGCTGTCCGTGCAGCAGCTGGTGGACTGCACTGGCGCTGCTGCCTCTCCAAACGCAATAACAACCCCGCCTCCCTTCCCCTCCGCCCTCCCCCCATTGCAGGTTCCTGCTGGGCCTATGCAACAGCGCGGGCGATTCAGGCTGCATATGCTCTCGTAGCTGACACTGAATCCTTCCCCAGCGGGACGAGGCTGTCCGTGCAGCAGCTGGTGGACTGCACGGGCGCTGCTGCCACGTGCCGAGGGGGGTACCCGGAGGCTGCCCTGCAGTATGCCGCTAAGAACGGGCTGCAGAACGAGGCGGGCTATGCTTAATCTGGGGTGGACGCCAAGTGCGACGTCAAGAAGGAGTTGGTGAGTTTGTGAGTCGAGCCAAAAGGATCCTTGGTAGTGAAGCGGCGATGTAGTATGCTGCGAGGAACGGGCTGCAGGATGAAATAGAGTACGCGTATACGGGGGGTCAGGGGCAAGTGCAGCGGCAAGAAGGAGACGGTGAATTTTGAGTCGAGCCAAAAGGTACCTTGGTACCCTGAGGCAGCAGCTCTGCAGTATGAGGTTAAGCATGGGCTGCAGGTTCCGAGGGTCAGTGGCCAATGCAGCTTCAAGGATGTCTCTCACCCGTTAACGCTGCACTTGCCTTGCCGCTCCCCGTGCTCAAGCATGTCACCCCGTGTGGTGAGGGCTCAGCACGGGGGGCGTGGAACATCACCCCTCCCCCGAACCACCCCTTCCGGGCTCAGCACAGGGGCCGTGGAACATACCGTGATACATATTCCAGCGAGCAGCAGCGTAGGAGAAAGATTTTGCTAGATAATTCGCCTATGCTGCTGCTCGCTGGAATATGTCTCGTGGAACACGACCCCTTCTGGGCTCACCACAGGGGGCGTGGCGTCCCTGGGGTGCCTCTTCCGGGGCTACTTGGTCATGCCGGTCTGAGGCTCGCCCTTCCCTACCCCACTCTGGTCCCCCTCCCCCACCGCCTCTCCCCCCTCTCCACCGCCCTCAGGAGTTGTGGAAAATCTCGATGTACGAGCAGGTGCTTCTACCAGGACCGCTGGGGCTGGCGGCTGGGGTTGGCCTCTACCAATGCTCACTCCTTCTTACCGTGTTCTTTTTCTTCCCTACCACTCCTCACCCCTCTCCACCGCTATCAGCCCAAGTACAACATCAGCATGTATGAGCAGGTGCCACTGCCGGGGCCGCTGGGGCTCATTCTCGCGCTGCAGAATCAGCCTGTTATCGTCACCATCCGCGCCTCCTCCCAAGACTTTATTGACTACTCGGTGGGTTGGTGTCTCTCCCTCCTCTTCCGTCCTCCTGCCTTCGCCCCTGCCTTCGTGGGACGCTCTAAGAACCATCCACGCCTCCTCAGAGGATTTTATCAACTACCCGGTGAGTTCAGGTTATGCTGTTGCTCACGCTGAGTTTGCCTTGAGAGTCGACTCTAAAGTCATGGCGCTGCAGAATCAGCCCGTTATCGTCACCATCCGCAGAATCAGCCCGTTATCGTCACCATCTGCAGAATCAGCCCGTTATCGTCACCATCCGCGCTGGGAGAACACGTCTTCTCTTCCCTCCCCCATCCCACCCGCTTTCCCTTCACAGGGTGGCATATACGAGGGCGTATGCTGCTACAGCCCGCTGGGGACGGTAATGGATAGCGGAGGAAGAGGAGAAGGAGGCGATGGGTACGGAGCGACGGCCACAGCCACCAACAACACGGCCCTTCTGGACCACGTGATGCTGGCCGTGGGGTACAACTATGATGCGCCGGGCAGCTGGGAGAATTACTTCATTCTGAAGAACAGCTGGGGGCCGCAGTGGGGCGAGGGCGGGTACATGAAGATTCGAATGGAGAATGGGCCGTTCGGCACGTGCGGCATGCTGGTGAATCGCGGGCTCTACCCCATTGTGAATGGTGAGGCGCGTTCTGAAAGGTGAGGCGCCTTGATGTGCTTGTGCGCATGTGAGATTTGTTCAGCTCCCATTCGGAAAAGCAGCTGGGGGCCGCACCGCACAGGGGCGAGGGAGGGTATATGAAGATCCGTATGAAAAGCACTGGAGAATTCTCAAAAAGGGATTTCTGCATGGATAATGGCTCGTTCGGCACGTGTGGCATGATGGTCAACCGCGGGCTCTACCTGTATCCCCTGTGCGGGGGGGGGGCGTGTTTTTTTAGTATTCTCAAAAAGCAGATTCGGCTGTACCTGTACACTTTGTGGGGGGGGCACGTGTGTGATTGACAAGAAGCGTCACCCTTCCTGAGATCTCCCTCCTTTCTTTCTTTCCTCCCCCCTCCCCATCCCATACCGCGTGGCCAGTCCCCCGGAGCACGGACCCCTGCAGCACGTCGCCCTGTGGGGGAGCCACGTGTGTAATTGACAAGAACCGTTACCCTTCCTGAAATCTGCCTCCTTTCTTTCCTCCTCCCTCCCCATCCCCCACCCCCTCGCCAGTCCCCCGGACCACTGACCCCTGCAGCACGTCACCCTGTGGGGGCGGCACGTACGGCACACCCACCTGCACCGTTGGTGAGTTGCATGAGTAGGCCCACCGACGGCACGCCCACACGCACCCCCACACGAGGGCTAACTGACGGCACCCCCACACACGGGCTAACTGACGGCACCCCAACACGCGGGCTAACTGACGGCACCCCCACACGAGGGCTAACTGACGGCACGCCCACACGAGGGCTAACTGACGGCACCCCCACACGCCCACATGCACCTCAAGTGTAGGCCCTCATGTGAGGTGGGGTAGTGCCTCAGCAGCGAGAACCTCGTCGCACTCACTCCCTCCACTCTGCTCTCATTCCCCTTCTCCCCTCCCAACAGTCAATGTGTGCAGCATTCTACCCAACAATCCATGTGCCGTGGGGCAGTGCATCAACAGCGGCGTTGGCGGCTACTCTTGCCTCTGCCCGCCCAACTACAAGCCCAGCCTGCTCGCCTCCGGCCAGACCACCTGCGTGCCTGGTGAGGCTAGGAGTGTCTATTCGTGCCTTTGGTGTGGTGGTGGGGTGGGAATGGTGTCTATCCGTGCCTCTGCCCGCCCAAATACAAGCCCAGCGCGCTCGCCTCTGGCCAGACCACCTGCGTGCCTGGTGAGCGACAGATGTCTCCTACTCGTGCCTCTGCCCGCCCAACTAACTAAGAGGCCAGCCTTCTCGCCTCTGCTCGCCTTTGGCCAGATCACCTGTGTGCCTGGTGAGGCTACAAGAGGAGAATGGGAATGGAAGGTGGTATAGTTATGGGAATGGCGGCTACTCGTGCCTCTGCCCGCCCAACTAAGTACAAGGCCAGCCTGCTCGCCTCTGGCCAGACCACATGCGTGCCTGGTGAAGCGGGGATTGCGATGGGAATTCAGTGGTGAGATGGGGGTTCTGATGGGCGTTCAGTACAGAGGTGAGGGGAAGGAGGGTTCTTGCGAAACAGGGCGTGATTAAGAAATTAAGCGGTAAGGGAGAGTAGGGGGAAGAACGAAGAAACAGTAGACATTTTTGCCTTTCCTTCATTCTTTTCGTTCTTTCTGTTTGGATACCAATTCATCCGCTGGGATCCATGCACCATATGTGACATCCCGATTCCTATCCCACGTCACAGTTGAGGTAAGCTGGTTTCGAACCGCTGCAAGCCTGCTAAGAGTATGACGAAAAGACCTTTGCTTACCTCAATTCATCCGCTGGTTTTGAGACATATGCGATGTCTTGTTTTGAGATGACTCAAAACATGCACCATATGGGACATCCCACTCCCACACGTCACCCGTCCATCCCATAAGCGAAGCTTGCTTTACAAGCGGACTGCTCACCTGACATCCCACGTCACCCGTCCATTTCTTATTCGACTCAATAATAGACATCCCACGTTCCACACTCACCCGTTCCATATTTTGAGTCGACTCAAAACAAGGCTCATCCCACGTTCCACATGTCACTCGTTCCATATGTGCCATGGCAGATATGTCAACGAGCAGTGCAGCAGCAGTCCAGAGGGCGTACACAGTGCAGGGGGGGGAGACGTGTGGTGCCATCTACGGCTTCATCGGCCTCACCCAGGAGCAGTTCCTCCTGCAGAACGAGGTGAGAGGAGGGATGAGAGCTGTGACAAGCTCACTCGCAGGTATGCATTCCCGTGCCTGGGCGAGCCAGGCCAGGCACACAACCTCCCTACATCTCAACTCCATCCATCTCTGCTCACTCTCCTATCCCTTTCTCCATTCTCCCTTGTCTCTGCTCAACATCCACATCCCCTCCCATTCCTGCTCAGCCCTTTCCCTCTCCTTATCCGCCCTCTGGTCTCTCGAACCCCTCCATTCCCCCCCTTTATCCACCAGGGATTGGACTGTGACAATCTCAAGACAGGTCAGCAGCTCAACCTCTCGGTCTCTCAACTCCATTCATCACTACCCTTTCACCCCCTCCATTCCCCCCCTTTATCCACCAGGGAGTGGACTGTGACAATCTCAAGGCAGGGCAGGTTCTCAACACCTCCATCCCCTCCATCCCTATTTACTTCCCTATCCTCCTCCCACCCCACCCCCATCTCTCTCCACCAGGAACTGGACTGTGACAATCTCAAGGCGAGCCAGCACCTCAACACCTCCTCCCCTCCACCCCTGCTCAACCCTTTTCACTCTCCTTTTTTCCCCACCGCTCTCCACCTCCTTTATCCCTCAGGATGTGGACTGTGACGATCTCAAGGCGGGGCAGGTTCTGAACACCTCCATTCCTGCCTCGGCTCAAGTGTGCCGCGTGCGCTACTCTGTCACCCAGGTGCGCTACTCTGTCACCCAGGTGCGTTACATGTCTCTCAGGTGCGTTACATGTCTCCCAGGTGCGTTACATGTCTCCCAGGTGCGTTACATGTCTCCCAGGTGCGTTACGCGTATCCCAGGTGCGGTACATGTCTCCCCGGTGAGTTACATGTCTCCCTGCGTTGCATCTTTCCCAGGAACAGTACATGTTTTTCAGGCGCGTTACAAGTTGCCCAGGCCGTTACAAGTCGCCCACATGCGTCACATCACATGTCACCCAGTCACCCACTTTCCCCCTCTCACCCACTCTCTCCCCCCTCTCTCCCCACTCTCTCCCCCCTCTCACCCTTCCACCCTCTTTTCTATCTCCACACATGCATCCATCAATGCTCCCTTCTTTCCCCCCCTCCTCCCCTTTTCTTCTCAATTTCTTCCTCATTCCCCCCAGGCGGATGCAGCGGCAAACAGGCTGTGATTCCATCGGTGCTCTACCTCCTCCCACCTCGCTCCTCACTCCCCTTCCCCTGTCCGTGCCCTCTCCCCGCTTCTCCCCGGCCGGACGCAGCAGCAGAGAGCTGGCATCCCATCAAGAATCGATTCGGCATCGACGTCACGACCATCAGTGCTTGCTTCATTCCCCCCTCTCTTCCCCCTCCGCCTCCACGCCCCCTCTACTGTCTGCCAGGCGGATGCAGCAGCAAAGAGCTGTGACCCCATCGGTTCCCCCCCCCCCTCGCTCCTCACTCCCCTTCCCCTGTCCGTGCCCTCTCTCCACTCCCCTTCCCCTGTCCGTGCCCTCTCTCCACTCCCCTTCCCCTGTCCGTGCCCTCTCTCCACTCCCCTTCCCCTGTCCGTGCCCTCTCTCCACTCCCCTTCCCCTGTCCGTGCCCTCTCTCCACTCCCCTTCCCCTGTCCGTGCCCTCTCTCCACTCCCCTTCCCCTGTCCGTGCCCTCTCTCCACTTCCCTTCCCCTGTCCGTGCCCTCTCTCCACTCCCCTTCCCCTGTCCGTGCCCTCTCTCCACTCCCCTTCCCCTATCCGTGCCCTCTCTCCACTCCCCCCAGGCGGATGCAGCAGCAAAGACCTGTGATCTCATCAACGATCGCTTTGGCATCGACGTCACGACCATCAACCCCAGCCTTGACTGCTCAAGCCTCGTGCCCAATCAGCAGGTGAGGAGTGCGGTGCAGAGTGGTCAAAGTGGTGTAGAGCGGTGGGGAGTGGTCCGGTTGGTTAGCTTAGATGGCTTTGGCATCAACGTCACGACCATCAACCCCAGCCTTGATTGCTCAAGCCTCGTGCCAAACCAGCAGGTGAGGCGAATAGTGCGGAGGGGTTACTGAGGCAGCAGGTGAGGGAGTCCGGAGGAGGGGGGCACGACGTAGGCTTTAAGGGACGCCATGAGCTTTAACTTGACTGTTTGAGTCGACTCTTGTGAGTGTCTCATGTGCTCTTGTGAGTGTCTCATATTCTCTTGTGCTCTTGTCAGTGGGCTCCTGTGCTCCCCTCTCCCCTCGTGCCTCTCTAACCCTCTCTTACCCTCTGCTCCTCCCCTCTCCCTCTCCGTTCCTCCACAGATCTGCATTCAGGTGGGGGACGCAGTGTCAGGAGTAGCGGACTACAACCTGTGCACGAGCTACCTGCCTGTCAACGAGTGGATCACGTGTGCCGACCCTGTCGACTCGTACGGCCTCTCCTGGCTCGACCTCTACCGCCTCAACCCAGGCCTCAACTGCGACACGCTCTCCTCGCTCACAGGCTCCGAGGTACTAACATGATGGGAGAGTGTGGCTCTGGGAGTGTGGCGTTAGGGAGTGGCTTGAGGGAATGGGACCAGCTGGTCGGGCATGACGTGGCTCGACCTCTACCGTCTCAACCCCGGGCTCAACTGCGACACTCTCTCCTCGCTCACCGCCTCCGAGGTAACTAAGAGGGGGTGGGATGAGCTAGTGCAGGTAGAGAGGGGTGGCCCGCTGGGGTTGGCCTAAGGAGGGGAGTGGCCTCAGCCCCGGCATCAACTGCGGCACCCTCACAGCACTCACCGCCTCTGAGGTAGGGTGGCGCAAGGGGGGGTGGCCATGGGGAAGCGAATAGAGGGCTTGTGGCGCTAGGGAGGGCGCAAGGGGGGGTCCTGGCATCCACTGCGGCACCCTCACAGCACAAAGGGGGAAGTGGTGGGGTGGGGGTGGGGGGAACTGGCACTTGCAGTACGACTAGAAGAGGTACCTCTTAGGGCTGGCACTTGAAGGGGCGACGCTAGTGGGGCTGGCGCAAAGAGGGAATCAAACATTATTCCTCAAACCCGGGATTTTACTAAACAAATGCTGGCTTCTCGCACTCGTCCCCCGCCCTCCCCCTCCCCCCTCCCAGATCTGCATAGCCGGCACGCCGTTGGGAGCGGTGGCGTGCGGTAAGGCGCGGTCGAAGACGGTGGCGAACCGGCGGTACACGGTGGGGGCGGGGGACAGCTGTGCGTCGCTGGTGGTGGTGCAGTTCCAGCGCCAGCCGCCGCTCGTGGGCCAGCTCAACCGCAACTGGATGTGCCGCTCCCTGAGCCTCTTCGCTGGCATGCCCCTCTGCATCCCCTCTTAGCATCAACGGCACCACCTGTGTGGCACGACATGCCGCTCTGCATCCCCTCTTAGCACCGCCCCTCTGCATCCCCTCTTAGCACCGCCTCTCTGCATCCCCTCCTAGAACCACCAGCGCCATTGTGTGCCAGCACTGCCTCCCCTCTTAGACATAGTGATGTGGCATGGAATGGCGATATGAGCACTTTAAATCTTCTTGCCTAATGAATACGAGTGAGGCACCTTGAAATTCGCCTTAGAATCTTTTTGTCCATGTTTTGATGTATAATATGTAACATGATTTGTCGTCAGTTGTGTACGGTATTTTGTGCATGTAGTCTATGTTACTATATGGAGTTGTTGGGACTCATGGCCTAAACTATTCAAGCATAATGCATTGAACTATGTAGAGGATGAACTGAGGTGGACCGTGGAATGGAAGTGTTTGGCTAAACTGGTCATGGCAAAATATGTGATGTGATGAACTGAGCTAAAATGATTCTGACGAAAGAATTGTTATGCAAAGGGCCTTCTCCTGTGCAAACTTGCTTACCCTTGAGTTGAGTCCTAACCATAAGAGCCACTAGTGCAATACAAGTAATTCCCTCCCTCTCCTTCTTTCACCACCCTGTACCCAGCTTACTTTCTTACTGTGCAGGCACTCAATCAACCAGCGGTGGTGGCACTATTTCCACTTCCCCCTCGACACACATTTTAGTCCCTTCCCTTCCCTCCTATCCCTTAGCCCCACACTAATTGTGGATATTTACACTGCACTTGCTGCTGCCCCCTGCTCGGCCTTCATGAGGGAAATGACTTTTGAGACGTCTCAAAAATTTGCTGCCCCCTGCTCGGCCTCCATGAGGGGAATGTTACCTGCCAGACTCATCTGCACCTGTAAAGGGTAATAGCTGCCACTGCTACCACCAGCACTGCCACCGTCACCACCACCACTGTGACCCCCACCACCACCACCACCACCACCACCACCCTTATAACCGAGTGCTGCCCTCTGCTCTGCCTCCATGAGCGAAATGACCACTGCCAGATTCATCTGCTCTTACTAGGGGGAATAATCGTCACTAGCACTGCCACCTGCCAGTAGCACCACCAGCACCACCACCCATACCACCGAGTTCTGCCCTCTGCTCTGCCTCCATGAGAGAAATGGCGACGGCCAGATTCATCTGCTCCTCGAAATCATCTGGCACTGACAGAGGCATTCCCAGCGGCGCCAGGGATGCACATGCCGGTGCAAGCGCAGGTGAGGATGCATGTGCATGTGCAGATGCCGATGCCGATGCAGCCCCAGAGGGCCCTTGTGTTGCTGATGCCCGTGCTTGTGCAGCTGCTGCAGCTAGAGCCCTCTGCTCGTTTGCAAGCCGCCGCTGCTGCTCTTGCCTGCGTGCAGCCCTTTCTGCTGCCCTTTGTTCTTTCGCCCGTGCTTCTGCTAAACGTCTCTGCTCCTCTAAGAGCCGACGCTGCTGCGCTTCCCTGCGGGCTGCTTCTCGTGCTGCCCTTTGTGCCGCTGCTCGTGCTTCTGCAGCTGCTGCAGTTAAAGACGGCTGCACGCACCGCTGATGCTGATGCTGCTGATGGTGCTGCTGGCGGTGCTGCTGCTGCTGGTGCTGCTGCTGCTGGTGCTGATGCTGCTGCTGCTGGTGCTGATGCTGCTGATGCTGATGCTGCTGCTGCTGGTGCTGATGCTGCTGATGCTGCTGATGCTGCTGCTGCGGCGGCTGCTCCTGCCGGTACGCCTGAAACAACTCATCTGCTGATGGCGATGCTGCCAATCCTGCTGACACTAGTGCTGACAATCGTGGTTTCACTCGTGTTACCCCTTCCGCCGCTGCTACATGTGCTGGCAGTGGCACTTGCCCTCCCCCTGCGGCTTCACTCGAGGCCCCCTGCATTGGCTGCTGATGCTGATGATGATGCTGCTGATGCAGCTGGTGCTGCTGCTCGTGGTGCTGCTGCTGGGAGGGCGGAGCGCGGAGCGGGGAGAGGGATACAACATAGGAGACCAAAGAAGAGGAAGGGTGAGAACGACTTGCGAAATGATTGTAAGGAGGTGAGACAGGTAAAGAAAGACATTTTTTAATGCCACTCAAAAGATGGAGTGCGAGAGAGTCAGGTTCTTACTTGCAGGGAGAGGCAGATGCGTTCTTACTTGCAGGGAGAGGCAGATGCGTTCTTACTTGCAGGGAGAGGCAGATGCGTTCTTACTTGCAGGGAGAGGCAGATGCGTTCTTACTTGCAGGGAGAGGCAGATGCGTTCTTACTTGCAGGGAGAGGCAGATGCGTTCTTACTTGCAGGGAGAGGCAGATGCGTTCTTACTTGCAGGGAGAGGCAGATGCGTTCTTACTTGCAGGGAGAGGCAGATGCGTTCTTACTTGCAGGGAGAGGCAGATGCGTTCTTACTTGCAGGGAGAGGCAGATGCGTTCTTACTTGCAGGGAGAGGCAGATGCGTTCTTACTTGCAGGGAGAGGCAGATGCGTTCTTACTTGCAGGGAGAGGCAGATGCGTTCTTACTTGCAGGGAGAGGCAGATGCGTTCTTACTTGCAGGGAGAGGCAGATGCGTTCTTACTTGCAGGGAGAGGCAGATGCGTTCTTACTTGCAGGGAGAGGCAGATGCGTTCTTACTTGCAGGGAGAGGCAGATGCGTTCTTACTTGCAGGGAGAGGCAGATGCGTTCTTACTTGCAGGGAGAGGCAGATGCGTTCTTACTTGCAGGGAGAGGCAGATGCGTTCTTACTTGCAGGGAGAGGCAGATGCGTTCTTACTTGCAGGGACAGCCAGATGGCTTGGATGAGCATCATCTCCTCCGCATCCTCTTCCATGTCATCCGCTCTGCTTGGGGAAGAGGTGAAAGAGGAAGACAGGTGGTATGTGAGGGAGGTGGTATGTGAGGGAGGTGGTATGTGAGGTACAGTGGTATGTGAGGGAGGTTGTATGTGAGGTAAGTGGTATGTGAACGAGACGGCAAGAGCGAGAGGTGCTGAGAGGTGGGAAGAGGCAGATGCGATGAGGGGTGGAAAGCATGATGAGATCAAAAGAAGTGACTGCAAGATAGCGTGAGCTGCTCAAAGCAAGCAAAAAAGTGGTGGGATAAGGAGGTGACAGGGAAGACAAAATGAGGAGGACATCAAACGGAAAGGGAAAGGAGGAGGGCTGAAGGGCACGGCAAAGTGGGTGCAGGCTCTGACAAGTCGCTTGCAGATACGGCCCGCGCCAATGCTGGTGACGCTTTTGAAACGTCTCATAACCAGAAAGGCAAGGCAAAGTGGGTGCAGGCTCTGACAAGTCGCTTGCAGATACGGCCCGCGCCAATGCTAAAGACGCTTTTGAAACGTCTCATAACCAGAAAGGCAAGGCAAAGTGGGTGCAGGCTCTGACAAGTCGCTTGCAGATACGGCCCGCGCCAATGCTAAAGACGCTTTTGAAACGTCTCATAACCAGAAAGGCAAGGCAAAGTGGGTGCAGGCTCTGACAAGTCGCTTGCAGATACGGCCCGCGCCAATGCTAAAGACGCTTTTGAAACGTCTCATAACCAGAAAGGCAAGGCAAAGTGGGTGCAGGCTCTGACAAGTCGCTTGCAGATACGGCCCGCGCCAATGCTAAAGACGCTTTTGAAACGTCTCATAACCAGAAAGGCAAGGCAAAGTGGGTGCAGGCTCTGACAAGTCGCTTGCAGATACGGCCCGCGCCAATGCTGGTGATGCTGCTTCTGCTTCTTCTTCTCCTGATTCTGCGAAAGATGCTTCTGCTGCTGCTGCTGCTCCTGCTTCTGTTGCTTCTGCTGGCTCTGCTGATGCTGGTGGTGTTTGCCCAGCCAGCCGTGCAGAGTGCGCCCCTGCAGCCTCTACCTGCATTCTGATCATCGCCTCCACTGCCCTCTGCTCCTCCTGCTCCATGGGGGAGGGCAGAGGGAGGGGGGAGGGGAGAGGCAAGGGGAGTGGGAGTGGGAGTTTAAGGCACCTTAGCTCATCGCCTCCACTGCCCTCTGCTCCCCCTGACCCATGGGCAGGGGCAGGGGGAGGAGAAGGGGGAGGAGGGACGGGAAGGGTGGGTCTGAGGAGAGTTCAGGCACCTCGACTTTACGTTTCTGCTGCCCTCTGCTCCCAAAATCAGCAACAAGGACAGATGCAAGGGCAGCAGGAAGAGCAGCAGGAGAAGGAACAGGAAGAGCTGGAGCAATTTTGTTTGAGGTTGATTTTGAGAATTCTCAAAATCAACCGCAAGAGCAGCACGAGAAGGAACAGGAAGAACTGGAGCAAGAGCAGTTGAAATTTGTTGGAGTCGAAACGCAGCAAGCCTACTAAGAACAGGAAGAACTGGAGCAAGAGCAGAAGGAAAAGCGGTAAGCGGCAAGAATAGCAAGAGGAGCAGCAGCAGCAGGGACGTACCACCAGGTCGGCGTGTCTCTCCGCGGCTGTGCGCTTGCCTCGATGCTCCACAGAGAATGCATCCGTGTTGCAAAATGGGCAGCTGCGGGGGATGCAAGTGAGGGGTGGGGGGCAAGGGAAGAAGGTATATGTCACACGAGGCTGCATGCCTCGATCCTCCATAGAGAATGCCTCCGTGTTGCAAAATGGGCAGCTGCGGGGGATGCAAGTGAGGGGTGGGGGGCAAGGGAAGAAGGTATATGTCACACGAGGCTGCATGCCTCGATGCTCCATAGAGAATGCCTCCGTGTTGCAAAATGGGCAGCTGCGGGGGGTGAGGGGAGGGAGGGGCGAGCAGGAGGGCAAGTATGTGTCAGTCACACAAGAGTGCTCCACGTCTCCCACTGGGTGCTCCACAGAGAACGCATCCGTGTTGCAGAAGGGACAGCTCCGCGGAGCGGAATGAGGGGAGGGACGATGGGGAAGATTCCGGAAACGTCTCGTCTCACTATTATGCTCCACGAAGATTGCCGTCGTGTTGCAGAACGAACAGCGGCGAGGGGTGAAAGTGAGGCGCGACGGGGAAGATTCAGAAATATGCTCCATGAAGAATGCGGTCGTGTTGCAGAACGGGCAGCTGCACTGAGAGGGGTGAAAGTGAGGCGCGACGGGGAACGCAAGCACGTGTCACACGAGGCTGCATCTCACGTACTGCGTATCTTGCTGTCACATGCTCTACACAGTGGGCCAGATCAGATTGGATAGGATCGGATCCGAACCTGCGGTGCGGTGCGGTGCAGTGAGGTGAGGTAAGGTGAGGTAGTGACGGCGAGAAGGTATGTAAGGCGAGGCAAGGCAAGCAGAGGAATTACCGGAGGGCGCATTGAATAGAGTTTGCCATGCGGAGAAAGCAGCCTGCATGAGACGGGGGCAAGCGGAGAGATGCAGAAAAAAAAAACAAAACAAAACAAAAAACACACAAAAAAAACAAAAAAAACAAAGGAGAGACTGAGAAAATGGATGTGAGGGCGCAGGGAAGAGAGGTCGTCATGCGGATAAAGCAGTCTGCTGGGGAAGGGGCTGAAGCAGAGTCAACAGACAGGAAAGACTGAATGGAGGGACTGAAAGAATGGTTGTGATGGCGGAGGGAAGGGGGGTGAAGCTGAGAGCAGGGGCCGCAAGAAGCGATGAGGGCCTTGCATGCAGCAGCACAATCAACACGGGCATGCATGCAGCAGCGCAATCAACGGGCATGCATGCAGCAGCGCAATCAACACGGGCATGCATGCATCCAGCAGCGCACTCAACACGGGCAGGGCGTGCTATGAAACGCGGGGGGGTGCTACTACCAGCACTCGAGGCTCTTGAGGTTCCAGCAAGTACCCACCCGTGCAGTTACCCACCCGTGCATAGCCTTTTCTTGCAGCATCGTGACGTGTTAAGGCTGGGGTAGTGCTGCAGCAAAGGAAGGAGGGTGCATGGGATAAGACAAGCAAACGTTTGGCTGGCGGAAAAGGTGACATACTTACTTCATATACGAATAAACATTTTTTATGGAAGGTGAATGAAAAAAATGCGAGTGGTGCAGCGAGGAGTCGTTCAAAGCAGGAAACGATCTGTGCCACAAAATCGAATCAGCATCGATTTTGTCGTACGAGGAAGCAGATGGGGCACTCGTCGAGGTCGTCGGGTTCGTCCCTCCCTCGCCGCATAGCGTCGTCGAGTTTGAGTCAATTCAAAGGAAAACAATGACCCTGTGAGGAAACGACCCCTCCCGGAAACAACGAAACGACCCGTCGTACGAGGAAGCAGATTGGGCACTCGTCGAGGTCGTCGCCGGGTTCGTCCCTCCCCGCATAGCGCGGCGCGAGTCGCACGGCCATGTCTGCGCGAGAGACGCGTCCGCGTGGTAAGTGCGGTGAGAGTGCGTGCGCGAGCCGCGACTGCTTGCGCGCAGCGCGGGTGTTCGGCTCGCGCGAGCCGCGGGTGCGTGGGTGCGGTGAGAATGTCGCGGTGCTTGGCGTGCTCGAAAAACCCTCCGTCAACCGCGCAGGTTGGAGCTTGCGAATGAAACAGGCAGGTTTGAAGTGCCTGAATATGCCAGGCAACGTTTGAGAGCAGAGCAACCTGTTCGGAGGAGCTCAGCTTTTTGCTGTGGCCGTCGTAACTTGCTACAATAGCTCGCTCACTCGTTATGTCTGGCTGGCATGCCATGCAATTGCATCACTTTCATGCAGCCTAGCATGGCTCGAAATGTCGGACTTGCCATGTCTGCCACGTGGAGTTTTAAAAATTGGTCAAGTAAAGTTTATATAGCACCCCAAATGTGGGTGTTTGGTCTAGTGGTATGATTCTCGCTTTGGGTGCGAGAGGCCGCGAGTTCGATTCTCGCAACACCCCGTTTTACCTTTTTTTGGGTACTGTTTTTTTGTTTTCTGTTTCTTCTCTTTCTGTAAATCTACTACTGGTACTGGTATGTGGCTCAGCCCTCTTATCTTAGTCTTCCTCTCCGTTTTGTTGTACATGGTTACGGCCTCTCTTCTTCCTCACCGATTACATGCAATGCAGCTAAACCAATTTGATTAATTGATTTCCTCCGCACATACATCCTTTCGCCTCCATCTACACTACTTCCTATGGCTGGTTGAGTCCAGCACCATGTTCTCCCGTGTATCTATGCTCAGCCCCCCACAACTATTCACACGAGGCCACACAAGAGAAAGGCACCATGCTTTCTCCTCCACTCCCTTCTCAGAATCCTTGGTACCCACTTCTCCAGTGTCTCATGGGCCTCCTCTGCTGCATCCTCTGCCCACCATGGTCTCCCACCCACATCAATGCTCAAGCACCCTGCACAGCCACACACGTCAGGCCACACACGAGGGAAACACCACCCCCTCCCCCTCCTCTACCTCTCAACATCCTTCACTTCTCCAGTGTCCGTCTCCTGCTCGACTGCACAGTGTTCTCCCACACCCATACTCACCCCCACACAGCCATACACGCCAGGCCACACATGAGGAATACACCACCCTGCTTCCTCCACTACCACTACCTCTCAGAATCCTTCACTTCTCCAGTATTTCCTGTGTCTCCTGCTCTACTGCACGGCACTGTGTTCTCCCATGCCAACGCTCAGCCCTGCACAGCCATACACGTCAGGCCACACACGAGACACGGCCTCCTCACCTTCACTACCTCTCAGAATCCTTCACTGCCCCCACACCAACGCTCAGTCCCGCACAGGCATACACATCAGGCCACACATGAGACGACGCCTTGCCACCCCCACCCCCACCCCCATCCCCACCCCCACCCCCACCCCCACCCCCACCCCCACCTCCTCCCCCTCGTGCCCGCTGCACCACAGATGGCACATTCCTAAACAGCCTCCTTCCTCCTCCAAGCAGCTGACCACTCCAAGCCTGCCACGTGTGCCCTCCCAGTGCCCTCCCACCCGCACCCCTCACCCTCTGCTTACACACACCTACCGCCTCTGCACCCACCTCCACCTCCTTGCCATCCACCCCTGCCAACCCCTCTTTCACCCTCTGTCTTGCAGCACCTATCGGCCCAGAGAAGGTGAAAAGTTTTTCCAAGACATCATCATCATCATCATCATCATCATCATCATCATCATCATCAGAGCTCTCACCATCCTGGGAGGTCACACCCACACATTTGCTCTCCTCATTTTTTCTGTTGAATCCACCACTAACATTACCGCGTGACACTGCCTCGTCCTTGCCTGCTATCCCCTCCTGCTGCTGCTGCCCCTCCTTCCCTGTCGTGCCAAGCTGGATCGCCTCGAGCTGCCCTATAAGCTGACTCAGTATTGCCCGGCGAGATTGGGCAGCCACTGCGTGCTGATTGGTGGACGCCACACCTGCTGCTTCTGCTGTATCCCTCTGCATCACTGAACTTGGGTTTAGGTCAGTGGCGGTTGTTGCGACTGCTGTGGCGGATACTGAAGCAGCTTGTAACGAGGACAACAGGTGAGCGAGAGGGAGCTCTTGGGTTTTCAAGCCGGTCTTGTCAGGGCACGGCCCAGCACTGCCGCTGCAGTTGTTGCTGCTGCTGCTGGCAGAAAGGTCGTGACTGAAGGCAAGTGTTCTTCTATCGGAACCTTGCAACTTGTCAGCCTGGAGAGGGGTGGTTCTTGGGAACACCAGGTTGTGACTGTAAGCAGTGTGACTGGGCACAGCATCACGGTACGGCCGGAAGGTATTCCCAAAAGGATAACCATCCTCTCTACAAGTGACCGCGTTTTGCATACAATATCCCTGGTCAAGCCACGGGCCAGTTTGTGTGAAGTTACCACACCATTTCTCCTTCTGTGCTTCTCCCTCTTCTCCCTCTTCTCCCACTTCAAATTTCTCCATCCCCTTGTGTCGCTCCCCATTCCCCTCCTCCTTCTCCCCCTCGAGTTTGCCTGTACGCTTCTGCTGCTCCGCCTCTTTCTGCCCCGGTCTCCCTCCCTTTCGTCGCCAAACGCTGCTAATGCTCTTAGACAGAACCAGCAGGGTATTTACCCTTTCCCCCTCACCACGTCCTACACTCCTAAACGTGGGTGACTTCAAACCATGCCAAGCTTTTGACCCCTGAAAAGAGAAGGTTCTTCCTGCCTCTAATCTCAACCCCCTTCCCATGCTTGGGCGTTTCCCCAGATCCCTCCGCGCCTCCTGCCCCCCATCTCCGCCGCTTTCCGCCACGCCTCGCGCGCGCTTCTTTTTCCCGCTACATTCCCCCACGACTTCCCCATCCGCTTTCGTCTCTCCTGGTTCCACCTCCCTCAGTTCCGCCTCCCCCTGCGCCGTGTCTTTGAGTCGGATTTTCTCCAGCTCATCTATCAGCTGCGACAGCGTGCGACGTCGCGTGCGACCAGTTTGCGATCTAGAACCCAAAGAACGCTCCGTCGCAGGATCGCGAGCATCGTGGCTGTTACTGCGACCGGGAAAGCGGGGCGAGGGAGAAGACTCGCCTTCGCTGCGCGACTCTCCTTCTGCGCTGCTTCCATTGCAGCCACTGCCGCTGCAGCCGCTGCCGCTGCCGCTGCCGCTGCCGCTGCCGCCGAGGCCGCGGTATACATCGTCCAATGTGCTGCTGCTACTAGTACTAGTATTAGTATTAGTATCGGTGAAACTAGTATTAGTACTAGTATTACTTTCTCCCAGCCAATCGCGTCTTCCCGGTCCGCCAATTACTCCGCCGTCGATTGCGGAGGGATGCGGAGCAGCAACGGGGCAGAGAGCGCTGAACTGCCGCGCCAACGCCGCAGCTGGGGAAGGCGCAAGGGTAATCGGCGGAAGGGAAGGGGAGTTGGGGAACGCGGAGGTGGGTCGGCGGTGGTTGACCGGGCGCACGCTGGCTCCGCGGAGAATCGGCGGAGCGGCTGGTTTTGCGCTTGCGCCCGTTGCGGAAGCGCTGGTGCAAGGAAAAGCGAAAGGCTTTGCGCGCATGGGGGGCAGGGGGAGGGACGCAAGGGCGGCGGAAGAGGGGCGGAGAGACGAGATGGTGGGAGTGGGGGACGGGCCCGTCCCGTCGGTTGCCGCTTCCTTTGCCTGCGGCGGCGGCTCTACCACGTTTGCTACTGCCGCTGCTGGTGCTCCTGCTTCCCCTCCGCTCAGCCCCACACACTCCCCATCCGCTCCCACTTCCCCTCCGCTCGGCCTCACACACTCTCCTTCCGCTTCCGCTTTCCCTCCGCTCAACCCCATGCTGCCCTCCTCCACGCCCACTTCCCCTCCGCTCAGCCCAACACATTTCCCTTCCGCACCCGCTTCCCCTGCGCTCAGCCCCACGCACTCCCTTTCCGCGCCCGCTTCCCCTCCGCTCATCTCCATGCTGCCTTCCGCTGTCGAACCTGCAGACAGCTCTTGCTCCCCTCCCGCGCCCTCCCTCTGCACCCGTACCTCCTGTTCAGGTTCGGCGAGGGCTGGTTCGGCGAGGGATGGTTTGAAGATGGCTGTTTCGGCGAGGGCTGGTTCGGCAAGGGCTGGTTCGGCAAGGGCTGGTTCGGCAAGGGCTGGTTCGGCAAGGGCTGGTTCGGCAGGGGGCACTTCTGCCTGAACTGACTGCGGCAGCTCCGGTTCCTTCTGCAAGGCCTCCGTCCGAAGATCGTCTCCCTCGGTTGAGAGCACGTGGACATGTACCACTGTAGCACGGTCGTGTAACACTGTAGCATCGTCTTGTAACACTGCAGCACCGTCTTGTAACACTGTGGCACCGGCTTGTGCAAGTGTGGCACCGTCATTATCAGGTGCTGACTCTCTACCAGAAGCATTACCGTCCCTAACACCTGCTGCCGCAATTGCCGATTCATCGACAGGCGCAGCGTTATCCTCACTCGCACCTGCTGCTGTAACGGTCATCTCATCGACTTGAGGTCCCTCGAACCCTGATTCGCTAGTGTCTGCTGCTAAATTGCTGACAGCCGCAACATTATCTTCTCTTGCGCCTGCTGCCGCAACGGTCAAATCATCGCCTTGAGCCCCGTAGAACCGCGATTCGTTAACGTTTGCTGCGGAATTGCTAACGTCCGCAGCATTACCGTCAACGGCACCTGCTGCTGTAACGGTCGACTCATCGACAGCCACAGCATTATCTTCTCTAGCACCTGCTGCCGCAACGGTCGATTCACCTACTCGCGAAGCCATCGCTACCGATCCCTCCGCCTCCTGAGGCCCCTCAAACCCTGATTCGCTAGTGTTTGCTGCGGTAACAGCTCCTGCTGCCGCTTCGGTCAACGCATCGACTCGCGCATCCGACGCTGACGTTTCCCCCATGAGTGCTCAGAACAATTTCACCCGCTCGCTTCCCGCTTCTCAGAAAGCTCCCGCTTTGATCTTCTGCGGCTCTGTGCACTGTTCGCCGAACTCGAAGCGCTTCGCAACACAGTCTGCAGCTGAGGGCAGGTTGCGAGGGAGAATCACGATGCTGCATTCACAATGCCGGCATCTCCTAAGTCACCTTGTTAGCCTCTGCGGCACATTTGGGAACGTCCCAGCTATGATGCTACAACAACCCGTCACTTCGCGTGGTGCTATGCTGCAACGAGCTAAGCTTTCCCCCCCAGCTCTGCTGTAGTCACGCTAGATTCATGGGTGCAAGCTGCATTACACACTGCCTGCAGAGCGTACCTGACGGATGGATGATGCAACGCAACACAGTGCATGGTAGGAAGAAAGCAATGGATGAACACCAACCTGATGTGATGCTGCGTCGCACTGTTGGATGTGATTTGATGTGGCTGGCCTGGAGAGGAGGGAGGGAGTGTAGGGAAACCAATGCTGGAAAGGAAATCTATTTTGTGAGCCAAATGGCGCGACGCGCGAAAGTCGTGGCCGAATCGGGCCCCTCGTGCGCACGGAATTGCCGTGCCGTTGTGATTCTTGAACAGGTCACTGACATTGGGCTTCTAAGTGATTGTATGAAATAAAGAGTATTGTACACTGATCAATGGCATGTAACTTACTTCTCCATTGAGCTTATGTTCAGCATAGTTTACAAAGGTGTGGTAATACCTGAACTGTAAAGGTTGTTCAGGTGCTACAAGAATGTACATTTATTTTGCTCATACAAAGCTGGAAAAGGTAAATCCGCATGCAATGTTCCCTACTCTGCACAGAAGCAGGAGCTATTCCACTGGTGGCACAACCCACCTATCCACACCATGCACTTTGAGAAACACCCCGTTGTGCATGTTGGGAATTTTCACCACTGCCCAAGTAAACAGCTTCGTTTCCGGCTGACCAAGCGCCACACTGAACCTAGTATTGAACTTGGTCAGGTTTGCACCTTCCAACAATGTTGGAATCTGGGCGTTACGCGGCAGCTGGCGCAGCTGACGGAGAGTGTACAAGCCACTGATGATGTTGTATGTGATTGTACGCACCCATTCAGTTCCGTTGTCCCAAACTCGCAGCAGGGTGTCGATTAATGCCTGGTTGGATGGAAGTAGTATGGTTGTGTTCTGGATAACGGTGTAGTTGGTATTGGGATCCTCAACTAGAGGGAAAGGGGGAACACAAGAGAAAGGAAAAGGTGGGAGGGAAGGCACAGGGAATGCATGCGCAGATAAAGAATAGATAGCTAACACGGGAGGGACGGGAGATACAGGAAAGCGGGTGAACAAGCATTTGACGAGGTATGAGTCCACAAGGGAAAATCAAACCTTTGGAAGACCCTCTAATCTGGGAAGGGAAATAGAAGCAGGGGGGAAATGATGAGGGGGACGAACAGGAGACTATGTGCAGAAGGGAACAGATTTCAAAAGCACATCTGAAGAGCGTGGCATGTGCAGCAGTGACATGGCATAGCATGCTCACAAGCCAAGTCACATCTGGTGAAGTCACATCAGGTAAGATCACATCAGGTGAGAAGTCACACTCCTTGCTCACCTCACCATCATGCAAGACGTCGTCAAGGAACGGTCACATCAGGCCACACGGAATCACAGGGTGTGTGTAAATGTGTGAGTTCAGGGCCAAGACCCTCACTCGCCCGGTCAAGGAGCCTTGCGGCGATGGAGTAGCGAGGCCTGGCAGCAGCGGCGAGTTGAAGGCCAGCGACCTCCACCCGCATCTGCTCGTTCGTGGGGGATGCCGCGACTGCCTGCTGCACAGCTCCGAGCGATAGCAGGATCAGCAGAAGCAGCAGCGGATGAAGAAGAAGAAGAAGAAGCGAGGGAGAGCGAAACGGACGAGGAGGATGAGAAGAGAGATCCATGCTTGGAATAAAGTCTACGCTTTATTTCTTGCTTTGGTATTTTGCTTCTTAAAGGTGTTTGGGGCGACGAAATCAGCGATTCTTGAAACGTGTTTCTCGTGAATACACAAAGCGGTCGTAACGCGGCTTATGAAAAAGACGGACTAACCGAACCCTCCAAGCGCTCGGCGCCCTCAAGAACGAACCCTCGAGTCGCGGGAGGGACTTTCTGGTGAAAGCTCGAAGGCTTCCACGCTCACCTCCCCTCTTCCGCATCGCGGCGATTTCGAGAGGGCCCTCCTGGGAAAGATCCCTAGTAGCGCCAAGCCCTCATGCCGTGCCACTCCGCATCGCTACCCTCCGAGGGTAGTCGCACGCACGCATTGTGCAGTAGTCGCAGCCGCCATGACGGTGGAGGGTTGCTGCTTTGTCGTATCTGGAAGGTTTCTGTCGTTGCGTGGCCGACTACGTCGCCTTCACCACGCCGCTCCGTTATCCTCCTATTGGTTGAGCTCATAAACTTGCTGAAATCTTCTAATCTCGCTCATCCGTTGTTGTCGGCCGAGTCGCTCGATTAGGGTAGGCTAGAGTTTTCTTATCCCAGCCTTCCCTGGTCAATTGTCATTGGTGTTGTCGCTTACGACGGGTTACCTTTTTTAGTTGTCGCCTGTCGCCGTCACGTCACGAGTACCTGCCGACCACTCGTGTGTGGAATGCAGCAATACTGGCACTCGTGTGCTGTTATATCGGGTTCCGTATGTGTAGTGGTTCGGCAAGAGTGGCTTTTGTTTGAAGTTCGTGTTCAGGTATGACACCAAATTATATATCTTCTTACAACTTTCTTATGTTTAAGCAAAAAGAACTACTTTAAGCATAACAAACTGGCACGCATTTACAGCTAAGGCAAGCAGCTTCACCACAGCATTGCAGAGTTCGCCTGATTATTCAAGAGGTTGCAAAAGTTCACAAGCAGCGATATTGTACACCCATGATAAAAACACAAGGCGGCTCGGCTCACCCAACCACGTTTATTCCTGAAAAGGGCAACATCCAAGAGTCGCAAGTGAGCACATGCCACGAAAAAAATACAACAGAAGTTTACAGTGTACCAATCCGCTGGCAAGAAGTACATGTGAGACTGTAAAGAGGATGCTCTTACCGGTGCGGATTTGATCGCCTTGCGGAAGATGAAGGCTGGCCGTGTGCTGTTGCGGATGGCCCTCCAGTAGGCAAGGAGAATGACGGCCGGCCGCACTGGTGGGCAGAGTAGGGGCAAACGGAAGAGAGGCACGCGGAGAGGGGACAGGTTAGGAAGGGACAAGAGGCCCAGCAAGTTGTCAGGCGCCTGGTGCTTGAATGACCTGGTGAAGCATTGGTGGGTGTGTCAATGTCTAGTTTTGAGGCGCCTCAAAACTAGGCCCAGCAAGTTGACAGAGAGGGCCTGGTGCTTGAATGACCTGGTACAGCATTGGTGGGTGTGGCAATACCTGGAAACCGGAGGACAGCAGGTTCGGGGCGGGGGTTGACTCACGTCGAATCTTTCGAATGCTCTTCAGAACGCTCTGCGGTTTCCTCTTGCTGCTTCCCTTCTCGCCTGCCTCGTCCGCTCGCTCCTCCTCCTGCAGGCTTATTGTCATTGCTGCTGCTGTAAGTGGCCTTCCTGTTGTTGTTGCCCCTTTCATCCCTAGCCTGTCCGATCGAGTATTCCTCCTGGTGTCAAACTCGTTCCGAGTGAACATTGAAGCAGGCACCGACACCACCCTACTCCATCTCGCCTTCACACTCCTCTTTCGACCCCCTTCCCCCACCTCTCCCCTCCCTCCTCTCTTCCCACCCTCCTCCCCTTCATTCCCCTCTCCCTCCTCCAGCCTCCCCAGAGGTCTACACATCTTGTATTCCCCTCCACACTTCCCACACCCCCCCGCGCCCTCCTCCCCCCCGCCCCTGTTCCCGCCCGCCTCCCCCCTTCCCCCTGCTCCCCCCGCGCCCCCCCTGCTGAGCCTATGCACGGGGGAGTAAACAGGGCGCCTGTTTCCCCCCACCACGCGGATTTTCCGCAGGGGCCATCCAGGGGAGGGCGGGGGGAAGGAGGGGGAGCAGAGGAAGCGCAGGGCAGCGTCAGGGGAGGGCGGGGGGAAGGCGGAGAGCAGGTGGTGCGCGCTGAGGGCGGGGGAGGGGAAGGACGTGGAGGGGCTGGGGGGGGGGAAGGCGGAGTGGGCGGAGAGTGCGCTGTGGGTGGTGATGGCGCGGGTTAGGGAAGGCGGGATAGAAGGGGTTGTAGCAGCGGATGTAGCAGCAGCTGTAGCAGGGGCTGCGGCAGCGGTTGTGGCAGGGGTGGCAGTGGATGCATCAGGGGCTGTTGCAGCGGCTGTAGCCGGAATTGTAGCAGCGGATGTAGCAGGGGTTGTAACAGTAGCAGGGGTTGTAGGAGAAGTGGGGCGGACGGGGATGTATTTGGGCGGGAGCAGCTTCTTGCTTCCTGCTGCTGAGCTGTTGCTGCTGCTGTTGCTGCGTGCCCTGCTGCTGCTGATCTCCCTTATGCTGATTGCTTTCACGCTCGGAGATCTTACTGTGCTCAGAGATTTTGCCGTGCTGTTGCCGCCTGCAGAAACGCTACTGCCGATACTGGTGATGCTGGTGCTCCTGCTGCTGGCGACTCTACCGCTGCAAATCTCCCTTATGCTGACTGCTTTCACGCTCGGGGATGTCACCCTGCTCGGTGATTTTGCTGTGCTGTTGTTGCCCCCACAAACGCTGCTGCTCCCGCCAACGCTGCTGCTGATGCTGGTGATGCTGACGCTCCTGCTACTGCTGGCCTTCGCTCCTCCTCTCTCCTTCATTCCACTTCTCCTTGCCTCGCTGCCGTCTTGAATGCTGCCTACAGCACCACTCCGCCTTCTGCTGCTGCTCCTGCTGCTTCTGCAGACATCCGTATTGCCACACCCGTTAGTGGCAACACTCTCTGACTCGCTATACACCCCCTCCTCCTCGCTATACACTGTTTCGCTACAGCTAGTAGTGTAGTTCTGCACACACGAACGAGCAGCAACTGCACTATTACCCCCTCTGCTGCTCACACCCTCACCTCTGCTCGCCCCCCTGCTCTTCCTCTGCTTTGTACTCGTTATTGCCCCCTCGGTACCGTGTATTGTGCCCTCAGGGCTCGTTATTGCCACAGGCGCGTCTTCATTTATTGCCCCCTTGGTCCCATCAATTACGCCCTTGCTATACCTGCTGCTTCTGCAATTGCTAGAACTGACTGCCTGGCTGCTCCTGCTGTGTCTGCTGGTGCTGCTCCCACCCAGCTTTGTGTAAGCGCTGCTGGTACTGCTGCTACCGAGTCTTACATAAGTGCTACTGGTGCTGCTGCAGTGGTTGATAATCAACGGGCTGCTGCTGCCGCTTATTGCTGGACTGCCACGTGTCTGTTTCTGATTTGGGCTGCCAACGCCACGTGCCTGGCTTTTAACGGGAGATGAAGTCAAGGACCCATTGCTCCGCCTCTGCTGCTGCCCTTTCTTCTCCTCTTGCTTCCCCTTCTGCTGCTGCTGCTCTCCCGTCTCCTCCTCGTTTTCCTTTTCCTGTAAGAGCTTCTGGTTCGCAACACCAGAATCACAAACGTCAGCAGCTGCAGCAGTCCCACAGGTTACCACAGCAGTTGCAGCAGCTGCTGCTGTAGGAGAGCCAGCAGCAGCACTTGAAGCAACACCACCGCTCTGCACCCTCCCGCACTCACTCCCCTCGCTCTCACTCCCATCCGAATCCTCCCCTCTCACGCGCTGCCTCTTCCTCACTCTCCTCTTCTCTCCGCCCCCTCCTTTCCCATTACTACTCTTCAACGTCTTCTGTCCTCCCACTCCTGCTGCTCCTTCACCAATATCCCTTCTTCCCACTACTCTAGCTGCAACTATCCGTCCTCCAACTCTCCTTCTCTCCCTTCCCTCGCTTCTCTCACGCCCCTGGTTTCCGGCCTTACCGAACCGAAACACTGCCACGTCAGCAGCGGCAGGCAGGGAGAAGGTATTGGTACGACCAGCAGCTGCAGCCGCGGGTGACGTCATCGTGGTGAAGTGAGGGAATGGCTGGGCGGCAGAAGTGGTGGAAGGCTGGGCGGCACAAGTGGTGGAAGGCTGGGCGGCACAAGTGGTGGAAGGCTGGGCGGCAGCTTCTCCGTTTGTTGTCTTCTGGGAGTGAATTGACTGGATTGACTTTTGGGACATTTCTGATTGGTTTGACCGCGTTGACTTGCTGGATTCGTGAGACGCAAGCGAGTTCCGAGAGTGTGCTGATCGCCTTGACCCCGTTGACTGGATTGACTTGGCCGAGTGCTTTGACCCCCTTGACCGACACGAGGCGTCGGAGTGGTGTGGCGAAGGGAAGGGCGAAGGCACAGCTGCTTCTCCCCCTGCCTCCTCCTCTTTCTCCCCCTCCTCTCTTTCTCGTTCCTCTTCCTCCTCTTCCTCCTCGTCCTCCTCGTGCTCCTCTCCCCGCCCCTTCATCTCCACCCCATCAGCCTCATCAGCCTCATCAACCCCATCGGCCAACTCTCCTCCCGCCTTCTCACTCCGCCTCTCGCTTCCCCCCACACTCCGCGGGTTGCTGATCATCTCAATCTCCTCCACGTCACTCTGCCCCTCCACCTCACTCTCATCCTCCTCTTCGTCGCTCTCCTCCACGTCACTTCCGTCCTCCACGTCACTCTCGTCCTCCTCCACGTCACTCTCGTCCTCTTCCACGTTACTCTCGTCCTCCTCCACGTCGCTTCCGTCCGCACTCTCCTCTACACCAACCGTCACCCCCTCACACGGCGGAGCGGCGAGCGCAATTCCGCCGCTCGGCGCGCTTCCTCTCGGGCTGATCATCTCGATTTCTTCCGCCTCACTCTCCGCCTCACTCTCCTCGTCGCTCTCCGCCGTCACTATCGCAAAGGGGTTCGCACCGCCCCCGCCCGCAACCTGCGCCGCGTCTCGGTCCGCCGCCTCGCGTTCCGCCGCCTCTCGTTCCGCCACCTCCCGCTGCCGCTCCCGCGCGCGTTCCGCCAGGCTCTCCTCGAGCAGCGCTATCCACTCCGCATCCTCCTCCTGCTCCGCAAGATGAGCCCGCTCCGGAGAACGAACGCGCTCCGGAGAACGAACGCGCTCCGGAGAACGAACGCGCTCCGGAGAACGAACGCGCTCCGGAGAACGAACGCGCTCTGGAGAACGAACGCGCTCCGGAGAACGAACGCGCTCCGGAGAACGAACGCGCTCCGGAGAACGAACTAGCTCCTGAGGTGTATCAAAGACACATTCCGGGTTTTCCTCTTTTGAAAAATAATTTTCTCCGTTTTCCTGTTTATTCTCCGCTTCTCCCGCTTCCTCTTTACCAGAAGTGGTCTCAGCTTCGATTCTCTCCTCCTGCTGCTGCAGCGCCTCTGCTTCCGCCGCGCTTCCCGAGGCGTCCGCATCATCTTCGCATGGCGCCTCCGCTTCCGCTTCCGCCTCCGCGTCCGCTTCCAATTCCGTCTCCGCTTCCGATTCCGCCTCCGCTTCCGCCTCCGCTTCCGCCTCCGCCTCCGCTTCCGCTTCCGCTCCATCGACCAGTACCGTATCCTCCTCATGGTCACCCTTCTCCTCCCCCGCCTCATCCTCCGCAATTCCCGCCGTCCCGTCCTCCTCTTCGTCTTCCTCATCTTCCTCTTCATCTTCCGCCTCTTCCGCCTTCTCCGCCTCTTCCGCCTCTTCCGCCTTCTCCGCCTCTTCTTGCAGCGCAATCAAATCAATTTCCAGCTCCAGAAACGCTTCCTTATCGTCACACTCGCTACCCTCACCTTCTAGTTCTCCTTCCCTCATCCTCTCCTCTCCTCTTCCTCCTCCTTCGCCCCTTTCTCCTCCTTCGCCTTCTCCTTCGCCTTCTCCGCAGTTCTCCTCGACTTCCGCCTCTCCCGCTTCCCCGTCGCTCGAGCCCAGGAGCAGCGCATCATCCAGCTCCCGCCGAATATCCGCCTCCTCCTCCGCCGCCATTCCCACCAGACAAGCGCGCATCTCCTCCTCTACGTCATCACCGCATGATTCGCTAATATTCAACTCGATAAGAGGAGAACGTTCGTGTGTTGTTCCCGCTTTCGTTTCCGCGTCGTCCGCCGTACCCGCGCCTTGCCCGTTCAGGCGTTGCGTCACGTTTTCCGCCCCCGCGCTGCCTTCCGCCATCGCGCTGTCTTCCGCCACTCCCGATCGCTCCAGCTCCTTGTCGTGTCCGCCCGTTGCTTTTCCAGTTCGCGGTCCCCTTCTGCGCTGCTTTCCGCCTTCGCGCAAATTCGTTCCGCCGGTGCGGACTCCGCAGCCGACGCCAGCGGGGACGCCAGCAAGCCGCTTGGTCCCCTCGTCGCGGTGGGTTCGGATGCCACGTCAACATGCGCCTCGGCTGCCGCCTCGTCGGCATGCTGCGCGCGCCGTTCGTTTTCCGCAACGCTGTTGCGCTGTTTCTTTCCCGCGGACTTCTTACCCGCCTTCTTCCCCCGAGCCTTCCGCGCATTCTTCCGCGTGCGCTTGGTCGGAGCATCAGCAGCGGCCGCAACGGAAACGGTTCCTGGTGCGTTCGAGTTTCAAATCCTGGAGCCATCAGCACAATCAGCAGGTTCGGAACAGTCAACGCAGTCAACGGAGTCATCGAGGAAGCGACGGAGCCGCGTCTCCTTTGTCTCCGTGTCAGTCTCCGCGTCTCGTTGCGCAATCGTTACCTCCGCCATTTCTTCTGCCGTTTCTTCTGACGCGTCTTCCGCCGTCAGCTCCCCCTCCTTCCGCGCGCTCACCGGCCCTTCCGCATCCGACTCCTCCTCGTCCGCCAAAACCAGTCTAAGCCTTTGATCCTCTATCTGTTCACGCTGAACCGCTTTAGCGTTTATCTCCTCTTTCATAGATGGGTTCATCTTGTGCTGAAGCATAACTAATTCATCTTCGCAATCGAAGTAACCGCCTGTACGAAGCGTTTTCGGGAAAGATTCGCCTTCCCCGATAAATTTCTCTTCCCTAATTTCTGTCGATTTCACAGCTGCCCCAGCCGCCACTTCCCCCGAAGTTCCTTTCCCCGCGCCTGCCCGTCCAGTCAGCTTCGGCTTCTCCGCGGAGGCTCCCGCTCTGCCGCGCACGACCTTGGGCGGCGGATTGCGCGCATCCGTGTTCGACGGCAGCGAGCCGAGGTCAAGAGATGGAATGGCGTTGCGCGGAAACGGCGATGGCCGCGCAGACGAGGAGAGGCTCGAAGCGGGGGAGTATGCGGCGAATCCGAGTTCCTCGCGCTCTCGGTGTACAAATTCCCCGTCGATCCTCCGTTCCCGTTTCCCCGCCGGGATTCCCGACAGGACATCCGCCTGGACTTGCGCCGTGGCATACGCCATGGAAGCCGACACGAGCATCTCAGGAACGTTGTGGACGCGGCGCGAGGCGGACCGCGGGGAGAAGAAGCTTCGGCGAAAGCCGAGGAGTTTGGGCGCGGAGCCATCGGGATGCGCGGAGGGGGACTTGGGGGCAGGTTTGGATTTGGATGCGCCGAAAGGGTTGAATCGCGGCGTGTGGGGACTGGACGGTCGGGATCGTACGGATGGTACGGATGTGCGTCTGTCTGTTCTTCCCGCCTCGGAGGATACAAAGTGCGACATCGTCTTCGCCTGGTTTCCCCGCACGTGAGAGGTACTTTACCAGGATTTGTGGATTCAGGCGGCCATTGGTGCCAGGCGAAGCTAAGGAAGCTATGGGAGTTATTGAACAGCGAAGTAGCAGTGCCTTCAATTCTCTGTTGTGCATTACACAGGGCGAGGACAAAGGGAATGAAAGGCGAACCTCGGCTCGAGCAAGGTTGACTGCTTTTCACTGGAGTGTGTCGAGAAGACGCTTCGGATGGATGGAGGGAAAGCTTGCAATCGATGGGGGCCAAAATTTCTGTATAGAATGTGGCACGAAGGGAGGAGGAACGGCGATGGGGTGCAAGTACGGTCTCGATAAACTGTCTGCCATGTTCCCCGGTGGGGCCATCCTGAATCAATTCGTGTGAAGCAGAATGTAGAATAGTTATCGCGCCGCATGTTGGCCGAATGTTGGGCGACTCGATGTTGTGGAAGCCCAGAGAGGAGAGTGGCGTGTGCTTGGGTTGGATATCGACGTGGCGCGTTTGGGGGAGGAGTGAAGGTGCCGCGTCGTGCGGGGCGAGGGGGAGAACGTGCGGTTGCCCTGGGCGGGATTTCCCGCATGCGGCAAAGACTCGCACGACTGACTCTAGCGGAACTCGTTGCGTACACCCTGTTTCTCAACGTTCGGACAATCGGGAGCCCCGGCTACAGTGCGAACGTGTGCTTGGATTTTGCGGGCTGGTGCTTACAACCAAACCCCAGGTAGGTGGCGGTCCAGGAGAACGATACACAACGGTTTATGAAAGAAACAATGCTATCGCGTACGGTTGATTGCGGCGAATTGTGCTTATATGCTATGTTCTGGGACCGTTTTGGACGCGTTGATGTCGGAATAAGCGGCATGTCGATACAGCGAATGTCAGTGTGGCGCGAAACAGGGTGTATACAATTCGCAAATCGAACAACGCAGCGAATGCGGATATACCTCCTCCTTGACTGCTTCGCAAGTAAATGAACTGGTACTGTATGTTAGCCAGGTCGAGCGTGCATACAGAACGGTTATTTTCTAGCTTTACCTTTTATTTACTAATTTATCTGTATAGCTATACTAATAAGAATTAAACATCATAATAAGTTTTATCACTCATTTCATTCAAAAACCTCCTTCATCTTAAAGGAGCTTGTTAATTCAATAGCCAGAAGAGCAACTCCCATTCTTTTAGAGTGCAATCTTAGCAGGATCATCACTTCTGATTCTGACTTTCGTGCAACCTTGAACCTTAGCGGAGCAAGCTACAGCAGCAGCGAGTCCTGCCACTTCCGGAAATCCCAAGGGAGCTCCAACCAACCCCAAAGTCAAGCAAACCAGCTACACTCCGCTGGAAGCTCCAGCGGTTGTTTGGCTGCTGCCGATGACCACCCACCCACCGCAGCCGCCTGCTCCACGTGCCAGACAGAAGGCTGCCCCTTTAATCCAGTCTTGAATTCAATACGTTTCCAAGCCGCCTAGCAGTCTGTGATCCGGCGCGCGGGAAGCACGCGTGGCTCTTAGTCTCATTAGGCGGTGGTACTTCCAGTGACTTAATCCAATGCTTCCCGCTCGCATGAAATCATGGAGCTGTTCGCGCAAGCGTGCTTTCGGGTTCGCCGTGCTCCCAGCAGCGCACGTGGCGCTTGTGATGGCGGCGCTGTTGAGTCATTCCGGAGCGTGGATTGCGGTCGCGAGGGGTCAGACCATCGCTCAATCTCAAGGCATGTCGTTTCGTCGCTCTCCGTGCTCCGTGCTTCGCTTTCGCGATTTCTGTCAATGAATTGTGCTGTTAGTTCCAGGTTTCCTCAGCATTTATCAGCGATTGTTGTCTTCAGAGTTCAGCCTTTCACTAATTTAGTTTGCCGGTATCGAGTCTGGTTTTCAAAGTAGTAAAAGGTGGCTTTATTTTCTCTTCATCCTCGTTCCAAATCCCATTGCTTGACTGTCAGGATCCACATTAAGCCGTTCCCCCTGTCAGTACCTTTCAATTCCAATTTAAGTCGTTCTCTTTCCTCTTTCCAGTTCCCGGGTTGGTAGTTAGTGGCGTTCAATTTGGCTCAGAAGTTTTTACCTCTTCCTCTGTCCAGTTCCTGGGTTGCTTGACTGTCAGGCCGCATGGGGAGTCACGTTCAACCAATGGCAGGAGGGGGGTGACTGTAGCCAGGCGGATGGCCTCACATGTGACAGTAACGGAATGATTACCAGCATGTGAGGCACACAACCTTCGCTTCAATGAGTTCTTGATAGTCTGCGTTAATTATTACACGCTTTTGTTTTTTAGTCTACGACTAAGAAATTCATTGTGTCGTTCCAACATACGCTGGTATTGTAGGGGTAATGCGGTGCGGTGCAGTGCGGTCACCACCTACCTACCTATATCATCCACCATAGGGGGTAACGGAATCACCTCATGCACCATCCATGCATGATGTGTCGATGCAGGGTGTTGGATGAGATGGGGCTATCAGGCTCGCTACCTACATCCCTCGGATCATTTATAAATCTCTCCTACCTGTACGACAATCCTTCCCTGACTGTACGATACGATCATCCCCCCCTCCTTCCTTCACTCATCTCCTATCAGTCTTTTAAGCTTCCCCCTCAGCTGACTCTCATTTGACGCATGCCTGCAAATCAAACTTATTTCGTCCTTACCTTCTCCTCCCTCCCTCCATGCTCCAGTGTTTTTTTTACCTCTCCATCCTCCCTGCTTTCGCTCGCTTCACAACCTTCCAATCGTCCCGTCACAGAATTCAAAATTAGTTTCAAAAGATCAGAGTGTACCTTGTGAACTTTCTCTTATAGAGTTTGTATCTCCTTCAATTCAACAGCTCGCTCTCCTTGCTGTGTATCCCCTTCCTCTGTTTCTGTGCCCTTGACTTGCAACTTCCCTCCGCCCCATAATTGCATACAACACACATGCATCCCCCATCATCCCCATCATCCCAAACTGTGTTTGTGCACGCCACATCCCACCTGCCTGCACGCCTCCCCACCGCACTGCACCGCTCTGTGAGAGCAGTAGTCTGTGGAGCAACTCGCTTACGGGGGAACTGCCTTCCACCATCACTGCTCTCACCGCTCTCAGTGACATGTGAGTGAGTGTGTTCACGCCACACCCCACCTGCTTGCACGCCACCTCACCGCACTGCACCGCACCGCACCGCTCTGTGAGAGCAGTAGTCTGTGGAGCAAGCAACTCGCTTACGGGGGAACTGCCTTCCACCATCACTGCTCTCACCGCTCTCAGTGACATGTGAGTGTGTGTGATTGTGAATGTGAGTGTGTGTGATTGTGAATGTGAGTGTGTGTGATTGTGAATGGGAGTGAGTGTGTACACCGCTCTAACATACCTGCACGGCATTCCAATCTACCTCCCCACTCGCGTCCATGTGTGTGTCTGCGTTGTCGTCACGCTAACATCACCCCTTTCACCCTCTCCCCACCATGCAGCTCTCGCTTCTAACCAACTCACCAGGTCACTGCCTCACTCTAACCCCTTTACTCTCCCCATATCCCCCCTCTCCCCCTCTCCCCCTCTCCACCTCTCCACCTCTCCATCTCTCCCCCTCTCCCCCTCTTCACCTCTCCATCTCTCCCCCTCTCCTTCCATCCCACCACAGTGTGCTCGACTTCAACCAACTCACCGAATCACTGCCGCAAGGCCTCTCCACACTCACCAGGTCACTGCCTCACACTAACCCCTTACCTCCCCCCCCCCCCCCTCCTCTCCCCCTCTATCCCCATCACAGTGTTCTCAACTTCAACCAGCTCACTGGGTCACTGCCGCAAGGGCTCTCCACGCTGTCTCGTCTCTCCAGGCTGTAAGCACCTCAATCCTCAATCCTGCTACTACGTCACAGCTGATGCTTCACTCTCACTCCTGTCGCACACCTTATTCGCTCATTCATCTCCCGGACTACTTGTGAGGCGTTGGGAAAGCCCCCTCCGCCTTCCTCGCCCCTCTCAACTATAAGCTGCTCTATCCTGCTGCTACCCTGCAGCTGATGCTTCACTCTCACTCTTGCTACACACGTTATTTGCGCATTCATCTCCTCTGCCTCCCCACCCCCACCTTCCACCCATCCTGGTTTCGCCTTCCTTCCTTTCCGCAGTGCACTGGGCAATAACCGTTTCGCCAGCTCTCTCCCGGACTGGATCGGCGGCCTGTCCCTCCTGGAAACGCTGTGAGATGCCAGTCACTTTTGGGGGCCTTGGGGGCCTTGGGAGATGGCCCGTTACTCATAAGTGCAGAGCACAGCGGGCACAATGAAACTGCCTTCAGTTCAGATATCGCACCTTTGAGAGAGCGCGCATCAGGATTCAGCCGGCGCCCTTTGTGCATGATTCCTGAGCCTCCAAAAAAACAAAACGAGCAAGCCTCAAGCAGAACATGCTTCTCTCAGGCTCGCTTCGAAAGTATCCTAGGAGGACACTAGCTTGCTGTTGCGATGAGCTAGCTGAGAGTCGTCTGAACTGAATCGGGGCCTTGTCTCGTCTCGTCTCCGCTCTCTTCATCCCTTCTTCCCCCACGCCACGCCACCTACGAAACAGTCAAAACGATTAGCTTATGGGCCCCCCCATTACTCCCTTGTGGGGTGGGTGGGACGTCTTCTTTCTCTCCTGCTTTCCTTCTCCCACCTTCCCTTGAACCCCAACAGGGACGTCGGCAAAAATAACCTGATCGACAATCATTCCTTCCCTTGTGGAATCGCTCTCCTCTCCTCTCCCCTGTCCTCTTCCATCCCCTCTCTCCTTTCCATGCACACAGCGACGTCAGCAGGAATAACTTATCCGGCCCCATCCCTTCCTCCATTGGCAATCTCCGCAACCTCACCTTCCTGTCAGTCTCTCATCTCGTCCCTTTTTCTTTCAACTCATCCCTTCACTTTCTTCTTTCTAGGCACCTCAAAGCTAACCTCCATTGGCACTCTCCTCAACCTCACCTCACCTTCCTGTCAAGCTCCCATTTGTATCGTTTCTGCTCAAGTCCCCTGCACCTCACATTAGTTTCAACTCTCTTTCAAGCAGAAAAACTCCCTCAAAACTAATGTGAGGCTCCCTCAGTCGTAACGTTTCTGCTCAAGTCCCCTGCACCTCTCTTTCAAGCAGAAAAACTCCCTCAAAACGTCCTCTTTACAGAGCATGGGTTTGCACTATCCCATCCTTCCTCCTAACCCCCTCTACCCCATCCTTGCTCCTCCTCTCTAACTTGCCCCTCTCTCAATCTCGCCTTTCTCTATACCAACCATCACCGCCCCCAGCTGTCACGTCCATGCAGGAGCCTTGAGTACAACGCCTTCAACGGCCCTCTACCCGCCACCCTTCCCTCACCCCCCTACTCTTCTTCATCCTTTGCCTCCCCTCCCTGTCTCGCCCTTCTCTATCCCAACCATCTCTGCTCCCAACCATCACCGCCCCCAGCTTTCACGTCCATGCAGGAGCCTTGAGTACAACGCCTTCAACGGCCTTCTTCCCGCCACCCTTGTGCAGCCCTCTCTTTTCGTCACCCTCGTTTCCCCTCTCTATCTCGCCCCTCTCTACCCCATCTATCAATCACACGCCCAACCATCTCTGCTCCCAACCATTACTGCCCCCAACTGTCACGTCCATGCCACGGCCATGCAGGAGCCTGGAATACAACGCCTTCACCGGTCCTCTTCCCGCCACCCTTGGCTCCCTCACCACCCTCGCGTACCTGTGAGTTGCCACCTGCATAGATGAAACACACCTCGACTCGTCCTCAAAAGTGGTGCAAACGTTGCTTCTCCTCAGTCAAAACTTCCCCGCTTCCCTCGGTTCTCTCACCACACGCCTCGTGTCTCGTCTCTGAGAGTTCCAGGCTCCAGGTGTACACATCTTTTTTTTCTGCCCTAAAACGTGCATACTCACTGTGTTTACTGCGCATACACCTTCGTGACTTCTTTGTTGCCCTCCCTCATCCTGCGTGCAGTATCGTAGACAACACATCGCTCACCTGCCCCTCCACCCCAGCCTCCTGTGAGGTGCCTCAGGACCCTCTATCCGTCTTCTGTGTCGACTGCCCCACCTTCTACTTGAATTCCACCATCCCCCGCCCTTGTTTCCCTCCCTCATTCCCCTACCACGCAGTAACCTCGACAACACATCGCTCACCTGCCCCACCACCCCAGCCTCCTGTGAGGTGCCTCAGGACCCTCTATCCGTCTTCTGTGTCGACTGCCCCACCTTCTGCTCCCAGTGCTCTGCTGCTGGTAAGCCTCTCTGATTCCTGCCGCAGCTCATGTCTCACCTACCTGTCTTGAAAAGTTTCAAGAACGCATACAACCTTACTCCTTCGGCTTTTGACCATCTAGATCTGTAAACGTGCAGTCTGATCCCTGCCTCTCTCTTCAAATTTTTGAGAATTCTCAAAAATCAAACCAACGGGCAGTCAAATCCCTGGCTCTCTCTTCAAATTGACTTTTGAGTCGACTCAAAAGTCACCTCGTTTTGAGTCAACTCAAAATTCATCTGTAGACGGGCAGTCAGATCCCTGGCGCTCTCTTCAAATTGTAAATCCCCCACATGCCATGTCACCTGCTCTGCCACTTGTCAGCCTTTCCCGCCCACCTGCACTCCCTCCTACTCCTCCTTCAACTTCTCCTGCTGCTACCAAACCCTTGTCCCTTGGCCCCTTTCATTCACTCTTCTTCCATTCCCTTGACTGACACCTAGCCCCACAGTCCCTTCGCTTCCGTATCTTTTTGAATCAGTTGCATAATCCTGTCCTTAGCTCCGTGGTTTATTTTATCGTATGACTGGTACGGTATTTGTCATTCCTATTCCCTCTTTCCCCATGCCTTCTATGCTAACCTCAAAGCTCCACAAGCCCCGCCGATCCAGCCACCAGCAGCAGCACCACCAGCAGCAGCACCACCAGCGGCACCATCAGCATCAGCACCAGTACCTTCGCCAGTCCCTCCTCCACCATCCCAACCACCAGCTGCAGCACCAACAGCAGCACCACCCGCAGGGCCACCATCACCAGCGCCGACGTCTCCATCACCTCTATCTCCTTCCATCAGCCCATCCACCCCATCCCCACCATCCCCACCACCAACAACAACAACACCACCATCACCATCACCATCACCATCACCACCAGCAGCAGCAGCAGCACCACCACCAACACCACCAGCACCGAAACCTGCCTCGCCAGTGGCTGTGAGAGCCCTCCACGCCAATGCAATGACGGCTTTTGTGCTAGCCCTCCTGATTGCTGCCTTTTAATGCGAGCGTTCATGTCAATATCAACATGATTTTGTGAAGAGTATGACTGTATGATGAGCTATATTCATTGTTGTCCATTTCTTAGCATAATTAAAGGTGAACATAGGAGGGAGGATCTGCGCATGGTGGGTTTTCTGCTAGAAGCTATGCACACATTGCACCTGCATTAGTCATTATCAGTTTGTATTGCCATTTTATTTGAGCTTCTACGTTCATCACGTCTGTCATAGAACAGTGTATTGTTGCACATCGGGCGAGGTTGTTTGATAATATGGTGTATGTGCCACATCAGAATTTTCTCTGCCGTGATTTCTGTTCGTGCCAGGTTGAATTTGCGAGGTTGTCTCCGACCAAGCGAGGTTGGTCATGCGGGTCGTATGAGTGTGTGGGACTTCGCGATTCGGGTCCTCCTCCCCTTTTCGCTCCAGGAGTTTTCCCCACCACTTTGGCATGGAAACTTCCAGCAACCTCCAATGTTCGTCGTGACGTGACAGCCACGGAAGTTGAGGCGTAGGTCAACGCAGGGTCAACGAGTTGAGTCGGGCTCTGCATCCCCTGCCGAGCTCTCCCGGTTGCATATCGAGTATGAAACAGTCGAAGCTGTCTCCATGCTGCCAACACAGACCAATTCGATCACGTATTCCCCTCTCTCACATCACCGACACAAATTGTACTTCATCGTTCAACGATCACTTTATCTTCGTGTCGAAAGCTCTATCTTGTGCCGCACAAGATCGTCTAAACCTATCTTGTGTCGGCGGCCGACACGTCTTGCGAGTAGCCTCTTCAAGACCCCTGGGTCTGCCTTTCCGCCACTCGCTCGCGTGATTTTTACAGCCTTGACTCACTGAGTTAGCATGGGTCCAAAGATGGGTGTATTTCCCACAAAAGTGGCACTTACCTTTCGCGCTCATGACAATGCTTCCGGCGGTTTCCCGCGCCCTAGGAAGCAGCGAACCTGTCTCCGCCGCACGAAAAGCGTCGCCTGAAAGCGTGGCGACGAGTGGTAGTAAGGATGCGCAGGGATTTAGTTTCCCTCGGCGGGCAATACGGCGTCTAATGGGGGGACCCAGCGACCAGATCTCCGTATCGCCCGCATTGCAGCCGAACAGCGCTTCTGCAACTCCGGCGGGGGTCCAGCAACCCTCCGCTCTCCCTTCCGCCGCTTCCGGCGCCTCCCCTCCGAGGGCAAGCTTGAGGCTCATTCCCCTTCGTGGCGCGAGATCTGCGCGAGCCGCCGAGTCGCCATACGCAATAGTACCGAATTCCACTGTAACGGCCCAAAGCGCGTCCGCGACGCGGTTCGTCCCTCTCAGGCTGCGCCTCGGGAAGATTCAGCACCAGCAGCAGCGGCGCGAGGTGGAGGGCGAGACGGACATAGCGAACCAGGGCGACCCGATACTGGTCTATTCGAAGGAGTACTTAATCTACTATGGAAACTGGCCCGAGGGTTCGGGTCAGGATGTGATTGAGAATTTCAAAAATTCGTTGGGCGGAGACACGGGGAACCGGGGCGACCCGGCGGGGGAGAACAGTGTGCGTAGTAATTGGGACATCTCGACCAACTACTACCAGAATAACGACGACGGCTCTCAGACGTTCGTCAGTCCCGAGGTGGGTGTGTATGATAACGCCCTAAGCCCCGTGTCCCTTGTCCCGTGTCCCTAGTAGTCGACGCGTCACGTGTCGCTTCATTTTTTGTCGCCACCAACTGCCTCTCGCCTCACATCGTTTCGCTCCATTCAGTTCACTTCACTTCCCATTCTCTCTGCTTTCACCCTACACACCCCTCACCCGAATTGTTTTAACACAACACACCCCTCACCCCAACACACCCCTCACCCCAACACACCCCTCACCCCAACACACCCCTCACCCCAACACACCCCTCACCCCAACACACCCCTCACCCCAACACACCCCTCACCCCAACACACCCCTCACCCCAACACACCCCTCACCCCAACACACCCCTCACCCCAACACACCCCTCACCCCAACACACCCCTCACCCCAACACACCCCTCACCCCAACACACCCCTCACCCCAACACACCCCTCACCCCAACACACCCCTCACCCCAACACACCCCTCACCCCAACACACCCCTCACCCCAACACACCCCTCACCCCAACACACCCCTCACCCCAACACACCCCTCACCCCAACACACCCCTCACCCCAACACACCCCTCACCCGAATTCGAGACAGGTCATGTTGGACGGCACCGTGCCGGTCACGGACGACTGTTTTAACGGCTGGGAATCCATCGACGGCACTTTCACGGACGACGGATCTGACGGCTGGGAATCCATCGACGGCACTTTCACGGACGACGGATCTGACGGCTGGGAATCCTCCGACCATAGGAGTGAGTCATGCGCGTGATTTTACTGTTGGGAATGTGTATGTCACTGGAGATGATCCTTAAAGTGGATCCAATGGCTGCAAACTCATCTGAACAGGGATGAGTGAGTCATGTGAGTGAGTGAGTGATTTTGCTGCTGGAACTTACAGCAAAACAGGACCGAACCGCGCTTGGTTGACTTTTGAGTCGACTCAAAAGTCAACTCTGTGAGTGAGTGAGTGATTTTGCTGCTGGAAATTACTGCAAAACAGGACCGAACCGCGCTTGGTTGACTTTTGAGTCGACTCAAAAGTCAACTCTGTGAGTGAGTGAGTGATTTTGCTGCTGGAACTTGCAGCAAAACAGGACCGAACCGAGGTGACTTTTGAGTCGACTCAAAAGTCACCTTGCTGCTGGAACTTACACCAAAACAGGACCGAACCGCGCTTGACTTCGACTCATGCTGGTCTCTCCTGCCGTGATTGCCTGCTGTGATTGCCTGCTGAACTAACGTCTGTCGTGATTGCCTGCTGAACTAACGTCTGTCGTGATTGCCTGCTGAACTAACGTCTGTCGTGATTGCCTGCTGAACTAACGTCTGTCGTGATTGCCTGCTGAACTAACGTCTGCCGTGATTGCCTGCTTCCTGCTGTCCCTCGCCCGCCATTGTTCTCCAGTCTACACGCAAGACACTTACGGAATCTACCTCGTGCTCGCGATCGCTTGTTGGCTACTAATAGCCCTTAGTTCACTCTACGCGTACTACTTAAAACCCGCGGGCCAAGAAGTTCAACGTTAGGAAGCTTCTACCTCACGCAATGAGTTCTCCACCTGACCACTTGCAAGGGTCCACAGTTCTATAGAGATCCTCCAAGTGAATACGCACTAGAGTAGTCCCATACTGCGTAGCGTCTCGTTGATCAATTGTCTCGTCTCAAGACGTCAATACGTTAATATAGGAACCTTCTCCCATGAAAGATGTATTCATAAAGGCTGTTCACAAACAAAGACAAGAGAAGAGAAATGTGCTCACCCACCAAAAGCAAACGCAAAGACTCATAAAGGTGCGAGTTGTTTTTTTTTCTAGTCGACTCTTCCCGCCACCCTCGGTTCCCTCACCACACTCGCTTACCTGTGAGTAGCCACCTGAGCAGTGCCAGTAGCTTCTGAGAATTCTTTGAGGTCAAATCTACCGGCCACTCTCGGTTCCCTCACCACCCTCGCCTACCTGTGAGTTGCCATGCCACCTGCACACAGAGAAAACAAATCTCGACTCGACCTGTGACTCTCCAGCGATTTTGTGTGCGAGTTGCTTTTCCATAGGCGACTCTTCCCGCCACTCTCGGTTCCCTCACCACCCTCGCCTACCTGTGAGTTGCCATGCCACCTGCACACAGAGGAAACGAAGCTATACCTGTGACTCCTCTCTTCAGCAACTGGAGAGACATTTGTGATAAAGGAAGTGTTTTGAGATGTCTCGAAACACTTCTCCACATTCTACTCTTCGCGTCACCCCCCCTCCCCTCCCCCCCCACACCATGATGCTGCAGGGTGTTTTTGAAAATTCTCAAATACACCCTGCAGCATCTGAGACGCTTCTGACAAAGGAAGTGTTTCGGAATGTTTCGAAACACTTCTCCACATTCTACTCTTCGCGTGAACAAGTTATTACCATTTCACCCCCCCTCCCCCCCCCCACAGCATACTCTCGTCTTCCCTGCCATACACTCTGCTTAAAATTTCCCTCCCTTTATCCATCTTCACTCCCTCAACCCACCGCAGTAACGTAGACAACTCATTGCTCACCTGCCCTACCACTCCAGCGTCCTGTGAGGTGCCTCACGCCCGATTTTAGGCTTCTGTGTTGTTCACTCACATACATTCGTGATTCCTTGTTTCCCTCCCTCATCCTCCCACCAGTAACGTAGACAACACATCCCTCACATGCCCCACCACCCCAGCCTCCTGTGAGGTGCCTCAGGACCCCCTAACTGTCTTCTGTGTCGACTGCTCCGCCTTCTGTTCTCAGTGCTCTGCTGCCGGTAAGCCTCTCTGCTTCTTGCCGCAGCTCATTTCTCGTTTCTGCTGCCTCTCATGTTGGAGTCACTTTTGAGAATCCTCAAAGGTCGCCCTCTGTCTTCTGTGTCGACTGCCCCACCTTCTGCTCCCAGTGCTCTGCTGCCTCTTTATTCAAACTCTAAATTTCCTGTTTGCTACGTCAGCTGCTCTGCTGCTTGTCAGCCTTTCCCTCCCCCCCCCCCTCTACCACCTCACTCTTCCTCTTTCGCCTTCTCCTGCTGCTATCACAAAAATGTCCCTTGTCTCCTCTCATTTACCCTTCTTTCATTCGTTCGATGTCATCTAGTTCTGCGATTCCTTCGTTTCCGTTTTTTTCCCGGGCGGTTGCAAACTCTTGTATCCTTTGCTCCGTGGCCTGTCGCATGACTGAAACCTGTCATCCCCTTTCCCTCCTTCCCATGCCTTCTATGCTAACCTCAAAGCTCCTCAAGCCCCACCGATCCAGCCACCAGCAGCAGCACCATTGGCAGCATCACCACAACCAGCAGCACCCTCACCAGCAGCACCAGTACCATCAGCGCCATCACCCTCAGCACCAGTACCTTCACCAGTGCCGCTTCCACCATCCCAACCACCAGCTGCAGCACCAGCAGCACCGCCATCCGCAGCTCCACCATCACCAGTGCCACCATCACCATCACCTTCCATCAGCCCATCCACCCCATCCCCACCATCCCCACCCTCCACACCATCCCCACCACCTACAACACCACCATCGCCATCACCGCCACCACCTTCACCCAAACCTGCCTCGCCAGTGCTTGTGAGAGCCCTCTCCACCAATGCAATGATAGTTTTCGTGCTAGCCGTCATGATTTTTGCCTTTTAATGAGTGATAAATCCTCACGGTTGTTGTTTATATCTGCACTGCACCACGAAGGTTTCGCGATGGGGCATGAGCTCTACCGGTGTGTTGGACGTATGGCATCGGTGTTATTTATCTGCACCTTGCAGAAGTTTTGCGAACCCCTTGTTCCAACACATCTACCATATCTGAGATCATGCTTGTTGTGAACCTGTAACGATCCTGAATTTTATCTCAGGACAGTTTAGTGTACATATCACGTCCGAATAATTCTAACCCGGAAAACCGGTCAATGTTTGTGGTATTGAAATTCGTGAGGAAAACCGGTTTCGCGATTCGTAACCCGGAAGGCTTGCTTCGCGAACAATTCTCTCACTAAGCGAAGAAAATTATTTACCAGTTTTTTCTGGCGAAGCTCGAACGAAATTGAGGTGGTGCACCAAGCGAGTCGCATGCGTGCGCAAAATCCGCGATTCGGACAGTCGTTCTCGTCAACAGAGAATTACCAAAATATTTTCCCCTCCCACACAGTCCAGAAATTTCCTCAGGAGTTCGGCAACAGAACAAACAGCCACCTCTCCCACCACTCGGCAAGGTAAAGTCCAACAACACGGCAGCTAGTACCTCCAATAATTGTGACTTCCAAGCAACCTCCAATAATCGTGAGTAGAGATCGAGCCGCCGCCAAAACTGCGACGTCAGTCCGACGATCTTGAAATAGCGAGCCCGCAGGGAAGATTCCTGTGCCGGACAAGCGGTCCGAGAATCGGGATTGCATCACTGACCAGTTAGCATCCGTGCAGTCCTGGTGACGTCGCGTGGGTTGCGCGTCTCGGCAATACGTTTCGTCCAAGCTGGGATGAGCTATAGGCCGCGAAACAGTCGATTCGGGCTCTGCATCCTCAGAGCTCTCCAGATTCCGTATCGAGTATAAAATAACAATGGTATCTCCAGGTTATACGTCGATAGCGCATCCGTCTCGCGCATTGTCTGATTTCTAAGCCACTGCTAATCGCGTTTCGTCGTCGGACAGACATTTTGTCGTCGCAGCGGCGCGCTATCTCTTTGCCTTCCCGCCGCCACCGGTCTTGGAAAGAGCTTCTTCAAGTCTTACCGTCTTGGTCTGTCATTCCACCAGTCACAAACTCTCCGGTTCGCTTTACTCACTGCATTGACTCATGGGACCGAAGATGGGTGCATTTTCCACAAGATCGACCCTTACCTTTCTGGTCGCACTCGTAACGACGCTAGCAGCGGTTTCCCACGCCCTCGGCAGCAGCGAATCAGGCGCAGGGTCACTTACAACGTCCGGGCTAAAAAAGGGTATCCCTCGGCGGGCAATGAGGCGTGTGATGCGGGGACCCAGCGATCAGATGTCTGTATCTCCCTCTGAGACGCCCGCATTGCGGCCGAACAGCGCTTCTGCTCCTCCGGCGGAGGACCACCAACCTTCCCCTCTTCCTTCCGCCGCCGCTTCCGCCGCTCCTCCGGGGGCAAGGCTCATTCCCCTGCGTGGCGCGAGATCTGCGCGAACCGCCGAGTCGCCATACGCAAAAGTGCCAAATTCCACTGTAACGACCCAGAGCCCGTCCGCGACGCGGTTCGTCCCTCTCAGGCTGCGCCTCGGGAAGCTGCAGCACCAGCAGCAGCGGCGCGAGATGGAGGGTGCGACGGACATTGCGAACCAGGGCGGCCCGATACTGGCCTACCCGAAGGTGTACTTAATCTACTATGGGACCTGGCCTGAGGGGGCCGGGCAGGATGCGATTGAGAATTTCATAAACTCGCTGGGCGGGGATGCGGGGAACCAGGGGGACCCGACGGGGGAGAGCAGCGTGCGACGGTGGTGGGACATTTCGACCAACTACTACCAGAATAACGACGACGGCTCTCAGACGTTCGTCAGCCCCGAGGTGAGTGTGTTGGTGCCCCGTGCCCCCGTGCCCCGTGCATTTGCTTTTCTCGGGGAAACATGATGTTTGTTGTACACTTACAAACACGAAGATGCGGTCGTGTTTTAAAATATGTTTCGAGTCTTTTTGTCGTCGCCTGCTATTCCTCTCACCTCGCATCATTTTCGCTTCATGTTCTTATACTATTCGGGCTCACTACTTTTACACCCGACACCCTCACCCGAATCCGAGTCAGATCGTGTTTGGCGACACGGTGACAGACGAGGGATCCAACGGCTGGGAATCCATCGATTTGGGGACGAGTGAGTCATGCGTGTGTTTTTTCTGCTGGAACCGCGCTGCTCGCTTCGTTGTCATGCCATGCCATCATTGCCTGATGCCTCTCGTATTTCAATCGTACTTCCTCAACCCCACCTTTTCACTCACCCCACCCATTTGCTTCCACCCACCCATCCACTCCCCCCCAACCCTTTCCTCCCCCCCTACCCTTTCATCTCAAACCCCTCCCTTTTCCCCCGCCGCTCCGTCCCCCAACCCCTTTCCTCGCCAGTCGTCAGCGCGCACGTCGGAACGGAGCTGCCCGTAGACACTGACGGAATCTACCTCGTGCTCACGAGTGCTGACGTCAAGGTTGACGGATTCTGTGACGAATTCTGCGGATTCCACACCTCTCATACTCTGGATTCGGGAGAAAATGTCGCTATTGGTTTCATTGGGCATCACGACCTCTGCTGCAAATACGGCGAGTGAGTGTCGACTCCGTGTTGTACAAGAATGAGAGTGAGGGAGTGAGTGGTACTCCGTGCTATGTTGTAGTCGACTGAAAATTCACCATGTTTGCATTCATCGGGCACCACGACCTGTGCTGCAAATACGGCGAGTGAGTGTCGGCTTCGTGATTTACGAGAATTGCAAACTTGAGGGTGGGTGAGAGATTGTGCAGGAACACCATTTTCCTTACCAATTCTCAACTACTATTCCACCAAGTAGACTACTTGTTTCAGCACCACAGCCCAAATCCATCACTTACCAACCGTATTCCACATCCCCAAACCCATCCAGCGTCACGCCCAATGGCATGCCTGGAATAGACGGCATGATTTCCACCATTGCTCACGAGATTACCGAGGCTGCTACCAACCCTGACGTCTCGTCCGGGTGGATGGCCTCTGACGGCGAAGAGAATGCCGATATGTGCGCGTGGCAGTATGGCGACGTTTCGCAGGATACTGATGGAGATGGAAACACTTATGATTATAACATGGTGGGGAACGATGGGATGCGGTTCATGGTTGAAGGTAACTGGGACCTCATTACCAATTCATGCCAGATTCAAGCACAGGATGATGGGTACTAGAATTGGAATGATGAATCCTTGGCATGTTGGGTCCTGGTCCAACTCCTTGTTGGGAGTGTTTTCAATGCCTGGGTATGCAAGCTAGAAGTCACGTTGTGGCTTGATGGCTATCAAGAATAAAGGGGCTAGTTGTGTCCTCCTATATCTGCATGTGGTCTACTGGATTTACCCTGTGCTTCTGGTATTTATGATAGTAATTGCTTGATTTGCGTGCCAGTGTTTTTATCCATGAACTTTACTCTGATTGGTTTTGGTGAACCCTATGTGTGTTTGGCACGGCAATTCCTAAGATACCCGAAACTATAACGGCTCAGGTAAAAACGAGAAATCCAACCCCATTCCAACACTCCATCTAAGATCACTATTTGCCATTTCCGACAGTATCCGTGTTTCCCGCGTAGTTGCTTTGCATAGCAGCCTCGCTAGAGTGCGCGCTTTAGACACCACCTGCTTCCTCGGCTACTGCTCCAAGTTCCTCTGTGCTTTAGTTCCTTACGCGTGGTTATATTTGGAGCCGCTCTCGTTGTAGCTCACATAGTGGCCTGATAGCAGTTCGCGGGATTTATCGTTTATGTTCACTGAGATTGCGATTCATCGGGAATTCCGCGGTCCGCCGCGAGTGACGGCGAATGCGGTTTGCGTGTAAGGCAAGGAGCTAACCGATGAATGATTGCCCAAGCGACGGTTTAAAACGTCGTCGCGATTCGTCCAGCCTCGCGAATCGACCGTCGAAGCTTGCCAAGGTCCATTCTTGGCAACTTTTCGTTGATCGTCTCGACTGCTGACCGTTGATCGTCGATCGTCGATCGTCGATCGTAGATCGTCGCGATGCACGGTCGGCCGCGAGTGACGGTGAAGGCGGAGGGCAGCGCCGCGGGCCAGCAGAAGGCGGCGGAGTCGAACAAAAAGGCGCTTCGGCTGCGCGCCTTGCAGGAGAAGGTGCTGACGTGGCACCAGCAGAACGTGTGAGTGGCCGAGGGGGGTCGTTAAATATGCCACTAGTAGAGGCAATTTGTTTCAGTTCAGTGGCATTTTGCAGGGGTCGGACTTGAAGAGTGCTTTAGGTTCGACTAAAAAGTCATCAGGATTCGCGGAGAGAGTGCAGTGCAGTGCAGTGCAGTGCAGTGCAGTGCAGTGCAGTGCAGTGCAGTGCAGTGCAGTGCAGTGCATCGTAACTCTCCGCATCGCATTTTCATAAATATAATCTACCGCAATAAGGCTTTTCTCCCCTCCCTCCGCCCGCCAGCGCTGCTCTCCTAGAGCAGAACCCTGACGAGTACGTGGCATGGAACTACCACAAACATGCCTTTTCCATCTTCCCTGCTCCCCTTCCCTTCCCCCCCCCGTCTCCTCCTCCCCCCCTTCCTCTCTCCCCACCCCCACCGCCCACCCTCTGCCTGTTCTGTTCCGACCAGTTACTCGCCCGAAGCACTTGCCGCCAGCGCTGCTCTTTTGGAGCAGAATCCTGATGTGTACGCTGCACAAACAGGCGTCCTCCCCCTCCCCTCCCTCCTGCCATACCACTTTCCATCAGTTACTCGCCCGAAGCACTTGCCGCCAGCGCTGCTCTTTTGGAGCAGAATCCTGACGTGTACGTATGCGACGTGGAACTAGCGCAAGAAGGCCTTCCTCCTCCTCTTCCTTCTCCCCCTTCCCCTTGCTTTTCAGCTATTCGGCCGAGGCACTAGCTGCCAGTGCTGCTCTTTTGGAGCAGAACCATGATGTGTACGCGACGTGAAACTACCGCAATCCCTTTTTCCCGCACCTTTTCCCCTTCCTCTTGCCTTTCAGTTATTCGCCCGAGGCACTAGCTGCCAGCGCTGCTCTCCTAGAACAAAACCCTGACGTGTATGTGACGTGGAACTACCGCAAGAAGGCCTCCTTTCCCCTCCTTCTCCCCTTCCATCTTACTTTCAGCTATTCGCCCGAAGCACTAGCCGCCAGCGCTGCTCTTTTGGAACAAAATCCCGATGTGTATGTGACGTGGAACTACCGCAAAAGGGCTTTTGTGCACCGATGCGGCGCCCTGGAGGCAGGGGCGGATGGGAGCAGGGAGGGGAAAGCGGTGCAGAGGGGTGCGGAGGTGAAAGAGGGGGAGAAAGAGGCGCAGGGGAAAGAGGCGCAGGGGGAGGGGGTATCAGAGAAGGGAAAGGTTGGGACGGATGGGGCAATGGGGGAGGTGGAGAGTGCGGGAGGGAGGGATGGCAATGGGGAGGAGAGTGAAGTTGGGGGAGAGAATGATGGGAAGCAGGGAGAGGAGCAGGAGAGGGTAGAACGGGAGCGAGAGGAGCGGGTGAGGAGGGAGGAGGAGAGGAGGGAAGAGGAGAGGAGGGAAGAGGAGAGGAGGGAAGAGGAGAGGAAGATAGAGGAAGCTAAGGGTAAATTGGCTGACGAAGAGCTGAAACTGGTGAGTAGTGGGAGTGTGACTGACAGTATTAATGGCGCAACATATGTGAGTCTGACATACATGAGTCTCGAAAACCGACGAAAAGCACAAACTGGCAAATAGTGGGAGTGAGTGACTGATGGTGTGATTGGCTTGGCACAATGTGTGAGCCTGCACCATGGGGTTTGTTTCTGTGTCCTAAAACAGCAAGAGTTGATGGAAATAAGGCCTCCGCAGCCCACCTGTTTTCTTTCGACAGCTCCTGCACAATGTGCGAGCCTGCACAAGAAGACTTCTGAGACGTCTCAAAAGTTGACTGATGGTGTGATTGGCACAATGTGCGAGCCTGCACGAGAAGGTCACTAAGCGTGTTTTTCTCTCTTGAGACTTGAGTGTCCTTTCTTGAGTGCTCGATAGAAGAAGCGCTATGAAGCGAACCCAAGAGCCTTTTGAGTCGATCCAAAAGTCTAACCCACTCGTCATCTCCCTCCATCCCGTTCCCCCCTTTCCAACTCTCCCCCCATACACACACACGCACATCAGATAGAAGCAGCCCTACGAACCAACCCCAAGTGCTACGGCGCCTGGCACCACCGCAAGTGGCTACGTGCCCTCTTAACCACGGTTCCTCGGCACATCTGTGATGTAGGGAGGGGTGGTTACCGCTCGACCTCCCTTAACAACCCCTCCTCCTATTTCGCCCCTGACTTTCCCCAACTCTCCCTCCAACCCAACCCCACCCACACGCACAACAGATAGAAGCAGCGCTACGGACCAACCCCAAGTGCTACGGCGCCTGGCACCACCGCAAGTGGCTCTTTCCCCCTCCCCATATTCTGATATTCCTCCCATCACGCACACTCACATCAGATAGAAGCAGCGCTACGGATTAATCCAAAGTGCTATGGCGCCTGGCACCACCGCAAGTGGCTCTTCGCCCTCTCTCCCCCCTCCCCACACCCTGTTATTCCTCCCGTCCCCCACACTCACAACAGATAGAAGCAGCCCTACGAACCAACCCCAAGTGCTACGGCGCCTGGCACCACCGCAGGTGGCTCTTCGCCCTCTCCTCCACCGAGCCTCTCCCGAGCCTTGGAGCCAGCCTCGGGCCGAGCCTGCAGCAGGTTCGGATCAACCTGCGGTCGGAGGCTCGGATTGCCCGGGAGCAGAAGCTGCTGGGGATGATGCTGAGTGCAGATGATCGGAATTTCCATGCCTGGGACTACTGGAGGTAACGGTGGAGAGGGATTGAGAGCGGTGATGATGGGTGGATGTGGTAGTGATGCAGAAGCTGCTGGGGTTGATGCTGAGTGCAGATGATCGGAACTTCCATGCCTGGGACTACTGGAGGTGAGATAGGGATTGAGAGCGATGATGATGGGTATGTGCGGTGGTAATGCAGGTGCTGTGCTGTGAGTAAACTTATGCTGACTGCAGATGACCGGAACTTCCACGCCTGGGACTTCTGGCGGTAACAGTGGAGAGGGATTGAGAGCGGTGATGCTGGGTGTGTGTGGTTGTAATGCAGGTGCTTCTGTTGGTTACAATTATGTGAGTGCAGATGATCGGAACTTCCACGCCTGGGACTACTGGAGGTAATGGTGGATATCGGTTGAGAGCGGTGATGATGGGTGTGTGTGGTGGTGATGCAGGTTCTCTGGGTTAAGATGATGTTGAGTGCGGATGATCGAAACTTCCACGGAGGTAATGATGGAGAAGGGTTGAGAGCGGTGACAACAATCGGTATGTGTCGTATTAATGCAGGTTCTGTGGGTTGCAATGATGCTGAGTGATGATCAGAACTTCCATCCCTCTCTTATTGGAGTTGGTGGCAATGGGTGTGTGTCGTTAGTTTGCAGTTTCTGTGGTTACCAATGGGCATCATCTCTCCTTTTGCCATCCCTATGACACTATTCTCCCCTCACTCTCTTTTTTCTCGTTTGCCACCTCTGTATGTTGCTCTCTCTCTTCTGCAACCCGCTTGCGTATGCCCATCCCAACCCATCCCAACCATGCATGCAGGTTTATCTCCCATGTGGCCCACATATCACCATCCACGGACCTGGCGTTCACCATGGGTCGAATTAATTCCAACTTCAGCAACTACAGCGCGTGGCACAGCAGGAGGTGAGACGAGTGAGAGGGGTCGAGGCGTTCAGCTAGGACACCGCTACTCAGTGGGCGCTAGGAGGTGCCAACTTCTATCTACTGTGACCATCCAAGGACCTGGCGTTCACCATGGGTCGAATTAATTCCAACTTCAGCAACTACAGCGCGTGGCACAGCAGGAGGTGAGACGAGTGAGAGGGGTTGAGGCGTTCAGCTAGGACACCGCTACTCAGTGGGCGCTAGGAGGTGCCAACTTCTATCTACTGTGACCATCCAAGGACCTGGCGTTCACCATGGGTCGAATTAATTCCAACTTCAGCAACTACAGCGCGTGGCACAGCAGGAGGTGAGACGAGTGAGAGGGGTTGAGGCGTTCAGCTAGGACACCGCTACTCAGTGGGCGCTAGGAGGTGCAAACTTCTATCTACTGTGACCATCCAAGGACCTGGCGTTCACCATGGATCGAATTAATTCCAACTTCAGCAACTACAGCGCGTGGCACAGCCGCAGGTGAGGCATTCAGCGAGGACACTGCTATTCAATCCAAGGGTGCTAGGAGGTGCCAACTTCTATCTACCGTGGCCATCTGAGCACCTGACAATTAGAAAGGGAAGTTTTGAGACTTCCCAGGTGCCTGCCAGGTTTTGAGACGGCCCAAAACTTCACTTTCTACACGTGGCTTCTATCTACTGTGGCCATCTCAGCACCTGGCGTTCCACATGGATCGAGTTGATTCCAACTTTAGCAACTACAGCGCACGGCTTAGTCAGAGCGGGTGGATGCACATACCAGCTCTGGCTGCTCCCCTCCCCTCCCCCCAGCCTTCTCTCAACTCTCCCTTCCCCCTGGGTTCTTCCCCCCCACTCCATCTCTGCGTTCCCTCTCCCCTCTTCCTCCCCACAGCAAGCTGCTGCCAAAGCTACACTCACACCAAGCACCCGTAGACGCAGGAGGGCTACCGCAGAAAGCTCTGGAGGAGGAGTGTGAGTTGGTGCGCCAGGCCTTCTTCACCGAGCCAGACGACCAGAGCGGGTGGATGTACCACCAACCACTGGCTGCTCCCACTGCCATCTCTCAACCTTCCCTGCTCCACTTGTCTGGCTCTCCCCCTCTCTTTCTTCCTTCTCCCCTCCCATCCACTTCCCTTCCCGCAGCAAGCTGTTGCCAAAGCTTCACTCATGCCAAGCATCCTTGGAGGTAAAAGCAGGACGAGCCACACCCTCTGCATCAGAGACACGAGGCCTGCCCCAGGAAGCATTGGAGGAGGAGTGTGAGCTGGTCCGCCAGGCCTTTTTCACCGAGCCTGACGATCAGAGTGGGTGGATGTATCAGCACTGGCTGCTGCAGCAGATCCTGCCTCCCCTGCCGCCCCACCTCCTCGCCTCCTGGCCTTCTCCTGGAAGCACCGTCTGTTTCAGCTTACCTGAAAATTCACCTGAGAAGTCTCCTGGAGGCGATTCTGCAGCTGTGGAGGGCGTTTCCGATGCTTCTGCCGGAGCTGCGGGCCAGGTTCGGATGTCGGCGGTGCTGGTGTTCTCCGAACCTGTAGTGGGGGTGACAAGAGAGAGTGTGTCTCTAACGGGGGCTGGGTTGGAGGTGGGTGAATGGAGGGCCGTGGGGGGGGAAGAGGCGTGGCTTTCCGGGCGGCTGGCTGGATGTGGGCGGGAAACGGGCGGCAATATGGGGTCGGAGAGAGCGTCTGTATGGACGGCGCAAGTCATTTGCTCCACATCTCATGAAGTTAAAGCAGCTGCTGCTACTACTGCAGCTACTGATGCTCTACTTCTGCTGTGGGTGGGAGGGAAACAGGCACGGGTGCCTCGTCGCCCACCATCTTGATCTCATGGGTGTTTGCCCGTCCATCCACTATCCGCGCCGCTGCCACTGGTCAGTCTCTCCTGCATCCCCACACGGACAGCAACAGCAGCGATGGCAGAGAGGGCAGCAGCAGTAGCAGCACCACCAATGGCAGCAGCAGCATCAGTGGCAATAGCTTCACGTTACAGCTGCAAGCAAACACTTTGAGTCCGCCTCAGACCCATGGTTCTGAGACTGATGCCAGTCACTCGCATGCGACTGTGCCGCCCATGAGCCTCCCCACTCACGACTGGTCCAACTTCCTCTGGCCATCATCCCCCTCACCTTCCCCCCCGGCTTCCGCTCCTGCTGCTGCTGATGGTGCTGCTGACGGCGATGCTGCTAGTGCTGGTGGTGTTACGAGAGGGCGCGAGCAGTGGCGGGTGGACGTGGTCCAACGGGAGATTGACATGTGTCGCGAGCTCATTGACCTGGAGCCAGATAGGTGCGTCTGTGGACCCAAGGAGCACCACTTAGTGGTGGGAGGGAGACATTACGAGGCTGCGGTGCGGCTTCTGTAGTTAGCGAAATCTGTTTAGAACTCTCAGGCTTGCGAGCTCATTGACCTGGAGCCAGATAGGTGCGTGGACCCAAGGAGCACCACTCTCAGGCTCGCGAGCTCATTGACCCGGAGCCAGATAGGTGCGTCTGTGCTGTGTGTGTGGTATCTCACCTCACCTCATCCCTTCCGTTCACCTTATGTGTCAAGCAACTCAGTAATTCCGCATGGCCCTTTTCCCGCATTTGTCCCCCACTTGTCTCCTAAACGCCCCCCCTCCTTGCAGCAAGTGGGCCCTCCTTTCGCTGTCTTGCCTCCTATCCACTCACTGAGTCACAAGTCCGCTTCCTCTTCCCCCTCCCCCCACCACCCTTGTTCCTCCCCTCCTTGCAGCAAATGGGCTCTCCTCTCTCTCGCTCGCCTCCTCTCCACACGCCGCCAGCTCCACCACCTCTTGCCGATCCTGCCCGTGCAGGCTCGGCAGGATGCCGAGGCTCGCGAGGAGGTTCGGTCGTTGCTTCGGCGGCTGGTGGGGATCGATCCGTACCGCAAGGAGTATTACCGGGACCTGCTAGAAGCGCTGGAGGGAGAGGAGGTGAGAAGGGTGTGTGTAAGGAGTGTGTGTTAATGAGGCAAGGGTGTGTGCAAGAAGAGGGGTTGCGAATTAGGTGAGGAACAGCAGCAGCATTGGCTGGTGGGGATCGATTCGTACCACAAGGAGTATTACCGGGACCTGCTAGAAGCTCTGAAGGGAGAAGAGGTACAGTTGGTGTGCAAGTGAGAAGGGCGTGTGAATGATGTGAGGGTGTGTGTAAGAAGCAGCGTTGGCTGGTGGGGATCGATCCGTACCACAAGGAGTATTACCAGGACCTGCTAGAAGCACTGGAGGGGGAAGAGGTACAGTGGGTTTGTGAATGAGGAGGTGTGTGAATGAGGAGGTGTGTGAATGAGGAGGGTGTGTGAATGAGGAGGGTGTGTGAATAAAGAGGGTGCATGTGTAACAGGAGTGCGTTTGAACAAGGTGAGGAGTTGAGCACAAGGAGGGAGCACCACACATTGCTAGTGGATCTGTTTGAAGCTTTGGAGGGAGAAGAGGTGTGGATGTAGTGTTTGGGTCGAGGGTGTGCGTTTACATCCGCACTGGACGACATGTAGTGCCCCATGTTCAACACTATGGGTCTAGGGAAGAGAGGGCAGGGGTTTGTTGTCCAGCGTGGGTGTGTGTCTGTACCATGGGGGCTGGTCTCAAGTACCGTGGGCCGGCTTGGCATGGGGGCTGGTCTCAAGTACCGTGGGCCGGCTTGGCATGGGGCTGGTTGCGTGGCAAACCGGACCTCGTGGTATCAAGTTTTGTTCCCTCGTTTGTCTTTCCCATGGTCACTTTCCTCTGTACATAACTCAGTTATACCGATTCTTCTCTTCAAAACAAATGTTCCTCTCAACTGCACTTCATACCTCTCAACCGAACCTCATACCTCTCAAGTGTTGCCCATACTTCTCACAGCTCTCCTTTCACCACAACTCCTCGTTCCCCCTCATTTCTCCCCCATTCCCTCCTCCCTTCTTTTCCCCCCTTCATTCGCCTTCTCCCCGTCTGTCTCAGGAAATGATGAACCAACACTCCCGTTCCTTCTCCTTTTCTTTCTCCTCCCTTGATGCTTTCTCTCTAATCACCCTCAGCCGACAGCCACTAGCAGTGTGTGATGCCCCTGAAAGCCATAAGCGAGTTCTCAGTCCAAAAGACGTGTTGAACCTCCTTGCTTTCACCATGATGCTGCAGGGTGTTTTTGAGAATTCTGCCCTTCTTGCTGAACACCCTGCAGCATCAAAGACGTGTTGAACCTCCTTGCTTTCACCCGTTGCCATTCTGCCCTTCTCCTGCATCCTTCTCCCATTCAACCCGTCAGGAAACACCCACCACGATGACGACCACCAGCAGCACCGCCACCACAGTGTGTCTGTCCCATCGGAACCTCTCCTGCCTGCCAGCGCCCCACCGCTTACTGCCACTCTCCACTCTACTGCCTTCACAAATTGGCACTCTGATTCGCATTGTGACTTAGATTCGTGTCAGTGCAAGGCCTTGAATGCTAGGTCTCAAGCACATGAGTGCAACAGTTTCTGTTGCCACCGGTAAGTGTTTAATCTTTTGGCGAGCAACTACCGTATGGTGTATAACCATTACTGATGGATGGAACATTACAAAAGCATTCTCCTTCCTAGCCTACTCTTCAGTACCTAGCTGCACGTATTTACTAGTGTAGTAGCTGCATGCTTGAGTGGTGCTTCTGCAATGTTCCCCCATCACCCTCATCATCTTCCACTGTCTTTTACAAGCTGAGGTAGAAAGTAAATCACACCCTCCCACCGATCACTCTCCCTGAAAGCGTTGCCCCGTCAGCACCGGAGAATCCGAGGAACAGGTCATCATTGGTGATCCCTTGGATCGATGCCAGCACATCTGCCACGTCAGCAGCTGACGCCCTGACGACATTGGCCAGCGACCAGGACACAGGGCTCATGGGCACCCACGTGCCAGGCAGGGCGAGGGCTGCTGAAGCAGCAGCGGTGCTGCAGGCGTTGCCCTTGAAAATGGCCTGCGAGTCCGGGGCCTTGGTCACTCCTGCTGCATACAGGTAGTACGTGACCAGATAGTCAGAACCACTGCATGGGGGGAAAGGAAAGGTAGCAGAGAGGAGGAATTGGAGCAGAGGGCGTCATGAGATATGGACCAACGTTCACAGCACTTTCTAAGAAACAGCGTATAGAAAAAACAAGTTAGAAAGCGTGGTGGGGGAGGGTACCTGCTGGACGGTGGGTCAACAAGAGTCAACACGAGTCAACTTACATCTTGAGGATCTGAATGTCAGCAGCGCCGGCTTGGAGAGACAGCAGGCCGTTGCATGACGTCAGCACGGCACGCAGCATGCCCGCCTGCTGGGGCAGAAGATTCGCGAGATTCGCCACCACGCTGCTATTGACACCAGCGCCGTTCAGAGCGGCATTCAAGGCGTTCAGCATCCCGGCGAGCGCGGACACGTTCCCGTTGAGCCCCGCGACTCGCTGCGTCACGGCCGCCAGCCGCTGCCTCACTGCCGCGCGGATCGCCGCACTCCGACTCGCCGAAGCCGCTGCGGTGGCTGCACTCGACACGCCCGCCGAGCCTACGCGCGAGCCTGCGCCCGAACGGATTATCCCCGCCAGGTCCTTGTTCAAAGCGTCAATGTTGCTGCTTATGGAGGAGATGTTGGACCGAATCCCGGAAACCTGAGAAAGCAGATCCGTGATGTTCAATGATGACGCCGAGATGTTCAGCGCGCTCAGATTGGCGAGGCTACTGTTCAAAGCAGCGAGGTTGGATTTTAGCGCGGATATCTGCGCCTGGAGCGCGGCGTCTGCGGATGCGTTGCTGCTGAGGGCCGCCGAGATCTGATCGAGCGATTTCTTGAGAAGCGCGTCGAGAGACGCGATCTGGCCGTTGAGGGACGACTGGAGGCCGGAGAGCGTCGAGTTGAGCGCCGCTGCGGGGTTGATGCTGCTGGCTGCTGCGGTTGCCGCGGCGACGGCTGAATTCAAGCCGGGTGGAAGACGGTTGGTGGGTAGACTGCCGACGCCGGGGAGAAACCGGCCAGCTTCGACTCGTTGTGTTGCCAAAAGCACTGGATTGAATGAAAAAACGAGGAGAGATGAGTTTCCGAGGAAGAAATGCAACTGAAAGTTCGTGACAGATGTGTTTTTCATTTGTAGCGCGTGAAGAGGTGCTCTCTGGCGCTGAAAAGCACGGCTTCAACTCGCCAAGTTGGCGAAGTGGCTCACCTGTGAGGACCAGAGCGACAAGCCCGAGTAGCGTGGAAGGAGCTGCTGTGCGTGCCATGATGATGGTCGAGCTACTATTTGTCGAGTTGAAAATTGAGCTACTACTATCTGGTTGAAGAGAGCTCAGGCAGGCGCTCGAAACGAAAATCGCTGTGATCTGTGAGTGTTTGAGATAGCGTGGTGCTGGAATGCTGATTTGGGTGCGTTCTGAGAGTTGATGCCCAAATCCTTTATGGTGTTCAATATATATGTTCGTGGGAGACTGCATGGAGACTTGGATTTGCAAGGTTTTGGTGCGGTGGAGCTAGAAATTTCGGAAATTTCAGTTCGGACCGCGGATTGCGTGCGTCTGATTGGTTTATCTCCTCTCATCGAGGCGCACGCGGAGTGGCTGGGAGCGGTGCTGTGAGCGAGGGAGGTTGGTCGGTCGGTCGGAGGCTGGTGCTGGCAGAACGGAACGAGTGTGAATGCAGTTGAATGGACGGGGGCAATTGCACCGAAAATGACAAGGCAATTGCATTGATAAGGCGCGGTTCTTCTATTGAAACTCGTACACTTTCATCTTTAGAACCATATTCCTAGGTTGTGTCAAAATCCTTTTTCTGGACTCTGGCCCAACTCACAAGTCTCACAAGTCGGTTGCACTCACAAGTATGAAATGCTCATAGTAAACAATCCAAGATACATACAGCATACTCTAGCTTCCTTCAGTGTAGAGTCAACTCAACACTACAACATCCAAAAGCCCCAGCTTCTACCAAACTAATTTCAGGTGCTTGTGGGACTATGCCCCAAAGCACTTGGCTGGCCCTTCCTAAATGAGCAATAGTACTGATGCCATTGTACATGCCAAGTCAAACTGTATTTGTTACACCAGGCTGGTATATTTGGTAGCCTAGGTTTATACCCATCTTCCTCATGCAGTGCACATATTATGTTTCTCACATGGTATCAGTTAGGTTAAGTCCGTGCTTCTGCTCAACTTCATCTAGCCTAGCCCGCCACCTACCTCGCCCCTAGGCCGCATGCCAGCCCTAGCGCCAGCATGCCAGACAGCCCTAACGCGCCCGTGAGAAGCCCGCCAGCGCGCACGCCAACAGCACGAGCGCCAACAGTGCGCAAGCCAACAGCGCGCCATCAGCGCCTTTTACTTACAGCCATTCATACTGTCGTTCCTAGCGCCGTTCTTAGCGCCGTTTCTAGCGCCGTTCCGACGCCGTTCCTAGCACCGTTCCTTGCGCCGTTCCCACCGCCATTCCTAGCGCAGTTCCTACCGTCGTTTCATTTGTCTTTCCTAGCGCCGTTCCTAGCACCGTTCCTAGCCCGCTACTCAGCACAGCTGTCGACTAGACCCCGCTAGCCATCGTCATGGCGTCCGACGGAGTCCTGCGCTTCGACGCCGATCTATTTTAGCACGTTGCTGCCGCACGCCACACTTCACCTCCAGAGCCAGCGTCAGGACGTTGACAAATCGGGTGAGCTGCTTGTTCCCCCCCCCCCCCCCCCCCCCCCGTCCCACCCCTCTTACTCCAGAGGCCACTGCGGCAGACCAGGAGACCTTTACTGTGCAGCGCAATACGTACTCGGTGTGGCAGTTACGCGATGCTGCTGCTCGCCTCGCTCTTAGTCGCCTCCCCCTGACCGCCTCTCGTCTGCAAGCCGCCTTGGTGCAACACTGGCAGGTCGCCGACTTGCAAGCCGCCTTCGAGCTGCGTTGGCGGTCATCCTGCCTTTGTGCTAGATTGTTAGGCCACTGATGTAGTCATGGTTGCCTTTGCCATTGTGCATCATTGTATCCAACCTTTACTAGTGAAACTCTTGCCAATCTGCCCTGTGAATGCGCAAGTAGAGAGAACACGAGCAAACGCTACAATCACACATACCACCCGTGCTTTCCCCTGTAGTCCAACTCCCGGTGCAGAGTGACTTCCGCATGGTGAGCGTTGACGGCCCCGCAAAATACCTTCAGATAGTAGCCATCTTACCACTTACGTAAGTCGTTGTTAGACCGGCAGCTGTCTTAGTCGCCATGGTAGGCCACGAGGCCGAAGCAGGCGTAGAGGATATCTTGCTAGCGAGAGAGGCTAGTATTCGGGCACGCCACACGGCTGGCGAGTTCGGCGAGGCTCCCTTGGAGGTGATGCTCCTTGACACTCGTGCGCAGTGGGCGCGCGAGCACCCTCCCCGACCTGAAGCAGACGGTGCGTCCGCCTCTTCCCGACCCGTGCACAATGAAGGCGGCGACGACGAGCCGACGTCGGTGGCCAAGCTGGCAACAAGGGCACGAGGGTGACTCGTGGAGTAATCACTACCGCCGACGGCAGGCGCGAGGGCTGCGGTCGACGGCGGCTGCAGGCAGCTCCCAAGGCGACGTCGGTGGACGAAGTCGCTCACCCTGCAGAGTGGAGTCGGGCCGACGTCGGCGACCCACTTTTCGGCTGGTCGGGACGGAGGGATTGCGCCGGCGTACGGCTACTTCAAGTTTTCGCCGGACAAAATCACCGTGCCAAGCTGCTGGAAGGTCGACATGACCTCTTGACATGGACGGGGTCGATTGAGCCCCACCTGGAGATTGCCGGACTGAAGAAGTTCGTCGACGACGACGTGCTGGCGCCTGACGAGGAGGACGCCGAGCTCTGGTCAGAGTTCCGCGCTGCTCACCTGCTGACCTTCATGGTCATTTTGCTGTGCTTCACGCCAATGATGCAGGTCGCCTCGAAGCCGTGCCGACTTCGGGTGGACGCCAGCCACCAAGCATGGCAATCCATAATGAGGACGTACAAGTCGACCGACGACTTGTACATCGGCCAACTGGAGCAGCGCCTAATCAACATCAGGATGGGAGCGCAGGAGCCAGAGACCGAGTACGGCGGATTTTGGTCGACCTACGGATGGTCGGCGTCGACTACTCGGTGGCGTCCTACGTCACGAATGTCGTCAAGGGTCTCTCGATAAGCTACAACCTGATGCGCCGGCTGCTGGCGATGCCCGGCGTGCGTGAGTCACTCAACGAGGACTCGTTGTCGAGCCACATCATCAACGACGAGTTCATGCAGGAGTCAGAGCGGCCCACAGAGCTCCTTCCGCAGGCGAATTACGTCGCCCCGACGAAGCAAGGACGTCAGCAGGGGCAACGTGGGAAGTCGGGCGGAGGTGGTAGCGGAGGTGGGAAGTCGACGTCAAGGACACTGACCACCTCTCCTACGACTGTCCCAACCGCGAGGAATCCGACGACAACGACCACGTCAACATCAGGACAACAAGCTGCGCAAGGAGAAGGATGCGTCGAAGCAGACGTCGACGGCGAAGGACGCCGACTCCTCCAGCGGCAACGCACGGGGCGATGGAGCGGCCTCGTGCTCGATGGTCGGCGTGGTGGAGCCGACGATCTCGCTGGCGCCGGAGGCCGGCGAGGACTTCAAGGCGGTCGCCGCCGGTGTGCACGCAAACCCGACGGTGGTGCTGCTCGACAGCGGCTGCTCCCATCATCTGATGGGAACGAAGGAGGCCTTTGTAGACATGCAGCCGAGCGGCGACGTGTCGGATGCCATAGGCCTCTACCTCCTTTGCTGCCCTTTCTCCATGTGAGAGGGTGACCTCCCACCCTTTTGCTCCTTAGTTCCCTCTTCTTCACTCTCTTGTAACCTTTCCTTCTGTCCCTCCCTTCTGCTCCTCTGTTCCCCTCCCTAGGCCCGTGCTCCTCCAGTCGTATTACCCACTCGAAAAATCCCCTGATCTAACGACAGTCTCCTCTTTCTCTGGCTGGCTCTGCTAGGAAGATAGCACCCACCATTCCACTATGTTGAGAAAACAAACAAACAAACAAGCAAGGAGTTCAGAGCAGGCTAGCTACCTATGTACAGTGCAAATCTGGGCTAGCTACTGACTTCTTGCAGAGGGCGTGGGGTGAGGCGAGGACCTGCACACACACGCCAACATCAAGCACATCCAGCAGGCAAACACACACCATCCGACATGCACTTCATCTCAACCGCGCAATCAGCCCACATATGTACAAACATGATCTGCACCGTCCGTGCTTCTTGGCTTGTGACCTCCCTTGTCAATCATCTCCACGGTCACCTTGCTTCACGTGAAACCCCCATCCTGACTGCCATCATTGTACACGCGGGGCGTCTGCATTCCTTCCCGCACCAGCTCGATTACCCCCACGCTGCATTTCTCCAGCAGTCACTCCCGAATGCCCGTCGCTACTTCGCTGCACGCCTTCCCGATATCGTACTTCGTGCTACACCGTCTACACCTCATGTCATGCGGAAAAGAAACTATACTCTTTCTTGTTTCGTGTGACAGCTGTCGGATGCCATAGGCCTCTACCTCCTTTGCTGCCCTTTCTCCATATGAGAGGGTGACTTCCCACCCTTTTGCTCCTTAGTTCCCTCTTCTTCACTCTCTTGTAACCTTTCCTTCTGTCCCTCCCTTCTGCTCCCGTGTTCCCCTCCCTAGGCCCGTGCTCCTCCAGTCGTATTACCCACTTGCCCCCTTCCGGGACCTGCCTGGCTCCTGCTGCTGGTCGTGAGGAACACCTTGCATCTTGCTCCCTGTCGCTCGCGCCACATTTGTCACGTGATCATCACGCTGCTCGCCCTCCTCCGACTCCAGCACCAGCACCCCTGAGGGCTTCACCTCCTTCACCACCCAGCGTTCGGCTGATAGCCCTATGTCCAGTGTGTCTTTCCTCGTCTTCCGGATGTACACTTCGGTACCGCTCTCCACCGGCTTCCCCTTTCCCTTCCCTGTCTGCAGAAGCCTTTGCTGGTACCGTTTTGCGTCCCTCAGCTATGCCGTATGCAGATTTTCAAGCGCTGCTGGCATGATCTTCTTCAAATACCTGGCCCTGCAGTCCGCCAGAGCTGCCCACTTCTCGGGGGATCCAGCCCTGACCACTTCGGTTAGCACCTTAGGAGCTCCCACAGGCAGCAGCAGCTCCTTCCCGTACAGCAGGTAGTATGGCGAGTAGTCCCGTAGCGCAGCTTGCTTACTGAACCGATACCCTGCTACGACCCAGTGCAGCTCCTGGTCCCAATCCCTCTTGTGCCCTTCTCCATGGGCGCGTAATCCCTTCTTGACCGTCTGCACCATCCGTTCTGTTAACCCGTCAGCCTGCGGGTGGTACCTTGACGTCCGTCGGTGCGTGATGCCCACTCTATTCAGCAGCTGATCAAATGCCCCTTTGAATTCCGTGCCCTGGTCTGTCAGGACCTCCCCGCACGCCCCGAAGCGCGTGAGCACCTGGTCTGTGAATGCCTCGGCAACCAGTTCTGAGCTTTTGCTGCTGAGCGCCCGCACCTCCACCCACTTAGATACGTGCTCGATCATCACTAGCACGTACCGCTTGTTCTTGCGACTCAGCGGCAATTCCCCAGCCAGGTCAAGAGACCACTGATATCCCAGCCCGCGGATGGGCAGTGACTGCAGTTCCTGCTGCTCTCTCTCCAGGTTCGCCTTGTTCCGGCTGCACAGCTCACAGTCTGCCACTACCTCTTTCACGTCTCGCTGTAGCCCGGCCCACCACCACCCTGTGGTGAGCAGCTGCGCTGTCCGCACATGCCCGTAGTGCCCCAGCTGGCCATGCACTTTCTCGATCAGTGCCCGCCTCTGTTCTGGCGCTGGCACCAGCTTCCATCCGTCCTTGGTGGTCACCTGCAGTTGATTCTGGTACCACCGATAGTGCCTGCCTCGCGCCCGCGCTCTCTCGCCCACGTCCTCCTCCGCCTCTGTCTCTCCTTTGACCCACTGCAGCACCGTTGCGTCCTCCCAGACATCCTCCGGCCCCTTGCCTCGGTGCTTCGTCTCTTCCGTCTCTCGCAGTCCGCTGGCCAGCGCCACGAGGCAGGCTGATGGCGAGCCTTCTTCAGGTGGCGGCGGGTTCCTTGAGAGCCCGTCCATGTGCTGGAGTGTCTTCCCCGGTCGATGCCGTATCTTGAACTCGTACTCTTGCAGCCGCATTGCCCACCTCGCATTTCTTCCGGTGAGCGTATGGTTTGTCATCAGCCACGTCAGGGGCTGATGGTCGGTCACCAGAGTGAATGGGCTGCCATGTAGATATACTCGGAAATGGTCCACGGCCCAAACCGCGGCCGGCCCTTCGCCTTCGTAGGAGCTGTAGTTGGCCTCGGTGGGGCTGCAGCTCCTGCTGGCGAATGCCACGACCCTCTCTCCCCGTTCCGTCTCTTGGCACAGCACGGCTCCCATGCCCAAGCTGCTCCAGTCCGTGTAGAGGACAAATGGCTGATCTCTCCTGGGCAGGACCAGCACTGGCCCCGTCTTGACAGCCCCGAGCAGGTCCTGCAGCGCCGCATCCTCCTGCTCTCCCCATTTCCACGCATTGCTCTCCTTCAGGAGCTGATTCAGCAGGCTGGCCCTCTTGCTGAAATTTGGCACGAACCGCCGGTAGTAGTTGAGAAACCCCAGTATCGCCCTCAGCCTGCTGCGGTCCGTCGGTACTGCCACTTTGTCCAACACCGCCACCTTGGCCTCCTGGATGGACAGCGTCCCGTCGGAGACCTCGAAGCCCAGGTACTTCACGGTTTCCTCCCCGAACTCACACTTGTTCGGGTGACAGGTCAGCCCCGCGTTCATGATCGCCCCCAGCACTCTCTCCACGTCCGCCACGTGCGATGCTGCGTCTTTGCTGAAGATGACGACGTCATCGATATAGCAGGCCGCGCAGTCGATTCCCCTCAGGATGGTATCCATCGCTTGTTGGAAGATCGCGGAGGAATTCCGCATTCCAAACGGCATCCCGTTCCATTCCCAGAGCCCATCCACTCCGTGAAACTCCGTCTTGGCACGATCTTCTTCCCGGATCTGGATCTGGTTGAAGCCTTGCCTCAGGTCCAGCGTGCTGAACACGGTTGCGCCCACCAGTTTATCGAATATTTCTTCTGGCGTTGGCATGGGGTACCGATTTGCCTTCGTGATCTTGTTCAGGTCTCGGAAATCCCCGCACATGCGCCTGGAGAGGATCTCCCCCGTTGCGTCCTTTCGTGCGGCGACCACTGTTGCTGCGGCATACTCCGACGTGGAGCGCCGTATCAGGCCGGCCTCATACAGCTCCTTGCACTTCTCCTTACACACCTCCTCGTCCGCCCTGGTCATCCGCCGCTTCCGCTGGAAAGTGGGAGTGTCTGACGTCAGCTCTATCTTCATTTCTCCAATCCTGCTCCTGCCCAACTCCTTCAACGTATAGGCGAAGGCCCTCCGGTGCCGCCTCAACATCTGCCTCATACGATCGGCTTCCTCTGCTGCCAGCGCCGTACCCACTGTCCATGACTCCTCTTCGCTTCCCGATCCCGCGGCAGCATGCTCTGTGGGGGCATCCCGTTTTGTTGCTTCCAGCGCCATGAAGAACTGCATGCAGCTCCGCTTCGCCAGGCGGCTGCGGATCGCGACACGCTCCTCATCTCCAGGGGGGCACCCATTCTTTCTGGCCTCCTCCTCACTGTCCAGTAATGCTTCCAGCTTTCGCGTCTCCGCGTTCAGCCTATCCTGAGCTTCGCTGTTCTCTCCGCTCCCCTCGGCCCACCATTCCTTTTCTTCCACCCTCGTGTCCATGTCCCACAGCAGCAGTTGCACCTCCACGGTGTGTAGCAGCCACTCCATGGCTTGCACGTCCATCCCTTGTCCCAATTCCCGCCGTCGCTCCCACTCTCTGACTCCTGGTGCTGCCGTTGCCCCCGGCAGGAAGCCCATGGCTAGCTCCCGCTCCAGCGCCGTCGGTTCTTCCCATTCTCTGGTCCTCAGGTTCTTGACCATGCCAGGCCCTGGCACCCCTCCCTTCTTCTGGAACGCATGCGAGCCGTAGTGTGACACCAGGGTGGGCCATGCCTGCCTTGGCTGCCCAGGCTCGTTGCACGGGTAGTGCGCGGGGTGGTCTGGGTACTGCACTGGCGCCTCTTCCCGGTTCGGTTCAAGGATGTCTCTCACCAACCGCCCTGCCGGCCTCTCCAGCTTGGACAACTCCAGCCTCGACCTTCCTTCTGAAATGCCGTTCTGCCAATACCTCCGGTCTCGATGCCCCCGGGACCCTGCCTGCGCAGCATCCAGAGCCACTCCTGCCCCCAACACTGAGGTCACGCGCCGATGCATTGCTCGCACCCGCTCCCTTGGGTCCGCCGCGAAGTTGAGGTTCTCCAGCACGTACAGATACTCTCCATGCTGCCGGTGAACCATCTTCACGATCCGCACCAAGTGCTCGAATAGGGCCGTCCTCTCATCGTCCATGCCCATTCCCAGTCCAGCCCAGGACACTCCCTGACACTCCCACCCGGCGATAAACACGTCCACTCTTCCCCATGCTTCCACTCGGACCTCGGTTATCTCCTGCACCTCATGCACTGCGCCTTCCCAGTTTCCCTCCGTGGAACCGTCCAGGATTTGCCCCGAGTATGTCCGCCTGAGCAACTCCACGTGGTGCCTCACCATATCTTGCACTCTTGGATTCGCTTCCACGTAGGTCCATTTTTCGATTGTCCACCCCTTAGTGCCGCTGCTAGCCCCGTCCCCAGTCCTCCGAAGAGTTCTAGCATACGGATTGGTTTCAGCAGGATCCGCTTGTCCAATACTTCTCCGGGTATGACCTCCTTCCTTTCCGCCCACACTTCCCTTTGCCTGCGCACTTGCAGCTCCTCCTCCGCCTCGTACCAGCTCATTTCCCCAAGCTGGTTTTCCAGGTCCACCATGCGAACCTGGTATGCGGCCTTGGGTTCTTGGTACATGAAACGTATGGGCAGCGTACCCCTTGGTCCCCTCGGGTCCCAGAATTGCGGGCGATACAATGTCAAACTTATATGTTGCATGTTGTGTAGGCTGTAGTGGGGTAGCCCAAATTGGGTACAACCCAATTAGGGTTAGTACTTGTACCCATCTTGCTGCTAGTTCATTCATTCCTGCTCGTTGGTTTCTAACATGGATTCAGAGCAGGTCCTCTCCTAGGACCGATTTTTTTTAGGGCCCATCGAATCGCGCTACCCCACACGTCGCGCTGCCCTGTTAGCGCCGTGCTGCCCTGCCCTGCCCTGCATCGCGCTGCCCCGCGCACGCCCTGCCTTGCGTTGCGCCGCCCGCGCACGCCCTGCCCTGCGTCGCGCTGCCCGCGCACGCCCTGCCCTGCGTCGCACCGCCCGCGCACGCCCTGCCCGCGCGCCGCTTGCCGCCGCGCCGCGCCGCCCTGCCCGCGCGCTGCTCGCCGCCGCGCGCCCTGTCCTGCCCGCGCGCTACTCGCCGCCGCGCACCCTACCCTGCCCGCGCGCCGCTCGCCGCCACGCCGCCCTGCCCGCGCGCTGCCCGCCGCCGCGCCGCCGCCCTGCCCGTGCGCCGCTCGCCGCAGCGCCGCCGCCCTGCCCGCTCGCTGCTCGCCGCCGCGCGCTCTGCCCTGCCCACGCGCCGCTCGCCGCCGCGCCGCCCTGCCTGCGCGCCGCCCTGCCCTGCCCGCACGCCGCTCGCCGCCGCGCCGCTAGCCGCCGCGCCGCCCTGCCTGAGCGCCGCTCACCGCCGCGCCGCCCTGCCCTGCCCACGTGCCACCCTGCTGGCTGCTGCCCTGCTCTGATCTGCCTGTGCGCTGCCCTGCTGGCCGCTGCCCTGCCTTGCCCTGCCTGCATACTGCCCTGCTGCTAGCGCGCCCGCCTGCCCTGCCCGCTATGGCAAATCTCAGCGTCCTCACCTTCGATCCTAAGGGCCGCCCCATAGAGTTCGATGCGTGGCTCGATGACTTACAGCTGTTCCTACTGAGCGATTCTAGGGACGGCGTTTCGCTGTTTGACCTCACGTCTGGAGCCTCTCTCGCCCCTCCTGCCACAGCTGACAGTGCGACTCGCTCACAGTGGCTTACCCGTGACGTTGCTGCTCGCCCAGCCGTTCGCAACCACCTGCCGTTAGCCGAACGCGCCCACTTCGGACAGCACAAGACTGCTAGAACCCTGTACGATGATGTACTCGCTCGTTACTCCTCCCCGGCCACTGCTTCTTTAGGCCGTCTTCTGCTGCCCTACCTGTTTCCCGAGCTGTCCGCCTTTGCCACAGTTGCCGACCTAGTCACTCACCTTCGCACTAGTGACACTCGCTATCGCGCCGCGCTTCCCGCCGAGTTCCTCGCCAAGAACCCCCCTCCCATGTACATCACTCTCTACTGCATCGTCACCCGCCTTCCTGACTCTCTTAGCGCAGTCAGGGACCTCTTTCTCGCCCTTGACCCCACAGACCTCACTGTCGACCTGCTCGAGAAGCACCTCCTTGCAGCTGAGACTAGAATAGTCGCTGTAGGCACTTCTCGTGGCACTCCTCGCACTCCCTTCTTTGAGGGGTGTTCGCCCTCCCCCCTTATCCCCTCAGTCGCTTCTGCTGCAGCTGTTGACTACCTTCGTGCTGAGGAGGTAGGAGCTGCGTCTGCTCCTAGTGGGAGGCGCCGCAGCGGTAGGGGCAAGGGAGGCAGGGGTGGTGGGGGTGGCAGCGGTGGAGGCGGTGGTGGTGGGGGCGCTGGAGGCGGTGGAGGTGGCGGTGGTGGCGGAGGGAGTGGTGGTGGGGGTGGAGGTGGTGGTGGCAGCAGTGGGAGTGGTGGTGGCGGCAGTGGTGGCGGCAGTGGGAGTGGCGGCGGTGGCAGTGGTGGCGGCAGGGGTGGTACCGGTCAGAGGGGAGGCTTTGGCGGTGGTCAGAGGCAGCAGCAGCAGAGTCAGAGTGAGACCCCTTCGCCCCAGGAGCTTCGTGCTCAGCGTGGGGCGTCTGGTGGTAGTGTTCACTGCCAGTACGTCATTCGCACAGGTGACCGCACTAGTCAGACATGCGGGAAGGTTGGTCACACACAGTCCCGCTGCTTCTCCCATCTTAACGATGCCTTTCGCGCAGAGTTTCCCGACGCGACTGAGCTCCCCCGCTGGGCGGAGCTGCTAAGGCGGGGCGTGGATATCTTTGCTCTTTACTATGATGCCATCCTTGCTGCCATGTATGCATTGACTGTTAGTGCTGAGGGTGACTGTTACCTGTATATGCCGCCTGACCCAGGTATAGAGGGTATATGCCGCCTGCCATGTATGCATTGACTGTTAGTGCTGAGGGTGACTTTACTAGGTGCTAGTGAGTCTGCTCTCTCTGGTACTGCGCCTGCTGAGGCCTTGCACACCTTCACGCTTGACTCAGGTGCTTCCCGCTGTTTCTTTCGCGACAGTACCACAGTCACACCGCTCCCTGCACCTGTTGCTGTCTCTTTGGCTGACCCCTCTGGGGGCCCAGTCCTTGCACGTTCCTCCACTGTTCTCCCGTGTCCGGCGGTTCCGTCTGGCTCACTATCAGGTCTTCACCTCCCCTCGTTCTCTACGAACTTGGTGAGCAACGCCGTCCTTCAGGATGTATGGGCTGACACCTTTACTCCAGGAGGACGGCGTGTGGCGATCTGTACATGCTCCCGGACTGGCCGGCACCTGGCCACGTTCACTCGTCGGCCTGGGTCGAGTCTGTACACACTGACTACTGAGCCTCCTCAGGTAGTTGCGTCAGGTCAGGTCAGCTAGCGGCCCCCTGCTCGTGTCGCGCCCTGACGCACCAGACCCTCCTTTGGCACCACCGCCTTGGTCACCCCTCAGTGCAGCGCCTTCGTGGCATGCACTCCCGTCTCTTTGTCTCTGGTCTTCTCAGGTTTCTGCCTCCCCTCTCACCCTCGCCTGCCCCTCTCTGCCTTCCCTATGTCAAGGGGCGGCAGCGTGCCACTCCTCACTCCTCCTCGTTTCCCCCGACGACTGCTCCCCTGCAGACTCTCCACATGGACGTGTGGGGCCCAGCCCGCGTCCGTGGACAGGGCCGCGAGCGCTATGGAGTCTCCTTGCGAACGGCACGTGGGAGCTGATTGAGCGTTAGCGCGGAGTGAACATGATGAAGAACCACTGAGTGCTGATAATCAAGTATGCGTCGACGACACGGTCGCTTGGGAGAAGGCGCGCTTGGTCGTGAAGGGCTTCACTCAGGCTATGGCGCCGACTACGACGAGACGCACGCGCCGGTTGGGAGCTATGTCACGCTGAGGATCTTCCTCAACATCGTCGCCGTCCTCGACCTACACCTGATGCAGCTTGACATGAAGAACGCCGGACTAATACGAGGACGGGATCGGCCGCATATGCAAACGGTTGAAGAGCATGCACGGGCTGAAGCAGTCGCCGTTGCTGTGGTACTCAGCACCGACGCCGTTTTGACTGGCGCCGGCGGGAGCAAGAGCCAAGTCGATGATTATCTCTACTTCAAGGTCGCCGACGTCGGAGTGGCGTGCTGGGTGCTCGTCTACGTCTACGACCTGCTCGCCGCCTGCAGCAGCACCGCGATGCTGAAGGAGCTGCGCGAGCTTCTGGAGGCCGCCTTCGAGCTGCGCGAGATTAGCCTGGTCGAGAAGTATCTCGGGCTGGAGATTGTGCGCGACCGACCTGCGCGGAAGTTGTGGCTCCACCATCAGGCCTACGTCGACAAGCTGCGCAGGCGCTTCATCGACGAAGAGCACACCGGGCGAGTTCCGAAGACGCCAGTCTCCGTCGATGCCTACGCCGAGCAGACGTAAGATGACAGGGAGTTTCAGTCGCGCGAGGAAGAGGAGTACCAGCAGAAGGTCGGCTCGCTCCAGTTCGCCGCCACGACGACAAGGCCCAACATCGCCTTCGCGTGTAGCAAGCTGGGGTCCGGCCTGACCGTGCGGAGCGACCAGCACTGGCGTGAGGTCGACCGCTGCCTAGCCTACCTCGCCGACACCCGTGACGCCGCCCTAGAGTTCGGCGGCGGACCTACGTCGCAATGCCTTGTCGGCTTCGCGGACGACGACGACGCCGGCGACAAGAAGACGCGCAGTAGCACAAACGGCTACGTTTTCGTCTTCGGCGGCGCAGCAGTCTCCTGGACGCGCTGTCGTTGACCGAGCCAGAGTACATCGCAGCCACTGAAGCCGGGAAGGAAGCAAGAGGACTTCGCTTCCTCCTTGCCAAGTTCCAGCTGCTTGACTCAGGGACGCCAGCCGTCTTGAACGTGGACAATTAGTCGGCCATCGCGGTTGTTGAAGGCTTGGGGCTCAAGGGAAACCTCAAGCACATAGAGCGACGCTACGTCTGGCTCCAGTAGATGGTGAAGCGCGGGAAGATTGCGCTGAAATACATCCCGACCACCGAGCAGCCGACTGACTTCCTGAGGAAGGCGCTGCACTTCCTGGCCTTCAACCGGTGCTCCGTCGCAGTCAGCCAAGTCCGTCTGGCCGACGTCTGCGACTTTGATGACGACGTGCAGTAGTAGTTGCCGTGTCCTTCTACACGGCTTGTGCAGTGACCGACATGCTGGTGTGCACGCCGAATTTATCCCATTGTACTCTATCCCTTTGGGTTCTGGGTGGACCTAGTGTGTGGGTGCCCAATCTTGAGCTGAGCATGGGAGTGTTGACGAGAGAAGGCCCTGTCAAACATAAGTTATAGCCTGTTTAGGCTGTAGTGGGTTAGACAATAGGGGGTACAGCATTTCTAGGTTTCCCTATTTGTACCCAACTCATTTCTAGTTCATTCATTCCTCGTGTTATTCTCACATGGTATAGAGCGGGTTCCCTAGTGGGACCGGTTTTTTTTTTTAAGGGCCCACCACTGCGATTTATTTTTTTCCTTACCTGCCCGAAGCGCGCTTCGCGCTTGCCTTATCTGCGCCCCGTGCGCCCGCCCTCCCGTCGCGCACTCTGCCCTTAGCGGCCCGCCCTTAGCGGCCCTGCCCTTAGTGGCCCGTCGCGCCCTTTCACGGCCCCTTCACGGCCCCTTCGAGGCCCTTCGCGGCCCCCTCGCGGCCCTTCGCGGCCCCTTCGCGGCCCCTCGCGGCCCCTTCGCGGCCCTTCGCGGCCCCCCTCGCGGCCCTTCGCGGCCCCCTCGCGGCCCTTCGCGGCCCCCTCGCAGCGGGCGGCCTTATTGAGATACCCACACGCATGAATGACCGCCCTAAGATTGATTCAAATCCACGCACACACTCGTATGCGATACACACCCTGAGCTGACCTTGCTGGAAGACACGAGGGCCGAGGTGATTGAGGGCTTCGAGGCACCTCCTCTGCTCCGCTATAAGCAGGAGAAGCATGTGCAGATGGAATTTGAAATCCATCATTAGAAGCTGACCTTGCTGGAAGAGACCAGAGCCGAGGACACGAGGCCGAGACGATTGAGGGCTTCGAGACACCTCCTCTGCTCCGCTATAAGCAGGAGAAGCATGTGCAGATGGAATTTGAAATCCATCATTAGAAGCTGACCTTGCTGGAAGAGACCAGAGCCGAGGACACGAGGCCGAGACGATTGAGGGCTTCGAGACACCTCCTCTGCTCCGCTATAAGCAGGAGAAGCATGTGCAGATGGAATTTGAAATCCATCATTAGAAGCTGACCTTGCTGGAAGAGACCAGAGCCGAGGACACGAGGCCGAGACGATTGAGGGCTTCGAGACACCTCCTCTGCTCTGCCAGCAGCAGCTTCTCCACCTCCGCCACTGCTGTGTGCATGCGCACCTGCATGCAGAGGAGAGGGAGGGGGAGTGAGCGATAGATATGAGGTTGAGAGACAGCGGAGGAGAGATGGATGGAAATGAATCCGCTTTGCTTTACAACAAGCAGCTTTTCCACCTCCGCCACTGCTGTGTGCATGCGCACCTGCATGCAGACGGGGAGGAGGAGTGGGAAACGAGGGAGGGGATGAGAGAGTGTTGTATGGATGGATGGGAGACAGTCTGGAACTGCATACCAACAGCACACAGCATTAAAAACCAAGCACAATTGCACATCATACCTTGATCACTTGCTCGGTGCGCTTGTGCATGTACTGGGCAACTTGTGGGTCATCATCTCCCCGGTACTCTATGAGCGATATGCCCAGCTTGTCCACCACCTCCTTTACCTTGGGCAGCTGGGCTGGTGACATGGAGAAGAAAGAAGAGCTAACTTCGAAGTTATTGAGGGGAATCGTTCTCGTTTGCAGCATGCCTATAGGCACTGATGGGTGATATGCCCAGCTTGTCCACCACCTCTTGCACCTTGGGCAGCTGGGCTGGTGGCATTGAGGAGGTAGAGGGGAGAGCAAGGGGAAATTGGTAGAGTTGACGGCACAGCATAGCAGGGCAGCGGTCCACGAGTGATATGCCCAGCTTGTCCACCACCTCTTGTACCTTGGGCAGCTGGGCTGGTGGCACGGAGAAGGGGGAGGGGAGAGAGGAAAGGGAAGAGGGGTAGAGTGGGGCGCAGTGGAGCTGTGCTGCATGACTGATATGCCCAGCTTGTTCCCCACCTCCTGTACCTTGGGTAGCTGGGCTGGAGACACGCAGGAGGGAGAGGGAACGGCAGGAAGAGTGGAGCACGGTGGAGCATGCTGCATGACTGATTTCCCAGCTTGCTCCTGGGAAGCTGCGCTGGTGGGTGGAAAGCAGCAGAACGAAGTAGCAGTGGTGGCAATTCCAGTGAGTTTCCAGTGCTGTGGACAGATAGTGCGAGACCCAGGACGAGGTGTAGTGGGGTTCTTAAGGAAACACCCCGGTCATTCATGAGAACGTGGATGAGAGAAAAGAGTCCAGGCAAGGAGATCAAACGAGGAGAGTGTGCATGGGGAACGCAAGGATGTACGTACATCCAGGAGTGGCGGTCAACGCAAGGACTCGAAACGCAACACCGGCTTTGTGGAGCTGCCATGAGGGAGAGCGGCAGCAGGAGATGCAGGGACAGGGAGCGACGGAGCAAGGGGGGGGGACAAGACAGGCAAAAAGAGAGATGAGAAGAAGAGGAAGCTGAGGCACAACGATGGAATGAGAATGAGATGAGAGAGATGCAAAAGAGAAACCAAGGATGCCCACGATGGAACGAGAGGAGCTGAGGGGAGCCCGATTGCACGATGCACATGATGAGAAGGATGCTCAACGGTTCCACTCCATCCCCCACCCACCCACTCATCCACTCACCAATCCCCCACCCCACCGCACACTCCCCTCATCGCACCTCCTCCACCACGCGTGCATACGCATAGTTGCCCACCAACAGTTTTGGGGACTTCAAACCCAGAAGTCCCCCCACCCCACCCCACCGCACACTCCCCTCATCTCACCTCCTTCACCACGCGTGCATACGCATAGTTGCCCGTGGCGCGGTGGGCCTCGTCCACCACCAGACACACTATGGCCTCACGCGGACAGGCAGCTGTGCATGGGGGCATCGGATAATGGAGCATGAGAGATTCTGGATAAGTTGTGACTTTTTTATTCAGGTCTTCAAACGTGTTGGGGCTTCATCCACCACCACCAGACACAACACACTGTATACAATACAACAACTAACTACCCAGACAAGCAGCTGCACATAAACAGGCGGAATCAACCCACTTGAAAAGTCAGTTCAGTCACAAGTTGCCTTGGCTTATCCACACCACATGCACCGTGTGCTGTATTGTGCGTCACCCCATTCCACTGTGAACGTGATTATGCACTGCAACAGTGCATACCGCAAAACGTCCTTTGCACCCCTCACCCCAGTGCACCATGTCCTTTGCACCAGTCACCACTCCGCACCACCACTCACCCCAATGCACCATGTCCTGCAGTAGAACCTGCCCCGTGACAAAGAACACGCGCCGCTCCTTCCAATGCTGCGCCCTCTGCTCCCTCGCCATCTGCCCCGTCATGTGCATTGTGTGCTCCTGGGGGGTGGTGGAGGGGGCAGTGAATGAGTATGCTCCTAGGAAAAAAACGGAAATGAGCACCTTTACTCCCTCCAGTGCTGCGCCCGCTGCTCCCGCGCCATCTGCCCCGTCATGTGCATCGAGTGCTCCTAAGAGAAAACGTGAGACGAGAAGGAAATCGAAGGATACAAATCAATGGTTCTGCTCCCTCCCGACCAGTGCTCCCCCAGGGCTTCTACCCCGTCATGTGCCTTGTGTGCTCCTGAACGGAAAATAGAAGTTTGCAGCAAGATAAGTGGAAGAGTAAACGGGGATGCACGAGGGAATGAGAAGCAAAAAACAGAGGACCTTGTCTCACATGCACATAGACTGGACTGGACTCACTGAATCACCTGAAGGTACCAAACTGACAATCTAGACTACAAACTCATCTTGCCTAAAGCTCGAGATTTAACTAATTAGAAAAATGGGAGGGATGGAGATGATCAGGTAAATGGCAATTCTTTTACAGCAACAAGCGGTCTTACCTGTGGGATGGCGACGACGTTATGACATGCTCGGATCTGCTGTAGCACCAGAGGACGCGTGGGAGCCATGAACACGATCTTGCCTGATGATGATGCAGCAGCGCATGCATGCATGCATGCATGCATCATAGCCACACGCACACACACATGCACCGAGACCACATGCGTGCAGTGCACACATGCACAAAGACCAGCATGCGTGGATGCAAACATATTGATGATGGAGGAATGAAAAGAAATGTGAGTGTAGCAACAATGTGATGCGCACTAAGAGAGAGCGAAACCGCCATGGTCACCACCACCATGAATGGAACGAAGAACACATCAGCCTCTAAACGCTGCTAAAAGAAATCATTTATAAATCCTGTCAGCCAGTAGTGTGTAGTGGTCAGAATGACTGACCATGCGGGAACCAGCAGTAGCAGTTGACCTTAACAACGGCGCAAATGAGGGTCGCTGTTCTTAAGCCTGATCAACTAGCTGCTGTGAAACGTGTGGTTCGGCAGTGATGCACCCACTGATCAGTGTATGATCTGACCGTGCGGGAACCAGTCTCAGTAATTGACCATGACAACGGCGGCAATGAGGTGAGAATTCAAAGCTGACGACACCAGTGGGTCAGCATAGGTAAACCGTAAACCCACTGACCATTGTGTGCATTTACTGACCGTGCGGGAACCAGCGTTAGTAATTGACTTTGGCACCGGCGGCATTGAGGGTTCAAAGCTGCTAAAAAGCCTAATCAACTAGCTGCTGTGAAACCTGTGGGTCAGCATTGATGCGTCCACTTATCAGTGTTTTCACTGACCGTGAGGGAACCAGCGGTAGTAATTGGCCATGACAACAGCGGCAATGAGGGTTCAAAGCTGCTATGACGCCTGATTATCTAGCTGATGTTAATGCACGGAAGCACTCACTAATCAGTGTATGTAATCACTGACCGTGCGGGAACCAGCGGTAGTAGTTGGCCATGACAACAGCGGCGATGAGGGTTTTCCCACGCCAGTGGGAAGGCAGACGAGGGTGTTGGCGAAGAGAGCTGCCTCCGCGATTTCGTACTGGTACTGGCGAAGCTCGCGATTGGCTGCGAGGGAGACAAGAAAAGAGTGTGAATTGCAATAGAGGAGGAAAAATGCTGGCTCGGAGATGTCGCTTTAGGATGACGAGGAAGATTAACAGACAAAAATTAGGGGTAATGGATAGTACAATGCTAACTTTCATGTAGACTGCAGAAGCCTGCTTGTTTACCAACCGCCTATCCCGTCGGCAAACCTACAAGGATAAATCCACGTGGCCGCTGCTCCTTCGTCCACGCAATGACTTGATTCTCTCGGACCCTGAGCCTCAAGCCGCTGCTTATTCTCTTCCTCGCCACCGAAAAATCTACCTCTTCCTCCACCTCCACCGCCTCCTCCTCCCATGCCGTTTCCTCCATCAAAACCCCTATCAATCGGCTCCGCAAACTCATTCTGATTCAAAGGGCATCCAGTAGTCGTAGCTTTCGCTGCGCCTAAGGGATATGAATACGACGGAACATCGTCATTGTGAGTTGAAAAGCCTCGAGTGAACACATTCCCATTGGCTCCGTGGCCATTAATATGCGACATAATACTCGCGTGGTTTCCGATCGCGACGCCGAGTGGAGGACCTTCACCTCACTCGCTCATAAATTCCAAATAGGTGGCATAACTAGGCCACGCGGAAGCTAATGCTTCAAGAGCTCTTCAAAAGTGAATCCTAATCGCCTACATGGTAAAAATAAAAGCGGATAAATTAGTCGTGTGGTGCGTTCATGAACTTCCGAAATCCTACAACACCTACCATCCTACCACTAGCAAGTCCTTCTCTGGCCTTTGCGTCAGGCTGACGCTGAGAGACGGCTTTGTGAAAGTGGGATGTGGATTTGTCGATAAAACTGAGGCCTCGGGAATTGTCGGAATAGCGGGTGTGCATGCATGTGGTTATCAGTCCCAATTGTTCACTGCAACCTTGTCAGATACCTGTACACACAGTTACAAAATACGTATCACGTTTATATGCTACCTTGCCAAGGCAAAACATTTCTATGGTATTTCTCTGCAGAACATTTGTAGCAGTCAATGGACACCCAGCATGGTAAAACAGTGAAGCACCACTTACATGTTCAATCCCGGATGCGAAGACATGACATGTTTAACATCAAAGCAACGCAAAAACAAGTACCCAGCAATGTCTGTTGTAAAGCGAATGGATGGCTAGTCTAATTTGCCATCCGCGTACGCTCAACCACAAGCAGCCAATCGTCAAAGCAAGGCACTCCCTCTAGCAGCAGCAAACAACCCGCTGTCCAAATAAAATGGTGTACAAACAGAGGGCAACTGTGCACTGTTAACCGTTTTCATGGAACCACCCCACCAGGTGATATGGTGCTGCAGATTCCCACCACCCGTGAGCACGCCTGCACTCCTCTTCATTAATGTGCACCAAGCGACTCTGAAGTGCTAACAAATCCATGGCTGTCGTATTGCATCGTCCAATCATCACCTCATCTTCTGACGCGCATGGCAGCCAGTCCGTCTGTGGTGCGCGCACCCAGCACTTGCACAGAGTCCCCCACAATCTCCAGAACCTATGGGTGGGTGGGTGGAGGAGGGTGGGAGGAATGGAAGAGGGGGCCCTGAGGTGCCGAGAAAATACCAAGGACGTGCATGTAAAGTCGGACGGCCAGCACTTGCACAGAGTCCCCCACAATCTCCAGAACCTATGGGCGGGTAGAGGTGGCAACAGGAAGGGGAAGGACCTGAATGCTGAGAAAAAAACAGAAGAGCATGCAAGTTGTTACGAGGAAGGCCATGAGGGATGCCAGGAGATTGGCAAGTTAAAGTGGGTGTGGGGTGCAGACGATGATGTGGGATGCAGACGATGATGTGTAATGCAGATGCATGGAGGAGGGTGCATACCTGGGGTGGGGCGTTGAGCATGCCTGATGACATGCCCACGTCGATGCGCCACACTCTACCCCCACACTCCCTACACGCACGAGAGGCGGGCGAGAAGACAAGGCAGCAAGAAAGGGATGGATAAGACAGGTTAACATACTGCACTAGTGTCAATCCGCTGGGACTCACTTGAAAGAAAGCGTACACATGCAGCAGGTGGGTGACCCATCCGCTCTTCAGAATAGAGAGTACAGACGTGTGGAAAAAGACAAGCAACTACTCACCCGTTAGCCCCGCCCACTTGCGGTGTGTGCCCCACAACAAGCCTCTTTGCCCCCACTGCGTCCAGCGAAGCAGCCAGCACAGTGCAGATCTGCATGGGCGCGGGAAGCGGGAATGGGGCACGGTTGAGGCAGTAAGAAATAGACAGAATGGTGCACTTGTGCATGTGAGGACAGGATAGGGAGAGCAGCCAGCACGGTGCAGGCAGATCTATGGCATCTTGTGCTCATCCTCACTTTGCTTCTACATGTCTGCACTGCACCTCACTTGGTACCAGTTATCACATCGCTTTAAACCCATCCTCACCTTGTACTTGTCCTCTCCAGACCCCAGGTATTCCTGTGAGTACAATCGAGTCCACACACACCACACTGTTGAAGCCTCGAGCCACTCTTGCACTTTGCTCTCACCTGCTTCTCCCTGCTTCAAATAACCCTGCACTCACTCACCGTTCACCCGTCCTCACTTTGTACTTATCCTCGAGTATTCCTGCGAGTACAGCCAAGCCCACAAGTGACTTTTGAGTCGACTCAAAAGTCACCTTCTTCCTGCGAGTACAGCCAAGCCCACAAGTGACTTTTGAGTCGATCAAAAGTCACCTTCTTCCTGCGAGTACAGCCAAGCCCACAAGTGACTTTTGAGTCGACTCAAAAGTCACCTTCTTCCTGCGAGTACAGCCAAGCCCACAAGTGACTTTTGAGTCGACTCAAAAGTCACCTTCTTCCTGCGAGTACAGCCAAGCCCACAAGTGACTTTTGAGTCGACTCAAAAGTCACCTTCTTCCTGCGAGTACAGCCAAGCCCACAAGTGACTTTTGAGTCGACTCAAAAGTCACCTTCTTCCTGCGAGTACAGCCAAGCCCACAAGTGACTTTTGAGTCGATCAAAAGTCACCTTCTTCCTGCGAGTACAGCCAAGCCCACAAGTGACTTTTGAGTCGACTCAAAAGTCACCTTCCTGCGAGTACAGCCAAGCCCACAAGTGACTTTTGAGTCGACTCAAAAGTCACCTTCCTGCAAGTACAGCCAAGCCCACAAGTGACTTTTGAGTCGACTCAAAAGTCACCTTCTTCCTGCGAGTACAGCCAAGCCCACACCTCACTGTTGAAGCCCCGCGTCACAACACAATGAACGGCATCGGGCTGCACCCTTTTGCACCCATACCGAGCGCTTCAACACCATGCACCCATACTCACCTTGTACTTGTCCTTTCCAGACCCCAGGTATTCCTGAGAGTACAGCCGAGTCCACACCACGCTGCTATAGCTCCTCGTCACGATGAACGGCGTCGGGCTGCGGCCCCCCTCGCCCCACACCTTTCTGAACCAACCGTTTCAACACTGTGCACTCACCTTGTACCAGTCTGCACCCATCATCACCTTGTACTTGTCCTCGCTAGAACCCAGGTACTCCTGGGAGTACAGGCGCGTCCACACGACGCTGTTAAAGCCCCTCGTCACAATGAAGCATCGGGCTGCACCCTTTTGCACCCATACCGAGCGCTTCAACACCATGCACCCATCCTCACCTTGTACTTGTCCTCCCCAGACCCCAGGTATTCCTGAGGGTACAGCCGAGTCCACACCACGCTGTTATAGCCCCTCGTCACAATGAACGGCATCGGGGTGCACCCTTCTGAACCCTCAGACCAGCCTGAACCAACCGTTTCCACACTATGCACTCACCTTGTACTTGCCCTCGCATCACTTTGCACCCATCCTCACCTTGTATTTGTCCTCTCCAGTCCCCAGGTATTCCTGAGAGTACAGCCGCGTCCACACCACGCTGTTATAGCCCCTCGTCACGATGAACGGCATCGGGGTGCGTCCCCCCTCGCCCCACACCTCCTCGCCGCGCATCCACTGCGACAGCTCCCGGTTCATGCGCGGCAGACCGTATTCCACTGGAGGGCGGAGGGGAACGGGGAGGGCGGGGCGAGGGAGTGGGTTGAAAGGCAAAGAAAGGGAAGTGTAAGCCTGTGACTCTTTCTCCCCTCGGCCCACACCTCCTCGCCTCTCGTCCACTGCGACAGCTCCCGGTTCATGCGCGGTCAACCATACTCCACTAGATGGGGGAGGAGGGAGAGGGTAGCAGGTGGAAAGGCAGAGGAAGGGAGATGTAAGCATGCGACTCTGTCCCCTTTCGCCCCACACCTCCTCGCCTCTCATCCACTGCGACAGCTCCCGGTTCATGCGAGGCAGACCATTTTTGAGACGTCTCAAAAATAACCTCTCTACACACAGCTCCCGGTTCATGCGAGGCAGACCATTTTTGAGACGTCTCAAAAATAACCTCTCTACATACAGCTCCCGGTTCATGCGAGGCAGACCATTTTTGAGACGTCTCAAAAATAACCTCTACACACAGCTCCCGGTTCATGCGAGGCAGACCATTTTTGAGACGTCTCAAAAATAACCTCTCTACACACAGCTCCCGGTTCATGCGAGGCAGACCATTTTTGAGACGTCTCAAAAATAACCTCTCTACACACAGCTCCCGGTTCATGCGAGGCAGACCGTACTCCACTGGGGGTGTAATGGGGGAGAGGCCGAAGGAGCTTGAAGGAGCGTCGAAGTGAGAGACAAAAGACTTGGTTGCAAGGTATTCCCTACCGTAGCATACCCTGTACCTGCATTCCACTCACCATGGTGAGGCAGGATGCCCCCGTGTGCAAACAGCGTGTCGTTGACCATCAGAGCAGCATTGTTCCTCGCCAGCTCTGCTGCCACACGCTGCCACACTAACGACCATCCACATCCACATGCACATCACCGCACCGCACCGCACTCCACTCACCATGGTGTGGCAGGATGCCCCCGTGTGCAAACAGAGTGTCGTTGACCATGAGAGCAGCATTGTTCCTCGCCAGCTCAGCTGCCATCGGCCCGCCCACCTCAAATAGTTCGTGCCGCTCCCGCACCTGCCGCTGACCCTGCAACGTGGGTGAGGGTGCAAGCAGGGGTGAAGGAAACCTGGGTAAGGAAGGGGTGATGTGTCACAAAGCCCAGCTCAAACAGCTCGTGCCACTCCCGCACCTGCCGCTGGCCCTGCAAAGGAAGAATAAGATTAAAGGGGAGAGCGGGCGGTTGAGCAAGTAAGGCGGTGCTTCACCGGTTTAAAGCCCACCTTAATCAGCTCGTGCCGCTCCCACACCTGTCGCTGGCCCTGGGAGGGGAGATGGGCGGGTTGAAGGGATGGGCGGCGACACTCACAAGTGTTGGCAATAACATTCCACTCGAACCCCACATCCACACACCCTCCTATCTCATCTGAACGAGGTTCCATCCGTTCCGCTCTCCCAGTCAGCCCCACCACCCTCCCAACCTGTACTCAGAACTCGCCCCAACACCACCACTCTACTCAACCATCACAACTACCACTTCGTCCTCCTGCCCTCCCTCCTACCTGAATGGGGTTCCATCCGTTCCACGGGCCTCTCCTTCTTCTCTTGGACGCCTTGAGCTCCTGACTCGCCTGCCACCACACGCGGAACGCGCTGTCCCAGTCGCCGCCGCACTCGGAGAGGCAGAAGGAGTAGAAGTCCTCACTCTCCTCGAAGCCCCCGTCCGACACGTACCGAAACTCCTCCGCCACGTTCATTGTCTCGTGATTGCCGTTCAGCTGGTAGGGGGGGGGGGGGGAGGAGGGGGGAAGGAGGGGGGAGGGGAGAGCAGAAGGAGGGAGGTGAGTGGAAAGTCCTCACTCTCCTCAAAGCCCCCATCCGACACGTACCGAAACTCCTCCGCCACGTTCATCGTCTCGTGGTTGCCGTTCAACTGATGGGGGGGAGGGGGGAAGGGGGGAAGGAGGGGGGAGGGGAGAGCAGAGAAGGGGGGGAGGTGAGTAGAAGTCCTCGCTCTCCTCGAAGCCCCCATCCGACACGTACCGAAACTCCTCCGCCACGTTCATTGTCTCGTGGTTGCCGTTCAGCTGGTAGGGGGGGGGGGGGGGAGGAGGGGGGAAGGAGGGGGGAGGGGAGAGCAGAAGGAGGGAGGTGAGTGGAAAGTCCTCACTCTCCTCGAAGCCCCCATCCGACACGTACCGAAACTCCTCCGCCACGTTCATCGTCTCGTGGTTGCCATTCAGCTGGGGGGGGGAGGGGGGTAAGGACGGACGGGCAGACGGGCACCGAATAAGCCCCTCCCATCCGACACGTACCGAAACTCCTCCGCCACGTTCATCGTCTCGTGATTGCCGTTCAGCTGGTGGGGAGGGGGGTGCGGGGAGGGGGAAAAGGGGGGGAGGAATGAAGGGATGGGAAGGGAGGGGAAGCAGTGAGAGGGTTAAAGTACCCTGCAGTCATCGGTGCGTTTTCCAAAAATGTGGTGCTGGTAAGATCATTTTGCAGTTCATCACACTCATTCGCGCACACCACACATGGTATTTTTTTCCCTGGCGGCTTCTTCTCCCACGCCATGTTTTTGTCCTGCATTCTTTCTTTTTTGTTTCACCCGCCACAGCGACGCCCGCCCCCTTCACACGAGCATCTTCCCCCTAGCACACACCTGTCTTCTCAATATATCACCCTCCTCCTCTGTTTCTCACCATGAGCACTCCTCCTCCTTCCCGCTGTGCCAGTCGGTCAAGGTGTCTGAGCAGCGAGAGAATGGCAATCTCATCGTCACCACGGTCCAACACGTCTCCCACCTGAACCAGCACCTGGGGGGAGGGACAAGCGGGGTAGGGTGCGCAGGGGGGGAAGGAGGGGAAGGGGCGCAAGGGTCAAGGTGTCTGAGCAGCGAGAGAATGGCAATCTCATCGTCACCACGGTCCAGCACGTCTCCCACCTGAACCAGCACCTGGGGGAAGGAGAGGGCGCACGGGAAGCAAAAATATCTCAAAACTGCTACTGCGAGGCGCAATCCCTTAGCAGGGGGCCAGACCAGGGGTGGGGAAGGGGACGGCCGAAAAGGCCAAGATGGACGAATCAGCGGTTTATTAGCCGAAGGTGTCGGCGAGAAGATTTGACCGTTGCCGGCAGCAACAGCCACTGCAGCCGGGATTTGACACGTCGCATACCTACCTCTAACCGTTTCCCTGTGTTGATGATCAAATTGAATGAACGTCTCAAACTTGTGATCAAACCCATTCACGCACGTGTGACATTAGTTCCTTGATGTATGTATCATACTTCTTTCATCCTCTCAACTAACCCCCACCTCATCGACCCTTCCCGTCTCACTTATCAGAGACGGACAGCCCAGAAGCCCACCCCTCGACTCACCGTGAACCCGTCCGTCCACATCTCGTCGTCGCTCACGCCGTCCTTCTCGTTCATCACACCAGCTAACCGAGGGGGCCCAGACCCCACCTTCCTCCCCTTCCCTCTTCCCCCTTCCCCTGTCTCCCCCTCTCCCCTCCTTCCCAACTCACCGTTGATCCGCCCGTCCACATCTCGTCGTCGCTCACGCCGTCCTTCTCGTTCAGCACGCCCGCCACGCGCAGCGCCGCTAGGGTCTGATCCCAGTCGCCATGAACGTCGCCGACTGGAACGGTGGGAAGAGAGGGGAGAGGGAAGGAGGGGTTGGATTGGGGGGTGGATCAGGGGTTGGATTGGAAGATGGCGTTCAACACGCCCGCCACGCGCAGCGCCGCTAGAGTCTGATCCCAGTCGCCGTGCACGTCGCCGACTGGGGGGGGGAGGGTAAGGAGTTTGGGTGGGGGACGATCTCAAATGAGACTCACAGAAGAACAAGAACTATCAGGACGCGAAACATGTATTCGTTACAGTAACTCACTCGCTACAATCCGCTGTCCCGGTGCCGCCACCTTAAACGGCGGCTCCACCATCTCCCGCGCTTCCGCCAGGCTCACCGCTTGCCACTCCCCCCTCCCCGCCGCAGCGTCTCCCCCGCGTACCCCTCCACACAGCCCCCGCCCGTTCCCGTTGCTGCTTCCGCGCGCCGCCCCGTTACCATTCTGAGGAACCCAATCGTCCCCAGCCAATGCCGCCGCGAACGTGTCAGCAACCGCCCCGTGTGCAACTGCCTCCCCCGCGACCGCCGCTCCCGCTACTTTCGCCGTTGTGAGGCGGCGGGAATCCCGCCGTTTCTCATGGCGCTTAGTCGTCGCACTCTTGCTCATCCTTCTCGCCGCCTCAAATCTGTCCGAATCGCTTACTGCGGCAGCAGCTGCGTCCTTTTCGTGCCACGTGGCGGGGCACGTGGGCAAGAGCGCGAGCGTGGAATTGGCGGAGGCGGAAGAACGACGGGAGGATGTCTGCGCGGATTGCGCAAGGGCGAGCGCGGAGACGGGTTGCAGCAGCGCGAGAACGGAGAAGAGCGACAATTGCGCCGCCAGAGCCACCGCGAACCGCGTCTGGCGGTGCGCGTGCGGGCTTAGGTCGAGAGGCGCCGCGAGATGCGGCACGGTAAGCCGAAGGGACGCCGAATAGGAGGCTTCAAGGGACGCTTGGAACGAGCCGGGAAACGGGGAAGGCATCGGTGAGGTGGTAGTGGTAGTGATTGCAGTGGTTGCGGAGGAGGTAGACAGATACGCAGAGGCCACTCCTGCGGCGGCGCCGGTGGCGACGGAAGGGGATGAGGTTACTTCAGCTGCGGATGGTGCTTTCTTTGACGGGGAGCGGTGAAGCGGTGACTGCGGAGGTGTGATTGGGTGGGCTCCGGATGGAGAGGAAAGAGCGGAGGTCGTTACTCGATTCGCAGGATCCTCCCCGCTCCGCCTCCCGTGGTTCAGCGAGGGATTGTTTCTGTCAACCCTAAACGCTGGCAGTTTTCCTTGAGAAGAAACGGGTGTTCTTTTGATGCTGTCACACTTCATACTGTCTCCGCCGTGTCTGCCCGACGAACTTGGACCTCCCGTTACTGTCACCCGAGTACGGCGATGTCCCGCACCGCCCACCGCAATGCTTCCAGCCCATCGCGACGTTGCACCCGTTCGCCACGAGTGCCACGTGGCAGCATGTGACACGTCAGCTTCCGACGAATTTGGGATCAACGAGCAGCAAGAGCTCAATTGGCGGTGGCTGAAGTACCTCCGGCTGGCAAGCTGCTGACGCGAAGGTTCCGCGAACGCTCCGCAGAAGCTGCTCGGCTCGGCGCGAAGCGAGGGAGTAGCAGGCGAGACTGCGGATGAGAGGATGGTGTGCGATGAGAGGGTGGTGGCAGTGGTAACTCCGTTGCTGCCTGCTGTGTCTAAACGTAAGGCAGGGAGGCCGCGCATCGGACAAGCCAGGGCTGCTGCTGCTGCTGCAGTCGCCATCACGAGTGAACGAGATTCGATGGGGGAGAAATAGGAGAGTCGAATAGAAATAGGACGGTATTGAAAGATGCGGAGAATGGATAGTTGGACACGAGCCTATGCTCCTGCCCTAGGAAAAATGGTGTGGCGAGCTTGACTCGTGAATTGAGGACGAAGCTCGTCACAACCAAGATGGATGGTGCAAAACCTGCAAGAATGAGCTGCCTCAGTCACAAGCAACCATGGATATGGTTGAATTGGGTGAGAATTGAAAGATGATGGAGAATGGATACGTTGCGGGTTGTATGGTGGTTGTGGGCTTATAGGAAACACTGCTCGCTTGCCAAGAATTCACGATACGAGCGAAAATATTCGTCAATCAGTCGTATTGCTACGTTACTACGTCGCACAGTTCGTCAGCCGTCAACACGCGCAGTATTTCGCAGGGGCATGTGCGTGAACTTCAACCCCAAGCCGCAACGCCCGAGGGGCGGCTTTTCACTGACGAGATTGCCACGTCCCCCTGGGACGCCGACGCCCCACCACATCTTCGCAGCCAAGCTGTGTCCACCACGTGTATTCCTGCAGATGAGCGTAATCTTTCCGGCCCTCTGGCGAAAAGGCACTGATTCACTGATCCGCCGCAAGATGAAATCCCAGAGGTCAGTCTGCCCGTTCGCCACGACGTTTGGTCGGCTGGAATCACTCGTCTCTCCGAGGCCACTCAAATCTGGACAGGCAGGGTACAGTTCAGCAACTCCAACCCCGATACAATACGCCCTCTTTCTAGAACTTCTCACCAGCGCAAAATTATCATCTCGCACATAAGAATGCTTCCCAAAGTTTGCTCTATTGCTGCCCTCCATCCGCGATTTTCGCACACACTATCTCACAAAAGCCCGAGCCACCACCTGTCAGTCATCGTTGCTCCCCCAACCCCAAGGAACCTCTCTCGATCTTCTCGCGCTGCTCAACTTCGAATTTCCCGCCAAGCCCATAGATCTTCGCAACAGAACCACCATAGTCCACGATGTCGCATAACGCGTGGTAACCACACAGAAACAAGGCACACTCGTCTCGCGCAAATCCATGAAGCACCTGGACTGGGATCAGGCTCAGGTCTAACTGCTTCTCGGTCTTGGCTTACCAGTTTAGCAGACTAATCTTAGTTAGGCGCTTGATTTAGTGGCGGGTATCTAGCTCCCCTAACGGCCAGATCATTGGGCGAAACAGATATTTTACATGTATCGGCCATTTCATAATTCACACTGACCACAAACATATTTATCTCTGCAGGAAGTTTTCACGGCTTAGCTAAGAACAACATGGCAGGAACTAGCGTTGCTACCGCCTCCCGGGTAGCCAGTTTGCATTCTTATTTCTCCTCGAATTATTCTCTTGCCTTAAAGCCTAGTAATTATCACTATGTCACTTACCATAACTCCGTTAGTGCTTTAATCCGTACGCGACAGCAAGGAGATAAGGGGCCACACGGCCAGAATCAGGCTCAGTCACCCACCATCGTTACCACCGCTGGCACCATTTTGAGGAAGTCCAGTTTTGTCGGGTTTCCACGGTTGTCACGAAGCGTTTTAACCTCTAACTATAATTCCAATTGCGCCTGTAGTAAGCTGCACAATGTTGGGCCAGCCAAGTTTCAAACTGAGGGTCCCACTCGGCGTTGTTGCGTGGCGGCCGCGTATTCCGCCGCCGATGGCGCGGATGGGGGAAGAGTCGGAGGCGGTGTTGTGACGGAAACGAACAATTCGACGGTTTCCGTTTACGAAGAGGGCGAGAATGGAGGAGACGAACCGTTTATGAGCCTTCCGATAAGTTATTACGAGGTACGAGATTAAAGTTTAATGTGTACCTGAATTTGGGTTCTGTGTTTATGGATGCCTGTAGTTGTTATCCGCTTGCACGTAGCCTGTACTGGAAATTTTATTTCACTGTGTTTGCTTTTCTGAAGATAGACTGTTTATTGACCCTGAAAGTCCGTTTTCCTACCCTGATAACGCCTACTGCAGCACTTACAGCATCACACGGCTGCGTACACTCATAGCCTTTACTATCGCCAACACGTTCTTGTTAAGTGGAAAAAACGATACCCAGCATGTTGCTTGCACCGCGTACAAACCTGCTACGTAGAGCACCTGTGCTGACCACATTCCGCAATCCCACCTTCCTCCCTCCCCCATGTACTGCTAGTCCACCCCGACACTCCCACAGCCACCATCGACTCATGCTTGACTCCATGCTCGCCTCCACTGCCCTTTCCCCCACCCCCCAAACCCCACGTCCCGCCCACCCCAGGTACTCCGAGTCCACCCGGACACTCCCACAGCCACCATCGACTCATGCTCGCCTGTCCCGTCCCTCTCATCACCTACCCAGTGCCTCCTTTTCCCCCACCCCCACCACCCTCCCGTCCACCCCAGGTTCTGAGAGTCCACCCCAAGACCCCCACAGCCACCATCGACCTCATGCTCCACTCCATGCTCGCCTCGCCTCTCATCACTTGCCCACCAACCCCTCCCCTCCCCCCCGCTCTCTCGCCCACCCCAGGTGCTGAGAGTCCACCCAGAGACCCCCACGGCCACCATCGACCTCATGCTCCACTCCATGCTCGCCTCGCCCCTCACCTTGTCTGTCCCCATTCGCTCCCTCATCCCTCCCTTCCAGGTGCTACGAGTCCACCCCGAGACCCCCACTGCCACCATCGACCTCATGCTTGACTCCATGCTCGCCTCGCCGCCCCAAGAAGGCTTCACCGTCTCTGCCCTCACGGTCAGGGCGGAAGTTTTGGAGGCTGCCCGGGACACGCTGCTGGACCTGGAGCTCCGGGCAGAGTATGATGAGGACCTGAAGGCAGCAGGAGTGGAGCAGCAGCAGGGGTTGGGAGGTGTGGGGAGGGGTGGAGGGGAGTATGGCGGCGAGACTGCGATCATGGTTGATGTTCCCATGAGCCGGGTGAGTTGTTGTTATTGGTGTTTGTTTGTCTTGCAGTTACTGCATCAGCCGCTCATACCCATTCCCCCACGCCCCCCCCCTGTTTCTCTTTGCTACTGCTAGCTTGTTCGTACAGCTTCTCACATCACGCAAAGCTTTGTATGTACATAAGCTCTAGATTAACTCATAGAGCTGTTCTATTATCTATTCATATTTCCCAGGTCCCTGGCGTGTTGTGCCTGTTACAAGAAGCCGGCCGCTCTGCTGACGTGGCAGAGGCGGGCCTCGACCTTCTCTCCCGCCCAGATGGCGACACAGCTTTCCGTGCTGACGTGGCACTCGCCACAGCGTTGGCGTACTCAGACCTATCGCGCGACGCCATGTCAGCAGACCCCCCTGCAGTGGCACAGGGCTGCGAGCTGCTGGAAGCTGCGCTGAAGCTTCTGCAGGTGAGTGTGTTTGAAGGTAGGGCTTTGACTCCTGGCTTGATTTGCGCAAAATACAATCGCAAGCTTTGCTTGCGAGGGTTTCAGGGTTTTGGTTTCAAATGGTGTGTGTCGGTTTGAGTCCACGACTGATTTTAGAACACCACCTTCGTATTGTCTGCTCATCTCTTTTCTCCGACACTTCCTCGTGGCCTTCCCTCTATCCGTCTTCTCATTCCTCACTTTCGTTCCGCCTCCACCTCTTTGTCTTCCTCCCGTCCTCGCCTCCTCACGACATCCCCCTTCTCCTTTGCTCAGGATGAAGGGGGCGCCCATGTCTGGCGACGTGTTTGCATTGCAGGGGGCGAGGAGGGAAGAGTCACTGGGTTGAAGCACTCTCCCCTAAACGTGTCGTGTGCCATGGTAACGAGGTGACTTTTGAGTCGACTCAAAAGTCACCTCATTGCAGGGGGCGAGGGAGGAGGGAAGAGTCACTGGGTTGAAGCACTCTCCCCTAAACCCTGAACAACCTCACAAGCCGCCTTTCCTTCCTTCCTGTCTGTTTCTCCCTGTCTCCCATCAGGACGAGGGGGGTCCAGGCCTGGCGCCGTCCCTGCAGGCGGCAATAGAGGACTCGCTGAGGGAGATGGGCCCCACATGCGTGCTGGAGCTGCTCGCACTGCCGCTGGACAAGGAGCACGAGGAGGCCCGGAGCGAGGGCATACAGGTAAGCGTGGGCGGGTAAATGGGTGACCGTGATTAGGTGAATGGGTGGCTAGGTGGGTGCGTTCTGTCCTTGGGCTCCTGGTAGAGCTGCTGGCGCTGCCCCTCGACAAGGAGCACGAGGAGGTCTGGAGCGAGGGCATACAGGTGGGCCGCGGGCGCATGGGTGGATGCGAATGGTGGGCCACCTGTAATCCCAAGGCGGCTTCTCCCACCACGTGTTCATGCGGGAGGCCTTCCTGCTCCTCACCACCTCGGAGCATGCCATCTTTTTTTCCGGTCACGTTCTCATCTTTTTCTCCTCTTGACTTTCCCCCCACCAGGCTATGAGCGACCTGCTCTGGTCGCAGACTTCATACAGCACACTCACAGTCTCCTCCCAGGGCGGCTTCTCCCGCCATGTGTTCATGCGGGAGGCCTTCCTGCGCCTCACCACCTCCGAGCTCATCGCCCACTTCGCTGCCGCCCCGCCGCACGTCGACGCCGGCATCCTCGAGGCCTACTGGGTCGCGCTCGCCTTCGCTTTCAAAGGGGTTCCAGCTCACCACTTTCCTCCCACCCCCCGCTCCCCCCTCCCTCCCTCCCAGGCAATGAGGGACCTGCTCTGGTCGCAGAACCCTGACGGAGCACTGTCCTTCTCTTCCCAGGGCGGTTTCTCCCGCCATGTGTTCATGCGGGAGGCCTTCCTCCGTCTCACCACCTCGGAGCTCATCGCCCACTTCGCCGCCGCCCCGCCGCACGTCGACGCCGGCATCCTCGAGGCCTACTGGGTGGCTCTCGCCTTTGCCGGCCGGGGCTTCTTCCTGCGCCGTCCGGCCGACATCGTCCAGTCTGACGCGCTGCTGAAAGAGTTAAACGAGTCCACCGCGTACCGGTTGTTGGTTAACGTGAGCACGGGTGGCGGGATGGTGGAGGCGGGCGGCGGAGTGGCGGGGACTGGTGGTGTGGCCGGATTGGCCGGTGCGGGAGAGGGTGGGGGAGCAGGCGAAGCAGGAGTGATTGCAGGAAGAGCAGGAGGAGGAGGAGCGGGGGCAGGAGCGGGAGATCGGGGGCAAGGGGGAGGAGCAGGGAGTGCAATGGCGATGGTGGCGGGGACGGACGTGCCAGCGGATCTGTCAGTAGAGAGGGCCATGTGCGCGCTGCTGCTGGGGCAGGTGGGCGCGTGCAAGCGATGGCTGGGCGTGCATGTGACCCCTCCCTGTGGCGACCTTGCTGTCGCCGAGTATATCTATGCCAACTCGCCTAACGCGCCACCGGTTGACTCGTGGTACGGCGGCAGCAGCATTGCAGGCAGTAGCACCAGCACAGGTAGCAGCACAGGTAGCAGCACAGCTCCCAGCATAATCACAACGGCTGCAGCCGGAGCAAAAGCGGCAGCAGCAGCGGGAGCAGGGGCAGGGGAGGAGGATGTACTGTTACCAGGGCTGTGTCGCTTGCTAGAGGTGTGGCTCAGGGAGGTCGTAGCCATGCGGTTCAGAGACACGTCCCACCTCCCTGTTGCTCTCTCTGAGTACTTTGATCATCCCGCTGTGGGGAGTTTCCTGGACGCGTGGGATCAGGCGCAGGGTGGGGGGGGAGGGGGAGGAGGGAAGGTGGGGGAGACTGGGAGAGGGGAGGGGGGCGGGATGCGGAATGCTGCTATGGAGGTGATTAGAGGGGTGTTTCCGTGGATGCAGGGAGGGGGTGATGCAGCAGGGGCAGCAGCAGCAGCAGCAGCAGCAGCAGCAGCAGCAGCAGGAGCCGCAGCTGAAAATCCTTTCATCTTATCCGCATCAGCCACCACCACCACCACCTCCTCCCCGTCCCCACCCTTGCCCACCGATTCGTTACAAGACGACTCGTTACAAGACCCGTCCTCGTCGCTCGCCCCAGCAGAGCTCGCGCGATCGCGCACCAGACGAGAGCTGTTCGGCCCCTCGCCCCTCCTCGACCCCCAAGGCTCGCCCATCCCCCTCCGCACCGCCCAACCGGAATCCCTCCCCACCTTGGGAATACCTGAAACCGAACCTGGGAGCACCAGCAGCAGCAGTGGCAGGGGTAGATTTGGTGGGAAGGTGGGGATGATGGTGGCGGGGGTGGTGGCGGCGGCGGTGGTGGCGGGGGGAGGGTTCATGGCATGGCGCATGCGGTCGGGCCGCTTTGGGCCGTCGCTGCTGGGAGTGGAAGCGGCGATGGTGGGACAGCAGGGCAAGGAGCAGGCTGCGGCTTCTGGTGAGTGCAGAGGCTGTTTCAGGCAAGGTGGTGGCGGGGGGAGGGTTCATGGCGTGGCGCATGCGATCGGGGCGGTTTGGACCGTCGCTGCTAGGCGTGGAAGCGGCGATGGTGGGGCAGCAGGCCAAGGAGCAGACGACTTCTGGTGAGTGAGGATGGTGTGTGAGTGGGGATGGTGGTGGCGGGGGGAGGGTTCATGGCGTGGCGCATGCGGTCGGGGCGGTTTGGGCCGTCGCTGCTGGGAGTGGAAGCGGCGATGGTGGGACAGAAGGATCAGGCTGCTTCTGGTGAGTGCAGATGGTGTGTGAGTGGCAGTGGTGGTGGCGGGGGGAGGGTTCATGGCTTGGCGCATGCGGTCGGGACGGTTTGGACCGTCGCTGCTGGGAGTGGAAGCGGCGATGGTGGGACAGAAGGAGCAGGCTGCTTCTGGTGAGTGCAGATGGTGTGTGAGTGGCAGTGGTGGTGGCGGGGGGAGGGTTCATGGCTTGGCGCATGCGGTCGGGACGGTTTGGACCGTCGCTGCTGGGAGTGGAAGCGGCGATGGTGGGGCAGCAGGGCAAGGAGCAGTCAGCTTCTGGTGAGTGGAGAGGTTGTTTCAGGCAAGGTGGTGTCTGAGACACGATGCTGTTTGAACCACACACAGTAGTGGCATGGCAGGGGGAGGGATCGTGGCGTGGCACATGCGGTCGGGGCGGTTTGGGCCTTTTCTGCTGGGAGTGGAAGGGGCCATGGTGGGGCAGCAGGGCAAGGAGCAGTCTTTTGCCTATGACGCACCATTCCCACCTCACTTCCTATCTCCCTTCCCCTCCTTCACCCCTCCCCACAACCCCTTGCGCTCCTTCCGTTGCTCCAGAAGCAGCAGCAGGCACGGACGAGTATTCGGAGGTGGAGGAGGTGCAGTGGGCGGTGCGTGTGGTGAGGCACTGGCAGGAGGTGAAGACAACAGCGCTGGGCCCGTCACAGCGCTCAAACCACACCCACTTATTGCTCTTCACTTTCCCCACTTTTTCCTCCTCGTGCTGCTATTGCTCACTCTATTCTTCCAGAAGCAACAGCAGGTGCAGAGGAGTACAGCGAGGTGGAGGAGGTGCAGTGGGCGGTGCGGGTGGTGAGGCACTGGCAGGAGGTGAAGGCGGCAGCACTGGGCCCGTCACACTGGGTGGACCGGTTGGGGGAGATCCTGGAGGGGCCGATGTTGGAGCTGTGGCGCAACAGAGCCAAGGAGGTGGAGAACAACGGGTGGTTCTGGGTGTACAGCTTCCTTAGTCTCAATGTGAGTAGTAGAGCTTCGTGTTGTGGGTTTGTGCCTTTTGTGTTGGCTCGAAACTCAATCCTGGAGGGTCCCATGCTGGAGCTGTGGCGCAACAGAGCCAAGGAGGTGGAGAACAACGGGTGGTTCTGGTCTGGGAGTACAGCTTCCTTAGCCTCAATGTGAGTCTGCATGTTCTTGATAGGAGTAGCCTCGGCCTCAATGTAAGTGCTGCAAATATAGTGTATTGCCTTTTGAGATGTGTGGGTTATCAGATTCAAACGTTAACTACTCATTGCTTTGCGTCAATGTAGGCATCCCGCTGAACCTACTCATAGCCCTCCCTCCCCTTCCACCCATCCCTCCCCCACAGGTGGAGATGGCAGCAGTGAGCAAGTGTCAAAAGAAGGCTGTGGTGGAAGCAGTGGTGCAGTAGGCAGCACGGCTGGTGGATGCAGCGGACCCGACCCATGGCCCTCCCACCCTCGCTCCCTTGTTCCCTTCCTCCCTTCCTCCCTCTCTGCTCTCCCACAGGTGGAGATGGCAGCAGTGAGCAAGTGTCAGAAGAAGGCCGTAGTAGAGGCGGTGGTGCAGGAGGCGGCACGGCTGGTGGATGCAGCAGACCCGACCCACAACGATGCGTACAGAAGCACGTACACGGCGCGGTACGAGCTGCTGCAGACCGGCACCTGCTGGAAGATTGTAGGCGGTACTGTGCTGCGGTAGTGGGCGCCGCTGGCTGCCGGTAGTGGGTGGGGATTGACAGGCTTTTTCTGCGGTAGTGCACGGGGATTTAGCGGTAGCGTGTGGAGGGAAGAGGGTAGAAGCAAGCAAGGCTGGTGGATGCAGCGGACCCCACCCACAACGATGCGTACAGAAGCACGTACACGGCGCGATACGAGCTGCTGCAGACCGGCACCTGCTGGAAGATCGTTGGTGGCACAGTGCTTCGGTAGTGAGTGGTGGGGATGGCGATTGAGCACCACAGCTCAGCCCGTCTGTGGGTCAGAAGCTTACAGCAGAAGCCTGTAACAGGGATGGATGGATGAATGAACACACAAGCTCCAGGCATCCATTCATCCATCCCTGCAGAGTTCTCACAGGAGCACCGCCTGGCAACCCAGTTACCCAGCTCACCCTTCAAAAAGCCTGTACCATTTCAAATCACAGTGGAATTTTCGCCGCTGCAGCACACCGCACAACACCAGCCTGGCCTGGCAGGTTCGGTTGCAGGAGTTTCTCAACCATAGCCGAGCTTAGCCGCGCTTAAATATCGGGCTTGGCAGGCAGTGGAATCCCGGAGCCGGCCGTGTGCGTTGCGGCAACCTGCCACTGGGTGCTAGATGTTTTATTAGTTATATTTCTCTTTGATTTTTGGGGTGGAAGTATTGGGCAATGTGCGGGGCGGTTTGAAACACAATAGGGTGTAGCGCCTGCTGCTGGTGTTTTTCCGGCCAATGAGGATAGGTGCACGGCAGTGACGGCACCTGCTACCTGTGTGTGTGCATGCATGCATTGCTCGCAGGATTGTGTCGTGTGGGGTTGATGCGTGCATGCATGATGCATGCAAAGTGGTATCTATGGTGCAAGAAGGGACATGCACTGACTCTAGTGTAGTGTCTAATGCACTAACGAAGGGAATGAGGGAGGAGTGGCGAACAGGGTAGTTCACGTAGTCAAATTTTGCAGGCTAATTAATATGTTCATCAAAAGCTATTTCTGAGCGAATAGGTTTGTGCTTTGAGTGGTTGATATAATGACATTTTATTTCCTAAGGTCAGTTTTTCTCGACAGTTATAATACCTTTGACGAGAAGCCTATGCCGCGTCCGTTCTCCATTCACCCTCGCCCGCTCCCGCAATTTCGATCCTCCCTTTTCCGCCTGCAGCACCTCTCCGAAATACCGCCACGTCAGCCCCTGTGATCATGACGTGTCATCACCTGCTGCGGTCGCCGCAGCACCTTCTCTCGCTCTCCCGCCTCTCTCCCGCGCCGTGCGGCGGATCACACGTCAGCGCATCCCTCACAGCCACGTGTCACGCTGGCATTGGCAGATCCGCTCTCTGGCGCGGAACCCCTATTTTCACAGACGAACGGTCAAGATTAAACCATCGGCGGCATCGCACTTCCGTCGTCCGAGCCGCGGCAGCAGCAGGAAATGATGACGTGTCTACCAGCTCAGTCACCAGTGGCGAGTCGAAGCGGCCGCATTCCGCCATTCGCGAGATTCAGGTCCCCTCTCGCAACCTCGACCTTGCAAAATAGAATCAGGGAGGGTTGAGGGGAGTAGGCGAGGGAAGGGGGGAAGCGAGTGGAGGGGGGAAGCGAGTGGAGGGGGGAAGCGAGTGGAGGGGGGAAGCGAGTGGAGGGGAGTAGGCGAGGGGGGGGAAGAAGCGAGTGGAGGGGGAGGGTGGGGGCGAGGCAAGGGTAGGCAAGGCCCGCATCATATATTGACCTTGCAATGTCAATGCAGCAAGGGGCGAGGGAGGCGGGAAGAGGGAAACGGGGATGGGAAGGGGGGAGAGGGTCGTTGACCATTAGGCAGGCGTCAACCCTCATTCAGTGTTGCTTGACCCTCCCCACTCTTCCCCCCCTGCCCCTCTTCTCCCCCTTCTTCCCCTTCTCCCTGTCGTTCTCTTCCCTCCTCTACCCGGGGCCTCCTTCCCCCCGTTTCGAGCCCTCATCTCTCAACCCCCTATGCCTCCCTCATGGCTTTTCCCAACCCCACTCCCTCAACCCCCTATTCCTCTCTTCCCGCAATTCGGCCACTTCACCCCACCACCAACCTCACTCCCCCAACCCCACACTGCCAACCAACCCCACCCCACCAACCGCGCAGCGCCAGCTGGCCAATGGCGAGCGGACAGCTGTCGGCGTGGCGGAGGAGTATCTGGAGCGGCTGGAGGCGCAGGAGGGCCAACTGAGAAGCTTCCTCCACACCGACAGGTAGTTTCCCCATACAGGGGCAGGAAGCTTCCTTCTGACGGGTATGTAGGACGGTACATTGGGTTCGCTGAGAAGCCAATGCAATCAAGTTGAGAGCTGTGTCAACTTGATTGATGGCAGTGCAAGTCGACCAAGGTCAGCTCTTGAGTCAACCAAAATATGCTGTACGATAAGGGGGCGCTAAACACTTTGAGACCTGAACCAGCTTCATTTCTAAACCTTGAACCCTGAACCCTTGGCAAGGTAGGCAGACCAGTTTCCCTTATGGTTGTTTCAGGTTCCCCACCTAACAGTAGGCAAGTTCCGTTCACTGAGATTGAGAGACTTTGTGATACCTGTGGAGGACTTTTGGCCCCCTTGACTCTTTCCACTCCACCTTTCTCCACCCATCTCCACCCTTCTCCCCAAAACGAAATCCCCTGCAGGGAGGCGGTGCTGCAGCAGGCACGGGAAGTTGATGCTGCCCTGGCGTCCCAGTCGGGCAGCGGAGAGAAAAGTTTGGGGCTGCTAACCGGAGTGCCCATGGGGGTGAAGGACAACCTGTGCACACGTGGCATGCCCTCCACCGCTGCCTCTAAGATCCTCAAGGTCTGACGTGGCATGCTGATGTGTCATCCTTTCAACAACGCTTGGTCATATTTCCACATCCATCGGTGGCCCTTTTTTTTAGATGCCTCAAAGCCTCAAAGTCCGCTACCCTGCTGCTCTGCTCCTGCTCAGAGAAAGAAACAACCACACAATAATGTGTGAAAAGCATTGCTGCCCTGCTGCTGAGTGTCTCATTCCCCTTTGCCGACTCAGCTTGTTGTGTGTATTTGTTCGTGTCCCCCACATCACACCACCGCAGGGCTACATGCCGCCGCCATACGATGCAACAGCGGTGGGGAGGGTGAAGGCAGAGGCGGAGTGGGGTAAGGAGAAAGACCAACAAGTGTGCGCATTGCCCATGTGTGTGTGTGTTTGTGTCAACCCCCTATGACGACCACCACAGGGTTACATGCCGCCATACGATGCAACAGCAGTGGGGAGGGTGAAGGCGGAGGGGGCGGTGGTGGTGGGGAAGACCAATATGGACGAGTTTGGCATGGGCAGCACCACTGAGGGCTCTGGTTACCAGGTAACGTCTGTGTGTGTGTGACTGCATGTGTGCATGAGTGCTTGTGTGCCATTTTTTTGCCGACAGTCAGGTGGTGGTGGCGGTGGGGTGAAGGCGGAGGGGGCAGTGGTGGTGGGGAAGACCAATATGGACGAGTTCGGCATGGGCAGCACCACTGAGGGCTCTGGTTACCAGGTAACGTCTGTGTGTGTGTGACTGCATGTGTGCATGAGTGCTTGTGTGCCATTTTTTTGCCGACAGTCAGGTGGTGGTGGCGGTGGGGTGAAGGCGGAGGGGGCAGTGGTGGTGGGGAAGACCAATATGGACGAGTTCGGCATGGGCAGCACCACTGAGGGCTCTGGTTACCAGGTAACGTCTGTGTGTGTGTGACTGCATGTGTGCATGAGTGCTTGTGTGCCATTTTTTTGCCGACAGTCAGGTGGTGGTGGCGGTGGGGTGAAGGCGGAGGGGGCAGTGGTGGTGGGGAAGACCAATATGGACGAGTTCGGCATGGGCAGCACCACTGAGGGCTCTGGTTACCAGGTAACGTCTGTGTGTGTGTGACTGCATGTGTGCATGAGTGCTTGTGTGCCATTTTTTTGCCGACAGTCAGGTGGTGGTGGCGGTGGGTTGAAGGCGGAGGGGGCAGTGGTGGTGGGGAAGACCAATATGGACGAGTTCGGCATGGGCAGCACCACTGAGGGCTCTGGTTACCAGGTAACGTCTGTGTGTGTGTGACTGCATGTGTGCATGAGTACTTGTGTGCCATTTTTTTGCCGACAGTCAGGTGGTGGTGGCGGTGGGGTGAAGGCGGAGGGGGCAGTGGTGGTGGGGAAGACCAATATGGACGAGTTCGGCATGGGCAGCACCACTGAGGGCTCTGGTTACCAGGTAACGTCTGTGTGTGTGTGACTGCATGTGTGCATGAGTGCTTGTGTGCCATTTTTTTGCCGACAGTCAGGTGGTGGTGGCGGTGGGGTGAAGGCGGAGGGGGCAGTGGTGGTGGGGAAGACCAATATGGACGAGTTCGGCATGGGCAGCACCACTGAGGGCTCTGGTTACCAGGTAACGTCTGTGTGTGTGTGACTGCATGTGTGCATGAGTGCTTGTGTGCCATTTTTTTGCCGACAGTCAGGTGGTGGTGGCGGTGGGGTGAAGGCGGAGGGGGCAGTGGTGGTGGGGAAGACCAATATGGACGAGTTCGGCATGGGCAGCACCACTGAGGGCTCTGGTTACCAGGTAACGTCTGTGTGTGTGTGACTGCATGTGTGCATGAGTGCTTGTGTGCCATTTTTTTGCCGACAGTCAGGTGGTGGTGGCGGTGGGGTGAAGGCGGAGGGGGCAGTGGTGGTGGGGAAGACCAATATGGACGAGTTCGGCATGGGCAGCACCACTGAGGGCTCTGGTTACCAGGTAACGTCTGTGTGTGTGTGACTGCATGTGTGCATGAGTGCTTGTGTGCCATTTTTTTGCCGACAGTCAGGTGGTGGTGGCGGTGGGGTGAAGGCGGAGGGGGCAGTGGTGGTGGGGAAGACCAATATGGACGAGTTCGGCATGGGCAGCACCACTGAGGGCTCTGGTTACCAGGTAACGTCTGTGTGTGTGTGACTGCATGTGTGCATGAGTGCTTGTGTGCCATTTTTTTGCCGACAGTCAGGTGGTGGTGGCGGTGGGGTGAAGGTGGAGGGGGCAGTGGTGGTGGGGAAGACCAATATGGACGAGTTCGGCATGGGCAGCACCACTGAGGGCTCTGGTTACCAGGTAACGTCTGTGTGTGTGTGACTGCATGTGTGCATGAGTGCTTGTGTGCCATTTTTTTGCCGACAGTCAGGTGGTGGTGGCGGTGGGGTGAAGGCGGAGGGGGCAGTGGTGGTGGGGAAGACCAATATGGACGAGTTCGGCATGGGCAGCACCACTGAGGGGTCGGGTTACCAGGTAACGTCTGTGTGTGTGTGCGCGCACGCATATGTGTGTCCGTGTGCGTGTCTGCGAGTACATGCCTGCACCAACATGGACGAGTTTGGCATGTGCAGCACCCCTGAGGGATCGGGTTACCCGGTAACGGGCGTCTATGCATGTGTCGATGTGTGGATGTTTGCATGTGTGCATGAGTGCATGAGCGCCTGTGTTTGGGTCATCCTGTCATTGTGTCGTGTGTCATTGTGACAGCCAACCCATGGGACCACTCGCGAGTACCAGGCGGCAGCTCAAGAGGCTCGGCTGCTGCTGTGTTTTGAGACCTCTCAAATCATACCACCACCCTTCCCGTTCCTTTCCCTCATTCCTCTCCGTTGCCCATCAGGTGACAGCCAACCCATGGGACCACTCACGAGTACCAGGCGGGCGGCAGCTCGAGAGGCTCGGCTGCTGATTTGTCATCCCCGAACACCCCCTCCCCTTTTCCTCCCCCTCCTCTCCCCCTATCAGATAACAGCCAACCCCTGGGACCACTCGCGAGTGCCAGGCGGCAGCTCAGGAGGCTCCGCTGCTGCTGTGGCGGCCGGGCAATGCGCCGTGGCTCTGGGCTCTGACACAGGTGAGCATGGGAAGGGCGAAGGGAAGAGGTCCGTGTGTGCATTTTTGTAAGGCGGTGTGAGAGCAACAAGGGCAGGGGAGGCTTCCAATCCTGTGCCGGCCAGGCAGTGCGCTGTGGCTTTGTGCTCAGACACAGGTGATTGGGGAGAGAGGGGAGGACGGAGGGGAGATGCGCGTGTGTGCAGTGCTGCAAGAGAGTGCGTGGAGCAAGGGCGGGGGAGGCTTCCAATCCTGTGCCGGCCAGGCAGTGCGCTGTGGCTTTGTGCTCAGACACAGGTGATTGGGGAGAGAGGGGAGGACGGAGGGGAGATGCGCGTGTGTGCAGTGCTGCAAGAGAGTGCGTGGAGCAAGGGCGGGGGAGGCTTCCAATCCTGTGCCGGCCAGGCAGTGCGCTGTGGCTTTGTGCTCAGACACAGGTGATTGGGGAGAGAGGGGAGGACGGAGGGGAGATGCGCGTGTGTGCAGTGCTGCAAGAGAGTGCGTGGAGCAAGGGCGGGGGAGGCTTCCAATCCTGTGCCGGCCAGGCAGTGCGCTGTGGCTTTGTGCTCAGACACAGGTGATTGGGGAGAGAGGGGAGGACGGAGGGGAGATGCGCGTGTGTGCAGTGCTGCAAGAGAGTGCGTGGAGCAAGGGCGGGGAGGCTTCCAATCCTGTGCCGGCCAGGCAGTGCGCTGTGGCTTTGTGCTCAGACACAGGTGATTGGGGAGAGAGGGGAGGACGGAGGGGAGATGCGCGTGTGTGCAGTGCTGCAAGAGAGTGCGTGGAGCAAGGGCGGGGGAGGCTTCCAATCCTGTGCCGGCCAGGCAGTGCGCTGTGGCTTTGTGCTCAGACACAGGTGATTGGGGAGAGAGGGGAGGACGGAGGGGAGATGCGCGTGTGTGCAGTGCTGCAAGAGAGTGCGTGGAGCAAGGGCGGGGGAGGCTTCCAATCCTGTGCCGGCCAGGCAGTGCGCTGTGGCTTTGTGCTCAGACACAGGTGATTGGGGAGAGAGGGGAGGACGGAGGGGAGATGCGCGTGTGTGCAGTGCTGCAAGAGAGTGCGTGGAGCAAGGGCGGGGGAGGCTTCCAATCCTGTGCCGGCCAGGCAGTGCGCTGTGGCTTTGTGCTCAGACACAGGTGATTGGGGAGAGAGGGGAGGACGGAGGGGAGATGCGCGTGTGTGCAGTGCTGCAAGAGAGTGCGTGGAGCAAGGGCGGGGGAGGCTTCCAATCCTGTGCCGGCCAGGCAGTGCGCTGTGGCTTTGTGCTCAGACACAGGTGATTGGGGAGAGAGGGGAGGACGGAGGGGAGATGCGCGTGTGTGCAGTGCTGCAAGAGAGTGCGTGGAGCAAGGGCGGGGGAGGCTTCCAATCCTGTGCCGGCCAGGCAGCGCGCTGTGGCTTTGTGCTCAGACACAGGTGATTGGGGAGAGAGGGGAGGACGGAGGGGAGATGCGCGTGTGTGCAGTGCTGCAAGAGAGTGCGTGGAGCAAGGGCGGGGGAGGCTTCCAATCCTGTGCCGGCCAGGCAGTGCGCTGTGGCTTTGTGCTCAGACACAGGTGATTGGGGAGAGAGGGGAGGACGGAGGGGAGATGCGCGTGTGTGCAGTGCTGCAAGAGAGTGCGTGGAGCAAGGGCGGGGGAGGCTTCCAATCCTGTGCCGGCCAGGCAGTGCGCTGTGGCTTTGTGCTCAGACACAGGTGATTGGGGAGAGAGGGGAGGACGGAGGGGAGATGCGTGTGTGTGCAGTGCTGCAAGAGAGTGCGTGGAGCAAGGGCGGGGGAGGCTTCCAATCCTGTGCCGGCCAGGCAGTGCGCTGTGGCTTTGTGCTCAGACACAGGTGATTGGGGAGAGAGGGGAGGACGGAGGGGAGATGCGCGTGTGTGCAGTGCTGCAAGAGAGTGCGTGGAGCAAGGGCGGGGGAGGCTTCCAATCCTGTGCCGGCCAGGCAGTGCGCTGTGGCTTTGTGCTCAGACACAGGTGATTGGGGAGAGAGGGGAGGACGGAGGGGAGATGCGCGTGTGTGCAGTGCTGCAAGAGAGTGCGTGGAGCAAGGGCGGGGGAGGCTTCCAATCCTGTGCCGGCCAGGCAGTGCGCTGTGGCTTTGTGCTCAGACACAGGTGATTGGGGAGAGAGGGGAGGACGGAGGGGAGATGCGCGTGTGTGCAGTGCTGCAAGAGAGTGCGTGGAGCAAGGGCGGGGGAGGCTTCCAATCCTGTGCCGGCCAGGCAGTGCGCTGTGGCTTTGTGCTCAGACACAGGTGATTGGGGAGAGAGGGGAGGACGGAGGGGAGATGCGCGTGTGTGCAGTGCTGCAAGAGAGTGCGTGGAGCAAGGGCGGGGGAGGCTTCCAATCCTGTGCCGGCCAGGCAGCGCGCTGTGGCTTTGTGCTCAGACACAGGTGATTGGGGAGAGAGGGGAGGACGGAGGGGAGATGCGCGTGTGTGCAGTGCTGCAAGAGAGTGCGTGGAGCAAGGGCGGGGGAGGCTTCCAATCCTGTGCCGGCCAGGCAGTGCGCTGTGGCTTTGTGCTCAGACACAGGTGATTGGGGAGAGAGGGGAGGACGGAGGGGAGATGCGCGTGTGTGCAGTGCTGCAAGAGAGTGCGTGGAGCAAGGGCGGGGGAGGCTTCCAATCCTGTGCCGGCCAGGCAGCGCGCTGTGGCTTTGTGCTCAGACACAGGTGATTGGGGAGAGAGGGGAGGACGGAGGGGAGATGCGCGTGTGTGCAGTGCTGCAAGAGAGTGCGTGGAGCAAGGGCGGGGGAGGCTTCCAATCCTGTGCCGGCCAGGCAGTGCGCTGTGGCTTTGTGCTCAGACACAGGTGATTGGGGAGAGAGGGGAGGACGGAGGGGAGATGCGCGTGTGTGCAGTGCTGCAAGAGAGTGCGTGGAGCAAGGGCGGGGGAGGCTTCCAATCCTGTGCCGGCCAGGCAGCGCGCTGTGGCTTTGTGCTCAGACACAGGTGATTGGGGAGAGAGGGGAGGACGGAGGGGAGATGCGCGTGTGTGCAGTGCTGCAAGAGAGTGCGTGGAGCAAGGGCGGGGGAGGCTTCCAATCCTGTGCCGGCCAGGCAGTGCGCTGTGGCTTTGTGCTCAGACACAGGTGATTGGGGAGAGAGGGGAGGACGGAGGGGAGATGCGCGTGTGTGCAGTGCTGCAAGAGAGTGCGTGGAGCAAGGGCGGGGGAGGCTTCCAATCCTGTGCCGGCCAGGCAGTGCGCTGTGGCTTTGTGCTCAGACACAGGTGATTGGGAAGAGAGGGGAGGACGGAGGGGAGATGCGCGTGTGTGCAGTGCTGCAAGAGAGTGCGTGGAGCAAGGGCGGGGGAGGCTTCCAATCCTGTGCCGGCCAGGCAGTGCGCTGTGGCTTTGTGCTCAGACACAGGTGATTGGGGAGAGAGGGGAGGACGGAGGGGAGATGCGCGTGTGTGCAGTGCTGCAAGAGAGTGCGTGGAGCAAGGGCGGGGGAGGCTTCCAATCCTGTGCCGGCCAGGCAGTGCGCTGTGGCTTTGTGCTCAGACACAGGTGATTGGGGAGAGAGGGGAGGACGGAGGGGAGATGCGCGTGTGTGCAGTGCTGCAAGAGAGTGCGTGGAGCAAGGGCGGGGGAGGCTTCCAATCCTGTGCCGGCCAGGCAGTGCGCTGTGGCTTTGTGCTCAGACACAGGTGATTGGGGAGAGAGGGGAGGACGGAGGGGAGATGCGCGTGTGTGCAGTGCTGCAAGAGAGTGCGTGGAGCAAGGGCGGGGGAGGCTTCCAATCCTGTGCCGGCCAGGCAGTGCGCTGTGGCTTTGTGCTCAGACACAGGTGATTGGGGAGAGAGGGGAGGACGGAGGGGAGATGCGCGTGTGTGCAGTGCTGCAAGAGAGTGCGTGGAGCAAGGGCGGGGGAGGCTTCCAATCCTGTGCCGGCCAGGCAGTGCGCTGTGGCTTTGTGCTCAGACACAGGTGATTGGGGAGAGAGGGGAGGACGGAGGGGAGATGCGCGTGTGTGCAGTGCTGCAAGAGAGTGCGTGGAGCAAGGGCGGGGGAGGCTTCCAATCCTGTGCCGGCCAGGCAGTGCGCTGTGGCTTTGTGCTCAGACACAGGTGATTGGGGAGAGAGGGGAGGACGGAGGGGAGATGCGCGTGTGTGCAGTGCTGCAAGAGAGTGCGTGGAGCAAGGGCGGGGGAGGCTTCCAATCCTGTGCCGGCCAGGCAGTGCGCTGTGGCTTTGTGCTCAGACACAGGTGATTGGGGAGAGAGGGGAGGACGGAGGGGAGATGCGCGTGTGTGCAGTGCTGCAAGAGAGTGCGTGGAGCAAGGGCGGGGGAGGCTTCCAATCCTGTGCCGGCCAGGCAGCGCGCTGTGGCTTTGTGCTCAGACACAGGTGATTGGGGAGAGAGGGGAGGACGGAGGGGAGATGCGCGTGTGTGCAGTGCTGCAAGAGAGTGCGTGGAGCAAGGGCGGGGGAGGCTTCCAATCCTGTGCCGGCCAGGCAGTGCGCTGTGGCTTTGTGCTCAGACACAGGTGATTGGGGAGAGAGGGGAGGACGGAGGGGAGATGCGCGTGTGTGCAGTGCTGCAAGAGAGTGCGTGGAGCAAGGGCGGGGGAGGCTTCCAATCCTGTGCCGGCCAGGCAGCGCGCTGTGGCTTTGTGCTCAGACACAGGTGATTGGGGAGAGAGGGGAGGACGGAGGGGAGATGCGCGTGTGTGCAGTGCTGCAAGAGAGTGCGTGGAGCAAGGGCGGGGGAGGCTTCCAATCCTGTGCCGGCCAGGCAGTGCGCTGTGGCTTTGTGCTCAGACACAGGTGATTGGGGAGAGAGGGGAGGACGGAGGGGAGATGCGCGTGTGTGCAGTGCTGCAAGAGAGTGCGTGGAGCAAGGGCGGGGGAGGCTTCCAATCCTGTGCCGGCCAGGCAGCGCGCTGTGGCTTTGTGCTCAGACACAGGTGATTGGGGAGAGAGGGGAGGACGGAGGGGAGATGCGCGTGTGTGCAGTGCTGCAAGAGAGTGCGTGGAGCAAGGGCGGGGGAGGCTTCCAATCCTGTGCCGGCCAGGCAGTGCGCTGTGGCTTTGTGCTCAGACACAGGTAATTGGGGAGAGAGGGGAGGACGGAGGGGAGATGCGCGTGTGTGCAGTGCTGCAAGAGAGTGCGTGGAGCAAGGGCGGGGGAGGCTTCCAATCCTGTGCCGGCCAGGCAGCGCGCTGTGGCTTTGTGCTCAGACACAGGTGATTGGGGAGAGAGGGGAGGACGGAGGGGAGATGCGCGTGTGTGCAGTGCTGCAAGAGAGTGCGTGGAGCAAGGGCGGGGGAGGCTTCCAATCCTGTGCCGGCCAGGCAGTGCGCTGTGGCTTTGTGCTCAGACACAGGTGATTGGGGAGAGAGGGGAGGACGGAGGGGAGATGCGCGTGTGTGCAGTGCTGCAAGAGAGTGCGTGGAGCAAGGGCGGGGGAGGCTTCCAATCCTGTGCCGGCCAGGCAGCGCGCTGTGGCTTTGTGCTCAGACACAGGTGATTGGGGAGAGAGGGGAGGACGGAGGGGAGATGCGCGTGTGTGCAGTGCTGCAAGAGAGTGCGTGGAGCAAGGGCGGGGGAGGCTTCCAATCCTGTGCCGGCCAGGCAGCGCGCTGTGGCTTTGTGCTCAGACACAGGTGATTGGGGAGAGAGGGGAGGACGGAGGGGAGATGCGCGTGTGTGCAGTGCTGCAAGAGAGTGCGTGGAGCAAGGGCGGGGGAGGCTTCCAATCCTGTGCCGGCCAGGCAGTGCGCTGTGGCTTTGTGCTCAGACACAGGTGATTGGGGAGAGAGGGGAGGACGGAGGGGAGATGCGCGTGTGTGCAGTGCTGCAAGAGAGTGCGTGGAGCAAGGGCGGGGGAGGCTTCCAATCCTGTGCCGGCCAGGCAGTGCGCTGTGGCTTTGTGCTCAGACACAGGTGATTGGGGAGAGAGGGGAGGACGGAGGGGAGATGCGCGTGTGTGCAGTGCTGCAAGAGAGTGCGTGGAGCAAGGGCGGGGGAGGCTTCCAATCCTGTGCCGGCCGGGCAGTGCGCTGTGGCTTTGTGCTCAGACACAGGTGAGGGGGCGGGAGAGAAGTGGAGGGGAAGACATGTGGCTATGTGCTGTGTTGTGTGTTGCGACAGGCTCACCCATTTGTGGGCTTTTTAAAGCGCCGCAGGAGAGGGTGGGATGGCGTGCGTGTGGTTATGTGTTGTTGTTGGGTAGCGTGCTGCCATGGGTTCACGGTTCACACACCCCATGGCTCTTCCCCGGGCGTTAGATCAGGAGGCTCTGCTACTTCTGTTGCGGCATTCGAGTGCCACTGCTGTGGCAGCATGTTGAGGGACTATTGGCTTGTACGCCAATGCCACCACGCCCCACACACACCCACCCATCCCCACCTCACTCCACCCTCCCTCATTCTTACCCGCTCCCATGGGGCAGCGTGTGCCTGCAGCCTTATTCTGCTGCATAGTTGGTTTAAAGCATTCCTTCAGGCGAGTCTCCAGCCTGGGCCTCATGGCTGGGTCTCCAGCCTGGGCCTCATGGCTCATCTCATGTTGAAATCCCTTTCGAGAATTCTTATAAGTGATTTCCTTACGGCCAATGTGCACTTCCCCACCATCTTTCAACAATCCCGCATTCCCCTTTTCCCCCCATCCCCTCATCTCCCAGGGGGCAGTGTGCGTCTCCCTGCATCATTCTGCGGCATAGTGGGTCTGAAGCCCTCGTATGAGAGGGTCTCCCGCCTGGGTCTCATGGCCTATGCGTCCAGCCTGGACTGCGTGGGCGTGCTTGGCTCATGGCGTGCATGCAAATGCCACCTCACACCCCCCCATCCCCACCCATCCCCACCGCACTCCAATTGCCTCCTCCATGTGTACTCTCTCTCTCCCAGGGGGCAGTCTTCGCCTGCCCACATCATTCTGCGGCATAGTGGGTCTGAAGCCCTCCTATGGGCGAGTGTCCCGCCTGGGCCTCATGGCCTATGCGTCCAGCCTGGACTGTGTGGGCGTGCTTGGTCTCATGCCATTCCCCTATGTCCCCCCATCCCCTCATCCCCTTGTTCCCCAGGGGGTAGTGTGCGTCTCCCTGCATCATTCTGCGGCATAGTGGGTCTGAAGCCCTCCTACGGCCGGGTGTCCCGCCTGGGCCTCATGGCCTATGCGTCCAGTCTCGACTGCGTGGGCGTGCTGGGTCGATCGGTGGAAGACACTGCGATCGTGCTGCAGGCGATGGCAGGGAGAGACGACGGGGACAGCACGTGCAGCAAGGAGGTGAGAAAGCGGAAGCAGGGATGCTGACTGTACACTGAGTTATCCATACGTAGCTGTGTGGCTGTGAATTGAAACTGGGGGTGCTTCCATTGACTGACTGATCCAGACGTGCCAGTGGGGGAGCCTGAATTTATAGCCCCCTGCCTCTACCTGCCTCTACCTCTTACCCCCCCCCCCCCTTCCCCTTCCCATGCCCTCCTCACCTTATCCCCTTTCCCCCAATCCCCAGCCTGTACCAAACTACACAGCCGGCCTCCTCCCCATCGCTGCACTCGCCTCCAAGCCGCTGACAGGTGTCCGCCTCGCATTGGTCCAGGAGACCATGGGCGCTGGCGTCGATGCTGACGTGGCACAGGCCGTCCGGGCGGCGGCGGCGCACTACGAGACGCTCGGAGCCACCGTGGAGGAGGTGTCCCTGCCATTCTTCGCCAGTGGCCTGCCAGCCTACTACATCCTCGCTCCCTCTGAGGCCTCTTCCAACCTCTCCCGATATGATGGCATCAGGTGCGTCCTGCTCTGTCCCCACTCCCCCGCTTTTCTCCTCCTCCTCCTCCTCCCGTCCTCTCCTCTCCGTCCCTCCTTCCCTTCCCTCCCGCTCCTTCTCTTGCCTGGAAGAACTGTGTGTGGTGTGGTGTCTCAAATATTGCACCACTGTGTGTGGTTTTGTGTGCGGATGCCTTTCACTCCACCTCACTCCACACTCCACTCCACTCCACTCCACTCCACTCCACTCCACTCCACTCCACTCCACTCCACTCCGCTCCACTCCACTCCACTCCACTCCACTCCACTCCACTCCACTCCACTCCACTCCACTCCACTCCACTCCACTCCACTCCGCTCCACTCCACTCCACTCCACTCCACTCCATTCCGAACCATCTTCTTGTGTAGGTTTGGCCCGCAGCAGCAAGGCTCGGACCTCACATCTCTCTACAGCAATACACGAGGCCAAGGCTTTGGCAAGGAGGTGAGCGGTTGGCAGAGAGGTGAGCATTTGGCAGAGAGGTGAGCATTTGGCAGAGAGGTGAGCATCTGAAAAGAAAGGGTGCTTTGAAAGGTGTCGATGAGTGATACCTTGAGAAAATCGTGAAATATTCAGTCGATTGAAAAGTGAGTGAGGGATGCAAGGGGTTTTCACATTCGCGCTTGCGCTCCTATTTACGTGCCTCCCATTCAGGTGACTTCTGAGTCGACTCAAAACTCTTCCCTATCTTACGGGGTTTTCACATCTTACGGGGTTTTCACATTTTCTTCACATCTCTTCTCTATCGCTCCTCCCTGTGTTGATGGGGCAGGTGAAGAGGCGCATTCTAATGGGCACGTACGCGCTCTCTGCAGGCTACTATGACGCCTACTACAAGAAGGCACAGCAGGTCAGATACTTCAGGTGCTTGCTCGGGTACTTGTTCAGATACATACCCCACATGCTGGTCAGTCAGTTGGCTCAGGTGCATCTTCAGGTGCATCTTCAGGTGCATCCTCAGTTGCATCCTCAGTTGCACCCTCAGGTGCATTTTCAGGTGGATAATACGATGGCACCTTGTGCAGTTTACGAGATCGCTTCAGTCACAGGTCTCCAATAACAGTCCCCTTTTCGCCCCACATTCCAAGCTCCCCTTCCCCACATACCTATCTACTACCCAAAATGATTTTGCATTTGGAGACAAGTACCACCATCATCCCCCACAATCTGCATCCCCCCTTCACCTCCTCCCTCCTTCACCTCCTTCCTTCTTCACCTCCTCCCCCCTTCACCTCCTCCCTCCTTCACCTCCTTCCTTCTTCACCTCCTCCCCCCTTCACCTCCTCCCCCCTTCACCTCCTTCCTTCTTCACCTCCTCCCCCCTTCACCTCCTCCCCCCTTCACCTCCTTCCTTCTTCACCTCCTCCCCCCTTCACCTCCTCCCCCCTTCACCTCCTCTGATCACAAGCGTGCACCATGATTCAGTAACATCATCATCCCCCACAATCTGACCCCCGACTTCCTCACCTCCCCATCCCATGGCTTGGCCGGTGCGCACCATGTCTCGACAGGAGTTTGATTTTGAGAATTCTCATTTTGTTTGAGAACCTCAAACAAAATGGCTTGGCAGGTGCGCACCATGTCTCGACAGGAGTTCCTGGCAGCTCTGAAGGGGCAGAACACACCCTTTCCTCACCTCCCCCTTTAACAGGTTTGCATGATGATTCAGCAGTTCCATCATCACAATCCCCCTCCTCCACAATCCACCCCCCCCGTGGCAGGTGCGCACGATGATTCGACGGGCGTTCCTGGCAGCCCTGGGGGGGCATGACGCCCCACTTCCTCACCTCCCCTTTTCCTGTCTGACTTTCCCCCGCCATCGCCTACCTCCCCATCCCATGCCGTGGCAGGTGCGCACGATGATTCGGCGGGAGTTCCTGGCAGCTCTGGAGGGCCATGACGCGCTCATCACCCCCACCGCTCCCACCACGGCTTACCGCATCGGTAACTGCAAAAGCATTGTACTTGCAACCACACAAGGGTTCCACCATTAACATGTTTACACACTAGGCTAGGGCAGATTTTCATGCAGCTCTAGGAGCGCACGCACGATGCCTCGAAATATGAGACGGCTAAAAAACAACTGTGCGCACTCCCATCGCTCCTACAACTACCGCCCACCGCATCGCAGCTTCAATGTTTGTTACAAGAGTAGGTCCACTGCATTCGTCAACATGGTTTTGTTCGTGTGGTAGCATTTGAGATAGTTGGTAAGAGCTCTGGCCACATTGGTGGAAGATTGGTGGAGAGGAGACCCCAGCGAACCACGTGGCCACATTCGTCAACATGGTTCGTTCTGTTCGATTCACGTTGGAGCTTCGCTGGTGAAAAGACATCAGACCCCCTCCCACATAAACTGCTGCCAAAACCCCTTTCTCCGTCTCCCGCCCATGCATGCATGCATGCAGGTGAGAAGACATCGGACCCCCTCGCCATGTATGTTGGAGACCTCATGACGGTGAGTGAGCCCTCTAAAACTCCTCCCAGACCTCTCCCATACTTCTCCTAGACTTCTCTTAGAAGTTTCTAACGTCAACGCTCTCCCATTTTTTAACCTCCCTTCCTCACTTACCCAGTTCACTTGCCCCAGACCCATGCGCATCAGCCTTGTGCTCATCCAGTTCACTTCGCCTCACCTCTCCCGCTCCTTCATCACCCTTCAACCCTCTCCACCACTCTATACCACTCTGTATTGCAGGTCAATGTGAACTTAGCCGGACTGCCGGCCATTTCCCTGCCCTGCGGGTTGGCCCCAGGTGGCCCCCATGGCCTGCCCATCGGCCTTCAGATTATCGGCGCTCCCTTTGCTGAGGTGAGCCGTGTGCTTGTGTGCTTCGGACTCACTATCCCCACCCACAACTTCTATTTTTCTGCCCTGCGGGTTGGCCCCAGGTGGCCCCCATGGCCTGCCCATCGGCCTTCAGATTATCGGCGCTCCTTTTGCTGAGGTGAGCCGTGTGTTTGTGCTGTTATTAGTAAACAGGTGGGCTGCGGAGGTCTGAGTCGCTTTTGCTGAGGTGAGCCGTGTGTTTGTGCTGTTATTAGTAAACAGGCGGGCTGCGGAGGTCTGAGTCGCTTTTGCTGAGGTGAGCCGTGTGTTTGTGCTGTTATTAGTAAACAGGTGGGCTGCGGAGGTCTGAGTCGCTTTTGCCGAGGTGAGCCGTGTGCTTGTGCTGATTAGATTGAGGCAAGATTTTTCGGGTTGTGTGCATTTCCGTTTGACAGACCCCATGAGCTGCCGCATGGTCTGCCCATCGGCCTTCAGATAATTGGTGCTCCCTTTGCTGATGTATTCCCACAAGCGGCCATGTGTTTGAGCAGATCAGTTGTCTTCGAGATGCCCTGCCACCCACCCCCACCACCCACCACCCACGACCCACCCCCACCACCCACCACCCACCCCCACCACCCACCGACCTCCCTCCTTCCATCCCTCCCTCCTTTCACAGGGCGGCCATTCCCAAGTAAATCCATGTGTTCGACTTTTGAGACGTCTCAAAAGCCATTCCCAAGCAAACCCATGTGTTGGAGAACACCATTTGACTTGCAAAGTGCCCTATCACCGTCTACCAACCACTTCCAATGCTCACCACCCCCACCATCCTCTCTCCCATCCCTCGTCCCTTTTCCACAGGTGGCCTTTCTCAAGTAGCATATAGCATATGTGGTTGAGCAGAACAGTCGTCTTTTAAGCTGCCCCACCCACTATCCACCACCATCCACCAACCCCTCCTCCCCTCCCTCCCCTACCTCTCCTCCCTCCCTCCCTCCCTCCCCTCCCTCCCCTCCCCTCCCTCCCCTCCCCTCCCTCCCTCCCCTCCCCGCCCTCCTCTCCCTCCCCTCCCTCCCTTCCCTCTCTCCTCTCCCTCTCCCCACTCCCTCCCCGCCCAGGCGGCAATTCTCAAGTACGCGCACGCGTTTGAGCAGACCACTCCTGCATGGCAATCAGGACTCGTTATTGCATCGCCTGTTACCGCTGCTGCTTCCACATAGCGGTTCTGATGGTACGGCATTATGGCACCAAGCACTGAAACTCATGCTGTTGCAATCGTGTTGCTGCAGCTCCCAAAATGATGCAAGAGGCATATCAAACATAACTTTTCTGTTGCTGCTTTCGCAACTTGTAGCAATACAACCACAACTATAAGCTTTACAAATTATGTGTTACATTAGAATTTGAAAAGTTCGGAGCATCTGTCATATCCCAGCTCCTCATACTGCTTCTTAGTGACTGCTTTGCGAGCAAATTCTCCCGACTTGACCAATGCAGAACCTCCCTTCCATGCACTCACCACTGGGCTGCAAAGCACACCACCACACACATGAAACACAGAGAGACCACGCAGCAAACGCGGAGGCATGCATGTCAATGGTAGCACGGTCGCAACAAACAACAACTCATGATTGACCTTCGGCAGCGATGTTGGTTCAGTCACGCACTTTTCACGCACACTACCAACGGCCATTTCATGCACTGATGGACCCATGCATACCCGCATGCATGAAGTGATGAAGGGAAATGATTCAGAAGAGTTTAGTTTACACCCACCTTTGGGAGAGAGAGATGTTAATGGGTAGTGAGTCGGGCACAAGGGGTCGCAGCTCCAACACCCTGCCGGAACCAACGAGGCACAGAGAGAGAGGGAAAAGGACGGAGGGGGGGAAGATGGGAAAAAAGGGGAGAGAAGGTTGGGATACTCGAGGCAGCTTATGTGATGCAGCTTATGTGATGTGAGAAGGTTGGGATACTCGAGGCAGCTTATGTGATGCAGCTTATGTGATGTGAGAAGGTTGGTATACTCGAGGCAGCTTATGTGATGCAGCTTATGTGATGTGAGAAGGTTGGGATACTCGAGGCAGCTTATGTGATGCAGCTTATGTGATGTGAGAAGGTTGGGATACTCGAGGCAGCTTATGTGATGCAGCTTATGTGATGTGAGAAGGTTGGGATACTCGAGGCAGCTTATGTGATAACAAACGTGACATACATTGGCATGATGCAGTGGGACACGTTGACAGCAGTAGCGCCAAATCATGGCGCGATCACGTCCAAAGTGGGGGAAAATACTTTTTTCAAAGCCAATAATGCACATATTATGCACTTGAAACTGAGTAATACTTGCAGTAAGAAATCTCGCAGAGATAAATCTTGCTGAGATAGGTTAGCAATACTTACAGCCGCTCTTTGAAGAATGGGAACTGACAGCTGCCGCCCACCAGTACAATGCTGCCACGTGGGGTCAATGGGGGGGGTGGGTGGGAGAGGTGAATTGAAGAGGTGATGCAACAGAAGAGAGACGAGAGAGGAGAGAAGAGAGGCAAAAGACGAGAGAAGAGAGCAAAGAGGAGACCAGAGAGAAAAGAAGGGAGATGAAAGGAGGAGAAAGTAGGAGCAACGAGAGCGGAGGAAAGAGGAGAGGAGAGAGAGGCGAGAGGCGAGAGGAGAGGGGGAAGGGCGTACTTTGAGTAGAGCAGGGGGTGGATGACTCGAGGAGCAGCGCTCACAGCCGCCACTATGGTCTCCGCCAGCCCTGCCTGGCTGACTCCTGGCAGCAGGAGAAGGAGGGCAGATGGGGTGGAGGGAAGGAGGGGGTGGATGTCCCGAGGAGCAGCAGTTACAGCCACCACTATTGTCTCCGCCAACCCTGCCTGGCTGAAACCTGGCGGATACGGACCATTCAGAGGAAGGGGGAGCGGAGGGGGGGGGGGAGGGGGATGGGGTGGCGGGTGACTCGAGGAGCAGCGCTCACAGCCGCTACTGTGGTCTCTGCGAGGCCTGCCTGGCTGACACCTGGCAGCAAGAGGAGGGCGGATGGGGCGGACGGAAGGAGGGGTTTGGATGACTCGAGGAGCAGCAGTCACAGCCGCCACTATGGTCTCTGCTAGCCCTGCCTGCCCCACTCTTGGTGACGTCAGATGCATATAGACCATTTTGGGGAGTGTGGAAGGGTGGGCCGGTGGGTGAGGGAGAAAGGGAGGGGGAGAGGCGGCCATCAGCACAAGGAGAAAGCAGCAGCAGCGAGCACGAGCAAGCAGCAAGCAGCAAGCAGCAAGCAGCGTCATACCCAGGTCGGAGGGGTGGAAGAGGCCCTCTGGCACCATGAAGCGCTCCGATGCCAGTGATAGCTCCTGGGGAAGGGAAAGGGGAGAGGGGAGAGAGTGGGGAAGAGAGGGAGAGAGTGGGGAAGAGAGGGGAAATACATTTGAGTGGAAGAGGAAGAGGCTACTGTGGAGAGGGAGAGGCCCTCTGGCACCATGAAGCGCTCTGATGCCAGTGATAGCTCCTGGAGGGGGCGCGGCAAGGGAAGGTGGAGGGAGAGGAGATGAGGGAAAAAAACGTTTGAGTGAAAGAGGAAGAGCCTATCTTGAGCCTCCTCAAGGAAGTGGATGAGGCCCAGGCCATGCTCTTTGCATGAAGCATGAAGCGTTGCAACGTCAGTGAGGGAAGGGAAGTTCCTGGTGGGGGCGAGGGAAGGGAAGTGAGAGTAGAGAGGGAAGGGGCGGGGGAAAAAAGAGGGGAGTGGAGGGCGGGTGAGAGGGGAGGGGAGGGAAAAAAGGAGAGGCACGAATTTTCAGGAGCAAGTAGCCGGCAAGGGAACCGATCAAGAAGGGAGGCAATGTGGCACGAAACGGCAGTACAAAATTATCTCTCCGTCCTCTGTGAATGGAAAAGGAGACGTCTTGAGGCTCCATTCTCTCTCCTGCCGGAATGACAACCATCCCCCCCTCCCCCGCTTCCACCACTGCACTCACCGGCTGCTCGCTGCTGCTTCCTCCATTCCTGTTGCCCGAACCACCACCGCCGCCACCAGTGCCTCTGCTGTTGGCTGGTGGTGGCCTCACAGCACTCTCCCCACCACCAGCGCCACCACTGATACCATCACCACTACCGGCAGCACCAGCACCACCCTTCGCCTTGCCTCGCCCTTTTCTCTCATCCCAATCCTCATCCTCCTCGTCGTCTTCCTCATCCTCATCATCCCCACCAGCAACCCCACCATCCCCATCCCTGCCGCCTTGCTGCTGGCCCCAACCTCCCTCCTCATCCCCCCGCTCCCCTTCCCACCCGCTTCTCCCTCTCTTCCTCCCCATCTCCCCGTCTTCCTCCCCTCTATCCACCACATCGCTTCCACGCCTCATCCTGCCCTCTACCAAAGCCCCACCTCGTTTCCTCCCTCTCGTTCCCCTTGCCTCCTCAACCTCCTCCACCTCCTCAGCCATATGTTGCTCCCACAGCTCCTCCTGGGCCTTCACTGCCCGCGTCGCTGCTGCACGGTCTTTCACCTGCCCGCGCAGAAGAGTCACCCCGTCGGGCAGCAAGTACTCTGCCCGGAATATGTTGCTGGCATCCCGTTTCCTGAAGCAAGAGCACGAGCACGGAGGGCAAAGGGGAGGAGGAGGAAGGGGAGGAGGGAGGAGAGGAGGGACCTCACCTCACCTGAGAATTCGCCAGGACAAGGGGAGGTGGCAATGAGGACGAGAAAGGCAAGACGTAGCTGCTTCTAGACATGGTCCATGATGAGTGCTTCGAAACTCGCCTTCTGAGAGGTCTCAAAGGAGCACACCTAGGCCAACCGCCCTGCCCACCTGAGACTCACCTGGCCAAGGGTAGGTGGCGTGTGGGGAAGAGCGAGACAAAGCAGAGCTGCTCCTTGGCATGATCCATGATGAGTGTCTCATCCATCATGTTCCATGCGAAGCATCTCAAGGCTTGCCTTCTGAGACGTCTCAAAGGAACTCACCTGGCTAAAGGCAGGTGGCGTGTGGGGAAGAGCGATACGAAGCAGAGCTGCTCCTTGGCATGATCCATGATGAGTGTCTCATCCATCATGTTCCATGCGAAGCATCTCAAGGCTTGCCTTCTGAGACGTCTCAAAGGAACTCACCTGGCTAAAGGCAGGTGGCGTGTGGGGAAGAGCGATACGAAGCAGAGCTGCTCCTTGGCATGATCCATGATGAGTGTCTCATCCATCATGTTCCATGCGAAGCATCTCAAGGCTTGCCTTCTGAGACGTCTCAAAGGAACTCACCTGGCTAAAGGCAGGTGGCGTGTGGGGAAGAGCGATACGAAGCAGAGCTGCTCCTTGGCATGATCCATGATGAGTGTCTCATCCATCATGTTCCATGCGAAGCATCTCAAGGCTTGCCTTCTGAGACGTCTCAAAGGAACTCACCTGGCTAAAGGCAGGTGGCGTGTGGGGAAGAGCGATACGAAGCAGAGCTGCTCCTTGGCATGATCCATGATGAGTGTCTCATCCATCATGTTCCATGCGAAGCATCTCAAGGCTTGCCTTCTGAGACGTCTCAAAGGAACTCACCTGGCTAAAGGCAGGTGGCGTGTGGGGAAGAGCGATACGAAGCAGAGCTGCTCCTTGGCATGATCCATGATGAGTGTCTCATCCATCATGTTCCATGCACGGTATGACACCGCCTCCTTTAGCACGTTCGTTAGCGCCTTGCCGCCCACGTTCATGCGCCTGAAGGGGGGAGGATGGTGTCACAGAATCTATTGGTAAGAACAATATATTCAGTTACGTACGCTAGTATGGTGTAGAGTGGTGTACAAGTGGGTTATGTAACATTGCCAGGGGGTTGTTAGGGTCCAGGGGAGTAACGCGAAGTTGGTAGCAGTGGGAATTGCGAAGTGCAGTAAGAGGAGCTCAGGGAGCCTCGAGGGACAGGAAATCGGCATTGGCCAATCCAAGGCCTCGGCGACTCGAACCTAACCCAGTCTGTCGAGCAAATCACGACTTGGGAAGGACAATAAGTAGCCTAGCCTAGCACAGACAAATCCGTTCTCTCGTTTGTTTGCCTACTATAGTGGATTTACTTCACCGTTCTAAGGCTATAAGCAGCTAGGTGATACGCCACTGAGGGCAGCCAGCTTGTGGGAGCAGGAATCTCTCACAAACGAGAGAAAAGGTGGCGATATGGATCGCCATGAGCTGCACTGGCAGCAGAGGTATTCGCAATGGGAACGTTCGCCGTCGCGAAGGAGGCGCTCAACAGAGCGCGGGAGATCACCGACGCGCTCGCCTTGTAGAGCGGCGCATCGTGCGGTTCTGGTGACGCCTACGGGCGAGCGACGTGAAGGTGGCGGATCGGATCCGCTGGTCAGATCGGAGCCCGGGAGGAGGCCCGCGAGCAGGGACCCGTGGAACCTGGCAGGAGGCCAGCACGGAGCGGATGTGCGGCGTCACGACGACGACGTGGAGATGGACTCGCCGGAATCAGCAAGGGAGGCTGACGACGAGGGAGATCGCGAAGGTACCCCAAATGCTCGGGGCGGCAGGGAGCGAGGCATAAGCGCGGACGAGGCAGATCTGCAGAATCGATGTGAAGAAGAGCGTGATGGCGACGCGGAAACGGATCGTGCAGCAGAAATGCGCGGGAATGGCGAAAGGCACCGCGGGAGCGCGGATGCGGATCGTTCTGCTGGCGAAATGCGCGGGAATGGCGAGAGACACCGCGGGAGCGCGGATGCGGATCGTTCTGCTGGCGAAATGCGCGGGAATGGCGAGAGACACCGCGGGAGCGCGGATGCGGGTCGTTCTGCTGGCGAAATGCGCGGGAGTGGCGAAAGGCACCGCGGGAGCGCAGATGCTTGTCGATCTGCTGACGAAATGCGCGGGAGTGGCGAAAGGCATGGTGGGAGCACGAATGCGGGTCGTTCTGCTGGCGAGATGCGCGGGATTGGCGTGAGACGCCGCGAGAGCGCGGGTGCAGCCGGTTCGAGGGGTGAGTTAAGCGGGAATGACGCGAGGCGCCGTGGGAGCGCGGATGCAGACAGTTCGGCGGGTGAAATGCCTGAGGATGACGCGAGGCGCTGCAGGAGCGCGGATGCAGATCGCTCGCCAGGCAGGTTGCGCGGAAGTAACGCAAGGAGCGGCGAAGGCAAGGAGGCTGAGCGCGCGCCAGAAGCCAGCCGTGAGGAAGAAAGGAGGCGAGACGTGCAGGCGGGAATGTATGGCTCGCCTGAGCCAAGACGCGGACATGAGCGCAGGGGGCGCATGGCGTTGGGCGGATGGCGATCGCCAGAGAAGCCGGGTGGAGAAGAAGGGGAGGATGACCGCGACAGGAGGCGAGCGCAGCGCTCGCCTGCACGACAGTGGAGGGGGAGGGGTGAAGTGCAGCGCAGGCGAAGGGGGAAAACACCAGAGTATGATACAGAGAGCGAGCTAGAGGTGGAATGGGGCGGTCAGGCATATCAGGACGAGAAGAGAAGCGAAAGGCTCAGGGAAGGAGAGTGCACTGGAAGAAGAGGAATCGGTGAGAAGGGGAGGAGGAAGGAGAAGAGGGAAGAGACGAGAAGGAAAGATGAGGAGCAGTGCGAAAAAAGTGGAAAGGACGCCTGAAGGGAGGACAGAAAGTGAAGAGGAGTATGAGTACGGGCGGGACCAGCTCCGACGCAATAAGCAGGAGGGGTGTGAGGAGGAATTATACCCTAATGGAAGAGAGGGGTACAAGGGAAGACAAGAGGAGCAAGGGAAGACTGACACAGAGGCACGAGAAGATCAGGACAAGAGAAGGCAAAGGAGGGCTGAGGAGCAGCGTAGGTTGCGGGAGATGGCGCATGAGTATGATACGGACAGCGAGGAAGAAGGGAGTGGCAGACTTGCACGCTACAGGTCGGGCCGAAGGGAGGGGCGCTGGGAAGAACGTTCCCCTGCAAGGAGGGAGGAGCAGAGGACAGAGTGGCAGAACAGGTCACCGTGGGAGGGCTCTGGGGGAGCAAGGGCAGCAAGAGAGGGCATAGAGCGCGTGCTGCACGGGATAGGGACACGAAACAGCGGAGTAAGGGAGCGGGTAAGGGAAGACAGCGGGAGAGGACAGGGAGGATTAGGAACGTGGGGGACCAAGAGATGGAATGCGGTAGAGCCACCGCGCGTGGAGGTACCTGTTCGTTTCACGGGAAGAGAAGAGTCAGGTACAAACCTGAAGAACTACCTAATGCAGATTGGGAGCGTCAAGTACCGCTGTGACAGATATGGGATGGACCCGATAGAGTTCTTCTTGAGTTTATCTAACACGCTAGGGGGAGAGGCCGAGACGCTGTACCGCATGAAGATGAGGGAACTGCTGCGGCGAGCGGAGGAGGACGGGGACGATCCCACAACGTTGTTTTTGGAGCGATTGAGGAAGCAGTTCCCGGGGCATACGGCAGCCCGCATCCGCGAATTTCAAGAGTTTAGGCGGGGTGAGATGGAATCACTACTCACCTACTTTGGGAGGCTGACCAATTTAGCGGAAGATGTGGCCTGCACGGACAATAGCATGCTGGTTAGCAAGTTTCTGAGCGGGTTGGATGAGGGACTGAGCGGTGGACTGAGGATGAGAGTGTACGAGCTAGGAGCAGAGGCGACTCTGGAAGAAGTGTTTGAACTCGCAGAGAAAGTGGAACTGGCGCAAAGGCGGTATGAAGTTTACCTACCAAGGGTGGCAGAGAGGAAGAGGCCTACGCGGGCAGCAGCAATGACACATGGGGTTGAGGGCAGGGAAGAGCAGCGGCAAGGTTGGCGGCCGGATACCCGTACGTGCCACAGGTGCGGGCAGAAAGGGCACATCAGGATAAACTGCAGAAACTGTGATGTGTGCGGGAAGCACGGACACCGTCGAAGCGATTGCCCGGAAAAGAGAGCAATGCAGCAGGGGGGCAGCAGGGGCAAAGAGAGTCCGAATCAGCTCAGAAATCGCCGAGTGCCCCCTCCCCTCCCTCCCGCCTTGGCATGGTCCATGATGAGTGTCTCATCCATCATGTTTCATGCACGGTACGACACCGCCTCCTTTAACACATTCGTTAACGCCCCCCCCCCCTCTCTTCATGCACCTGCACTGCAGGTCGTGCAAAGCAAAAAACGTGATGTTGTTTTCACCTGACAGCCTGCAGCAGCGGTCTGTTGTTCCAGATGGGAACGGCATGCGTGAAGGAGAAGCCGGCATCCACCACCACGCTACAGCCCGCCTCCAGCGCCATTGCTGAGCTGGCAGCAGCGGCTGATGACGTGGCAAGTAATGATGGAATTGGTGGTGCTGGTGGTGAGTCAAGGAGCACCGACGACTGCCCTGATGCAGCAGGACAGACAGAGGGGGTGAGACAGAGAGGAAAGCAGAGGAAAGACAGTGCATGGGAAAGACATGTTTGGGTGGATGGCATGAGAATGAGACGGCGAGAAAGGGGGAGGAATGGAAAGGAAAAAAAAGAGTGGGGAATGCACTTCAAGAGAAGAGAACATGCTGCAACGCACACACACACCCTCATGCCAGTACGCAAGCACAGTAGAATGGAGAGGAGCAAGAGCAAGAGGAACGCACACACACACCTCATGGCGGTACGCGAGCACAGGGGAGGGGACGTTTGAGCTTTGAGTCAACTCAAAAGTCACACCCTCATGCCAGCACGCAAGCACAGTGGGATGGAGAGGAGCAAGAGCAAGAGGAATACACACACCTCATGGCGATACGCGAGCACAGGGGAGGGGACGGGGAGGTAGGAGCGGACGGCAAAGTGCTCGAAGGCGAGTTCCGCCATGCTGCGCTGGATGCCCGGCAGGCTGAAGAGCGGCTCTGATACCAATAGGGACGCGCTGGACGGTTGCACCTGGGGGAGGTGGGGAGGGAGGGATGGGAGGAGGAGAGAGGAGTGAAGAGAGGAGGGATAGGGGTTGAAGAGAGAGGATGGGAGGTGTAGCGAGAAGTGGCGAGGTTGAAGAGAGGAGGACGCGAAATGAAGAATTGAGTTAGGAGGAATGGTGACGTTGGCTTGACGAGGCAAAATGTGGTTGCTTTCATGTAGTACCTTGAGAATACCGGAGAAGGCTCTGTCCCAGATGGTTCGCTGCAGGTTCCAGTTGACCACGTAGCCCCGGTCAACGGGCCTCAGCACGCCCAAACCCTAGAAAATGGTTGGAAAAAAGGCGGAATCAAGGCCAAACCCGCAACACGGGCGAAAGTAAACCCAAACAGCATTTCTTTGTAACAACAATGAAAACGCGGGAGGGTTGGCGAAAGCGCGAATAATGACTCATGTCAGCTGTGTGCCCTACTACCTTGATGTCGGGACACGTGTCGACTAGGTCAGCAACGAACGGCCGTTTCAAGCTCTTGGCCTTCGCCACGAAGTTAGGTATGACCTTCACCGGTTCCGCCTCCCCTCCGAAGCCTATCTTGCACGTGGCTCCTCCATTGTCCAACACAACCACTTTACCCTTTTCCATTGTTATACAAGCGGGAATCGCGGAAACATCTATGGGCTAGCAGCGAAGCCTCTGCATCCTGAATCCAAATGGCGCTGCTGATGGTTTTCGAAATGGCGAGTTGTATGGTTGGAGATGCTGCTTTTATAGAAGAGGCCATTATTGATTACCTACGTTTCAGATCATAATTATCGACGGGGTACATGCTATAACGACGATCTCTCAATCGCGTAAAAATGAACCAAGTTCCTCGCGAAGCCGCGTTCTCGGCACATGGCATCAGGCCGACGTGGACGTTGACACCTGCATCCGCAGGAAAGCCACCAACCGAACCTCCGCCAGATTCAGGCCCCCTAGATGTGGCAGGCAGTTTTACTCCAATTGCGAAGCGAACGCAATCCAAAACATTTGCACCGATTGGTCACAAGCAATTTTGTGCTTCGCGTGACGCTGACGCAGCATTGTTTCAGAACACCTTGAAGTTGACTGACCGACATCGTGATCTGGGCTAGGAATGCCATTTTCGGGATGGCTGCTCGTTTCTGATATTTTCTGCTAGGTTTTGCTCGGTTGTGGTCATTTTGGCACAGTGGTCATTTTGGCACAATGAACCTTGAATCCGCTCGGGGAAGAGTCTTGTTCATCAGCTCTCTCCAAAGGATTCATTTCTCTAAGTCCTGAACCTGGAATTGCCTTCACCGTTCCATCCGATTCCTCACCCTCACTCCTCCACACATATAACCCAACTCCATTCGTGAGTTCTAGTTCAAGCTTTCGAACTAGCTTCTTACAGCAGATAGCTCTTGACCTCAGTCCTCCATTGGGCGATTTCCGGACTGAGGAGAACCCGCTAAAGCAAGATTTGTATTCTTGTTTGCCGCATTGATCGCGCATTGAACCGCTATTCGCGACGCACTTTTACACTCAGTCGGACGGACCTTTAGCCATGGTGTGCGAGAGCTGCATCGCCACAATGTCTCACCTTCGGACGATGACCGCAGCTACCACAATGCTTAGAGTACAACCACATCCCACAATCGCCGCTCGGCCACTCTTCAGTGTCTCCCCACTGAAATCCCTTCGGCACCAAAGGCCAAACATATTTCGACCGAACCAATCACGAGTTGCGACGGCCCGAGCGGATTCTTCAGCACCTCCCGATACAACAAATGAATCGCCGTCATCAGCACGACCCAGTAGCGTGGCTACCAGCGTGCCGGGGATCGGAGGCGTGGCAGTAATGACGGACGCGACAGTTCCCGAGGGACACAAAGGGCTGCATGACTTCCTCTACGGCGAGGGAGGTACGTCAGGCCTCGCTAAAAACAGCGTCACGGCTAGTGGTGGATCAGTGATTGGCCACGTGGCAGTAATGTCGGACGCGACGGTTCCCGAGGGACAGAAGGGGCTGCATGATTTCCTCTACGGCGAGGGAGGTACGTCGGAATCGACGCCACGTGAGGCTTCGCTATCGCCAGAGGCCGCACCACGGCTGGTAGTGAAACAGGAGTCGGCCACGTGGCAATTATGACGGACGGGACGGTATCGGAGGGACACACGGGGCTTCAACATAGGTGAAAGCGGCAATAAAATAAACCACGTTACTGTCGACTCAATAGGCGACTCCAGGTTCACGTCTGCAGGGATAGCTCCGGTTCGTGTGGTAGGTGGGCGCACCCATACCCCCCAGTACGGCACGTGTAGCCCTTAGGGAGGAAGACCCCTTGGGGCCATCCCAGTCTCCACTTCCAGCAACGTCACCTTCAATCTCCCGACCCCCACTCCTCCCCCTCCGCAAAAACCTTCCCCCCTGCACATGCCCCCCGTCGCCCCCCGTCTCTCCCCTCCAAATTGCATCCCATCAGACGTGCACGAGGTCACGTCATCTGCATACACCGTTCGCCCAGGCGAGCACGACGGCACGCTGCTATCCCCTCATAGGCATCCACCCGTCACCATGCACCCTCTTTCCCCCTCCAAACTTCCTCATCAGACGTGCACGAGGACACGTCAACATCCGCATACACGGCTCGGCCAGGCGAGGACGACGACACGCTGCTGTCCCCTCACCCCCCCAAAAACATCTCCCCATCACCGTACCCGCTCCCTCAGACGTGCACGAGGCCACGTCAACATCCGCGTACACGGTGCGGCCAGGCGAGGACGACTTATGAGACGTCTCAAAAACCATCCCCATGCCCTCCCCTCCAAACCCCCATGCATCCCATCAGACGTGCACGAGGCCACGTCAACATCCGCGTACACGGTGCGGCCAGGCGAGGACGACGGCACGCTGCTGTCCCCTCACCCCCCCAAAAACATCTCCCCATCACCGTACCCGCTCCCTCAGACGTGCACGAGGCCACGTCAACATCCGCGTACACGGTGCGGCCAGGCGAGGACGACTTTTGAGACATCTCAAAAACCATCCCCATGCCCTCCCCTCCAAACCCCCATGCATCCCATCAGACGTGCACGAGGCCACGTCAACATCCGCGTACACGGTGCGGCCAGGCGAGGACGACTTCTGAGACGTCTCAAAAACCATCCCCATGCCCTCCCCTCCAAACCCCCATGCATCCCATCAGACGTGCACGAGGCCACGTCAACATCCGCGTACACCGTGCGGCCAGGCGAGGACGACGGCACACTGCTGTCAGCCGTGCAGGACTACGTTGCGGCGCGCGAGCTGCAGAAGCTCGCCGGGATCTACGCCGTGTATGACGGCGCTGGCGCGTTGCAGTACGTGGGGTACTCGCGCAACATCGTGGTCTCGCTTAAGGTGAGGCCGCCTAGAGGCTCTCATGAGGGCAGAGAGATGACCGTTGAGGGCAGAGAGATGACCGTTGAGGGCAGAGAGATGACCGTTGAGGGCAGAGAGATGGCCGTTGAGGGCAGAGAGATGGCCGTTGAGGGCAGAGAGATGACCGTTGAGGGCAGAGAGATGACCGTTGAGGGCAGAGAGATGGCCGTTGAGGGCAGAGAGATGGCCGTTGAGGGCAGAGAGATGGCCGTTGCGGGCAGAGAGATGGCCATTGAGGTTTCTCTCGGACTGTACTCGGGGAACCTCGTCGTGTCGCTCAAGGTGAGGTCGCCTAGAAGCTCGCATGCGCGCGAGCATCGAGGGGGGGAGGAGGGGCTACGCAGATGCGAGCCCCCACGGGCGCTGAGGGACCAAGGGGGTTCCCGCGGGGCCAACGGGCTGAGCGAGTGGGAGGTTAACAGGCGAAAGGCTGTGCGAATGTAAGCCGTTCCGAAGTTCGACATTGATTCGTTTCCCGCTTCTCAACCGTACTCTTTCCTGCTCTTGCTCCTCGTGTTCCTCCGCCTGACCCCCTAACCCTCGCAGGGCCACAGGGCGGCTATGGGCGAGGTGCTGTGCAGCTCAGTGAGGGTGCAAGTGTACCGGGCAGATTCAATGCTTTCCCGGGCAGTCCTGGACGGAGAGCGGAGGCGGTGGTTGCAGGAGCTCGGGCAGAGTGAAAGTTTCATGCAGACTAGCAGGTAAGAACAGGACGGGACGGGTATTCTCCTTCTTAGTGCTTCTCCCCGTTGGCTTTCTACTCTCACCCATTCCCAATACCTTTCTCTTCTCCCCACCATTGTAATCTATCTGCGTGACTTGCTCCCATCCCATTCCATCCCACCCCATCCATCTACCCCTTTCCACCAACTTCTCCTCCGCCTGACCTGATATCCCTCTCCCGTCTTCCACGATTCCCCCCGTCCCATCTCCCCGTTCAGTTTCGCCCAGTGGGAGGCGCAGGGCGCGCAGGTGGGCGCGGCAGCTGCGGCTGCGGCGGAGGGCGGGGAGCTGAGCGATGGGGAGCGGGCGGAGCAGGAGGAGCGGCGGCTGAGGATGCGCAAGGCGATGGGGGAGAACCTGATGGACGATGAGGAGTACAGGCGGAAGGTGGAGGGGGGGGAGACGGACGGGGAGAGCGAGAGGCGGAGGATGCAGCTGCTGCAGGTGAGGGGGGTTGGTGGGATGGAGGGATGGGGGGATGGAGGGATGGAGGGCTGCGTTGATGGGGAAATTGTGGGATAATGAGGTGTTCTGCTCGGGTGGTGGGGTGGGGCTGCATGGGAGAGAGGTTGTTGGGCACACTGGGGTGAGATACGGCAAGCGGGAGAGGGAGAGAGAGGGATAGGGGGCAGAGAAGGGAGGATGCGAAAGGCGATGGGGGAGAACCTGATGGGCGATGAGGAGTATCGGCGGAAGGTGGAGGGCGGGGAGACGGACGGGGAGAGCGAGAGGCGGAGGATGCAGCTGCTGCAGGTGAGGGGGGGATGGGTGGGTGGATGGGAGCACGGGGGAATGAATGGGGGGTAATGGTGCGATCAAAGGATGTGTGGAGGGCGGGGATGGAGGGAGGGGATGGATTGAGGGGGGGTAGTGGTGGGATGGAGGGATGGGTGATGGGGGTGTATTGGTGGGAGATGGGGAGATTTGGGAAGGGGAGGGAGATGGGGAGCGAGAGGCACAAACTGCAGCTGCCGCAGGTGACGAGGGCGACTTGTGGTTCGAGGGCGAGGTGGAGAGGGCGAGGTGGAGAGGGCGAGGTGGAGAGGGCGAGGTGGAGGGATGATGAATTGAGGGGTTGGGCGAGGTGGAGGGATGATGAAGTGAGGGGTTAGTGGGTGTTTGGTGAGAGAATTACAATGGAGGCTCCGATCATGCAAGGGGAGTGGCATGGCATGGCATGGCATGGCATGAAATGGCGTGGTGGCATCGCATCATCTGCTCTGTCCGTGCCTGAATGACCGGCTTGTTTGCTTGCAGGCCACTGAGGGCGACGACTGGAGCTCTGTGATTGACGGTCAGACACAGGAAACCGTTGCTGCTAGGGGAGGCTTTAACTGCCTGTTCTGCCCGTGCCTGAATTGACCGGCTTGTTGCTTGCAGGCCACTGAGGGCGACGACTGGAGCTCTGTGATTGACGGGCAGACGCAAGAAACCGTTGCTGCTAGAGGAGGCTCTAACGGGAAGCCTTCCAGAGCAGCGAAAGGAGAGGCGAGAGGAGCAACAGCAGCAGTAACAGCACCAGCAGCAGCAGCAGCACAGCAGGGCAGCGGGGTAACTGCATCGGCCACTGCTCCCCCTTCCGCAGCACCCATTGTTAGCCCGTTTGCACGCCCAGGTGCTGCAGGCACGGGGGCAGCAGGGGGGGTAGAGGAAGCGGAGGGGGAAATGGAGTTGACTGTTGAGTCGGCTGACCGGGTGCTGGATCGGGTGCGGCCGTACCTGGTGGCGGATGGGGGCAATGTGGAGGTGAAAGCAGTGGAGAATGGCGTCGTCATTCTGGAGCTGCAAGGTAAGGGCTTACATGTACAGATGCACACATGCACGCATGCACAGATGCACAGGGGAAGCGGAGGGGGAGATGGAGCTGAGTGTTGAGTCGGCTGACCGGGTGCTGGATCGGGTGCGGCCGTACCTGGTGGCGGATGGGGGCAATGTGGAGGTGAAAGCAGTGGAGAATGGCGTTGTCATCCTGGAGCTGCAAGGTATGGACAAGCACGCATGCACGCATACAAGCCACAGTTTGTTGGATCTCCACGCCTGTACCTGGTGGCTGATGGTGGCAATGCGGAGGTGAAGGCGGTGGAGAATGGTGTTGTTATCCTGGAGCTGCAAGGTAGGGACTCACATGCATGGATGCACATGCACACATGCACAGATGCAGAGGAAGCGGAGGGGGAGATGGAACTAACTGTTGAGTCGGCTGACCGGGTGCTGGATCGGGTGCGGCCGTACCTGGTGGCGGATGGGGGCAATGTGGAGGTGAAAGCGGTGGAGAATGGCGTTGTTATCCTGGAGCTGCAAGGTATGAACTTGCATACACGTACACACATGAACACGCATACATGCACCCATGCGCACATGCACGCCCAGGTGCTGCAGGCACAGGGGCAGCAGGGGGGGTAGAGGGAGCAGGGGAAGCGGAGGGGGAGATGGAGCTGAGTGTTGAGTCGGCTGACCGGGTGCTGGATCGGTTGCGGCCGTACCTGGTGGCGGATGGTGGGAATGTGGAGGTGAAAGCAGTGGAGAACGGCGTTGTTATCCTGGAGCTGCAAGGTATGGGCTCCCTCGCATGTACGCACATGCACACATACGCATGCACACTCACACATACGCATGCACACTCACACATACGTGGCCCAGGTAGCAAGCAGCAACGATGAAGATGGCAAATGAGATGGCCCTGCATGGTACATGTGAGTTGCCTCAACTGTCACCTCAATGCCCTGTTCCCTCTTCTCCCCTCAGGGGCCTGCAATACGTGCCCCAGCTCAGCAGCAACGATGAAGATGGGCATTGAGAGGGCCCATGTGCTTCATCCCTACCACATGCCTTTTGAGCCGAATCTGATGCCATGCTTTGTGTTCCCCACTATCACCCCCGCAGGTGCCTGCAACACGTGCCCCAGCTCAGCAGCAACGATGAATATGGGCATCGAGAGGGCCCTGCAGGATGCATGTGAGTCGCCTCGCCCCAACAGTCACCTCAATGTCCTGTCCCTCCTCTTCCAACCAGGTGCCTGCAACACGTGCCCCAGCTCGGCAGCCACGATGAAGATGGGCATCGAGAGGGCCCTGCAGGACGCATTTGGGGAGAAGCTGAAGGAGGTGATGCAGCTGGGTGGCGTTGACAACAGACTTACCCTCGCTGTAAGCACACACACAAACCCTTGAGCACACACCCTCTCTGTAAGCGCACACACAAACCCTTGAGCATACACCCTCGCTGTAAGCACACACACAAACAGTTGAGCACACACCCTCTCTGTAAGCACACACACAAACCCTTGAGCACGCACCCTCGCTGTAAGCACACACACATACCTTTGAGCACGCACCCTCGCTGTAAGCATGCACATGTACCCTTGCTGTAACAGATTCCAGGTAAATGAGCCATTCCTCCTCCTCGCTCATATTTTCACCCAATCTCCTTCTCCCCATTGTGTACACGGCAGTCTGAGTTAACGTTATAGCCGACTGAGAAAACATGCCCTTCCACCACCTGTCCCGTCTGCCTTGGCATCCTTTCCCCCTCTCTCCCTTGTGCAGGCTGTGGAGAATCATCTCTCACAGGTTCTCCAACCCACTCTGAGCAAGTACAGAGCGCATGTGTCAGCAGCCTGAGGTGATTTCTATAAATCCTAGCCAACTCATATTCATGCCTGTACCTCTGTGCCCTTCCGCCTTCTGCCCCGTCTGCCTTGGCACCCTTTCCCCTATTCCTGCTTGTGCAGGCTGTGGAGAATCACCTCTCACAGGTTCTCCAACCCACTCTGAGCAAGTACGGAGCGTCTGCATCTGCAGTCTCTCTTGACCTTGTGAAGGGCTTTTGTGAAGTGCGGTTTGAGGGTCCACCGCCGATGGCCATGGGAATCCAGGCTGCTTTGAAAGACAAGTTCCCTGAAATTCGGCTTGTCAAGTTGGTATCCTGAAGCCATTGTCATGGTACTCTGTTACTGTATGGAACGTGCTGTGTTTTTTTGCAATTGAGTCTGTATAGAACAAATTGTGTACTTATCTTATTACCGTACCTTTCTTAAAGCCGCGGTGCAACTTCTTAGAAACAGTAGCAGGACAAAACTCGCATGTGAGTAACTGGACTTCTATTGGTCGAAAACACTCGAAGTTTCACAACAGGACAAACCTCTCGCCTGTGAACTGCCTGGGTCAACCTCTTCCAAGCTCTAATACTTTGAAGTTGAAGCTGATAGTTGCACCGCGGCTTTAAGGGCAGGAAGGAACTTTCCATACCTACACCTCGTCAACCAATGCAATCATGCACTCGAGCCGTACACTTCCATGACACAATTTCGAGGTTTTGACACACGCTACAGAAACGCCAACTTCCACACTTTTGACGCGATAAACAGACACGCTGCTGGTGCAACTTGTGACACGACCCCTTCCAGTGGTTTCTGGAAGGAGAGCGCCTTCGGGACGGGAGCATTCATCACGAATTTATGTCCACCTATAGAAGAATGGAGCTGTTACTGTAGATGTCGCTGACAACCACGATCACTCCGATTCAGTGGTCGCGGGCTCAGATTTTGGTCTGCTGAAATGAGTGTAACACGTACATTCTTTGCACGACACAAAGGGTAGGGGAGGGGATGACCCTGTCAGAAACTGCGAATGAGCTTGTTTGTCCCTCCTTTTCACCTTTTTTTTCACGTCCTGATTTGTTGCGTTGCTGTGCGCAGTGGTGAAAAAGAAGGACGTGATACGTGTACCCTGAACCCACATTCTCGTTTTCACAGGACTGTTTGGTGTACAGTACACAACCACGTATGGGAGCCCCCTTTTGTGCATACGGAACGGGAACTGGTTCCCTGCCAGCTCTTGGAGGTTTGTGCGTGTATGCACTGCTGTGCCTGCAAGTCCCAACTGTATCTGGAGATTGGATTGGATTTTCTTAGCGTTACCGCGTAATTGCGTCTGTGCATGACGTCGCTAGCGACGAGAACGTCCTCGAAGAGTTGAGTGTGGTGGACAAAGATCCGTCGGTTATCGGCAAGGAAACCTTTCTTGGTTTTCCCACCAGTACACCCGTAGTTTTCGGCGACCTGATTCCGCTCCTGTCGACGACCCACAATTTGGGCTTCCTGGTGTTTCTACCGATGGTGTTTCTCGTCGAGTCTTCCTGTGTCTCTAAATGTTTTTCGTGAGTGAAGAAAACAAGTGCAGCAGCCTTCGTCCTTGATATTGAGCTGCATGGCATCCTTGATACAGTCAGGTTCAGGGATACCCATGTGGCCATCGGGCGTGATACAGTACACAAGCGCGTGAAAGCTACCGCGTTGGATAAGCTTGCCATCCATTCCACTGTCGATAACTAACGGCATTCGACCGCGCCGTTTTATATTTTGGCTCAGGGTGCCGACCTGTGCACCGGTTGTCTCTTCTATAGATCGTTGCCCTGACTAATTTTCCCAGGGATGGGTGCTCAGCATTATTGTTAATCATTTATCAAAACCATTCTCTAATTTCCAGAAAACATCATTCTGAAAAAAAACAAAAAGTCTGCCGGGTACACCACAAAATATTTTTCAACGAGGCCTTGCCATCCAACAAGGACGCCACTCACTCACTACGATCCTGAGAGGGCTATGGGGCGATCCTGCTGGAGGGCAGAATGCTGTAGGCCATCACATCCTAGTACACTCCAAAGAGCGGAAATGTATGTACACTGTCGGACAGAGTCTTCCGAGATTACTCGTGTTTTGCGAGCGCGCAATTCTGAGATCCGTTAAGTGTAGACGAATACCACACTCACAGATGGAAAGACTGCAATCTGCATCAGAGCATTGTTTAGTTAAAACGGTTACGAAACGCTGCTTATCTTTTACCCATCAAAGCAACACACCACACCAGCAGCAGCGAGAATCCATTTCCACTCATGGTCAAACTGCACTGTGTATTCTGAATGGCTCGTTTTCGGGCATCCCTCAGCAGAGCGTAGAATGCGAGCTGGTCCTTCAAGATGAGATCCCATCCCAACTGATTCTACACGTACAGAGCGGTGTACACCGCTGCATCTGCCTTCCTCCGAACCGAGCAAGCCTCCTCCTCAGCTCAGAAACAGTCTGGATGCGCGCGCAACGTTCTACACGACGAGGCATTCCTTCTTTTCACAAAACTCCAAAACTCAAATCGAGGCAGAGGCACGGCGCCAAATCATGTCCCACTGTGAACAGTGCACCCATCAACAGCGAACCCACTGGAATGCCTGCACTGGCTGAGTCTGAGTCAGCCTGTCTGTCCGACCTGGTCCCCCCATATCCTCTCCTTGGCTCGTTTCGTCTTCTCTTCCCTCCCTCTCAAGACAAGAACCAATGCCCCTTCCACATCAAGCCTCATCCACTCTTTCCAACACCCGCCCCCCCCCTCCCTCACACACAAACACCAAAACAGAACGTTCACCCTTCCCCCTTTCTATCCATCCCTCCCTCCCTCTCCCTCTCCCCTCATCCTCCTCACTTCCCTAGGCATAGGTGCTCCTTCTGCAGCAATATTCGGTGAAAATATCGCCGGCTTTTGTTGAACTTGAAAGACGAAACCATAGCTTCATTTTCTCTGATAAGCCGATCCGCGAGATACGTATTTCTACGCTTTTACGTGTCAGCCTGCAATCTGAGGTCGCGTATTCCAGCCTACCTCAACGAATCTCCGCGTGCGAGCGTGAAAAAATCCGTAACACGAGTCAACAAGAAGGTTCAAATCTCTTGTTACTAAGCAACCCGCCAGGCTACACTCCGAGTCGGAGCCACATTAGTGATGCTAGGAAGCACCGAGGCCGGCGGAAAGGCCGGCACGGAGGAGAAAGCCGCGTATCAGTGGAAAAAATACGGACAGAAATTTCTCGTCTCGCAGAACGCCAAAAGGTGATAACTTATTGTTGAAACTCGATGAACATCACCCGCGGTTTCACCAACTCCAGGATCGCCATCTTAGGATGCCAGTCGATCATGATCTCACAGGTTGCAAAGATAATTATTTGGAATAACACCATGTCAAGTCAACCCGCTGCGTCCGCGACATTTCCCTCGCTACTCCGTGCCTCGCGTCGTTTCTGTTCCTCCATCAAGCGTCTGTCCCGCGGCTGAGTCGCCAACGTTTCGCTAGCGAACGCGCGGAACGTTGTGAAGTCATTTTGGCGGAAACTTTTTCCTCCTTTCTGGTTTTTCCCCCCCTGCTCTACTGCCACACGTCACGACACGGACGCCGGACCCACTCCCGCCGCCGAACGTTCTGCTACCGCCGGTTCAAAACTCGTGAGACTTCACGGCCCATCATTAAACCCGCCTCCACCGCTCCTGCTCTCCTCCTTTTGCTCTTACTAACTGCAGGTTCTACTACCACTGCGCGGAGCGCGACACCACCGGCTGTCCCGCGAAACTCATTATCGACAAGGTCCCGAAAGAAGCTTCATCATCCAAAAACGTACCCATCATCTTCCGGGCCGGCGACGGCGACGGCGACGGCGGCGGCGGCGGCGGCGGCGGAGGCGGCGGCGGCGGCGGCAGTGCCGCTCCGGGATCCAACTCGCCGCCGTTAGTAGGCTCGCCGGCTGCGGCGGCAGCGGGTGACGAAGATGGCACTGGGGAAGGTTGCGGCGGCAGCGGGATGGACTGGAGGGAACACCAAGAGCTCCTTGACGCGCTTCCCGTGCTCGAGCGGCGCGGCCGCACGCTCATGCCGCGGCGCGTGTGGTGCCGGGAGAAGCACAACCACCCGCCGCCGCAGCAGATCCAGCTCCCTGCGGCGGCGGGAACGGGGGCAGCGGCGTCTCCGCCCCGCACGCAGCCGCAGCCGCCCCTGCAACAGCAGCAGCTGCCGCGGCCGCAGTCTGTGGCGCAGGGCCGAACTGAGAGCGCCAGCACTACTATTGGGGACAGAAAGATGGGTAGTGACGGTGCGTTTCCTTCACCATTCGGGAGCAATGCTACCAATCCCACCACTAGTACTACTAATTGTATTCCCAGCGGGAATCCTGTGATTCCAGGTCAAATGCCGCATCTACTACTAGTAGGTGGTGGCAATGGTGAGCGCCGGATGATGGAGCAGCGGAAAGGAGAGCCTGGGGTATTTAATTTCAACTTCTTGGAGGCATTGGGCAGTCAGCAGCAGCAGCAGCAGCAGCAGCAACAGCAGCAGCAGCAACAGCAGCAGCTCGTTTCCCCGTCGCCATTCGAAACGCCTCTACAGAAATCTCCAGTGCCGTTTGAGGGTCTTCAGAGATCTCCGTTTGAAGCGCTTCAGAAACCGCCGGTGGTGCCATTTGTGGCGCCGCCTAAGAACCCCCCGCCTCCGGAAGGTCTACTGCACCGTTTGCAATCACCCCTCTTTGGGAGCGTTCAGAAGCCCACGGTGCAGCAGCTGGGGGAGACTGACGCAAAATATTCCTCTGCACCCGCGTTTGCCCTTGGTCTTGGCAGTTTCAATGCTTTCACTAATGTTGGTGCGTGTGCTGCTGCCGCTGGTGGTGCTGCTGGTGGGCCGGCTGACGCAGCAGCCGCAATGCTGCCTGTGGCACGGGACAGCAGCGCTGCAGCATCGTCCACCAGTGCCGCCTCTGGCAGCGGCAGCGGCAGTGGCGCCGGTGGTGCCGCCGGCGGTGGCTGTCAGTCGCCCCGGCTGGGTCGATCGATTGCTCGCAAGCGATCCAAAACGATGATGGACTTCTGCTATGCTAATGCTTCTGCTTCTGCTGCTGCTGCCGCCACTGCTGCTCCTGCTTCTGCTGCTGCTGCTGCTGCTGCTGGTGCTCCCACCGCTGCTGCTGCTGCTGCTGTTGCTGGAGGCAAGCGGCCATACCTGTTCCTCGACGCAAGCACGAGCAGCAGCAGCTGGAGCCCCCAAGCCCTCCGCGGGGAGGACTCACCACAGCCGTTGCTTATGGGAGCAGCTGCAGGAGCAGCCGCAGCAGCAATGCCGCCCAGATCGGACCGATTCTTGAGCCGACTCCAGAGCAGCCCGCGTGCTCCCCGGGCGGCAGACTCGCCACTTCGGCCAGAAGCCGCGCCCAGACCTGATCTGTTTCTGAGCCGTCCCACAAGCAGCTGGTGTGCTCCCGCTCCCGTTCCCCAGTCGGGAGACTCGCCAATGCTGCTGGCGGGAGCAGCGAGCAGAGCGAGTCAGGGCGCGAGGGAGGGCGGTGGGGAATCTGGGATGAACACGATGCGCGGACAACACGTGGGTGAGGAGGATTTTGGTGCGTTGCGGTTGAACAAAAGTGTAGGATTGTCTGCTGATGCTGGTTTCCCTTCGGCAGCGCTTTCAGCGATTGCAGCAGCTGCTGCTGCGGCCGCTGCCGCTGCTGGTGGTGGTGCTCGTGCTGGTGGTGCTGGTGGTGCTGGTGGGCCTATGGGGCCAATGCACGCAGCCGCAGCTGCACAGGCAGCGGCAATGATGATGTTTGGTAAGCCCTCAACCGCATCGTCGTCTGTGTTGCAGCAGCAAGGAGGATCTGGAGGAGGAGGCGGGTGTGTAGCAGGAGGAGGAGGAGGAGCATCAGCAGGAGGGCCACTTTGCATTGAACGCATCAATCTGAACGCGGCTGCCACCGCTACAGCTGCTGCTGCTGCTACAGCTGCTACTGCTACAGCTGCCACTGGTGCTGCTGCTGGTGCAGCAGCTGCTGCTGAAGCGCCTGAGTTTCCTGTGCCGATGACAAATGAGAGGTCTAGCATGCTTCTGTCTTACCTTGCAGCGAGTGATGTCGCGGCAGCAGGAGCGTCGAGGAGTAGTGCCGCTGCTCAGAGCCAGCTGGTTAAGCAGATGCAAGAGCAGGCGCAGCAAGTGCTGCACCAGCAACAACTGCAGCAGCAACTGCAGCAACAACAGCTGCAGCAGCATTTGCAACAGCATTTGCAGCAGCAGCAGCAACAGCAACTGCAGCAACAGGTACAAGGACAAATGCTGCAGCAGCAGCTGGAAGAGAAATTGCAGCAACGTTTAAGACAGCAAGCGCAGCAAGCGCAGCAAGCGCAGCAAGCGCAGCAGGCGCAGCAGCAGCAGCAGCAGCAGCAACAGCAGCAACTACAACCGCAATCGCAGCAGCAGCAATTAGAGCAGTTACAGGCGCAATATCTGCAGTGGTACCAGCGGCAACAGCTCCAGCAACAGCAACAGCAACGGCAGCACCAGGAGCAGCAGCAGCAGCAGCAGCAGCAGCAGCAGCAGCAGCAGCAGCAGCAGCAGCAGCAGCAGCAGCAGCAGCAGCAGCAGCAGCAGCAGCAGCAGCAGCAGCAGCAGCAGCTTCACCAGCAGCAGCAGCAGCAGCAGCAGCAGCAGCTTCACCACCAGCAGCAGCAGCAGCAGCAGCACATGCCAGCTTCCCTTGGCGGTCCTGACCTGCTCTCTGCAGCTATGCTTGCTAACTTTCCAAATGCTTTACTCGGACTCAACACCCCAGCAACAGCTTCCGCACTGGCCTCTGCACTCGCCTCATCACCTGCCCTGCCTCCACCTAACCCAGTTGTACCTCCCCCACACGCCAACCAACCCAGAGACCAGCATGTGAAGCTGAATGCCAGTCCGGCAGACTATGAACCATATCAGCAGAGGCCAATGCCCTATGCTTCTCATATTCATAGAAGCTCCGCAACTGAGGTCCCACCTAACGCTGCTGCCTTCCCACCCTCAGCCATGAGTCACCCTGGAAATGCAACAGCACGCGCTGTCCTGGCAGGGGGCAAAGAAGGGGCTGCTGGTGAAGGGAAAACTGATTCTACTCTGCGTAGCACTCACCTGCCCGCTGCTGGGGGTATGGAGTTGGACCTGATTGGTCAGTTTGATGCCGCGGGTTCTAGCTGTAGACATGCCATTCCAGGCCCGCAATTCCCTTCCACAAAATTGCACTTGTAGTGTGCGTATTTTCTTTCTACTATACTGAAGTGTTGTTTCAGGTACGGTACATGTGTGATCGATGGACAGTGCATAGCTTCACCACACACACTACCCTCCGCAACAGTCTTGAAATAGCCATACGATGATGCCAGAAAGTGACGCGTTCAAATCGTCGATTCATGTGTATCGCTTTGGTTGTGCGACGTAGTTGAGCAGCGACTTTTTGTCACACTGTAGAGTTGGGTCCCACATATGTTCTTGAATACGTAATGCTCAAGTGCGCAAGCGCGTGCGCGCACATTCCCCCCCTCCTCCTCACCCCCCCCCCCACACACACACACGCACGCACGTTGCTGTGGCGATGGCGAGCAGGATTCAGTCGAAGGTGACGACTGACGGGGACAAAGGTTCGATCGAAATCAATGCCGTTCTTATGGTCGTAGCCGCACACCACCCATCGAGGCCTAAAGCGATCGATCGATTCAGCAGCTGCAGTTTTGACGCGGAACACTTTTGTTTTCAGAGAGGATGCGTCGCTGCAGTCGCCTTCGTTTCCGCCGCAGCAAGTCAATGTGGACTCTGGGGGTGGTAGTTCTTGAGGTGCTGACACAAAGGGGTCTGGCTCTGGGGGTGCCGCGGGCCCGTGACGTTCGTCGCGACTGCAGCAGCAGCAGCAGCAGCAGCAGCAGCAGCTGCGGACGCAGCAGTGGCAGCGGCCTCATCAGCAAAAGCAGCAGCAACCGCAGCAGCAGCAGTCGTCGCCGCGTGTGACTGCACTTCGCCTTCTTGGCCTTCCTTACCCTTCGACTGACCGCTCACCGTCTCTCCCTGTTTACGGTCCCACGTTTCCTCCCCTGGACTCGTCTCCGGCTCGTTCCCCTCCTCGTTCACGGCTGTCTCGTCCTCTCCTTCCTGACCTGTCTCTTGCCTCTTCCCCCTAGTTTTTTCGTCCCGCTAGTGCTCGCGACACGTCTTCCGTTGCCGGTATTCACTCTATGATCCTCCGTTCTCTCCCCCCTCGTGTTTTGCCGCCTCCTGTTCTCCCGTTACCTCCTCACTTGCCTCTTACTGTTTCTCCTCCTCCGTTATCTGACTTCCTCCGTGGTGCTCGCCCTACAGTCTCCCATGTCCTTTCCTCTCTCGTTACTGACCCTACTGCTTCTTCTTCGTCTGTCTCTGCTCTTGTCCCTGCTGCCGCTGACTTTGCCTCCACCCACCACCTTGACTTCGCCACTCAGGTTGTTTCTGCTTCTTTTTTTGGCAGTGACGTCTTGAAGGATAGGCAGTTTGAGATGGCTTTCCTTGCGATGCTCCTCATCTTTGTGCCATGGTGCTAGCCCCTGAGGGTGACCCATGCGCTTTTGGCATCCCGACCCCTCGCATCTACGCTGAGGCAGTGTCGGGACGCTGGTTCTCTCCAAGGATAGCATACATGGACGCAGAGATGGCATCTTAGAGGTCAACAAGCACCAACGTCGATGCAGTTACCCCTCCTGGGGTCTTCAAGGTGAAGCGGCCAGCTAGAGCGTCGTATGTCTTCAAGGCGCACTATGTGGCGAGAGTCTTTAGTCAGCGAGAGGGTGTTGACTTCTTTCAGACCTTCTCCTCCAGCCCGAAGATTACCATTCTTTGGGTACTACTGCACATCGCTACGCAGCGCGACGGCGAGCTCCACTCGCTTGACTTCTCCACTGCCGTTGTCCAGGGCAGCCTGCACGAGCACATCTTGCTCCGCCGTCCATCTGGCTTCACTGGGACCTTCCCTCTTGGGACCCAGTGGAGCCTCAAGCGGCCACTCTACGATCTGCGTGAGTCTCCTCGTGAGTGACACGACACTCTGCGCACTACTCTGGCTACGCTAAGTTTTTCTCCGTCTTCAACTGACCCTTCTTTTGCGTTTGCTCTGGCATGACTCCTTTCTACATCCTTGTCTATGTCGACGGCCTGGCTTTTGCTACTCCCGACGGGGTTGCACTAGCCTCAGTGAAGTCCGAGCTGCTGAGGAGACACACCTGCACTGACCTAGGTGAGCTGCGCCACTATCTTGGCTTGCATATCACTAGGGAGAGAGCAGCGCGCACCATGATTACGACCTAGTCACACATGGTGCAGCAGATCCTCGACCGCTTCAGCCTCCAGTTCCCTCCTGCACCGCCCACTCCTCTTGCTATCGACCATAAGCTCTCGGCTCCTGTCTCTGACGAGCCTGCTAAGGTTAGTGGTCCGTATGAAAGCTGGTGGGGTGCCTCGTGTACCTGATGACCTTGACTCGTCCATACCTTGCATATATTCTCATCATCCTTGCTCACTTTGTTGCGACTGAGAGACACCGACCCGTGCAGTGGTCGCCCGCTATGAGGGTATTGCGCTATCTGGCGAGTACATCAGGCATGGGGCCTGTGCTTGGAGGGTGACAGCTGGTTAATATCTGTATTTGTTTCTACCTTTATGTATATACTCATCGACTGACCTTGTGGTCGTTTGTCTAAGAGGCTGCGCTAGTAGTAGCGCCCTGACCTTGTGGTCGTTTGTCTCAGAGGCTGGGCTAGTAGTACCGCCCTTAATTGTACACTTTCTTGATTTTGCTGACTGGCCTTGTGGCCACTTGCCTCAGAGGCTGGACTAGTAGTGTCAACTTGATATGTCTCTCTTCCTCTTGGCACTGCCGCTTACCTAGCCAAGGGGGTGTGTCAAAGGACACACTTTTTGCATACTTTTGCTAGGCTAGGCTACACCATAGAGGGTACCGTTTTGCAAGTCCTCTTGTACTTTGCCCATTGAACTTCATTCTCCTTTCCTGACTCACCACAACAGGTGTAGCAACACTGTTCTACACTACAGGTAGTTATATAAAGCATAGATATATATTTCTGTCACTTGGGATTCAATTGCTTCCAAATCCCGACCCACAAGCGAGGAACATGAGTACTAGGAGTTTACACCTAGTTTGTGTTGATTTCATACCCCAAACCCTCGTTTATGTAATCAACCAATACGTTCTTTGGTTTGATGAGACAGACACCCTGAGAATAGGGGACAAGAAGAAGGCACCACTCACGAAACTCGCACTTTGTAGTCCGAGTGTGAGGGCGGATTGGCGCTGCCAATCCTGTTGCTTGTCGTTAGCTCGCGAGGGGAATGCGTGAATTTCCTCATGTTAATTCAAACACGCTGTTAACTACCCTCAAAGTCAACTTACCGTAGGTGAAAGTAGAGGAACTAAGTGTATTCCTAATTGAAGTACCCTGTAAGGAAATAACTTCTCCTTACTTCGCACCACAATGCATACCGCGTACAGCACTGTCCCCGCCAAAGCACCCAAACAGTATCCAGTTACCACCTCGCGACATTCGCCTCGGTACTGTTCCCGCCGTCACGACCACCGCGCCCAAACCACCCGGCTCGGCTGGTAACCCGCGACCCGGCCTAACGGCTGGATCTTTCCCAACCTCGGCGCTAGGCGCGTAAGGCACCCCTTCGCGAGCGCGTTAACCGTTACCATTTGCTTTCGCTATATATCAATTCGCTCTCATGCCGTCGCTCAGTGTATTGTTTTGCCTCGATAATGCAATATTCGTTCGCTCACTCAACTGCATTCATAACACTTGGTATTCAGAGCCACGCTCCTTTTCGGAACGTGCACACTTTCGCTTCCCAGCTTATCACATTTTTTTTGGGGGGGGGGGGGGGGGGGTGGAGTGAACGTCCCTCAACGCCCAGTGCCGCTGGTACCGTTATCATAAGCACATACAACCACGACAAAGATTGTTGCTAAGCTCGCCCGACATCTCTCGCAATGGACAAATGCATCACGCTCGACGGCTTTACCCAGGAGTGCCTTGACGAGCTCACCCGCCAATTACACGAATCTGCGATCCAAATCACGACATTGACGGCGGAACGGGAATCGCTCCAGTGGTCGACTGCACACGCTCCTGCACAAGCCCCGCCCGAGCCACCCATCACAGTCACCACTGGTACCGCTACGACATCACGAAACGACAGCGTGGGACAACGCTCTGTCGCAGCCAGTGATGGCACTGCTCAACAAATGCTGGGCATGGAGCAAGCCAAGGGGATTTTTGGGCACAAATGCGACGCGCAACAGCCGCCAACACATCACCATTGCGGCGGATTTTGGCCACGACAAAGTCGCACAGCCGATGCCGCTCAAGCCTCAACGCCCGCCCTGCTTTGATCCAAGCCAACGCGGGGGTCCGACGGTTCAATCGTGGATGATCACGATGAACGTCTTCTTCGACGCAAACTACGTGACGTCGGACGCAGCAAAGATTCGGTACGCTGTCTCTGCGCTACATGGGCCTGCCATGGACTGGTGGCGAATGATTGTCAGTTCCCGAGCGACTATGAGCCACTGCCACAAGGGTAAGGGCCTCCCAGGCCAGCTGTCACCTGGTGCGCGTCATTCTGCGAAGTCGCCCAATACCGCACGTGGGACGCGTGGTGTGCAGGGCTACGGGCGCGTTTTGAGCAGATTGCAGTTTCAATTTCGGGGCGTCAGAAGTTGTGCACAAAGCGACAGCTCGGATTGGTTCAAGACTACACCATCAGATTTCTTGCACTATGCGAACAAGTCGGCTATATGTATGAAGCGGGGCGAGTGGATTGCTACGTTGACGGTTTGAAGCCGGGAATCTCGCAAGAGATTCTCCTATGCGGGATATCGAATTTCAACAAAATCCTAGCGCTCGCTGAGAAAATCGACATCCTACGACGACCGAGGCCAGGGTCCTACCACTACGGACAACGTACCAGGGGAACCATCGACCACGCCACGGTTCACACCGTTATTACGCACGCAGCTGTTATGCCGTTTCAAGGACGCTGCTTAGCGTGTAATAGGTCGGGCCATCGTAAGATTGAGTGCACTGAGGCACAGAAGCGTAAGGGAGCCGAGCAGGGAAGGGAGTCTAGAAGGCAAGGAAACGCCAGCAGTTAGTAGAGTACGGGCCCACTACTGACGAGACACACTGCTCGCCCGAACCCACTAACCCTTACTGTGTAACAGTTCCGATTCACGCAATTGATTGGACTCAGCTGAACAAGGAGGGTCAGCAGATTGCCCAGTACTAATTCACGGGAAAATACAGGGGACGGTGGTGAAAGTTTTTATTGACGGAGGTGCTATCCATATCTTAGTTAATACCGCGACCGCACGAAAGCTGCAATTGATATTTAGCCAGTGCTTACCTGAGATCGATGCACGACTGGTGGACGGCACCTCGCTTGCAATACGGGAATAACTTCGGATTTATACAGAAAATGCTTGCAACAACACTGGACGGGACCGACATTTTACTGGGACTGTCAGAATATGTTGTTTGTGTAGCCTGCAGTGGGGTACTCAATAGTGAGTACAGCCCCTTAAGGTTTGCTATTTGTATCCTACTGCTTGCTAGTTCAATCATTCCTTCTCAATTCTGTTCCTGCACACAATCCTAGCTCGTACTTGGCGCCTCCTTTCGTAGTCCTACTGTGGCCTAGGCTACTAAGCTTAGGCCGTACTCCTAGTATGTTTGACATGGTATCAGAGGGCGGCGTGTCTCTGCCGCCTTCCTGTGTATGGGCCCACCACCCGCTTCCGCTGCCGTACTGTCCGCCGCGCGCCCCGTGGTGCGCGGCGCCGAAATTAGGGTTTCTGCCCGCCGCGCGCTCGGGGCGCGTGGCGGCTTACCCCTCCGTGGCGCCCGTCATGGCGCCCGTCGTTTCTACTGCTATCGGGGGCCCGCGCGGCCTCCCCTCCCGTCGCCCGTCGTGGCGCCCACGGGGGCTCGCGCGCGGTCCCCTCCCGTCGTCCGTCGTGGCGACCTCGGGGGCCCGCGCGGCCTCCCCTCCCGTCGTCCGTCGTGGCGACCACGGGGGCCCGCGCGGCCTCCCCTCCCGTCGTCCGTCGTGGCGACCACGGGGGCCCGCGCGGCCTCCCCTCCCGTCGTCCGTCGTGGCGACCACGGGGGCCCGCGTGGCCTCCCCTCCCGTCGTCCGTCGTGGCGACCACGGGGGCCCGCGCGGCCTCCCCTCCCGTCGTCCGTCGTGGCGACCAAGGGGGCCCGCACGCGGTCCCCTCTCGTCGCCCGTCGTGGCGACCACGGAGGCCGCGCGGCCTCCCCTTCCCGTCGCCCGTCGTGGCGCTCCGGGGGGGCCCGCGCGGCGCCCTTCCCGTCGCCCGTCGCGGCGGCTCTGGGGGCCCGCGCGGCGCCCTTCCCGTCGCCCGTCGCGGCGGCCCTGGGGGGCCGCGCGGCTCCCTTTCTCGTCGCCCGTCGGGGCGCCCTGGGGGCCGTGCTCTTCCCCCCCCCCCCCCTTCCTCCTACCTTCACCTGCAGCGGCCGCCCCTGGAGCCGCCCCTGGAGCAGCCCGCACCTGCAGCAGCCGCCCCTAGAGCAGCCCGTGCCTGCAGCAGCCGCCCCTGGAGCAGCCCGCACCTGCAGCAGCCGCCCCAAGAGCAGCCCGCACCTGCAGCAGCCGCCCCTGGAGCAGCCCGCACCTGCAGCAGCCGCCCCAAGAGCAGCCCGCACCTGCAGCAGCCGCCCCTGGAGCAGCCCGTGCCTGCAGCAGCCGCCCCAGGATCCGCGGGAGCCGCCCCTGCAGCAGCCCGCGGCCCGTCCCTGCAGCCCGTCCCGTCCCCCCCCCCCCCCCGTGCTGCCCATTGCTCCCATTCCGCCGTGCGTTCCGCGGTGGTGGGGGTGTGGGGTGGCGAGCATGGGGGTGACCGGTGTGGGTAACCTGAAGCTCCTCCTCCTCCTCCGTCTCCCACTGCTGCAGCTGCCGCTGAGGGGGGTGGGTGTGTGGGAGCCGAGGGTTTAGGGTTTATGGGGGGTGCCGTGGGAGTGGAGCTAGGGTTTCAGCAGGGGGTGTGTGGGGGGGGTGTGGGACAGTTGGAGGAGGTTGTGTGGAGGCAGCCGTCGTGTCGCCAGCAGCGCCAGTAGTCCGGTGTCGTCGAGCTCTCGGTAGCCCAGTGAGCCTGCTGCGCCAGTCGTCCGTGGGTCCGTTGCTCCTGCCGCTCGTCGTAGCCGCAGAGCCTGTTACTCCTGTAGTCCGGAGCCGTCGTGCTCTCGGTAGCCACTGTGCCAGCCGGTGCTCCTGGTGCCCGTGTGTCTGCAGCTTCAGTCGTCGCCTCCCATCTTCTCTCCCCTCACAGTCACTCCTCCTCCTCACTTGCCCTCTGTGATAGCCTCTAGCTTTACTTATAATTGTGAACTACTGCTATGCCTGCTCATTGTGCTGATTACACCCCACTTTGGCTATGGGGGTGTGTCAGAATATGTTGTTTGTGTAGCCTGCAGTGGGGTACTCAATAGTGAGTACAGCCCCTTAGGGTTTGCTATTTGTATCCTGCTGCTTGCTAGTTCAATCATTCCTTCTCAATTCTGTTCCTGCACACAATCCTAGCTCGTACTTGGCGCCTCCTTTCGTAGTCCTACTGTGGCCTAGGCTACTAAGCTTAGGCCGTACTCCTAGTATGTTTGACAGGGACGTGATTGGCTGCGACTCTACAACCCCCGAATCGACTGGACGACAGGCAGCTGCATTGTGCGAAACGGAGGTAACAGGGTCTCGCTACCTCGCTGGCAATCGCATGCGTCTTCAACGGTCCACGTCAACGCTATCACGATGAAACGGGCGGTCACATCGGGAGCTAACATGAATGATGTAAACATCAGGGAAATAGGAGAAGCAGAGAAGCAGAGCGATTTTCAGAAACTACTGAAAGTTGTACCGTCCGAGCTGGGAGACTTAGAACTAGAACCGGGGGCGCAGCCAACTGTACAGCGCCAATTCCGACTGACACAGCTCGAGCTAGAGGAACTCAGGAAGCAGTTTACTTACATGGATTACCTGCTCGAGAAAATGTGCATCCGACCACCGTTCGCCGCATCGATACGGTTCACACCGAAGAAGGACGGGGGGTTCAGAATGTGCATAGATTACCGAACACTGAACAGGGTTATAGTGAAGTTGCGATACCCTATCCCCCCGCACTGATGAATTGATAGATCAACTGCGAACCGCTAAAGTCTTCTCGAAAATTGACCTGGGGGGAGGTTACCACCAGATTCGAGTCAAACCAGCCAATTGCGCCAAGACAGCTTTCCGCACTAGGTACGGATCATTCGAATACATAGTAATGCCTTTCGGACTGACCAACGTCCCCCCACTCTCCAAATGACCATGAACGAGGCCTTCTGTCCCATCTCAGATAAGTGCGTAATAGTCTACCTCGACGACATCCTCATCTACAGCCGGGACAAGCAGCAACACTTAGCCGATCTCGAAGTAGTCTTCAAAAAAATAAACGAACACCGATTACTGACAACGTGTTCCAAGTACGAGTTTTCTGCGACTGCTTAGATTTTTTGGGTCACGTCATCGTGGAGGCTGGAGTTGAGATTTACCAGAAAAAAAAATGGACACTATGAAAGCATGTCACCCACCGACTAACATCACGGAATTACAAACTTTTTTTTGGGTTTGTTAATCGCGTGCGTTGATTCATCCCCAACGTGGCGAGTTTAACGACCCCACTGTCAGACCTGCGGCGGAAAGGGGTCGCTTATACGTGGGGGGGGGGGAGAGCAAGCTGCCTTCTCTGCCATGAATAAATGCCCTCTGCTCGCCGCCCGTCTTACAGATCGCCGACCCACACCGCCCATTCGAAGTGGTTACCGACAATAGCGAAATCGCAATTGGAGATGTACTACCGCAGCTTCGTCGACGGACTGCAGCCGATCGCATACCAGTCACGAAAGCTACACCCAACCAAGAAAAAATACCCGATACACGACCGCGAAATGCTCGCAATCGCCCACGCGTTCAAAGTTTGGCGTTGTTACTTGACCAGCGGAGACGTGACAGTACGGACAGACCACCGATTACTACAGTATCTTCGCGTACAACCCCACCTCAACCCCCGATATATTCGCTTGTTGGATTTTTTGGAGTCCAACTTTCACTCTACAGTCACATACAGAAATGGCGCCTCGAATATTGCCGACGCCCTGACTCGCTCGACTGCCCAGATCTACGCCACCATACTTGCCCATACCAGGCCTACTTACCCACGGATATCAAACAGACCCGTTTTTTACCGGTGGCATCTCGCAGCAGTTCGCAGAGGCACGAGGAGTTATTACGTAAAAGTTGGTACCAACTGCATGTCAGAACATTGTAGCTTATGCTTTTGTGTAGGCTATAGTGGGGTATCCCATAGGGGGTACAACCAATTAGGGTTTCATATTTGTACTCACTTCATTTCATAGTTCATCCATTCTTGATCAAATCTTCTCATGGTATCGAGCAGGTTCCCCCTTGGGAACTGTGCTTAGGGCCCACCACATCGATTTTTTTTTTCTTTTCTTTCCTGCCCGAAGCGCGCTCAGCCCGAGTCGCACTCCGGGCCCTCACTTCGTCGAGCCGCCCTAGCGGCCCTTCACTGCGGCCCCGCCACCCGTCTCAGCGGCCCCGCCGCCCGTCTTCGCGGCCCCGCCGCCTCTCTCCTAGCGGCCCAGCCGCCCTACCTAGCGGCCCCGCCGCCCTACCTCGCGGCCTCGCCGCCCTATCGCGCGGCCCCGCCGCCCTACCTAGCGGCCCCGCCGCCCCATCGCGGCCCCGCCGCCCCATCGAGCGGCCCCGCCGCCCTACCTAGCGGCCCCGCCGCCCTTCCTCGCGGCCCCGCCGCCCCATCGCGCGGCCCCGCTGCCCTACCTAGCGGCCCCGCCGCCCTTCCTCGCGGCCCCGCCGCCCCATCGCGCGGCCCCGCCGCCCTACCTATCGGCCCCGCCGCCCTTCCTCGCGGCCCCGCTGCCCCATCGCGCGGCCCCGCCACTCTACCACACGGCCCCGCTGCCCTATCTCGCGGCCCCGCCGCCCTACCCAGCGGCCCCGCCGCTCCTCTGCAGCGGCCCTGCCGCCCTATCAAGCGGCCCCGCTGCCACTCCTCTACAGCGGCCGAGCCGCCCAGCAGCAGAACAGCCGAGCCGCCCCGCCGCCGAGCCGCACTGCAGCCGAGCCGCCCGGCCGCCCACCAGCCGAGCCGCCCGACAGCAGAGCAGCCGAGCCGCCCAGCAGCCGAGCCGCCCTGCAGCCGAGCCGCCCTGCAGCCGAGCCGCCCAGCAGCCGAGCCGCCCAGCAGCCGAGTCGCCCAGCAACCGAGCCGCCCAGCAGCCGAGCCGCCCAGCAGCCGAGCCGCCCAGCAGCTGAGCCGCCGAGCCGCCGCGCCGCCCTTCTTCCGGGCCGCCCGACCTGCCCTGTCTGGTGAGCACAGCGCCTTTTCACTGCACTGCCCTCACCCTACTGTTTGCGCTGCTAGTCGTCTAGGGTCATGGCCACCCCTAGTGTTCTCGTCTTTGACGGTGAGGGTCGGGCCGTTGACTTTGAGGTCTGGATAGATGACCTGCAGCTGTTCTTACAGTGCGATAGGGCAGACGGCCTCTCTCTCTTTGACCTCACCTCTGGCGCCTCCACTGCCCCTGCTGCTGATGCTGACGCCACTGTTCGCTCCCAGTGGGCCACGCGCGACGCTGCTGCACGTCTTGCTGTGCGTCGCCACCTCCCTACCTCCGAGCGTGCGCACTTTAGTCAGTACAAGAGTGCTCAGACCTTGTACGACGCTGTAGTTGCGCGCTACTCCTCCCCTGCCACTGCTGCACTGAGCCGTCTCATGCTACCGTACCTCTTTCCTGACCTTGCTGCCTTTCCCACAGTCGCTGACCTCATTACGCACCTCCGCACTAGTGACACTCGCTACCGAGCTGCACTCCCTCCTGACTTCTGCGCCAAGAACCCCCCCCCCATGTACATCACTCTTTACTACATAGTCACTCGCCTTCCTGACTCCCTTCGCGTAGTCAGGGACCACTTTCTCTCTGTCTGTCCCACCACTCTCACTGTTGACCTCCTCGAGAAGTCCCTCCTAGCGGCCGAGAAGAGCATAGTCGCTGTAGGGGCCTCTCGTGGTGACCCGCGCACCCCCATCTTTGAGGGGTGTTCCCCCTCCCCCCTTCTGCCCTCTGTTGCCTCTGCTGCTGCGGCCGACCTCCTTGGTCTTGAGTCGGTCGGTGTGGCGTCTGCCCCTAGCGGGAGACGCCGCTCTGGCAAGGGCAAGGGGGGCAAGGGCGCTGGAGGAGCGAGCGGGGGCGGTGGATGTGGAGGTGGCGGCAGTGGGGGGAGTGGGGGTGGCGGTGGGAGTGGAGGTGGGGGTGGAGGGGTCGGTGGCGGCAGTGGAGGCGGAGGTGGCGGCGGCGGTGGCGGTGGGAGCGGAGGTGGCGGAGGAGGCGGCGGTGGAGGCGGAGGCGGAGGCGGCGGCAGTAGCGGAGGCGGCGGAGGCGGCGGAGGCAGCGGGGGTGGCGGTGGTGCTGGTCGCGGGTCTTCGCAGAGGAGTGGCTCCGGTGGTGGCTCGCGCCAGCAGCTGCAGCGTGGTCGTGACACCTTGTCCCCTCAGCAGCTTCGTGAGTGGTACACTGCGCGTCAGCGGGGTGGGGGTTTTGGTCCGTGCTCCTACGTTTTGCGCACCGGCGACCGTGCGGGTGAGCAGTGTGGGGGTGCCCACCTCACCCAGCGCTGCTTTGGCCGCCTGACGGACGCGTGGCGTCACCAGTTCCCGGAGGCCTCAGAGATCCCTCGCTGGGGCGAGCTGTCCAGGGCGGGTGTTGCCATCTATGATCTTGACTTTGATGCTATTCTCTCTGCCATGTATGCTGTGTCTATTAGTGATGAGGGTGACTGTTACCGGTGTTTCCCGCCCGATCCGGGCATTGAGACTGCTGCGCTAGGTCCTGGTGAGGCTGCTGCCCTAGGTGCTTGCGACGCTGCTGCTCTAGGTGCCCGTGTGTCTGCGTCCTCAGGTACTGGTGAGTCTGCGCTCTCAGGTACTACGTCGGCTTCGGCCTCCCTCACCTTCACCCTTGACTCTGGGGCCTCTCGCTCCTTCTTTCGGGACTGCACCACACTCACACCGCTGAGTCGGCCGGTTGCAGTGTCTCTGGCTGACCCCTCTGGGGGTCCTGTCCTGTCTCGCTTCTCCACAGTCCTCCCGTGTCCGGCGGCTCCCTCTGGCACCCTGTCTGGTCTCTACCTCCCCTCGTTCTCTACGAACCTGGTGAGTGGTGCTGACCTCCAGGATGCGGGTGTACACCAGTTCACTCCTGCGCGTCAGCGGGTGACGCACTGTACAGAGGCTAGCACAGGCCGACACCTGGCTACGTTTACTCGTCAGCCGGGGTCGAGCCTGTACACTCTGACCACTGCGTCTCCTCCAGTTGCTGAGTCTGGTAGGGTAGCTACGTCGGGTCAGGTGTTTGCTGCGGCGTCCAGGTCTGGTCCTGAGTCTGCCCCCTGTTCGTGTCGTCTCCTGTCTCACGAGACTCTCCTCTGGCACCACCGCCTTGGCCACCCCTCTCTGCTTCGGCTCAGAGGTATGGCCTCCCGTCTTCTTGTGTCCGGTCTCCCCCGGTCCCTCCCTCCCCTTCCTCAGGGCCCTGGCCCTGCCTGTGTCCCCTGTGTCGAGGGGCGCCAGCGTGCTGCCCCTCACTCCTCCCAGTTCCCTCCGACAGAGGCCCCGTTGCAGACACTTCACATGGATGTGTGGGGCCCAGCCCGCGTCCGTGGACAGGGTCACGAGCGCTACTTCCTGCTCGTTGTTGACGACTACTCGCGTTACACCACAGTCTTCCCCTTGCGCAGCAAGGGTGATGTCACTGAGGTGCTGATCGACTGGATCCGCGCAGCTCGTCTCCAGCTCAGGCAGAGCTTCGGCTCGGACTTTCCTGTTCTGCGTCTGCACTCGGACAGAGGCGGAGAGTTCTCCTCTGGCCTTCTGCGTGCCTACTGTCGTGCACGGGGCATCCGTCAGACCTTCACACTTCCGGACTCACCGCAGCAAAATGGGATTGCTGAGCGCCGCATTGGCATGGTCATGGACGTCGCTCGTACGTCTATGATGCATGCGGCTGCCCCCCATTTTCTGTGGCCGTTTGCGGTGAGGTACGCGGCGCATCAGATCAACCTCCACCCCAGGGTCTCCAGGCCGGAGACCTCCCCAGCCTTGCTGTGGACGGGGAAGGTTGGCGATGCGTCGGCGTTCCGGGTCTGGGGATCTCGGGCGTTTGTCCGCGACCTGTCTGCGGACAAACTATCCCCTCGTGCTGCTCCTTGCGTCTTCCTGGGGTTCCCCCCTGACGCGCCTGGGTGGCAGTTTTACCACCCCACCTCTCGCCGTGTTCTGTCCTCCCAGGACGTCACGTTTGACGAGTCGGTCCCCTACTACCGCCTCTTCCCCTACCGCACTCCGTCCCTCCCCCCACCCCCACTCTTCCTGGTACCAGGTCCCCCCAGGTAGACCCCCTCCCCCCTCAGGGTCCTGCCCCTTCAGGTGTGTCCCAGGTAGACGCAGTCGAGCCTGTCGAGGTCACTGGTGACTCTGGTGCTGCTGAGGGTGCTGAGGCTGGGGGTGCTATGCCTGGGGGTGCGGAGCCTAGGGGTGCTGGGCCTGGGGGTGCTACGTCTGGGGGTGCTGAGCCTAGGGGTGCTGAGCCTGGGGGTGCTGAGCCTCGGGGTGCTGAGCCTGGGGGTGCTGAGTCTGGGGGTGCTCAGCCTAGGGGTGCTGAGCCTAGGGGTGCTACGTCTGGGGGTGCTGAGCCTAGGGGTGCTACGCCTGGGGGTGCTGAGCCTGGAGGTGCTCCGCCTGGAGGTTCTCCGAGTGCTTCGTCTCGCCGGGAGCCACTTTCTCCACAGGAGCTGCGTGAGTGGTTTGCCCGGCGCAGGAGGCGTGCTGCTGGTGCTGGAGGTCCTTCGGCTGCTGAGGGTGCTGCGGTCGCGGGTCCCGGAGGTGCTCGTCCTGGGTGCACTGGAGCTGGTGCTGCTGAGGGTGTTGGCGCTGAGACTACCGCTGGCAGTCCTGCTGGGGGTGCTCCTGGTGCTGCTGGAGGTTCTGGAGCTACTGGTGGTACTGCTGGAGCGGGTGCTCCTGCTGAGGGTTCTGGTGCTGTCCCTGCTGCTTCTAGCGTCGCCGCGCGGCCTCGACCGTACTTCGTTCCACTCCTGCAGCAGGTTCTTGGTCTTCCACCTTCTACTGGTCCTCCTCCTCCCTTAGAGTGTCCACAGCCTGTCTCGTCCCAGCTACAGTTGCAGCCTACCTCCCCTTTGCCTGCTCCTTCTCCCTACACTGGTCCTACTGGAGGTCTGGCTGAGCGTCGTGAGCCTGCGTCTCGCCCTGCGTCGCCTGTCCGTGCTGCTCGCACTAGTGGTCGCGGTTCGCGTCAGCGTCCTCCTCCTGTCCCTGGCACGCACCGGATGTCTCTGCGTCCGTCCACTGCTCCTCTGCGTGCCCCTTTGCCTTCTCCTCCTGAGTCCTCTCTTCCTGCTCTTCCTGACCCGGAGTCGGACTCCCTTCGTGCTGCCAGTCCTACTGTCACGCGTCTCCTTGCTACTGTTGTCACTGACCCTTCTTTCGAGTCTACTGCTGCGTCTGCTCTCGTTACTGAGCTCGTCGACTTTGCTGCTCGCTGTCGCTTAGACTACGCTGCTAGTCTTGTCGCTGAGTCTGAGTCTGTCTGTCCTCCGTCCGTCGGGGGTGAGTGTGCCCTTAGTACGGACGTCCTTGAGGACAGGCAGGAGGAGTTCCAGTGTCTGGCAGCTGCCTCACCTCATCTCGTGTCCGTACTGCTTACCCCTGAGGGAGACCCGGATGCACTTGACATCCCGACTCCGCGCTCTTACGCGGAGGCGATAGAGGGTCCCTACTCCTCTCAGTGGCAGGCAGCTATGGATGCAGAGATGGCTTCCTGGAAGTCCACAGGCACCTACGTTGACGCTGTCCCCCCTCCTGGGGCGAACATCGTCAGTGGCATGTGGATCTTCAGGGTGAAGCGGCCGCCGGGTTCTCCGCCTGTCTTCAAGGCGCGTTACGTGGCTCGTGGCTTCAGTCAGCGGCAGGGAGTTGACTACTTTCAGACCTTCTCCCCCACCCCGAAGATGACCACTCTTCGGGTACTGCTGCACGTTGCTGCTCACCGTGACTACGAGCTGCACTCTCTTGACTTCAGCACAGCTTTCTTGCAGGGCAGCCTGCACGAGGAGATCTGGCTGCGTCGCCCACCTGGCTTCACTGGGTCTTTCCCTCCTGGTACCCAGTGGAGTCTCCGGCGTCCAGTCTACGGTCTCCGCCAGGCGCCACGTGAGTGGCACGACACACTGAGGACTACGCTTGCGGCTCTTAGGTTTGCTCCTTCTACTGCCGACCCGTCGCTGTTTCTACGCACCGACACCTCTCTGCCGCCGTTCTACATCCTCGTGTACGTCGACGACTTGGTCTTTGGCACAGCTGACACTGCTGGACTCGCCTACGTGAAGTCCGAGCTGCAGAAGAGACACACGTGCACAGACCTGGGTGAACTGCGCAGCTACCTTGGCTTGCAGATCACCCGGGACAGAGCACGCCGCACCATTACCCTGACTCAGTCACACATGGTGCAGCAGGTCCTTCAGCGCTTCGGCTTCACGTACTCCTCGCCTCAGGCCACTCCTCTGTCTACTCGCCACTCGCTCTCAGCTCTGCCTTCGGATGAGTCCGTAGAGTCGAGTGGCCCGTACCCAGAGCTTGTTGGCTGCCTCATGTACCTGATGACCTGCACACGACCTGACCTTGCATACCCTCTTAGCATTCTTGCACGCTATGTTGCTCCTGGGAGACACAGACCAGAGCACATGGCTGCAGCGAAGAGGGTGTTGCGCTACTTGTGCAGTACGTCGGGCATGGGGCTAGTGCTTGGAGGGCGGAGTCCAGTGGTCCTCACTGGGCACGCGGACGCTTCTTGGGCTGACGACCAGGCTACGCAGCGGTCGTCACAGGGTTACACCTTCAGCCTTGGTTCCGGCTCTGTTTCGTGGCGGGCTACTCGCTCGTCTTCTGTTCTTGGCTCGAGTTGTGAGGCTGAGATCTACGCCGGGGCCATGGCTGCACAGGAGCTTCGCTGGCTCACCTACCTGCTGACCGACCTTGGAGAGCCGCCTCGTTCTCCTCGAGTCCTGTACGTAGACAACAAGGCCATGCTGGCCTTGTGTCGAGAGCAGCGACTGGAGCACAGAACAAAGCACATTGCTCTCCGCTACTTCCTTGCTCGTGAGCTACAGCAACGTGGACAGTTGCGGCTTGCGTACGTGGCCTCTGAGGCCAACACTGCTGATGTCTTCACCAAGGCACTTCCGCCTTGTGATCATCAGCGCTTCTGCACTCAGCTGGGTCTTGTGCCCGTCTTGCCTCACTTGCTCTCCTCTTGACCTTGCTTGTACTCTCACATATATATATACCTGCTCTTGCTTGTCTAACTTTATATATATGTGTGTACTCTTGCATGTGAACTGGCCGTGTGGCCTTGACCCTGTGCTCGGATTGTGTGGTGACTTTGTGATCCACCCTGAGCTTGCTTTACTTTGCTTTGCTTGACTGGTCTTGTGACCCCTTGTTCTCCCCCACTTTGCCTATGGGGGTGTGTCAGAACATTGTAGCTTATGCTTTTGTGTAGGCTATAGTGGGGTATCCCATAGGGGGTACAACCAATTAGGGTTTCATATTTGTACTCACTTCATTTCATAGTTCATCCATTCTTGATCAAATCTTCTCACTGCATCTGGGTACCAGGCGACTCCTTGTTACGGTAATTGCTCCTACAGGAGGCACATGACGGAATTACCTCAGGACATTCCGGTGTTGAGAAAACTCGACATCAACTGCAATGAGATTAGTAATGGCCGGAAATGCTGACCGACGCCAACTCATGAAATCATCACGACAGAAGCCGGCGAGACAGTTACAGCCAATCCCACCCCCAGAACGCGCTTGGCAGCAGGTGACGATGGACTTCGTCACGGGGTTACTGGCTAGGGCACGTGGTAACGATGGGATCCTCGTTGTCGATCGGTTGACGAAAATGGCACACTTCGTAGCTTGCAAGAAATCCATCTTAGCCAAAGAAACAGCTCGGCTCTTCATCTCCACCGTCGTTCGCCTGCATGAGATACCAACAGCAATTAACAGTGACCGCGACAGAAAATAACTTGTAGTTCACCTATCGCAGCAGTTCGGCACCCAACTTCATTTCAGCTCCTCGTACCACCCCGAAACCGACGGACGGACCGAGCGCACGAACCAGACCATGGAGCAATTAATATGAGCCACGTATGACGACCCATCAACGTGGGAGCAGCAACTGCCACTCATCGTAGCTTGCAAGAAATCCATCTTAGCCAAAGAAACAGCTCGGCTCTTCATCTCCACCGTCGTTCGCCTGCATGAGATACCAACAGCAATCAACAGTGACCGCGACAGAAAATAACTTGTAGTTCACCTATCGCAGCAGTTCGGCACCCAACTTCATTTCAGCTCCTCGTACCACCCCGAAACCGACGGACGGACCGAGCGCACGAACCAGACCATGGAGCAATTAATATGAGCCACGTATGACGACCCATCAACGTGGGAGCAGCAACTGCCACTCATCGAGTTCGCGTACATTAACTCGACGTCCGCCACCACCCAACAGTAAACCTTTTATCTCAATCACGGAGCAGGTGCCGATGGCACCGAAACAATTCGCCGAAATTTTACAAGGAGCCCGTACCCAAGCAGCAATCGCAATAAATAAAGCGAACATCATCGCTAACGGCAACGCTGATTGCCGCCCCGTCATATATCAATCCGGCGACATGTTACTACTCGTTACTCAGAACCTCCGCCTACCTGTCACTCCAAAATTACGACCCAGATATTGCGGGCCATTTCGCATAAGCCATATGATCACCCCCGTAACAGCACACCTCCTCCTCCTTGCTGACTGGTCATCAGCCCCTCGTTCCACATCAGCCTCCTCCGCCTCTACGTCCCTTCGACAAGTCAAATTCCACGCAGCCGGTCATCCAGCATGACGCGACCACCAACAGAGCTAGTCATCACGCCCAAATAAATCATCAGCCGTCGAGAACGCGACCCACGTGGAGCCCACCGCGTCGAGTTTTTAATACCGGAAGGACCGCACACCGACAGAAGAGAGCTGGGCCCCCCCAGACAAAATCGAAAGCCGCCCTATTCTCACAGTGTACCTGCGCAACCGAAATTTCCGCGGCATACACGCGCTATCGTAAAAGGCCTCCATTGGGGAGGGGGTTAGTGTAAGGAAATAAATTTTCGTTACTTCGCACCACACTGCATACCGCGTACAGCACTGTCCCCCCCCAAAGCACCCGAACAGTATCCCGTTACCACCTCGCGACATTCGCCTCAGTACTTTTCCCGCCATCACGACCACCGCGCCCAAACCACCCGGCTCGGCTGGTAACTCGCGACCCGGCCCTACGCCTGTACATTTCCCAACCTCGTCGCTAGGCCCGTAGGGCACCCCTTCTCGTCGCTAAACCGTGACCATTTGCTTTCGCTATTTTACAATTCGCTCATGCCTTCGCTCATTGTAATGTTTTGGTTCGATAGTGCAATCTTCGTTCGCCCACTCAATTGCACTCGTAACATACCCGCTCGATTGATATAAATCTCAAACCCCCTTTTTTCTCTAGATTGACAGAAATCTCAAACAATATATTCCACCCGTTAGCGTTTGGTAGCGCTACCGAACGCTACTGGGCGCTAGACAGCGCTACCAGAAATTGTTAGGGCAGGGCAAAAAAACATAATACACCTAGGGAACCTTGACGTATTTTCGGGAGGGATCAACCTTAGGACGTGGCCCAGACCGCCTCTGATCGGCGCTAATCTGATCGGGGCGGATCTGATCGGGTTGCTTGTGATTGCGTTGCTCGCGCCGCCCGAAAAGTACTGATATTCCTAGAAAATTCAAGGTTCCTGCCCCGCAAGCATGTCAGCATTTCCTTATCCTTTCGTCCCAATTTTGGCGAGAACGAAGACATATCGAATTTTATGTTTCCATGTAATATCGCAAACTACACTTTAGGAGATGCATGCGCGACGGCTTGACGAGCTTAACGAGACACTGTAACTCATTCGCGGGCGTCGCCAAGATCCCCAATTAAACACGGGAAATGGCATTGTTTTTAGGGTTGATGCTTCCTCGAGTCGCATCCCTTTCCGATTGGGGGTTTTTTCTTTGGCATGTGTTGTGATGTATATAACGGCGTGTTGCAATTACCGGTGCACTGCATCGGCTCGGCTCGAGTTGGCACGAGCCAAGTCGTACCAGCCTCGCGCCTCGGGAACCTCGAAATTTCTCATAAATTTCGAGGTAGTTGTGAAGCGATTTCGTGGATGAGTTAGGAAATCACCAAATTGGCGAGGGCAGAATGGCGGTTTGGCAGCGGGTGTTAATTTGCTGGCACGTGCCAGGTCGTGCTGGCTCGAGCCAAGGCGACGCAGTGCACTGACTCGGCTTCCCGCTTGCCTGGAGCCTTCCATAACCCGTGCCCCGAGCCGAGCCGACGCAGTGCACCGGGAATTGCAACACGCCGTAATCCAATTTGTGTTTGAGACAGGCGGTACACATGGTCCGCGCTAATTTAAAGCGGCAGTATACATTTGACGGCAGGGTTCAGGGTTTTACAGTGTGCCCCACAATTTCGCCCCCACCATGTACCATGTATAAACTTTTGGCAATCTCCCTGCCAAATGTATACTGCTGCTTTAACACCCTCCAATTTCACGCCACTAGGCAATCGTTCCTGGTTTACCCGAAACCGAAGCTTTTTTCGAACAGTTTGGCTTTAAGGAGGGAAATGTTTGAGACTCCGCATACGAGTCAGCAGGAAAACAAAATATACATGGTCGCAGCGGAAGATACAGCTAGGTTCATCTCAACGCAAGCTCGCTGGGAGCTCGCTGCCCGCGGGCAAAAAAAAATAAAACCCTATCGGGCATGCATCCGGTCAGGGAGGCATCAACCCTAAACACCTTGTCGCATGGTGTTTAGGGTTGATGCCTCCCTCGGATGGCATGGTTTTAGTTTTTTTCTGCCCGCCGGTCAGGCCGTCGCTCGTCGACGGATCCGTCGACGAGCGACGGCCCATTCCGTTGAGACATACAGTATGTGCTGCGGTCACCGAGTGAGAGTTTTACGACATCGACATTATATATGCAACGGATAGCCTCTAGTTCATGGGTGTGTGATACCTAAATCCAAAAAGCTCTAAGGATGATTTACGGGGTGTGAAATTGGCGCGGGCTAGGTTACGAGATGAGACCTTGTCTTGGATCGACTCTACAGTGTAATGACGGTTTTCACCGCATCCAATCAGCAGTTAGCGGTCAGCCACTCTAGGATCCGCACCACACCACAGGTCCTGCGCAGTGGACAAGTGCCACTTTTCCCCCTTTCTTCCTGCGCGGCTGGGTGTTGTGGGGCCGGCGTCTCTGTATCAGTCTGAACCAGGCCTGTCGAAGTTTCTGGGGCCCATACTTGGAGTCCCCAGCTCCTCCCTATCTGACCCTGTTTTGGCCGTAGCTGAGTGTTTTGGCGCCCTTAACGGTCACGGGCGCAGGCCAAAGTGAAAACTTGATATCCGGGCTTGCACTTACACTATCTTAGCTAAGGGAAATTTCGGCTGCTCCAAAGCTGACTTAGAGATATCACAAACACGGGAAAAATGCTAAGGGAAAAATCCCCTTGGCGTGCTCTCGTGCAACCTAAGGAGGAAGGGGGGGGGGGGTGGGGGGGTCAGGCAGAATTTCTTGGGGGGGGGAAAGATCCTAGAACCGGAAATCAAAACTTTGTGGGTGGGGAAGGCCTGGTTGGAGCACTTAACGTATCCGGGGAAGGGACGAACGAAGCACTTAGTGGCACGGGTGCAGGGCGGCCTAACACTTTATGCAGTCGAGCTGGAGTGAAAGTAGCCCGGAATTTCAGGGCATTAAGGGCATATGCCCGTCAATCGACAGGCCTGGTCTGAACTGAGGAGACAGGCATGGCATTTTCCGACTCGAACGCTTAGTTGTGTACCCCGAAGCTAGTGATTGCTCGCTGCTTCCAAAATGCTGATTCCATCGTCTTGCTTACTTGCTTGTTATAAAACTGTTTGATGCTTACAGCAGAGCATATAAGGTCTGTTCGAAACAACCACGTTCAGGCTGCCCAAGATGGGGAAAGCAGAACGAGACAAATCATTTACATCCAGATGCACCCTTGGTGGCTACCCCAGCTGCCAGATGAATAGCCTGTGAACTGCCACGTCGCCTTCAAAAGAATGAGATTGCACGCGTTTGTTTGCATCTTGAATGTGTGGGACGCGGCTTGGGTGGGAGGGGATGTAAGCATCAACGGTCCAACAAGGCTTGGATCCCATACACATCCTGCTGTGAAAAAAGTTAGTATTCAAAACTGTAATTTCCAGCCATGATGTTTAGCCAATGAATCACGAAATGGCGCACTGCCTACTCACATTGAATCAATTCAGCAAATAATGTAATCTGACAGGTTGTGAAATGGGCAGGTATAGAAGCGAACAACGGCAGATCACGGGGGATGCTTGTTCTGTGTGAGCGTGAGATTACGCCTGAAGCATGGGATTGCCCAACCTACAAGAGGCTGGTTCGCTGCCATCTGCCATCCACTCTTGAAAGTTGTTGGTGTGGCGTCATCAAGCATGACTCCTGGATTTCACGCCATCGGCAGAGCTTCTAGCAGTCAGAATTGCAACTGCAGAGTTTGCAAACAACCTCTTCTGCCCGGAAACGACAATTGTGGGAGGGCTCCGGCCAGGTGTGCTGCTGAAAAAGTTGGCGTCAACGATCGCTAGTAAAAATTGCAAGCAGCCAGCATGCAGGTGTGTGAACGGATTGTGGTAGTGATTGTAGCTCTCAAGTGAAGCTAGTACCCTGTAAAAAATGCCGATCTGGCTTTCAAGGACTCTCATATTGGTGTAGAAGCACCCTTGCCATCTCAACCCACCCCACTATCGCATAGACCACCACGCCGGAAACTTGCACTTTGTGCCTCAGCCACAAGGAGTTCGATAATATGTGAGCAAATGCAATCTGCATCATATTTCGGGGTAGCCCCACCTCACTGTAGGTGCAGCACGATACCAAAACCGTTCTGTGGAGGCGCAGCGATGCTTCAAGTCCCCCGACCGCGAGGAGTGTTTATCTGACCGCTTCAGATCAGACACACCAAGCAAGTAGATTTTCCAATCACTCAGTGTTGCGTACCACAAGTACTCGCAAGTTCATTACTGCGTTCTCGCAGCTAGAATCGCTGCAGTGACTTTCTCACGCGGCAAGCCAAAACTCCGTACGCTTGACTCCTAGATATTAATCTGTAAGACCTCTTCCGATGGAGTCCATGGCTTCGTCACGTGCCGCTGTTGAAAATTTGTCGCAATTTGACTCCGCATTGTTAGCCCGCCTTTTATGCAGAAATCCTCTCCGCGACTGTCGCAGAAGCGGCATCGGCGACGACCATTTTACAGACAACGTAACCCTGGCGAGTATCTCGTCCAACAACACAAACCCCATCGCCCGCGGCGGCACAGATGGTGGCGGCGAACGCGGCGCATTTTCAGGCAGCCCAGCTACCAAAGAGGAAAGGGCGGAGTCGTATCAGTGGAAGAAATACGGGCATAAATTCCTGTCTTCTCAGAATGCGAAAAGGTATGCAAGAATCGTGATTGTTTTCATTGATTGTTATTTTGCAGTTTTTCCTACGCTTTGCGTGAGTGTAACATTACAGTTCCCAATTTGTTTGTGTGTCTTGTAATTCTAACGAAGCACTTCACTTCGGAAGCACGATTCCATCCCCTTGTTCAAGTCACACCGCCTATAACCTCCGGGTCCTCTGTTGCCCTAAATCTATTGTTCCGCCCTACTAAATCTCATGATCGTACCTCCTGTCGCAGGTTCTACTACCACTGCGCGGAGCGCGACACCACCGGCTGTCCCGCGAAGCTCATAATCGACAAGGTCCCGAAGAAGAAGACCAAGCACGGCCGGCGCTCGGGGCTCAAGGACTTAGTGGCGCGGGAAGTTCCAGAAGGAACCGCCGCGCGACGGCCACCGATTAATGGAGCCGTCGTTGGGGCCGATCGCGAGTCCGGCTCGCCGCGAGCCGCGGTCGCTGATGGGGGGGAGGAGGAAGAGGAGGACGATTCTAGTTTCGGATGGGAGGAGAATCGCGAGATTCTCGACGCGCTTCCCGTGCTCGAGCGACGCGTGGATCGCACGCTCACCCCGCGCCGCTTCTGGTGCCGCAATCGGCACAACCACCTTCCGCCGCCGCAGCAGCCGCTCCATATGGTCGTCTCCGCCGCCGCCGTCGCGCAGCCCCGCATGTACGTCACGGCGGCGGGCGCGGGCGCGACTATTGCTTCCGCCGCCGCCACGGTGCTTCCGCCGGCGCCGGCGGGTATCATGACCGTTCCGCCCGCTGCGACGCTTACCCCGACGGTCGCGCGGACGGCCTCCTCCACCAGCGGCGCCGCTTCCGCCGCCGAAACTCCGCGCCGCCCGTTGACCCCGAATTTGGCGGACTGGCCGTATCCGCCAAAGTCGCGCAGCCCACCGATGGCGGGTGGAGAGGAGCGCGGATCTCCGCCATGCGCGCAGCCGGGTCGGAAACGGCCACGGAGCCCGGCGCGTCCGGCGGACGATCATCACAAGATCAGTACTACGGACGCCGCCGCCGGCGCGGGGTGGGATCACGGCAGCCGCGCCATGATGACCCGCCGCCACCTGCGGAGCGGCAATGATCACGAAGTGTTGTCCGTCAAACGCGGCGATCCCGCGTTGCTCTTGCCCCCGCCCCCGCCCGTCGCGCCCGCTCCGCCCATCTTCCAGTATTTATTCCCGCACGTGGGCGCACACAGTGCGAGGTCGACCCTTGAAGCCCCTCTACTCTCCGCGGTCCTGGAGTCGCTTTGTCCGACCGCCGCTACCGCCGCTACAGCTGCCACTGCTGCCGCCGCCGCCGCTGTAGCTCCCGCTGCGGCGGGCGCAGACGCGGCTCGTACAGCCGCAGCAGCGCGCGGCGCCGGCGCCACGGCGGCGGGCGTGCGTCGTAGCGCGAGCGGGTACGACAGGGGGCTGCTGAGGGGAATCGCGGGCGCGCGGAGTCCAGTCGACCTCACTCCACTCGTGTTCCCCCGCGGCGCCCACGTCTCCCCCGCGCGCGGAGACCCTGCGGAATCCGGCCCTGTGTCTGCGGACGCCACCCGCGCGAGCGTTTCTGCAGCGACGGCAGCGGCGGCGGAGGGATTGGACGGGGGTGGTGCAGCGTGTGGGAAGGCGGATGAGGGTTTTGATACACTGTGGTCTTACGTGGAGGCGAATCTGCGACATCGCGTGGCGTCACAAGCAGCAGCAGCAGCAGCAACCGCTGCTGCCCCGCACTGGGTCGCATCACACGCAGCAACAGCAACAGCAGCAGCAGCCACAGCAACAGCTGCTTCAGATAAAGCGGCTGCTGGGCCGCACAGGCGGGCGGCAGATCATGATGAGGGCAATGCCGTTCAACACAGGCTGGCAGTGAGTCTGCCACGTGGACTGCTAGGATTGGGCGATGCGCAGCGAGAGGCGGTGCGGCAACGGGCGGAGGAGGGTGCTGCCCATGCTGGAACGAGCTGCACTGCTCTGCCCCCACTCTCGTCCTCTTTCCCTGCTGCTTCCACTTCTGCTGCTGCTGCCGCCTCTGCTCCTGCTGCCTCTGCTGCTGCCTCTGCTCCTGCTGCCTCTGCTGCTGCTCCGGCTGCTGCTGCTGCTGCTGCTGCCGCTGTTGGTGGTGTTGGTGGTGGTGTCACCACGGGCGTGGCGGGCAGAAGATTTGAGGAGCTTCAAGCGCTTTACCTTCAAGGGCTGCTGAGCTGTCAGGGTCTGGTGGGGAGCGGTGGTGAGGGGTTAGTTGGGATGGAAAGCCGTTCCTCAGGGAAGAAGATGAGTGCGCTTGCTGGGCGCGGAGTGGGTGAGATGGAAGGGAGGAGTGTGTGTGTGGATGAGGAGAGACCGGGGTTGAGGGAGGCAGGAGGAAGAGGGGGAGATGGAGGGGTGGTGGTGGCACGCGTGGCAGTGGAGATGGATTTGATTGGTCAGCTTGGTGACGGGACAGCTGTTGGCAGACAGGCGGCAGGCAGTGGTGCTCCTCAGGTGCTTTCAACAGAGCTGTGTCTCTGATGCTCAGGTGCTTGCAACAGAGCTGTGCCTCTGATGCTCAGGTGCTTGCAACAGAGCTGTGCCTCTGATGCTCAGGTGCTTGCAACAGAGCTGTGCCTCTAATGCTCAGGTGGGTAAATCTGTTCTTCGGCCAGCTTCAACGCATCATGGGAACCCAAGTGGAACTAACAGGCTCCTTCAACCCGGGAGTGAGCTCCAGCAAGCACCACGAGACAGCCTCATTATAGCCAGTACCCCTAGATGTGCATGGTCGTTTATAGTACTAGTATACTTCTCAACCAGTATAGTCGTCGACCTGGCATGCATACAAGGTGCCCTTCTCAAGCTACGCCTACGTACTGATGATTTTCTGGATTGTGAGGTGCTCTTATAAATATACCGGTAACCGCCGGACCATAACACTGCTTGTTTATCTGGCTCTTCAAATGGTACGGTAAGTTCACTGCAAACTCAGAAGTTCTAGCATCAGCATGGTTTAATTCCCCGGCACAAAATGTGGAAAGAGTTACGGTATCAACTAAATTCTTGTTGCTCTGGGTGTTGAATTGGCATGGCATGGCACGTTTCTCGTCATGCATGCAAGCTGCAAACAGGTCCTTTGAAACTCATCAGTTCTTTAGAAAAGGGATGACAACCACCCCTCAGGGCCTATCACACAGCTGTTTTGAGGGTGCCTCAAAGACCATCCCGTGTTGTTGTGAGGCTTCTGTTAGGCATGACGAGTTGCAGTATACTAGTACCGTATACTTAGAGCGTGGTTTGTCGAACCAGAGCACACAAGCCGTAGCAGAGCTGGAGGCGTGTTGTCGTCGTGTTGCAGTGTAAAGAAAACAATCCCAAGTTGCTGTGAGGCGTGCTGTTACCAGATTAGAGCATGGTTTGTCGGGCCAGAGCACAGAAGCCGTAGCAGAGCTGTGAGCAGCTGTGAGGGAGTGAGGGACGGGAGGGAATGAGAGAGGGTGGGAGAGAGAGAGAGAGGGAGGGAGAGAGAGAAATAGAGGGAGCGGTGAGAACACTTAAAGAGCAGCAATTGAGCGGCAATTGAGCGGCAAATGTGCGGCAAATGTGCGGCAATTGAGCGGCAAACAAGAAGCGCTGCTGTGCGCACACTTACTCCATGTCTGAAGGTAGATCGAAGGTGGTGTTGGGGAAGTGGTGTGGCTTCTCAAACGAGGCATGCGAGAAGGTCATTTGCTCCAAAGGCTCCTGAAGAGGTGTGTTGTGAGTGCGATAATGACTTTTGAGGCGCCTCATGAGTGCGACAATGGGTGAGGGATGTGGTGAGGTGAGGTGAGGGACGAGGTGCGGGATGGGGCGAAGGATGGGGCGGGGCAAGGGGTGGAAGAATGGCAAGGAACTGGAAGAGAAGAAGACATGAAGCATCAAAATCCGCATGTAGTAGCCACCAACCACCCTCTCTCACACACTTACAGGAATGCCGTCATTGATGCCTTACCATGTAAATTCGCATGGGCACATCGTTGTTCTCTGAATGCCGGAAGGAACTTTTGAAGGTTGACAAACTTTAAACGCGAGATTCGCGTACTCACAAGCACTGTCATTGATGCCTTACCATGTAGATTCGCATGGGCACATCATCCTCTGAATGCCAGTAGTAGTTGTTCTGTAACCCCTGCTGCTTCCTGCTTGCTCGCACGAAAGGTTAGGTGGCGGCACCGGACCGAAAATGGTTGGAACACGCAACAACAAACAAAGGGGTGTAGAGACTTCTGAGGGGCCTCATATAGGGTGTAGAGATAGGATGGAGACAGAGACCACAGCAGTGGCACAAGCTAATGTGAATCAAACAAACACCGGGTCAAGCAGACAGCAGGCCGCAGACTTTTAGTTTCTTGCTTGTTTGTTTGTTTGCTTGTTTGTTTGTTTGTTTGTTTGTTTGTTTGTTTGTTTGTTTTTTTTTTTTTTTTTTTTTTTTTTTTTTTTTTCATCTGTACTGAATAGCAGGCAGCGGTCAGCAGCCAACAGGCTCATCACCTCTCACCACCCCCCATCAAAGCTCATCACCCCTCATCACCTCTCACCATTTGGTGGAAGACACGTCATCCACGTAGTCCCGGCCCATATAGGTGGCATTGGCCAGCCAATCAGGGCGCACCACGTCACACCCATTGGCCGCAGAGCAGCAGCGGCAGCAGTACTGCGTGCAGGCAAGAGGGGAAGGGGGTGGAGGGAGGGGAGGATGGAGAGAGAAGATGGTTGACATGGGATGGTAGACAGAAGAGTCTGTCAAAGCAAAATTATATCATTCTTAAATGCGCCTATGACGGGAAGCTTCCTCACCTTTTCCTGCGGGAAGACGAGGTAGCGCCACGAGTCCCGCACCAGTTGGGTGCATGCGGTGGCTCTGAGAGGCAGCGCGGAGCTGCACGCGGGAGAGAGAGAGGGGGAGCGAAGGGGGAGGGGATGGGGTTGATGCTTAAAGGGAGGGCGAGTTGGGTGCATGCGGTGGCCAGTTGGGTGCATGAGGGGCAGCGCGGAGCTGCACGTGGGAGAATAAGTGGGGACAAAGGGGGGAGGGGATGGGGGTCCTTTAGGAGAGCACCAGGTGGGTGGCCCATCGCCCTCAGAGGCAGCGCGGAAGGGCTGAAGTTTGCCTCATTGTGAAGCGCCAAAAGAATGATAAGCGCTCACTCACCCGCAGTACCGATCCCCCAGCCCGTTCCGGCGGTCGATGCGCTGCCTGCGCGTGGTGTAGTCATACTGCCAGGTGCCTTCCGTTGTCAGGGTGTACCAGGGGAGGTACATCTCCTGTGGTGAACGAGGGGAGGTACATATGCTGGAATGAACAAGGGTCGATCCGCTGCCTGCGCATGGTGTAGTCATACTGCCAGGTGCCTTCCGTTGTCAGGGTGTACCAGGGGAGGTACATCTCCTGGAGTGAGCAAGGGGAATTACATCTCATGGGGTGAACAGGGGAGTAACATCTCATGGGATAAAGGAAGGGAGTCACATCTCCTTAAGTGAACGAGGGGAGTTACATCTCCTGAAGTGAACGAGGGGAGTTACAACTCACAGAGTGAACGAGCGGAATTACAGCTCCTGGAGTGAATCAGCTTTGCTTAAAAACCGTTGTGGCCTATTCGCCTTGTAACAAGATTGACATAGTCCCGTTCACGCGTAGTGAGGTGATTTCTAAAAAATGATGGACTATGATGGACGGGACTATGATGGACGGGACTATGTCCTCAAAAATCACCTTGTAACAAGATGGACATAGTCCCGTTCACGCGACCCTTTCTCACCTCGTTAAAGTCAACTTGGAATCTTGACGGCCAAACAGGGGCACGTGGGGGGGCTTCCGTTATAGTGTCACTCTGTGAGCCTGCGCTTACTCCACCATCGACAGAAGCACCCTTCGCTATAATCACTTGCTGGCGAATCCCAAGGGTCTTGGAATTCAGGCCTTCTTCTGACGTCATGAGCAGCTGGCTGGTGGCAGGTACGCGTGCCGCAGTCGCGGGAAGCGAATGCGATAGTAAAGAGAAAAGGGTGTAGAGGAGAGACGCAACTGCGACAGCGGGAACTGAGAGCGGAAGGCGGGACGAGGAAATCCGGCAACGAGTCGCCATCCCTGCAGCCTATAATAGGCGACAGTCTACCTTAGCCGACAGTCTACCACGAGGCAACAATCTACAGATGCAAAGAGGGAGTGAATGAACTGCTGTGGCAAACCTCGGAAATTCCAGGATTGAACAGGTTCTCGTCTCGACTGAATTTACGAGCGCTGGGCTCGACATTAGCGGCCTCGTTAAAGAGCACACAACACACTCAACGACCCTTGTTGGTTAAAATTAGTTTGCGGCTGACAGAGTAACGGGCTCACACCGAAACGATCATTCCGTGTACCTACTCCGGTTTGCCAGGGTGAAGTCTCCATGTTCTCTAAACAACGCTTGCATAGGATATTTTTCTGAAGGAAACATTTAGAGCGTGTTCCTACAGCCTCATATCAGGTAACCTCGTATCAGATTCGCGTCGAACCGCACTAAAACGCATCCAACCACAGTCGAACACACTGAAACGTATTTCACCACGCGAAGCTGATACGAGGTGTTTCTGATACGAGGTGTAGGAACACGCCCTTAGGGTAGCAGCAGAGCATCTGTGCCACGAGCAACTGTTCCACAACCTTAGGCCTTACAATACAAGCTCTGCTGCATCTCACAGAACCTTTTCCACATGTTTTAGTCTTTTCGCCCTTTCAACCCTCCTCACTCCGCAGCCTTCTTTTTCTTCTTGGACGATCCAGTCGTCCCCGGCGTCGCTCCATCCTCCTCCTTGGCCTTCTTTTTCTTCTTGGCCGAACCATCAGTAGCACCAGGTGTCACACTCCCATCCGCTGCTGCGTCCTTCTTTTTCTTCTTCTTCTCAGAGGCGGGGGTCACCGGTGCTGCTGCTTCCTCCTTTGCCTTGCCCTCCTCCCTGTCACGCTTTTTCTTCTTTTTCTTCTGAGGAAAGGCACAAGGAAGGGGCGAAGAACCATGCACCAAGGAGAAGCGGAAATGTTGAACAACATGTGGTTGGAAGGGCATACGAGAGCGTGTAGGACACTCAACAGATCGAGAAAGCTCTGCCTTTCTTCAACAAACAAACAGACCAGACCAAACATGCTCCGTCAGGGGATGATGCGCGAATGAAACCCAGCTGAGAGCAACAGCTGAGAGCAACAGCAGCACACCCTCACCACCCAAGGCTCTTTCCCCAAACCGCAACGCACCTCGGTGGAGGGAGGCTCTGCCCCGTCGGGATCCACACGGGCAGCAGCAGCAGCAGAGGGAGTGGCCTCCCTGTTCTCCCTATCCTTCTTCACCTTCTTGCCCGACAAAAGGTTTTCACCTAACCACAACGCACCTCAGTGGAAGGCGGCTCTGCCCCATCGGCGTCCACACGGGCAGCAGCAGAGGGAGTGGCCTCCCCGTTCTCCTTGTCCTTCTTCGCCTTCTTCTCCTTCTTCGCTTTCTTAGCCGACTCCTCTCCGGCTGCTGGTGTTGCGTCTGTTGCTGGGGACTTGGCTGTCAGCAGCGCATCAGATGCGGGGTTGTAAGCCTGCAGGGGGGAGAAAGAGGGAGGGAAGCGAAGGGAGGGGGGTAGTGAGCGAGGAGAAGCGTGCACTATATCTCTGTGAAGCGATGCCCGAAGAAATAGTCGCTCTGAAAGAACTCATAAGTCACTGTATCCAGAGAAGTGTGGTGCGATTCCAGTAAATAGCACCCCTGAATGCCTCAACTCCCCTGCCATCCCCATGAGCACCTCAGTCGAACGGAATTACCTTGGCAGGGGTGATGAGGCCGCCCGTGCCCTCCTTCCTGTCCTTGTCGTACGCCCTCAGCTTCGCCTTGCCCTTGCTCGCTGCACTCGCACTGCGCTTAAGTGATTCTTATAACACACTACCAATGACATGACATAATTACCTTAAGAGGGGTGATGAGGCCGCCCGTGCCCTCCTTCCTGTCCTTGTCGTACGCCCCCAGCTTCGCCTTGCCCTTGCTCGCTGCACTCGCACTGCCCAGCACCCGCCCCTCCAGCTGCCGCAGCCGCTGCTCAATCTGTTTGCAGTCACAAGGAAGATCAGGGGAAAACCGAAGCAGGGGGGAGGACAGAACAGAAATGAGGCGAGGAAGGTGGTGAAACAGATACGAGCCGAGACAGTGCATTGCATTGCGCAGACACAGGTAGAGGGTCGCAGGAGAAGCAGAGAGATGTTAGCATGGAAACCAAAGAGATTCTGCCCTTGACCTCGCTCCCTTCCCTTCCCTCCTGTCCCACAAACAACGCAAGGGAGCTTGCCCTTGAGCTTGGGGGGCGCCTAGCCTACCTGTCTGCCATTCCCTTTCCCTTCCCTTCTGTGCCAACCAGCCTCCCCCCCCTCCCATCCCACGCACCTTGGCGCGGCCCTCAAACCCAACAGTGGGCTCGGTGGCATCCCCAAGAGCGTCCACGCGGATAGCAAGGGAGCACTTGGCAGCTATCAGCTGAGCACATGCAGGATTCGACCCACTACCATGCTACCATCCCTTCCACCATCCGATTCCCTCCTCCCACGCACCTTGGCGCGGCCCTCAATGCCCACAGTGGGCTCGGTGGCATCCCCAAGAGCGTCCACGCGAATGGCAAGGGAGCACTTGGCGGCGAGCACGCGCGAGATCTTGCCCTTGAGCTTGGGGGGCGCCTGGCCGATGAGGGACGCGTGGAAGATGAGCCCGTACTTGGGCGTGTCGTGCTTCGTCTTGAGGGCGCGGAACAGCGCCTGGTGGGGTGAGGGGGGGGGGGGAGGGGGAGAGGAGTTGGGAACAAGGAGGAAAAGGGAAGATGAGCGAGGCGTGGAAGATGAGCCTGTACTTGGGCGTGTCGTGCTTCGTCTTGAGGGCGCGGAACAGCGCCTGGTGGGGGATGATGAGGAGAGGAGGTGGGGGCAAAGGGAAACAGGGGGGATGAGCGAGGCGTAGTAGATGAGGCCATACTTCGGCGTGTCGCGCTTCAACATCCACACAATATCACTGCAGTATTACACTTGAGTATCACTGCAACCACCCACCCAGCAACTATCCACACAGCTGGCGTACCTTCTCAGCACCCAGAATCTGAACAGTGGAGGCGGGGTGCTTGGCCAGGCTCATCAATGACCCAGCATGGGCGATGAGGCGCGCCCCCACGAGCTCGCCTACGAGCACCGTCAGGTTGGGCGCTATGGCCAGCATGCGCGATCGCAGGTAGTCGAACAGCTGCGCACGGTACTCTGAGAGGGCGATGACCTGGTACAAGGGGGAGGGATGAAAACGAGGGAGGAAGGGGAGGGGGAGCCGCCAGGGGGAGGGGGAAATGTGGGGAGGAGAGGAGGAGGTTGGGCGCTATGGCCAGCATGCGCGAGCGCAGGTAGTCGAACAGCTGCGCACGGTACTCTGAGAGGGCGATGACCTGGGGGGAGGGGGGAGCGGGGCGGGTGGAGAGGGGGAGGGGAGGAGGGAAGGGTTTGTGTAAGGTGTGGGCGAAGAGGGAGAAATGCCAGTCAGACGAAATCGGCAAGAAGGCAACAAGGGCGGAAAGAGAGGAAGCAAGAGAGCTATATGAGGGTGGCAGCCTTTTTGTGGCGACTGCATGGTAGCTAAGGGCCATTGACTGGCGTTGACCTGCGTTGACTGGAGCCGCTGACTGACCACTGACATGGTCGCAGAGCGCAATGATGTTGGTCATGTCGTGCTCCCTGACCTCCGTCCGTACCCATGGAGCTTTGACACGTCCCAAACCTGCATTGACCTACGTTGACCTGCGTTGACTCACATTGATCAAGCCTCTGACCCACCTGGTCGCAGAGAGCAATGATGTTGGTCATGTCGTGCTCGCTGACCTCCGTCCCCATGGAGATCACCGCTGCATCCTTCATTGCCGACTCCACATCCTCCTCCAATATCTGGCGAGAACCACAGGGAGACGGGGGAGAGGGGAAGAACGGGAGATAAAAGCACAGGTAAATACAGGGAGATGGATGCATCGCTTCAGACTCTAGCCATAATATGTATCACGAGCGGAGGGGGGAGAGGAGGGGGAGGAGGGGGTAGAGGAGGGGACCAAGCTCACCCCGGAAAAGTCGAGGTCAGCGGCGTTGACGCGGTGAGCCATGAGCTTGACGGCGCGCGCGTACTGCAGGTTGTCCGTGACGATCTTGGCGAGCTCGGGGAAGTGCCACCCGTACCACTCGCGCACGCGCATGGCGTACGTGTTCAGCTCCTTGTCCAGGTCGTCCAGCAGCCCGATCGCCTGCACTATCATCGTGTCCACCTGCGATGATTGAAAGGGGGGGGAGGTGATGGAAGGTGGATTGAATTGACTGTAGATAGAGGCGACTCAATGGGCACACGCGCATGGCGTACGTGTTGAGCTCCTTGTCCAGATCGTCCAGCAGCCCGATCGCCTGCACTATCATCGTGTCCACCTGCGATGAACGGGATTGGTTGATCGTGGGTGGTCAGGGAGGGGAGGGAGGAAAAGTGGGTGGCTGGGGTTCATGGAAAGTGGTTGTTGGATCGTGTGAGGCACGTACCATCCACCCGTGCGAGGCGGATCATGAATACACCAACCATTCGCTTTGTACTTCAATGTCGTGCATGCATGCAGGAAGGCGTACCTTATCCGGGGAGAACTTGAGCTTATAGCGCGACAGGCTGTGGCTGAGACCCAGGCTCATGGGCGCAAGGTCGGTGCCTGACAGCCCCGCAATGAGCTCCGAGAGGTGTGAGCGCACTCCGCGCATGAGCTCCATTACCGCTGCGTTGTGCACGCATGTCACTCCCTGCATGGGCGCACAGGCAAAGGGAGTGGGGGAGGGACAATGAGGTCGGCGCCTGACAGCCCTGCAATGAGCTCCGGAAGGTGTGGGCGCACTCCGCGCATCAGCTCCATCACTCCCGCGCTGTGCACGCACGTCACTCCCTGTCGCGCGTGGAGAAGCACGGAGGGAGAAAAAAAGAGCGGGAGCGGCAGAAAGAAATCTGAGAGGTGCCAAAGCCCCTTATCTACCAGTGCCAGTGGCCTCTTACCACCGATGCCAATTTGATTATAAAATTTCTGGCAGTGACACATCGCCTTCACAATTTTTTTGCTCGATCCCCTTGCGCGGCCTGCTCTCCACTCCACCATACTTCTTCTTACAATCCCACCCCCTTTCTTATCACAATCCTTCCCTCATTCCCAACCCCCTTCGAATCACGTTCCCTCTGCCAATCCCAATCCCCTTTTTCACCCGCGTCCTCCCCCTTCCCCCGCGCCCCAATCCCCGCACCAGTTTCTCTTTGATGATGTTGCCCAGTTTTGAGTCGGCGACGGCGAGCGTCTCCCCCTGGCACTGCGCCTTGACGAACTTCTTCAGCCCCTTGCTCAGCTTGCTCTCCACCAGCGCCGTATTACCTCTTTCAATCACATTCCCATTCGTCAACCCCAACTCCCCATCCAATCACATTTCCTTTCTCAATCCCAACCCTCCAACTCTCCCCCGCGAGCACCCCCATGCGCGCCCGTACCAGTTTCTCCTTGATGATGTTTCCCAGCTTCGAGTCGGCGACGGCGAGCGTCTCGCCCTGGCACTGCGCCTTGACGAACTTCTTCAGCCCCTTGCTCAGCTTGCTCTCCACCAGCGCCGTCGCCGCGCCCAGCGCGTCCGCCGTGTTCTCGAACTTGTCGAACGCCTTCAGCTTCACCACCTGCATTGCGGAGAAGAGGGGGATGGGGAGGGGGAGAGAGGGGTTAGCGGGGCCTAAATAGCGCCCAGCGCATCCGCCGTGTTCTCGAACTTGTCGAACGCCTTCAGCTTCATCACCTGCGGAGAGAAAAAGGGGATGGGGGGGGGGAAGAAAGAGGGATTAGCGGGGCCTAAATCCCGCCCAGCGCGTCAGCCGTGTTCTCAAACTTGTCGAACGCCTTCAGATTCACCACCTGCAGACGGAAAAAGGGGATGGGGGGGAGGAGAGAGGGGTTAGCGGGGCCTAAATGGAGCTCAAGACGTACGCCGCGTTCTCGAACTTGTCGAACGCCTTCAGCTTCACCACCTGCACGAAGTGAAGGTTTGAGAAGAAGGTTAGTTGGGACGGACCGGGGAGAGGGGGACCGGGGCTTGGTCATACGCAACCGAGCTCTCCTCTCATTCTCTTTCCCCCGCTAAAGCCCACCGCATGTTGTCGCATTTTCCACCTTACTCTCTCCTTGTAGATCAAACTCCCCTAAAACTTCGCAAAAAACTTCTACGCCTGGTTACCAATGTGCTCCTTGGCACCACTTGCCTTGCTGGCGCTTTCCGACGACTCGAAGTGCGTCCAGATGTCCTCGACCTTGTCGAGCTTCTTGTCGTCTAGCACCTTGAACAGCGCGAACCCCGCCGGGGTCTCGAACAGAAGCAACATCGCGACGTCGACGACGGCGACGGATAGCGGTTTTTAGAATTGGTCCTGCGGGAAACAACGCAATGATTCAGTAGGGCAAATGTCAATGTAGGGTAGGCTCTATCGGCAATGCCAATGCGAGCATCGTCGCGAAAGCTGCTGCCGGCGATGGACGAGGGATTAAGGACGGATGGGATATGTCCGACGGGGGGCACGAGAATTCACGAGACCTAACGAATAGAAGGGATGCCCTCTACGAATAGAAAGGCACGAGACCTAGATTCTTCGAATTGAAAAAAAACTGAAACCCTGATGGCCGTCTCAGGATTCCTCAGCACATCCAAACTCTGACGCTTATTTACGTGACTATTAGCAGCCTAACGTTCAAGCAAGCGACTCTTGGCACGGTAAAGGCTACTTAAAAATAGTATTACCCTCACAGTCGCGGTAATTTGTCGCTGTTTGCTTTCCGTCTGTTCCGTCAGTGCCTGTTGCCTGTCGCACATTTTCCGTCGACGGAACCTACCTTGATGAAGAAAGTCGTGGAGATATTAGAGTCTTCGATCTTCTTTTAATTATCGAGCGAATGCAGGACCAGGAAACGCGGAAGAAAAGAAGCTCTTGTGTCGTGTCTGCTAAAGCCCTGAGACCAGGAACAAGATTTTCAGGTTTCCAGGTTTCTCCGAAGAAGAGAAAGGGAAAAGAGAGCGGGAGGGGAGAGAGAGAGAGGGGGAAGAGGAGGATGTCGAGGGAAGAAACAAACCTCGAGGAGGAGGCAAGGGAGGAGGCAGGTTGGGCTTGGAGACAATTGTCGACCTCGATACAGTGCACCGGCGTTATGGCTTGAGTAAACTGCACACGATGCACATTTGCTTGGACTAACTTTTTGTCCAAACGAAACAATGGGGCACTGTATAATTTTCATCTCCCATCCCAACCATTTTCTACACAAAATCACAGGCCTTCACGCACATCACGGGCGACAGGGCTTCATCTATATCAGCAGTGTTCAGACACCCTCGCCAGTCGATGCGGTCTCATCCTTGTCAGACAGCAGCACGAGCCGCGTCTCTCGCCGCTGTCTTCCCGGATTTTTGCAGATAATGAAGCTAGAACCGCCGTGGGAGGGGCTGAATTTCCCTCAGTTGCCGCAGCCGCCGCAACGGCGGCAGCAAGAGGGGCACAGCCAGCAGCAGCAGCAGCAGCAGCAGCAGCAGCAGCAGCAGCAGCAGCAGCAGCAGCAGCAGCAGCAGCAGCAGCAGCAGCAGCAGCAGCAGCAGCAGCAGCAGCAGCAGCAGCAGCAGCCGCAGCAGCCGCAGCCGCAGCCGCAGCCGCCGCAGAAACGCCAGCAGGTTCAGGAACAGCGGGAGCAGCACCTTGAGCGCGCCGCATATGACGGGCAGCGTCCTCGCCACCATAGGTCGCAGCAGGGAGAGAAGCAGCAGCGTCAACCGGAGCCGCAGCATCTTGACATGCGCGCACGTGACGGGCTCAGGCAGAATCCTCGCCAGCAGCAGTCGCAGCACTCGCTGGCGCATCGCCCACCTCGTCGCGAACGCCTTCGCGAGCTCTCGCAACAAATTCGGGAAGCGGTGCGCGAGGGGCAGCGCGCGGAGGGCGGGCGCAGGCGCAGGCGCGCGGAGGAGCAGGTCGACGCGCTCATGGCGGAATACAACGCACTGGGCGGCGCGCCTGCCACCTGGATGTACGCGGCGCGAATCCAGCTGTGCCTGGTGAAGGGTGCCACGTGGCGCCGACTCGGCAGGGGGAGGTTTCAACTGGCGGAGGCGGAACCCGGGCGGACGCGTCTGGGCGGGGGCGCAACGGGGGAAGTGCGGGTCGGAGAAGGGGAAGGGGAAGCGGAAGGGCGGCAGCGAGTAGCGTTGCGACAGCTGGCGCGTGCGCGGGAGCTGTGGCAGGAGATGCGCGGCCGCGGCCTGCAAGCAGACAAATACGCCGCCTCCGCAATGATTGCGGTGTGCGGGCGGGCAGGCAGGGCGGATGAAGCTGAGAGGGTGATGGCAGGGGTGGCGCTGGGGGGGCCTGGGGTGGGGGGACAGGTGGAGCTGGGGAAGGTGTCTTCTGATGCTGGTGTTGCTGATGATGCAACGAGCCGTGAAGCAGGCATGGGCGAGTCGAATGGTGGCTTGAATGGTGGGTTCAACGACGTGGTGGTGTGGAATGCGCTGGCAGATGCGTGGAGTCGGAGCGGGGATGCAGTGCGGTCTGAAGGGGTGCTCTCACGCATGCTGCACGCCCAGTGCCCGCCCAACCTCGTGAGTCTTGACGCTGCTGGCTGCTGTTGCTGTTGCTGCTGCTGCCTGCTGCTGCTGCTGCTGCTGCTGCTGCTGCTGCTGCTGCTGCTGCTGCTGCTGCTGCTGCTGCTGCTGCTGCTGCTGCTGCTGCTGCTGCTGCTGCTGCTGCTGCTGCTGCTGCTGCTGCTGCTGCTGCTGCTGCTGCTGGCCATTGACCTTGTGGCTGCTTCACAGCATCTCATCTCATCCTATCCTTCCTTTCTCAAAGCTATTCACTCATGACTTTAGAGCTTCCTCGTGAAATGAGTCGTGTTTTGAGTCGACTCGAAGCACGACTTCAGAGCTTCCTCTCGTCTCCATGCACCCCTGTGCTCAACGTTCATGCCTTCCCGCCACGTGCATGTGCTTCCTTGCGTTGCCCATGTGCCCGCTCCACCCTTGCGCCCATTCTGCTCATCTGCCTGCTCCTTTCCACCCATGTGCTCGTACTCCCCATGAGCAGCGGAGCTACAACATTGTTCTCAACGCCTATGCCAAGAGCATCACACCAGTCAGCGCCCATGGTGATGATGATGAGCATGGCGATGCTGGGAGAGCCAATGGCGAAGCAGAACACCAAGGGGCAGCCGGACTCATGCGAGACTCCGGGCGGCTGATGCATGCCGGGCGGGCGGCACATGCTGGACGGACGGTGCATGGCGGGCGGCATGGCTCGTCCCCATCCGTGCCTTCCCGGCTCAGCCCCTCCGAGACCATCCATCGCATGTGCCAGCTCATCGCCTCGATCTCGAGACAAGAACTGCTGCCCACACCTAGACTAGGCAACACCGCCTGTGTGTCAAAAAGTCTGAAAAGCACCTCTGATGATGTAGCCACCACGTCTGATTTAGTCACTCCAGATACCGTCACTCCTGATATAGTCACGTTCAACACATTGCTGGATGCATGCGCGCGTGCGGCGGATGCTGATGCTGCAGTGGACACGTGGCAACAGATGATTGGTGCAGGAATCACTCCCTCAGAGGTCGGGGCGGATTGCCATGGGGTGGAGAGGGGTTGGGTGGGTGGGTGGGTGAGTGGATGGGTGCGTAATGGTTGGTTGGGTGAGGTGGGTGGGTGGGTAGGTGGGTGGGTGGGGATGTGTTGGGGGTGGTGGGTGGGCTGGGCGTTTTTATGAATGGTTCCTTCTTTCAACCAAAAGGGCACATCTGTATTTATTCCTCCCATCGCCCCCTCTCCTGTTCCGCTCCCCAACTTCCCCTCATTCCCCTCTGCAGGCCTCCATCTCCTCCCTCACGTCTTCCTTCCGCCTCGCGCCCTCTCTGCCTCTCGACCTGCTCGCGTCCCTGGCCCCCACTCCCCTCCCTCCATGTCAGCCAGCCAACCAGATGCCGACAAATCAGCGTCTTGGCCTCATGCAGCCATCTGCAATGCAGGAAAATCGCCATCATTATCATCAGCAGCAGCAGCAGCAGTATCAACTCCAGCATCAGTCTTCACCTCCCACCACCTCCTCCACCACTCCATCAGCATCAGCATCAGCACAACACCCAGCTGCTGCGCATGAGCCTCTCACGATACAAGACCCTCCTCCAGGCTCCCATGCCTGTGTCACTCCCAGCAGCCGTCTGTATCCCCGTGCTGCTGCTGCTCCCACCTCTGTACAGTCAACTTCCACCTCAGTACAGTCACCTTCCACCTCAGTACAGTCAACTTCCACCTCAGTACAGTCACCTTCCACCTCAGTACAGTCACCTTCCACCTCAGTACAGTCACACTCCACTCAGTCAAATCTTGGTGTACAGTCACCATCCACTGTACAGTCACCTCTCGCTACGGATGAGTCAGCCAGTGTAGCAGCCAACAGCCAGGAGCACCCTCACCCCGCCCTTCCCTCCACCACCCTCCCAATCTCACCCCTATCCTCCCGCTCTCTTCCCACCTCATCCTTCCTGAGCCGACAAAAGAAAACGGATTTCCGCCCATCCCTTGTCTCTTCGACCACTCTTCCATGCTCACCCGCAACACCTCCTCGCTCCCCTTGCACCGCTCCTATAGGCCCTCCCCCACTTCCCCCGGCCACCTCTGCTGCAACTGAACCGGGCCTATTTTCTAGGCTCGGCCCGTGGCTGCAGCAGTGGCTTGGAAAGCCAGCAGCCACAGCACCAGCACAGGGAGCTTTGGGGTCTGCCGGAATGGGGGTGAAGGGAATTTGGGGGGTTGAGGAGTCGAGACGTGGGGCTGGCGAGATGGGTTGTTTTGAGACGTCTCAAAACGAGATGTCGAGACGTGGGGCTGGCGAGATGGGTTGTAAGCAGGGAAGAGGAGGAGGAGGTGCGGGGAGGGGCGAGTTGGGAGTGAGAGGGAGAGCGTGGGAGGGCAAGAGCATGGGGGAGAGGGTATGGGAGGCAAGTGAGGGAATGGAGGAGAGGGCACGGGAGAGGGGCGATGGCATGGGGGTGGTGACTCTAGATCTGCATGGCTTGTCCGCCATGCAGAGTAGACTCCGCCTCATGGATACCCTCCTCCCTCCCTCACTCCCTCCCTCACTCCCTCACCCACACCTGCGCCCACACCCTCACTGGCCCTCACCGTCACACAGTCATCTGGCTTCACCCTCAGCGTCCCCACCAGCTGGAGAGAGTGAGGGCGTTCGACGGTCCGCTCCAGCTCGTTTCACGTCACTGGAAGCGCCTCAGAAGCAGCCTGCCTCATATGCACCGCGGGAGCAGCCACTGGTTGCGCAACGATCCACCCTTACATCAGCATCAGCAGTAGAAGCAGCGGCAGCAGTTCAGGAAAAGAGTGGTCGCACGCCCTCAGTGGTACATGGCAAGGGACTGGTCATCATCACTGGAGCCGGCAGGTCCGTTCCTATCTGCTTTTGACTTCTGAGATGCCGCATTTCCTGCTCGCTTCCCATCCCAATCTCGTGCATACACTGTGCTGCTGCGTGCGCTTCCGATCACAGTGTGCGTTCCTTTTGCATTCTCCGTTGCCATACTTCTGGACTGCAAAAGGGTGGCTCCTTCACATGCCCTGCTTTGCGTTCGTGCAATTAACTGGTTCCTTGTCTTTTTCTCATAGTACACCGCTTGACAAATCTCTTATGAATGTATTCCCATGTGACTGGATGTCCTTGTAATTATGTCCCTGTGACTGTGTCCCACTGTGACTGTATTGCCGTGTACATGTGTGTGACTGTGACTATAAGCAGGGGGCGCTCATTTGTGAGAGAGGCGGTCATGCAGCAGCTATCAGGCCTCAGGTGGGTAGAAACCCAGTTGTCTTTTTAAGACCCAGGCATGTATTAACTGAAATGTATGTGGGTATAAACTCAAATAGCAAGGCCGAGGAGTCGGATTGTGCCTTCTCATGCCTTGGTCATACACTTACTTGTCAACCCCTCTCCTTTCCTTAACCATGCTGCCCTCATCTGTTTGTGACATGTTCAAGAGCTTGGGTTGGATTTTGTGCCTCTTTTCTTTGCTTTCACCACTTCCCTCAGGTTGCCGTTTGAGGCTCATCGCAGCAGAATCACTCTGCTTCCGGAAACTCTTTCAGCCTTTCGAGCAAAGAATCAGGTAGCATCCCATGGACTCTGTATGTATGTTCCGTATGCCACGTGTGGCATGTGGTATGCGCAATGTGTACCTTGTCTCATGCATCATTTACCGTACCATGTACAAAACATCATGCACCATGCGCTATGCACCAGGCATTTCGGTTTGTGCTGCTTACACTCTTTGTGTTACAAAACCTTTTCATTTGCCCTTTACCTCGTATTTCAATCACTGTGATGGTTTTTTGTTTTTGTTTTCCTGATTCGTTCGATGCATTGCCAACCTTTGCCTTCCTTCCTATCAGGAACGGCAGCACGTGAATGCATGGATGCGCCTAGCAATCGGTAGATATGGCTCTGTGGTAGCTGGCATCGGAGCCTTGTTTACAGTTCCGTTGCTGATTCAGCACTACTCTCATGCCAGTAGGTGACCTTGCAACAAATGAAAACGTGATATTGTTTTTGAAATCGTCTTTAAAATTCTGGAGCATGCTGCAACAAGCACTCGTTTGAGGTTGTAAGGAAAATTCATTTTCCTTACTCTCTTACCGCGTACAATACCATTCCCGCCATCGGCACCCAACAGTGAAACGTTACCCGCTCGCGACACTCGCCTCGGCTACGACTCCCGCCACCGTTCACGATGCGACCCAACCTCACGGTTCGGTTGGTAACCCGCGCTCCGGACCTCCGCCTCGACATTTCCCAACCTCGGCGCTAGGCCCGTAGCGCACCCCATAATCTCGCGTTACCGTTACCACTCTAGTTCGCTATATATTCTTCGCGCATGCCTTCGCTCATTGTATTGTTTTGCTTCGATAGTGCAATTCTCGCTCGCTCGCTCAATTGCACTCGTAACACTTGGTATTCAGAGCTTACGATCTCCTCTCGGACCGCACCCACACCTACAACGTTCACAAGGCCTGCCACGCCTACCACTTCTTCCCGAGCAAGCGGCTAGCCGACAATGCTAACGTGCGGGGCTTCATTGACGGCGTGCAGTGCTACCTGCTGGAGAAGGACGCGGGGTCGGGACGGACAGCGGGACTCAGACATCCTTATAGCGGGGATGGAAGAGAGCAGGATGCTATGGCCGCATACTACCCGCTCAGCTGGTATGTACCCCTGGAAAAGCTTATCCGACTTGCACCTGGCACTGCATGTGCTCTCATAGCTGGCAATCCTGCGGCATTCAAGGTGTGCTGAACGGTGGCTGTGTTGGAGGAGGTATACAATGTTGTATGGTGCGTGCCCTTTACAAGGTATATTTTACCGTATGTGTCGAAAATGCTGTATTTACTAAGATTAGATGTGTGGCTGTCTTATTGGCATGTGGTGGAGCCATAATGCCTCCACACATCTGTCAAGCATTTCTCCATCCCCTTGCACCATGGCCCTTGGCAGGGTGGGAGGGTCATGCGACACGTCTCGCCTGGATAACACCGACCCGCGCATCACAGGCGCGCACGGAACCCTCTTCGACTTGACTCTTGAGACGACTCAAAAGTCACCTCTTTCTCCATCCCCTTGCGCTATGGCCCAAGGCAGGGTGGGTGGCTCGTGCGACACGTCTCGCCTGGACAACTCCGACCCGCGCATCACAGGCGCGCACGGGACCCTCTTCGACTTGACTCTTGAGACGACTCAAAAGCCACCTCTTTCTCCATCCCCTTGCGCCATGATCCCTGGCAGGGTGGGAGGCTGGTGCGACACGTCTCGCCTGGACAACACCGACCCGCGCATCACAGGCGCGCACGGGACCCTCTTCGACTTCCCCGGGCAGCTCGGGAAATCTTTCTGCTTGCTTGCCGACCGTCGGATTCACATCAACGTGCTGCTGCAGAGCCACCAGGGACAAGAGTCCGCTGCAGCAGCGGCGCTAGCAGCAGCAGGCATGCCGAGGAGAGTGGCAGAGGGAAGCCTGCATGTGTGGGTGAAGGAGGTGGGAGTGGTGTGGGTGTCGGGTGGCGGCAAGCAGCACTTGCTGCGCATGGTGGCGCGCACAGGCAACCAGCAGGATAGAGGGGCCCACGGCTTCCTCGCCCTCATGCAGGTGGACGGTGCTGACGTGGCACCGCCACGCTTCCATGATGACCTGGCAGTGGTGGCTGGGTATGAAAGTGTGGAGATAAGGAAGACGGCGGAGGAAGAAGACGGGCCTTTCGATGTGGATACATATGAAGTTGTGTTGGAAGGGCTGGGGAAGGTGTATGTGAGCACGAGGGTGGCTCACCCTTTGCTACAAACACCAGAGGAAGCTGAGGCACATTTCACCATCCGGGTAGCTGAACTGCAGGTAAGAGGAGGGATTGTAGTGCGTCCATAGCATAATGTAGGCCTGTGTGCACTGCTGGATCATCCGTTTGTGCAAAATCCAGCAAACGTCTTACTCTCGTCTCCTACGCTTTTATTTCTTGTGCAGACCAGCTCAGCTGTCCAAGGGGTGCTGGGTCAAGCTCTTACTGAAGGGAACCTCGACCACGTACGGGGGAATGGAAATTTGACGTACACTCATCTGTCGGATCTGCTTCATCACCCAATGCTTGAAATAAGAGACTCTGGGCAGCCATCCACGCACAGGACTGCACTAGACTATGTGACCCCATCGATTTTGAGTACGAATTGCCGGATAGGAGCTACGTAGGTTGGGTAAGTCATCCACTAACTGTACTAACACCACACTAGATGGACGTAGGCCTATAAATAAAGCCCAATAAAGAGTATCCCTGTAGCACCAGGGCCTTTTTGCTGCTATGAAGGGGCCTTTAAAGGTTGTGTACCATGTTGCCCAAAGAGAATGGAAACTGTTTGCACCAAAGGTTGTATGCCTTTATGTGTGCATGTATACTCAAACTACTGATAGAAGTGCTTCAACTTTGCAAAACTATCCGTTTATACAAGGTGAACGGCATAGATATTATTTCAGGAAAGCCCACATAAATAACCCTTAATGTGAAGGCCACCTACCATTGCCAGTGTAAGGAAAATTCCTTTTCCTTACTTCGCGCCCCTGCTTACCGCGTACATGACCATTCCCGCCATCGGCACCCACAGTGAAACGTTACCCGCTCGCAACACTCGCCTTGGCCACGACTCCCGCCACTGTTCGCGATGCGACCCAACCTAACGGTTCGGTTTGTAACCCGCGCTCCGGACCTCCGCCTCGACAATTCCCAAACCTCGGCGCTAGGCCCGTAGCGCACCCCAATTTCCCGCATTACCGTTACCACACTAGCTTCGCTATATAACTTCGCTCATGCTTTTCGCTCAACTGGATTGTTTTACTTCGATAGTGCAATTCTCGCTCACTCGCTCAATTGCACTCGTAACAATTGGTATTCAGTGCCTACGATCCCCTCTCGGACTGCACCCACACCTTCGCTTCCCCACTATCTCAAATTTTGGGGGGGGTAGACGTCTCTCAGCGAACAAGCACCGCCGCTCGAAGTGCTCACTCGTAAGCATGCACGGCCACGACAGAGGCTCTCGCTGAGCTTGCCCGACACCCCCGCCATTGCCGAAATTAATCTCGCGACACTGACGCAGGAGCAGCTCGACCGTCTCGTGCGCCAACTCGAAGAATCGGCGCTCGAAATCGCGACACTCACGGCGGAACGTGACTCCACCCGCCAGCAATCAAGGGTGAATGCGCCAGCACCATCACAAGCACATGCAAATGCACCTACGCAATCGGATGAGCCTTTTGTCATCTCGTCCCGCACACCGTCACATCACGAGAGCGTGGGACAGCGCTCAGGCGCAGCCAGTGATGGTGTCGCCCAATCAATGCCTGGCATGGGGAGGAACAGGGTTGTACCAAGCACGAGCGGGCCTTGCGAAGCCCGTCGTCACGTTGAATTTGCGGCAACAATCGGCAACAACGACATTGTCGCGCCGATGCCGCTCAAACCGCAGCGCCCGCCCTGCTTCGACCCGAGCCAACAAGGAGGTCCGACGGTTCAATCGTGGGTCTTCACGATGAACGTTTTTTTTCGACGCGAATTACGTCGAGTCGGACGCAACGAAGATTCGATACGCTGTTTCACTGCTAAGGGGCCCCGCCATGGACTGGTGGCAAGTCATCGTGACGTCGCCACGCGCCTACGAGCCGCCGTCGCAAGAGGAAGAGCCCACGGGTCCAGCCGTCCCCTGGAGTTCGTTCTGCAAAATCGCCCAGTACAGCACGTGGGATGCGTGGTGCGCAGGGCTTCGAGCGCGCTTCGAGCCGATTGCGGCTTCTATTTCGGCGCGTCAGAAACTGCGTACTTGGCGACAACTTGGGTCGGTCCAAGACTACACCAGCGGTTTTCTCGCATTATGCGAGCAAGTCGGCTACATGCACGAAGCGGAGCGGGTGGACCGTTATGTCGGAGGGCTGAAGCCGGACATCTCGCACGAAATCATGCTACGCGGGCTCTCGAATTTCAACAAGATCCTCGCGCTCGCCGAGAAATTTGACATTTTGCGCCGTCCGAGAGCGGGGTCCTACTACGGACGTCGCCCTCGGGGACCGACCGAGCACGCCACCGTACACGCCGTTGCGGCGAATGCAGCTGCTGCGCCATTTAAGGGGCGCTGCTTTGCTTGCAATAGGCCGGGCCATTGAAAGAGCGAATGCCCAGAGGAGCCGAGACGCCGCGGAGCAGAGCAGGGAAGGGAGAAACGCCAGCAGTCAGTAGAAAACGGGCCGACTCCTGACGAGACAACCTGCTCGCACAACCTCACCGACCCTCACCGAGTCACAGTACCGATTCACGCAATCGATCGGGCTCGGATGAATAAGGGGGGTACAGCGACGGATCGCCCAGTACTGATACACGGGTAAATACAGGGAGCAGCAGTGAAGATTTTTATAGACGGAGGAGCAAGTCACAGCTTAGTTAATACCGCAACCGCACGGAAGCTGCAACTGACACTTAGTCGGTGTTTACCGGAGATAGATGCACGCTTAGTCGACGGCACGCCGCTGGCCATACGGGAGAAGGTGGAGAGAGAAAATTCTGCTGCGGGGGGAACTTTGGGTTTACACAGGAAATGCTCGCGATGACACTGGATGGGCACGACATTTTACTGGGACGTGACTGGTTGCGACGGTATAACCCGCGAATCGTCTGGACGACGGGTAGCTGCACTGTGCGAAGTAGCGGTAACTGGGTCGTGCTACCTCGCTGGCAGTCGCCCGAGTCTTCAACGGTCCACGTCAACGCCATCACGATGAAACGGGCTGTCGCCGCTGGAGCTGACGTGTACGCAGTGGATATAGCATTGGTAGGAGAAGCAGAGCAGCCGAGTGATTTTCAGAAACTGCTGGCAGCGGTACCGTCCGAACTACAGGAACTGTTGAAACGGTACCCGGGGATTTTTCCGGACGATTTACCAGAGGGACTGCCACCTCAGCGGGCACATGACCACCGAATAGAATTAGAACCGGGGGCACAACCAACTGTACAGCGACAATTCCGACTGACACAGCCAGAGCTCGACGAACTGAGGAAGCAATTAGATTACCTGTTAGAGAAAAAAAATCATCCGACCGAGCTCGTCACCGTTCGCCGCACCGATACTGTTCACACCGAAGAAAGATGGAGGGTTTCGCATGTGTATCGACTACAGAGCACTGAACAGGGTAACATTCAAGTCGCGATACCCCATTCCCCGTGCCGACGAACTGATAGATCAACTGCTAACAGCACGGGTCTTTTCGAAAATTGACTTACGCGGAGGTTACCACCACATTCGGGTCGAACCATTGGACTGCGTAAAAACGGCCTTAGAACTAGGTACGGGTCATTCGAGTACACCGTAATGCCATTCGGGCTGACCAACGCACCGGCGACATTTCAGATGACCATGAACGAGGCGTTTAGGCCGCTCTTAGATAAATGCATGATAGTATACCTCGACGACATCCTAGTCTACAGCCGTGATAAGCAGCAGCAGTTAGCAGATCTGGAAGCAGTGTTTAAAGTTTTAGACGAGCACAGACTACTGACCAAGGGTTCCAAGTGCGAGTTCTTTCAGGATAGGTTAGAATTTTTTGGCACGCCATTTCGGAGGCTGGAGTAGAGATCGACCCAAAGAAGCTGGATACCGTAAAAGCGTGGCACCCCCCGACAAACATCACGGAGCTGCAGAGTTTTTTAGGGTTCGTTAGTTATGTGCGTCGGTTCGTCCCCGACATGGCACGGTTAACTGCCCCACTGACAGATTTACTGCGGAAGGGGGTCGTTTTTACGTGGGGGGAGAAAGAGCATGCTGCCTTCTCCGCCCTGAAAAATGTTATGTGTTCACCGCCCGTCCTGCGCATCGCCGACCCACACCGCCCATTCGAAGTGGTTACAGACGCAAGTGACATCGCCATTGGAGCCGTACTACTACAGGATTTCGGCAACGGTTTACAGCCCATCGCATACGAGTCACGAAAACTGCATCCGCCCGAGAAGAATTACCCGATACACGACCGCGAAATGCTCGCGATCATGCATGCGTTCAAAGTATGGCGCTGTTACTTGACCGGCGCAGACGTGACAGTACGGACAGATCACAAATCACTACAGTATCTACGTGCACAGCCCCACTTCAACCCACGACAGATCCGCTGGCTCGATTTCCTCGAGTCAAACTTCCACTACACGGTCACCTACAAAAAAGGGGCATCAAACATTGCCGACGCACTGACCCGCCCCAGTGCCCAAATCCACGCCATACTACTCACCCAGACCAGCCCGCTACTAACAGGACTATTTACCCACGGCTATCAAACTGACCCGTTCTTCACAGGAGGAAATTCGCAGTAGTTCGCAGCAGCGAAGGGGGTTTATTACGTAAAAGCCGGCACCGACCGCATCTGGGTACCGGGCTACACTTTACTAAGGGAGCTGTTACTACAGGAGGCACACATCGGGGTTACCTCAGGACATTTCGGAGTAGAGAAAACACGGCAGCAGCTGCAGCGGTATTACTACTGGCCCGAAATGCTGACCGACGTGCAACGACACGTGTCATCGTGTCCCACCTGCCAAATCATGAAGTTATCACGGCAACGGTCGGCAGGGCAGTTGCAGCCGATACCACCCCCAGAGCGTGATGGGCAGCAGGTGACGATGGACTTCGTCACGGGGTTACTGGCTAAAGCAAGTGGGAACGACGCGATCCTGGTCGTCGTCGATCGGCTGACGAAAATGGCACATTTCGCAGCCTGCAAAAAACCAATCACAGCCGAAGAAACAGCCTGCCTCTTCATCTCCACCCTCGTTCGACTGCACGGGAGACCAGCATCAATTATCAGCGACCGCGACACGAAGTTCACCAGCAACTTCTGGCGGAACCTGTGGCAGCAGTTCGGCACGCGACTACAGTTCAGTTCTTTGTACCACCCCGAGACCGACGGACAGACAGAACGGACAAACCAGACCATGGAGCAACTCATCCAAGCCACGTGCGACGACCCGACCACCTGGGAACAGCAACTGCCACTCATCGAGTTCGCGTACAATAACTCGCCATCCACCACGACCCAACAGTCACCATTTTACCTGAACTACGGACAAGACCCCACAGTACCCATGACCCCGAATCCCGACAACCCGGTGCCACGCGCGTAACAATTCGCAGAAATTTTACAAGCAGCACGGACCCGAGCAGCAGGCGCAATAAAAAAATCGAACATCATCTCTAAGCGTAACGCCGACCGCCACTGCCGACCCGTCACTTACCAGCCCGACGACCTCGTGCTACTCGACACCCAAAACCTCCGCCTACCCATCACTCCAAATCTTTGCCCCCGATATTGCGGGCCATTTCGCATCAGCCACATGATCACACCCGTCACCGCCCATCTCCTCTTCCCTGCTGACTGGTACGTCAGCCCGTCATTCCACGTCAGCCTGCTTCGCCCATACGTGCCATCCACCAGCCAACTGCCTCGCAACCGCCCCGCCAGCATGACACGACCGCCGACAGAGCCAATCATCACGCCCGAAAAAATACCGAGCCACCAAGTACGTAAGTAATTGATTAATTGATTGATTACAACAGATACAACATGAACCTTATAGGAAACATAGTGACGTGTGCGAGAACGTTCTACGAGAACGTTGTCCATAAAGAACGTTGTTCAAGGAGAACGTGCAAGCACCTACTCTAGTATGCGGTTCCAGGTTGGTACCGCCAGGTGAAAATACCATCAGGTGAAAATACCGTCAGGTGCATTTTCTACCTGCCCAAGAGTAGTTGCGCAGGTGCTTGCAACAGACAGCTGCACATACTCGTTTGTGCAATGTCGTCACTTCCCTCCATTTCGGTTCAGTGTTGAACAGTGCATACCGAAGTGCACTATTGGAGTGTACTCGGTGAATACCGAAGCTCCGGTATGCGGTATGCGAAACCTCGCTACATCGCATAGGGCTGCTACACGCAAAACCAGGCGCGTGCAGGGCTTCACCTTAACACTCCCCTGCCCTGCTCGTGCATGGGCAACTGAGAAGTTAGCACACCACACAAAGCGAAAGGAAATAATAGAGTACAACAGGGTGACGATTCTGAAACTCGTCCGCGTGTTACCGCACACGCATACTCACCGCACCAGCCATGTTGAAGGACATGGCACCTATTCCTGCTCATTGTCACGCTTGTCGTCTGTAAGATCGACTTGCCCAACAGCGACAGAGCAATGCTTGAATGCCGGGGAATGCAACGCCTTTGTGAGATAGTCCGCGGGTTGCTCACTCGTCGGAATGTACGTAAGCGCGAGCTTCTTGCGCTTCACCATCTACTGCAGCCAGATGTAACGCCTCTCCATGTGCTTGAGACTCCCCTTGAGCCCCAGCCCTTCCGCAACAGCAATCGCAGATGAGTTGTCCACGTGGATGACGGTTGGCACCCCGGCATCGAGAAGCCGAAATTCAGCGAGTAGAAAGCGCAAACGGCGCGCCTCCTTGCCGGCCTCCGTTGCAGCTATGTATTCGGATTCCGTTGAGGACAGCGTCATGCACTTAATCCTCTGACTTGCCCACGAAACGGCAGCTCCGCCAAGCACGAAAACGTATCCGCTGGTACTGCTGCGCGTCTGCCTGTCACCCGCGTCATCGGAATCCGCATACCCCACCAGGCGCAGAGTGTCCGGTCCACCACCAAATTCGAGGGCGAAATTGCGGGTGTTCACCACGTAGTCAATGCAGCGGTCCAGCTCCCTCCAGTGCTGGTCACTGCGAATCGTCAATCCCGAGCCCAACTTGCTGCATGCGTACGCAATGTCGGGACGGGTCGTGGTCGCGGCAAACTGGAGCGAACCCACTTTCTGGCGGTACTCCTCCTCTTCACGCGCTTGGTATTCTTCTTCGTCAAACGTCAACTCGGTGTACGCGTCGACCGAGATAGGCGTTTTCGAGCGGCGACCTGTCTGCTCTTCGTCCACAAAGCGGTGACGCAGCTTGTCCACGTATGCGCTTTGGTGCAGCCACAGCTTGCGCGCGGACCTGTCCCGTACTATCTCCAGCCCCAAATACTTCTGCACGGGACTGATTTCCCGCAACTCGAATGCGTTTTGCAGAAGCTCACAGAGGTCCTTCAGCATCTCGAGGCTGCTACTTGCGGCGAGCAAATCGTCAACGTACACCAGCAACCAGCAACCGACTCCATCGGCACCGAACTTGAAGTAAAACGCTTCGTCAACCTGACTCTTGCTCCACCCGCCGCCAATGAGTACGCTGTCGAGCGCCGAATACCACAGCAGTGGACTCTGTTTGAGTCCGTACAAGCTCTTCTGAAGCTTGCACACGCGAGATGTACCGTCGTTGAAGTACGCCGGCTGATCCATGTACAGAACTCGGTCCAATTTGCTCTGCAGGTATGCGTTTTTCATGTCCAGCTGCATGACGTGCAGATCGAGTACCGCGACGATGGAGAGGAAAATGCGTAGCGTAACGTAGCTGCCGACTGGTGAATACGTCTCATCGTAATCCGCGCCATAGATTTGCGTAAATCCCTTCACGACGAGACGTGACTTTTCACGGGCGACCGTGTCGTCAGTGTTTTTACTTTGTCGTAAGAACCCACCGATTCTTCATGACATTGACGCCGTGCGATCGAGGCACCAGCTCCCATGTTCCGTTGGCAAGAAGGCTGCGCATCTCCTCCTCCATTGGTGCCTTCACCGCCTTCCCCTTCCAGCTCGCAAGTGCTTCCTTGACGGTCATCGTAGAGATATCCCACCGTCGTTCAGGGTCAGCGTGCACATCGGGATCCAGTTCTGGCAGCGTGGTATCCGCGTTTGCGTCATCAAGAAGCGTGTTAGCGAATACCGGGCACACATCGGCCCACTTCTTTGGAGGCACACCGAAGTTGGAACGGGTGGAGTGCCGTGTCGGCAGCTTGACTTCCACCACATCGCTCGAAGAACTGTCTCCAGATGACTCCCCTTCAGCTTTGCCGATGACCTCCACAACATCGCTCGACGTGCTGTCGGTGATCTGCTCCCCTGTCAAGTGCTCCCCTGTCATGTGCTCCCCTGCCTGTTTCTGCATACCAGGTGCACCGTTCTCAGAAGATGCGGCAGGTCGACCGTCGACGATGCCGATGCGCGGCGCCGAAGGTAGCGCGTCATGTCTCCCCTCATCGTCGACGGCCGACGTGGACGGGGTGTCGGCGGTTGGATGAGAGAGGGTGTCCGCAGCCGGTAGCGGAGAGGAGATGACGGTAGGCGAGGAGGAGGTTGACGGTTTGGTGACCGGCACCACACGTGGGTATACCGGTGGGAGAGCAGAGCTGGGGATGGACGTGGGGACGTGCAGAGGTGCAGGTGCCGAAGCCGGAGCGTCAAGCGGATCGTCAATCTCCTCAGCGAGAAGACTCGGTGAAGGAGCAGAGACCGCCGAAGTGGATACCTTGGGTGCACTTCCTGGCGCGCGCTCGGCTTTCCAGTCATCCAGCGACTGGGTTTCGTAAAATATCACCTCCACAGTGGTGACGATGCGGTTTGCAGCGAGATCCAGCACCTCCCAACCTTTGCTCGCAGGAGAAACGCCAAGATGAAGACCCCAGCTGGCTTTGGGCGCAAGCTTCCCACCGCGCTGATGTTGCGGGACCATGTATTGCACCATGCAACCCCACACCCGTGCCATGGTGAGGTCCAGCTTCGCTTTGTACATCAGCGTATACGGTGTTGCACCCGAAGGCAGAGAAGCGCGCTCAATGCTGTTGCGCACCCACACAGCTTGGCGAAGTGCGAGGTGCCACCAATGGTGTGGCACGTTCATATGCAGAAGCATTGTCCGCACCACCTCGACAAGTGTGCGCATTTCGCGTTCAGCCATCCCATTCTGCTGCGGAGTATACGGACATGTCAAATCATGGACAATGCCGTGCTTGTCGAGGAAGGCAGTAAAATCGCCACCCAAGAACTCCCCTCCGCGGTCAGATCGGATCATCTTCACCGTCAGCTTGCTTTGTCGCTCCACCATCGTCAGCCACTTGTCGAATTTCTCCAAAGCGTCACTCTTACGCGTGAGAGTATACGTCCACACGAAGCGCGTTTTGCGATCCTTCAGGAGAAGAAAGTAGTGACTTCCGTCCTTTGCAGCAACTCGAAAGGGTCCACAGACGTCGATGTGCACAACGTCCAATGCGTTTTCGGGTTCAGAACCTTGGTCGGGGAAGGTATGACGAACCAGCTTCCCCCCAACGCAAGAAACGCACACCAGGTCAATGCCAGACGATGACGTGATCTCCAATCCGGCTGCCGCACCATGTGCAGCTGTGCGCTTTATCGTGTCCATCCCCGCGTGCGCAAGTCGTGCATGCCAGATGTCTGCCGACGACCTTGTAGATGATGCAATCGTCCGCAACGCGACCGTCTCCGTCGGCGCCGTTGGCTGCTGCGATGAACATGGGCGGAGGTCCGTGCAGAGGACGCGGCCGGTGTAGTGCGCATGACCGAGAACAGCTCCCTCAGCAGATACGAGTAGCGTCTCATCGCCAGTATCCTGAAACTGCACACCACTGTCCTTTAGCTGTCCAGCTGACAGCAGATTTGCCTGCACACCAGGGACATACAGCACATCGGGGATGAGAATCTTCATGCCCGCTGCCCCTTGAAGGGCAATCGTGCCGCGCCCCTGTACGGGCTGAATAGCGCCGTTGAATCCACGCACATGGTGAACGTCGCCTTCCGCATTCATCTCCACGAATGCCTCGCGCGTCCCCATGAGGGGATGAGAACAGCCACTGTCGAGGAGGACCACGGTCGGATTTGCTTGCACAGCTGCAGCGGCCGCTTGGAAGTCCTCGCCAGCTTCCGGAGCCAAAGAAATGGTCGGTTCCGCGGATGCGTCCGTCACCACGCCGACCATCAAACACGACGGTTGCCCTTCGTGGTGCGCATCGTCAGTTGGGGCCTCCTTCGCACCCTTTCCGCGGGATGTTACAACATCCGACGGCTGCTTGTCCTTGGAATCCGAGTGCTGGTTGTCCTTGCGGTAGGCGGTTTCGCGCCGAGGTTGACAATTTTGCGATCGTCCTCGCGGAGCTTCTTGACCGTCGCCAGCCTCCTTGTTGAGGCGATCGGGGCACTGGTTCGCGAAGTGGTCGGGATCTCCACACACAAAGCAGTATCATTGAGAGTTGCGCTTTCCGCCACCTGAACGCTCGTCACTCTTGTTCGTCTTCGCGCAGTTGACTTGTTTGTCGTTGTCGCCTCCTCCGCGCGATCTTGCCCACTTCTGTTGCTGCCGCTGCTGCTTCGACGCGACATAGTTGACTTGAGGGAGAAGCTGCTCCTTGCGCCGCTCGGATTCAAGTGTGAACTCCTCTTCAATGATGTAGCTCGAAAGCGTATCCTCGTCGAGCTCTTCCCGCACACCTGGGAGTTTCACCATGCGTCGAAGGAGATTGTAGCTTGCAGGTAGACCTTTGATGACATGCGTGACATTCGAAGACATTGAGTAGTCCACGCCAGCCATACGCAGATCTGCAAGAATTTGTTGTGCGCGATTGCAGTATGCGGTTGCGCTTTCGTGCTCCCCCATCTCCAGATTTGTCAACCGTTGCTCCAGCTGGCCGATGTAAAGGTCATCCGTTGCCTTGTAGGTCTTCATAATGAATTGCCAAGCTTGAAAACCAGCGTCCACCCGAAGACGGCATGGCTTCAATGCAACTTGGACTACCGGCGAGCAACACCTTGAGATGACCATAAACGTCAACAGTTGTGCGGAATGAAACTGTGCGCGCCGCTCAGCGTCACCTTCAAGCGGCACCTCCACCGTGCTGTCAACGAACTTCTTCAGCTGCGCGATCTCCAACTGAGGCTCAATGGACTCGACCCACGTTGTCAAGTCATGACGCCCTTCAAGCAGTTTTGGCACGACGATCTTGTCGGGTGAGAACTTGAAGTATCCGTATTCCGGAGCAATTCCACCATCGCGTACCGTTGACGCATTTGCCGTCCATGAGGGTCCGCCACCACTCCGTCGCACAGAGTTGCGATAACCATGCGCGTCACTACGCGCACTAGCTGCAGCTGCAGACCGAAGGACTTGCACTTGCGTTCCACCGACGCTCGCGGTGTTCACTCTGACAGCCCCACGCAGTTCGCCGCGCGCCACTCTTGCGCCTTCATTGCCATCGATGTTGACGTTTTCGCCTTCAGCACGGGGAGAAGCGGACTCAATCTCCGCCTCAGCGCGAGGAGGTGGGTGATCGCGAGCCCACTTCGAACGAGCTCCTTCGATCATCAGCTCCAGATCCGCGTCGCTGATTTCGCCACGACTGTGGCGCTCCCGCAAAGCAGCGACCTGCGCCTCCAGGTCCATGACTTCCGTAGCGGCGCCCTCGCCAACCATACGGAATCAAAGTGGCTGCCGGCCAAAGGTTGACAACTTTGTCAATCGTATTCGAGGCTATCTGAAGTTCGCGTATGCGTCCACGCTCACCGCACAATGCGGAGAATAGACGATTGTTGGGGAGCCTAGGCGCAGAGTTGCACGATCAGAGAGTGAAGTGTTAAGAAATGAGGAATGAATTGACTAAGGGAAAGTTGGGTACAAAAGCAAACCCTAGAAAACTGTACCCTATATGTGCTACCCCACTATAGCCTACAGTAGCTATGTCATATAAATCTGACACACCCCCATAGGCAAAGTGGGGGAGAACAAGGGGTCACAAGACCAGTCAAGCAAAGCAAAGCAAGCTCAGGGTGGATCACAAAGTCACCACACATTCCGAGCACAAGTTTAAGGCCACAAGGCCAGTTCACATGCAGGATTACATATATATATAAGGCTAGACAAGCAAGAGCAGGTGTATATATATATGCAACAGTACAAACAAGGTCAAGGGGTGAGCAAGTGAGGCAAGGTAGGCACAAGACCCAGCTGAGTACAGAAGCGCTGATGATCACAAGGCGCAAGTGCCTTGGTGAAGATATCAGCAGTGTTGGCCTCAGAGGCCACGTACGCAAGTCGCAGCTGACCACGCTGCTGTAGCTCACGAGCAAGGAAGTAGCGGAGAGCAATGTGCTTCGTTCTGTGCTCCAGTCTCTGCTCTCGACACAAGGCCAGCATGGCCTTGTTGTCTACGTACAGCACTGGAGGAGAACGAGGCGGCTCTCCGAGGTCAGTCAGCAGGTAGGTGAGCCAGCGAAGCTCCTGTGCAGCCATGGCCCCGGCGTAGATCTCAGCCTCACAACTGGAGCCGAGAACAGAAGACGAGCGGGTAGCCCGCCACGAAACAGAGCCGGAACCAAGGCTGAAGGTGTAACCCTGTGACGACCGCTGCGTAGCCTGGTCGTCAGCCCAAGAAGCGTCTGCGTGCCCAGTGAGGACCACTGGACTCTGCCCTCCAAGCACAAGCCCCATGCCCGACGTACTGCACAAGTAGCGCAACACCCTCTTCGCTGCAGCCATGTGCTCCGGTCTGTGTCTCCCAGGAGCAACATAGCGTGCAAGAATGCTAAGAGAGTATGCAAGGTCAGGTCGTGTGCAGGTCATCAGGTACATGAGGCAGCCAACAAGCTCTGGGTACGGGCCACTCGACTCTACGGACTCATCCGAAGGCAGAGCTGAGAGCGAGTGGCGAGTAGGCAGAGGAGTGGCCTGAGGCGAGGAGTACGTGAAGCCGAAGCGCTGAAGGACCTGCTGCACCATGTGTGACTGAGTCAGGGTAATGGTGCGGCGTGCTCTGTCCCGGGTGATCTGCAAGCCAAGGTAGCTGCGCAGTTCACCCAGGTCTGTGCACGTGTGTCTCTTCTGCAGCTCGGACTTCACGTGGGCGAGTCCAGCAGTGTCAGCTGTGGCGAAGACCAAGTCGTCGACGTACACGAGGATGTAGAACGGCGGCAAAGAAGTGTCTGTGCGCAGAAACAGCGACGGGTCGGCAGTAGAGGGAGCAAACCCAAGAGCCGCAAGTGTAGTCCTCAGTGTGTCGTGCCACTCACGCAGTGCCTGGCGGAGACCGTAGACTGGCCGCCGGAGGCTCCACTGGGTGCCAGGAGGAAAAGACCCAGTGAAGCCAGGTGGGCGACGCAGCCAGATCTCCTCGTGCAGGCTGCCCTGCAAGAAAGCAGTGCTGAAGTCAAGAGAGTGCAGCTCGTAGTCGCGGTGAGCAGCTATGTGCAGCAGTACCCGAAGAGTGGTCATCTTCGGGGTGGGAGAGAAGGTCTGAAAGTAGTCAACTCCCTGCCGCTGACTGAAGCCACGAGCCACGTAACGCGCCTTGAAGACAGGCGGAGAACCCGGCGGCCGCTTCACCCTGAAAATCCACATGCCACTGACGATGTTCGCCCCAGGCGGGGGAACCTCGTCAACGTAGGTGCCTGTGGACTTCCAGGAAGCCATCTCTGCGTCCATAGCTGCCTGCCACTGAGAGGAGTAGGGACCCTCTATCGCCTCCGCGTAAGAGCGCGGAGTCGGGATGTCAAGTGCATCCGGGTCTCCCTCAGGGGTAAGCAGTACGGACACGAGATGAGGTGAAGCAGCAGCCAAACACTGGAACTCCTCCTGCCTGTCCTCAAGGACGTCCGTGCCAAGGGCACACTCACCCCCGACGGACGGAGGACAGACAGACTCAGACTCAGCAACAAGACTAGCAGCGTAGTCTAGACGACAGCGAGCAGCAAAGTCGACGAGCTCAGTAACTAGGGCAGACGCAGCAGTGGACTCAAAGGAAGGGTCAGTGACAACAGTAGCAAGGAGACGCGTGACAGTAGGACTGGCAGCACGAAGAGAGTCCGACTCCGGGTCAGGAGGAGCAGGAAGAGAGGACTCAGGAGGAGAAGGCAAAGGGGCACGCAGAGGAGCAGTGGACGGACGCAGAGACATCCGGTGCGTGCCAGGGACAGGAGGAGGACGCTGACGCGAACCACGAGCACTAGTGCGAGCAGCACGGACAGGCGACGCAGGGCGAGACGCAGGCTCACGACGCTAAGCAAGACCTCCAGTAGGACCAGTGTAGGGAGAAGGAGCGGGCAGTGGGGAGGCCGGCTGTAACTGTAACTGTGACGGGACAGGCTGTGGACACTCTAAGGGAGGAGGAGGACCAGTAGAAGGCGGGAGACCAAGAACCTGCTGAAGGAGCGGAACGAAGTACGGCCTAGGCCGCGCGGCGACTCCAGACACAGCAGGGACAGCACCAGTACCCCCAGCGGCAGCACCAGCGCCAGCAGCACCTCCAGCTCCAGTACCTCCAGCAGCACCAGTAGCACCCCCAGCAGGACCGCCTCCAGGACCGACAGCAGTAGCCTCAGCGCCAACACCCTCAGCAGCTCCAGCTCCAGTCGTACCCGCAGGCCCAGCAGCTCCACTACTCCCAGTACGAGCACCTCCGGGACCCGCGGCACCAGCACCCTCAGCAGCCGAAGAACCTCCAGCTCCAGCAGCACGCCTCCAGCGCCGGGCAAACCACTCGCGCAGCTCCTGTGGAGAGAGTGGCTCCCGCCGAGACGAAGCACCCGGAGAACCTCCAGGCTCAGCACCGCCAGACGCCACACGAGCAGGCCCAGCTCCCTCAGGCTCCGCACCCCCAAGCTCAGCACCTCCAGGCGTGGCACCCCCAGGCTCAGCACCCCCAGGCGTAGCACCCCCAGGCTCAGCACCCCCAGGCTCAGCACCCCCAGTAGTAGCACCCCCAGGCTCAGCACTCCCAGGCTTAGGACCCCCAGTAGTAGCACCCTCAGGCTCAGCACCCACACGCTCAGCACCCCCAGAGTCAGCACCCCCAGGCTCAGCACCCTCAGCAGCACCAGAGTCACCAGTAACCTCGACAGGCTCGACTGCGTCTACCTGGGACACACCTGAAGGGGCAGGACCCTGAGGGGGGAGGGGGTCTACCGGGGGGGGACCTGGTACAAGGAAGAGCGGTGGCGGGGGGAGGGACGGAGTGCGGTAGGGGAAGAGGCGGTAGTAGGGGACCGACTCGTCAAACGTGACGTCCTGGGAGGACAGAACACGGCGAGAGGTGGGGTGGTAGAACAGCCACCCTGGCGCGTCAGGGGGGAAGCCAAGGAAGACGCAAGGAGCAGCACGAGGGGACAGCTTGTCCGCAGACAAGTCGCGGACAAACGCCCGAGATCCCCAGACACGGAACGCAGACGCATCGCCAACCTTCCCCGTCCACAGCAAGGCTGGGGAGGTCTCCGGCATGGAGACCCTGGGGTGAAGGTTGATCTGATGCGCCGCGTACCGAACCGCAAACGGCCACAGAAAATGGGGGGCAGCCGCATGCATCATGGACTTACGGGCGACGTCCATGACCATGCCAATGCGGCGCTCAGCAATCCCATTTTGCTGTGGAGAGTCCGGAAGCGTGAAGGTCTGGCGGATGCCTCGTGCACGACAGTAGGCTCGCAGAAGGCCAGAGGAGAACTCTCCACCTCTGTCAGAGTGCAGACGCAGAACAGGAAAGTCCGAGCCGAAGCTCTGCCTGAGCTGGAGACGAGCTGCGCGGATCCAGTCGATCAACACCTCAGTGACATCACCCTTGCTGCGCAAGGGGAAGACTGTGGTGTAACGCGAGTAGTCGTCAACCACCAGCAGGAAGTAGCGCTCGTGACCCTGTCCACGGACGCGGGCCGGGCCCCACACGTCCATGTGAAGCGTCTGCAGCGGGGCCTCTGTCGGAGGAAACTGGGAGGAGTGAGGGGCAGCCCGCTGCCGCCCCTCGACACAGGGGACGCAGGTAGGGCCAGGCCCCGGAGGAAGGGGAGGGAGGGACCGGGGAAGACCAGAGACAAGGACACGGGAGGCCATGCCTCGGAGACGAAGCAGGGAGGGGTGACCAAGGCGGTGGTGCCAGAGGAGAGTCTCGTGAGACAGGAGGCGACACGAACAGGGGGCAGACTCAGGACCAGACCTGGACGCTGCAGCAAACACCTGACCCGACGCAGCTACCTGACCAGACGCAGTGACTGGAGGAGACGCAGTGGTCAGTGTGTACAGGCTCGACCCCGGCCGACGTGTAAACGTGGCCAGGTGTCGGCCTGTCCGAGCGTCCGTGCAGTGGGTCACCCGCTGACTCGCAGGAGTGAACTGGTGAACCCCCGCATCCTGTAGGTCAGCACCACTCACCAAGTTCGTAGAGAACGAGGGGAGGTAAAGACCAGACAGGGTGCCAGAGGGGGCCGCCGGACACGGGAGGACAGTGGAGAAGTGAGCAAGGACAGGACCCCCAGAGGGGTCTGCCAGGGAGACCGCAACCGGCCGACTGAGCGGCGTAAGCGTGGTGCGGTCTTGAAAGAAGGAGCGGGAAGCACCCGAGTCAAGAGTGAAGGTGTGTAAGGCCTGAGACGACGTGGTACCTGAGAGAGCAGACTCACCAGCACCTGGGGCAGCAGACGCACTAGCACCGAGAGCAGCAGCCTCACCAGCACCTAGAGCAGCAGCCTCAATGCCCGGGTCAGGCGGAACACACAGGTAACAGTCACCCTCATCACTAGTAGGCAATGCATACATGGCAGTGAGGATAGCATCATAGTCAAGAGTATAGATATCTACCCGCAGCCGAAGCAGCTCCACCCAGTCGGGGAGCTCAGCCGCGTCGCCAAACTCCGTACGCCAGGCGTCGCTCAGACGGGCGAAGCAGCGGGACTCTGCGTGACCCAACGTCCCGCAAGGCTGACCAGTCCGAGCACCAGTGCGAATGACGTACAGACAGCGAGCAGTACCCCGTGACCCGTCACGCTGAGCGTACCACTCACGAAGCTGCTGGGGCGAAAGGACTGCTCGCGGACGACGCTGAAGCTGCACCTGGCCACTACAAGCAGCTACCGAACTACTCACTCCAGGACGACTCCCTCTACGGCCACCCCGACAACCCCAACTAGCGTACCACTCACGAAGCTGTTGGGGGGTGAGGGACTCACGCGGGCGACGCTGCAGCTGCACCTGGCCACTACAAGCAGCTGTGGAACTACTCACTCCAGGACGACTCCCACTACGGCCACCCCGACAACCCCAACTAGCGTACCACGCACGAAGCTGTTGGGGGGTGAGGGACTCACGCGGGCGACGCTGGAGCTGCATCTGGCCACGCCAGGAGCAGCAGTAGCAGTAGAAAGAGCAGCAGCAGTAAGAGCAGCAGTAACAGCAGTACGGGCAGGGCAGTGCTCACCAGTGGCGAGAAGGGCAGGCGTACGACGGCGGCAACGGCGAGGCCGCTACCACTGTAGAGCGAGAGCTCCGCGGCAGCTGCAGGGGTGGCTGCTCCAGGGGCGGCAGTTGTAGGGGCGACTGCTCCAGAGGCGGCTGCTCCAGGGGCGGCTGCTGCAGTGGCGGCTGCTCCGGGGGCGGCTGCTGCAGTGGCGGCTGCTCCGGGGGCGGCTGCTGCAGTGGCGGCTGCTCCAGGGGCGGCTGCTGCAGTGGCGGCTGCTCCAGGGGCGGCTGCTGCAGTGGCGGCTGCTCCAGGGGCGGCTGCTGCAGTGGCAGCTGCTCCGGGGGCGGCTGCTGCAGTGGCGGCTGCTCCGGGGGCGGCTGCTGCAGTGGCGGCTGCTCCAGGGGCGGCTGCTGCAGTGGCGGCTGCTCCAGGGGCGGCTGCTGCAGTGGCGGCTGCTCCAGGGGCGGCTCGGCTGCTGGGCGACTCGGCGGCTCAGCTGCTGGGCGGCTCGGCGGCTCGGCTGCTCGCTAGGGGCGGCGACGGGGCCGGGTAGGGGCAGCGACGGGGCCGCTAGGGGCGGGGAGCGGCGACGGGGCCGCTAGGGGCGGCGACGGGGCCGCGTAGGGGCGGCTACGAGGCCGCGTAGGGGCGGCGACGGGGCCGCGTAGGGAGGGAAGCGGCGACGGGGCCGCTAGGGGCGGCGACGGGGCCGCGTAGGGGCGGCTACGAGGCCGCGTAGGGGCGGCGACGGGGCCGCGTAGGGAGGGAGGCGGCGACGGGGCCGCTAGGGGCGGCGACGGGGCCGCGTAGGGGCGGCGACAGGGCCGCGTAGGGAGGGAGGAGGCGACGGGGCCGTTAGGGGCGGCGACGGGGCCGCGTAGGGGCGGCGACGGGGCCGCTAGGGGCGGCGACGGGGCCGCGTAGGGAGGGGAGCGGCGACAGGGCCGCGTAGGGAGGGGAGCGGCGACGGGGCCGCTAGGGGCGGCGACGGGGCCGCGTAAGGGCGGCGACGGGGCCGCGTAGGGGCGGCTACGGGGCCGCGTAGGGAGGGGAGCGGCGACGGGGCCGCTGGGGGCGGCGACGGGGCCGCTAGGGGCGGCAACGGGGCCGCGTAGGGGCGGCGACGGGGCCGCGTAGGGGCGGCGACGGGGCCGCGTAGGGAGGGGAGCGGCTACGGGGCCGCTAGGGGCGGCGACGGGGCCGCGTAGGGGGGGAGGCGGCAACGGGGCCGCTAAGGGCGGCGACAGGGCCGCTAGGGGCGGCTACGGGGCCGCGTAGGGGCGGCAATGGGGCCGCTAGGGGCCGCAAGGGGCCTGGAAGGGCGGCAACGGGGCCGCTAGGGGCGGCGACGGGGCCGCTAAGGGTGGCGCGAGGGGCCGTGAGAGGGGCCTCTAAGAGAGCTCGACAGAAGGGCGGCCCACAAGGCGCGCCTCGGGCAGGAGCGACTGTCGCTCCGGTCAGAAAAAAAAAAGTTTCAGTGGTGGGCCCAATGAAGCGTTCCCACTAGGGAACCTGCTCTATACCATGTTAAGAAATGAGGAATGAATTGACTAAGGGAAAGTTGGGTACAAAAGCAAACCCTATAAAACCGTACCCCATATGTGCTACCCCACTATAGCCTACAGTAGCTATGTCATATAAATCTGACATGAAGTGCGATGTTTGCGATACGGACTTGCTGGAAACCGGATACTGGTAATCGGAGAACAGTATGCTGGGTATGCAGCAACAGGCTTGGTATCCAGTAATGAAAAGAAAGTAATTGATTAATTGATTGATTACAACAGATACAACATGAACCTTATAGGAAACATAGTGACGTGTTCGAGAACGTTCTACGAGAACGTTGTCCATGAAGAACGTTGTTCAAGGAGAACGTGCAAGCACCTACTCTAGTATGCGGTTCCAGGTTGGTACCGCCAGGTGAAAATACCATCAGGTGAAAATACCGTCAGGTGCATTTTCTACCTGCCCAGGAGTAGTTGCGCAGGTGCTCGCAACAGCTAGTTGCACATACTCGTTTGTGCAATGTCGTCACTTCCCTCCATTTCGGTTCAGTGTTGAACAGTGCATACCGAAGTGCACTATTGGAGTGTACTCGGTGAATACCGAAGCTCCGGTATGCGGTATGCGAAACCTCGCTACATCGCATAGGGCTGCTACACGCAAAACCAGGCGCGTGCAGGGCTTCACCTTAACATACGTGACCTACGGGGAGCCCGCATGATCGAATTCCTGATCCACTGGAAAGACCACACGCCCACAGAAGACAATTGGGTTCCCCTGGATAGAGTTGAAAATCTCCCTGTCCTCACTGAGTATCTGCGCAGCCGAAACTTTCGAGATGTACACGCACTCTCGTAAGAAGGGCCTCCTTGGGGGGGGGGGGGGGGGGGGGTAGTGTAAGGAAAATTCCTTTTCCTTACTTCGCGCCCCTGCTTACCGCGTACAAGACCATTCCCGCCATCGGCACCCAACAGTGAAACGTTACCCGCTCGCGACACTCACCTCGGCTACGACTCCCGCCACCGTTCACGATGCGACCCAACCTCACGGTTCGGTTGGTAACCCGCGCTCCGGACCTCCGCCTCGACATTTCCCAACCTCGGCGCTAGGCCCGTAGCGCACCTCATTATCTCGCGTTACTGTTACCACTCTAGTTCGCTATATATTCTTCGCCCATGCCTTCGCTCATTGTATTGTTTTTCTTAGATAGTGCATTTCTAGCTCGCTCGCTCAATTGCACTTGTAACAGAGGTGCTACTTCCTTCAGCAAACCCTGCCTCGACTTTCCGCCTGCAATTTCTGAGGGCAGACATTTTTGTTCGTTTGAATGAGGCTCAGTGAGATGTTGCATGTTGAACAGCAGTCTAATCAATGTTTAGATTGGTCAGAATGGGTATTGAGCAAGTATGAAATGAGAATGACCCGCCCTGATTGGACAACGAACGGCCGTTACTGTTACTGTGCGTAACACTTCCGAGTAAAACTTCATGCCAGTCGTGCTTCCGCGCTGGCAGCGCAGCATCCAACGGCTGCTGGTTGAATGGGCGCAGCCAACGAGGTAGGGAGGGGTGGGGCAGATTTGGGGGGGGGGGGGGAGGACGTGGGAGAAGGCAGAACGGCAGGGGGGAGGGAGGCAGGAATGGAAGGGAGTGCAACAGACGGGAAGGAACCGCACTTCACCGATCACTGCCACACTAACCTCCTTCGTGCCTCCTTCCGTTCCCCTCCTCTTCAGGGCTTGCGTCAGCTGCCTGCCTGCTTCTGCCCTGGTGCTTGCTCCCGTCCCGTCCCCGACTCCGTCTTCCTCGTCTTGCAATTCTTCCCCGTCCACCGCAGCATGGCACGGCAACGCCCACTCACCACACCAACTTGGGAGGAACCTGTAACCACTCACACTTCCTCCATGTCCTGCGCTGTCAGAATCGCCACGTGGCTTGGTTGAAGCGAAGCGAAGCATGTTGTGTTTCGCCAAGAGACGTGCTGACTCAGCATCTCTAATCTTTCGTTTACTAAGCAGCATCGCCAGGAAGCACCTCCTCTGTGGTGAACGATCCCAAAGGCTGAGTGACATGACGAGTGGCGCTAGGATGAGCAGCTCAATGCATAAAGATGATGAGTCCTCCTGAGCCTCATTCAAACACCACAGGACTTGCTTCTACAGCACTTCAAAAATATCTTATATACCGTAGCTCCGCAACTCCCGCAAGTCACTCTGGCGTCGAACTAAATACGCCTTCAACACAAATATTACTTTCATTCGCGGTCACAGGCTCTCTTAGCTCCATCCCAATAATCTCCGTTCTTTCCGACTCTCTGAGACGAGTCGTCTGCAATTTAAAAAAGCAATGGCTCCTCGGTTTTCAACCACCGAAGCACAAGTTATCACCACGTCATGCACAGCCGTTCCCGCCAACGATGACCCTCAGGAGGCTCGTCCCGCCTTGAATCGCGGATGTATTAGTAGCACTACTTATAAAGTCGAAGACGTGGAGCTGGCGTCGCTGGAAGGAAAGCTCCATCTTTTAGACCTCCAACGTCAGCTCAGCGCCGTTAAATGCCATAGCTTCATCGAACGCTTGCGATTTGCCACACAACGGACACCCGACTCGGACGACGAATCAGACGTCGCCACGCTGGCATTCCATTCTGGAGATCGAACAACTTCTGCTGACTCGTTACTAGAGCCGCGAATGTCGGTGCATGCCGCTCACTCTCAACGATATCAAGAAAATCAATGTTCACCTATGATTTCGAAAGAGGTTCGTCACCACGCGAGCGGGAGGCACGGCGGCGGCTGCTGTCAGGAAAGCAGACCTCGCTTTCTCAGGCACCATGCGTCGCTCGACGTCGCGGCGCCTCTCGCAACCAGCCATTCCTGGGCGAACGATTTAAACTTCTACGCGGAACCCCACGCCGCGCGTAGGTCTAGCTCTCACTCCCCCTGCCACCCGCGCAGCATCACGCACTCGCTGGCGTCATCATACCCCCCCGCGCATTCCAGTCCGCGGCGCACCAGCTCCGCGCGGTCCAGCCCCAGACCCCCCCGACGCGTCAGGACCGCGGAGCGTGCTTCCGCCTCCACCGCGCGCGCTGACAATGCGGAGCAGCACTGCTCCTTATTTCGTAAAGAAGTGCTTCACTCTTTACTCCTCACTCCTGACTCTTGAACTATACTTTATTTGCTATTAGTTTTTTTTTAGCGGGAGTGCAGTGGACCTCGACGCATATTCCCTCATGGCATTGCACTAAGCCCCTGTTTCTAAGCTATGGCTTCAGAGGAAACAGTTAGTGCAATATTTTTTCTCTTCCTCCTTATCTGCTCACGTACAGTTTAGTGACACATCATTTGGGAATAAGCCCTCTTGAGGGTCTAAGCAAGAAAAATAAATTTGAGAGAAGGCATGAGTAAAAATTAAATAGAGAAAGGTGCAAACAGTAACGCGATGTTGCGAGGTAGCCTACCCTCGGGCTATTCCCGAGGCGTAAGCCGATTCACTCGCACGGTTAAAACCAGGGTGCACATTCAACGCGGTTCGGCTTGAGATGTTGGGAAGGGGGTTTGGAGAAAAACAGTGATTGGCTCACGAGGGGCGACAAAAAAATGATTCCGCTAGAGCTTCGGGCATTTCGTAGGTGGCGGGAGGGGGTGAAATGGCGGGAGTGGGTGAAACCGAATGGCGGGAGGGATGAAACAGATTGGCGGGAGGGGGGGGAAACGAAATTGCGGGGGAGGGGGGAAACAAAATTGCGGGGGAGGGGGGAAACGAATTTCGACGGGGAGGGGGAAATGAAATTGCGGGGGCGTGGGGAAACGAAATTGCGGGGGAGGGGGGAAACGAATTTCGACTTGAAGGGGTTGAAAGCACACCTCGTAACCCACTCAGTCAAGGGATAACCTTTGATGCACATTCAGCTGAATGTGCACCCCGGTTTTAAAGCTGCGGTATACATTTGAAAGGAAGGGTTCAAAAACTTTTGAAATTTGAAAAGTTGCCCCAAACCTGTGGGGCTCACTCCCTAAACCCTGAACCCTGCTGACAAATGTATACTTCAGCTTTAAAGCTGCGGCCTACATACTCCGAGCGGGAGGGCTGAGATTATCACTTGAAAACAGGGTGACCAGTTTTTTGACTCGGCCCCCTTTCCTGCAAAGTTAACGGTTGAGAGGGGTGGAGAGAGGGGGTTGGGGTTCTTTCCGCACGAAACGGAACTCCCCAGGTTGTTTCCCGCCCTTCCGCAGACCCTCCTCCAAACCACCCGTCAGCACGAAATTGGGCTGGATTCGCGTTTCCTGTCTGAGTTCGTCTGCTGCGGTGTTTCTGAAACATGCTGACTTCGTTCTCCAATCAGGCCGCACGAAAGGGTTGGCATAAAAAATACACCCAAAAAACACCACTTAGTATGTAGACCGCAGCTTTAAGTCATACAACCATCGTCCAGTCAATCCGTGAGTTGTGTCGTTGTGGTCAATTGCGCACGAATAAAATGTATGTCCCATCTAGTGGTGTAGCTAACATTTCCTTAGTAAACGTGATGTCGCCCTCGCAACTTGTCAAAATAGTAACATAAGTAGGAGTTAGGTTTAAGTAGGGCCTAGGCTTAGTAGCCTAGGTCAAGGGGGGTATCGAGGAGTTGAGCCAAAGAGAAGTGGTTGCACTATGGAATGAGGAGTACAATTAGGCAAGCAGCAATAACAACTAGGGGTGCACCACCAAAGAGAATACATGATAACTACACTACAATATAATACAAGCAATTATATAAAATATATTTCGACACGCCCCCATAATTGCTTGTGGAGTGTACCGTAGTTGTCGCCCCCTGAAAGAGGTACACCAAGGTGCAGCAGAAGTAGGAGAGGGCATGTGAGGAGGAGAGAGAGAGAGGAGAGGAGTTGGTGGGCGGCGGCTGAAGCTGCTGGCACACGACGGTCACCCCTGTCAACCTCCCCCTTCTCCCCTCACACCACCCCCTCAACCTCCCCTCCACATTAGCAGCAGTGGCAGTGAGGAGAGGGAGGAGGCAGACTGGCGCTGTAGGTGCAACCACCCCCTCACCCTCCCCCCCCACACCAGCAGGCGCGGCAGGGAGAGAGAGGAGGGCGGCGGCTAGTGGTGCAAGCGCAGGGCGCGGGCGTCCGTGCTGGCGCTCGGCGCTGGCGTCCGCGCTGGCGCTCGACGCTCTCGTCCGTGTCAAAATTATAGGCAAGAATAAGAAACAGGAAAGAAGGTTTTTCACTAGCAGGCAGTTGAGTACATATAGCAAACCCTAATTTGGGCTGTACTCGCTATAGAGTACCCCACTGCAGGCTAGACAAACATCACATTCTGACACACCCCCATAGTCAAAGTGGGGTACAATCAACACAACAAGCAGGCAGATCAATAGTTCACAAGGATAAGCAAAGCTAGAGGCTATCACAGAGGGCAAGTGAGGAGGAGGAGAAACTGTGGGGGGCGAGAAGATGGGAGGCGACGGCTGAAGCTGCAGACACACGGGCAACAGGAGTGCGCAGCACTGACGCTACCAGGCGCAGAGCCCCGGACTACACGGCGACAGGCGCAGCTGGCTCTCTGTGCTCCCAGGAGTGCTCACACTGTGGCTACCGGGCGCAGAGCCCCGGACTACACGGCCACAGGGGGTCGTGGCTCTCTGGACTACCAGGAGTGCTCACACTGTGGCTACCGGGCGCAGAGCCCCGGACTACACGGCCACAGGGGGTCGTGGCTCTTTGGACTTCAGGCGCTGCGGACGACAAGTCGGCTACCTCCGGTCAACCTCCCCCAACTGTCCCACACCCCTTTTACACACTCCCTGCTGTACCCCTAGCACTGCTCACACGCCACCCCCCTCGTATCACTCCGACGGCTCCAACACATCCACCCCCCTCAGCGGCAGCTGCAGCAGTGGGAGACGGAGGAGGAGGAGGAGCAGGGGACGGCGCACACACCTGTCACCCCCAAACTCGCCACCCCCACACTCGCCATCCCCAAACCCTAACACAGGCAGCAGCGGGGAGCGGTGCACGAGCAGCAGCTGGGGGGACGGCGCGCGGCTCGGGCAGCAGCTGGACGGGCCGCGCACGGGCCTGGCGCGGGCCGTACGAACCGCGCGCAGGCTGTACGGGCCGCGCGCGGGCCTGGCGCAGCCCGTACAGGCCGCGCGCGGGCTGTACGGGCCGCGCGCGGGCCTGGCGCAGGTCGCGCGAGCCGCGTCGGGCGACGGGGGGCGACGCGCGGGTCTCTAGGGGCGCGGCGACGGGCGACAGGGGGCGACGCGCGAGTCGACGGGGCAGGAAACCGCCGCGCGCTCCCGGGGCGCGCGGCGGGCAGGGCAGGGCGCGCGGCGGGAAGAAAAAACGCCGCGCGCCCCGAGCGCGCGGCAGGCAGAAAACGAAGCGCGCCCGAGGCGCGCGATAGGCAGGACAGCAGCGGAAGCTAACGGTGGGCCCATCCACAGGATCGACCCGGGAGGGTCGACCAGCTCTGATAGCATGTCGACCTGCTCTGACAGTCCGCGCTGGCGCTCGGCGCTAGCGAGCTCGCCACGGGCAGAGCGCGACGGGCGGGCGTAGGGCAGAGCGCAACGGGCGGGCACGGGAGGGGCACGGGTCGAATCTAACGGTGGGCCCATTAGGATTTAGGTCTAGGAGCGTTTCTGCTCTGAAACCATGTCAAAATAGTAGCATAAGTATGAGTTAGGTTTAAGTAGGGCCTAGGCTTAGTAGTGTCAAATATTATATATGCTATATATGTTTAGGCTGTAGTGGGGTAGCCAATATGGGGTACAACCCACATTAGGGTTTCATATTTGTACCCAATCCTTTCATAGTTCAATCATTCCTGCTGCTAGATTCTAACATGGTATCAGAGGACTAGGTCCGTAGGACCGTCTTTTTTTTCGGGCCCACCTACCGTTGCGGTTACCGCGCTACCCCACGTGTTGTCCTGCTTGCCTGCCTTGCCTTGTGACGTACTGCGCTGCGCGCGCCGTCCTGCAGCCCTCGCGCTGCTTACTGCTGCCCTAGGCCAGCGCGCCGCCCCTGCAGGCCCGTAAGGCCCGCGCGCCGCCCCTGCAGGCTCGTAAGGCCCGCGCGCCGCCCCTGCAGGCCCGTCAGGCCCGCGAGCCGCCCCTGCAGGCCCGTCAGGCCCGCGAGCCGCCACTGCAGGCCCGTCAGGCCAGAGCGCCGCCCCGCCAGGTCGCTGACGCGGCCCCGCCCTGCCGCTGACGCGGCCCCGCCCTGCCGCGGTCGCGGCCCCGCCCTGCCGCCGACGCGGCCCCGCCCTGCCGCTGTCGCGGCCCCGCCTTGCCGCCGACGCGGCCACGTCAGGTCGCTGTCGCGGCCCCGCCCTGCCGCCAACGCGGCCCCGCCCTGCCACCGACGCGGCCCCGCCAGGTCGCTGACGCGGCCCCGCCCTGCCGCCGACGCGGCACCTGGCCACGTTTGCCCGCGCGCCTGGCTCGAGTCTGTACACACTGACTACTGTGTCCCCTCAGGTCGCTGCGTCTGCGTCTGCGTCAGGTCAGCTAGCGGCCTCCTGCTCGTGTCGCGCTTTGTCGCACCAGACCCTCCTTTGGCACCACCGCCTTGGTCACCCCTCGGTGCAGCGCCTTCGTAGCATGCACCGCCGTGTCCTTGTCTCTGGTCTTCCCAGGGTTCTCCCTCCCCTCCCACCCTCGCCTACTCCTCCCTGTCTTCCCTATGTCGAGGGGCGGCAGCGCGCCGCTCCTCACTCCTCCTCGTTTCCCCCGACGACTGCTCCCCTGCAGTCCCTGCACATGGACGTGTGGGGCCCAGCCCGCGTCAGTGGGCAGGACCGCGAGCGGTACTTCCTGCTGGTTGTTGACGACTACTCGCGTTACACCACGGTCTTCCCCTTGCGCACCAAGGGTGAGGTCCCTGATGTTTTGATCCCTTGGATCCGCGCTGCCCGTCTCCAGCTCCGCGAGCGGTTCGGGACGGAGTTTCCCGTTCTGCGTCTGCACTCTGACAGAGGTGGGGAGTTTTCCTCTGACCTTCTGCAGAGCTTTTGTCGTGGGGAGGGCATTCGCCAGACGTTCACGCTTCCGGCCTCTCCGCAGCAGAATGGGGTTGCTGAGCGCCGCATTGGCTTGGTCATGGAGGTCGCTCGTACCTCCATGGTCCATGCGGCTGCCCCCCATTTTCTGTGGCCGTTTGCGGTCCGCTACGCCGCGCATCAGCTCAACCTCTGGCCCCGTGTCTCCTTGCCGGAGACCTCGCCCACACTGCGGTGGACGGGGGAGGTTGGCGATGCGTCGGTGTTCTGGGTCTGGGGTTCTCGTGCCTTTGTCCGCGATACCACCGCAGACAAGCTCTCCGCCCGCGCTGTTCCCTGTGTCTTCCTTGGCTCTGTCCCTGACGCGCCTGGTTGGCAGTTTTACCACCCCACCTCGCGCCGTGTCTTCCCCTCTCAGGACGTCACGTTCGACGAGTCGGTTCCCTTTTACCGTCTCTTCCCCTACCGCACTACCCCTCTCCCTCCCCCGCCGCTCTTCCTCGCTCCAGGTGCTCCCCAGGTAGACCCCCTCCCCGCTCCCGGTCCTGCTCCTTCAGGTGTGTCTCAGGTAGACCCTCCTCCCTTGACTGCGCCGGTTGAGGTCACTGGTGACTCAGGTCCTGCTGAGGGTGGTCCTGCTCGGGGTGCTGCTTCTGGGGGTGCTGAGCCTGGGGGTGCGGAGCCTGGGGGTGCTGAGCCTGGGGGTGCAGAGCCTGGAGGTGCTGAGCCTGGGCGTGAGGAGTCTGTGGGTGCTGAGCCTGGGGGTACTGAGTCTGGTGGTGCTGCACCTGGGGGCGCTGAGGCGTCTGGTGAGCAGTCTCCCTGGAGTGGCCGTCTCCGTAGTCGCTCCGCTGGTGCCTCGCCGCTGCACTCTCGTCGTCGTCTCCCTCTCTCCCCACAGCAGCTGCGTGAGTGGTACGTTAGCCGTCAGGGTCGAGCTGCTGGAGCTAGGGGCCCTGCTGCGAGAGGAGCTGGAGCTGGTGACTCTGCTACTGGAGTTGTTTCTAATGGAGGCCCTGGAGCTGGAGGTGCCGGTTCTGGGTGGTGCTACTGCTGGTGGCGCTGGAGCTGGAGGTTCTGGAGCTGCTGCGGGTGCTGGCGCTGGAGGTTATGGAGCTGTTGGAGGTGCTGGCGCTGAGGGTTCTGAGTCTGCTATTGGGCGGTCTCCTTGGAGTAGCCGCCTTCGTCCGCGTGTGCCTCTCACCTCACAGCAGCTGCACGACTGGTACGGTTGCCGTCAGGGTCGCGCTTCTGGAGCTCGGGGCTCTGCCGCTGGAGGTACTTCTGCTGACGTCACTGGAGCTGGGAGTGGTGCTGGTCCCGGAGGTGCTCGTACTGGAGGTACTGGAGCCGCTGGGGCTGGAGGTGCTGAGCCTGAGGGTGCTACTGCTGGAGACCCTGGGTCTGGGGGTGCTGCTGCTGGAGACACTGAGGCTGGAGACCCTGGGACTGGAGGTGCCGGTTCTGGGGGTGCTGCTGCTGGTGGAGCTGGTCCTGGAGGAGCTGGCGCTGAGGGTTCTGGAGCTGCTGGAGGTGCTGGAGCTGCTGGGGGTACTTGAGCTGGTGGTGCTGGTGGCACTGCACAACCGCGCATGTTCTTTGCTCCACCGTCTCCGTCGTCTCAGCCACCGCCTTACTCTGTGCTTCGCCAGGTTCTTAGTCTCCCTTCGTCTACTGGTCTTCCGTTACAGCCTGGCTCACCGCTGCCTGCTCCTTCTCCTTACACTGAGCAAACAGGGGGTCTTACTGAGCGTCGTGAGCCTGCGTCGCGTCCCGTCTCGCCTGTCCGTTCTGGTCGTTCCGCTCGTAGTGTTCCTCGTCCGCGTCAGCCGGCTGTCCCCGGCACCCACCTCATAGTCCGTCGTCCTTCCTCTCCTCCACAGCGTGTTCCTCTGCCGTCTCCTCCTGCGTCTTCACTGCCTACCGTTCCAGAGCCTGCGTCTGACCGCGCCCGTGCTGCTCACCCTACTATCACGCGTCTGCTAGCCACAGTTGTCATTGACCCGTCGTTTGAGTCTGCTGCTGCGTCTGCCTTGTCGCTGAGCTTGTTGACTTTGCTGCTGCCTGTCGTCTAGACTACGCCGCTAGTCTTGTTGCTGAGTTTGAGTCTGTCTGTCCTCCGTCCGTCGGGGGTGAGTGTGCTCTTGGCACGGACGTCCTTGAGGACAGGCAGGAGGACCTTGAGTGTCTTGCAGCCGCTGCGCCTCATCTCGTGTCCATGCTGCTTGCCCCTGAGGGAGACCCGGATGCTCCAGACATCCCGACCCCACGCTCTTACGCTGAGGCGATCGCGGGTGAGTACTCCTCTCAGTGGCAGACAGCCATGGACGCAGAGATGGCATCCTGGAAGTCCACAAGCACGTACGTCGACGAGGTTCCCCCTCCTGGGGTGAACATCGTCAGTGGCATGTGGATTTTCAGGGTGAAGCGGCCGCCAGGTTCTCCGCCTGTCTTCAAGGCTCGTTACGTTGCTCGAGGTTTCAGTCAGCGAGAGGGAGTTGACTTCTTCCAGACCTTCTCCCCCACCCCGAAGATGACCACTCTTCGGGTGCTGCTGCACGTTGCCGCTCAGCGTGACTACGAGCTTCACTCTCTTGACTTCAGCACAGCTTTCTTACAGGGCAGCCTGCACGAGGAGATCTGGCTGCGCCGCCCTCCTGGCTTCACTGGGTCGTTCCCTCCTTGTACCCAGTGGAGCCTCCGGCGGCTGGTCTACGGTCTCCGCCAGGCGCCACGTGAGTGGCACGACACACTGAGGACAACTCTTGCTGCTCTTGGGTTTGCTCCGTCGACTGCTGACCCGTCGCTGTTTCTGCGCACCGACACTTCGCTGCCGCCGTTCTACATCCTCGTGTACGTCGCCGACTTGGTCTTTGCCACTGCTGACACTGAGGCTCTCGCCCTGGTGAAGTCGGAGCTGCAGAAGAGACACACGTGTACAGACCTGGGTGAGCTGCGCAGTTACCTTGGCTTGCAGATCACCCGGGACAGAGCACGGCGCACCATCACACTGACTCAGTCACACATGGTGCAGCAGGTCCTTCAGCGCTTCGGCTTCACCTGGTCCTCGGCACAGGCCACTCCTCTGGCTACAGGTCACTCGCTCTCAGCTCCACCTTCGGACGAGTCCGTAGAGCCGAGTGTTCCTTACCCAGAGCTAGTGGGCTGCCTCATGTACCTGATGACCTGCACTCGTCCTGACCTTGCGTACCCTCTTGGCCTTCTGGCTCGCTACGTGGCTCCTGGTCGGCACCGAAAGGTGCACATGGATGCTGCTAAGAGGGTACTACGCTACTTGTGCAGTACATCGGGCATGGGGCTCGTGCTTGGAGGACGGAGCGACGTTGTCCTCACTGGGCACTCAGACGCTTCTTGGGTTGACGACCAGGCTACGCAGCGGTCGTCACAGGGTTACACCTTCAGCCTTGGCTCTGGTTCAGTTTCTTGGCGTTCTACACGCTCGTCGTCAGTTCTCAGCTCCAGTTGTTAGGCTGAGATCTACGCCACAGCCATGGCTGCACAGGAGTTACGCTGGCTCACCTACCTGCTGACCGACTTGGGAGAGCGGCCTCGTTCTCCTCCAGTGCTGTACGTCGACAACAAGGCAGCCATAGCCTTGTGTCAGGAGCACAGAATGGAGCACAGAACGAAGCACATCGCTCTGCGTTACTTCCTGGCTCGAGAGTTGCAGCAGCGTGGTCAGCTTCGTCTTGCTCACGTGGCCACTCGGGCCAACACTGCTGATATATTCACCAAGGCACTTCCGTCTGGTGATCATCAGCGTTTCTGCACTTTGTTAGGCCTTGTGCCCACTTTTCCTCACTTGGTGTAGACTTTGCTTGTACTGTGATCTATATATATACCTGCATGCTTGCTCTGCTAGGTAGAGATCACTGTGCTGTTGGTGTTGCATATATTCCTCTGCATGTGAACTGGCCTTGTGGCCCTTTGCTTGTGCTCAGTGTGTGTGGTGACGTTGTGATCCACCCTGAGCTTGCTTTGCTTCTCTTGACTGGTCTTGTGACCCCTTGCTCTCCCCCACTTTGCCTATGGGGGTGTGTCAAATATTATATATGCTATATGTGTTTAGGCTGTAGTGGGGTAGCTAGATTCTAACAAGTAGCCTAGGCCAAGGGGAAGCAACGAAGGTGACGGCGGCAATGTTGTCGGCGGTGGAAGCACGAGGGTTCGCGGAGTGATTCGGGCCGGTGACGTCGGCGTTGGCGGGGTGCAAACGCAAGTGCTGCAATCGTCTTTGATTGGAGGCAGCTCGAACGGCAACGTCGATGGTCGACGTCAATCTCCTCAGCGGAGCGGAGTCAGGCCGACTTCGGCGACTCATACGTTGGGTGGTCGAGACGGAGGCATTGCGCCGGCGTACGGCTACTTCAAATTTTCGCCGGACAAGATCGCTGTGCCGAAGCCGCTCGAAGGACGCCACGACATAATCACATGGATAGAATCCATCGAGCCTTAGCTGGAGATCGCCGGATTGAAGAAGTTCGTCGACGGCAATGTGGAGACGCCGGACGAAGACGACTCTGAACTCTGGGCGGAATTTCACGCTGCTCATCTTCTGACCTTCATGGTCATTTCGAGGTGTTGTTCGCCGCTGGTGCAGGTCGCATTGAAGTCGTGCCGACGTCGAGTGGACGCCGGCTACCAAGCGTGGCAGTACATCATGCGCACCTACAAAGCGTCTGACGATCTCTACATCAGCCAACTGGAGAAGAAATTGACTAACATTCGTATGGGGGAGCAGGAATCGGCGACCGAGTACTGCAATCGAGCGCGGTGAGTGTTGGCCGATCTGCGGATGGCCGGCGTCAAATACTCGGTGGCGTCTTATGTCACGCATGTCATCAGTGGCCTCCCTTCGGGCTACAATCTGATGCGCCGGATGCTGACGATCCCTGGCACGCGCGAGACTCTGAACTAGGACTCGCTTTCGAGCCACATCATCCAGGACGAGTTCATGCAGGAGTCTGAGCGGTCCACGGAGCTCTTTCCGCAGGCTAACTACGTCGCTCCGACGAAGCAGGGTTGTCAGACGGGGCAGTGTGGGAAGTCGGGCGGAGGCGGAGGCGGTGGCGGAAAGTCGTTGAACACGAAGTCGTCGGAGGGCGCTGACAGCGGGAAGTCTGCGAAAGGCAATGATCGCGGTAGCAGTGGTTCGCGTTGAGGAGGACGCTGCCAGAATAATGAACGAGAATGATGAACTAACAGCATGCAGGAGTACAAGTAGCAAACCCTAATTGGGTTGTACCCCATATGGGCTATACCCCTCTACATCCTACACAACATTGTCAGCATATAAGTTTGACACACCCCCATAGGCAAAGTGGGGGAGAACAAGAGGTCACAAGACCAGTCAAGAAATGCAAAGCAAGCTCAGGGTGGATCACGAAGTCACCACACACTCTGAGCACAAGCAAATGGCCACAAGGCCAGTTCACATGCAGAGTTATATAATGCAGAACAAGCAGTACAGTGATCAAAACCTAGCAAGTGTAAGCATGCAGGTATAGGTATATAGATCACAGTACAAGCAAAGTCAAGAAGTGAGCAAGTGAGGCCAAGTAGGCACAAGGCCTAGAACAGTAAAGAAACGCTGATGATCACAAGGCTGAAGTGTCTTGGTGAAGATATCAGCAGTGTTGGCCCGAGAGGCCACGTAAACAAGACGAAGCTGACCACGCTGCTGCAGCTCACGAGCAAGGAAGTAGCGCAGAGCGATGTGCTTCGTTCTGTGCTCCAGTCTGTGCTCCTGACACAAGGCAATCATGGCCTTGTTGTCCACGTACAGAACCCTAAACTGGAGCTGAGAACAGAAGACGAGCGGGTAGACCGCCAAGAAACAGAGCCGGAGCCAAGGCTGAAAGTGTAACCCTGTGACGACCGCTGCGTAGCCAAGTCGTCAACCCAAGAGGCGTCTGCGTGTCCAGTGAGGACAACTGGACCCCGTCCTCCAAGCACGAGCCCCATGCTCGACGTACTGCACAAGTAGCGCATCACCCTCTTAGCGGCCTTCTAGTGCTCTGGTAGGTGTCTCCCGGGCGCAACGTAGCGTGCCAGGATGCTAAGAGGGTAAGCAAGGTCAGGTCGAGTGCAGGTCATCAGGTACATGAGGCAGCCCACAAGCTCTGGATATGGGCCACTCGGCTCTACGGACTCGTCCGAAGGTGGAGCTGAGAGCGAGTGACCGGTAGGCAGAGGAGTGGACTGTGGCGAGGAGTACTGGAAGTCGAAGCGCTGAACGACCTGCTGCACCATGTGTGACTGAGTCAAGGTAATGGTGCGCCGTGCTCTGTCCCGGGTGATCTGCAAGCCAAGATAGCTGCGCAGCTCACCCAGGTCTGTGCACGTGTGTCTCTTCTGCAGCTCCGACTTCACTAGGACCAAGTCGTCGACGTACACGAGGATGTAGAACGGCGGCAGCGAAGTGTCGGTGCGTAGAAACAGCGACGGGTCAGCAGTAGAAGGAGCAAACCCAAGAGCCGCAAGCGTCGTCCTCAGTGTGTCGTGCCACTCGCGAGGCGCCTGGCGGAGACCGTAGACTGCCCGCTGGAGGCTCCACTGGGTACCTGCAGGAAACGACCCAGTGAAGCCAGGTGGGCGGCGCAGCCAGATCTCATCGTGCAGGCTGCCCTGTAAGAAAGCTGTGCTGAAGTCAAGCGAGTGAAGCTCGTAGTCACGCTGGGCAGCGATGTGCAGCAGCACCCTAAGAGTGGTCATCTTCGGGGTAGGGGAGAAGGTCTGGAAGAAGTCAACTCCCTGTCGCTGACTGAAGCCTCGAGCAACGTAACGCGCCTTGAAGACAGGCGGAGAACCCGGCGGCCGCTTCACCCTGAAAATCCACATGCCACTGACGATGTTCGCCCCAGGTGGGGGAACCTCGTCGACGTAGGTGCCTGTGGACTTCCAGGATGCCATCTCTGCGTCCATGGCTGTCTGCCACTGAGAGGAGTAGGGACCCTCAATCGCCTCTGCGTAAGAGTGCGGGGTCGGGATGTCTGGTGCATCCGGGTCTCCCTCAGGTGCAATCAGCATGGACACAAGATGAGGTACAGCAGCTGCGAAATACTCAAAGTCCTCCTGCCTGTCCTCAAGGACGTCCGTGCCAAGAGCACACTCACCCCCGACGGACGGAGGACAGACAGACTCAGACTCAGCAACAAGACTAGCGGCGTAGTCGAGGCGACAGGCGGCAGCAAAGTCAACAAGCTCAGCAACTAGAGCAGACGAAGCAGTGGACTCAAACGAAGGGTCAGTGACAACAGTGGCTAGAAGACGAGTGACAGTAGGACTGGCAGCACGAGCAAGGTCTGACGGCGGGACAGGAACGCCAGGAAGAGAGGACGCAGGAGGATACGGCAGAGGGACACGCTGTGGACCAGAGGAAGGACGAAGGGCTATCTGGTGGGTGCCAGGGATAGGAGGAGGACGCTGACGGGGAACACGACGACCAGTGCGAACAGTGCGAACATGCGACGCAGGACGAGACGCAGGCTCATGACGCTCTGTAAGACCTCCTGTCTGCTCAGTGTAAGGAGAAGGAGCAGGTAGTGGGGAGGCTGGCTGTAACTGCGACTGCGACTGGTCGGGCGGTGGACACAGTAAGGGAGGAGTAAGGCCAGTAGAGGACGGGAGACCAAGAACCTGCTGAAGCAGTGGAACGAAGTAACGTTGCGGCCGCACAGTGCCACCAGAACCAGCACCGACAGCACTAGCACCCCCAGGGCCAGCACCGCCAGCTCCAGGGTCTCCAGCTCCAACTCCAGCAGCACCACCAGCTCCAGCTCCAGTGCCTCCAGCTCCAACGCCTGCAGCACCTCCAGCTCCAATAGCTCCAGTACCTCCAGCAGCTCCAGCTCCAGCTCCTCCAGCTCCAACGCCTGCAGCACCTCCAACTCCAGCAGCTCTAGTACCTCCAGTACGAGCACCTCCGGGACCAGCAGCTCCAGTACCTCCAGCAGCTGCAGCTCCAGCTCCTCCAGCTCCAACGCCTGCAGCACCTCCAGCTCCAGGAGCTCCAGTACCTCCAGTACGAGCACCTCCGGGACCAGCGGCTCCAGCACCTCCAGCAGCTCCAGCTCCAGCGCCTCCAGCAGCTCCAGCTCCAGCAGCTCCAGCACCTGCAGCACCACCAGCTCCAGCAGCTCCAGTACCTCCAGTACGAGCACCTCCGGGACCAGCGGCTCCAGCACCTCCAGCTCCTCCAGGACCAGCAACTCCAGTGCCTCCAGCTCCAGGGCCTCCAGCGGCAGGTCCCCCAGCTCCAGAAGCGCCACTCTGAAGACTCCAGCGCCGAGCAAACCACTCGCGCAGCTGCGGTGGAGAGAGAGGCTCCCGCCGGGACGAGGCACCCGTAGAACCTCCAGTACCTCCAGCACCTCCAGGACCAGCAGCTCCAGCACCTCCGGTACCTCCAGCTCCAGCGCCTCCAGCTCCAGGGTCTCCTGCGGCAGCCCCCCCAGCTCTAGCAGCGTCACTCCGAAGGCTCCAGTGTCAGAGTTATATGACATAGCTACTGTAGGCTATAGTGGGGTAGCACATATGGGGTACAGTTGCCTAGGGTTTGCCTTTTGTACCCAACTTTCACTTAGTCATTTTCATTTTCCTGTTTTCTTGATTCACATGGTATAGAGCGGGTTCCTACATGGGACCGTTCCTTCCTAAGGGCCCACCATAAGAATTTTTTTTTAGCTGCCCGCGCACATTGCGCCCTGCCCTAAAATTTTTTTTTAGCGGCCCCTACGCGGCCCCTACGCCGCCTCCCACGCGGCCTGACGCGGCCCCTGGCGGCGCCCTGACGCGGCCCTGCCGTGCCCCCTGACGCGGCCCTGACGCGGCCCTGACGCGGCCTGCCGCGGCCCCTGCCGCGGCCCTGAAGCGGCCCCTGACGCGGCCCTGACACGGCTCTGCCGCGGCCCTGACGCGGCCCTGACGCGGCCCTGCCGCGGCCCCTGGCGGCGCCCTGACGCGGCCCCTGCCGGCGCCCTATCGCGGCCCCTGACGCGCCCCCTGGTGGTGCCCTGACGCGGCCCTGACGCGGCCTGACGCGGCCCCTGGCGGCGCCCTGACGCGGCCCTGCCGTGCCCCCTGACGCGGCCCTGACGCGGCCTGCCGCGGCCCCTGCCGCGGCCCTGAAGCGGCCCCTGACGCGGCCCTGACACGGCTCTGCCGCGGCCCTGACGCGGCCCTGACGCGGCCCTGCCGCGGCCCCTGGCGGCGCCGTGACGCGGCCCCTGACGCGGCGCCCTGACGCGGCCCCTGCCGCGGCCCTGACGCGGCCCTGCCGCGGCCCCTGATGCGGCCCTGACGCGGCCTGCTGCGGCCCCTGCCGCGGCCCTGAAGCGGCCCCTGACGCGGCCCTGACGCGGCCCCTGCCGCGGCCCCTGGCGGCGCCCTGACGCGGCGCCCTGACGCGGCCCTGCCGCGGCCCCTGACGCGGCCCCTGCCGCGGCCCCTGACGTGGCCCCTGTCGCGGCCCCTGACGCGGCCCCGCCACCTACCTTTCCGGCCACGCCGCCTCCTCTCAGCGGCCCCGCCGCCTCCTCCCAGCGGCCCCGGACGCCGCCCTCTCAGCGGCCCCGCCGAGCCGCCCAGCAGCCTAGCCGCCCAGCAGCTGCGCCACCGAGCCGCCCAGCAACCGAGCCGCCGAGCCGCCCAGCAGCCGAGCCGCCCAGCAGCAGAGCCGCCGAGCCGCCCAGCAGCCGAGCCGCTGAGCCGCCCAGCCGCCGAGCCGCCCAGCAGCCGAGCCGCCCAGCAGCCGAGTCGCCGAGCCGCCCTGCAGCCGAGCCGCCCGAGCCGCCCTGTCCGGTAAGAGCAGCGCCTCTCTCACAGCACTGCCCTCACCCCACTGTTTGCTCTGCTAGTCTACTGCTGTCATGGCTACCCCTAGTGTTCTCGCTTTTGACGCTGAGGGTCGGGCCATTGACTTTGACGTCTGGATAGATGACCTGCAGCTTTTCTTACAGTGCGATAGGGCAGACGGCCTCTCCCTCTTTGACCTCACTTCTGGTGCCTCTCCTGCCCCCGCCACTGATGCTGACGCAACTGTTCGCTCCCAGTGGGCCACGCGCGATGCTGCTGCACGTCTTGCTGTGCGTCGCCACCTGCCTACCTCTGAGCGTGCGCACTTTAGCCAGTACAAGAGTGCTCAGACCTTGTACGACGCTGTAGTTGCACGCTACTCCTCCCCTGCCACTGCTGCACTGAGTCGCCTCATGCTACCGTACCTCTTCCCTGACCTTGCTGCCTTTCCCACAGTCGCTGACCTCATTACGCACCTACGCACTAGTGACACTCGCTACCGCGCTGCGCTTCCTGCTGAGTTCTGCGCCAAGAACCCCCCCCCCCATGTACATCACCCTCTACTACATAGTCACCCGGCTCCCTGACTCCCTTCGCGTAGTCAGGGACCACTTCCTCTCAGTTTGCCCCACCACTCTCACCGTTGACCTCCTCGAGAAGTCCCTCCTAGCAGCAGAGAAGAGCATAGTAGCTGTAGGAGCCTCTCGTGGTGACCCTCGCACCCCCATCTTTGAGGGGTGTTCCCCCTCCCCCCTTTTGCCCTCTGTTGCCTCTGCTGCTGCGGCCGACCTCGTTGGGCTTGAGTCGGTCGGTGCGGCGTCTACCCCTAGCGGGAGACGCCGCCCTGGCAAGGGCAAGGGGGGCAGGGGCGCTGGAGGAGCTAGCGGGGGCGGTGGAGGCGGCAGTGGAGGCGGTGGAGGAGGTGGGGGTGGCGGTGGGGGTGGTGGCGGGGGTGGAGGTGTCGGTGGCGGCAGTGGAGGCGGAGGCGGCAGCGGCAGTGGCGGAGGGAGCGGAGGTGGCGGCGGTGGAGGAGGAGGCGGCGGAGGAGGTGGAGCTGGTCGGGGTGGCACTGCGCAGAGGGTCGGCTCCGGTGGTGGTCAGCGCCAGCAGCAGCAGCAGCACCAGCAGCGCACTCGTGACATCCCCTCCCCTCAGCAGCTCCGTGAGTGGTACACTGCACGCCAGAGGGGTGGGGGTACTGGTCCGTGCACCTACGTCCTCCGCACCGGCGACCGCGCGGGTGAGCAGTGCGGGGGTGCGCACTCCACCCAGCGCTGCTTTGGCCGCCTGACGGACGCTTGGCGTCACCAGTTCCCTGAGGCCACTGAGATCCCCCGCTGGGGTGAGCTGTCTAGGGTGGGTGTGGCTGTCTTTGACCTTGACTTTGATGCTATTCTTGCTGCCATGTATACTGTGACTATTAGTGATGAGGGTGACTGTTACCGGTGTTTTCCGCCCGACCCGGGCATTGAGACTGCTGCTCTAGGTACTGGTGAGGCTGCTGCTCTAGGTGCTAGCGAGGCTGCTGCTCTAGGTGCGTCTGCTCCCTCAGGTGCTGGTGAGTCTGCTCTCTCAGGTTCTGCGTCGGCTTCGGCCTCCCACACCTTCACCCTTGACTCGGGGGCTTCTCGCTCCTTCTTTCGAGACCGCACCACACTCACGCCGCTTAGCCGGCCAGTTGCAGTCTCTCTGGCAGACCCCTCTGGGGGTCCTGTCCTTGCTCACTTCTCCACTGTCCTCCCGTGTCCGGCGGCCCCCTCTGGCACCCTGTCTGGTCTTTACCTTCCCTCGTTCTCTACGAACTTGGTGAGTGGTGCTGACCTACAGGATGCGGGGGTTCACCAGTTCACTCCTGCGAGTCGGCGGGTGACCCACTGCACGGACGCTCGGACAGGCCGACACCTGGCCACGTTTACCCGTCGGCCGGGGTCGAGCCTGTACACCCTGACCACTGCGTCTCCTCCAGTCACTGCGTCTGGTCAGGTAGCTGCGTCGGGTCAGGTGTTTGCTGCAGCGTCCAGGTCTGGTCCTGAGTCTGCCCCCTGTTCGTGTCGCCTCCTGTCTCACGAGACTCTCCTCTGGCACCACCGCCTTGGTCACCCCTCCCTGCTTCGTCTCCGAAGCATGGCCTCCCGTGTCCTTGTCTCTGGTCTTCCCCGGTCCCTCCCTCCCCTTCCTCCGGGGCCTGGCCCTACCTGCGTCCCCTGTGTCGAGGGGCGGCAGCGGGCTGCCCCTCACTCCTCCCAGTTTCCTCCGACAGAGGCCCCGCTGCAGACGCTTCACATGGACGTGTGGGGCCCGGCCCGCGTCCGTGGACAGGGTCACGAGCGCTACTTCCTGCTGGTGGTTGACGACTACTCGCGTTACACCACAGTCTTCCCCTTGCGCAGCAAGGGTGATGTCACTGAGGTGTTGATCGACTGGATCCGCGCAGCTCGTCTCCAGCTCAGGCAGAGCTTCGGCTCGGACTTTCCTGTTCAGCGTCTGCACTCTGACAGAGGTGGAGAGTTCTCCTCTGGCCTTCTGCGAGCCTACTGTCGTGCACGAGGCATCCGCCAGACCTTCACGCTTCCGGACTCTCCACAGCAAAATGGGATTGCTGAGCGCCGCATTGGCATGGTCATGGACGTCGCCCGTACGTCCATGATGCATGCGGCTGCCCCCCATTTTCTGTGGCCGTTTGCGGTTCGGTACGCGGCGCATCAGATCAACCTTCACCCCAGGGTCTCCATGCCGGAGACCTCCCCAGCTTTGCTGTGGACGGGGAAGGTTGGCGATGCGTCTGCGTTCCGTGTCTGGGGATCTCGGGCGTTTGTCTGCGACATGTCTGCGGACAAGCTGTCCCCTCGTGCTGCTCCTTGCGTCTTCCTTGGCTTCCCCCCTGACGCGCCAGGGTGGCAGTTCTACCACCCCACCTCTCGCCGTGTCCTGTCCTCCCAGGACGTCACGTTTGACGAGTCGGTCCCCTACTACCGCCTCTTCCCCTACCGCACTCCGTCCCTCCCCCCGCCACCGCTCTTCCTTGTCCCATGTCCCCCCCCGGTAGACCCCCTCCCCCCTCAGGGTCCTGCCCCTTCAGGTGTGTCCCAGGTAGACGCAGTCGAGCCTGTCGAGGTTACTGGTGACTCTGGTGCTGCTGAGGGTGCTGAGCCTGGGGGTGCTGACTCTGGGGGTGCTGAGCGTGTGGGTGCTACGCCTGGGGGTGCTGAGCCTGAGGGTGCTACTACTGGGGGTGCTGAGCCTGAGGGTGCTGAGCCTGGGGGTGCTACTACTGGGGGTGCTGAGCCTGGGGGTGCTACGCCTGGAGGTGCTGAGCCTGGGGGTGCGGAGCCTGAGGGAGCTGGGCCTGCTAGTGTGGCGTCTGGCGGTGCTGAGCCTGGAGGTTCTCCGGGTGCTTCGTCTCGGCGGGAGCCACTCTCTCCACAGGAGCTGCGCGAGTGGTTTGCCCGGCGCTGGAGGCGTGCTGCTGGAGCTGGAGGTTCTTCGGCTGCTGAGGGTGCTGGTGCCGCGGGTCCCGGAGGTGCTCGTACTGGGAGTACTGGAGCTGCTGGGCCTGCGGGTACGACTGGAGCTGGAGCTGCTGAGGGTGTTGGCGCTGAGGCTACTGCTGTCGGTCCTGGAGGCGGTCCTGCTGGGGGTGCTACTGGTGCTGCTGGAGGTACTGGAGCTGGAGGTGCTGCTGGCGCTGGTGCTGCCGCTGGGGGTACTGGTGCTGTCCCTGCTGTGTCTGGAGTCGCCGCGCGGCCTCGGCCGTACTTCGTTCCGCTCCTTCAGCAGGTTCTTGGTCTCCCGCCTTCTACTGGTCCTCCTCCTCCCTTAGCGTGTCCACAGCCTGTCCCGTCACAGTTACAGTTACAGCCGGCCTCCCCACTGCCCGCTCCTTCTCCCTACACTGGTCCTACTGGAGGTCTTGCTGAGCGTCGTGAGCCTGCGTCTCGCCCTGCGTCGCCTGTCCGTGCTGCTCGCACTAGTGCTCGTGGTTCACGTCAGCGTCCTCCTCCTGTCCCTGGCACGCACCGGATGTCTCTGCGTCCGTCCACTGCTCCTCTGCGTGCCCCTTTGCCTTCTCCTCCTGAGTCCTCTCTTCCTGCTCTTCCTGACCCGGAGTCGGACTCTCTTCGTGCTGCCAGTCCTACTGTCACGCGTCTCCTTGCTACTGTTGTCACTGACCCTTCCTTTGAGTCCACTGCTGCGTCTGCCCTAGTTACTGAGCTCGTCGACTTTGCTGCTCGCTGTCGTCTAGACTACGCTGCTAGTCTTGTTGCTGAGTCTGAGTCTGTCTGTCCTCCGTCCGTCGGGGGTGAGTGTGCCCTTGGCACGGACGTCCTTGAGGACAGGCAGGAGGAGTTCCAGTGTTTGGCTGCTGCTTCACCTCATCTCGTGTCCGTACTGCTTACCCCTGAGGGAGACCCGGATGCACTTGACATCCCGACTCCGCGCTCTTACGCGGAGGCGATAGAGGGTCCCTACTCCTCTCAGTGGCAGGCAGCTATGGACGCAGAGATGGCTTCCTGGAAGTCCACAGGCACCTACGTTGACGAGGTTCCCCCGCCTGGGGCGAACATCGTCAGTGGCATGTGGATTTTCAGGGTGAAGCGGCCGCCGGGTTCTCCGCCTGTCTTCAAGGCGCGTTACGTGGCTCGTGGCTTCAGTCAGCGCCAGGGAGTTGACTACTTTCAGACCTTCTCTCCCACCCCGAAGATGACCACTCTTCGGGTACTGCTGCACATAGCTGCTCACCGCGACTACGAGCTGCACTCTCTTGACTTCAGCACTGCTTTCTTGCAGGGCAGCCTGCACGAGGAGATCTGGCTGCGTCGCCCACCTGGCTTCACTGGGTCTTTTCCTCCTGGCACCCAGTGGAGCCTCCGGCGGCCAGTCTACGGTCTCCGCCAGGCACCGCGTGAGTGGCACGACACACTGAGGACTACACTTGCGGCTCTTGGGTTTGCTCCCTCTACTGCCGACCCGTCGCTGTTTCTGCGCACCGACACTTCTTTGCAGCCGTTCTACATCCTCGTGTACGTCGACGACTTGGTCTTTGCCACAGCTGACACTGCTGGACTCGCCCACGTGAAGTCCGAGCTGCAGAAGAGACACACGTGCACAGACCTGGGTGAACTGCGCAGCTACCTTGGCTTGCAGATCACCCGGGACAGAGCACGCCGCACCATTACCCTGACTCAGTCACACATGGTGCAGCAGGTCCTTCAGCGCTTCGGCTTCACGTACTCCTCGCCTCAGGCCACTCCTCTGCCTACTCGCCACTCGCTCTCAGCTCTGCCTTCGGATGAGTCCGTAGAGTCGAGTGGCCCGTACCTAGAGCTTGTTGGCTGCCTCATGTACCTGATGACCTGCACACGACCTGACCTTGCATACTCTCTTAGCATTCTTGCACGCTATGTTGCTCCTGGGAGACACAGACCGGAGCACATGGCTGCAGCGAAGAGGGTGTTGCGCTACTTGTGCAGTACGTCGGGCATGGGGCTTGTGCTTGGAGGGCAGAGTCCAGTGGTCCTCACTGGACACGCAGACGCTTCTTGGGCTGACGACCAGGCTACGCAGCGGTCGTCACAGGGTTACACCTTCAGCCTTGGTTCCGGCTCTGTTTCGTGGCGGGCTACTCGCTCGTCTTCTGTTCTCGGCTCCAGTTGTGAGGCTGAGATCTACGCCGGGGCCATGGCTGCACAGGAGCTTCGCTGGCTCACCTACCTGCTGACTGACCTCGGAGAGCCGCCTCGTTCTCCTCCAGTGCTCTACGTAGACAACAAGGCCATGCTGGCCTTGTGTCGAGAGCAGAGACTGGAGCACAGAACGAAGCACATTGCTCTTCGCCACTTCCTTGCTCGTGAGCTACAGCAGCGTGGTCAGCTGCGACTTGCGTACGTGGCCTCTGAGGCCAACACTGCTGATATCTTCACCAAGGCACTTGCGCCTTGTGATCATCAGCGCTTCTGTACTCAGCTGGGTCTTGTACCTACCTTGCCTCACTTGCTCACCTCTTGACCTTGTTTGTACTGTTGCATATATATATACTCCTGCTCTTGCTTGTCTAGCCTTATATATATATGTAATCCTGCATGTGAACTGGCCTTGTGGCCTTGAACTTGTGCTCGGAATGTGTGGTGACTTTGTGATCCACCCTGAGCTTGCTTTCCTTTGCTTGACTGGTCTTGTGACCCCTTGTTCTCCCCCACTTTGCCTATGGGGGTGTGTCAGAGTTATATGACATAGCTACTGTAGGCTATAGTGGGGTAGCACATATGGGGTACAGTTGCCTAGGGTTTGCCTTTTGTACCCAACTTTCACTTAGTCATTTTCATTTTCCTGTTTTCTTGATTCACATCCAGCGCCGAGCAAACCACTCGCGCAGCTGCGGTGGAGAGAGAGTCTCTCGCGGTGACGAGGCACTCGGAGAACCTCCAGTAGACAAAGTACCTCTAGGCGCAGCACGCTCAGGCTCAGCACCCCCAAGCTCAGCACCCCCAGGCTCCGCACGCTCAGGCTCAGCACCCCCAGGCTCCGCACCCCCAGGCACCGCACCCTCAGACTCAGCAACCCCAGGCTCAGCACCCCCGGCTCCGCACGCTCAGGCTCAGCACCCCCAGGCTCCCTACGCTCAGGCTCAGCACCCCAAGACGCAGCACCCCTAGCAGCACCACCCCCAGCAGTACCAGAGTCGACAGCGACCTCGATAGGCTCGACATGGTCTACCTGAGACACACCTGAGGGAGCAGGACCCTGAGGGGGGAGGGGGTCTACCGGAGGAGGACCTGGTGCAAGGAAGAGCGGCGGGGGGGGGAGAGGGGCAGTGCGGTAGGGGAAGAGACGTTAAAAGGGAACCGACTCGTCGAACGTGACGTCCTGAGACGGCAGGACACGACGCGAGGTGGGGTGGTAAAACTGCTAGCCAGGCGCGTCAGGGGGAAAGCCAAGGAAGACGCAGAGAATGGCGCGGGAGGAGAGCTTGTCTGCGGACGTTTCGCGGAGAAAGGCACGAGAGCCCCAGACCCGGAACACCGATGCATCGCCAACCTTCCCCGTCCAACGCAGTGTAGGCGAGGTCTCCGGCAAGGAGACACGGGGCCAGAGGTTGAGCTGATGCGCAGCGTACCGGACTGCAAACGGCCACACAAAGTGGGGGGCAGCCGCATGGATCATGGAGGTACGAGCAACCTCCATGACTAAGCCAATGCGGCGCTCAGCAACCCCATTCTGTTGCGGAGAGGCCAGAAGCGTGAACGACTGGAGAATGCCCTCCCCACGACAAAAGTCCCGCAAGAGGTCGGAGGAAAACTCACCACCTCTGTCAGAGTGCAAATGTAGGACTGGAAGGTCCGCGTGGAACCGCTCGCGGAGCTAGAGACGGACAGCGCAGATCCAAGGGATCAAAACATCAGGGACCTCCCCCTTGGTGCGCAAGGGGAAGACCGTGGTGTAACGCGAGTAGTCGTCAACAACCAGGAGAGAACTCTGATCTGCTAGTGAGTCGCGTGATCTCTGACGGACGGAGTGCTTTCCGAGGAGCCCCGTTCTCTGATCGAAGGGCGCCGTTCGACGAGCCTCGTCTCGGCGAACTGGTCAGCCGAATTCACGCGACAGCGAAACTCTGCGAAGGTATGCGAAATTCGTTCAGGAGGTTTTAGCGAAATTCTACCTGCGGAACGGCATCACGTGCTCGACGGTGGACATCTGACAAAACCGTTGGAACGTTCTCTACCTGGCACCTGCGCAAAGTCTCTGACGGTGCAACCGTCTACCTGCACCTACTCGGCAGGTGTGCACCTGCGTGCAGATATTCACCTGCGAATGCAGCGCTGGCAGGCCGCCCTGCTGCAGCATTGGCATGTCGCCCTTCTGCTACGCTGGCAGGCCGCCCTGTTTCAGCGTTGGCGAATCGCTCTGATGCTGCGCTGGCAGTTCGCCTTGCAGAATGCTTGCTAGGGGTTGCAATGCCATTCTAGTCATATCGACCAGCATGCCTGATTGTGTACTCTAATTCTCAATTCTCGATGTTCTTTTCAATTTCTTAGTGGAAACTCTTGCCAAGTTTCTCTGTGAACACAGCAAGTAGTAAGAACGCTACTAGAGCGCTACGATCACCCGCACAACCCCGTGCCCTCCTCCGTAGTCCACTCCCGTTGTAGGGTGACTCTCCGCATGGTGCGGTGAGCGTGGACGGCCCCACGATAGACCTTCAGATTATACAACTTTGCGCCTTACCTAAGTTGTTAGGCCCGCAGCCATCGTAATTGCCATGGTAGACCACGAGGTCAATCCAGGCGTAGAGGATACCCTGCAGGCGCGATTGGATGGTGTTCGGGCACGCAATGAGCCTGGCGAGTACGGCGAGGCGGACTTGGAGATTCTGCTCCTAGGAACTCGTGCGCAGTGGGCGCATGAGCACCCCCCTCCCCGTGCTGAAGCGGACGGCGAGTCCGCCTCTCCCCGACCGGTGCACAACGAAGGTGACGGCGGCAATGTTGTCGGCGGTGGAAGCACGAGGGTTCGCGGAGTGATTCGGGCCGCTGACGTCGGCGTTGGCGGAGTGCAAACGCAAGTGCTGCGATCGTCTTTGACTGGAGGAAGCTCGAACGGCAACGTCGATGGTCGACGTCAATCTCCTCAGCGGAGCGGAGTCAGGCCGACTTCGGCGACTCATACGTCGGGTGGTCGAGACGGAGGCATTGCGCCGGCGTACGGCTACTTCAAATTTTTGCCGGACAAGATCGCTGTGCCGAAGCCGCTCGAAGGACGCCACGACTTAATCACATGGATAGAATCCATCGAGCCTTAGCTGGAGATCGCCGGATTGAAGAAGTTCGTCGACGGCAATGTGGAGACGCCGGACGAAGACGACTCTGAACTCTGGGCGGAATTTCACGCTGCTCATCTTCTGACCTTCATGGTCATTTCGAGGTGTTGTTCGCCGCTGGTGCAGGTCGCATTGAAGTCGTGCCGACGTCGAGTGGACGCCGGCTACCAAGCGTGGCAGTACATCATGCGCACCTACGATCTCTACATCAGCCAACTGGAGAAGAAATTGACTAACATTCGTATGGGGGAGCAGGAATCGGCGACCGAGTACTGCAATCGAGCGCGGCGAGTGTTGGCCGATCTGCGGATGGCCGGCGTCAAATACTCGGTGGCGTCTTATGTCACGCATGTCATCAGTGGCCTCCCTTTGGGCTTCAATCTGATGCGCCGGATGCTGACAATCCCTGGCACGCGCGAGACTCTGAACTAGGACTCGCTTTCGAGCCACATCATCCAGGACGAGTTCATGCAAGAGTCTGAGCGGTCCACGGAGCTCTTTCCGCAGGCCAACTACGCCGCTCCGACGAAGCAGGGTTGTCAGACGGGGCAGCGTGGGAAGTCGAACGGAGGCGGAGGCGGTGGCGGAAAGTCGTCGAACACGAAGTCGTCGGAGGGCGCCGACAGCGGGAAGTCTGCGAAAGGCAATGATCGCGGTAGCAGTGGTTCGCGTCGAGGAGGACGCTGCTGCTACATTTGCGGAGACCCCGACCATCTCTCGTACGACTGCCCTGCCCGCGATGAGTCCGACTACGATCAGAGAGGAAGCTGCGGAAATTCTGAAAACGCCCGTCGATCAGAGGACGGGAAGTCTGACAGCGGACGTCGTCGTCGAGACAACCAGCCACGCAAGGAGAAGCCTGGGTCGTCAAAAACGCCGTCGACATCAAAGGCCGGTACCTCGAGCGGCAAGGAAGCCTCTTGTTTGATGGTTGGCGTGGTCGAGTCAACTATTTCGCTGGCGTCGGAGGCTGGAGAAGACTTCCAGGCGGTCACTGCAGCCGTGCAGGCGAATCCGGCCGTGGTGCTCCTCGACAGCGGCTACTCTCATCATTTGATGGGAACGCGAGAGGCCTTCGTCGACATGAAGCCAGGAGGCGAAATCCGTCACGTGCGCGGCTTCAACGGGGCGCTTCAGAACGTCGAAGTCTGTGGCACAGTTGCTCTGAAAGGGGAGGCCGGGAAGCCAATTCTCATCCCCGACGTGTTGTACGTCCCTGGAGTGCACGCGAACCTGCTGTCGGCTGGTCAGCTGAATGACAACGGCGTGAAGCTGCAGGACGAGGGTGACGAGATGCTAGTCGTTTCCGCTGCAGGAGATGTGCTCGGTCGAGCACGCTACACCGGCCGAGTCCTCTGCACCGACCTCTGCCCCTTCTCCTCGAAATCGACGATACCTTCGACGGAGGCAGTTGCTCTTCGGACGATCGCCTCGGCGACGAAGTCAACGCCGGACAGGTGGCACGCGAGGCTCGCGCACGTCGGCATCGACACGATTAAGAGTTCGGCGAAGCATGAAGTTGCCGTCGGATTGGACATCAAGCAATCGACTGGATCCGATCTGCCGTGTGCCTCCTGCGTCAGCGGCAAGCTGGCACGGCATACTTTCCCAGAGAAGGGCTCGGATGCTGAAAACGCTCTTGACGTCATCCACATTGACCTCTGCGGCCCCTTCCGTGTGGCTGCCGCGGATAGGAGCCTCTACTTCCTCCTCCTCAAGGACCGAAAGACTCGCTTTGTGTGGGTCTGTCCGAGGTCAGCCGAATTCGCGCGACTGCGAAACTCTGCGAAGGCATGCAAAATTCGCTCAGGAGGTTTTAGCGAAATTCAACTTGCGGAACGACATCACGTGCTCGACGGTGGACATCTGACCAAACCGTCGGAACATTCTCTACCTGGCACCTGCGCAATGTCTCTGACGGTGCAACCGTCTACCTGCACCTACTCGGCAGGTGTGCACCTGCGCGCAGATATTCACCTGCGAATGCAGCGCTGGCAGGCTGCCCTGCTGCAGCGCTGGCATGTCGCCCTTCTGCTACGCTGGCAGGCCACCCTGTTTCAGCGTGGGGAACCGCTCTGATGCTGCGCTGGCAGTTCGTCTTGCAGAATGCTTGCTAGGGGTTGCAATGCCATTCTAGTCCTATCGACATGCATGCTGTTAAAGTTTAGAAGAAAGAAGAGGGATGCACTAGCAAGAATGGGGATACAAATAGCAAAACCTTAGAAGAGTTGTACTCGCTATAGAGCACCCCACTACAGGCTAGAGCATAATATTCTGACACACCCCCATAGCCAAAGTGGGGTGTAATCAGCAGAGCAAGCAAAAGAAAACAAGCTCAGGGTGGATCACAATGTCACCACACATTCTGAGCACAAGTACAAGAGGTAGCAGTTTTATAGTTAACAAATGTAAGCAAAGCTAGAGGCTATCACAGAGGGCAAGTGAAGAGGAGGAGAGACTGTGGGGGAGAGAAGATGGGAGGCGACTGCTGACGCTGCAGACACACAGACGAGCTGCTGGCTCAGTGGCTACCGGAACAGCGCTCCGGACTACTGGGGTAACTGGCCCCGCGGCTAAAAGTAGCGGCAGACGAGCAACGGACCCACGGGCGACTGGCGACTATCGGAGATTGTAGCCTCCGGACTGCTGCTGCTGCTGACGACACGACGACCGCCTCCATTCAACCTCCCCCAACTGTCCCACCCCCATTTCACACACCCCCTGTTCAAACCCTAGCTCTACTCACACTCCACCCCCCTAGCACCACTCCGTACACTCCCACACATCCACCCCCCTCAGCGACAGCTGCAGCAGTGGGAGACGAAGGAGGAGGAGGAGCAGGCGACGCCACACACCCGCCACCCCCCAACCGCCACCCCCCAACCGCCACCCCCCAAACCCTAAAAACAGGGTAGGGAGGTAGGGGGGGGGGGGCAACGCGCGGCCCCCTGTAGACGCGACGGGGCAGCAGGGCCGCGCGACGGGGCAGCAGGGGCCGCGCGCGGCTCCCCTAGGCGGCGCGACGGGGCTGCAGGGGCCGCGCGACGGGGCGACGTGCGGGTCCCCGTCGCCCGTCGCAGCGCCTCCCGGGGGCGACGCGGCGAGTGACGGGGCAGAAACCCGTCGCGCGCCTCGGGGCGCACGGCGGGCAGAAAACCGCCGCGCGCCTCGGGGCGCACGGCGGGCAGAAAACCGCCGCGCGCCTCGGGGCGCACGGCGGGCAGAAAACCGCCGCGCGCCTCGGGGCGCACGGCGGGAAGAAAAACTGCCGCACGCCACAGGGCGTGCGGCACAGAGAGTAGCAGTAGCAGTTGCAGCGGAAGCAACAAGGTGGTGAGCCCACCCACAGGATCGATCCAAGGGGATCGACCTGCTCTGATAGCATGTTAAAGTTTAAAAGGAAGAAGGAGGAGGATTGCACTAGCAAGAATGGGGATACAAATAGCAAAACCCTAGAAGAGTTGTACTCGCTATAGAGCACCCCACTACAGGCTAGAGCATAATATTCTGACACATGCCTCATTGTGTACTCTAATTCTCAATTCTCAATGTTCTTTTCAATTTCTTAGTGGAAACTCTTGCCAAATTTCTCTGTGAACACAGCAAGTAGTAAGAACGCTACTAGAGCACTACGATCACCCGCACAACCCCGTGCCCTCCTCCGTAGTCCACTCCCGTTGTAGGGTGACTCTCCGCTATAGCGACATTCGTGGCTACGGCTCGCACCGTGGCGTGTTCAGTTGTCCCTTGAGTACGGTGTCCCCAGTTGCTGTAGGGCCTCGGCATTGGTCATCGCAGCAGATTCAGCTTCTCCGCCATCGCCATGATGTTGTTGAAGTTGGTGACGCCGCAGAGCAAGATGTTTTGTGCTATTTCGGGCTTTAGGCACCAACGTAGCAATCTACGCGTTCGGATCATGCATGTACCGTAATTACCTGGGTAATGGACCCCCCAAAATTATAGACCCCCAGGTCGTTAAATGGGGGGGGGGGGGGGGGGTCGAATGCTATATGCACTTTCGTAATAAACCCCCTTTTCATAAATGTGTCCCAGACTTGACACCACTAACTGTAGAGTGCTTGTTTTGGGTCAAACTCTGGTGAGGAACTGGTCAATGTGAGTTGATTGGAGCCAATTGACCATGCGTCAGACGCACGTCTGTCGCGTGTCAGGCGGTCAAAATTTCGCTCAGGCATTATGAAAGTGGTGGCCTTTGATCCTATAACACAAGGGTATTTGACATGACTTCGAAAAAAAATGCACATAGGGTTGCATTTACACCCAGCTAATAGCCCCAACCCTTTTTTGTTTTTTTTTTTCCGGGTTAGGATTAAACCCCCGGGTCTATTACCCGGGTAAATACGGTATCCCACTTGCTCACACAGCGCATATCTACTCGTGTAGTCATGGACCGATCGAAGGTGTCACCAAGTACGCAGCTTCTGACGCGCCGAAATCGAAGCCACGATCAGCTCAAGTCTCCCGCGTAGACATGCACACCACGCATCCCACATGCGGTACTGGGTCACTTCACAACACGATGGCGCCCAAGGAATCGTAGGTCAGGACGATCCCCCCCTTGCGGTAGTGGCTTGTGATAGTTTGAGTGGCGATGACATGCCATCAATCCATGGGGGGTCCTCGCAGCAACAACGAATCTTCACCACATCCGACGTGACGTAGATCGCGTAAAAAACGCGTTCATCGTGAAGATCCATGATGTAGTCCATGGAGGGCGCTGCGCCTTGAGTGGCATGCGTGACGCAATCGCAGAGTCATCGGGTTCCATCGTAATATGGTGTTCCCCACGCGACGACTCAATTGAAGTTGTTCCCTTGGGGTGTGTCGTACCGTGTACGTCGCATGCTTCACGTGCGACGCCATCACTTGCAGCAATCGAGCGTTGTCCCACGATCTCATGTCGAGACGGCGTTGTTGGTACTCGTGGTGCTTGTGCATGTGCAAGGTTTTATGCGCGCTGGAGGGACTCTCGTTCCGCCTTGAGGGTGGCGATTTCCAGCGAGTTATCGTTCAATTATTGCATCAATTTATTCAGGCGCTCCTGCGTGAGTTCCGGTGAGATCAATTTGATCCGCCATTCTGATTGGCGTCGGCTTTGCCTAGTGGATAGAAGTAGTCGTTGTTATACGTGCTTACGAGAGAGCACAAGGACGGCTCTAGTGTGGCGTGAGGCGTCTGCTCCTTCGAGTGAGAATCATTTGTTTGAGAGGAGTTGGAAACCGAAAATGCGTGGTCCAGAAAGGAACGAGGCTGTGATTATAGGTGTTACGAGTGCAGTAAAATGAGTGAAGCGAGGATTGCACTAAGGGGTCAAAAGGTAGCAAGTGTGAGCAAAGGCATAAGCGAACACTTTACAACAAAATATGCAAACGATGACGTGGCGATGCGAGCTAGGCCGTGCTGTTCTGGCAGCGAGGCTCTGACTATTCACAAGACGTAGGCCGACTCGGCCTTGTACAACTGTGTGTGGTTTGACAAAACTAGCGCGCAAGGTGGCGAACACTACTAATCAGTAACGAGCGAAAAAACGGTCGAGCCCGTAAATAATGATGTACGTGATGAAGTAAGATGTGCAGTAAGGAATTTGAAAATCTCCTTAGATACGTGCTTCAACACATAATATTAATTCATTGTAGTAGAACGAACGCACTATGCACAACAAGCACAACTTCTACAGTACATGTTGTGTTCCCTCGAGGAAATTCCTCCTTGACATCATGGCCCCGTTCGCCAGCACTTTTGAGGCAGAATCAGGGATGTCAGCAACGTCTTACTGATGCCGTCGACTAGGGTTTAAGGCATGTCAGCCCCCAAAATTCCAACGGAGCCTACGATTCCGTCCGAGCCAAACGGAATCATTTGGGCCTGTCTAACACCCCCCAATTTAAACGAAATCAAGGACGTAGGAAACAACATCGCACATTCGTAAGTGTTTTGCCCGATGCCATTCCACGGTTATTCCCCCCCCCCCTTCGTGGAATTGCAAAAGGATGGCATTGGCATTAGTGTTCAGTTACGGGGATAGCGTTGCAATTGGAAAGTGGGAAGGGCGGCTCTCGATTCCGTTGCAGGCCTTCCCCTTTCTAGTCAGAAGTTGCTGAAACACCCAAACCTGTTCGGATGGTTCCGCACCCATTTTGAGATTTCAAGGCCATCCTGACGTCGTCAAACTGGGAAAGGTTTGGCGAACGGGGCCCATATCAAGTAGGCTTTTGATTCCGCCCTCAGAATCCGCCAGCATGTTTCCGAAGGCTAAATTATGGGCGGCAGACGTCTGGGCTGCACCTTCACGACGGGATGGCATGGCCTGCGAAACAGGCCACTTTGGAGATGGAATCGAGAAGGGAGAACAAACCTTGCGCCTTCCTGCTCTGGCAACTGGCAAACCCAAGCCCATCCCTTCTGCGCCCAGCCCAAACTGTGGAATGACGAGGGGATGGCATTGGGATTGGGTAGGGCGTAAAACCTAACATTGCTCTAGAAATTGGACAAACCCCGCTGGCAGATTGGGAATTTGTGCTCGTGCTTGGGCAAATTAAGCATACGCGTGGGTTTTTTTTTTTTTTTTTTTTTTTTTTTTTTTTTTTTTTTTTTTTTTTTTTTTTTTTTTTTTACAGTTTTTCACCTAACGCAGCACACAGTGAAAAAAATAATTGCGCCAACATGGCCATGCAATTTTGCACTACGGGGACCTCTCCTTCCTTTAGCATCCGAGCACATTTTTGGATACACCCTGTTTCTCGACGTTTGGCTACAGTGTTTGAATTTTCCGGGTTGGTGCTAGTAACCGGGAAAATGCCCACCAGTCAAACAACAAACAGCAGTTTATAAGAGAACAATCGCTATTACGTACGGAGTGCGGCAAATTGTGCTTCTATGCTATGTTTTAGGACCGTTTTGGACGCGTTGGTGTTATACAAACCGTGCTGTTCATACAGCCGAAGTGCATGTAGCGCGAAACATGGTGTAGGCGCGAGGGGATTTGCCGGCGAGGATTGTTCTTCCCATGTTCTTGCCGAGCCCTCGCCTAGCCCGAGCATACAGGGGAGTGGAACTTGGTAGTTGGAATAGGAATATATTATGATCGTAATCAGTTACATACAAAACCATAGAATACATGAGAATACGGATAAGCAAGCCAACGACCGTTTGGCGTACGTGTGGAACTTGGAAGCTTGCGCTTGCGCAACACAGCAGCCAATGGCTGCTGATTGGATGGGCGCAGCTTGCGAGGCTGGGATCAAGGGGGGAGTACACATGATGCTCAACCCCTGCGCCCGAATTTGCCGTGCACCTGATGGAAAGTTTGCACTCGAGCTTTTTGCGCCAGCCAGTTGCACCCACTTTACAAGCCCCCCGAGCAAGTTGCCGTGATTATGAACCAATACTAACCACAGAAACCGAAGTCAAACTGTCAACGGGTGCGAATTGACGAAACCTTGAGAAATGCAAGAATCACTTAAACGCCCAAAGAGTAAGGCAACAGTGGTCTCCTCAAACGAGCATCACATGTAGGTTCGGGGGGTGGCCGCGGGGTAGCAGGGGGGGAGGGAGGGAGGGATTGAGGGATGTGGGGGGAAGGGATGGAATGATGGGGGCAGCGCAACTTTCAAAATCCGACGAATCTGTGAGTGTAGCCATCCTTTCGAGATCGAAGGGAACCGCACTTTACGAATTACTGCTCCTTCACTGATCACTCCCCCTGTAACTGATCACTGCTTCTTGCTTCCTTCCGTTCCGTCAACTTAAGTGCTCCCCCGTGCTGTCAGCTGCCTCCCTCCTTCAGTTGTGTTGCTCACGTTCCGTTCCCTTTCGTCCCTTCCCAACCAACCAACCCAATCCAACTCCCGTTCTGTCCCTCAACTTCTCTCCTCTGCTTCCCTCTTGTGCTTCCGTCCTGGTGCTTCTTCATTGTCTTGGGATTTTTTTCTGTACACCGCAGCATAGCACGCACACTTAGCACACCAACTCAGCACATTTTTCAGAACCTCACTTGCTGCATGGCCTGCGCTGTCAGATTTGCATGTGACTTGAAGGGAAGCATACGGCATTCGTCAAGGGACGTGCTGACTCAGCGTTGCTGATGCTTGTGGTTATGGAGCGTAAGAAGCTGTCAAAATACAATTGCATGTCTGTAGGCCCATATAGGGTACAACACTTCTAAGGTTGCCTACTTGTGTTGCTCCCAAACCCTAATGCAACCATTTCCTGTTTCCTGATTCTGACATGGTAGTAGAGTAGGTACGTTCCTTAGGGCCCACCAAACGTTCCGCCCTGCCCGGACTTGAAACTTTTTTTTCCTGCCCTGCTGCCTAGCGCCAGCGTGCGCCTTACTGCCCTGCCCGCGCCGCCCAGCTGCCCTGCTACTGAGCGCCCTGCTGCCCTGCCTGAGCGCCGCCCTGCCCGCGCGCGCTCTGCCTGCAGCTGCGCCGCCCTGCATGCCCACGCGCTCTGCACGCGCACCCTGCTGCCCACAGCGCCAGTGCGCCCTGCTGCCCAGCACGCCAGCGCGCCCCGCTGCCCAGCGCGCCAGCGCGCCCCGCTGCCCGACGCGTCAGCGCGCCCCGCTGCCCAGCGCGCCCCGCTGCCCAAGGCGCCAGCGCGCCCCGCTGCCCAGCGCGCCAGCGCGCCCCGCTGCCCAGCGCGCCAGCGCGCCCCGCTGCCCAGCGCGCCAGCGCGCCCCGCTGCCCAGCGCGCCAGCGCGCCCCGCTGCCCAGCGCGCCAGCGCGCCCCGCTGCCCAGCGCGCCAGCGCGCCCCGCTGCCCAGCGCGCCAGCGCGCCCCGCTCCCCAGCGCGCCAGCGCGCCCCGCTGCCCAGCGCGCCAGCGCGCCCCGCTGCCCAGCGCGCCAGCGCGCCCCGCTGCCCAGCGCCAAGCGCGCCCTGCTGCCCAGCGCCAAGCGCGCCCTGCTAAACCAAAAAAAAAAAAAAAAAACAAAAAACAAAAACAAAAAAAAAAAAAAAAACCCTCGGTGCTGCTGCCCTAGGAGCTACTGCCCTATGTGCTACCGCCTGCTGCTGCCGCCCTAGGTGCTGCTGCCACCCGTGTGCTACTACTGCTACGCAGCTGCTGCTACTAGCTGCCACTGCCTGCCATGGCCACTACCACTGTCCTACGTCAGCGGCAGCCGAGTGTGCAGGAGTCTCTCTCGCCGAAGTAGCTTCGCGAGTGGGCTATCTGGTGGGGCAGCCCCGGTGGCGGAGCTAGCCGTGCTAGGGCTGGAGGTGCTGGTGCTGGCGGTCCTCTTACTCGTCGGCGGGAGCCGCTCTCGTCGCAGCAGCTTCGCAAGAGGGCTGTCCGGTGGGGCAGCCCCGGTGGCGGAGCCTGGTGTGCTACTAATGGAGGTCCTTGTGAGTCTACTCTTGCTGGTAGTGCCGCTGGTAGACGCCGAGGTTCTGGGGGTGGACAGCAGCAGCAGCAGCAGCGTCCGCCGGAGACTCTCTCCTCGCAGAAGCTTCATGAGTGGGCTGTCCGGTGGGGCATCCCCGATGGCGGAGCTTGGGGTACTAGTGCTGGGGGTGGAGAGGCACCTGGTGGCGTAGAGGCTGCTAGTCTTGGTGCTTTTGACTCGGCTAGCACAGGTGCAGAGCCTGAGGAGGCCTTGCACACTTTTACTCTTGGCTCAGGCGCGTCTCGTTGCTTCTTCCGCGACAGCACCACAGTCACACCGCTCACAGTCCCTGTCCCTGTCACACTGGCCGACCCCTCTGGGGGCCCGGTAGTCGCGCGTGGCGCCGCTGTTCTCCCTTGTCCGTCGGCCCCTTCCGGCCTCCTCACAGGTCTCCACCTCCCCTCGTTCACTAAGAACCTGGTGGCTACCTCTGTCCTCCATGACCAGTGGGTCACTGTCACCTAGCCTGGAGGCGAGCTAGTGGCAATCTGTACGGACTCGCGCACTGGTGAGCACCTCGCCATGTTCACTCGGAGGCCTGGGTCTGGCCTGTACACACTGTCCACTGAGTCTGCACTGGTAGCTGAGTCAGGTCAGGTAGCTGCGTCGGTTGAGGTTGCCTCGTCTTGTTCGTGTCGTCTCCTCACGCACCAGGCTCTCCTCTGGCACCACCGTCTTGGCCACCCCTCCTTGCCACGCCAGCGTGGCATGCACTCCCGTCTCCTTGTGTCTGGTCTCCCCAGGTCCCTGCCCCTGCTCCCGAGGTCGCTTGCACCGCCCTGCCTTCCCTGCGTCGAGGGGCGGCAGCGCACCACTCCTCACTCCTCCTCGTTTCCTCCTACCACTGCTCCTTTGCGAACCCTGCACATGGACGTGTGGGGCCCCGCCCGCGTCACTGGACAGGGTGGCGAGCGCTACTTTTTGCTGGTAGTCGACGGCTACACGCGCTACACCACGGTCTTCCCCTTGCAGAGCAAGGCGAATGTCCGTGGTGTCTTGATCCTCTGGATCCGCGCTGTTTGTCTCCAGCTTCGCGCTCGGTTCCGTCAGGACCTCCCTGTCCTGCGGCTGCACTCTGACCGAGGTGGTGAGTTTTGCTCTCACCTCCTTGAGGACTTCTGTGGTGTTGAGGGCATCCGCCAGACGTACACGCTTCCGGCCTCTCCACAGCAGAATGGGATTGCCAAGCGCCGCATTGGTCTTGTCATGGAGGTTGCTCGCACCTCCATGATCCATGCGGCTGCTCCCCATTTTCTGTGGTCATTTGCGGTCCGATACGCCGCTGAGCAGCTCAACCTATGGCCCCGTGTCTCCCACCCGGAGACCTCCCCCACTTTGCGCTGGACGGGCGAGGTTGGTGATGCGTCGGCGTTTCGGGTCTGGGGTTCCCTCTCTCTTGTCTGCGATTTGCCTGCTGGCAAGCTCTCTCCACGCACTCTTCGGTGCGTGTTCCTTGGCTTTCCCACTGACGCACCGCCCTGGCAGTTTTACCACCCGTGCTCTCGTCGTGTGCTGTCCTCCCAGGACGTCACCTTTGACGAGTCCGTCTGCTTCTACCGTCTTCACCCCCACCGCAGTTCCCCGGTACCCCTCCCGCATCTCACCCTGGTGGACGACCCCCCCCCCCCCTCGGTAGCCCCCCTCCCTCCTCACGGTCCCGCTCCCTCAGGTGTGTCTCAGGTAGACCCACCCCCCTTGGTTGAGCCTTTGGAGGTCTCCTCAGACACCTCTAGCCCAGCTGAGGGGGGTGACCCGACTCCTGCTGCTACAGTGACCCCTCGCTGCTCTGCACGCTTGGGTGTCCCTCCTGGGTTTCCGCCTCGACCGTCTTCACCACCGCTGCAGCCTGTCGCTGTGGACTCTGGTGCTGCAGGAGGTGGTACCACTGGGGGTGCTGGTTCTGGGGGTGTTGAGTGTCCTCTGGGTACAGGAGGTACTGGAGGTACTGGTGCTGATGGTCCTGCTACGAGTCGACAGGAGGCTCTCTCGCCGGAGCGGCTGCGCGAGTGGGCTGTCCAGTGGGGCAGCCCTGGTGGTGGAGCTAGCCGTCTTAGAGCTGGAGGTGCTGGGACTGCTGGAGCTGGAGGTGCTGGCGCTGCTGGAGCTGGAGGTTCTGCTACTGGTGGTACTGTGGTTGCTCGTACTGGTGGCACTGGTGCACGTCGGCGGGCGACTCTCTCGCCGGAGCGGCTTCACGAGTGGGCTGTACAGTGGGGCAGCCCTGGTGGTGGAGCTAGCCCTGCTCGCTCTCCTAGAGCTGGAGGTACTGGAGGTGCTGCTGCTGTGGGTGCCGCTGCGGGTAGTCCTGGCGCACGTGGCCAGGCGTCTCTCTCGCCGGAGCGGCTTCGCGAGTGGGCTGTCCGTTGGGGCAGTCCTGGTGGTGGCGCTGGACGTGCTGGAGCTGCAGGTTCTGGAGGTGCTAGCCCTAGAGGTGCTAGTGCTGGAGTTCCTGGTACTGGAGGTACAGGTGCTGCTGGAGGTGCTGGAGGTTCAGGTTCTGGAGGTGCTAGCCCTGGAGGTGCTGGTGCTGGTGTTCCTGGCACTGGAGGCACAGGTACTGCTGGAGGTGCTGGAGGTACTGGCACTGGAGGTACTACTGGAGGTGCTGTTGGAGGTACTGGAGTTAGTGGTGCTAGTCGGCAGGAGTCGCTCTCGCCGCTGCAGCTTTGCGAGTGGGCTGTTCGTTGGGGCAGTCCCGGTGGTGGAGATGGGGGCACTGGTTCTGGGGGTGCTGTTGCTACTGGAGCTGGAGGCACTGGTTCTAGGGGTGCTGTTGCTCCTGGAGCGGGAGGTTCTAGGGGTGCAACTACTCAGCCGCAACCGTCTGCGCTTCGTCGCCTTCTCCGTCTCCCGCCTGCTGCTACTGAGTTCCCGGTTCCTGGTTCTACTCCTCCGTTACTGTTCCCACCGACTGACCAGTCTCACCCACAGCTACTGCCTGGCTCCCCGCAACCTGCTCCTGCTCCTCACACTGAGGTCACTGATGTCACTGCGTCACTGACTGCGCGTCGTGAGCGTGAGAATCGTGCTTCCACTCCTGAGCGTCGTGAGCCTGAGACTCGTGCTTCCAAACCTGTTCGCGGTCGTCGTGTTGTCCATCCTCGTGCTCCCGCTGTGCCAGGCACTCACCGTATGGCACTTCGTCCTTCCTCTTTTCCACAACGTGTTGTCCTGCCTTCTCCTCCTGCGTCTTCTCTTCCGCACGTTCCTGACCCTGAGTCAGACCTTGTCCGTGCTGCCAGTCCGATTGTCACTCATCTCCTTGCCACTGTTGTGACTGACCCTTCCTTTGAGTCTGCTGTTGCGTCTGCCTTAGTTACTGAGCTTGTCGACTTTGCCGCTTTGTGTTGCCTTGACTACGCTGCGAGTCTTGTTTTTGACTCTTCCTGTCTTCCGTCCGTCAGGGGTGAGCTTGCCCTTGGCTGTGACGTCCTTAAGGATAGGCAGTTTGAGCTTGAGTGCCTCGCGGGTGCTGCACCGCATCTCACGTCCTCGCTACTTTGCCCTGAGGGAGACCCGGATGCACCAGACATCCCGACCCCACGCACTTACGCAGAGGCGATCTCGGGTCCGTAATCCTCTCAGTGGCAGATAGCCATGGACGCAAAGATGGCTTCCTGGAAGTCCACAGGCACCTACGTCGACGAGGTTCCCCCACCTAGGGCGAACATAGTTGATGGCATGTGGATTTTCAGGGTGAAGCGGCCGCCGGGTTCTTCACCTGCCTTCAAAGCGCGTTACGTTGCTCGAGGCTTCAGTCAGCGTGACGGGGTCGACTTCTTTCAGACCTTCTCCCCCACCCCGAAGATGACCACTCTTCGGGTGCTACTGCACGTTGCAGCACAGCGCGACTACGAGCTGCACTCCCTCGACTTCTCGACAACCTTCTTGCAGGGTAGCCTTCACGAGGCTATCTGGTTGCGCCGTCCACGTGGCTTCACTGGGTCGTTTCCTGAGGGTACCCAGTGGAGTCTTCGGCGACCACTCTACGGCCTCCGACAGGCACCCCGCGAGTGGCACGACACAATGAGGACTACACTTGCGGCTCTTGGCTTCGCTCCCTCGACTGCTGACCCTTCGCTGTTTCTGCGCACAGACACTTCTCTGCCGCCGTTCTACGTTCTTGTGTACGTTGACGACTTGGTTTTTGCTACTGCTGACACTAAGGCTCTGGCCTTGGTGAAGGCGGAGCTGCAGGAGAGACACACTTGCACTGACCTGGGTGAGCTGCGGAGCTACCTTGGCTTGCAGATCACCCGGGACAGAGCACGCCGCACCATCACCCTCACTCAGTCACACATGGTGCACCAGGTCCTTCAGCGCTTCAACTTCACGTGGTCCTCGCCACAGCCCACTCCGCTGTCTACCGGCCACTCGCTCTCAGCTCCACCTTCGGACGAGTCCGTAGAGCCGAGTGGTCCGTACCCAGAGTTTGTGGGTTGCCTCATGTACCTGATGACATGCACATGACCTGACCTCGCGTACCCTCTCAGCCTCCTGGCTCGCTACGTGGCTCCCGGTAGACATCGAAAGATGCACTGGGATGCTGCGAAGAGGGTATTGCGTTTCTTGTGCAGCACATCGGGCAAGGGGCTCGTGCTTGGAGGACGGGGTTCAGTTGTTCTCACCGGTCACTCAGACGCTTCTTGGGCTGACGACCAGACGACTCACCGGTCGACACAGGGGTACAGTTTCAGCCTCGGCACTGGTTCTGTCTGGTGGAGGTCCACTCGCTCTTCTTCTGTACTTAGTTCCAGCTGTGAGGCCGAGATCTACGCTGGGGCTCTGGCTGCACAGGAGCTCCGGTGGCTGACCTACCTGCTGACCGACTTGGGTGAGCAGCCTCGTTCTCCTCCAGTTCTGTACGTCGACAACAAGGACCAGAGACTAGAGCACATAACGAAGCACATTGCTCTCCGTTACTTCCTCACGCGAGAGCTGCAGCAGCGTGGTCAGCTTCATCTTGCTTACGTGGCCACTCGGGCCAACGTTGCTGATGTTTTCACCAAGACCCTTGGGTCTAGTGATCATCAGCGTTTCTGCACTGCTCTTGGGCTTGTGCCCACTCTGCCTCACTTGCTTGTCTCTTGATCTTGCTCTTGTTGTACACTTATATATATGAGTATACCTGCATGCTTACACTCTGCATGTGAGCTGGCCTTGTGGCCGCTTGCTTGTGCTAAGAATGCGTGGTGATCTTGAGATCCACCCTGAGCTTTGCTTTGCTATGTTCTCTTGCTTGACTGTCCTTGTGACCGTTTGTTGTGTTTGCTATCCCTCACTTTGCCTATGGAGGTGTGTCAAAATACAATTGCATGTCTGTAGGCTGTAGTGGGGTAGCCCATATAGGGTACAACACTTCTAGGGTTGCCTACTTGTATTGCTCCCAAACCCTAATGCAACCATTTCCTGTTTACTGATTCTGACAGAAACGCCTTTACTGCGGCAAACGAAACCTATGGCTGAGAGACACAGTGAAGCTACGCGGAGAGACGAGGAGTCCTCCTGAACCGTATACCTAATTCAAACTCGAGTCGAGTCGTTTCCAATGAAAATGCAATGGCTCCTCGGTTCTCACCCACTGAAGCACAAGTCATCGCCTGTTCACGCACTGCTTTCCCCGCCTACGATAACCCTCGGGAGGTGTCAAAATACAATTCTACTTGCTAGGCTATAGTGGGTTACTCAGTACGGGGTACAACCCCAATTAGGGTTAGCCTATACAAACCTGTACTGCCCTGTTTCTAGTCATTCCTGCACAGTTGATTCTGACATGGTATTCAGAGCAGGAAACCTGTTAGGTTTTTAGGGCCCACCGATCGTTCCGCTAGTTCCTGCCCGAAGTGCCCTTGCGCTGTCCGGCCCTCTTGCACAGTGTCACGCTGCCCTGCAGCTACTCGCACTGCCTACCCTAGCGCGCTGCCCTGCTGTCACGCGCGCCCCTGCTGCTCGCGAGCAGCTCCTGCCCCGTGCGCCCCTGCTGCCCGCGAGCAGCCCCTGCCCCGCGCGCCACTGCTGCCCGCGAGCAGCCCCTGCCCCGAGCGCCCTTGCTGCCCGCGTGCAGCCCCTGCCCCGCGCGCCACTGCTGCCCGCGAGCAGCCCCTGACCCGAGCGCCCCTGCTGCCCGCGAGCAGCCCCTACCCTGCTCGCCCCTTCTGCCCGCGAGCAGCCCCGCAGCCCTAAACGCGCCCCGCAGCCCTAAACGCGCCAGCGCGTCCCGCTGCTAAACGCGCCAGCGTGCCCCGCAGCCCAGCACGCCAGCGCACCCCGCTGCTAAGCACGCCAGCGCGCCCCGCAGCCTAGCGCGCCAGTGCGCCCCGCAACCCAGTGCGCCAGCGCGCCCCGCTGCTAAGCGCGCCAGCGCGCCCCGCAGCCCAGCGTGCCAGCGCGCCCCGCAGCCCAGCACGCCAGCGCGCCCCACTGCGAAGCGCGCCAGCGCGCCCCGCTGCCAAGCGCGCCAGCGCGCCCCGCAACCCTAAATAATGTCAGAATGTTATAATTGTCTAGTCCGCAGTGGGGTACTCTATAGTGAGTACAACCCAAATTAGGGTTTGCTATATGTACTGCCCTGCTTACTAGTGAAGCCCTCTTTGTCTGTTCTATCGTTCTACTGCTGATTCTGACATGCTATCAGAGCAATTACGCTCCTTGCCTGTGGGCCCACCGTTAGCTTCCGCTGCTATCCTGTCTGTCGCGCGCCCCGTGGCGCGCGACGTTTTTTCTTCCCGCCACGCGCTCGGGGCGCATGGCGGTTTTCTGCCCGCCGCGCGCTCGGGGCGCGCGGCGGTTTTCTGTCTGCCGTGCGCCCCGAGGCGCGTGGCGGTTTGCTGCCTCATGCGTCACCCCGGGGACCCGCGCGTCCCCCTCCGTCGACCGTCGCGCCGCCCCCGGGGACCCGCGCATCCCTCCCTGTCGACCCGCGCGCTGCCCCTGTCGACCCGCGAGTCGCCCCCGGGAACCTGCGCGCGCTGCCCCGTCGCCCGTCGCGGCGCCCTGGGGGGCCGCGCGACGCCCTTCCCGTCGCCCGTCGCGGCGCCCAGGGGGCCAGCGCGGCGCCCAGGGGGCCAGCGCGTCGCCCCCCCCTTCCCGTCGCCCGTCGCGGCGCCCTGAGGGGCCGCGCGTCGCCCCTCCCGTCGCCCGTCGCGGTGCCCTGGGGGGCCGCGCGTCGCCCCTCCTGTCGCCCGTCGCGGCGCCCAGGGGGCCCGCGCGTCGCCCCCTCCCGTCGCTCGTCGAGGCGCTCTGGGGGCCCGCGTGCCGCCCCGCTTCCGCTCACACGCCACCCCACCTGCTGCCCGCGTTTCTGCCCTGCGTTGGAGGGTATGGGGGTGGTGGGTATGCGGATTGTGGGTGTGTGAGCCGTCCCCTGCTCCTCCTCCTCCTCCGTCTCCCACTGCTGCAGCTGTCGCTGAGGGGGGTGGGTGTGTGGGAGCCGAAGGAGTGGTGCTAGGGGGGTGACGTGGGAGTGGAGCTAAGGGTGGAGCAAGGGGTGTGTGAAAGGGGGGTGGGACAGTTGGGGGAGGTTGAGCGGAGGTTGAGCCGTCGTGTCGCCAGCAGCGCCAATAGTCCGGAGGCTACAATCTCCGGTAGTCGCCAGTCGCCCGTGGGTCAGTTGCTCCAGCCGCTCAGAGTTAGCCGCAGAGCCAGTTACTCCTGTAGTCCGGGCCTTTGCTTCGGTAGCCACTGAGCCAGCCGCTACCGTGTGTCTGCAGCTTCCGTCGTCGCCTCCCATCTCCTCTCCTCTCACATTCCCTCCTCCTCCTCACTTGCCCTCTGAGCTTTGGTTGTCCTTGTGAACCTGCTCTATGACTGCTTGCTGTGCTGATTATACCCCACTTTGACTATGGGGGTGTGTCAGAATGTTATAATTGTCTAGTCTGCAGTGGGGTACTCTATAGTGATTACAACCCAAATTAGGGTTTGCTATATGTACTGCCTTGCTTACTAGTGAAGCCCTCTTTTTCTGTTCTATCTTATTCTGACAAATAATACATACATTAATTTAAAAAAACAAAACAAAACAAAACAAAACAAAACAAAACCCAGCGCGCCCTGCTGCCTTGCGCGCTGCTACTGCACACGCTACTATTGCTGCGCTATGCACTGCTGAGCAGCGCTGCCCAGGCCGAGCTGCGCCGCCCAGCCCGAGCCGCCCTCCTGCTACTAGTGCTGCTGCTGCTGCTCGTGCTACTGCTGCTCCTGGTGGAGGTGTTGCTGGAAGTGCTGGAGGAGCCGCCGCCCAGCCCCACCGAGCCGCCCTGCTGCTACTACAGCTGCTGCTGCTGCTCGTGCTACTGCCGCTGCTGGTGGAGGTGCGGCTGGGAGTACTGGAGGTGCTGCTGGTGCTGGAGGTGCTGGACCTACTACTGACCGTCACTGCCTGTCATGGCCACTATCACGGCATTTGCAGCGGCTAGGGGTGGACAGCAGCGGTCACTGCCTCTCCCGGACGACCCCACCCCTCAGCAGCTTCGTGAGTGGGTTATTCAGCGAGGTAGTCCTGGTGGTGGAGGTTTTGGTTTTATGTGGCCTCAGCGACCTCGCGACCGTGCTTCTCACCGATACGTCCCTGGTCGTGTAGAGGCTGCTGCTCTCGGTTCTAGTGAGTCTGCTGCCGCTCCAGGTACTGGTGAGTCTGCTGCAGCTCTAGGTGCTCGTGAGTCTGCCGACGCTCTAGGTGCTAGTGCGTCTACTGCCACAGGTCCTGCCTCAGCTGAGGCCTTGCACACTTTCACGCTTGACTCAGGCGCGTCACGTTGCTTCTTTCGTGATTGCACCATAGTCACACCACTCGCAGCACCTGTCCCAGTCTCACTGGTTGACCCCACTGGGGGCCCAGTAGTTGCGCGAGCCTCCACTGTCCTCCCGTGTCTGGCAGTCCCCTCCGGGTCTCTCTCAGGTCTCCACCTCCCCGCGTTCTCGACGAACTTATTGAGCAACGCAGTTCTCTAGGATGAATGGGTTGACACCTTCATTCCTGGAGGACAGCGTGTGGCGATTTGTAAGTGCTCACGGACTGGCCGTCACCTTGCTACGTTCACTCGGCAACATGGGTCCGGTCTGTACACCCTAAACACTGTATCTGCACAGGTGGCTGAGTCAGGTCAGGTGGCTGCGTCGAGTCGGGTGTCTGCGTCTGGTCAGCTTGCAGCGTCTTGCTCATGTCGGGTACTCTCTCACCAGACTCTCCTCTGGCACCACCGCCTAGGTCACCCCTCGCTGCCGCGTCTCCGCAGCATGCACTCCCGACTCCTTGTCTCTGGCCTTCCCATGACATTGCCCTCCCTCCCGTGCTCGCCTGCACCGCTGTGCCTTCCCTGCGTTGAGGGGCGGCAGCGCGCCGCTCCTCACTCCTCCGAGTTTCCTCCGACCACTGCTCCTCTGCAGACTCTCCACATGGACGTGTGGGGCCCGGCCCCCGTCGGTGGAACGGACCAAGAGCGCTACTTCCTGCTGGTTGTTGACGACTACACACGCTACACCGCTGTCTTCCCCTTGCGGCGCAAGGCGGACGTCAGCGTTGTTTTGATCCCCTGGATCCGTGCTACTCGTTGCCAGCTGCGCGAGCGGTTTCGTCGGGACTTGCCAGTCCTACGTCTGCACTCTGACAGGGGCGGTGAGTTCTCTTCTTGCCTCCTTGAGGAGTTCTGTCGAGACGAGGGCATCCGCCAGACGTTCACGCTTCCGGCCTCTCCTCAGCAGAATGGGATTGCTGAGCGTTGCATTGGCTTGATCATGGAGGTTGCTCGTACCTCCATGATCCATGCGACTGCTCCCCATATTCTGTGGCCGTTTGCGGTCCGATACGCTGCGCATCAGCTCAACCTCTGGCCCCGTGTCTCTGAGCCAGAGACCTCGCCCACACTCCGGTGGACGGGGAAGGTTGGCGATGCGTCGGTGTTTCGGGTCTGGGGCGCGCTCTCCCTCGTTCGCGATGCCAAAGCGAGCAAGCTCTCCTCTCGCACTCTCCGCTGCGTCTTCCTTGGCTTCCCCACCGACGCCCCGCCGTGGCAGTTCTACCACCCGCGCGCGCGTCAAGTCTTCTCCTCCCAGGACGTCACATTTGACGAGTCTGTCTGTTTCTACAGGCTACACCCGCACGCGTCCCACCCGGTCCCCCTAGCGCCTCTTTTCTTGGTACCAGTCCCCCCCCCGGTAGACCCCCTCCCCCCACAGGGTCCTGCTCTCTCAGGTGTGTCTCAGGTAGACCCACCCCCCTTGGTTGAGCCTTTGGATATCTCTTCTGACTCCTCTGGCCCAGCTGAGGGGGGTGACCCCGCCGCTGACGACACGGCGGCCACTCGCCGCTCTCCACGCTTGGAGACCCCCCCTGGTTTTCCGCCTCGGCCGTCTTCGCCGCCTCCGCAGCCTGCCGCTGTGGACTTGAGCTGAGACTGTTGGTGCTGAGCCTGGGGGTGCTGAGACAAAGGGTGAGGGTTCTGGGGGTGCTGCGACTGGGGGTGCTGCAAATGGGGGTGCTGGTTCTGGGGGTGTTGCGACTGGGGGTGCTGACTCTGGGGGTGCTGCGAGTCCTAGTGGCGGTGGAGCTGTGGGTGACCCTGCTGGAGGTCCGCCTGATCTACTTGAGACGCTCTCGCCGCAGGCGATTCGTGCGTGGATCGTTCGGTGAGGCAGTCCTGGTGGTGGAGGGTACGGTCCTGCTGGTGCTGGAGCTGCTAGTCCTGGAGGTACTGCTGGTGCTGGAGGTGCTGGAGGTACTGCTGGAGGTGCTGGAGGTGCTGCTGGTGCTGGAGGTGCTCGAGGTGCTGCTGGTGCTGGAGGTACTGGAGCTGCTAGTCCTGGAGCTACTGGAGGTGCTGCTGGTGCTGGAGGTGCCGGAGCTACTAGTCCTGGAGGTGCTACTGGTGCTGGAGGTGCTGGACCTACTAGTCCTGGAGGTGCTGGAGCTGCTGGCACTGGAGGTGCTGGTGCTGCTGGTGCTGGAGGTACTGGAGGCGCTGGAGCTGGAGGTACTGGAGGTGCAGGAGCTGCTGGTCCTGGAGGTGCTCGTACTGGAGGTACTGGAGCTGCCGGAGCTGGTGGTGCTGCTGGTGCTGGAGGTGCTGGGGGTAATGGAGCTGCTGGCACTGGAGGTGCTGGTGCTACTGGTGCTGGAGCTGCGAGAGCTGCTGGTCCTGGAGGTGCTCGTACTAGAGGTACTGGAGCTGCCGGAGCTGGTGGTGCTGCTAGTGCTGGAGGTGCTACTGGAGCTGCTGGCACTAGAGGTGCCGGTGCTGCTGGTGCTGGAGGTGCTGGAGCTGGAGGTACTGGAGCTGCTGGAGCTGCTGGTCCTGGAGGTGCTTGTACTAGAGGTGCTGGAGCTGCCGGAGCAGGTGGTGCTGCTGGTGTTGGAGGTGCTGGAGGTGCTACTGGAGTTGCTGGCACTGGAGGTGCTGGAGGTACTGCTGGTGCTGGAGGCGCTGGAGCTGGAGGTACTGGAGGTGCTGGAGCTGCTGGTCCTGGAGGTGCTCGTACTAGAGGTGCTGGAGCTACCGGAGCAGGTGGTGCTGCTGGCACTGGAGGTGCTGGAGGTACTGCTGGTGCTAGAGGTGTTGGCGCTGCCGGAGCTCGTGGTGCTGCTGGTGCTGGAGGTGCTGGAGGTGCTACTAGAGCTGCTGGTGCTGGAGGTGCTAGAGGTGCTGGTGCTGCTGGTGCTGGAGGAGCTCGAGTTGCTGGTACTGCCCCGCGCTGATTGTTTTTGTACCCGCAGCCGCAGTCGTCCCTGCCGCCGCCTGACTCGGTCCTTTGCCAGGTTCTTAGTCTCCCGTCTTCCACTGGCCTCACTCCACCTCTCCTGTGTCCACCGACAGACCAGTCTCAGCCACAGCTACTGCCAGACTCCCTGCTGCCTGCTCATGCTCCTCACACTGAGGTGACTGAGTCCCTGACTGAGCGTCGTGAGCCTGAGACTCGTGCTTCCACACCTGTTCGTGCTCGTCATGTCGCCCGTCCTCGTCCTCCTGCTGTCCCAGGCACTCACGGTATGGCACTTCGTCCTTCCTCTGTTCCACAGCGTGTTGTCCTACTGTCACCTCCTGCGTCTTCTCTTCCTGACATTGCTGACCCTCCGTCTGACCTTGCTCGTGCTTCCAGTCCGGCTGTCACTCGCTTGCTTGCTACAGTTGTGACGGACCCTACGTTCTCGTCTCCTGCTGCGTCTGCCTTAGTCGCTGAGCTAGTTGAATTTGCTGCTGTGCACCGCCTAGACTACCTTGCGAGTCTTGTTTCTGACCCTGACCCTGCCTGTCCTCCGTCCGTCGGGGGTGAGGATGCCCTTGGCTGTGACGTTCTTGAGGACAGACAGGAGGAGCTGGAGTGTCTTGCGGCCGCTGCACCTCATCTTGCGACCATGCTGCTTGCCCCTGAGGGAGACCCGGATGCACTTGACATCCCCACCCCGCGCTCTTACGGAGAGGCGATCTCGGGTGAGTACTCCTCTCAGTGGCAGACAACCATGGGCGCAGAGATGGCTTCATGGAAGTCCACAGGCACCTACGTCGACGAGGTCCCCCCACCTAGGGCGAACATCGTCAGTGGCATGTGGATTTTCAGGGTGAAGCGGCCGCCGGGTTCTCCGCCTGCCTTCAAGGTACGTTATGTTGTTCGAGGCTTCAGTCAGCGTGAGGGGGTCGACTTCTTTCAGACCTTCTCCCCCACCCCGAAGATGACCACTCTTCGGGTGTTGCTACACGTTGCAGCTCAGCGTGACTTCAAGCTGCACTCCCTCGACTTCTCGACAGCTTTCTTGCAGGGTAGCCTGCACGAGGCCATCTGGCTGCGCCGTCCAGAGGGCTTCATTGGGTCGTTTCCTGAGGGTACCCAATGGAGCCTACGGCGACCAGTGTACGGCCTTCGTCAGGCACCTCGCGAGTGGCACGACACACTGAGGACGACACTTGCGGCTCTTGGGTTTGCTCCTTCGTCTGCCGACCCGTCGCTGTTTCTATGCACCGACACTACTCTGCCGCCGTTCTACATCCTCGTGTACGTCGACGACTTGGTTTTTGCTACTTCTGACACTGAGGCACTGGCCCTAGTGAAGGCGGAGCTGCACGAGAGACACACCTGCACTGACATGGGTGAGCTGCGGAGCTATCTTGGCTTGCAGATCACCTGGGACAGAGCACGCCGCACCATCACCCTGACTCAGTCACACATGGTGCACCAGGTCCTTCAGCGCTTCAACTTCACGTGGTCCTCGCCACAGCCCACTCCGCTGTCTACCGGCCACTCGCTCTCAGCTCCACCTTCGGACGAGTCCGTAGAGCCGAGTGGTCCGTACCCAGAGTTTGTGGGTTGCCTCATGTACCTGATGACGTGCACATGACCTGACCTCGCGTACCCTCTGAGCCTCCTGGCTCGCTATGTGGCACCTGGTAGACACCGAAAGGTGCACTTTGATGCTACGAAGAGGGTACTGCGTTACTTGTGCACTACATCGGGCATGGGGCTCGTGCTTGGAGGACGGGGTTCAGTGGTCCTCACAGGACACTCCGACGCTTCTTGGGCCGACGACCAGGCGACTCAGCGTTCGTCACAGGGTTACACCTTCAGTCTTGGCTCTGGTTCTGTCTCGAGGAGGTCCACTCGTTCTTCTTCTGTGCTTGGCTCCAGCTGCGAGGCCGAGATCTACGCTGGGGCCATGGTTGCACAGGAGCTATGCTGGCTGACCTACCTGCTGACCGACTTGGGGGAGCGGCCACGTTCTCCTCCGGTTCTGTACGTCGACAACAAGGCAATGCTTGCCTTGTGTCGCGATCAGAGACTGGAGCACAGAACGAAGCACATTGCTCTTCGCTACTTCCTTGCGCGTGAGCTGCATCAGCGTGGTCAGCTGCGCCTTGCTTACGTGGCCTCTCGGGCCAACACTGCTGATGTGTTCACCAAGGCCCTTGGGTCTGGTGATCATCAGCGTTTCTGATGCTCTTGGGCTTGTGCCCACTCTGCCTCACCTGCTGGTTGCTTGACTTGCTCTTCTTGTACACTGATATATATCTCTATACCTGCTTGTTTACTCTTGCTAGGTTGTGATCAGTGTACTGCCTTGCTATTATAACTCTGCATGTGAACTGACCTTGTGGCCGCTTGCTTGTGCTCAGATTGTGTGGTGTCCTTGAGATCCACCCTGAGCTTTGCTTTGTTTGTTCTCTTGCTTGACTGGTCTTGTGACCATCTGGTTGTCCCCCACTTAGCCTATGGGGGTGTGTCAAAATACAATTCTACTTGCTAGGCTATAGTGGGTTACTCAGTACGGGGTACAACCCCAATTAGGGTTAGCCTATACAAACCTGTACTGCCCTGTTTCTAGTCATTCCTGAACAGTTGATTCTGACAGGAGGCTCGTCCCGCCGTGAATCGCGGTTGTACAGGAAGCACTACTGTAAGAGTCGAAGACGTGGAACTGGCATCGCTGGAAGGAAAGCTACATCTTTTCGACCTCCAACGTCAGCTGAGCGCCGTTAAATGCCAGAGCTTCATGGAACTCTTGGAATCCGCCATGCAATGGACACCCGACTCGGACGACGAATCAGACGTCGCCAGGCTGGCGTTCCATTCCACAGCTCGAGCAACTTCTGCTGACTCATTGCTAGAGCCGCGAATCGCGGCGCATGCCACTCACTATCATCAATATCGAGAGACGCAAGCCCTTGTGTTTTCAAATGATTTTCCCCACCCCGCAAACGGGAGACATGGCAGCTACTGTAAGGAAAACCGTCCTCGCGCTCTCAGGCGCCATGCGTCGGTCGACGTCGCGGCGCCTCTCGCGACCAGCCATTCCTGGGCGAACGACTTGACCTTCTACGCGGAACCCTGCGCCGCGTGTACCAGTAACTCCTCCTGCTATCCGCACAGCATCTCCCACCCGCTGGTGTCGTCGTGCCCCGCGCATTTCAGTCCGCGACGCACTAGCTCCGCGCGGTCCAGCCCCAGACCCCCCCGACGAGTCAGATCCGCGGAGCGTACTTCCGCCAATAACGCGCGCACCCACAATGCGGAGCAACACTGTTCCATATTTTGTCAGGAAGTATTTCACTCCTTACTCCTCACTCCTGTCTCCGGAACTTAACTCGCGTAATCCTTCAGTGGACCAGTCTCCTCCGCCATTGCTATTTGCTGCATAGTTCCTCCTCGTAAACTATGGATTCGGAGGGAACAGCTCGTGCAGCCATGTTTTTCTCTTCCTATCCATAATATATTATATGTTCCTACGGCCCCATATCAGGCCAACCTCTTATCAGGCTCGCGTCACAACACAACACACTGAAATTTCCCTAAACCCAAAAACCTTCGCGAATTTTACCAGGCAAAAATGCGAAGCTGATACGAGGTGTCCCTGATAAGGGGCCGTAGGAACATGCCCTATGCCCTTAACAACAATAATTTAAATTGCTTAATTATGATTGGCCTCTCAAAGGCCGTTGCCAGAGAAACCAAATGATGCTTATATTGAAGGGGGCATTACAGAGTGCCACTCACTCACCAAGGGTGAACAGGGCTCCTCCGCATGCCCCACAGGCAAAAAACAAACAAACCAGGACATGAAGGCAAGAAACTAAAGGAACACCAGTAAGAAACTCAAGGAACAATCTCAGACTGAGAAGTGCAGTTAAGATCAAATCAGATCGGATCAGAGCATGCGAATGATGCAGAGGCGGAGAGCGTCAATGTAGAGGTACACAAGACACGGCTCCACTATTCCTGCTGCAGCCAGGGTCGCACAGAGGCACAAATACGACTCCACTGATGCCCCATGCGTCTCCGCATCCTCAATGTCAGCCTCACCACTGCTTCCACTACCACTGCCACCACCAGTGCCACCATTGCTGCTGTGACTGTTGCTGTGAGCGCCCGGTCCATCCCGCCGCTGCAGCAGGCGCAGCAGCGTGGACAGCTGGGGGCCGCTGGGCTCCATGCCTCGCTCCACCATCTGGTTGGCACATGGGGATGCATGCATGGACGAGGATACAAGCATGAGACGAGGATACAAGCATGAGACGAGGATACAAGCATGAGACGAGGATACATTATGGGAAATGGACATTGGATACAGGTAGCACACTGAACGTAATGGCATACTATTGCATCACACAAAGCACCGCACCGCACGACACCACACATCACACCCCGTACGCACCTCCTGCATGGAGGCAGCAGCGACGTCTAGATGGCCTCCGTTGATGGCTCCTGCCACCATCAGTGTGTACGCATTCTCGTCCAACGGACTCCCCGCCTGCTGCATGCGATGCCGCAGCCTGTTGCACCACACAGCACCGCATCACACCACACAGCAGACCAGGGGATGGAGACCAGATTGGTGGTGAGGAATGCATACTCATGGCATGGAATGAGTAAGCATAAAGCACCACACACAATGCATGGAAAAACACCGGCACAATAGCCCACAACACTCACATCCCACTGCACAAGCATCCCCATTCGTCCCCTCCCCTTTCCCCCGCACTCAACCCTCCACTGTCCCCACTCCCCTCCTTTTCTCTCCCCTTCCACACGCCGTTCCTGTCAACCCACCTTCTGAGAGCGGTGTGGTTTCCCTGAAAACCATGCAGTCCCGCAATGCTGGCCGCCATGTCAGCATCCACTACCATGTCACCACCGGCCTCGGCTGCCAGCTCAGCCGCGTGCCACATGGCAGCTTCTGCTCTGTCAGCATCCTGCGCGGCGAACCAGAAAGCGACCATCTTCTGCTGCACGGACGCCTGCGCGTCGCTCAGCAGCCTCACCACCTGCAGACACGAGAGCACGGAAGGATAAGGGACAACGGAAGTTGCAGGCGTTGGGAACATTTTCGAGGAATAGTACCCTTCGTATGTTCGCACCTGGAAGACAGGTCACATCGCTGTTCAAGTGACTCGGAACACTTTTCTGACCGGCTTTAAAACGAATAACCCCATCAGTCTTTCGCACCCACCTGTTCCTCCCTCTCCGTCGCCGCCTGCACCAGCTTCGCCCGCTGCTCGTGTGGTAACCATGCCCACTTCTGTATCACGTCCTGCTGCACGTCGCGCACCGACGCCTGCACGCGCGCCAGCTCCCTCGCGCAGTGCTCCTCGAACCACGCCACCAGCTGCTGCGCCTCGTTCTGTAGATTCGCCTGGGCGAGCTGTGCAGGCGGAAAAGGGAGTGCAGGGCAGGAGAATGAGGGAAAGGGGGAAAGTCCCTCGCGCAGTGCTCCTCGAACCACACCACCAGCTGCAGCGCCTCGTGCGGCAGGGTCGCCTGGGCGAGCTGTGTAAGGAGATACGGGGGAAGGACGTAGGGTGGAGTAGGGGGGAAGCAGAGAGAGGACGTCACCAGCCAAACCGCCTCTGACAATGCTGTTCAAACCAGCCAGTCAACGGTGCCCACACCACCCCCTCATCACCAAACCATCAACCCCTCTACATCCCATTTCCCCTCTAACCCTGTTCACTTCAACTACCACGCGCCCACCTCCATGGGCATCCAGTCCAGCAGCGACAGTGCCCCTTCCTCTAAAATTCGTGACGATTACTTGACCCCATCACCCTACCAGTACAGTAACATCCCATCCCTCCATCCCCCCTTATCCCTTATCCTCCAACCCGCTACACCCCCCCGGCCACGCACCTCCATGAGCATGCAGTCCAGCGGCGAGAGCGCAACTTCCTCCAATTCCTGTAACACTCACTTGACCCCCACATCACCCCCGCAACAACCCCTCATCTCCGCCTCCCCCCAACTCACCCTTATCCCCCTCCACCACCCTGCATCCCCCCAGCCACGCACCTCCATGAGCATGCAGTCGAGCGGCGACAGCGCTCCCACGGCGCTCTCATACTGCATCACCTGCAGATCCCCCACGTTGATCGTCCACAGCTCCTGCTCCCTCACCGCCGCAATCAGCGCCGCCTCGTACGCCACCACCGACACCTCTACTCCGCCCTCACGCAACAGCCGCGGAAGCGCCAGTACCTCGCGGAACTGCGCGCGCGCGAGCGCTCGTTCCGCCAAGTACCCCCCCAGGTCCTCCCCAGTCTCCGCAACCGCATCCGCGGTATCAGCGCCCGCGGAAACCGACTCCGAACCTCCCGCTTGGGCCTCCGCGCTCTCCCCGTAAACAGACCCCCCCCCTGCCCCCTCCCCCTTAGCGCCAGCCAGCTCAACCGCCACCCGTTCGCGCAACTCTCGGATGAGGCGGTCCTTCCGCTCCTCTGGACCTTCCGCCAGCAGCCACGACCCGGAAGACGATTCTGCCGAACCTCCTGCCGAGACTCCAGCCGAACCTCCCGCCATCCTGTCCGCTTCGGCTGCCGAGCTGGTAGCCGTTGCGGAGATGGGCGACGAAGGGGCGACTCCTCCCACAACAGATGACGACGTGGCCACAACTGATTGGTCAGACCGGTTCGTATCCCCCTGCAGCGTCAGCGGAGGCAGCTTAGGCTGCCTCGCAACGCTTTCAATCCGTCCGTCTTTGACGTCGTTAATCGACCTGTCCATTTGGCTTCTCAACCTCACCGCCAAATCCGCAACCCCACCTCCTCCTCTGGAAGTCACACCAGCGCCGTCGCCGTGAAAACACTCCGATTCCTGCAGAATCCGAAGCAGCCGCACGACCGCCGGCAAGTCCCCCCGATCCCACAGTTGCTCCGCCAGCATCCGCTTGAGCGGAAGGTCCGGCAGAAGCTCCAGCTCCAGCATTCGCACCACCAGGCGCAGAATGTTTTCCGTCGGGCAGGCTTCTTGTAAAAGCTGCCCGAGACGTTGGTCCATGATGACGAGAGTGAGCCGGCGCGTGCTGCGCTGAGCGCGATTCTCGCGAACCATCCAGTCGTAAACCTCGAGGGCTTGCCACATGTCGCGACCACGTTGCGCCAGGTAAGCGATCAGAGTCTCGAGATCTTCAACCGTCAGCATATCCTGCAAGAAAACAAGGCAATGCAAACTTTGAGCTTCAGAATGCCGTAATTGAAAGCATTGTGCTTGTACAACAGTCAGTGAAAATGAGCAGGGAAAGTGGAGAACGGTACAACGGTGGGAGACGGGAAATGGCGGGCGAAGGAACGAAGAAAGAAAGCTAGAGATCATGGAAGGAAGGGGGAATAAACTAAGGTCCCACGTTGATGATTCCCAGCACAGCAGATAGATCGAGGCGTCTCAAAAACCCACCTTCATGCTCTCAAGCACCGCCGAAGGCTCGTTCATCTTCGCTTCTAGTTGCCGGACCACCTCGAGGACAGGCGGAGACTGCTGCTGCTGGAGCAACCCCGACGCGCCAACACTCGCTGTATCTTCCGCTTCTGTCCGCCGTGCCACGGACTCATTTCCAGTGTTCACCCTATTGAGTTGCGCAAGTTTAGGGTCCCGATCTGACTCCCCACCCATGGAACCGAAGGGAGGAGCTGTGGGAATTACTAGGCTGCCTATCCTGCCGTTGTTGCTACTGCTGCCGTTTAAGCTCTCAGCGTGACAAACCATTCGCCGTCGTTGTTTGAGCTTCTCTCCGAAGCGTCGCGACCGTCCCGTTCTGTGGACGACGCCGGTGTGAACCGGCAAGCCGGTGAAAGTATCGTGGCCGTCATCGGCGCGCAATGGCGATCGAGACGCGCCTCCAAATGATGCTGAAACCGCGAGGCTCGATCTTTCACTTGAGCCTAGACTAACCGCGGATAACCGCGAAGACCCGGAACACTCGGCACCATTGCGGGGGCCAAGAATGCCAGCGGAGGCCAATTGAGCCTCTGAATTAGGCCTAACTCTACTAATCTGAGAGGTTAACGACGAGAAGCTTACCGCCATTATTGCTAAGACTAAAGGATAATCGAGCTAGTGATATAAAAGGCTGATCCTGTCTCAGTACATGCTACATGCTATCAGCTACCGGTACCTTAGAAAGAAATGATCACACAGAATGTTCTCATGTGGGAAGGCGGGAAAGGCGGGAAAAAATACAGATCCAAGGCCCAGGAAGGAAACGCGGAAAATGGGTAGAGGTTAGGGAAGAGAGGTAGCTAGGAATGGACGAAGTGACCACAAGCGAACGCCCAATGAATGACAAATACCGAGTGAGATGGACTGCTGGTGGAATAAATATGGTTGCCTTGTTTGGTCGTTTGGTTGTCCTGCCAGACCAAACCGAAACCAAACCCTCGTGATTGTCAGGCAGGAGAAAATGCTTCCGCACTTGCTAGCTCGCTGACAGTTGCGCTGGAACCATCACGCACGCACCACGCCAGAACACCGCACGAGAGAAGGATTCTTCCGCCTTCCGCCGGACATAGATGGGCGCGGAACAATCGAGGTAGATCCGTGCCGCACGAGGGAAGGACGTCAGCTGACGAGTTTTATTCGTTGGATCAAGGCATGGCATGGTGCATGTCATAGAGATCGACGGTGCGTAGCTTCTGTCATTGGATATATTGGTACTTTTCGCGCCAAGTATATTTTCAAAGGTTATCGACGTGGCAGCAAGGGTCAGGAGTTCAGTTTGGTGGCGTGGTGTCATCCAGGGCGCGCGAAAAGATTTGCGAACCGATACAGTTGCGGCGCAGTTGTATAAGGCGCAAATGCGTAACAAACATCCGTATACACTATGATTCACTTATTTTCCCCGCCAGCTTGCCTAGCGAAAATATTCATATATGCGTATGTGTTTATCCAAAATAATATCGCAGGACTTTTTTATTTTCTTAAAATGAACCCGTCAGTCATGTTCTTCTACCTGCTCATAAATATAATGTAGACAAATACTTGTCAGTAATTCTGTCCGCTTTCTCTTTTCCATTTAAAGCAGCAGTATACATTTGACAGTACTGTTTGAGGATCTACAGTACGCAAGGCGTTTTCGCCAAAACGAAAACAAAATATTGCCGAGAGGGTTGGCGAAAATCTGAAGCGGGGAACCAGGGTTGGGTTGGGGGGTCACAACAAAATGGGAAAATCTCCCGTCACCAAGCTACGTTGCTACTCTCACACACTTGGCGATTGAATCAGCGACTACTAGTAATTTCCGCGATATAACTAGCCATGCTGGGCTTTAGGGTGCTATACCAATAGCGCGACATCTCACATGGATGGCTGGGAGTATCTACACATGTACAGATTAGGCTACGCCTCGAAAACGACCATCAATCGAGCCCCGCATCTCCCTTTCGGTTTGCCCCGCCGCTTTGCATTCGGACTGCCGCCGCGTAGCATTCGCCGAGCCCGCAATGTATGCGGCGCGCCCGTCGTAACCTATTTCTTAGGCGCCACGGCTAGTCGCATTCGGCGGGATCGCTGCAATGCAATCGTTGCATTCAAAATCGCTAAATTTGGTAAGGCAACTGTCTGCCCACCTTCCTGCCCCGCCGCGTTGCCCTCGGCGGGCTCAACGCGTTCAGGCCGACGAGCTTAGCGCCTCACCCGCTTAGCGCCTCACCCGCTTAGCGCCTCACCCGCTGCTCGCCTCATCTGCTTAGCGCGTCACCCGCTTAGCGCGTCACTCGCTTAGCGCCCCTCTGTCCCCTCCTTTCCGCCCCTGCATTCCCTCCTTTCCCCCCCTTGCTTCTCCTCCTTTCCCCCCTTACTTCCCCTCCTTCCCCCCCCCCCCCCGATTCCCCTCCTTTCCGCCCCTGCTTCCCCTCCTTTCCCCCCCTTGCTTCCCCTCCTTTCCCCCCCTGCGTTCCCTCCTTTCCCCCCTTTGCTTCCCCTCCTTTCCGCCCCTGCATTCCCTCCTTTTCCCCCCCTTGCTTCCCCTCCTTTTCCCCCCCTTGCTTCCCCTCCTCCCCCCCCCCCCCCCCCTGATTCCCCTCCTTTCCGCCCCTGCATTCCCTCCTTTCCCCCCCTTGCTTCCCCTCCTTTCCCCCCCTTGCTTCTCCTCCTTTCCCCCTTTGCTTCCCCTCCGTTCCCCCCCTGCATTCCCTCCTTTTCCCCCCCTTGCTTCCCCTCCTTTCCCCCCCTTGCTTCTCCTCCTTTCCCCCACTGCATCCCTCCTTTCCCCCCTGCTAGCACATCGTTCCCGCCTGACTTGAGGTCAATCCTCCCCACCCTTCCTTCCGATCTCTCCTGCCTTACACGCCATCTCATGTCTCTTCCTTCGTAACACCTTTATGTTCCTCACCATTTACCCTCTTCGCCTTCGCTTTTCCAGGCCCTTCCATCCCATCCCCCCTCTCGTCCCTTTCATCTCCTTGCCAACACACCTGTCAAGACACTGGCGTATGCGCTGCAAGTGGTGCAGGCACTGGCAGGGTGTGAGGCGCGGTGAGTCAGAGCGGTGGTGGTGTTGCCCACTCGAGACCAACTCACACCTACCTCAGCTCACTTTCCCAGCCGATGTTTAACCATCAACCTTCCTCTCCCACCATTGCCCCACAGACTAACTTGTCTTTTTGCCCAACACACAATCCCGCCCTCCCCCTCTCCCTCTCTCGCCCTCCTTGCCCACGACCGTGCCATTCTGCCTACTCCAGCAGGTGAAGCACGTGTTTGACACCATGGCGCCAGCTGTCGGCCTCTCAGTGGATCCCATCAACGGCCAATCATCATTCGCTGACGAGGCAATCTACCTGAGGGGCCCTTCACATCTCCACTCCCTGCCTTCACATCTCCACTCCCTGCCTTCACATCTCCACTCCCTGCCGTCACATCTCCACTCCCTGCCTTCACATTTCCACTCCTGCCTTCACATCTCCACTCCCTGCCTTCACATCTCCACTCCCTGCCTTCACATCTCCACTCCCTGCCTTCACATCTCCACTCCCTGCCTTCACATCTCCACTCCCTGCCTTCACATCTCCACTCCCTGCCTTCACATCTCCACTCCCTGCCTTCACATCTCCACTCCCTGCCCTTCCCTTCTCCTGCCCCACCCTTCTCTTCCCGATCCCTTCTCCCTTCCCTTCCCTTGCATGCGCTCCCCTTCACCCTCACCCACTTTTCCCTTCTGCCCCCCGGTGCTTGTGCACATGGTTCCCTTGTACGCTTGCTTGTATTCAGGGTCTGTTTTTCCTCTTCCGCCTCATAGCACGTCCCCACTGGGTCTTCACACAATCGTTTATGCCTACTCTGCTAATTGGTAGTGCTGAAACAGGGCAGCAGATGCAAACAAGGGCACAGCTTGTAGTGGATGGTGCTCAGAACTTTTGTGTAGTCTATTGTGCGTTGTACGGTATGAGTAGTGTGTTACTGCTAGAGATATTCGTCACAAAGCCTGCTATGTGCTACCACGATTTCAGCAGTGAAGATAATTCATCCAAGATGCATGGACAGTGAAGGTGTCACATCACATACAGGTAGAAAGAAATATGCTCTCGCTAAGTCGAATACAGTACTATTGACCTTTCTCTAGCTTATTTGACATGAGATGGTGTGAGGCGAGTTGAAGCATGAAGATCTTCAGAGCAGTTGGTCACTGAAATACAGGTAGCCGGGGAGGGGGAGTATTTGATTCAACCATAGGCTGTGATGACAGAAGTGAGGAGGGGAAATGATGGGAATCAGGGGGGGAAATGAAGGGAGGCAGGAGGGAGCAGGGGAGAAGTAAGGAGAAGCAGGCTTAGGAAGGGTTTCGGGAGGATGCAGGGAGGGGAGATGGGGATGCAGGTGAGGAGATGGGGATGCAGGGAGGGGAGATGGGGATGCAGGTGAGGAGAGATGGGGATGCAGGGAGGAGAGATGGGGATGCAGGGAGGAGAGATGGGTATGCAGGGAGGAGAGATGGGGAAACATGCAGTGGATATGGGGAAGCAGGAAGGGGAGAGGTATATGCAGGGCAGGGAGATGGGGATGCAGGGAGGGAAAGGGAAGAGGGGGGGAAGAGATGGGGATGCGGGGTGGAGGGGTGAGGATGAAGAGGTCGGACGAAAGGGCAGAAAGAGAGGAACTGAGAGGAAGGGGAGATGGGGAGGCGGGGTAGCGAGATGGTGAGGCGGGATGTGAAGAACAAAAGGGGGAGAAACAAAAGATGCGCAGAGAGGGTTGGCACTGATGGGGGCAGTCCGGAGGGATGGAGGAGAAGGTAGGGGGGAGAGAGAAGGGAGGGAAGGGAGAGAAAGGAGGGAAGGGACGGAAAGGGAGGAAAGTGAGGAAAGGGAGGGAAGGGATAGAAGGTAGGGAAGGGAGGGAAGGGAGAGAATGGAGGGAAAGGAGAGAAGGGAGGGAAGGGAGGGAAGGGAGGGAAGGGAGAGAAGGGGGAAGGGAGGGAAAGGAGGGAAGGGAGAGAAGGGAGGGAAGGGAGAGAAGGGAGGGAAGGGGCGGAAAGGGAGGGAAGGAGGGAAGGGAGAGAAGGTAGGGAAGGGAGGGAAGGGAGGGAAGGGAGAGAATGGAGGGAAAGGAAAGAAGGGAGGGAAGGGAGGGAAGGGAGGGAAGGGAGAGAAGGGGGAAGGGAGGGAAGGGAGGGAAGGGAGAGAAGGGGGAAGGGAGGGAAGGGAGGGAAGGGAGAGAAGGGAGGGAAGGGAGAGAAGCGAGGGAAGGGACGGAAAGGGAGGGAAGGGAGGGAAGGGAGAGAAGGTAGGGAAGGGAGGGAAGGGAGGGAAGGGAGAGAATGGAGGGAAAGGAAAGAAGGGAGGGAAGGGAGGGAAGGGAGGGAAGGGAGAGAAGGGAGGGAAGGAAGGTGGGGAAACGAGGGCAAGCAGGGAGGGAAAACGAGGGCGTACATGTGGGGCAGTGAGGGCGTTCAGGGGGGGTTTTTTAGGGCGTGCAGCGGGGATGCGGAAGCACAGCCGTTGCAAGAGAGTGAGAGAGGGCCGAGGGCCTTATTCGAGTGCAGCTCGCGAAAGGAGGCCGCCGCGAGACGCGGAGAGGCAGCGAGGGGAGGCAGGGAAGATGCGTATGCTAGATGCGCATGCACGGGAAGGTGAGAGGAGGAAACGCGTGGAGGCGAGAGTCGCACGCGCGGGGAGGCGAGAGGAGCAGGCGCGGGGAGGCGAGAGGAGCAGGCGCGGGGAGGCGAGAGGAGCAGGCGCGGGGAGGCGAGAGGAGCAGGCGCGGGGAGGCGAGAGGAGAACGCGCGGCAAGGCGAGAGGAGGCCGCGCATGGAAGCGAGAGGAGGCCGCGCGGGGAGGCGAGAGTCGAGCGCGCGGGGAGGCGAGAGGAGAACGCGCGGCAAGGCGAGAGGAGGCCGCGCATGGAAGCGAGAGGAGGCCGCGCGGGGAGGCGAGAGTCGAGCGCGCGGGGAGGCGTGAGGAGGAAGCGCGGGGGGAAAGCGAGAGGAGAGCGCGGGGATGCGAGAGGAGCACGCCCGGGGAGGCGAAAGGAGAATTCGAACCGGGAGGCGATAGGAGCAGGAATGGGTAAGGCGGCGGAATGGGGATTGCGGCGCTAATGGCCTCGCGGTGAGGCAGCGAGAGGAGGCGTGGGGCGGCCTTGTCTAAGGTGGCGTGGTCTAAGCGAGTGCGTACGAATGGGCAATTTGTTCGCGGATGCGCTTGAACAGCGTTACGCGGTTCAATAAATAATTCTGTCCCTAAATCCAGCGGTTAGGTTAGAACGTTGCCCAGTCTACGGAGAATCAGCTACCGAAGTAGGACCTTGTGGGCTATCCTCTCACTAGTGCAGTTTCAGTTTCCTTTTGCAATTCCTTAGGTTTTGAACTGTGAGTGCGGGGAGCCAGACGTGGGGCGTTTGGGGACTAGATTCGGTTGTGAAGCGGGGGGTTGGGGTTGTAATCGCGTAACCAGTTTTTCAAGTTCCTAAGGTTTTTGAAACCCCTGCTTGCAAAAGTATACTGTTGCTTGTTCCTAAGTATACTGCTTCAACTCCAAACCAGAAGCGAATTTTACAGCGAAGAGGCATTCCGAATCATGATTGTCACCTCAACGTCGCCCTAACCCTACCGTTGTAAGTGCTGATTGGACCACTTTAAATCGTAGAGAAACGCATCGACCCGCATTCGGACAAAGTGAACAAATCGTTGACAGGGACGCAGGACACGGAATCCATTATCTCAGTGAACCCTGAGTAAGTCTAATCTGTTTCTACTAAAATACCTCTGGCAGCTCCGCTCCGCGTCAACTCGTTGCATGCTCCGTCCTAGCAGATTCGCTGTACTTGCAACACAGGCTAAGGAGAATGCAGGCTGCAGTGCGCACCACGGTGTGCAATTATACGGACCAGCATTTAACCACCTGCAGTTGACAGCAAATCCTCACTGATAACTCCTGCGGGCAGTTTGTTTATGAGCCGCCTCAAATCACGATCCGGCTTTAACCAGCTGCAGCTGCCGGCGAACACTAACAACACCTGCACCCATGCCTGCCAGCTTCACTGTCGTTCAGGAGAAGTCTCTTGCCTCGCAGGTCAGTCGCTCGCCTCACAGGACCTACTGTCTGCTTGCTCCTTCGTCTGCCGTTCCTCTCAATCTCAGGCGTGTCTAGCAGAGGGGAGCGGCGACAGGGACCTGCTCTCGTGTGCCCTGCAGCGTTACCTCGGCGGTTGATGCGCACATCTTGTCACTTTGGCGTCTTCCCTTCCCCTTCAATCGCAGGCGTGTCTAGCGGAGTGGAGTGGCGACAAGGGCCTGCTGGCCCTCTTGTGTGTCGCATCACCTAGGCATCTGAAAGAGCGCTCTTCTGTCTCCTTGCTTCTCCGTCTGCCCTTACCCTCAACGGCAGGCATGCTTAGCGGAGTGGAGTGGCGACAAGGACCTGCTGGCCCTCGTGTGTCGTGATCAGCATCTGCTAGTCTTCCGCCTCAACTGGCAGCGCCTCTGGGCCGCCATATCTGGTACATGAGCTGGGAAACTTGGGGATGGAAGAGAATCAACGACGTCGATGGGGTGGGGAACTCGGAGCTGAAATTGATGAGATTTGAGTTGACTCATGTGGATTTCGCCTCAACTGGCAGCGCCTCTGGGCCGCCATCTCTGGTACATGACCTGCTTTTTTTTTTTTCTGCCAACTCGGGTAACTTGGGAATGGAATCGATAAACCTCGTGAAATTTGATGGAACTGGTTTTTAGGTGGGTGAATTTGGTAGGTCGAAGCATGAATCTTCATGTTGATGCTTCTTCAAGTCTCGTTGCCCTTGCCCTTGCCCTTGTCCATTCCCTAAACCCCCTTCCGCCTCCTTTCCATTTGAATGCAACCTTTGCCCCACGTACTGTTACTGTGTAACCCTCATTTGCTGCTCTGCTCTCTTCCGCTCCTCCTTCCCACCAGAGGTGCCTGTGACTGCGCTGACGTGGCGGCCAGATGGGCGGGCCATTCTGACAGGGCATACAGATGGCAGCATCGTGTACCGCCACGTGGAGGTCAGTCCTTGTGCATGTGCATCGTGTACCGCCATGTTTTCTTTTTCTTTTTTCTCCAAGAGGTTGGAGTGGATCGGGTTGTGAGCAGCAATCAGTAGCGATCAAAGGCCTCTGAACGAGGTGGTGTAGTGCAGTACTAGCTCATGTTTTTTTTTTTTTGGCGTGTTATTAAAAAGGCAAGTATGTAGAAGGTTTGAGTAGTCGCCTGTCTCCCCCCATCCCTGCCTCCCCTCGTCCCTGCCTCCCCCCATCCCTGCCTTCCTCTCTTCCCCCTTACCCCTGCAGGGCGGAGACATCATTCACCAGGTCTCCTCCTTTCACTCCGCCCCTCTCTCCTCCCTCTCTCCCTCTCCCCAATTCCCCCAACCCCTCTTTCTTCCCCCTCCCGTTCTTCACCCTTCCCCCTGCAGGGCGGAGACATCATTCACCAGGTCTCCTCCTTCCACTCCGCCCCTCTCTCCGCCCTCTCTTGGTCCTCCCTGCACCTCTCCCCCTCCTCCACCACTGCTCCTCCCAATGCCAGTCCTGCTCTCACCCCCACTGCCACTAGTACCTCCCCTCCTCTCTCCCCGTCCTCCCTCCTCACCAAATTCCCCCACCTCTCCCCCTCCTCCTCCTCCTGCTCCGCCGCTCTCCCCCCATCCGCCCCCTCCCCGCCTTTCCCCCACGGCCCCTACCACGACCTTACTCACATCTACCTTCCCCGGACCCCACCTGCCTCTTCCCTCCCCTCCTCCGCTTCCCTCTCTGGAGCCGCGGCTGCTGACTCAGCTGCTGACGTGGACGGGTCCCGTTTGCCTGAGGATGAGCGGTGGTGGCTGCACATGCCAGCTGGCAAGGGGAGAGGGGGAGGGGGAGAGGAAGGGGGTGGAGGGGGAGGAGGAGGGGGGGGGGGAGAGGGAGAGGGAGAGGGAGGGGAGGAGGGGAGGAGTATTCTGTGTGTGTTAGTGAGTGTGGATGTGGTGGGGTGTGTGGTGGTGAGCGCGTTTGGCATCTTCCCACTTATCAAGCTGGTAGGCCATGACTTGCCCTCACTTGCTGGCTGTAGCCTGTGACTTGTCCCGTGACTTGCAGTGTTGGCAATTCGACAGATGCATCTGATGAATCTGATGAATCTGATGAATTTGATGAATCTGTCCTGTGACCAATCTGCTGAATGCTATTAGTGCATCCGATGTGTGGAAAAACGTTTATGTATGAATATGTGGGCACGGGGGTCACAGGTCATGCACCACACCACACCACACCACACCACACCACACCACACCACACCACACCACACCGCACCACACCACACCACACCGCACCACACCGCACTGCAGCACACCGCACTAGGAGCGCACCTCCCCACAGGAGAGGCAGGCGGCCTTCATATCGTCTCTCCTCGCTCGCCCGCCTGCCTGCTCCTCTCCCATATCTCGCCTTCCTGCCTCCCTCTTCTCGCCTGCCCGCATTCCCCACCTCGTCCCCTTGCCTCTCTCCCCTTTCTGGCCTCTCCTCCCTCGCCCGCCTGTCAGGACATCACAAGCCGGGCGCCAGCTTCATGCCCCGCGAGCAACGGGCACAGTGGGCGACTTTTGAGGCACCTCAAAAGTTGCCTCTTATCTCCTCTCTCCTCTCTCCTCACTCCTCTCTCTCCTCTCTCCTCTCTCCTCAATCCTCTCTCTCCTCTCTCCTCTCTCCTCACTCCTCTCTCTCCTCTCTCCTCTCTCCTCACTCCTCTCTCTCCTCTCTCCTCTCTCCTCACTCCTCTCTCTCCTCTCTCCTCTCTCCTCACTCCTCACTCCTCTCTCTCCTCTCTCCTCTCTCCTCACTCCTCTCTCTCCTCTCTCCTCTCTCCTCACTCCTCTCTCTCCTCTCTCCTCTCTCCTCACTCCTCACTCCTCTCTCTCCTCTCTCCTCTCTCCTCACTCCTCTCTCTCCTTCTTCCTCCCTCGCCCGCCTGTCAGGACATCACAAGCCGGGCGCCAGCTTCAGGCCCTACAAGCAACGGGCACAGCGGGCGTGCAAGTGGAACCCCTGTGAAGGTGAGCGAGAAGAGACCAGACAGAGTCATAGCAGCTAGCAGCGATCGAACCCGCTCTTATCGACACGTGAAGATGAGCGAGACGCATGCCACGCTATGTCAAATTGCCCAGGCAGTGAGAGACAAAGGTCGAGTCGAGTACTTTGTGTCTTGCATTGCGTGCGTTTCTATCTATGCATGCTATTGTTCATTTCCACGCCATCGATTACACGCCAGGCTGGATGAAATCAGGCCTATTTTCACACTTCCACACACTGTAGGCGCATTAAAAAAAACACCGCAAAGTGCTATTGTATTCCCCCCCCACGTACTCCCAACAGGCGTTGCTGACTCCTGATCCCGCCCACTTTATTGCCTTCACTGCCAGCAGCAGCAGCAGCAGCAGCAGCAGCAGCAGCAACTGTTGTGGCACCTCAAAATATGTTTTCTTACCCCCCCCATGTGCCCCCAACAGGCGTTGCTGACTCCTGATTTCGCCCACCTTATCGTCGTCACTGCCAGCAGCAGCAGCAGCAAACTCTTTTCAACCCCCACGTGCCCCCCACGTTCCCCCCACGTGCCCTTAACCCAACAGGCCGTGCTAACACCTGATTTCGCCCACCTTATCGTCGTCACTGCCAGCAGCAGCAACCGGGATGGGAAGCAAGGGCGGCAGGGAAAGCAGGAGCAGGACGAAGCTGGCTGTGAGCTCGCACTGTTTGACACGGCCATGATGAGACACAGGTGGGCAGGATGGCGGTGGGTTTGGTTGGGGATGGCACGTGGTAGGGAAGTGCTGGCAGTGTGTACCCACGAGGCTGGCTGTGAGCTAGCACTGTTTGACACGGCCATGATGAGACACAGGTGGAATTACTTTTGAGGTAGTGGAATAAATTGTGAGAAATCTTAAAAGTCGTTCCACTATAATAGGCATTGGAAGCAGGGTGGCTGTGTGTTGGCAGCAGCTTGTGAGAATTCTCAAACGTGACTCAGATGAGAGACAGGTGGGTGGGTGTGCTGTGCGTACGAGGACTGCAGGTGGACGGGAGGTGCTTGCAGTATTATCCCCATCCCTGACTTTCCTTTCCATATTCTCCCACTCTCCTCTTTGCAGCCTCTGGGAGGTGCTGGCAGTGGCGACCCACGGGGCGGCGCTCACAGGGCTCATGGAGTCCGTGTCAGCCACTGCTGCCGCCATGCACGGCCAATGGGAGGCCGTCAGCTGTCAGTGGCGGGAGAAGGTGCAGGGGCTGCAGCGACTGCTGGAGGAGAACGGTGAGCTGGCGGCAGGTGATTGGTGGGCTGGCGAGAGGTGATTGGTGGGGGCTGGTGACTGCCCTACCCTCTTGCCCTTTTACGACCTGCGAGTTGAGAGTTTTTCCACCACTCAATACCATGCCCTTGCAATGCCCCTGCCTGCTCCGAGCTCCGATCATGTCTCAGACCCTCGCTCAGAGCTCCTGCACATGGTGGCAACAGGGGCTGCTGGGTCGAGTTGTGCCACCACTCAAAAGTGTGCCCTTGCAATGCCCCTGCCTGCCCCGTGCTCTGATCATGTCTCAGACTGCCCCTCGGACCCTCGATCAGAGCTCCTGTACATGCTGGCGACAGGGGCTGCCAGCACGGATTTGAACAGCTTCTTCACAGATACTCTCGCAGGCGAAGCGGTAAGGGCTACCTGTGAGACGTCTCAGCATTGAGTCCTAGCCTAATTTTGAAGTGTCAGCCCTGTACATGCTGGCAACAAGAGCTCTCAAGGGCTGGCTGGCTGTGAGATGACTGCTGCTGATGATGCAGAAGTTACCGGTGCCTGCAAAGTGCACAACGCTCATCCTGCAATGCACCTGTGGCTTTGCTCCACTGGTGTCGTTGTTGCCACCCTTCAGTCCCGCCCCCCGTATTCCCCCCGCGCTGGCAGGGAGTGAAGCGCCGGGCGCGGACGATAGAGACGGCAGGGAATGCACTGTATGCTCTGCTCACGCTGACCACCAGTGAAAAAATTACCTCCCTTTCCGCCCCCCCTTCTTCAGCCCCACGTATTCAACCCCCCACCGGCAGGGAATGAAGCGGCTGGGGCGGACATTATAGACGGCAGGGAACGCGCTGCATGCTCTGCTCACGCTGCACCACTAGTGATGATATTGCCACCCTTCACCCCTCCTCCTCCCCCTCCCTGTTCCTTCTTGTCCCTCCCCAGGGAGTGAAGAGATTAGTGCACACGGTACAGACGGCAGGGAATGCACTGCATGCGCTGCTCACGCTGCACCTCATGCCCGCTCTGGAAGAAACTCTCCTCCCTGCACTCCTTATTCCCCTCCACTGGCAGGAAGTGAAGCGGCTGGTGCGGACATTATAGACGGCAGGGAATGCGCTGCACAGTCTGCTCGCGCTACACCTCATGCCCGCTCTCGAGGAAACTCTCCTCCGCCTCTCCTCCTTGCACTCTCTATTCCCCTTCGCACTCTTACCCACCCCCAGGAAGTGAAGCGGCTGGTGCGGACATTATAGACGGCAGGGAATGCGCTGCACAGTCTGCTCGCGCTACACCTCATGCCCGCTCTCGAGGAAACTCTCCTCCGCCTCTCCTCCTTGCACTCTCTATTCCCCTTCGCACTCTTACCCACCCCCAGGAAGTGAAGCGGCTGGTGCGGACATTATAGACGGCAGGGAATGCGCTGAACAGTCTGCTCGCGCTACACCTCATGCCCGCTCTCGAGGAAACTCTCCTCCGCCTCTCCTCCTTGCACTCTCTATTCCCCTTCGCACTCTTACCCACCCCCAGGGAGTGAAGCGGCTGGCGCGGACATTATAGACGGCAGGGAATGCGCTGCACAGTCTGCTCGCGCTACACCTCATGCCCGCTCTGGAAGAAACTCTCTTCCGCCTCTCGTCCCTGCACTCTCTATTCCCCTTCGCACTCTTACCCACCCCCAGGGAGTGAAGCGGCTGGCGCGGACATTATAGACGGCAGGGAATGCGCTGCACAGTCTGCTCGCGCTACACCTCATGCCTGCTCTCGAGGAAACTCTCCTCCGCCTCTCCTCCTTGCACTCTCTATTCCCCTTCGCACTCTTACCCACCCCCAGGGAGTGAAGCGGCTGGCGCGGACGATTGAAACAGCAGGGAACGCGCTGCACGCGCTGCTCACGCTGCACCTCATGCCCGCTCTGGAAGAAACTCTCTTCCGCCTCTCGTCCCTGCACTCTCTCGCTGCTACAACTGCTGCTGCTGCTACAGCTGCCAGTGCTACAACTGCCACTGCTCGTTCTCCAGGGGCAGTCAGCCCGTTTGAAGCCCTGGGACTTACACACTGCGTGGGCGATGGTGGCAGTGGTGCAAGTGGTGCTGGTGTGGGTGCTGGTATCGGTACTGGTGTTGGTTCTGGTGTTGGTGCTGGTGTTGGTGCTGGTGTTGGTGCTGGTATCGTTACAGGCGACAGTGTTGGCGTGGGTGCGGGTGGGCTGCTACAGAGGGCGATGGAGGAGGGGAAGGTGGCGATGGTGTGGAGCGAGCGAGTGGTGCGGCTGCTGGCAGTGGTGCTGCCACAGTTTGCCGCCTTCTTCGTGTGGCTGCTGCGCTGCATCCGGGCAGCGAACGAGGATGAGGACGAGGACGTCCGGCCGGGCGGCAATGCTGCCAGCAGCAGCAGCCAGGCGCTGCTGGTCAACACGTGAGTGACAGGCGTTTTTTTCATAGTCAGCTGGGTTCTTTTATTATTTGCTGGCGGTTTCAGAGGATTCTCAAAAATCGCCTGCAACGTACAGGAGGGGGGGGAATGTTGCCAGCGGCAGAAGCAGCAGCAGCAGCCTGGCACTGCTGCTCAACATGTGAGTGTGCTGCAGGTGGCGTAGCACTATGTGACACATAGTGACCCTGATTCCCTAGGAGCCAATTTCAAACTCAAAAGTCCTCTCCCCATCTCCCCTTCGCCACCTTTCTCCCACTCTGTTCCCCCCTCTCCCGCAGAGCAGGGCAGTGGTGGCGAATCTTCTGCACCAGCACTTTGACTGTGACCCCATCAAGGCGCATCTCGAGCCCATACAGGCGCAGCTGAATCCACCTGCCCACCTGGACCCACCTGCCCCAGATGCCACCTGCTCCACCCTCCTCGTCTCCCCATCTCACCCCTTTCTTCCGCAGAGCAGAGCAGTGGTGGCGGTCGCCACCACCACTTTGACTGCCAGCACACCTGGACCCACCTCAACCCCATCAAGGCGCATCCACCTCCCCCAAATGCCACCTGTTCTACTCTCCTCCTCATTCTCCCCCCCTCTCCCGCAGAGCAGGGCAGTGGTGGCGGATTTTCTCCACCAGCAATTCGACTGTGATCCAATCAGGGCGCAGCTGGACCCTAGCCTGCATCCACCTCCCCCAGATGCCACCTCCCCAGGCGCCAGGGTGCTGCCTCCACCATCCATGTTCACTGGCAGCAGGAGTGGCACTCATGCGGATGGGGGTATGTGTTGAAGGTGGTATGTGGTGAAGGGGTTATGTGGTGATGGTGGTTGGTATGTGGTGATGGTGGTTGGTATGTGGTGATGGTGGTGGCGATGGGTTATGTGTGATGGGTTGATGGGGATGAGTGACGAAGAACATGATGAGGGTATGTGTGATGGCAATGGTTGTGTTGTGTTTTGTGCTGTGTGCGTTCCTCTGCACTGCAACCCTTCCTCAACTCCTTTCCGACCCCTTGTTCCTCTCCTCACAAACACGCCTACCTTCAAACCTTCCCACCACCTGTGTGTTCCGTTGTTCCTATACCCAGATGTGCTTCTAAGGGAGGTCGTCTGCGACCTGGCTGGGATCACCAACCCAGCAGCCGTGCACCCCCAGGGAGGCAACACTCTCCGGCAGCAGCTGGATCGAGTGAGAGAGAGGTGAGCCTTGTAGTTGATCCAGTGGAATACCTCTGTTTGACCTCAATCTTACCACTTCTGCAGCACCTATCTTTGGTTCTCGTTGTTCGGTTTTGTCCAACGGAGCCCCAGACTGGAGCCATTTCTTTACGTGGCAGCGACTGTTTCAACTGTGTAAAAAAAATATTGTTAGTAAGAAGTTAGCTTGAATTTCTTGCAGAGAAATATTGGCGGTTTTGAGTCGACTCAAAACACGCTGGAATACCTCTGTTATCTTACCACTTCTTCACAGCACCTATTTCTGGTTCTCTTTGTTCGGTTTTGTTTCAATAGCCTCGAACTTGGCTCTACTTTTCCCCTCTCTCGACGTAGGCTGCTGCTTCCTCTGCTGCTGACTCTTCTTCTGCTGCTTACTCTGCTCCTCTGCTGCTTACTCTGCTCCTCTGCTGCTTACTCTGCTCCTCTGCTGCTGCCTCAATTGTTGCCCTTCCGCCCATCTCTCCCGCTTCTCCAGCTGTGAGGCAGTGCTATCAGCCACAGCAGCTAGCTTCACTGCCCGTGCAGTGCTCGCCCTGCCCTCTCTGCCACTGCCTGCTGTGCCGACCACACATCTTCTGACTTCGAGCCAACAGATTGCCGCCCAACAGATTGCCGGCCAGCAGAGAACACCTGCTAAAGCACAAGCTAAAGATGCAGCAGCAACAGCAGCAGCAGCAGCAGCAGCAGCTGCCATGCCTGTTCGGGCGCCGATCAGCATCTGCTGCCCTCAAGTGACCACAATAATCATCTAGGATCTATTGCTTTGATTGCTAGTTTTTTGCTTTTCTCTTTGCTCATCTTTGTCTACCATCTTCCTTCCACCTCCCACATGCTCTCTCCTCCTCTCATCCCCTTACTACCGATTTCCCTCCACTCGTTTCCCTCCACTCGTTTCCCTCCACTCGTTTCCCTCCACTCGTTTCCCTCCACTCGTTTCCCTCCACTCGTTTCCCTCCATTCACCTCTCACACACCTGTCTAAATGCTGCAATTTCACTCTCATTCTTTCCAATCATTTCTTGAATCACTCTTGCATTGACCCACTCGCTTCGCTTCAAACCTTGTTGCGATGGGGAAGGATTTGATGCTCATGTATTCCCATCTCTCTTTTCTATTCTTGAGAGCTCTCAAGTCGGAATCCCAATGTTTCTATTCCACCCCTTGCTCTTATACGCTTGTCAACATTCGTCTTGACTTTTATATACCCAATGTTTCTACCCAGCCATCTTTCTACTTACCATCTTTCTCTTCACCCATCTTTCTATTCCTTGCCCTGCTCTCCCCACTGCAGCCTTCCTCGCTGATCAATTCTGCTAAAGCTACCAGCACCCCTCACCACCGCCTCCCACCACCCGCCAAGTGCGTCGTTGCGCTTCCCCTCCTCCTGTCCTCCACCCCTGGTAGCAGCAGCAGCAGCAGCCAAGTGTTGGTTTTGCAAGTGCCTTTGTCCTCTGCAAAACATCCTGCAACTTCCTTTGCAGCAGCAGCAGCAGTCAAAGCTGAACCAGAAGCGACAGCACTGGCAGGAACAGCAGGAGGGGTGGAGGCAGCAGTGGTGGATGTGGGGCATGGCATGGTGGTGACAGACATGGCAATGTATAAGGTACCGTTCAAACATGCATGCATGCTTGTCTGCCTGCCTGCTTCCATAGGGACACTGCATTGCACTGCTGCTCAGCTCACTGCTGCTCCTTCAGCTCACTGCTGCTCACTGCTGCTCCTTCTGCTTCGGCCTCTCTTCCTTCAACTTCTGCGTTCCTCTTCTGTGTGTGTATTCCCAAACCGCAGGACCAGCACATTGCGCTGCTGCTCACCGCTGCCGCTGCCACTAAAGCAGTCAGCGCAGCAGCAGGGTCAATGCAGCAGCAAGCCGGGGAGCAGCAGCAGCAGCAGGGGAGGCTGGTGGTGTGTCCAATAGAGGGACTGGCATTCACAGGAATTGAGCTGGGCCAAGGAGACGCACTCCTGCAGGTGCTTGCTTGTGTTTGCGTGTTTGCTTGTGTTGCGTGCGTGCACATACACGAGTGCGAGTCTGTACATGCATGTGTGGCGCATGCGTGGGTACCTGTGTTAAGTATGCACTGGTGCTGCTGCATCTGATCTGACTTTCCTTTTTTTGACACGTAAGCATGCGTCACAAGACAGGTTCCACACATCATCATGACTCCTTTCCTTCACCACTTTGTTTGTTCGAGGTTTGTTCGAGGTTTATTCGAGGTTTGTTCGAGGTTTGTTCGAGGTTTGTTCGAGGTTTGTTCGAGGTTTGTTCGAGGTTTGTTCGAGGTTTGTTCGAGGTTTGTTCGAGGTTTGTTCGAGGTTTGTTCGAGGTTTGTTCGAGGTTTGTTCGAGGTTTGTTCGAGGTTTGTTCGAGGTTTGTTCGAGGTTTGTTCGAGGTTTGTTCGAGGTTTGTTCGAGGTTTGTTCGAGGTTTGTTCGAGGTTTGTTCGAGGTTTGTTCGAGGTTTGTTCGAGGTTTGTTCGAGGTTTGTTCGAGGTTTGTTCGAGGTTTGTTCGAGGTTTGTTCGAGGTTTGTTCGAGGTTTGTTCGAGGTTTGTTCGAGGTTTGTTCGAGGTTTGTTCGAGGTTTGTTCGAGGTTTGTTCGAGGTTTGTTCGAGGTTTGTTCGAGGTTTGTTCGAGGTTTGTTCGAGGTTTGTTCGAGGTTTGTTCGAGGTTTGTTCGAGGTTTGTTCGAGGTTTGTTCGAGGTTTGTTCGAGGTTTGTTCGAGGTTTGTTCGAGGTTTGTTCGAGGTTTGTTCGAGGTTTGTTCGAGGTTTGTTCGAGGTTTGTTCGAGGTTTGTTCGAGGTTTGTTCGAGGTTTGTTCGAGGTTTGTTCGAGGTTTGTTCGAGGTTTGTTCGAGGTTTGTTCGAGGTTTGTTCGAGGTTTGTTCGAGGTTTGTTCGAGGTTTGTTCGAGGTTTGTTCGAGGTTTGTTCGAGGTTTGTTCGAGGTTTGTTCGAGGTTTGTTCGAGGTTTGTTCGAGGTTTGTTCGAGGTTTGTTCGAGGTTGTTCGAGGTTTGTTCGAGGTTTGTTCGAGGTTTGTTCGAGGTTTGTTCGAGGTTTGTTCGAGGTTTGTTCGAGGTTTGTTCGAGGTTTGTTCGAGGTTTGTTCGAGGTTTGTTCGAGGTTGTTCGAGGTTTGTTCGAGGTTTGTTCGAGGTTTGTTCGAGGTTTGTTCGAGGTTTGTTCGAGGTTTGTTCGAGGTTTGTTCGAGGTTTGTTCGAGGTTTGTTCGAGGTTTGTTCGAGGTTTGTTCGAGGTTTGTTCGAGGTTTGTTCGAGGTTTGTTCGAGGTTTTGTTCGAGGTTTGTTCGAGGTTTGTTCGAGGTTTGTTCGAGGTTTGTTCGAGGTTTGTTCGAGGTTTGTTCGAGGTTTGTTCGAGGTTTGTTCGAGGTTTGTTCGAGGTTTGTTCGAGGTTTGTTCGAGGTTTGTTCGAGGTTTGTTCGAGGTTTGTTCGAGGTTTGTTCGAGGTTTGTTCGAGGTTTGTTCGAGGTTTGTTCGAGGTTTGTTCGAGGTTTGTTCGAGGTTTGTTCGAGGTTTGTTCGAGGTTTGTTCGAGGTTTGTTCGAGGTTTGTTCGAGGTTTGTTCGAGGTTTGTTCGAGGTTTGTTCGAGGTTTGTTCGAGGTTTGTTCGAGGTTTGTTCGAGGTTTGTTCGAGGTTTGTTCGAGGTTTGTTCGAGGTTTGTTCGAGGTTTGTTCGAGGTTTGTTCGAGGTTTGTTCGAGGTTTGTTCGAGGTTTGTTCGAGGTTTGTTCGAGGTTTGTTCGAGGTTTGTTCGAGGTTTGTTCGAGGTTTGTTCGAGGTTTGTTCGAGGTTTGTTCGAGGTTTGTTCGAGGTTTGTTCGAGGTTTGTTCGAGGTTTGTTCGAGGTTTGTTCGAGGTTTGTTCGAGGTTTGTTCGAGGTTTGTTCGAGGTTTGTTCGAGGTTTGTTCGAGGTTTGTTCGAGGTTTGTTCGAGGTTTGTTCGAGGTTTGTTCGAGGTTTGTTCGAGGTTTGTTCGAGGTTTGTTCGAGGTTTGTTCGAGGTTTGTTCGAGGTTTGTTCGAGGTTTGTTCGAGGTTTGTTCGAGGTTTGTTCGAGGTTTGTTCGAGGTTTGTTCGAGGTTGTTCGAGGTTTGTTCGAGGTTTGTTCGAGGTTTGTTCGAGGTTTTGTTCGAGGTTTGTTCGAGGTTTGTTTCGAGGTTTGTTCGAGGTTTGTTCGAGGTTTGTTCGAGGTTTGTTCGAGGTTTGTTCGAGGTTTGTTCGAGGTTTGTTCGAGGTTTGTTCGAGGTTTTGTTCGAGGTTTTGTTCGAGGTTGTTCGAGTTTGTTCGAGGTTTGTTCGAGGTTTGTTCGAGGTTTGTTCGAGGTTTGTTTCGAGGTTTGTTCGAGGTTTGTTCGAGGTTTGTTCGAGGTTTGTTCGAGGTTTGTTCGAGGTTTGTTCGAGGTTTGTTCGAGGTTGTTCGAGTTTTGTTCGAGGTTTGTTTCGAGGTTTGTCGAGGTTTGTTCGAGGTTTGTTCGAGGTTTGTTCGAGGTTTGTTCGAGGTTTGTTCGAGGTTTTTCGAGTGTTTTTCGAGGTTTGTTCGAGGTTTGTTCGAGGTTTGTTCGAGGTTTGTTCGAGGTTTGTTCGAGGTTTGTTCGAGGTTGTTCGAGGTTTGTTCGAGGTTTGTTCGAGGTTTGTTCGAGGGTTTGTTCGAGGTTTGTTCGAGGTTTGTTCGAAGGTTTGTTCGAGGTTTGTTCGAGGTTTTGTTCGAGGTTTGTTCGAGGTTTGTTCGAGGTTTGTTCGAGGTTTGTTCGAGGTTTGTTCGAGGTTTGTTCGAGGTTTTGTTCGAGGTTTGTTCGAGGTTTGTTCGAGGTTTGTTCGGAGTTTGTTCGAGGTTTGTTCGAGGTTTGTTCGAGGTTTGTTCGAGGTTTGTTCGAGGTTTTGTTCGAGGTTTGTTCGAGGTTTTGTTCGAGGTTTGTCTCGAGGTTTGTTCGAGGTTTGTTCGAGGTTTGTTCGAGGTTTGTTCGACGTTTGTTCGAGGTTTGTTCGAGGTTTGTTTCGAGTTGTTCGAGGTTTTTCGAGGTTTGTTCGAGGTTTTGTTCGAGGTTTGTTCGAGTTTGTTCGAGGTTTGTCTCGAGGTTTTTGTTACGAAGGTTTGTTCGAGGTTTCGTCGAGGTTTGTTCGACGGTTTGTTCGAGGTTTGTTCGAGGTTTTTTCGAAGGTTTTGTTCGAGGTTTGTCATTCGAGGTTCACTTTGTTCGAGGGCTTTGTTCGAGGTTTGTTCGAGGTTTGTTCGAGGTTTGTTCGAGTTTGTTTCGAGGTTTGTTCGAGGTTTGTTCGAGGTTTGTTCGGTATTGTTCGATGTTTTGTTCGAGGTTTGTTCGAGGTTTGGTTCGAGGTTTGTTCGAGGTTTGTTCGAGGTTTGGGTGTTCGAGGTTTGTTCGAGGTTTGTTCGAGGTTTGTTCGAGGTTTGTTCGAGGTTTGTTCGAGGTTTGTTCGAGGTTTGTTCGAGGTTTGTTCGAGGTTTGTTCGAGGTTTGTTCGAGGTTTGTTCGAGGTTTGTTCGAGGTTTGTTCGAGGTTTGTTCGAGGTTTGTTCGAGGTTTGTTCGAGGTTTGTTCGAGGTTTGTTCGAGGTTTGTTCGAGGTTTGTTCATCATCATTCTCAAAATCAACCCCACACATCATCATGACTCCTTTCCTTCACCAGATCTTCAAAAGCTTCTCGCACGGTCATCATTTTCTTTCCTTCACTTTGCCTCCTCCAACAGCGTAAAACTGTGATGAGACGTCTCGACACCATATCACCCCCCTCTCTCATTCCGCTTCACCCGTTTCCCAACCCCCTCCTCCCCTCTCCAATCCCTGTTGCAGCACCTACCGTCCTCCCATCCGCTCCCCTCGGAGGGCCTTAGGGAGCGCCCTCTCACCTTTGCGCGCCCCTCCTCTCTCTTCCCCTTTCCCATTCCCTCCCCCACCCCGCTTGTGCAGCATCTACCGCCCTCCCAGCCCCTCCCTTCAGAGGGCCTTAGGGAACGCCCTCTCACCTTTGTGCGCCCCCTCGCCCCGCTTGCTGCCAGCTGTAAGCATATCACCTGCTTCCACATGTTGCCAATCCAAATGACTTGCCTCGTGCGTGTTTTTCATGCGCCTGACTCCTTCCACTTCCTCTCGCCTTCTAAGTGTTGTTTTCTCCCTCCCTTGCAGTCCTCCTGCTCCTCCCTCTCCTTTCTTCCTAACCTCTCTCCTACTCATCCTCCTAATTGCTTTCTTCCAACTCATACGTCGTTCTCTTTGCTGCCCCACCCCGCTTCGCCGCTGCCTCTTCTCTGTAACTGCTTCAGCTGCGCTGTTCAGGGCTCAGAGGCGGGTCCTGAATTTGGACCTTGATGAGGGTGAGGACGGAAAATCACTTCTGATAATTCTCACAAGTCTCCTTTGAGATTTCTCAAAAGTGATTTTTTGTTCCGGGCTCAGAGGAGGGTCTTGAATCTGGACCTTGATGAGGGTGAGGAGGGAGGACGAGGATTTATTTTATTCGACCCAAATGTGTTCTCGCTGCCCCTCCCCATTTCCCCTCTGTTTTTCCTCTGCAGCTGCCCGGGGCCTTGCTGCGGTGTTTGGGGCTCAGCGGAGGGTGTTGGTACTCGACCTTGAGGAGGAGGAAGAGGATGAGGAGGTTGAGCAGGAAGAGGAGGAGGAAGAGGAGGTTTGAGTCGACTATAAAATGTTCTCCTTGCTGTCCCGGTCCCCACCCCATTTCCACCTGCTCCCCTTCTCCAGCTGCCCGGGGACTCGCTGCGGTGTTTGGGGCTCAGCGGAGGGTGTTGGTACTGGACCTTGAGGAGGAGGAAGAAGAGGAGGAGGAGGAAGAAGGGGAGGAGAATGAGGAGGATGAGAGAGAGGACGAAGTGGACGAAGAGGGAGGCAAGGGGGCTGAAGAGGGAGGATGAGCCTGGTGTTTGTTGAGCCTGATGTCTGTTGAGCCTTGCGTTGGCACTAGGTGGGTTTGTGGTTGAGGAGGAAGAGAGGGGGGAAAGGGAAGGGAAGCAACAGACGAGCTCGATGGTTTTGGCAATAGGAGAGAGGAGGGGCAAAGGGGGGTTTGTGCGGGATGAGATGAAGGACAGGAGTCTGAGGAGATAAAAAGCAGTCGTTTGTTTTCTGCCGCTTTGCAGCATATTTACTGGACAATGCAAGGCTCACGCATTGGATCAGGATTTATTTGTTTATATCATAGCGGGGCTTGATTGAGAATTAGTTTCTCCGAGTGTATTAGTCCCAAGTCAAGCCGCCCCTTTTTTGAGGCAGCAACTGTTGACCGGCACCTGAGGTTGAATCCCCAAGATCGTCCCTACACTCAACACAGTCACGCGCTTGTCTGTGCCGAAAACCCCCGAGGTTCGATGTCTCGTGTCCATTGGGCGCTTGCGATCGTTTCCCCGAATCGAGCCGCAGTTGGTCCCAAATTTCCAATGCCAAGAAACAGAAGTTTCAATTCACAGGTGGTGCCAGCCAATTTTCCTGACCGCCAGCCAATTTGCCTGACCGACATCCAATCCAATTGAATAACAGCGAACAGAAGTTTCAGACTTTCTGTTCGACTGCTTTGCAATGCGCACTGTATACGTATTCTACAAGACAACGGGACGGGAAAGGTGGCTGTATTACACAGCATAAAAAAATATTTCCCATGTGTACAGAACTCATGTTCTGTTTTCAATAGTACCTGTCATATTCGTAGATCACCTGTCATTCACGTGGTTGATTGCACTGCACACATTCCCAATGTGTGTGCATTGGAAAGGAGCATCGCCATTGCCAAACACCGTCCTTGGTTGAAACAACAGCATCCTTGCCTCGCGAAACCTGGCGCCGCAACTTACGGCTTGAACGTCCCTACAGTACAGCACAGTTCCTTCAATTCCCCATCCCCAGCCCAAATCTCGACTCGACTTGACCTCTTGGCACCCACCCAAGAATGTGTCAGCTCAAGTGGAGCATTGAGGATAATCTCCGAGTTGGGCGACCAAAATGTCAACCGTCAGATGTGTTTTGAGTATTTGTTTCAGCCAAAACCATCATCCTGATGGTAATTTGTTTCAGCAGCCTTCAGTTACCTTATTTTCCGATATTTCGTTTCGCTCAGTTACTTACGACTAAGTTCTTGTCTCAGTCTAAAAGTCAAGCGCAAGTAGCAGTCAAGCGGTACCACTGTCGTCTTGTCAGATTCTAAAACAGCCATAGGCAGAATAATATCTGGGCTCGCATCAGAGCACCTGTGAGCGCCACCTGCGCAGCATGATACAGCATTAGACCGACTTCTGCGCTGCCTGATGACTTATGTTGCCTGACTACGAGGTCTTCTGATGCCTGATGAGTTCAGTCACATCGCCTGACGACGACGTCTGCTTTGCGGCTCGATGAGGCTGCGACCCAGCGCCCGCATCCACACGCACCCGAACCTCAGGTTCGCGTTGGACCAAGTTCATAGTATTACCTTACCACGAATGGTTGTGCGATAGAGCAGCTTGCCTGTCCGCAAGAAAAGCTAAAAGTCGCCGTCGCTCTTCTGCGGCGCAGGCTCCGAGCAGAAACAAGCTCTATGTTGGACTTCCGTGCGTTCTTACTTTCCCTCTGCATGTGACCCTGGACATTCCATTCTGTGACGTCGTACCCCCTTAGTAGTCCCTAGTGCGCGGCGCGTAATCTCCAGTAGTCGTAATACTCCCGTCCGAGTCTTGAAAAGTAGTACGCGTTTGTCATTGTCAGCGGGCCGGGCTGCAGCAGCAGTAGCAACAGCAGCAGAAGACGGGACAGTCCCTCCCTGTAGAAGCGAACGAATCTTAAGTTGTCTTTACTACCCCCAACAAGTGCCATGAAACGGCTAGAAACAATTGCGTTGCGGCGAGTGCTGCGTCGCCGGGTAGTCATATCCACTCGTCCTCTCCCCCGAGCTCCCTCACGCATCCTCGTCCCCTCCAACTCCCACTTCCTGCTCCTCCTCCTACTCTCTATCAACCTCACACCATCATTGTCATTAGACTTGCTTGCTTCGCGGTCCTCCTCGGCAGAATCTGGGGATGCGCTCGGCGCGCCCCGAGGCGACGCGGCTCGGAGAAAGATTCTCTCCTCGGGGAAATCTGGGGATGCGCTCGGCGCGTCCCGTCTTGACGCGGCTCGGATAAAGATTCCCTCCTCGGCAGAATCTAGGGAAGAGGTCAGCGCGGTCCTTCTGCCGCCGGAGGGCGGCGCGTCGGGGGGGGATGCGGAGGAAATAATATTTTCCGTTGACCGTCAACGAACTTCGCGTGGTTTCGCGAGACTGCAACTTTCGAGAAATGAGAATGGAAGGAACGACGACGGGAGCAAGCATCACCTTAGTCAGCAGCAAGAACCGTTGCTGTCGAATCAGCAGCAGCGTGACAGCTGGCGGAGTTTGCAAGTGACACGTCAGGAAGAAACCAAACGGAGGCGGCTACAGATGCCGAGTCAGCAGCATCAGAAGGGGCTTGTGCACATGCCACGTCAGCAGCATCGGAGGCGACTCGCATCATATGATATGATGCACGAGGGACATATGCATCTGCGGAGGCGGTTGATTCGGGGCAAGAAGTCGTGCTGGAGCAAGCACGAGCGACACCAGTACTGGCAGGTGGGTTGCTGTTGGGACAGGTTGGTACCAGAGAGGGTTGGCACTGGGGAAGGTTGTTTTCTTGGGACGCCTGTCACTGGTAGGTTAAATCCAGGGGCAAGAAGGAGTGCTGGAGCAAGCACGAGCGACACCAGCATTGGCAGGTTGGTGGAATGTCGTTCCTATTGGGACAGGTTGCTATCTGGAAAGGGTTGGTTATAGGGGGGTTGATACAGGGGAGGGTCAGCACTTGTACAAGCATGGCAGATTGATTTAGATCAGACAGAGTGTGAGTTTTTTCATCCGCCTCTCAGCAAGCGTCAACCTCTCCCCTCCCTCCCCACGCCCTCTGTTGCCTTGCCTTGTATCGGTATCAGACAGGCAGGAACGCACGTGGAGCCATGAGCCGCGTTTACGAGGCAGAAGACGGGCAGAGTATGAGTCATTTCAACCGTCTCACACATACCATGTGTCGCGCCCCCCCTTCTCTGGACTTGCCTTGGGTTGGGCCCATGACAGGTAGGAGCGCACGTGGAGCCAGCAGCCGCGTTTACGCGGCAGAAGATGGAGTGTGAGTGTTTCCAGCCGCCTCAACACAAGCGTCTCTTCCCCTTTCCCCGCTCTTTTGCCTTGCCTTGTGTTGGTATCATATCATGACAGGTAGGAGCGCACGTGGAGCCATCAGCCGCGTTTGCGAGGCAGAAGACGGAGTACGAGCGCATGCACCAGCGGTGCACGGAGGGCATCACTGACTGGAAGGCCTTTTACTTCAACCAGTGAGCTCTGCGGATGCTACGGAGTGAGATGCGCTCTCGCTAGAGGGAGAGTGTGATGCGTGCTTGCCACAGCCTGCAACCCGTGTCCTACCCAGCCCGGGAGGCAGAAGACGGAGGGAGTATGACCGCATGCACAGCACATGCACCAGGAGTACACACAAAGGGTCATGTCTTCTTCTCCTTTCCCACCTCACTTATCCCGTTCACCATGCCCTGTGCGTTTCTTCAATAGGTCCGAGGGGCGGGCAGCAGCAGCGCATGTGGAAGGGTGCAAGCTTCGAGTCGCCTCACAAGGAGATCTCAGCCCCTAACAAGGAGACCTGAGGCTCAGCCCCTCATTGCCCGCTCTCCTTCCTCGCTTCACCCACCCCCCTCACTCTGCCCCGTGTGCTGCTTCACCAGGTCCGAGGGGCTGTCACCATCAGCGGACGTGGAAGGGTGCAAGTATGCGTTTCTGATACCCGGCCAGTGGCACGGTGAGTGATTTGGGCTGATTCTATCTAGGGGTAGATCCGTGGGTGCAAGTGTGGTAAGTTTCGCAGCGCACCCACACCACACTGGCTGTTCCATTCTGCCTACACCTACAGTACACCCCCCTCCATCTCATCCTCTCACCTGGCTGCACCGATCTTGACCTGTCTGCACCGCTCATCCGTCTGCACCGATCTGCACCTCGCCTCTCTGCAGCACTCACCTGCGTATGTCTTTGATCTCCACGTTCGTTCTTTCTCTTGTATTCTCTCTGTCCCTTTCAGGCCTTGGCAACCGCATCATGTCGTTGATATCCACCTTCACATACGCGTTCATCACGCATCGAGCCATCCTCATGCCAGACGATGGGCTCATGCCGTCCCTGTGGCCTCATGCCCTCCCTATGGCCTCATGCCCTCCCTATGGCCTCATGCCCTCCCTCCCTCCCCTGCGCCTGCAACCCTGCAGGCCTTGGCAACCGCATCATGTCGCTGATCTCCACCTTCACATACGCGTTCATCACGCATCGAGCCATCCTCATGCCAGACGATGGGCTCATGCCGTCCCTGTGGCCTCATGCCCTCCCTATGGCCTCATGCCCTCCCTATGGCCTCATGCCCTCCCTATGGCCTCATGCCCTCCCTATGGCCTCATGCCCTCCCTATGGCCTCATGCCCTCCCTATGGCCTCATGCCCTCCCTATGGCCTCATGCCCTCCCTATGGCCTCATGCCCTCCCTATGGCCTCATGCCCTCCCTATGGCCTCATGCCCTCCCTATGGCCTCATGCCCTCCCTATGGCCTCATGCCCTCCCTATGGCCTCATGCCCTCCCTATGGCCTCATGCCCTCCCTATGGCCTCATGCCCTCCCTATGGCCTCATGCCCTCCCTATGGCCTCATGCCCTCCCTATGGCCTCATGCCCTCCCTATGGCCTCATGCCCTCCCTATGGCCTCATGCCCTCCCTATGGCCTCATGCCCTCCCTATGGCCTCATGCCCTCCCTATGGCCTCATGCCCTCCCTATGGCCTCATGCCCTCCCTATGGCCTCATGCCCTCCCTATGGCCTCATGCCCTCCCTATGGCCTCATGCCCTCCCTATGGCCTCATGCCCTCCCTATGGCCTCATGCCCTCCCTATGGCCTCATGCCCTCCCTATGGCCTCATGCCCTCCCTATGGCCTCATGCCCTCCCTATGGCCTCATGCCCTCCCTATGGCCTCATGCCCTCCCTATGGCCTCATGCCCTCCCTATGGCCTCATGCCCTCCCTATGGCCTCATGCCCTCCCTATGGCCTCATGCCCTCCCTATGGCCTCATGCCCTCCCTATGGCCTCATGCCCTCCCTATGGCCTCATGCCCTCCCTATGGCCTCATGCCCTCCCTATGGCCTCATGCCCTCCCTATGGCCTCATGCCCTCCCTATGGCCTCATGCCCTCCCTATGGCCTCATGCCCTCCCTATGGCCTCATGCCCTCCTCGTCCGCTCGTCCCTCCTCCTCTGCAACCCCTTCACGCACTCCTCCTGGCTCATCCCCGCCTCGCACTTCTGGTGAGCGCTGTGCAGCCTGCCTTGCTGCTGCCTGTGCGGTGTGGTGTGTACCCCGCCTCATTCGTCCGCTCGTCCCTCCTCCTCTGCAACCCCTTCACGCACTCCTCCTGGCTCATCCCCGCCTCGCACTTCTGGTGAGCGCTGTGCAGCCTGCCTTGCTGCTGCCTGTGCGGTGTGGTGTGTACCCCGCCTCATTCGTCCGCTCGTCCCTCCTCCTCTGCAACCCCTTCACGCACTCCTCCTGGCTCATCCCCGCCTCGCACTTCTGGTGAGCGCTGTGCAGCCTGCCTTGCTGCTGCCTGTGCGGTGTGGTGTGTACCCCGCCTCATTCGTCCGCTCGTCCCTCCTCCTCTGCAACCCCTTCACGCACTCCTCCTGGCTCATCCCCGCCTCGCACTTCTGGTGAGCGCTGTGCAGCCTGCCTTGCTGCTGCCTGTGCGGTGTGGTGTGTACCCCGCCTCATTCGTCCGCTCGTCCCTCCTCCTCTGCAACCCCTTCACGCACTCCTCCTGGCTCATCCCCGCCTCGCACTTCTGGTGAGCGCTGTGCAGCCTGCCTTGCTGCTGCCTGTGCGGTGTGGTGTGTACCCCGCCTCATTCGTCCGCTCGTCCCTCCTCCTCTGCAACCCCTTCACGCACTCCTCCTGGCTCATCCCCGCCTCGCACTTCTGGTGAGCGCTGTGCAGCCTGCCTTGCTGCTGCCTGTGCGGTGTGGTGTGTACCCCGCCTCATTCGTCCGCTCGTCCCTCCTCCTCTGCAACCCCTTCACGCACTCCTCCTGGCTCATCCCCGCCTCGCACTTCTGGTGAGCGCTGTGCAGCCTGCCTTGCTGCTGCCTGTGCGGTGTGGTGTGTACCCCGCCTCATTCGTCCGCTCGTCCCTCCTCCTCTGCAACCCCTTCACGCACTCCTCCTGGCTCATCCCCGCCTCGCACTTCTGGTGAGCGCTGTGCAGCCTGCCTTGCTGCTGCCTGTGCGGTGTGGTGTGTACCCCGCCTCATTCGTCCGCTCGTCCCTCCTCCTCTGCAACCCCTTCACGCACTCCTCGTGGCTCATCCCCGCCTCCCACTTCTGGTGAGCGCTGTGCTGCCTGTGCGGTGTGGTGTGTAGCGCTGTGCTGTGTGTGCGGTGTGGTGTGTAGCGCTGTGCTGCCTGTGCGGTGTGGTGTGTAGCGCTGTGCTGTGTGTGTGGTGTGGTGTGTAGCGCTGTGCTGTGTGTGCGGTGTGGTGTGTAGCGCTGTGCTGCCTGTGCGGTGTGGTGTGTAGCGCTGTGCTGCCTGTGCGGTGTGGTGTGTAGCGCTGTGCTGTGTGTGCGGTGTGGTGTGTAGCGCTGTGCTATGTGTGTGGTGTGGTGTGTAGCGCTGTGCTGTGTGTGTGGTGTGGTGTGTAGCGCTGTGCTGTGTGTGTGGTGTGGTGTGTAGCGCTGTGCTGTGTGTGTGGTGTGGTGTGTAGCGCTGTGCTGTGTGTGTGGTGTGGTGTGTAGCGCTGTGCTGCCTGTGCGGTGTGGTGTGTAGCGCTGTGCTGCCTGTGCGGTGTGGTGTGTAGCGCTGTGCTGCCTGTGTGGTGTGGTGTGTAGCGCTGTGCTGTGTGTGTGGTGTGGTGTGTAGCGCTGTGCTGCCTGTGCGGTGTGGTGTGTAGCGCTGTGCTGTGTGTGTGGTGTGGTGTGTAGCGCTGTGCTGTGTGTGCGGTGTGGTGTGTAGCGCTGTGCTGCCTGTGCGGTGTGGTGTGTAGCGCTGTGCTGTGTGTGCGGTGTGGTGTGTAGCGCTGTGCTGTGTGTGTGGTGTGGTGTGTAGCGCTGTGCTGTGTGTGTGGTGTGGTGTGTAGCGCTGTGCTGTGTGTGTGGTGTGGTGTGTAGCGCTGTGCTGTGTGTGTGGTGTGGTGTGTAGCACTGTGCTGTGTGTGTGGTGTGGTGTGTAGCGCTGTGCTGTGTGTGTGGTGTGGTGTGTAGCGCTGTGCTGTGTGTCTGGTGTGGTGTGTAGCGCTGTGCTGTGTGTGTGGTGTGGTGTGTAGCGCTGTGCTGTGTGTGTGGTATGGTGTGTAACCGCCCTCATTCTTCCGCTCGTCCCTCCTCCTCTGCAACCCTTTTGCGCACCCCTCCTAGCTCATCCCCGCCTCCCACTTCTGGTGAGTGTGAGCGCCCGCCAGTGTGCGAGCGTCTTACTCGCCTTTGTCCGCTCGGCCCTGCATTGCCCACCCTCCTCTGCAACCCCACTCGCATTTGTCTGCTGGTCTCTCATTTGCAACTGCAACCCCTCGGTCCACTCCTCCTGGCTGCATCTCCCGCTTTTCCCCAACCCCCCTTCCTCCCACGTCCCCACTTTTCCCCCTTTCCCCACTTCCCCAGGGCCATCAAGGTGGATTTGGAGCAGGGTCCTCGCAACGTGGCAGAGCAGGCGGACGGGCGCTCCCTCGCATCTCCCTCTTTTCCCAACGCCTCTTTCGCCACTTGCCCACTTTTCTTCCTTCCCCCCTCTCTCTCTCTCTCCCCAGGGCCATCAAGGCGGATTTGGAGAAGGGCCCTCGCAACGTGGCAGAGCAGGCGGACAGGCACTCTCGAGGGGTGTTCTGCCACCTGGACTGGGTGTGAGTGTAACGAGCGGGATGGATGGGTGGGTGTGGGTGGGTGTTGTCTTTTGAGTTGACTCAAAAGGCACTCTCGAGGGGTGTTCTGCCACCTGGACTGGGTAACGAGCGGGTGGATGGATGGGTGTTTGGACTGGATGTGAGTTTGAGTGTAACGAGCAGGATGGGTGGGTGCTGCGTGGATGCTTGTCTGGATGTGAATATAACATACAAGCTTCCATCTCCCATTTTCAGCCCCTTTGGATGCCCTTGTGCTCTGCTAAACTCCCACCCACCCACCCACCCACCCACCCACCCACCCACCCACACACGCATACCACACCCCGCTCAGAACGCCCGAGGAGGAGTGGACGTTCTTCTGCCGGCGCACACAGGAGGAGATGGCTGAAAAAACATTCATGATGTTCTGGAGTGACATGTACTTCGTGCCTCCTCTCTACTTCGTCCCCTCTCTCGCGGTACTGCTTCCTCCCTCGCGGTACTGCTTCCGTTTATCAAATACTTGTAGAACCCTTGGTGCCTCTCTGTTGCCTCACTCCGCTCTCTCCTGAATAGTCACGCACTTCATGCCTCCGCTTTACTTCGTGCCCTCCGTCGCGGTACTGCCTGCTCCCTTAGTGCCGCACTGCCCCGCACTACTGCTGCCTCTACAGATATACTTCTAGCTCACTTAGTGCATCACCCCCTCGCATCACCCCCTCGCAACAAACCCCCTCGCATCACCGCCCTATTCCCAACTCCATGTCCCTGCCTGCTGCAGGCTCGTCTGGAAGTGCTGTTTCCGGATCGCCGGGTCTTCACACATGTTGCACGGTGAGTTGCTGGGTGAAACTAGACGAGTTTTGATGCGGCTCAAAACTTGTCTCACTTCTCACACGTTGCACGGCGATTTGCCGGGTGGGTGGGTGAGCGTGGGTGTGTGTGTTTTTCTTTGTCAAATACGTGTGGACTGGACCGTGGAAGGACTGGACCGGATAGTGTGGTGCTTCCATGCCCTCTCACCCTCTCCCATCCTCTCTCTCCACTCTTGTCTTCTTTCTCCTTCCTTCCAACCCCATTGCACTCGCCCCACCAGCTACATCCTCCTGCCGGCCAATTACCTCTGGGATCGCATTGTGAGGGCCTTTCATGGCCACATGGAGCACCAAGACGTGCTCGTGGGTTTGCAGGTGAGCTGCTGCTATGTGGTGCAGGTGCTACCTGGTGCAGGTGCTTACTAAAGCCGGTGGTTACCACATGTGGGATCGCATAGTGAGGGCCTACCACGGCCACATGGAGCACCAAGACGTGCTCGTGGGGCTGCAGGTGAGGGGTTGCTCACTCGCTGGCGTAGGTGCTTGCTGGTGCAGGTGGCTTCTAAAGCTGGTACTTCCTACCTCTGGGACCGCATAGTGAGGGCATTCCACGGCCACATGGAGCACCAGGACGTGCTGGTGGGGCTGCAGGTGAGCGCAGGTGATTACTCACAGTAGGTGCTTACTAAAGTAGGTGGTTACTACATGTGGGATCGCGTTGTGAGGGCCTTTCACGGCCACATGGAACACCAAGACGTGCTCGTGGGCTTGCAGGTGAGAGCAGGTGCCTTGCTGGTGAGCTGCGGGTGGTAACTGGTGCAGGTGGTTACTGGCGAAGGTGCTTACTCACCATCTCTGAAGCCGCGTTTTGAGGGCATTCCACGGCCACTTGGTGGGGTTGTTCAGCAGGCAACCAACCAAGTGGCCGTGGAAGGAAGGCTATTTTGTTTGAGGTTGATTTTGAGAATTCTTAAAATCAACTTCAGCAGGCAACCAACCAAGTGGCCGTGGAAGGAAGGCCCTCAAAGCGCGGCTCTTTCCTGCTCAGCCCCACCACACACACTGCCTGCTTGTCCCACAACCCCTTCAGGTGCGCCTGTTGAGACGTCTCAAAAGTCTGCTTGTTCTGCAACCCTTTCAAGTGCGCCCGGTGGACGAGACTAAGGAGGATTGACCGCGTGCTCACGTGACCTTTGAGTCGAATCAAAAGTCATCTCTCGTTTTTAGGCGCCTCAAAACAGGTGCGGCCAGTGGACGAGACCCAGGAGGATTGACCGCGTGCTCCTCACGTGACGTTTGAGTCGACTCGAAAGTCATCTCCCTCTTCCCCCCTGCTTTTCCCCCAACCCCTTCAGGTCCGCCCGGTGGACGAGACCCCGGAGGATGTATTTGACCGGGTGCTGACGTGTCTCATCAGCACGCAGTACCTGCCAGCTGTCATCCCGCCCGACCAATGGCAGGCCATGGCTGACGATGTATGTCTGGGTGCATTGGGAGGGTGCATGGCGTGCATGGGGTGCATGGCGTGCATGGGGTGCATGGGGCGGGTGGAGTGAAGGGAAGGTTGCACATGGACTCTATGATGCTATGCTATTGAAAATGTTGGATGCAGTTTCGTTCTGCGTCACGCCTGTCGGTCCGCCGCACTGCTGCGTTCAGGTGGAGCACGAGGAGGAGGGAGGCACTAAGAGTTGCTTTTGAGAACTCTCAAAAGAAACTGTTAACATTGATGATGCTGCATGCAGTTTTGTTTCGCGTAACGCCTGTTCATCCGCACTGCTGCGTTCAGGTGGAGCACGAGGAGGCGCTATGCACCTCATCATCATTTTTTCTTGGCAACTTAGTATGGTTCTTAATGAATCTTAAAGGTCCTTAATGGCTCGTAATGGTTCTGAACGGCTCGTAATGCTGGTAACGGCTGGTCGCATCAGCATATGGCTCTCGCCTCGCCTCGTGTGTTTGACCCCTCTCTTGCATCCCGGTTCTCTTGCCCTGACAGGTGGACGACGAGGGTTTGAGAGGAGCGCATGGGCAGTCAATCGGTGTGTTCGTGGCATCCCTCAACGGCACCTATGCTGCTCGCCTCGCTGCCCTTTATTCCCAAGGCAAACCGCAATCAGCCCACACTGTCACCTTCCACAGGTGGGTTAACCATATGCAACCCTCGCGTGCCTCTCCTCGCCCCTGCTATGCTCTGTCTGTAACCACACCCTACTCAGCTATGTCTTTCCTTCACGTGCCACTATGCTGCTGTTTGAAGTCGTTTCGAAACATCCGAACCGAACCACATGCTGTTCGGCACTATCCTTTTTACGTGGCACCACACTGTGTCTCCAGCTCGTCAGGTCCTCCTTCCACTCTCCCCTTTACCTCTCTTCCTCTCTCCCCCCACTTCCGCTCTACCCTGCAGCGAGTCGCACGACTCAACGGAGAGGCAGGACGACAGGCAGCAGTACGCATCAGCGCTGGTTGAGATGTTCCTCCTCTCCTTCTCTCACCGCCTCGTTGTCTCCGACTACTCCACCTTCGGGTACGTCCTGTTGCTGTCGCGCTGTCCCGCTGGGTACGTCGTGTTGCCGCGCTGTCCGGCTGTTGCGCTTTCTTGTTCCAGGCGCCTAATGTACTACTCTGCAATGGTTGAGATGTTCCTTCTCTCCTCTCCTTTTTGCACCGCCTAGTCGTCTCCGACTACTCCACCACTTCTCCACCTTCGGGTACGTCCTGTTGCACGAGTTTGTTCTTATTTTATTTTTAGGTGCCTCGAAAGGCGGGTACACCGCCGCTGTACTGTCCTGTTTCAGGCGTTTGTCTAGAAATCTCAAAAGCCCGCCACGCTTTCTGATACGTCTCAAATGTTTTGAGACTCGACTCGACACACTCCTGAGGTGTCTCATAATTCAATCAGCGGTGATCGAGTTTTTCCTCCTCCCCTTCCCTCCTGATTGTGCCCCTTCAGGTATACAGCGGCAGCGCTGGGAGCGCTGGACCCATGGTCGCTCAACATCGTGAAGCGGGGGGAGGCGGACTGGCGCCTCAACAACCGCCCCGTCTGCCAGCGCACCGAGTCGCAGCCCTGCTCCCTCTCCATCCGACCGAAATTCACGGTGAGCCCTCCGCCTTTCCCCCTCGTTGGATTCACCTTTGGGAATCCTCAAAAGGTGCTCTAACAACCAGCGCGTCTGCCAGCGCACCGAGTCACAGCCCTGCTCCCTCTCCATCCGACCAAAGTTCGCGGTGAGCGCTCCGCCTTCCACTCTCTCATGTTGTGCTCTCTCCGTCCAATCAGTATTCACGGTGAGCCCTCCCTGTCTCTTCTGTTCGTTCCCGTTTTGCGCCGCCCTGTGCTCCAGTGCCCTGACGGTGACTCGCACACGTCAGAGAGCGAAGTGCTTTAGAGAAGTATGCTGTGCGCAATGTTCCATGCTAATACCTCCCGCCCATGCTGCCCACCTGTGCCGCAGTGCCCTGACGGTGACTCGCACACAACAGAGAGCGAAGTGTCATTCGTGCGGTCGTGCCCCGTGATTGGTGCCGGGCTGCACCTGGACCTGCCTCCTCTACCCGATTCCTCTTGAAGGGACCAACCAACCGCTTTTGAACCCTAAACCCTGAAGAAACCGAATGGACTTCACTTGGAGCTGCCTCCTCCTCCACCCGAATCCGCGTGATGTGACCGACTACTGCCCTTGTTTCATCGAATCACTCTTGAGAATTCTCAAAGGAGTTTCGCTGGCAGAAGCTGCCTCGGCCACGCAAAACGGCGTGAAGTGAAGCGGCCGCTCCTTCCTTGGATCGCCTTTGAGAATTCTCAGAAGTGCTTCGCACTTGGAGCTGCAAACAAGCAGTGTGCTGTGCTGTTGTGTGCTGCTGTGTGCTGCTGTGTGCTGCTGTGTGCCTGTACCTTGCCTTGTATGCTGTAGGAATGGATGGCATGCCCAGCTGCGTACCTACAACCCTACCTACCTACCTGCCTACAACCCTGTATTTATGTATGCTATATTTATATGCAACTAGCATTATTGTATGAAACCAAGTTCCAGCTTATACTCGTGGGCTTGACGCTGTGTAAACTGGTACAATAATATTTATACAAGTATACAGCACTGCTGGATAAACAGCAACACAGGGATAACAGAGAATGCAGGCTCATGTCTTTTAACTTCTGGATCTGGAAGCTACCGGTAGAAAAAACACCTTCACCAATCACCATGATAACAGCACATTATAAAGTACACAAGAAGCAACCCTCTCATATATGGTATGGTATGGTATGGTATGGTACAAGCTGCCATGCAGCCCTATATTTGGCTGGAGAGAAGGCCTCGCCAACCCCCCGGCTAGTCTGTCCCATCTAGTGGCACGCAGATGAGGACTGCACCGTGCTGAGCCCATTCCATTCCAGTCACTCCAGACTTTTGAGTCGGCGCATAAGTCATCTTGTGGCACGCAGAAGAGGACTGCACCGCGCTGAACCCATTCCATTCCAGTCACTCCTGCGATGCCCAAGAGCACACTGCATTGCACCATCCTCCCCAATTCATTCTGGACCGCCAAGCTCGGCCCTTCTTTCAAAGTCGTCAAGAGCTGCCTCACAGCAATCCACACACCTCTTCTCCCTTTCACTCCGACTGATTCTGTGCAGACTGGAAACCTAGAGAGAAAGTCTTGAGGATTCCAAAAAAAAATCAGTATGTACGAAGTAGACACCGCGAACCTTCCGAGCCAACTCCAACTCGCTTGTCCTTTCCCACGAACCACTCCCCCTAACTCTTCTCATTCACCCCTCCTCAATCCCCACTTCAGCTGTTTGTCATTATTCTTCTTCTTCCCCTCCTTTTCATCCCCGAGGCATCACCTCAGAGTCCGCTTAGCCAGAACCTGCTCGTCTTGCCAATCCAGGACTGCCCATTTCCCATGCAGTCCTATTTCTCAATCCGTCTCATTCACCTCTCCTCAAGCCCCCTTTCAGCTGCTTGTTCTTCTACTTCCCCTCCTCTTCACCCCCCTGGCATCGCCTCAGAATCCGTTTAGCCAGAACCTGCTCGTCCTGCCAATCAAGCGCCGCCAGGTCACCAACGGTGTCGTTCCGGTGGAATCTGAGCCCTTCATCTGTGAACACCGCATCTCCATGCCGCTCTGTAAAGCACTGCTCCGCAGCATCAGAGCCTGCATTGGAATGCACGGAACCTTCACCTGCCATTACTGTCGCACTCCCTTCCCCTGCATCTGTTGCACGGTCTGGCAAGTTTGCATTGACAATTGGTACTGCGGTTGCGGCAGCAGCAGTGGCAGCAGCGGCGACAGCAGTGTCAGTGGTTCCTAACTCCACACCAGTGCTTTGCTCACTCAAGAGTCCACTGTTGCAGCTCTCATTGGTGCTGTCTCTCGTGCTGTTACTGCTGCTGTTTCTGCTGCTGTTGCTGCTGTTGCTGCTGTTACTGTTCCTCCTGCTGCCACTGCCGCTGCTGCTGCTAGTACCTGGGTTTTCAACCAGAGGGTCGAAAACCACAGGGACAATGCTGCTGCTGCTCCCCTTTGAAGCTTCTCGGGAAGAACATGCCACATGGACCTCTTCTCCAGTTGAACCTGTCAAACCAGTCAATGCAGTCAAACCAGTCAATGCAGTCAAACCAGTTGGAGCAGCCTCCATTACCATGCACTGCCCACCCTCTCCGACTCCGGCAGCCTTTCCCGAGCCGGCTTCCTCCGAACCAAGGCATGGCAGGTCTGGAATCAGGTTCGGCAGGGAGGTTCGGAGGAAGAGCACCACAGCGGTGCAGTCGTCTCGCCGAGCCTTGGGATACTTGACCGCCCAGGCCTCCTGCGCTGACGTCACCAGGCGTTCTGCTGACGTGGCAGGGGATGATGACGTGGCAACAATAGAGACAGCCTCCTCGTGGGAGAGCACATCCCACACCTGGTGGTGGGAGGGGGGGGGGGGGGGGAAAGGAGAGAGACGTGTGTTTAGCAACTACGGATCAAGGATAGGGATAGGGATAGAAAATGGAAAATGGAGGGCACTGGATCTATAATGGAGCGACATAGACAGAAAATATACATAGATTTCGGTCAGGAAAATGTTTCATACCCCGTCGGTTGCCAGGATGACGAATTCGTCTCCATCTTCCACTGGTAACACGGTAACATCAGGCTCGCAAATCACTCCGAATCCCTTCAGCAGGAAATCGCCCACCGCCCGGGAGGTGACGAGCCCCGGCGCCATCTCATTGGGCAGCCAGATCCTCGTGACGTGCTTCTCGTCCTCTAGCGCCTCCACTCTGCCGCCCGCTTTCCGGATCCGGGCGGCCTCTGCCGGATCGGAGCACTTGTGGTCGGCAGTCAGGGCGACGGCCTCGAGAGCGTGACAGTTGGGTTGATCTGATTGGTGGTAGTGCTGATGGTGGGTTGGCTTGGCTGACGTGGCGGCATGACAAAGAGCCACGTCAGCAGCTGACGTGGCGCCGCAGGAAGTAGGTGAGCGTGCTCGTCTGGCGAGCACGGCACGGGAGTCACCGAGGTTGGCGAGGAAGAGTTGGCCGTGCTGGAGTAGGAGGGTGGGAGGGAGGAGTGGTACGAACCGGGAGGGGGAAGAGAGAAGAGTTGGTTTCTGAAAATTCTGAAAAAAAACAAAGAAAAAGAAGAGAAGAAATATACGAAACAAAAAACAAAAACAGACACAAAAGAATAAGTGGGGCTGGAGTGAGTTGCAGAGAGCGAGGGGAGAGTTTCGAGGGCGAAGGGGGAGAGGAAGGACGCGGGAGAACTCACTTGAACCATCGCCACCACCGCCGTGCTGCCACTGACGAGCGGATCAACGGCCGGATGCAGCTTCACCTCGCGATCAACGGCCTCAAACGCACCGCACACCGCTTCCCTCCACTGCTGCTCCGCCACGTGTGCACCTCCCACTGATGCATAACCACCACACAATGATGCAGCATCACACGGCGATGTGGCATCAGCACCATCGGCATGCGGGACACTAAGGCGGTGGGCGAGCTGAGAGGGGAAGGAGTCCCTCGCGCGTGCCGACACTGTGTGGCCGAAGCGGCCATGGCCGTCCATCACGGCGCACAGCACGGAAGTAGGGCCCGCGAAGGACTGGGAAGGGGGGAAGGGAGAGGAGGGGGGACGGGGAAGGTAAGCAAGAAAAAGGGGACGGTTTAGTTGAGTCGACTCGGAAGCGACGTGGCTGTCCTTGTTGGAGTCACCTTTGAGAATTTCTCAGAATTGGAAAGATGGCGAGCAGGGAAGAGAGAGAAGGCGAGTGGGAAGAGGGGGAAGGAAGAGGGGGGAGAGGAGGAAGTGGGGAAAAAGGGGGAAATACTGAAGTGTGTACCTGCCATGCGACCATGCAGTCTTGATTAATGCCTTTCTGTCCGCCCAGGGAGAACATGCTGCAGTGCAGCTGCATCCCACTGTCGCCGCCGCCGCTGCTGTTGATACTACTGCTGTCACTGCTGCTGCTTCCGCTGCAGTTTTCGCTGCTAGTGATGTCCGTCTCCGACGTGGCACGCGGCACACGTGGCACGAGCCCATTTGCCGTCCTCCGATTGGTCAGCTGTGCGAGCAGGTCGTCCCGCTGCTGCTCCGCCGCCAGATAAGCCGCCACGCGGCGCTCCTTCTCCTTGCTGCTCACAGCGTCGCCCTCTCCTCTACTTTGTGGCTCGCCCTTCCTCCGCGTCTCGCGACGTCGCTCGCGCGCAGAGATGCGACAGTTGTCGTCGTCGTTGACGGACGAAAAGCAGTTACCCATTGCGCTGTCGGTTTTGGCGAACTTCAACGATGGAGGTGCGACGAATCTAAGTTCGAGAGAGTTGTCGTCGGCAACCCCAAGGTACCGAGGATCGGCGGAATGCGATGAGATAAGAATTGCAGCGGAATGACGACGTGAGAGGAACGGTGATAAACTTCGGCAGGGGTCACGCGGATACGGTTTCGAGAATGCTTTAAAATCTCTCGCAAGGACCAAAACTGCGATGAGATTGAGAGGGAAATCGTACTGACGACACGATGGGTGTGGCAGAAGGAGGTATAAAATCACGAGCTTTGCATCACACTTCGCGAAGCGGACGCAGGGTTTGGCGTGGCTTTCAGAATTCCGGAGAACTGAGCACTATTAGTAGACAGGGTAAACTGTTACTAATAGTTCCTGCGAGGCTGACTGTACCTGTTAGAACTGCCCAGTGCAGCTGTTTCTAGCAGACATTGGGCTGCGTTGGATGTGCAAGCAACTACGTGTGCCGCACTGTAGCCGAAGCCAAAGACAGGAGGCAAGGAGGAGGGAAGCTGGACATGATTGAAGGAGAGAAGTGGGCAAGAGAAAACGATCTCGCAGGAAACGGGCCGGAACCAGCCGTCCTTATTGTCGCGGCGCGGCTCCTACATGAGGCCAAAAAAGTGGTATAGATTACGAGGTCAAGGTGTCGGCGAGAGGTGTGAGCTGTAATAACGAAAGGGCAAGGCGTTTAAGGAGAGGAAAGGGTCCAGGAATGTGGTGGCTGGTGGTGGATGTGGCGATTAACGACTGCTGGGAACTCGGGAGGACAACTAACACGTGGTGAGGTCACACTAGTCAGGCGGTGCGGCTACAGTGTACACTACTAGGTCTAGGAACATGTGGTCAACGGTCAATGGCGGATTCATCGGTCAGGAATAAGTACGGCTCCACACACCATGGGCTCGCGAGTTTCGACGACACAATTGGAGCTCGTGGGGAGGAGTGATTGGAGAGCGACGCTGCAATGTAACAACATCTTCGGATTTCGCGAAGGGCAGCGAATTTAGAATCGCGCCAGCTTTGGGCCTTGCTCCTTTGGCTGTGGCTAGGGTTACAGGGAACACTCCGTGGGTCGTAAACCGTGGGCCTGTGCCTCGGGCTGTGTGGTGTTGGGCCGTGGGCTCTCCGCCGTGGAGTCTCGTGGCCGCTGCCAGACCTGAAGAGGCAGCACGGCGAAATCCGAGGCCTGGGTTCGCTTCTGTACTCATTTCCGCTAGTGCTTATCGTCCAATAGCCTCAGCGCAACTGGCAAGAAGTGTCCGTTGGTGTTGTGTCGGGTGCATGATCAGCGGTCAGGATAAGAAGGCCGGCTGAATCGACGTCCAAGAAAGGTCTGTATGCAAAAGTCAGATATGTACCCTGAACGCGGCATAAGACTAACTTCGATGTGAAGGTTAGCTAATTTCAGAAAATTACTTGAGTACACCTGATTCCTAAATCTTTCACATAAACTCATTCTCTTTAGCACCATGTTTCTTCCAGGCAAGCCTAATATATGCCCTAATTATAAGCACAGCCCTTGATCCCACTGTAGATGACGAGGATTACCTATCGACAAATTGGTTTGTTGTAGTAATCTTGATTAGTAGCACTCTTTCATTGCGTCACAGCCGCTGTCTGCTGTTCCTCATACAGCCATGTCGTTCGCCGCCTCGACGCGTGCCGTGGCTATTAGTAGCAGCAACATTTCCGAGAATGGCGCCCGCGGCGTTGCGGCTTCTCGTCAGATTCATTCGCTGTCCGAGTTCGCGGGGCGACCCGTTGCGACGAATGTGGGCCTGACCAGTACGATCCGATTCGGTGCCGGCCTTTGCTTTGTCCGTCGATTCCCAGCAGCACCCGCTGCGCGATGCATTGCAACGGTTGACCGGACATCATATTCCTGATTCGCCCTGAATTCCAAATTCTTTCTCTCCTTCCATAAAGCTCGTCGATGATTGCCCGCTGCGAGTGTGCAAGCACGGGTCAGCGAGTTTCCGAAAGTTGTTTTTATTTTTCGTAAATCTCCACTCAGCAATTCAAGTCTGGCACGAGTCTCTGAACACTGTCATGCACGTGCATTCCTCCGCTCGTCCGCTTTCTGCCTGTGCCTTCCCTCCCTCTTGTCTCCCCATGTCCCTTCCAATACCTCAGGTGCACACAAGCATTCCACATCATCTCCCCGACCAATCACGTTCTCCCTCCAACCACACGTCATCGCGTCCACGTCAGCCTCAGCCACGTCATCAGCCGCCATGGCTTCTGGCTCTAGTAGCGGCACCGCTGTCCCTGTCCCCGCATCTGACGGCGGGGAAGCCGCGTCGTTCCGTCAGATGACTCCCGAGGAGCACTGGTGGTGGGGCACGCCGGAGCGCCTTATGACTAACTTTCACGGCCAATGGCGATCGTGGAAGCCGCTCGAATCAACGGATGAGAACCGATCCATGAAATCCGTGCGGAAGATGTGGGCCACGTCACCTGATCGCACCAGTATCGCCCACGTGGTGAGCTTGTCAGTGCCAGCAGTATCGCCCACGTGGTGAGCTTGTCAATGCTCTCCCCTTTTCCCCTACGCTCCACCTGGAGTCGACTTAAATGTCACCCAGTTTCGCCCACGTGGCGAGCCTGTTAATGCTCTCCCATTGTGCCACGTCCCCTTGTTCCCCCTCCACTCCACTTCTTGACCACTGAATCGCCTCATATGTCACCCGCACACTCTCCCTCCCCTCCCCTCCCCTCCCCTCCCCTCCCCTCCCCTCCCCTCCCCTCCCCTCCTCTCCACTCCACTCACCCCACCTCTCATCAGAACGACTGGTACGACTTTCAGGATGAGGTGCCTCCACAGATGCCCAAGGTCGCTGTCCAATGGGGCGTGCCTCACAGCCTTCAGACATCTCAACGGGCGAGATCCCTCCACTCCCTCCACTCCCCTGCCATGCCGGTGCCTCCGTCCCCTTCCCACGCCTCCCTCCCCCCCCTCCATCAGAACGACTGGTACGATTTTCAGGGCGAGGTGCCTTCGTACAGGCCCAAGGTGGGCGGGCAGTGGGACATGTCGCTCGCACAGCACAGCTTTAAGTCGTCTCAGTACGCTTTGTCTCCTGCCCTCCCCTCCTCTCCCCTTCTCCCCTCTTCCGCCTTTCCCCCTCCCCCCTCCCCCCAATCAGAACGACTGGTACGACTTTCAGGGCGAGGTGCCTTCATACATGCCCAAGGTGGGCGTGCAGCGGGACATGTCGCTCGCACAGCACAGCCTGCCTTCTGAGTCCTCTTTAAAGTGACCATTCCCTCTCCCTCCCCTCCCCTCTCTCCATTTTCCTCTTCGTCTTCCCCTTCTGCCCCAACACAGAACGACTGGTACGACTATCAGGGCGAGATGCCTGCATACATGCCCAAGGTGGGCGTGCAGTGGGACATGTCGCTCGCACAGCACAGCCTGCCTTCTGAGTCCTCTTTAAAGTGACCATTCCCTCTCCCTCCCCTCCCCTCTCTCCATTTTCCTCTTCGTCTTCCCCTTCTGCCCCAACACAGAACGACTGGTACGACTATCAGGGCGAGATGCCTGCATACATGCCCAAGGTGGGCGTGCAGTGGGACATGTCGCTCGCACAGCACAGCCTGCCAGACGGCTTCTGCCACGTGGCAGCCAGCAACTCGCGCCGCTACGTCGTGAGCCGGCGCGCGGAGGGCATCTGGGCGCCGATTGAGGTGGCGGATGGGGCAGGAGGCATGAAGCTGCCTTTTATGATCGAATTCTTCTTCGCCCACTGTGAGTGCTTTTTGGTCAGCCTTGCTGTAATTGAATCAGAGCGAAGTACATTGCTGTTGACACGCGGAGGGCATCTGGGCGCCCATTGAGGTGGCGGACGGGACGGGCGGCATGAAGCTGCCTTTATGATCGAATTCTTCTTCGCCCACAGTGAGTCAGTCCGGCCTACTCTACTTGTATGGAAATTAGGGGGATTGCTGTAGACACGTGAAAAGCATCTGCGCGCCCCTGGAGGTGGGGGTGGGGCTGGGGGCATGAAGCTGCCTTAATGATCGAGTTCTGCTTCGCTTGCGGGCACGCGTTCTTCAATCGCGTCCCGTCTCGGCTGCAGCATTCAGTACGAAGCAGACGGAGCCTTCAAAGAACGTTACCTTTCATCTCATGCACCCCCCCCCCTTCCCCTCAACCCTTCCCATATCCCTCCAGCAACCACGTCCCGACTCGGCTGCAGCATTCAGTACGAAGCAGACGGAGCCTTCAGAACCTCAGTGGCAGTAGAAGATTCGCTAGACACCAACGAACGCCGCCCGGCAGACTGGGTCTCGCCCACGTGGGGCCCGGGCGGCCTCTCGTCCAGTCTGCCCGACCACCTGCCGCCCGTTCCGGCACTAGATGACAAGACAGTGGTGGGAACCCGCACCGTTCTGACCCGGAATCTGATGATTCAGGAGCGAGAGAACGTGTCCTGGGCAGAGGAATGGAGCCCTAACAGTGCTGCTGCTGCTGCCGCTGCTGCACCTGCCGCAGCATCTGCGGCGGCGGCAAGGTTTATGGGGAGGGTGCCTCAAGGGGACAAGGAAACGTACGCGGTGTTTGCTCTGCCCCAGGGGGTGGTGATGTGTGCCCCTCGCTCGCTGCAGCTGGTGGCAGGCAGGCCGTTCGTGCTGTCGGCGACGTGGGTGGTGGGCGCAGGGCTGGTGGGAGAGGGGGAGGTGAAGCGGATCACAGCCTACTGGGGGGCTGATGGGGGCTTTGAGAAAGTGGAGGGGGAGTGGTACAGGAGACAGGCGTGTAGAGGAGAGCTCCACAGCTGCTAGCTCGGCTGCAGCCGCAGCTGGAAGTGAAGGGTAGTAATCCAGGATGTTTGTGCGAAGGGTTGTGCCCCTCACTATTCAGGGACAGGAAGGAACAGGTTACAGTTTAGTGCCCAGTACAGTCCAGAAGCACAATCCTAGTGAATGATTTGTCCAGGCTTTAGACGCGTTCGCGGGCTGAAGGTTGTGAAGTGTTTTGAGTGAAAAAATTGCTCTTGTATTGTAGACCTGCCAATAGCTTCGTAGCTGAAACTGCGGATTACACATGCAGTAACATATTAAGTGTTTTTGCAGAATATTGAGCTGTACTAGCACATTCAAGATTCTGCATGGAAGGTGTTGGTGAAGGTGATGTTGCCAGTGAGAATTGCCTCTGAATCTGGAAAACCGGAAAGTGCAGGGAGCACAGTGTGAACAGATGCATCAGGGGAAAAGATGAGGGAACTTGTTAGCTTCATTCCATGAGCCAAGCTGATGAGAAACCCGTGATTACCACTTTTGAGCATTCTCAAAAGTGACTCTGACATAGCTGATCAGATAATCAAGGCGGGCTGTACGAATGGGTGCACACAGCACACATGTGGGAATGCAAGGTGTTTAATCACATGGGTGGCCTGCTGACGCCTCAACTAACCTCACCTCACCTCACACCACACCACACCACAGTACACTACAGTACACCCCACTGCACCACACCACACCGCACCGCATCACACCATATGCATCAAATATCACATCACATCACCTGTGAGTGCAAGGGAGGCGAGCTCGAGCCGCACGTAACGCGTCAAAGCCTGCAGGTGGTAACCAGCGATGCAAAGAGGGAAGGGCGTGAGGGGCTATGAACTAACTTCAAAGAGAGGAACAGCAGAGATGGTGAGAAGAAGCAAGTTGGCAGCGATTTGGAATGGTGAAGGTGGGAGGTGAAGGGGATTGGGGTTGGTGTGGCGGGGCGGGGCGGCAGCACCCCCCCTCTCACCTGCACAGCAGCAACCCCCCTCTCACCTGCACGGCAACACCCCCCCTCTCACCCCCCCTCTCTCACCTTCACCGCACCAACCCCTCTCTCACCTGCACGGCATCACCCCCCCTCTCACCCCCTCTCTCACCTGCACGGGAGCAGCTGCAGGGCCGGAGGGCATGTCAGACGCGTCCTCTGCAAACACATTGCTGCATGGCAGTTCGAGAGGTGCAACGGAGGTGAGAGGGGAGAAGAAAGTGAGGGTTTCAAGAGGCCTAAAAAACAAAACATGTTTACACGTGTCTGCAAAACACGTTGCAGCACGTCAGTTCAAGAGGGGAGAGCGGAGTTGAAGGAAAAAGGCCAGAGCGGGGTACATTGCCGCATCATAAGAGTTAACCGTGTTCTGAGAGCTATTGCGACATGAGTTAGCGTTCTGAGTTGTCTCAGAAGAGATCAAAACGGATATGTTTTTACGCAGCGCACCCTCCTAACGGGAATCCATATCCTCAACACCACCTGATGATACGCGCCTGTCTCTCACACTCACCGCCAGAGGGCCTTGGAGAGCGCATCAGCGTTAGCACCCGGTGCAACAGCAGCATCATAGGCCGCTGCTGCGCCATAGAAACTGCGCTCGAGCTCGCGCATCCACTTGCTGACGAGCATTTTCACCCCCGCCGCCACCACGCGCCGCTCCACGTCGTGATTGAACGTGTCGTAGAACGTCTGCCCCACCGCCGCCCCCTGCGCGCCCTCCTTGCGCAGGCGCAGGAGCGCCAGCCACGTGTGCAGCACGAGCAGCGCGTGGTGCGTGCGGAACTGCGAGGGGAGGCCGAGGGCTGAAGGAGAAGAGGAGGGGAAGAGGAGGGGAGGGGAGAAGGGGAGAGGGGAATGGGAGTGGCGAGGAGTAGGTGACTATTAGGCGCTTCGGATTCAACCGCTTCATAGATCATTAAATCTGAAGAATCAGGACGACCAGCTCACATGACCACAGCCCACCTCTTAAGAACATCTCGTCGTCAGCCTGACGCGTCACCGCCCTGTAGAGCGCGTTCGCGCCGCGGATTAACTCACTCTCCTTGGAATAGTACCCTAGAACGCCCAGCACCGCGCCGTATACCCCTCCCTTGGGTGTAGATACCACCTTGGGGTTGGGACCAATGCCTAGAGGCTTCGGAGGATCGCGAAACAGCGCGTCGTACGGCTTGATTGGCGGGAGGGATGGGTCTGACGTGGCATCCGACGTGTCACTTGACGGGGAAGCTGGCGAACCGGACAAAAGAATGGACGATCCGGTGGCATTAGAGGCGATGGACCGCGATCCGATGCTCGGGGTACTATTGATAATGCACGCTCGTGCTCTTTCGTTTACGAACATCCTGGTTTCCCGGTAACACGCCTCACTTAGAGGTCGTGTCGCAGCGAGAGGAGAGGCGAACAGAGCATCGCGGTGAGAGGAGAGGAGAGGAAAAGCCACACTGCTATTCCTAACGCGTTCCAACTCCGATCGGTTTGGATCGGATCTAACTGGCAATGATTGCGCTGACGTGGACCTGGCTAAGAGCCATATCCCCGGCCCTGACGTTGCAATCGCTCCTGTCGCTGCTGTTGCTGGTGTTGATGGTGTTGCCGCTGTTGCTGCTCTACCCCGTGAGTCTGCTGTTTCGGCTGTTGCTGCTGTTGTCACTGTTGCTGTAAGTGTCGTTGCCGATCTTGACAGTGCTCCTACGACGGTTGAATTCAATCCGATCCATGGATATCCACGGTCTAAAAACAAAAGGAGCTGAGACGAGGGAACGAGTAAGCAAGAATTCGAACCGCGACGCATCCTGGCAAAAGTAGGAAGGGTTTAGATGATCGGAAGACGTAAATATGACGTTCCGCACCGCAGTACGTTAAAGTTCGGAAGTATCTAGATGAGGATCGGAAGAATTTAAAAAGAGGATCCGAGGAATCTAGGATGAGAATCGAAGTATCTAACCTCGGGGCACTACGACCAGTAAAAGACGTAATCTCGGTAAGAACGGAACGAATGTGGACACAAACGGAGAAATGTATACTGATAAGAGCTGCCAGAGATCAGGATGGCTGTGTATCGTAGGTTCGCAGGTTCTAGGCTCTGGTTCTAAACCGCTGCTGCTAGTAGGCTTGGATCAGGGATGCGAGGTAGTGACAAAGCTCCAGCAAGGTATCGTCGACGGTACGACTTGTAATATCAACTGAGCCACTGTACGTACTCGTTACTGGCACACTCTCTGAAGACAAGCGAACTATGCACTTCGTGCAATAGACTCGTGAGGTGTCGATTGTGTGGCATATTCTAAAACAGGCTGCATCTTGGCAGACTACAGTTATTTTATTCACACAATACTGTCACCTCTTACAGTGAAAACCCCTGTAGGGTTATGCACAGAGGGGAGTTGTGCGGGAGGAAGCAAAAAAGGAACCTGTCCAGACGTGGCTAATGCTTCTGTAAGCTCTGGAACCACCGGCTCTATTTGCAAAAAGGAGCAGTCAACTGGCGATGAATTCTTCAAGCTAATTACGCAGAGAATCGCAAACCACGATGCCAAAACAAGCGTCCAATAGGTATCAAATCCCTGCAGCGTAAAAAACCAAGGCAGAGAGGTGGTAATTAGCACCTGCAACAAGGATTGACTAACTGCAAATAAGAAACTAGATCAGAGTTTAGTGTACAGACCTTCAAGGCTCCCCAGGAAAGAAGATAGCCAGCAATGATGCCTGCAAGATGACCCACGAAGCTTGCCTGCCATGCACGGATGGAGACGAATGCACGAGCGAAGGAATAATGGATATGCATGTTAACAAGAACGGTGTGAAGAGGAGGCAACCCAGGTGAAAAGGAGTGAGAACCATGTGGAAAACCGAGAGTAACGAAACAGGTGGATTGATATCCGCACCTTTGGAACGATGAAGGACGTGAAGATGAGCGACTCAAACGGGGCGAGCGACACCGGCAGCTTGATGAGCCCAAACACCGAGAGCGTGATGGCGGGGCGGCGCACAGAGATGACCGTCATCCACCCAAACACCACACACGAGTACCCCACTGCTGTCACTCTTCGGAAATACTCCAGGCGCCACCTGTGGATGAGCACGTGGTACATGGCTAGGCCCAGCAGCCCTGACAGCACCAGCATGAGAAAGGAGTCTCTCAGGTACCCGATGGACCCTCCTGGCTCCCATCCTGCCACCAGACGCTGCTCGTTTGTTGGTAACGCTGCTTCGTCACCCTGCTGCTGTTGTGGCTGCAGCAGCTGCTGTTGGTTCCGATCATTCTCGTCTGTTGAGATCTGGTGCTGCTGCCCCTGAATCGGACCAGCGTTGGAAATTTCTCCCAGTCCTCGTCTTGCCAAAGCAGCGGGAACAATTAATTCCCCAGTCTGAAAGGCTTCAGTGCTGGAGTTGCCAGAAATAGAAGAGTGCGGAATGTTGTGATCCAGAGAGGAGGAAGGCTGAGAGGAGGATGAGAAGGAGGAGGAAGGGAGAGAGGAGGGAGAGGAGGGAGAGGAGAGAGCTAGAGGCACAGAAGAGACGGTGGACTGCCATTGGCTGGACGTCGCATTGGCACCACCGCCAGCAACAGTGGCCATAGCAGCAGCCCTGCTGATGTCAGCGGAGGTTATGGTTTCGATCGCGCCCATGCTCCAGAGCGCGGAGACGTTGAAGAGGAGGTGCAGGAGGGAGATGTGCGAGAGTGGCGCGGAGGCAAGCCGCCAGAACTGGCGGTGCGAGACAACCGCGTCGTAGCTTATCCCCACGTCGGGGTAGCTTATAGCGCGCTTCTGGATCTGGAACCAGATGAAGGAGCAGAGAGCGACGACGAGCGTGGTTGCTGGCTTGCGGAGCACGTCGAGAAGTAGAGGCACCCCCATGGCTCTCGCGCCTCGCGACTCGCGTCTCACCTCTCGATTCTCGCCCCCCCGGGCTCTCGTATCGACTTTGGCGTTTCGCGTCTCGGGCACCTCGCCTCCCGCTTCGGTTCGTCGAGCAGCAGCGGCTGACTTTCCTAAATCATCCCACCCACATGCTCGCGTTTCCAAGCTCCGAACTCTCACTGTTCTAACATGCGTCGGTTCGGTATCTCGCCAACGGACGGCCTAAGTCCCGTAGCCTGCTTGCGTCGGTGCAGGAGAAGCGGAGCGGATCGCCTGAATGCAGTACGCTGTGAGCTTTCCTGGATGAGCCGACACTTAGTCAGCGGCCTCTCCATCAACCTCATGTGAAACCCTTTCATCGCGCTCCATGGCTACGCCGAAGATGGCCCGTGATGCACTCTTGTCGATCGTGCATGATAATGCGCTGCATGCGGATCAACTATTTGCTGTGGCCAGAATCTAGACGGACTGGCTGCCTGCCGTTCCTCCAACTCCACCTAGAATGCTTTTCCCATGCTCATTGGTGAAATTCTAGGTGACGAAAAATCTGAAAACCAGGTCACAGCTTGAATGCATACGCGTTTCAGGGAGATTCTTGTGCGCCGTTACGATTATCAAAACGTATCTGTTTGAGTTTCGCTACACCTGAATGCAAACTGGAGTTAGAGGTCTCAAATGCATGACAGCCTGTGCCACGTGGTCCACTCTATCTTTCCTAAAGCCAACCTCTGCCACAAGCTTCGCGCCAACGTGGCCACAAAGAAGGCTCGTTGGCAGAAAGCAACCCGCGCTTCCTCTCCGCCGGCCCTCAATTTCCCCCCATTTCAGGTTCCATCATTCTCCCGCTGCCCCTGTTTCCCTCCCAAGTTCCCGCTACCTCCCCAGCTGGCGGAGCCCGCCCTCCGCGGAACAGCATTTGTTGTTTGCCTTTCGTTGCGGAGGGACCAGCAGACCAGCTAGAAGTGGGGAAACCGAATTCTAGTTTTCCCTCAGGGATCTTCACATGAACATTAGATGGTCTAATTTATTCCTCCTTTTCTCTTGAAAACAACCTGTGTTGTCTCCGCAACAGCGGAGCCATTGTCCCGTTCGAGGAAGCCTTTGTGTCAGAATGCTCGCCTCGGAGCTAGCCGTTGGCCTCGGCTGCGTCGGAACGATTCCCTTCGCTCCATCGTCCTCTCACCACCGACCAAACACGGCTCCTCCCGCCGCTGTTTGCGCCCTCGCCTCTGATCCCCTCTCCCGCTCGCTTTTTGCAAGCCAACCGAACTGGTGCCTTAAAGCCGCTAAGCCATCTACCCGATCGGTTAGGCGATTAAATTTATCTACGCCGGTCTATGCCAGACACCTGGAATCTCAGGTAGCCGCTGCAGCGGCTCCTTTAGCAGGAGAAACGGCGTCAGTGACGGCGGGGAATGCGGCGAGGGAGAGTGGTGGGTCAGCAGAGCGGGGACTGACGGTCGTGGATGTAGATTTGGGAGATCGGAGCTACCCGATTTACATTGGCGCGGGAATTCTGGACCGCGGAGATTTGTTGTGCAGGTAAGAGGATGAACGGTGGATATTCCATCTGCGCGTGTGGACTTAAACCGTTAATTTATTCACCCCAGTATGCCCGACAATGAGTGGTGTTACGTCTTTTGTTTCTCATCTCCTGTTTCCTTCGTGTACTATTGTTTGTAGCATACCATTTATGTTCTCTTCATCATTCCGTCCTTAATACTATCTCGTTCCGTGTTTTCAGGCACGTCAAGGGCCGACGTGTGTTGGTGGTGACCAATGAGTCCATCGCGCCGCTGTTCCTAGAGCGGACTATTTCGGCACTGACACATGGCAACCCACAATTGGAGGTTCGCAGCGTTGTGCTGCCAGACGGCGAGCAGTTTAAAGACCTGGTAGGTTGTTTCCTTGGTGTGTGGATATCTCTTGTGATTTTCCCATCTTTGTTCAGCCGTTTCTTTCTATCCTGTTTGAAGTCTTTTTTTTTTTTTTTTTTTTTTTTTTTTTTTGCAAGCCTTGTATTAAAGCCTTGTTCCTCGTCAACCTGTTTTAAAACGCTTCGTTCTGCTTCCGCGCACAGGAAACCCTCAATCTGATCTTCGACCGAGCCCTGGAGACCCGAATGGACCGGCGTTGCACGTTCGTGGCTCTCGGGGGAGGCGTCGTTGGCGACATGACTGGCTTCGCCGCGGCCTCTTACCTAAGAGGCGTCAATTTTATTCAAATTCCCACTACCGTCATGTCTCAGGTATGCTCCTCCTCTGTACAAGATACGCCTATTGTCCCTTGTCTTACTGAAGCTTTCTATGTCGTCATGTATCCTTCGTCTGTTCCCCTTCTGTCCATCTCCCTTTCCGTCCGTCCCCCTTGCTTTCCTTATGTCCATTCGTCTTCAACCCTTCTCACTCTCTCTTCGCCAGCCAGACCCGTCTTCATGCGTTTATCCTATTACCTTTTCCCTTCTTTCGTTACTCTTCTATGATTATGTCCAGGTGGACTCGTCGGTGGGCGGCAAGACAGGTGTCAACCACCGGTTGGGAAAGAATATGATAGGCGCGTTCTACCAGCCGCAGTGCGTTCTCATCGACACCGAGACCCTCGCGTCGCTCCCCGACAGGGAGCTCGCGTCGGGGCTGGCGGAGGTGATTAAGTACGGGCTCATTCGCGACGCGGAGTTCTTCGAGTGGCAGGAGGAGAACATGGACCGGCTATTGGCCAGGTGAGAGAGAGGGGAGTCCGAGGTAGGGTGAGGGGTTTCACTGGGAAGTAATTCAATGTGATGCTCGTTAAAAGACGGTTTCATGACTACAGGAAGTCTGTCTCGAGGTGGTGTGAGCGGTTTCACAGGGAGCTAGCAGGAGGAGGAGCTAATACGGGCTTATCCGTTACGAGCTGGGTTTCCTCATGGGATTCACCTTTAACACATGAGGAGCTAGAACATGGGTTGGCTGCTGGCAAGGTGAGAGAGAGGGGATGCGTGTGGCAACATGGTTTGAGGACTTCCAGTGGGAGGTGGTTTCCTGAGGTGGATTTTGTGGACCTTGTGTGATGTGAACGACTGCTGACCATCGGCGGACGAGGACGAGGTTGAGGGGGAGAGGAAGAGGGGAAGTCGTGAAAGAAATGGGAAGTGTGTGGGTGTGTGTATGTGTATGTGTGTGTACGTGTGTGTGTGGTACATGTGGGGTGAATGATGATGACTTGTTCAGCGAGAACTGTTCCTTCAGGAGCAGTGGTGAACTGTTGCATTCCACACACGAGATTGCTGACACCCCAAGACGCTGAAATTGGCTGCCAGCCACACGGACATCTATATTTCTCTTTTCTGGTTTTGGATTCTCCCATATTCACTTACTGTTGTTCCGTCCCTTGTATTCGCCGCTTGGACCTGAGAGTCAATTCGGATGTCCTGAATCCTGATACGGACGGACATGGGTGCGTGATGAAACTCTGTTCTACAAGTGAGCTACCAGGCAGAGCATGCCTGGTCAGCAGTGAGAAACTTATTCCACACACGAGATTGCTGACACCCCAAGGCGCTGAGTTCATTTTTCCTGATTCTGGTTTCTCCCGGTTTCATCTCTGAGCTCTGTTTCGTCCCCTGTATTCCAGCCATGGCTACATGAGTAATTTGGATGCTGTGCTAGTGTGGGTGCGTGATGATACTCGCTTCTCTTGAGCTGCCAGGCAGAGTATGCCTGGCTAGTAGTGAGAAACTTATTCCACACACGAGATTTCTGACACCCCAATAGACAGCATGCCATTTTCCTTCTCTCCTAGGTTGTGCTTTTGTGCTTTTTTTTCTCCTGCTTCATGGTGAGGTGGGCTCGTGAAGGGCTTTTCCCCTGTGTAAAGCTGTCCTGACCATCTGCTGTTTTTGGACTCGGTGTTTTTCTTGGGACCCTGTGTGTTTCTTTGGGCCCTGTGTGTTGTTTTGCTCCCGTGTGGCTTGTGTGATTGCATGGCAGGGAGACGGCGGCACTGGCGTACGCGATCAAGCGGTCGTGTGAGAACAAGGCGGCGGTGGTGGCGGCAGATGAGAAGGAGGGCGGACTCAGAGCCACGCTCAACCTCGGCCACACATTCGGCCATGTACGTCAACCATCAAACTTGGATCCTTCTATCCATTTTTGGGCACGTATCATGTATGTTCGCTGCATGTGGCATGTTGCATGAGACTCGGCATGAGAAGGAGGGTGGACTCAGAGGCACACTCAACCTTGGCCATGCGTTCGGCCATGTACGTCATCTGTATTCTCGCTTAGTTAAATACTCAGCAACAGTCCCTCCATGCAATTTGTGTGGAATGGAAAACGTTTCGCAGATGATCCCCTTGGATTTCACCTTGTTCCATCTCTCCCGCTTGTGTCTGTCTCTATTGCTTCCCTACCTCTCCCATCCCCACACCCCTATGGCTCCTGTAGGCCATAGAGAACGGGCTGGGATATGGAAAGTGGCTGCAGGCACGGTGATGGCAGCACACTTAAATCACTGGCTAACCCTCCCCCCCCTCTCTTCTCCTCTCCCTTCCAGGCGATAGAGAATGGGTTAGGATACGGGGAGTGGCTGCATGGGGAGGCGGTGGCAGCAGGCACTGTGATGGCAGCTCACATGTCGCACCGTATGGGGTGGATCGATGCGGCTCTGCGGGATCGCATCACGGCCATCATCAAGAGGGCCCGACTGCCCACGCGCCCCCCTTCTGCCGTCACCAAGGAGCAATTTAGAAGCCTCATGGCGGTACGTGCGTGCACGAGGGTGGGGAGAGGGTTGAAGGGAGGAACGGGATTATGGTTGTTCCATGCGAACAAAAGGGAAGTTTGTGGTGGGATAAGAGGAGGTAGATATCTCCCCACGCGCCCCCCCTGCCGTCACCAAGGCGAAGTTCCGAAGCCCGATTGCGGAACGTGTGTATGGCTGAGTAACCCCCCTCGCTTGCAGTCACCAAGTAGCAGTTCAGAAACCTCATGGTGGGTGGGAGGGATAACACTCGTTTGCCTGATAGGCACAAGGATATATGTCTTCCAATATTTCCTTTTGCCCGACTGCCCACCCTCTCCACCCACCTCCTACGTATTTACATTTCACTCTGTAGACTTATGCTTAGGGGTGTTCTTGCTTCTGGTGTCCTTGCTTCCACTTTGGCAGGTGGATAAGAAGGTAGCGGACGGCCAGCTGCGTCTTATTCTGTTGAAGGGTTCATTGGGCGACTGTGTTTTCACTGGGGACTTCGACAAGGCCGCACTTGAAGCTACCCTCGACGAGTTTTGTGAAGTTTGAAAGGGTAAATAAATACGGCTTCCCTGTGGAGAATAGTTTCATGTGCACTTTATTTGGGTTCTGGGCTGGGGAATGTGCATGGGGGAAGCTTTTATGCTGACATAATAGTTTGGGGAGCTTATTGGCTGATTTGATGTCATTGTTTTTATCATAATTGGCTTATGCCATGTATTTGCTATACCAATATTATTGCAAAATGCCAGTCGTCCACGTTACGGGGTGCCCAGTGGCATTGAGTCGCCAGAATTTGCGCTTTCATCAGGACATTGATCGACGAATCGGAGCATGAACCTGAGAGCTGAGCCTGAATCGGGACCGTATGATGGTAATCAGGTGAACCTAGGGAATTCCGTCATGTGGCCCCTCGGTTTCGGCGCGCGCTACGCTTATGCGGCGAGGCCACCATTGCTGCCCCTCCTGCTCTTGTGTCTGTCTTGTTTCAGTCGTACCTGTTTCGCTATTGTGCTGTAGTTTCTCTAGACGTCGAATTTCGTTCTTGAAGGATTAGACTGCGTTTTGTCTAGACTGCTCGCCAAACAGGCGGACGTGTACGTGCAGTAACAGATTCTCCATCATCATGCCCTGAACCACGAACGCGAATAAACGCCGAACTGATATGAAGCACGAACCGCTTCCGTCAGCATACTAGCTTTTTTCATCCACGGCTTCGCGTCATGGAGGCACCTAAAGTGTCCGTTTGCACGTTCTCTCGTCACTCTCACGCAGCTGGTCGCCTCACACTTTCCAATGACAGCAATCGGCGATTAAAACAAGCCTCGCACACGCACTCCCGCTGTCGTCTCGCATTCACAGGCTCCCTAACTGCGTTCTCCGCTCACACATGCAATAAGCTTGTCCCGAGCCGGATTCGCCCAGACACGGATCCGCTGAGACAGCAGCAATATGCGTCGAAGGAGTTCACGTCGAGGCAGCATTGTGGATCGAGCCTTCGGTTTCAAACCCCGACCGTCATCCGTCAAATCCCGGCCAATCACTCTCTGATTGGCAGCTCACACGCTTTCCTGAATAGGCAGTCACAGCGGTTTATTGGTAAAGCAGATTCGGGGAACTTTCCCAGACGCGTGCGACAGCTAAACTCACCGAAGCCTCTGGCTGCGTATCCAGAGCGGCCGCGTGACGTCACCGTGACGGCACGATCAGACTCTTCGAATCGCGCGAGCTCTCGTAATCAGCTTCGGGAACAGCAGAACACTGGAACACTGCAAGGGACGTCTGCTCGCGTCATGGTGACGTCAGGCTCCTTTGGAGTTTCACCTCGGGACGGTTCAAAACTGGAAAGTGATCAAAGGGTTCGAAATGCGCCGTGGTTACCGCCGTTCCCTGGTCCGCCGCTTTCGCCGCCGGAAGCGGAGCTGATCGTGGCGCTTGCTGGTGCCGTCGCGCAGTCGCAGGTGAGCCTTATTTTATCCATGCCGGTAGTCCTGTGAATTTGAAGTGTCAGCCCCTCCCTGAGTAGCAGCATCAGCAGCAACAATCGTTCTCCTCGTTCTGTTCTGTACTTCTCGAACCCTCTTGTTCCGTTTTGATACTGTCTCAGGCTAATCTCCTTGCCAGCGTCAGCAGCAGCATTGGTGATGCAGTGACACGTGTGCAGAAGCTTATCCAACCGTCGCCTCCGGGGCTGCCACCTGGACCTGCTGATGACTCAGCAGTCAGGCTGGCGTCAGATCCACTCGCCTTCCTGGATGACGTGGCCAGGGACTACCCAGGCGGCATTGCCACTGTCAGATTGGTGGGAGAGCCCGTACTCGTTATAAGTAACCCGTGCGTGTTGAGAATACCTTTTTTTTTACTTTTGTCTGACTTTCAAATCAAGTGTCTCTGGTCGTCTGTCATCCTTATCACCCATCCTCCCAGTCATCACGTCTCTGGTTAACCATAAGCAAGCACCAATCAGGTCTCTTTTCATGCAGCTTCCAACCAATGTCTCTTCACATGCATTCCCCAGGCCCTTTTTCGTACTTCTGTACACACTGTTCCCCCTCTCTCGTCCACTCTCCCCCTTCCCCCACTTCCCCCTTTGCACTTTCTCCCCTCCTCCCCAAACCCTGTCACGGCAGTGAATTAGCACGGGAGGTGCTGGTTACACAGTCTGACGTTTTCATCAAGGTGCGTACGTGCTAGTGTGTATCCTTGTGAAAAGAACTGTGCATGCATGCAAAGCTGCGTGCACATCTGCTTTCCTCACTGCCCTCTCCCAGTCCATCAGAAACTGCTGAGATCCCTACATCAAGCAGTAGCTTCTCTGACCAATGACACAGTGACGCTTATTTCTGTGTATGCCCCCCCCACTCTCCCTCTCAACAGGCCGGCACAGCGTTCTTCCCCGGCAGCAGCTTGACGGGGAACGGGCTGGCCTTTGAGTCGACTCGAAGGTGACCTCTGTGTACTGCCCCCCCCCCGCTGTGCCTCTCCTCTCAACAGGCCGGCACAGCGTTCTTCCCTGGCAGCAGCTTGACGGGGAACGGGCTGCTGGTGAGCGACGGGGAGGTGCAAAAGAGACAGCGCCGTTCTTTGAGGCTCCTCAAAAGCCATCTGTGTGCTGCCCCTCCGTGCCGTGCTGCTCCCTGTGCCCTCACCCTCCCCTCAACAGGCCGGCACAGCGTTCTTCCCTGGCAGCAGCTTGACAGGGAACGGGCTGCTGGTGAGCGATGGGGAGGTGTGGAAGAGACAGCGCCGGCTGTCCAACGCTGCCTTCAGGAAGGCCGCCATCCAATCATATGCCACGGTGGGTTGCGTTTGAACCGGCTCAAGTAAGTCACGAAGGTGGGGAGGAGAGGGTCTGCTGGTGAGCGATGGAGAGGTGTGGAAGAGACAACGCCGGCTGTCCAACGCTGCATTCAGAAAGGCCGCCATTCTATCATATGCCACGGTGGGTTGGGCCTTGCTGTGGGTTGGCTTTCTTACTTGCTCTGCCACGTAACCACGTTGGCATGGCCACCTTTGTCTGAGTACCTTTTTCTTGTTTCTTTTTCCGTACTTCCATTTCTATCTCTCATTCTCTCTTTCTATCTTTCGTTCGTTGTTACTTTTTTCGTTCTTCTCTCTTCTTTTCTCTCAGGCCATGGCGGAGCTGGCGGATGACATGGTGGGAGGCACGTGGACGGGTAGCCGAGTAGGACGAGGAGAAAGAGGAGGGGATTTGGTGGTGCGAGACGTGTATGCGGACTTTAACGAGCTGACCATGAGGATAGTAGTGGCGGCGCTGTTTGGCGGGGGCGGGTTGGGGGGAGCAGCGGTGGAGCAGGTGGGGCCCGCCATCTCCACGGCCTTTGAGTTCTTTGCCAAGCGCGCCACCAGCATGCTCATCAGTTGAGTGCTCATCACACCCCCCCAACGACTTCCCACAGCTCTGATCACACACCCCCAACGACTTCCCACAGCTCTGATCACACACCCCACTCCCTCTCCCATCTCCACGGCCTTTGAGTTCTTTACCAAGCGCGCCACCAGCATGCTCATCAGTTGAGTGGATTTCCTCCCTTCCTGCCTGCCTGCTTGCCTCCCTGCCTGCCTCCCTCCCTCCCTTCCTCCCTCCCCCGTCCCGTCATGCCACCACTTCTCCCTCTCCCATCCTTGTGTGTGTGCGTGTGTGCAGTCCCCGAGTGGTTTCCACGCCCGACAACCTCCAGTACACAGCAGCAGTGCAGCGTGATGCACCAACCACCACCCTCTTTCCTTCTCTCCCCCTTCCTCCCATGCGTGTGTGCAGTCCCCGAGTGGTTTCCACGCCCGACAACCTCCAGTACACAGCAGCATTGCAGCGCCTGGATGGGGTGCTGCTGTACCAACTCCCTTTCTCTCGCCCTCCTCCTTCTCCTCCGCATGTTTTCATGTGTGCACGTGTTTTTGCAGTCCCCGAGTGGTTCCCCAGTCCCGACAATCTCCAGTACACGGCAGAAGTGCAGCGCCTGGATGGGGTGGTGTACCAACCAGCTCCCTTTTTCTTGCTCTACCCCTTTCTCCCATGTGCGTGCATGCAGTCCCCGAGTGGTTCCCCACCCCTGACAATCTGCAGTACACAGCAGCAGTGCAGCGCCTGGATGGGGTGGTGTATCGGCTGATAGAGGAGAGGAGGAAGGAGATGGCAGGGTGGGCTGCCACACGGGGCAATGCACAGGGAGGAGGCGAGGAGGGGAAGGATTTGCTCACTCGACTACTGCTGGTGAGACACCATTCACCCCTCCCCTCCCCTGCCCCTGCTGCTGCTGCTGCTGCTGCTGCTGCTGCTGCTGCTGCTGACATAAGAGCGAACAGTAGTGCAGGTCGGCCCATTTTCTTGCACTTACGTACCTGCCTGCCTCCCCTTGAAAAAAGGGTGTTTTTGAGACGTCTCAAAAACACCCTTTCTTCACGTGCCCATTTTCTTGCACTTACGTACCTGCCTGCCTCCCCTCTAACCAGGCTCGGGATGAAGACGGCTCGGGAATGGACGACCAATCACTCAGGGACGAGCTCATGACTCTGCTGGTTGCGGTATGTACGATGCAGGGCCAGGAAACATCTGCCATCCTGCTGGCGTGGGTGTGTGTGCAGCTGGCGATGCATCCTGAGGAGCAGAGGCGGGTTGAACGATCCATCTGCCATCCTTCTGGCATGGCTGTTTAGGGTTTAGGGCCACCCCAAACCCTAAACCCCAAGACTAAACTTTTGCTGCTCCGTGCATCTGCTCTCCATCCCAGGGCCAGGAGACATCAGCCATCCTGCTGGCGTGGGTGTGTGTGCAGCTGGCGATGCATCCCTCTACCCTCACTACCCCCTTCTCTCTTTGCTTCTTCGTGCATCTTTCCCTCCCCCCAGGGCCAGGAGACATCGGCCATCCTGCTGGCGTGGGTGTGTGTGCAGCTGGCGATGCATCCTGAGGAGCAGAGGCGGGTTGAACGATCCATCTGCCATCCTTCTGGCATGGCTGTTCAGGGTTTAGGGCCACCCCAAACCCTAAACCCCAAGACTAAACTTTTGCTGCTCCGTGCATCTGCTCTCCATCCCAGGGCCAGGAGACATCAGCCATCCTGCTGGCGTGGGTGTGTGTGCAGCTGGCGATGCATCCCTCTACCCTCACTACCCCCTTCTCTCTTTGCTTCTTCGTGCATCTTTCCCTCCCCCCAGGGCCAGGAGACATCGGCCATCCTGCTGGCGTGGGTGTGTGTGCAGCTGGCGATGCATCCGGAGGAGCAGAGGCGGGCAGCAGAGGAGGTGCGGCAGGTGCTGGGAGGGCGGAGCCCCACTCACGCTGACGTTCCCAAGCTCAAGTGAGTGGGAAGGGAGGGGAGGGGGATAAGTGAGTGGCTGTTGAGGGGAGAGGGATAAGTGAGTAAACGGAGGGATAGGGGAGTGTTGAGGTGGAGGTGCGGGAGGTGCTGGGAGGGCGGAGCCCCACACACGCTGACGTGCCCAAGCTCAATTGAGTGGCTGTTGAGGGGAGATAGATGAGTGAGTTGAAAGTGGGATGGAAAGTGGTGGTGCAGGAGGTGCCGGGAGGGCGGAGCCCCACTCACGCTGACGTTCCCAAGCTCAAGTGAGTGGCAGTGGTGGGAAGGGAGAGTGGTAGGGAAGGGGTGGGCACACCCACGCACACCCATGCCAGCAGGATTGGGCCATCCTGCTGACATGGGTGTGCGTGCAGCTGGCACTGCATCCCGAGGAGCAGAGGCGGGTGGCAAGGGAGGTGCTGGGAGGGCGGATCCCGATCCATGCTGACGTTCCCAAGCTCAATTGAGTGGCAAGGGCGGGACGGGAGAGTGCTGGTGGAATTGAGGGAGGTGCTGTGCTGAGAGGCCAGGGCGGAGCTGCACTCACGCTGCAGTGAGTGAGGTGCTGCTGTGGCGCCTCTATTGTCCCGCCATACCGCCCTTCCAACACCATCCCATCCACCCCCACCACCACGGCAGGTACCTGCAGGCAGTGATACAGGAAACTCTCTGTCTGCTGCTGCCTGCATACATCGTGGGGCGCTGTGCATGCCGAGATACGCGCCTGGGGGAGCGGAGTGTGCCCTACCTTACCGCCTTCCCCCCACCATCCCATACACCCCACCACCATCGCAGGTACCTGGAGGCGGTGATACAGGAGACGCTGCGTCTGATGCCGCCGGCATACATCGTGGGGCGCTGTGCATGTTGAGCCTTTGAGTCTCTGTTCAATGTCTCCCATTATCCTCTCCCCCCCATCACCATCACAGGTACCTGGAGGCAGTGATACAGGAGACGCTGCGCCTGATGCCACCGGCGTACATCGTGGGGCGCTGTGTGTGCCGAGACTTGGAGACTCCGTTTAACGTCTCCCATTATCCTTTCCCCCCCACCACCATCACAGGTACCTGGAGGCAGTGATACAGGAGACGCTGCGGCTGATGCCACCGGCGTACATCGTGGGGCGCTGTGCGTGCCGAGACACGCTCCTGGGGGAGTGGCGTGTGCCTCAGGGCACCACTGTGCTTTTCAGCCCGTACCTGCTGCACCGCGACCCACAGCAGTGGCCCAGGTGAGAGAAGCAAAGGGGAGCGGTGTGGGGCAGTGAGGAGCGGTGTGGAGCAGTGAGGAGCGGTGTGGGGCAGTGAGGAGCGGTGTGGGGCAGTGAGGAGCGGTGTGGGGCAGTGAGGAGCGGTGTGGGGCAGTGAGGAGCGCTGTGGAGCAGTGAGGAGCGGTGTGGGGCAGTGAGGAGCGGTGTGGGGCAGTGAGGAGCGGTGTGGGGCAGTGAGGAGTGGTGTGGGGCAGTGAGGAGCGGTGTGGAGCAGTGAGGGGCGGTGAGGCGTGGAGCAAATGCTGTGGGAAAACATGTACTTGGGAAGGGGGGGAGTGGCGGGGGGGGGGTGGCGTGTGCCTCAGGGCACCACGGTGCGTGTGAGCCCATACCTGCTGCACCGCGACCCTCAGCACTGGCCCAGGCGAGAGGTGGAGGAGAGGCAGGGACCACTTGGTGTACATGCGTGCACAGCGCATCAACCCGGAGGACTGGGATGGGGAGTGGCGTGTGCCTCAGGGCACCACGGTGCGTGTGAGCCCATACCTGCTGCACCGCGACCCTCAGCACTGGCCCAGGTGAGCAGCGGAGAGAGGTGGGGCGTGGGGCAGTGAGGAGCGGTGAGTTGTGGAGCCATGTGCTGTGTGTGCACAAACATGTTCTTGGACTGGGGAGGGGGGGTGGCGTGTGCCTCAAGGCACCACAGTGCTTGTCAGCCCGTACCTGCTGCACCGCGACCCTCAGCACTGGCCCAGGTGAGACGAGACGGGTGCGGGTGCGGGTGCCGAGGAGAGGCGGGTGCGCACGCGCGCACAACGTACCACTGTGCCCAGGGATAGACGTGCTTCCAATGTTGCGGCCATAGAGTCTGCCAGGCCATAGTATGTAAACTGGTCTTGCACCAAGCCATGATGGTATGGTATACCTCCATGCTGCCACTGCCACGTTTGGTGCCCCCTGACCCGATGCTGCTGCCACATGTAGCACGTAAACACTGACACTCGTTGTTGGAATAACCGAAAGGTTGTGCTGCTCCTGCTCACCCACATCTTCGAACCCTTTTCTCGCTTCCCCTCCCTGCCCCTTCACCCCCCATCTCTCCCCTCTCTCTGCCCTCCTCCCTCCCCCCCAGAGCTCTCACCTTTGACCCATCTCGGTGGTTGCCAGGAGGAGACGCCCTTCCCCCCACTGACAACCCTGCCTACTGGCCGTTCGGAGGGGGTCCTAGGAACTGCATTGGCATGGGCTTCGCGCTGCTCGAGGCCTCCCTCGTCCTCGCCCGCATCCTCCAGTCCTTCTCGCTCTCGCTTACCCTCTTTCTTCGCCCATATTTCCCACGTCTTTCCCCCCTCTCCTCCCCCTCCCCTCCCCCCAGAGCTCTTGTTTTTGACCCGTCGCGCTGGCTACCAGGAGGAGACGCCCTTCCTCCAGCCGACAACCCCGCCTACTGGCCGTTTGGAGGGGGTCCCAGGAACTGCATCGGCATGGGCTTTGCGCTGCTCGAAGCCTCCCTCGTCCTCGCCCGCATCCTCCAGTCCTTCTCCCTCTCTCTCCCCGCGGGCTCTCCCCCTCCCGTGCCCCGCGCCATGATCACCCTGCGGCCCGCCGGGGAGGTGAATCTGCTGCTCACGCCACTTGCTCCTCACCCACGAGAGGAAAAGGTGACTGAATCTCGTTCTGCTGGGACAGCAGGGCCAGCAGCAGCGGAACCTGCTGGAACGGCAGCAGCAGCAGCAGCAGCATCACCAGCTCCAGCAGCAGCAGCAGCAGCAGCAGCAGCAGCAGCAGCGCCACCACCACCAACGCAAGCGTCGCCAGCAGCAGCAGAAGATGCAGCTAACAACGGTAGAGCTCGCAGCAAGGGTTTAGGTGGGAAGGCAGAGACGACTGCTGTATCAAATTAATTGACTGGTGGTGACTGGTGGTGACTGGTGGTGGCTGGTGGCGGCTGTTAGCACACCTTCGATGCCCTCACTTTGTTTCGCACCTGCCAACATGCGTGGAAAAATGAGAGGGCTACAAGGTATGCATCATTTATTGGCACACTGGTTTTACAGTGTGCTCAACCTCTATAACTTCAGAGGGATATACGGTAGATTGGCATTCAACTTTTGAGACGTCTCAACAAGCGAGAGGGCTACAAGGTATGCATCATTCATCGGCACACTGGTTTTACAGTGTGCTCTATCTCTATAACTCAAGAGGGATACCAATTTTTTAGTCGACTAAAAAATAGACTCAGCATTCATAGGCCAGTAACCATGGGATGTGCTGCGCACATGTACAGTACAGTTGCTGTACTAATGCGTGAAAGAATTGTCATCTTCCCATTGATTGGATAGACACCATTACTGGAGAGAACTTATGAGCTCTCTCAAAAGTATTTGCCCCCATCGGAAAAAACCTGGAGAGAGCATGATTGTACACAAGAGATTGTTACATGGGTTGCCGTATGGCATGGGTTTGCTGGGTCTGCTGCTGCTGCATCACAGAGTGCACAGTGATTCCCGGCACATGGAACCCTCTGCTACCCTGCACCCATCACACACGCATTGCTCTGTGATACCAGGAGTAACCGCGACTCCCCAAACAAGTCTTGATATATAACTATATGCTAGGTTGGCGTTACATGGTTTGGCGCATGGCATGGGTTTGCTGGTCCTGCTGCTGCTGCATCACAGAGTGCACAGTGATTCCCAGCACATGGAACCCTCTGCTACCCTGCACTCTCATCACACACGCATTGTTCCGTGACACCAGCAGTAACCGTGACTCTTTCACAGGGACAGGTGATGCGCTGAGTGCGGTTACCACCACACCGGTACACTTGCAACCCTCCACGCACTGTAGCTTGCCGAATATAGAAGAACCGTTGGCATGAGCGAGGTAGGATACTTCAACGACGGTCGGGATTGTCGTGAGCTGGATCGGCTGCGAGTTACTTGTATCGAAATTTGTTGTAAGGGGGATGGCTGTGTTGAGTATGAATTCTACCCATGAATCTGCTGAAGGGAGGGACAGGGGAAGTAGAACCACTGGTGAGTGTGTTTTGCAAATAGAATTCAGCTTCAAGCGAGTTAGACAGCACCCCTGGTTAGTCATGAGACGGGATCAACAACAGCCCACAACACACGATCCAACCCACAATGAACAGCCCAGATGACTTTTGAGTCGACTCAAAATGTGTCGTGTGACATTGTAACGAGGTGACTTTTGAGTCGACTCAAAAGGCACCCCTGGTTAGTTATGAGACGGGATCAACAACAGCCCACAACACACGATCCAGCCCACAATCAACAGCCCAAATGGGAAAAAACTCGCCAAGCGCCGTGGAGATTTCTTCCTCTCTAAGTCACCTCACCACCGCCCTGCACCACTCACCATCGTCCTGTGCCACCAGTCCCGGTCGACCTCTCCCCGCCGTTCCATGCACCGACCCAGCCCCATGCAGGGTGAACCCTTGCAGGCCCAGCACAGGTGGGGCGACGGCACCGGAACGGAAGGAGAAGCAGGCGTGGGGGAGGGCGGGGCGGAGGAAGGCAGAGGCGGCAGTGGAGTGGATCCAGCGGGAGAAGAAGGGCGGTGGGGGGCGCAGCAGGAAGGGCAGGAGCGAGCGCGTGTCGTTATCCTCATGGATCTCTGTCAATCGGTCCATGAGACCTGTGGGCGTGGAGGAGAGGTCACAGAGAGAGTTAGGAGGTTGGAAAGGGGGGCGACAGGAGGCAGAGCATGGCATTGTCCTCATGGATCTCTGTAAGCCGGTCGAACGAGTCCTGTGGGTGAGGAGGGGAGATCATTGGGGAGATCAATGGGAGAGACGTGAGACGGTGGAAGGCGGGGGCGGCGGTGGAGTGCAGGCAGCGGGAGAAGAAGGGTGGTGGGGGGGGCCGCAGCAGGAAGGGCAGGAGGGAGGCAGTGTCGTTGTCAGAGTGGATTTCTGTCAGCCGGTCAATCAGGCCTGTGGGTGTGGAGGGGACTGGAGGGGACTGGGTGAGGTGAGCGAACCAAAAGGGTGTCGTCACTTCTGTTTCTTCTGGAGAAGTGGGGTATCGATCCCCATACCTCTCGCATGCTAAGCGAGCGCTCTACCATCTGAGCTACATCCCCACGCTCGATGCACTAAAGTAGATATTTTAAATTGGACAGGACGCGCATGCTGCTGATTGGTTGATTGAGAAAAGCTGGAAACCATTGACTTGGCTTGACTTGCCTGTGAGCATGGTGACTTTTGAGTCGACTCAAAAGTCACGATTGAAAGATGCTGATTGGAAAGTCATGATTGGAAGATGCTGATTGGAAAGTCATGATTGGAAGATGCTGATTGGAAAGTCATGATTGGAAGATGCTGATTGGAAAGTCATGATTGGAAGATGCTGATTGGAAAGTCATGATTGGAAGATGCTGATTGGAAAGTCATGATTGGAAGATGCTGATTGGAAAGTCATGATTGGAAGATGCTGATTGGAAAGTCATGATTGGAAGATGCTGATTGAAAAGTCAAGATTGAAAGATGCTGAGAGCAGGTTGACTTGCCTGTGAGCGCAGAGTGGAAGAGAGCGGTGATGACGTCAGCATACTTGGTCCTCGCTTGCTCTGCCGTGGGCAAGGCTCCAGCCAGTGCAAGCGGGTCAACAGGGTCAATGGAGTCAACAGGCCCGCTACCAGCACCACCACCAGCAGTGCCGTAAGAATCATCGGCGGTGTCAGGAGCAACTGCAGCGGGAGGAATGGCGGAGGCGAGGGAGTCTGGCTCCACGTGCAGTGGAAGGCTGGAGGGGCCTGCTACGGCTATGTCTTTCAGCCGGTAGCCTGGTACCTGGGGTGTGAGGATGCAGGGGGGAAGAGGTCTGGATCAGTTTAGTCGGATAATAGTAGCAGCAGGAATGGCGGAGGCAAGGGAGTCTGGCTCCACGTGCAGTGTAAGGCTGGAGGGGCCTGTGGTGACTATGTCTTTCAACCGATAGCCGGGTGCCTGGGGTGTGGTGTGAGTGAGAAAGCAGGAGGAGATGGAGGGGAAGCAGGGGAAACAGGGGACATTTGGTAAGGCTGGGGGGGCCTGTGGCGACTAGGTCTTTCAACCAGTAGCCTGGTACCTGCGGTGTGTGTGTGCACTCGCAGGGGTTGGGTTGGGTGAAGAAGGCGCCTCGGGTGGAGAGTAGTGGGAGAGTAAAACTGAGCGAGCACTGTGAGTGAGGCAAGTGGGGGGGAAGGTGCAGGGGGGACTGGTAGAGGAGCGACCGCTCTTACCTAGTGTCCCAGCAGGGTGAAAAAGGCATCCCTTGTGGACAGCACTGGGAGGGAGTAGCACTGAGCGAGCACTGTGATGTTGCCCTCTGATACGCGCCCTGGCGCCCAGTAGGGTAGCTGGTGGCCGCTCTTACCTAGTGTCCCAGCAGGGTGAAAAAGGCATCCCTTGTAGACAGCACTGGGAGGGAGTAGTACTGAGCGAGCACTGTGATGTTGCCCTCTGATACGCGCCCTGGCGCCCAGTAGGGTAGCTGGTGGCCGCTCTTACCTAGTGTCCCAGCAGGGTGAAAAAGGCATCCCTTGTAGACAGCACTGGGAGGGAGTAGTACTGAGCGAGCACTGTGATGTTGCCCTCTGATACGCGCCCTGGCGCCCAGTAGGGTAGCTGTTGGCCGCTCTTACCTAGTGACCCACAGGGTGAAAAGGGCATCCCTTGTGGACAGCACTGGGAGCGAGTAGCACTGAGCGAGCGCTGTGATGTTGCCCTCTGATGCAACCTCTGGCGCCCGGTGAGGGTAGGGGGGGTGGTGGGGTGGCAGGACGGTGGGGTGGTGGGGAGGTGGCGGGGAGTGGAAAAGAACGAACCACTCACCTGCTGACCCAGCAAAGTAAAGAAGGCGTCTCGAGTGGAGAGCACAGGGAGCGAGTAGTACTGAGCGAGCACTGTGATGTTGTCCTCTGAGACTGCCTCTGGCGACAAGTGGGGGTGGGGAGGGAACGCGCCCTTACCTGCTGACCCAGGAGGGTATAGAAAGCATCTCGGGTGGAGAGCACAGGGAGGCTGTAGTACTGAGCGAGCACTGTTGTATTGTCCTCTGAGACTGCCGATGGCGCCGAGTGCGGGTGGGGAGGTTGATGCGGTGGTGGGGAGACAGGGAGGTGCGAGGGAGGGACAGCTCACCTGCTGGCCCAGCAGGGTAAAGAAGGCATCTCGGGTGGAGAGCACTGGAAGGCTGTAATACTGCGCGAGCACTGTTGTATTGTCCTCAGAGACAGTCTCTGGCGCCAAGTGGGGGTAGGCAGGGTGGTGGGGCGGCAGGCCAAAGGAGAATGGACCCACGTCCGAGAAGGAGAGAGAAGGGTCCTGCATGGGAGAGGGTGGGGACGAAGGGGGAGAGACAGCGAAAGAGGGGAGGAGAGAGGGTGGTGGGGCGGCAGGCCAAAGGAGGACAGACCCACGTCCGAGAAGGAGAGAGAGGGGTCCTGCATGGTGGGGGATGGAGATGGGGAGGGAAGGGGAGAGACGGGGAAGAGAGGGGAAGGGAGGGGATGACGGGCGTTGAAAGGAAGGAGAATGGGCCCACGTGAGTGAGGGAGAGAGACTATTAGAAATAGTCAGTCAACACTTTGTACTATATTCTATATCGGTTAGGTTACTTTGTAGGTTGGGTGTAGATTTGTAATCCCAACCCTATCTGGTTGGGATTCCCTCGTAATCCTGCAAATCTGCCAACTCACCAATTGGAGATTTGCTAGGATTCCCATCCCATCCTTTCCCTAGCTTTGCTCAACCCAACCGTGTTTGTACTTAAGGCCTCGTGCCTTCCTTATCAATCAATCAGTTAAGTTCCAATTCTATCAGAGACATCAGTAAACGGGTCCTGCATGGTGGAGGGAGGGGAGGAAGAGTTTTGAGTCGCCTCAAAACTCGACTCACTACACATGGGCCCACGTGAGTGAGGGAGAGAGACACCAGTGAACGGGTCCTGCATGGTGGAGGGAGGGGAGGAAGGGTTTTGAGTCGACTCAAAACTCGACTCACTACACATGGGCCCACGTGAGTGAGGGAGAGAGACATCAGTGAACGGGTCCTGCATGGTGGAGGGAGGGGAGGAAGGGTTTTGAGTCGACTCAAAACTCGACTCACTACACATGGGCCCACGTGAGTGAGGGAGAGAGACATCAGTGAACGGGTCCTGCATGGTGGAGGGAGGGGAGGAAGGGGCACGGAGGAAAAGGAAGTGAGGGATTCCTGAGTCAACTCGATTATTACCAAAGGATAAGGGATTCAGGGAACAAACTTCACTCCTCGCACCTCTTGCTCCCACCCCACCCCACACTCCTCTTGCTCCCACCATCTCAAATGCATGCACCTCTGAGTGCGCTTCTGAGTCCGCGCCTGTACGCACTTCTGCCTCTCTGCATGCCCGGTTGACACGGCAGAAAGAAAAAAAGTTCACCATCACCACCGCTGCCCCTGCTGCTGCCTTCACTCCCTCCAACCCTCCTTCCTTCCCCTCCCTCCCTTTCTCCCCTTGCCGCATCTGAGGTGGGCCTGGAGGCGACTTAATCCCCCCCCAGCGCAGCAGAAGGTGCTGCGGTATGGTATCGTACATCTACAGGAAGGACGCCGGACCCTGCCCCTTGCTCCCACCCCACACACCTCAGATACACGCACCTCTGCCTCTCTGCATGCCCGGTTGCCGCGGCAGAAAGAAAAAAAGTTCACCATCACCACCGCTGCCCCTGCTGCCGCCTTCACTCCCTCCAGCCCCCCTTCTTTCCCCTTCTCCCTTTGCTGCATTTGAGGTGGGGTTTGCGGCGACCTACCACCCCCCCAGCGCAGCAGCAGGTGCTGCAGCACGGTGTCGTACATTTGCAGGAAGGAGCCCGGACCCTGCCCCTTGCTCCCACCCCACACACCTCAGATACACGCACCTCTGCCTCTCTGCATGCCTGGTTGCCACGGCAGAAGGAGAAAAAATTCACCAGCACCACCGCTGCCCCCGCCGCCGCCCTCACTCCTCCCAACCCTTCTTCCTTCCGCTTCCTCCCTTGCCGCATCTGAGGTGGCCTTTGAGGCGACCTACCACCCCCCCAGCGCAGCAGCAGGTGCTGCAGTATGGTATCGTACATTTGCAGGAAGGAGCCCGGACCCTGCCCCTTGGCCTCGCCCTGGTCGGATAATGCCAGCTCAGCGATGACCAGATCCACGTCATCAGGCAGGGACTGCAGGAAGGTGGCTCTGGGGGCGAAATAAGGGGCGTTTTGGGGGTTGAAAGCGGAGGGAGGAAGAGGGGGGCGGGGCAGGGGCGACTGGGGAGGGAGAGGAAGAGACAGTAGTAAAGACCAGGTCCGTATTCAAATGCAGGGGAGGGAGGGAGCTACTGTCCGCATTATCAAGCAACGACTGCAGGGAAGGAGAGTAGCTCCGGGTGGGGAGAGATTGGGGGCGTTTTAGTAGGGTTGGGGCAACCAGCACAGCACTCTGCCCTCACTCTCCCTTCCCCTTCCCTCCCCTTCCCTCCCTCACACACATGCACCCCACATCACCGCCCCAGCAACACAATGCTGACTCACCCGTCACACGAAGCCCACGTGGCCAGGCTGCCACGTGGCAGGCCCAGGTTGATGAGCCAATAGGGCTCCCCCACCACGGCGCTCTCTGATTGGCCGGGCACGCGCCACTGCTTGAGGTGGCGTGGAGGGAAGGCGCGGATGAGATTGTCGAGAGCAGAGGCGAGCCAACCTGCTGCTGGGGAGTTGCTGTGGTGGGGAGAGGGGGGGGGGGAGCGGAGGGGGGCGGGGAGAGGAACACGAGGGGGTGGAGGGGAGGGGCAGGCAGGGGTAGGAACGAGAGAGATTGAGGAGGTGGGGAGGGAAAGCGCGGACGAGAGTGTCGAGAGCAGCGGCGAGCCAACCTGCTGCTGGGGAGTGGCTGTGGTGGGAGGGGAAAAGGAGGTGGGTTGGAGGGAAAGGGGGAAGGGAGCAGGGGGAATGGGGGAGCGGAGGGAAAGGGGGGGAAGTGGGGGCAGGGGAGGGGGACGTGCGCCCCCTTGCGCCCTGTTGTGTGTCCGATTCATTTATACAAGCTCCTCTCCTCCTCACCAACTCACCATCTCTCCCCTTTACCTCCTCTCCCCACTCGTCCCGTACAGCCCCTGGTTGAACATCACTGGTTGCGGCCCCCTGTGCCCCGGAAAAGAAGAAGGCCACTGGCGCCATGATGCCCACCCCCCCTGCTCCCCCGACTCCCCTATTTTTCGTATTCTCAGAAAACAGATTCAGCATACAACTCCCCATACCCCTCTTACTTCCCCAACCTCCCTGTTCCTCACCTCCGCTCCCCACTCGTCCCGTACAGCCCCTGGTTGAACATCACTGTCTGAGGGCCCCTGTGCCCTGCACAAAGGAAGGCCACTGGTTTCATAATCCCTGACCTCCCTGCTGTTCCCCCAATTCCCCCTACTCCCCATACCCCTCTACTTCCCCAACCTCCCTCTTTCTCACCTCCTCTCCCCACTCGTCCCATACAGCCCCTGGTTGAACATCACCGGCTGTGGCCCCCTGTGCCCCGCAGAGAGGAATGCCACTGGGCAAACGAAGTGCTTGCAGTGCGCACCCAATTTACTCACCTCCGCTCCCCACTCGTCCCATACAGCCCCTGGTTGAACAGCACCGGCTGCGGCCCCCTGTGCCCCGCCGAGAGGAAGGCCACTGGCCCGCCCACCACCGCCACTGTCACTGGCAGCCGCTGCACCACCAGCTGGGGGGGAGGGGGAGGGGGGGGGGAAGGAAAAGGGGGGGGGGGGGGGGGGAGGGAGGGGGGAAGGTGCGGGCTTGATTATGGTCTTGAATAAAAGAGGAGCCTGACTGATCTTCAGTGCAAGCAGCACCATATTCTCCACGGTCTGGGTTCACAATTCAAAATATAGATGCCATTCTCGCACTCTCTATGCTCACACCTTGTACAGGAACATGTCCAGCCGCAGCATATCCCCTTTATAAGACACCGCGCGCCTCAGAGCCGCGGCCGGCAAATGCGGCTGCCACTGGAGCGCATCTGCAAGATCGCATGGCAGAGACTGGCTCGCTCTCGACCAATCAAACTCGTCCACGTCAGCAGCAGCATTCTGGCCACCGTTCCCTACGGAAACGGGCTGCAAACCGCCTTCTAGAGTGCCGCTGGGATATAAACCCTTCCCTAACGGAGATCCCGAGGAATTCGTCAAAATCCGATTCGTCAAATCCGATCCCTGTGCGCTCCACCTTCCTGAATTGCGGAAATTCGCCTGGAAGATGTTTTTTGGTGCGTTTGACAGGCCAGCTGTGTTCCCTGAGACTGATCCGACGTTGCCGGTGCCGAAGCTACTTTGCACGTTTGGCGGAGAGGTGGAAGGAGAGGAGGTGGAGGAGGAGGAGGAGAGGAGACCGCTGAGGAACGCAAACCAAACGATAACGATCGCGAGCAGTGCTAGTAGGGAGGCGACTAGCCGGCTAGAGCCCCGCGTCGGCCGCATGGCCAGCAACTAATGGGACGGGACGGGAGTAACCGGAACGTGATTGCTGACGAGCTCAATTGAATTTCGAGCAGGAATTGGCCAGCGTTGTAGGATGTGGTTGCATTCCTTTCTGATTTCTGTAACATCTAACGAGTAAAAGTTCTGAAACGGTTAGTATCTTGTAGTTGGATCAACACCATAAGCCGTATGAGTTCAAATCTTTCGCTTACGTGGTTGCTGGTGGGATGCTGTGGAAAGCTCGCTTCCCGCTTCCTCACTGGACTGCAATTTTCTGCTCGCACACTCGTGGCTCGTTTTCTCACTCGCCATATCAGCATGTCCACGCTGGCAAGATGAGGCTTCCAGGGTCTCCTTTGCTCCGCGTTGACTGACGATCAATGGTACGATTTTCCAGGCGTGCGCGGCTCGGGCCACGTTTCCCTTCCCCCCAACCCACTTTACATCGCGACTCGCTGACTGATCGCAGTGTCCTACTACCCGAACCTTTTTAAAACTCACTAAACATCGTGTCAAACCTGTATATTCGGACGCTTTCGCTACACTTCCTCTCGCAGCAACACACCACCAAGGAAACAACTAAACTTCATCAGTCCAAAATCGATCGCATCTATTGTATTCGCCTCATTTATTCACAGACCAATTCACGCCTTTCGAGGTCAGCCAACTCTACGCCACCAATGGCCGCGTCCGCCGTTGCCGTGAGCTCCCTGAGCGTCTCCCGCAGCGCATCCGTCGGCGTCGCCTCGACTCTGGGATCGGAGGTGCTATCGTCGTCGTCGCTGAAACGCCACGTGGCCTCCATTCCCGGAGTCCGTAGACGAAACGCGGCTCTCGCGATTCGTGCTCAGATCGACGGCGAAGACTGGCCAAGTGCGTCCACGTGTCACCTTCATATTTTACCTTGAATGAGTTGACCGAGTTGACCGAATCGCGGCAGTGCAACGGACCAGTCCTTTCTAGTAACTATATCACCCCTGTCTTGAAATGTCTAAAATTGTTCCCTCGGCCGATGATGTCTCATCAGGGCGATTTACCTTGCCCAGGCACCCTTCAGTCCTGGATTCTCACATCCTTCCATCGCATTGCTTCTTACGCCGCGTTTTCTTGTATCGCGTACGGCAGGACACGCAGCGCAATCCGGAGCGAAGCTGCTCGCAGCGGCGGCGATCGCGGGATCTCTCGCGCTCGGCGCCGTGGGGCTGCCGCCAGACGCGGCGCAGGCGGCGCTGAACCGCTTCGAGGCGGAGACGCGCGGCGAGTTCGGCATCGGTTCCGCCGCTCAATACGGCTCCGCCGACCTAAGGTGAAGCATCTAATCGCCTTACTTCAAACGCGGCGCCACGGACTTTTAAGAGAATTATTATACCCTGTGTGTTGTCCTACAAGAAAACAAAACCAGCAAAAACATTTCAACCTGCACCTTTCCTACCCACCCCACCTTCCCCCCACCTCCCCCGCCCGCTCCCCTCCCTCTTTCCGCGCGGCGGCGCAGGAAGACGGTGCACCGGAACGAGAACTTCCGGCGCGCCAACTTCACGTCGGCGGACATGCGCGAGGCGGACTTCAGCGGCAGCGTGTTCGCGGGGGGGTACCTCGAGAAGGCCGTCGCTTACCGCACCAACTTCGAGGGTGAGAAGGAGCCTCAAAACTCTTCTCATAGCACGCAATCTTAAACGGAATCACGTTCGCGAGAGGGTAAGGCGGTCTTGTTCTGAAGCGCCTCGAAAGTCGCGAGGCGGACTTCAGCGGAAGCGTGTTCGCGTGGGGGTACCTCGAGAAGGCTGTTGCTTACCGCACCAACTTCGAGCGTGAGTTTAGCACGCACCAATTTAAAGGGTGGGTTCAACCCTTGAAGGGCGGAACAGTCCTTTGACGGACTGCAATTGCATTGCATTGCTCATCATGCAATGCAATTCTGGCAGCCTCCTCTTCCTCTTTATATATCTTCCTTCCTTCTCGCTCCTCCCATCTTGTGTCTCAGTTTCCGTTCCCCCTCTGCTCTCCTCCCTTTCGTCCCCTCTTCCCCTCCCCCTCCCCTTCCCGCCCTCTGCTTGGTCATCCAGGAGCGGACTTTACAGATGCGCTCATGGATAGAATGGTGAGTCGTGCTCCCGCAATCCTTGAGGTGCGGTGTGCTGGGTAAATCTCTCGAGAGCCTCGGGCATCCCTCGTCGGTTCTGGCGGTATGCTGGGTGAAATCGACTCGATCTCGGAGTACAGCATGCGAAATTGCACACTAAATTACCCTCGTCGGTTCTGGTGGTATGCTGTGAAGTGAGGCAACAGTGAGACGACCTCTGATGAGGCGGATCTACTTCAACGATAGACCTCTGTGGCGCCTTGGAAACACTGACGATGTTATGGCGAATGTGGCACTGACAATCTGGCCTCATTGCGGCACTGTGGTCCTCATGGGCCACAATGCTGTGTCCCCCGTCGTTGATCTTTACCTACTCCTGGTTTGACGCTTCTGCCAGGTAATGAACGAGGCGAATCTGACAGATGCAGTGCTGCTGCGGGTGATACCGTTGCGAGCTATCTCACCATGCTCTGTTTCTGCTACGCCTGCCAGGTGCTGAATGAGGCTAATCTGATGGACGCGGTGCTGCTGCGTGTGGTGCTCACTCGCTCCGACCTGGGAGGGGCCATTGTGGGACGCAACGCCTAGTCCCACGCTGTTAATCTTGTCGCTCTCTGGGTTTGTCGCACCTTCCAGGTGTTGAATGAGGCGAACTTGACGGACGCAGTGCTGCTGCGCGTGGTGCTCACTCGCTCCGACCTGGGAGGGGCCATTGTGGACGGGGCTGACTTCAGTGACGCCATCCTCGACCTGCCGCAGAAGCAGGTATCGTATGTCCGGTGTGGCCAGCACTAGGGGGTGTCAAGTAGTTGGCGGTCGACTCACGGACTACTGAATCATCCTGGGAGGGGCCATCGTGGACGGTGCTGACTTCAGCAATGCCATTCTTGACCTGCCGCAGAAGCAGGTATGTCTGGTGGCGCCACCCTTACCGTGTATATCTGGAAGTAATTGGCAGTTACCTTAGTGGATTCCGCATCGACCTGGGAGGGGCTATCGTGGACGGCGCTGACTTCAGCGATGCCATTCTTGACCTGCCGCAGAAGCAGGTGCGTCTGGTGGCGGCACCCTTACCGAGTATACTTGCAAGCAGTTGGGAGTCGAGTCGAGGAGGGGCCATTGTGGACGGTGCTGACTACAGCGACGCCATCCTCGGCCTGCCGCAGAAACAGGTATGCCTGGTGAAGGCTCGACTTGGAGGGTATATCAGTCATCAGTTTCGTGTCAACTCAGTGGGGGGTACATCTTTCAGTAGTCACTGTGGCTTCTGAGTCGACCTGGGAGGGGCCATCGTGGACGGTGCTGACTAAAGCGACGCCATCCTCGACCTGCCACAGAAGCAGGTGCATCCATGAGAGGCACACACGCAGGAGGCACAGTTCAAGTAAGCCAGGGGGGGGAACCCAGTGACGTGAGGGCCTCCTCTGTGTCAGTGACATATGTAACACCTCCCACGCCGCCCACACCTCCCACTCCTCCAACTCCTCCCACTCCTCCCAGTAAGCAAGCGGCATAAGGGGAGAACCCAGTGACAGGGATGGTCACAAGGGCTTTTTAGTCTCCCTGGCATCTCCCACAAACATGTAACACCTCCCATACCTCCCACCCCTTCGCCTTCAACAGGCACTGTGCAAGTACGCGAAAGGGGAGAACCCTGTGACAGGCATGGATACAAGGAGGAGCCTTGGGTGTGGTAACCGCAGGGGCAATGCATACGGCTCTCCATCGTCCCCTTTATTGAGCGATGCACCGAAGAAGTTTCTATCCAAAGATGGATTCTGTGACGATAGCTCAGGCTTGTGCAATGCTTCCATGTAATGTAACTGCTTAAAGCTCGTGTCTCATATTTTTCTCCGTTTGTCACTTGGTTGGTTGCGTTTAACACTTGGTTGGGCTCCGTGACTGGTTGGCGAAATCCCAGGTGTTAAATGCTTGTAAATATGAGACGCGAGCTCTAAGAGTAAACACTCAGCTGCTGCAGCAATAAATACTGTCATAATGTCTTCAAAGTACCGTAGTGAAAATCTCTACAGCAACGTACGGTAACAGTCAAAGTTTAACTAATACGGTACCATGCTAGAAACTTCAAATAGGCATTGATTAGTCCACCATCAGGCATTGGACTTGGTTGCTGTACCATTGGTTGCCGAACGCTTATTCACCCTTTTGAACTAGCCCTGAGTTTTACAGGTCTACTGTAAACTAAACTGAAACAGGCAATGGCCTGTCTCTTCATGGTGCAAATGCATAGCAATTCTCATATTTCACTACACTCTATAACCAAACGGCATGCACATACAATGTGAAATAACCCTGCCTGACTGGATTGCGGTCTCTACAATCTACAAATACAACGAGGAGCTCATACCTTACAACAGAGGCAACAAAATCGGGTGGGAACGACTTGGAAGCAAGATCAACTACCAGAAGGAAAATCAAACCATAGGAATACCGTACCAGCTGGTACCCACAAGAAATATACTGGTAGGTTGCGTCCAAATATCGCTGTCCATTCCATTGTCGTCCCCTCCCCTCCCCATCCATCTCTGCTGCAACCTTCACAATTATTGTCCATCAGTGACCGATCTACCAGTATCCCCCAACCTCGGCTTCTCCTCGTTATCATCACATCTCCTCGGCATCTTCTCCCCGGGCATGTCAAACTTCTCCGCAAACTTTTCTACAGCTGCCCGAAGCTCCTGCACTTCTGCAGAATCAGCCAGCTGATCTACCCCCCCTGCTCCTGCCCCCCCTGCCGCTGCCCCCATCCCACTCCTTGGCCTCTTCCCTCCAATCATCTGCGCCCCACTCTTCACCCCACCCTTTCCTCCAGACCCCATAGGACCAGCAGCAGCAGCAGCAGCAGCACCACCACCACTGCCGGAAGCAGCAGCACCACCGCCAGCCGCTGCCGTAGCAGGGCCAGCAGCAGCACTGCCACCACTCGAACTGGGAACAGAGAGCATTCCAGTGGCAGGTGAAGCAGAGGCAGCTGCGGGGGAGGGCGAGAGGGAGAGCTGCAGGCGCTGCGAGTGCAGCGAGCGCTGGGCGATCTGCACGGCCCTCACGAGGAAGTCGGCAATCCTGTCCATGTCCGCCTCCTTGCATCCGCGTGTGGTCATAGCTGGCGTGCCTGGAGGAGCCAAAAGGAACGAGGAAAGGGAGGGAAGGAAAGGTTGAGTTGCGTTGCGACCGAGGCGCGTCAAAACAAAATTTCAGCGAAGGGAGGAGAGAACGAGGGAGGAGAGAAGAGAGTAAGGGGTGAAGTCAAGAAAAGCTACTTGCAAATATCCTCAATCATTCTCAAACGGATTCTTGACTCCAGCACAGCAGACTTGCAAGGCCAAAGCCTATACACAGAGACTATACACACAGACACGCTACTCACCGATGCGGACGCCGCCAGGCAGGGCCGAGTTGTCTCCAAAGACGGCGTTCTTGTTGAGCGTGATGCTGCACGCCTCGCACACCTTCTCGAATCGCCCCCCCGTGAGGCCGAGCGGGCGCAGGTCCCACAGCAGCAGATGGTTGTCCGTGCCGCCCGTCACTATTCGGCACCCCCGCCGCGCCAGCGCCGCTGCTAGCGCCCTCGCGTTGCGCTTCACCTGGATGGCGCGTTGGGAGGACAGGCGGGGCGAAAAGGAGAAGGGCGGGGCGAAAAGGAGAAGGGCGGAGCGGAGGGGCGTTAGGGAGGAACACGAGTGGGAGGGTGCGAACGGGCCCAAAAAGGTCGCATAGACTCGGAAACCTCATGGCATGCGAAACTAGAGAGAATTACGAATAGCATGGTTGCAATTGACATCAGCACAGGCGCACAAAAAAGGAAAAGAAAAAGCAAGAACAGGCGCCGCGCGCATAAAAACATACCTGGATCATGTACGCGCGGAACGCGGGAGACGCCGCCTGCTTGAGCGAGACGGCGAGCGCGGCCGTGTGGTTGTTGTGCGGGCCGCCCTGCATGGACGGGAACACCGCGAAATTGATTCGATCCTCCAGATCGTACACCGGCACCCGCGCCGACGGCGGAGGCGGCGGCGAAGCACTCGCTCCCCCTGCTGCCGCCTCTCCTCCCCCTCCGCCTCCCCCGCTCCCCCCTGCGCCGTTTTTACAGCAGTTGCTGCCTCCACAACAACAACGCGCGGTGTTCGCGCCTGCTGCCGACGCGCCGCCGCTATTCCCGGCGGTTTCCCCTCCGCCGGCGCCGGCCGCGCCCATGGTAGCCGACGCGGCAGCGGCGCTGCGGGGAAAGACGATGGGACCGCGGCGGTAGAAAACAAGCCCGCCTCTGGGTCCTCGTAACGTCTTGTGTGTCGTGCTGGTTACCACATCGGCGAAATCAAACGGGCTGTTACACTCCTGCGCCGCGACGAGCCCGCTAATGTGCGCCATGTCGCACATAAGAATCGCGCCGCACTTGTCCGCGATGCGGCGACACCGCGCGAAATCCCACTCGCGCGGGTACGCGCTTCCGCCCACCACCAGCAGCCGCGGGCGGTACTCCTGCGCCTTCTCCTCCATCCGCTCGTAGTCGATTAATCCAGTAACGGGGTTCACCTTATAAGGAAGCGTTTCGAAATAAATCGACGCGCCGGAGACTTTCTTCCCGCCGTTGGTATAAAACCCGTGACTCAAATGCCCGCCGGAGGGAAGATCCAATCCCATGATCCGATCTCCTGGCGTCAGAAGCGCCGTGTAAACCGCAAAATTCGCCGACGTGCACGAGTACGGCTGTACGTTCACTCCCCACCGTTGCGGGTCGAGATGAAACGCGGCGAGCGCGCGGTCGCGGCACAGATTCTCCACCGCGTCGATCCACTGGTTTCCGCCGTAATACCGCGCTCCGGGCATCCCTTCCGAGTACTTATTCGTCATCGGGCTCCCTAGCGCCTCGAGAACCGCCTGCGAGGTGAAATTCTCCGACGCGATTAACTCCAGGCAGCTCCGCTGCCGCCGCTTCTCTCCCTGAATTAATCGCCAGATGTCCGGATCCGCTTCTTCTAGGGACGAGTTACCCCACACGCTAACCGGCTCGAAGGCCGCTAGGTCCTCCGCGTTAGATCGCGAAGATCCGACGGGCACGATCGCGCCATTGCCGAGTGAGCTGCTGCTTGCCTCCCCGGATGGCTCCAGCTTCGTTCGCACGACGGGCTTGCGATCGGACTCGACGTCGACGTCGCCGTCGCCGTCGCCGTCGCCAGGCTCGCCTGCGAACTCGCGATTGGGACGCACGCAGGGAGCGCTGGATGATCTATGATGCTTGTTGGAGCGCTGCGATTGGTCCGCCGACTGCTGCGACTGTTGCTGCGACTGCTCGAGACTAGGCGACGGGCTCATGAAGACAAAAGTGGGAGTCGGCTCGCGGCCGTTCCCGGAGATGCCGGCACCAAACGAGGGCGAACGAGGCTCCTCTTTGGCGAAGAGAGGCTGCGGTGAAGCGCGATGTGCGCTGTCCTGCTGCATGTGTTGATGTTGCTGTGACTGCTGCTGTTGTTGTGGCCTTACTATATCCGGCTGCAATTGCTGTTGCTGCTGCATGTGCTGCTGTGCATGAACTTGCTGCAACAGTGCTTGATGCTGATGTTGGCTTTGTAAAAAAGGATGAGTTGAGTTGAAATTAATGGCGGAGCGGTCAGGCGAGCCGCGTCCCATGTGCGGGTTTAACTTGCAGGCGAGAGCGGCTTGCTGCGGGAGAGCCTCGGACGGCGAGGAAGAGACGGCGGTAAACGCGGAGGGGGTATTGAAGAAGTTGAATGACGAGGATGAGTTTTGCGGTTCGTGCTTCGTGGGATGCTCGGGCTCAGGCTTTAAAATCGAGCCAGAAATTGAGGAGGTGTTATGAGTGGTCTGCAGCAGCTGGAGAGTAGGAGAGGGAGCCATGCGCATAATATGGTTCTATATTCGCTTAGGTATCTTGAAGCCAAGCTCTCGTTGTTGGTGTCTAAGCAGCCAGCACAAAGAGCTCGGGAAAAATAACACACACAAAAATCCTTGACTCTCTGAGCTTGCACGCTAACACTCCGATAGTCTACTAAAATTGTGAGATATGGCAGTCCTGAGAAAAAACTCTTAGGGTTTCCGGAAGACCTGGGAACCAAGTGCAGGCAGCTTGCAAGACGGACGAGCTTGTCCTTGGATATGAACAGCCAAAGAGGACGTCAGCCACTGGCTGAAAAAAAGCAGCTTACAGCCTGTAGGAGAGCGAGAGGAAGGATAAGAGCTTCCTGTCAATCATGCAGTTTCTATGGTGTTCTGAGAACCACAATCTCTCCTCCCCAGCCCACACACCATACCATTCGTGTTACAGTACAGAGAACCACCATCAATATGTCTGTTTCTTGAGCCTCATCGCTGTAGTGTAGGGTAGACGTACGCTGAACCTGGGCGTACTTCTCGAGAACAACGAACGGGTCGACCGTTCGGCTGCTCGGCTGTTGCGCTGGCAAGGTTCGGAGCAAGGGTGTTGCGCGATTGGCTGACATGGCGGAGACGGAGGCACAGGATAGGCGGGAGAGGTTGCAGGGTGGGGGAGGAAGTGAGGAGGGAAGGGGAGGAGATGCGCACTGAAGCAGGTGCTTTCGCGCGAAAGCACATCACAAGGGGAGGGGCAGATGAGGCGAAGCCGTCGCGTCCAACGAGGGTGGGTCAGGTGGAACGCCACTGGCTGAGATTGCCACCGTGGCAGAAAGGGAATCCCGTTCTGGGGAATGGTGGCTGGAAGAAAGTTGGGTTTGTCGGGACTCGGTCGGAACTCGGGGGAGTCGGGATCCGGTCAGGGGAATTATGTGGGGGAAGCGGACAGGTCACCGCAAGCGGGCATGTTGCGGAAACCGTGCGGGGAGGGGGAAACCGGTGGGACACGAGATAAAGGGGGGGGTGTATGTGTCTCGTTGTTGCAAGTCCCTCCCTCATCGATGAGGCCAGTGGAGTCGAGTGCCTGTCGAAAATGACTCCATCGATGCGTGAAAAGCAAAACGGCAGGTAGCTTGACCTCTGGGTGGAGGGAAGGGCCGACAACGGCATCGCCGCCATGTCATGGCTGTGCTGTGCATGGCAGCTTTGGGAAATCCACATCAGATCGGACCCTACCTGATGCTGATGATGGCATTTCGCTGATCTGGTGGGCAGAATTGTGAGCTGAAGTGCAGGCTAGGGTTGTATGCGCACGTGCCTCCTCCCAACGTCAATTCCTCCTTGGCCAACCACGCACAGTCGGTGGTTTGGACCGAATTTACTGAGCATCACAACGCGACAGCACTGTATGATCGACAAATCACCGCATTTCCATACGCTTGCCACTTTCATTCGATGCACCTAGCCAGAATTAGGAGGCAATTCTACACAACAGACTACTGCCATATGGAGCACTTCCTTACACGAAGGAATATATTTCTTTCAATATAAAATGCTTCTAACTTCACTCTACCTCCGCCCATTTTTCAGCCTAGCCTGACTTCCATGTACTCTTTGAAAATCACAACACATGCCGCGGTCTCCCTGCCCCCACCGCAATAAGGGGAGCGCGAGAGACCCGCGTTGGAGTTGCAGTGTTAACAGTTAGTCAGGTCAGGTCGCTGTAGAACACTTCCTTGCGAAGAACAAGAGAGTACAGTTAAGTGAAGTTGTTACCTTACTGGGGTTTGGTGGGCATGCTACGTGTGCTGTGCATGCAGACAAATAACCTTCAATCAGCCCATTTATACACAGAGCCTAAATTCAGAGGGAAAGTGAAGTACTGATAGGAAACACAATCCAAGTCCAGCAGGGGGTGATGCTTCCAGAGAGCAGCAACTAGGGATAACACGCTCGGGACTTCCTGTGCATGCTACACATCATGTGTATCCGCTGCCAGATACGGAGTATTGCATCCAAAAACACTAAGATTGCATGAAACTTCATCTCACGTTGCAAGTGCATCAGACCTGTGACGACCCATCATCACCGTTGGCAGGCACATCCAGCGAAGAGTCAATATTGTCATCCAAAACAGCTCCTCTAGACACCTCAGACCTGACCACATCGCGAGGGAGATGACCTGTTGTGATAACATGCCAGCCCCGGGAAGTGGTGTCAGGATCCATATGAGATGAGAACGATTTTTCAGTCGAGTATAAAAATATGATTTTTTTTTAAAGTGTGTAACACTTTCTAAAAATGTGTATTGTGAAAGCGCAGCTTACTGTAGCGAAGCAAGGCAACGGCGAATTACTATTCGCCGAGTACATAACGAGGGTTGGAGGCCTTTTGGCCTCCACCCACGTCTTCATTTCGGAACTTTGCAGTTCCATTCCCCACCCACCCACCCTAGTCGTATACTTGTAAAATCTATAATTAGGTTGGACGATAATGATGTAATTACTGCAACTGTAATGAAGCACGTTGCCTTTGCAAGAACAGAAAGCAAGCTTTCTCAATATGCCAATTCAGGGGAGTGGTGACAGGTTCCATAATGTCAATAACAGCAGCAGATACGAGCGCGATGGCAACACGTGCGAGATGGCAACAACAGTTACGAAAACATGACACAGCATTCCAGAGGCAACACAACTGGAGTACACTTCACGCATGCAACAGAAATAGACACCCTTGCAGGTGACTACAGCCAAATGGCAGCAACCACAGAGTTTGGGGCTGATGAAGGTGAGTATGTTTGTTGAGTGAGGATAGAGTAGATCCACTGAATCACAAGAGGGAGGAGAAGCAGAAGGGCTCTAACGATCGTGAAACAGGCACTGACAAAAGGGGCGACGGGAGACAGTGTGCGGGGGTGGCAGAGGGAGTGGATGTGAGGAAGCGCAGGTGATAATGCAACGTACAGTAGTCATGGCGCAGCGAGGGGATTGGTTATAAGTTGTCTCGAAACCAACCTATGTCACGAGGTCAGGTGAGAATGTAACGTACAGTAGTCATGATGCAGAGATGGGTAGTGGATGAAGTAGCACACAGCAGCACAGGAGATTGGTTTGAAGACGTCTCGAAATCAACCTATGTCACAAGGTCAGGTGAGAATGTAACGTACAGTAATCATGGCGCAGCGATGGGTAATGCATGAAGTAGCAGATAGCAGCAAAGGAGATGCCTGCATCACAAAAAGCGCCAAGGAAGGAGACAGGTAAGGAGAGGAAGAAAGAGGCTGCGTCGAGAAGTGGGGAGGAGGACACGCAAGGCAGGAGATATTACAGGGTTTGAAAACAGACCCGCTGGGCACAATGAAACTATAAGATGGCAGGGAGGGAGGAGATGCGCCAACAAAGCCGCTCACTCGCCGCGTCCTTATGGTCTTGTACACAAAGACTACAACACGTCAACAGTAGAGCTGCGAGCACATAGCATACAAGCAGGCAGGAACAAACCAGAGCCAGCTATGTACAATTACGGCATGATCAACCACGCACCGATGAGACTGCCAACAAAGACGTCAAAAGGAAAGTGCCAGTAGTCATCGATGCGCGTGATTCCAACAGCAATTCCCCCCACCAGCGGCAGCGCAGGGGGCAGGAGGCGCCAGAGGTGAGCGGAGGAGGATGAGATTGAATGGAGCTTGGCTGCTAGAAAGAGAGAGAGATAGGCCAGGCCTGAAAAGGACACTGCATTTGGAACGGGAAGGGGGGGGAAGGGGGAGGGGGGGTTTGAAAGGGGGGGGGATGGGACATGGAGGGACAATGCGTACAGTCAATTAATGGTTCACACATAACAAAAGAAGACGGAGGTCTAAAAAAAGGTCCAGGTCAGGAGTTGTAGGTCAGAAAGAGGAAGCAAAGGGGCATATGAGATGAGGCACACACATACCTGACGCATGGCCACTTGGAAAGCTCTTTCTTCCTTCGCTAACAATGGACGGATTGCCGTTACACAACGCATTGCCACTGCTGCTGTACACCTGAAGAGGAAGGGAGGGGGGCGAGCGAGGGGAGTTGAGATATTCGAGTGTTCCTCCAGTGATTTACAGCGAAACGTTTCCTATCACAGACTACTTGTTTTGATTAAAGCTCGCGTCTCATATTTTCTCCGTTTAACACTTGGTTGGGTTTGGGCCTCCGTGACTGGTTTGCTATTGACGAGCTGGGGTAAATTTCTGCCGAAACCAATCACGGACTTGCGTAACCAACCAAGTGTTAAACGCTTGTAAATATGAGACGCGAGCTTTAAGAATATTCTTACGCAAGACACGGAAATATGGCAACCTGGCAGCGGCAGGGTGGTAGTGGCAGGGTGGTAACGGCTCACACACAAACACACGAGAAGGGGTGCACAGACAGTTAGAAGGAATGTATGGACGAGGGAAAACGACACCAAAACAGAAGCTGACTTGACTTCGAGGCACCTCAAAAGGAAACAAAAAGCTGCTAGCTTGACTCACAGGGACCCCTGAGGGGAAGCATCTGATGAAGAAATCGGGGCGGGGGCGGCCAACAGAGACCTTGAGAGCATCAGTGATAAGAATGGTGGAGAAGAAGGCAAAGAGCAGGCCTGGTGGGCAAAGAGGGGAGGAGAGGAGGGGAGATGCGAGAAATGGACGTGAGAGGGCGAGGGGGAGGAAGGGTGGAAGGGACTTTGAGAATTCTCTCAACAGCGACTTTGAAAGCCTCGGTGACGAGTATGGTGGAGAAGAAGGCAAAGAGCAGGCCTGGAGAGCAAAAGAGGGAAGAGAATTTTGAAAATATCAAAAGTCAAATCTGTCAGTCAATGGTGCTTGTGTGGTGGACGTCAAGGAAGTAACTCTGAGAGGTCTGCTCACATAACGACAAGCCCTGTCAGTCAGTGCAACGCACCTAGCAGAGAGTGGTGGAAATCCAAGAGGCCCTTCCGGACGGAGTAGTGAACAAGGAAAGCGATAGCAGCAGGAGCCAGGTGACTTTATAGTCGGCTCAAAAGTCAATTCACCTGGCTTGGAGGAGTGTGGCTCAGGGCAACGCACCTAGCACGGAGTGGTGGATGTCTACAATGTCCTTGCGGATTGGCTTGCAAGTCAACTCAACAAATGACAAGTCTCTGTGCAACGCACCTAGCACGGAGTGGTGGATGTCTACAATGTCCTTGCGGATTGGCTTGCAAGTCAACTCAACAAATGACAAGTCTCTGTGCAACGCACCTAGCACGGAGTGGTGGATGTCCACAATGTCCCTCCGGATGGCGTAGCGAACGAGGAACGCAATGGCAGCAGGAGCCAGAGTGAGGAGTGGCGGGGCTAGAAAGTCCAGACAAGACGACAAGCAGTGCAACGCACCTAGCACGGAGTGGTGAATGTCCACGATGTCCCTGCGGATGGCGTAGTGAACAAGGAAAGCGATGGCAGCAGGACCCAGAGCGATCACCTGGTGGATACAGGGTTACATGAAGGTGTGAACGTGAAAAACCGTGAAGCAGTGATACACACACTGCTGCTGCTGCTGCTGCTGCTGCTGCTACTCACACTGCTGCCTTCAACAACCAAGCATGAGGTAGAACCATTATTCAGAATTGAGCGAAAATCCGCATGCAGAATCTAGACATAACTTGCCAAATTAGTTTTTTTTCATGCTGCCGACGCATTTAGAGAATCTGGAACTTATGAATGCACGCAATCTTACCGGGACAGCCCATGACGGGACGGTGTTGTCCAGTAACGGGTACATCAACCCTTCCATGTCCTCGGAATCTACGAATCTCGGAAACGGCTCGATGAAATTGACGGCGATCGCTCCAGCGACTATAAGCAGCAGCACACCCCAGTCAACAACATATTTAAGAAAAATGGCTTTCAGGGAACCGCGGCGTCTTGTGGCCTGACCGTTGGTCGCCACGTCAGGCATATTGTGTCAAAAGTGCGACAAAACAATTTCTTTTGAAATAACGGAAGCAGTCCGTTCCACCGCAGTCAGGTGGGTAATCTAACTACATGCGAAACCCGTCTCAATCAGAGGCAAGGGATGAACCTACACGGCTCTCAGAACTCAATCCACGCCGTAGTCGGCCATGCTCCTCTCATCATGGCCATCCTTCATGGAGGCGTCACGGCTCAGGTGGAACCTGGAACGGATAAAGGACAGCCATGAATTCTACCGCGCAAACAGCCATGGATGATGGGAAAGTACAGTTGGCCAAACTTGAATGAGCAGCAACAAACAGTGGAACAAGAACAGCTTGCGAAAGACTGAACCAATCTTGCGCGAAAAGTGTAACAACGAACGAGCACGAACGTTGTCGCCCTAAGTCGCCACATTTGCTGATTCGCTGGTTTCTGGTTCTCGAGGATTCGCGATATCTTAGAAGCTTCTCCGATACAAGTGCGCGTTATCGTAGAAGCATTCGGCTCCGCCAGCTCAGCTTACACTACAAGCTTGCCGGTGCGTACTGTGCAAGGTACAACAAGCTCAGGTCAGCATACATTATAGAAGCACACGCTAGCTCCTTAGAGAATTGAGTCCACATGAACAGCACTGTATTTAACACCTCAGAAACTTTATCGGATAGGGTTTTCTTCTCCCAGCTTTACCAGCTATTTTGGCTCAATCTGTTTACTCCTCTACACTCCACTAGGTTCAGTTGGCTCTTCACTAGGTTCAGGAGGCTCAAAGTCTGCAGCAAGGGCTCTCTTGCCCCCACAACACGGAACCTGGCAGGATTCCGCATCTGGGCCGAGAGACAAAAGCGGAATATCACCTACATATAACCAAGGATAAGAGGGATGGGAGGAGGAGAGGGTATAGCAAACGGAGGGTTCGGCTGAAAGCAAGTTGTGCGATGGGTGGCAAAGGAACAGAGGTAGGAACAGAGGTCTGGGGCAACAGATAGGGTGAAACATAAAATCCTATGTCAGCAAAGTTAGTAATGACACGCAACTAGCAAAACCCTTGTCAAATATGTGTAACAAATCGAATCTGTAATATGTGTATGTATAAGACGTACAGTTCTGGTTGGACAGTGCAGGGTAGTGTAGGAAGTAGCAGATGCTTGCAACCACCATACCTGCACAGGCAAGGGTTGGTTTGGAAAGGTGGAATGCAACACAAGTGAGAAGGAGGTAAGGAGGCAAGAAGGCAAGGGGCAGGGAGCAGAAGAAAATGGTAAAGGAGGCCCCCAACAGTGCAGGGTAGCGCAGGAAGTAGCAGATGCTGGCAACCACCATACCTGCACAGGCAAAACGGTCAGTAGCAGATGTTTGGAAAGGTGGAATGCAACACAAGTGGGCAGGAGACAAGGAAGCAACAAGGCCTAGGAGCACAAGTGGGCACGGCTGAGGAGGTGGCAACACTGCAAGCAGCTGCCTGGACGGCAAACCCTGTCCTACACTGGCCGAGGGGATGTGCTAGATTTATACAACCCTCCAATATCCTCTTGACTGAACTCCTACCCTCATGCCCGCATGCACTCATGCCCGCATGCACTCATGCCCTCATGCACCCATGCCCTCATGCACTCAAGCCCTCATGCACTCATGCCCTCATGCACTCATGCCCTCATGCACTCATGCCCTCATGCACTCATGCCCTCATGCACTCATGCCCTCATGCACTCATGCCCTCACGCTCTTTTGAGTCGACTCAAAAGACACTGGCCGAGGGAATGTGCTAGATTTATACAACCCTCCAATATCCTCTTGACTGAACTCCTACCCTCATGCCCGCATGCACTCATGCCCTCACGCTCTCATACTCTCATTGCAATCATGCAACCATGCAAACATGCAATCATGCAATCATGCCCACAGTATCATAACATGAGCAGCACCCGCCAGGAAGCGTGCTGACGGTACTATCCTCCACAGCTGCCCCCTCCATATCCGACCCAAGCAGCCACGCGCTTACCACCACCAGTGAAAGGACAGATGAACCAGGAGGCGAGAGGGAGAGTTGGAGAGAGAGGAGGGGAGGCGAGGGGGAAACGGAGGGGAATGGAGGGGAGAGAGGAGGGGAGCGGAGGGGAGCGAGGAGGGGAAGGGAGGGGAGTGAGGAGGGGAGGGGGAGGGGAGTGGGAGAGAAGAGAGGAGGGGAAGGGACGGGAGAGAGGAGGGGAAAGGAGGGGAGAGAGGAGGGGAGGGGAGGGGAGAGAGGAGGGGAGGGGAGGGGAGAGAGGAGGGGAGGGGAGGGGAGGGGGGTTGGTCTCACTGGAGGTGTGGCCGCTGGGGAAGCTGACTCTCGACTCCATGACACTGGAGGACGAGCCGTTGCACTGTGCGTTGCCATCGCTGCCGTACACCTGGCATGCCATGGGGAAGAGAAAGGACAAAGGCTGAGCAAACCTGGCATGCCGTACACCTGACTTGCTCTGAGCGTTGCACTGTGCGTTGCCGGGTGGCCGGGTTGTCTCCTGAGTTGACTGAGTTGACTCAGAAGCAATCTTGACTCGTGCATTTGCTCAAGAGCTGGACTCACAGGCACGCCCGAGGGGAAGCAGACGATGAAGAAGTGTGGCCGGGGCCGGCCAATGGAGACTTTGAGTGCGTTGGTGAGCAGGAAGGTGGTCGCACAGTTGAACACGAAACCTGAAGCAGGAAGAAATGGGCGCGCGGGAGATGGGGGCGCGGGAGATGGGGGCGCGGTAGATGGGGGTGAGGGAGATGGGGGCGCGGGAGATGGGGGGGCGAATGTGTGCTTTCAATTTGAGCACGATGGTGAGGAGGAAGGTGAAGACGAAACCTGGGGAGGAGGCAGAGGGTGGGGGAAAGGGAATGGGGTTCAGGGAGAGGAAGGAATTGGTGCAAGGTGATGGGGCAAGGGAATGGAGGAATGGGAATGAGGCTAAGGGAATGGGGGGAAGGGGATATGGGCGAGGTAACAGGGGTAAAGGAATGGGCAAGGGAATGGGGGGAGAGAATGGGGGAGAATGGGGGAGAGGGTTTGGGAGAGACGGGGTGCCCAATTGAAGCCGAAAGCTGTAAAAGCAGAGAGGAAGTGGCGTTGTTGAAGCAGAACGGCGTGAGGAGGGCGAGGGCTGGGAGAAGGGATGCGAGTTGAGGGCAAGAGAAGGAGCTGATGACAAATTGTGCGGGTAAGTACGCAAGACACCTGCCGCCTTTGTGTGCCGTGAGCAGGTTGGGAGGGAGCGAGCGAGCCACGACATGGGCTGCTTGGAGATTATATATCAGGGCTGGTTGGGAGCGAAAAAATGATCGCAACTGATTGAGTAGCGAAAAAAAAAACACAACTGACCTGGCTGATCACAACTGACCGAGGAGGGAGCTGCGCGGCGCAGGATGAATGACACGATGGTCATCGCCAGCAATGGAAACCCAAACGCGTATACCTGAGTTTTGAGTCGACTCAAAAGTCACAACTGACCGAGCAGCGAGCTGTGGAAGTCGATGAAGTCGCGGCGCAGGATGAACGACACGGTCAACGCCAGCAATGGAAACCCAAACACGTACACCTGACGACGATGGAGAGGGATACGACGAGCATTATATAAGGATTGATTAACACTGTAGATTTTGTTTTACTATAAACGCACTCGCCGTGCAGTCTTGCCGACTAGCCCAACACTGAGAACATTATGGAACTTTCAAGGCCTTTTATTTCGGAAAAGAAAGGTGAAAATCTCTCGCCTTCTACCCATAATGCCTGTAGAAAGCAATATCTCTAGAAGTTAGACGTTGAGAGCCAGGGGTACTTCAACTCACCGGAACGGCCCAAAATGGTACCGAGTCGGGCTTTAACGGGTACATGTACTTTTGCATGTAGTCGGCGTTAACGAATTGCTGGAAGGGATGGATGGCGTCAACGGCGATGGACCCCGCAGTGATGAGGACGAAGACGACCCAGTCCAGAATGTGCGGACGGAAAACGTCCCACATTCTGACAGACTTCGGTGTAGGATTGACGGACGTCTGAGACGGTCGTTCGCCCGTTGCAGCATCGTAGCCTGCCATAACGGCGTGGTTGCTGTACTGGCTTACTTCTCTGACTGTAGGTCTGGCTTACGTGGTACTTCTCTGTAGGTAGAAACTTGTGGTAAGCTATGGAAGAGTTGATACAAGCTCTGGTTGCAAGAAGAACAACGAATTAAAAGTATTGCCGCGAAAATTCACCGAAACATGGAAGAACAGGCTCTGAGATTATCAAGCAACAATGGCGTGAGCCAAATGCGTATGGTTTCCTCGGACCAGACCAGATAGAGCCAAAAGCGAAGGAGAGTTGTGAAGAGAGTAGGTGGGTGGGAGATAGGCTATCCCGTCACGGCACAAAGGAAATGACGACGACAACACGATGGTCCCTAGGTTCGGCCTTGGGTATTTCACCACACCGACCAGGCCAAACCACTTTGTTCACCCTGCTCGCGGCTCGCCCGCTTGTCCCGCACCTCTTTTACGCACTGGAGTAACCTCACGTTCGGCAGAACCAGGGCATTGTAAGTATTTTCTGCAGAACGTCCAACTCACACATCGGCGAATCGCCTGAGGTTGCGGCTCGAAATTATTGGCCCAAAATGCGATGAACACCTCAATACAAGAAATTACGGAATGAAAGTAGAAACACTGTAGTGATAGCATATAAACAGAATCACGCTATGCCCTCAGATATTAATTTCATTTTTATGGGACCCAACCCATTTAAAGCCAGATTTAGTCCAAATTAAGTATCAGATATGCCCTCGAACACTTTATAAAATTCCCCTAAGCCAGAAGATTGGTGAATAATTATGGCAGCAGATGGTGATGGCAGCAAGAATGTTATGATGTTTTTACATTGTCTACACTACTTTTATTATGTGAACACAGTCAAATCCTTCCCTTCACCCTTTCCCCAGCCTGGGCCTTCGCAATTGACCCTCCCCCAATTCCCTTCCATCCTTCCCCACCACTCCGCGCCTCTTCCCGCCCCACCCTCTTATCTCCGCCCCTTCCCTCCCCTTCATCCGCAGATAATGCCAGGTCAGCCCTAGAATCTCCCAGCATTTATCACCCGAAGGCACGTGGACTATTTTAGCAGCGCTTTGCGCCACTGCCGTGCTGTAACTCAAGTCCATGGAACTCGCAGTTGGGTCCGCGCCGCTAGCACGGCAAATTACGGGGCTCTGCAGTGTGGCTCAGACCGCAAGCGTGAAAACCGCGGCGACAAACAAAACCGCCTCCGCTCCGCGATGGACAGCCTCGAACCGCGCTCCGAGCAGCCGTAGAAGCCTAACGTGCCGCACGTCGATCTCGAATGGCGCCAGCAGAAACGATGTGTTAGGGCTTGATCCGTCGGTTCTCAGTCTAGGCGGCGCGGGATTCGACGTGGATGGTGTTAGCCAGTTCCCCGCGACGCGAATGAGCTCGGAGCAGACGATGCCGCGGCTCCAGGACATGGACCCCGGGTCGATCCTTCTGAGCCAACGGATAATCTTCCTCGGCACGCAGGCAAGTTCACATATGTTTGATTTTAGTTTCGACTCAATAGTCACCCGCGTCGATTCTCTCTGAGCCAACAGAATTTTTCTGGGCCACAGGCAAGTTCGATAAGTTTGCTCTCCGAGTACTAATGCATTCAAAGATAACGATGCTTTTATGTTGAACCTCGTCCCCCCGTGAGGCAATCCCCCCCTCCGTCCTCCTTTCCCCTCCGCGCAGGCGGGCGTTTTCTCCGCCGACCTCATTATCAGCCAGCTGCCCTCTCCCCCTTCCCCCTTCTCCCGCCCCCATTCCCCCCTCCCCCTCATCAGGCGGACGATTTATCCGCCGACCTCATTATCAGCCAGCTGCTGCTGCTGGACTCGCAGGACCCGACGCGCGACATCAAGATCGTCATCAACTCGCCCGTGTCCGCCCTCTTACTGCCTCCCTCAGGTGGTCGATTTCAGCGCGGTTTTCGCAATTCCGACTCCTGACGTCTGCCTTCTCCCCCTTCCCCCTCCCCCGCCCCAATCCTCCCCTCCCCCTCATCAGGTGGACGATTTCAGCGCGGATCTGATCATCAGCCAGCTGCTGCTGCTGGACTCGCAGGACCCCACGCGCGACATCAAGCTCATCATCAACTCGCCGGGCGGCTCGGTGACGGCGGGCATGGGCATCTACGACGCCATGAAGCTGTGCCGCGCGGACATCTCCACGATCTGCTTCGGGCTCGCCGCGTCCATGGGCGCGTTCCTGCTCGCCACGGGCACCAAGGGCAAACGCTTCTGCATGCCCAACGCGCGCGTCATGATTCATCAACCCCTGGGAGGCGCGCAGGGCTCGGTAAGTGCGGGGAGGGGAGGGGGGGTAGGAATGCAGAGAAGAGGGGTAGACGGTAAATGAGAGTGGGCAGGGGTCGGTGAGTGCAGGGGGGGGGAAGGAGTTTGTGAGTGAGCGAGAGGGCATGTGACGGCGGGCATGGGCATCTACGACGCCATGAAGCTGTGCCGCGCGGACATCTCCACGATCTGCTTCGGGCTCGCCGCGTCCATGGGCGCGTTCCTGCTCGCCACGGGCACCAAGGGCAAACGCTTCTGCATGCCCAACGCGCGCGTCATGATTCATCAACCCCTGGGAGGCGCGCAGGGCTCGGTAAGTGCGGGGAGGGGAGGGGGGGTAGGAATGCAGAGAAGAGGGGTAGACGGTAAATGAGAGTGGGCAGGGGTCGGTGAGTGCAGGGGGGGGGAAGGAGTTTGTGAGTGAGCGAGAGGGCATGTGACGGCGGGCATGGGCATCTACGACGCCATGAAGCTGTGCCGCGCGGACATCTCCACGATCTGCTTCGGGCTCGCCGCGTCCATGGGCGCGTTCCTGCTCGCCACGGGCACCAAGGGCAAACGCTTCTGCATGCCCAACGCGCGCGTCATGATTCACCAGCCGCTGGGAGGCGCGCAGGGGTCGGTGCATGCCGGGGTGGAGGGGGGAGGGGGAGGGGGAGGGGGAGGGGGAGGGGGAGGGAAGGGAGTGGCGTGGGGTAGAGGGGAGAGGGGAAGGAGTGCGTGAATGAGCGGGAGGGTGGGGAACAGCAGGCATGTGCGTCTATGACGGCACTCCTCTCACTCGTACTGCACTCCTCCCATCTCCTCCCCCCTCTCCTCCAATCCCCCACCCTCCTCTCGTGGGGCTGTGCTGCAGGTCACTCCTCTCGGGCAGAAGATGGTAGCCCAAGTTGCACCTCTCCAACTCCTCACATCCATCCCACTCACCCCTCTCGGGCAGGAGATGGTAGCCCATACCGACTGCTTTCAAGTTGGTCACTGCACCGGTCCGCACCTCTCCAACTCCTCACATTCATCCCACCCCCCTCCCCTACCCGACCCCCTCTCTCCCCCTCTCAGCCCGTTACATTGGGTTGCAGGGGCGCGAGATGATGCACCACGAGGTGAAAGGTCTCTCTTAGCCCCCCCCTCTTCCTGATAACCCCTCTCCTTCCCTCCCCACCTCTCCCCACCCCTCCCGACCCCTTCCCCCCGCAGGCCATAGACGTGGGGCTGCAGGTGCGGGAGATGATGTACCACAAGGTGAACGGTTCCTTTAAGTAGTCTTTCCTGTAACTCCTCTCCACCCCTCTCGCCTCCTCCGCAGGCCATAGACGTGGGGTTGCAGGTGCGCGAGATGATGTACCACAAGGTCAAGCTCAACAAGATCCTCTCACGAGTCACCGGCAAATCAGAGGAACAGGTGCGTTGTCCCTCTCCCCCTTCTTCCTCCGCTTCCTCCCCCTCTCTTCCGTCCCCCTGCCTCTTCCGCCTGCATTCAACAAGATCCTCTCGCGAGTCACCGGAAAGTCTGAGGAACAGGTGCGTGCGCTGCCCCCTGCCTGCTCGCCCTCTCCACGCCTCTGCCTGCCTCCCCTCCCCCCTCTGCCTCCTGCTCAACAAGATCCTCTCACGAGTCACCGGCAAGTCCGAGGAACAGGTGCGACCTCCCCCCCCTTCTTCCTGCCTTCTCCCCTCCTTCTGCCTGCCAGTGCCACCCCCTGCCTGCCACTTCCCCTGCGCCTCCTTCTGCCTCTCCTCCTGCCTCTCCGCTTGCCTGCACCTTCCATGCCCTTTCCCCTGTCTGCACACACACACTTGCATCTATCTCTCCCGTACTCTGCACTCTCTCTCCTCATCTCTCGCCAACCACAGATTGAGACGAGCACGGATCGCGACAACTTCATGAGTCCATGGGAGGCGGTGGAGTATGGGCTGGTGGATGGGGTGATGGGGGCCCACAACCCCAACCGTCACATCCCCAACCCCAACCTGTATTGCCTCTCCCCATCTCACTCCAACCACAGATTGAGATGGACACAGACAGGGACAGTTTCATGAGCCCATGAGAAGCAGTGGAGTATGGGCTGGTGGATGGGGTGATGGGGGCCCACACCACAACCCCAACTCGGCCAAAACGCACACCTGTCTTGATCTTAATGCCAGTTTCCCACCGCCTCCCTGAACCTGTCCTCCATTGCAGATTGAGATTGACACGGATCGCGACAATTTCATGAGCCCATGGGAGGCAGTTGAATACGGACTGGTGGATGGGGTGATGGGCGCTGATAACCCCAACCTGGTGGCACCAGTGGGGGAGGTGAGGGAGCCGCCCAAGACCAAGGTGTGGGACCTGTGGACCATCAAGGAGGCCAAGGAGAGGAAGAACCTGCCGGGGGAGGACCAGCTGCTGAAAAAGTAGTGGATTTGCGGATTAGGATCACGGTAGTGTGGTGTGGAATTGTTTACAGTATCTGGTAGTACTGGTAGCATGTCAGCTATAGCTCCTTTCGTTGCATTATATTGATGGAGTGGTAAAAATCTTACTCAAAAGTGTGTCGTGGAGTGCACTAGTTCTGTGTGGTGGCGCCGGTGGGGGAGGTGAGGGAGCCGCCCAAGACCAAGGTGTGGGACCTGTGGACCATCAAGGAGGCCAAGGAGAGGAAGAACCTGCCGGGGGAGGACCAGCTGCTGAAAAAGTAGTGTATTTGGGGATCATGATTAATGTCGTGGTATAAAATTGTGTGTACTGTATCCGATAGTAGCATGTCAGCCGTAGTTCTGTTTGCAGGGAGTTATTGCTGGAGTGTTTACTTAGTACATGCTGGAAATCGTGCATACGCATACACACAATTGCACTAGTGGCTCTGCCTCCAATCATTGGTGTATCGTAGAATGGGCTAGCCTGAGCTGCTCTGGTGGGGAGGTGAGTGTCAGTCAAAAGCAGGAACAAAGAGGTTGAAACGGTAGGAGGTTGAGAATCGAAAGCAGGCCCTCAGATTCACTTTGAGGGACGTAGAGGGATCAGGGTCCCTCTGCGTGGAATCCCTGATTGACAGTGTCTTTTAGAAAAAAAACCTGAAAAATCAGTGTCACTTACAAAAAAAGCCTGAAGCATCAGTGTTCCCTAAGAAAAAAGGCTGTTTTTACTAAACCACACGGCTGACTGCCTCTTGGTACACCAGGCAGGAACGCAAGGAAACCCCCCGCGAGTGAAAAAACACGGGGCAAATTTGTCTCGTAGTCACCACCAGGCAGTGCTGACACCGCGGGAATCTGAGATTCCCTGTACTTCCGGGCAACGAACGTGTAGAAATCGCATCCAGTGTCAGTTTCGGTACAACGTAGTGGAATCAGTGTCCTTAAACAAAAAAACCTGAAAGTTCAGAGTCATCTGGCAGGAAAAGGCTGAAAAATCAGTCCCACAAAAAGCTGAACACTGGAAAATCAGGGTAGGTACAAAAAAATCCCTGAAAATCAGGAATTTCAGGAACAAATTCCTGATATCGTAGGGCCTGATCGAAAGAGGGGCACTAGATAGAAAAGCCAAGAGCCCAAGTTATACGCGCAAGAGGTAGGCAAACATGGTGCACCACCAACAGTTGAATAACTACCGTACATTAACATCTACGTATACTGAAGGCAATTTGTATGTATGTACATATATTTCAACACACCCCTAAATTGGCTACAGCAAGAACGAGAGACTTGAGAGTAGAGATGGACGCGGAAGTTGTGGCGGTTGGCGCTCAGCGGCGGCATGTGTGGGAAGAGGCGCAAGACGAGGGGAAATAGCGAGAATGAGGAGGAGGAGGCGCATTAAGAGAAGGGAGAGGCGTGCGGGTGGGTGTAGGTTAGGCCGTGTCAGCGTTGCAGGTCGCGACAGCGCGTAGACTTGTCGCAACGGGAGACCCACTGCTGGAGCTGCTCCTACTATTGTTGCTGCTGAGTCACCGTCGCACCCCCAATACCAGCACCTCCTACGGCAGCACCCCTAGAACCAGCACTCCAAGCGTCAGCACCCTCCGACGTAACCGCACCTCCACCTCCTCCACGACCACGACTAACCCTGCGCCGTAACGACACACGAGAGGGGGGAGAGACGGCTGCGGCCTCCGCTATAACAGTAGGCTCAGCAAGAGCTGTAGAGGCAGCTGGAATAGGGAGTTGGGGCGGAGCGCACCCCTCAAAGATGGGGGGGACTACCGCACCAGTAGTGGAGGCGATGGTGCAAAGGCGGGTCTCGATTTTAGTCAGACGAGTTGCAAAGAGATCGATTGTGAGGTCCATGGGGTGCATGGCGAGGAGGGCGTCGCGGGCAGGCGCGAGGCGGTCCGGGAGGCGTGTCGCTAGGAAGTGCAGGGTGCGATACATGAGGGGGGGCGTGCGTAGCAAGATGCTCAGTAGTGCAAGCGGCGTGGAAGCTAGCGTCAAGCGAACGCATGTGGGTAGTAAGGTCAGCGACTCTGGGTAAAGCAGGGAGATCAGGGAAGAGGAAGGGCGTGAGGAGGTGCCACAGAGTAGCAGAGGAGGGGGTGGAGTAACGAGCAACAACAGCATACAGACACTCCTTCGTCGTCGCGACCTGGCGAAAGTGCACTCGCTCGGCCGGCGGGGAGGGGATTAAGAGCAAGGCGCGCGCTAGTGTCACGCGACACCCAAACCGAGTGCGCAAGCTGGGCCACGTGGTGAGCCTCCCGTTGCTCCGAGGTGGAGAGGTGCTTCCATATGTCTTCATCAAACTCTCAAAGTTTCAGAGTTGTTGCAGCAGTTTACAGGGCATGGCAACATCTTAAGTTACAAGAATTATGGCATTCAGGATGTGTTACACATTTTGGTAACACCGAGTTCACCATTTCAGCCGCTGACTCATCCACCAAGCTCGGATTGGTCTAAAAATTGGTGTGGCAGTTCTTTGCCGCATTGTGCAGATGGTCACCAAGTTTCATGACAACCCAGCATCGGAGCAGCATGTGACAGCTGCCGAACGTCACTATTTCGTTGTCATGGTGCACTGTTGGCAGCATTTCCTTTACCAACCTTTCATTGTTGCCATGCCAATGGTGCAGGGACAGAGAACGAGACAAGAAGTACAAGTGGCACTCTACTGTTTCAGCCTCAATCTTGTTTAGTGTTCACAGGGATTGGTAACTCAATGTGACGAGAGGAGCACAAGTTGTCATCAGACGAGAATGGAAGGAGACAACTGCAGCACCTGCTCCACCTGTTATGGCCCTCTGAGTGCCCTGTTAGTGGCCCTGTTCGCCAGCACTTCTAGAAATCGACGGCATTAGGATGGCCGTGGAATCAGGAAACGGTGGCGGAACCCGCCTTATAGGTTTGGGGGGTCTGGCCACCTCGCGAAATTTCCCGCCAGAAAGGGGAATGGTGGCAACGGAATCAGGAACCACCTTCCCCACCTTCCAACTTCCTAACACGATTTTTCTGCTCGAACAATCGACTGCCTGACCGGGCGCTTTAAAAATGAACGTAGGGTAAAAAACGTGAAATGTGGGCAGAGTTGTGTTCGGAAGGGCATATGTTGATGCCAAATGTGAGTGTAAGGGAGGGCATAAATGTCCCTTCTTATGATCTGTTTGTGGTTATCCTTCAATCCTACGTGGAACGGGGATGGCGATGAGATGGCATCGGCCGCTACGTTTGGCTGGGGACGAATATGTTCCCCACTTTCCTACTTCCATGATCCCGTCCGAACTGGTGGGTGTTCGACACGCAAATATGATTCTGTTTGGTTAGACGGAATCGTAGGCTCGGCATGATTGTTTGGAGCTAACGGACCGAATCAAGAATTCGTGACAAACATTCTTGATTCCGCCCATTTCGCTGTTAGAGGTGCCAGCGAACACCACCAGTATGTTCCCCCTGTCTCGTATGTGACCGTAGCACGACGCCATCAAATATTATCATCTAGCATCATAAAAAAGGTTTTTGAGGGTCCCCAACTGTAGAATCAGCCAGGTTCGTACCGTATAATCAATCGTTAGAATGCGTTTAAGTTTAGACTTTTCCGCCTGTCAAGAAACATATTTCTATAGAACTGCCATTTGCATTAACATAGTTTAGTGTAGCCTAATGTTGGTGGTGCACCCCTTGCATGCTTGCTATATCTTGTAACTCTTCTCTAAGTGAACCTCCTCTTTGGCTTGCTCAACTCTCTCGATACTCACGCTAGTACCCATAACCCTAGCCATGGTTCCTAAGTCTAACTAGTTCCTTTTGACATGCTATCAGAGCGGGTCCCGAGCCAGGACCTTCATTCTATAGGCCCACAACACGCCATGGCACGCCCCGTCGCGCAGCCCGTAGAGCGCCTCGAGAGCGCCCCGACGATGAGCTCGTCGTGCTACCTGCAGCCCGCCGCCAGCGTGCTATCCGCTGCTTCAGCCCGTCGACCACACGTTGCCTGTCGTCGCTTCGTCGCCCCGTCGCCCGCGGCTGTGCTACCTCCCACGTCGCCCGCCCGTTGGCCGCCGCGTCCTGCTCGTTGCGAACTCCGACGTGGCCCCCGTTCCAGCCCCCCGTCCCGCCCTGTCGCGGCCCTAATCGCGACGCTTGTCGCGCCCGTTGCGCGCTCCCGTTTCGCCCGACCCCGCTGCTCATCTCGCGCCCCCCACCCTTGCCGTGGCCGTACGTGTCTACAGCGACAGTCGCTGTTGGGGGAGGAGGGGAAGGAAACGGGGAAGGGGATGGCGGCCATGGGAGGAGGCGGGAGTGCAGGTGGAACTGGCGGGCTGTGGGGGGAAGGGTAAGGGAGTGGGGAGAGAGTCTCTGCCGCGCCAACAGCCGCCCCTCCTCCTCTCTCTCTCACTGCCGCGCGTGCAGCAGTGGGGGGGGGAGGGTTTGGGGGTGGCAGGTGTGAGCAACCTGCTGCAGCCCCTCCTCCTCTCTCTCTCACTGCCGCACGTGCCGCTGTGGGGGGAGGGTGAGGGGATAGCGGAAGGGGTGCGGTTCCGGGTGGCGGCTGAACAAGGGGGTGAGGTTTAGGGGGGTGGCTGAAAGGGGGTGTGGCTTTGGGGGTTCGTAAGAGGGGTTCGCCGCGTGGCTCCCCCCCACCTCCTCTCCTCATCCCTCTCTCACCTCCCCCTTTGTTACAGGGGGGTTCGTAAGAGGGGTTCGCCGCGTGGCTCCCCCCCACCTCCTCTCCTCATCTCGCTCTCTCACCTCCTCCTTGGTTCTTCTCTCCTCCTTCCGCTGCGCACTCTGTTTGGTGTACCCCTTCAGGGGGCATCAACTTCACATTGTTATTGCTGCTGGCAGTTATGGGGGCGTGTCAAGAAACATATTTCTATATAACTCCCCTTTGCATTAACATAGTTTTGTGTAGCCTAATGTTGGTGGTGCACCCCTTGCATGCTTGCTACGTATATCTTGTAACTCTTCTCTTAGTGAACCTCCTCTTTGGCTTGCTCAACTCTCTCGATACTCACGCTAGTACCCAGAACCCTAGCCATGGTTCCTAAGTCTAACTAGTTCCTTTTGACACCGCCTTCTTGCCGTCCATATCTATTATGTAAAATTTGTCGCCATCAGTTGCATCAGTAGCCACGCAAAAATTAGTTAGATTGCTGCGAGCCGCGTGTACAAAGGCCTCTTGTCTCCATAAAATCAATCTCGGAACGGAACCATATACGTAGTAAATCTTCACCTTGAGCCCTTGTGACGAGCGTAAAGCAAGAGAAGCGTTTTCATGTGAAGCTTGAAGTAGCAGAGAAGCCATATTTTGATTTCGCGTATAAGTTTTTTCCCTTGATAGTAGTCGGATGGCAGCAAAGGCCGACATTCTGAAGGCATTATGTTGAACTAATTGTCAAGAATAGAACTAGGAATGAATGAGTGAACTAGACAGGAGATGAGTACAAGTAGGGGAAACCTAACCCTAAAGTGTTGTACTCACTAAGGAGTGACCCTACTGTAGCCTAGAGATACAATTGTAATTTGACACACCCCCATAGGCAAAGTAGGGGATAGCAAACACAACAAGCGGTCACAAGACCAGTCTGTAGAAGAGAACACAGCTCAGGGTGGATCACAAGGTCACCACGCATTTTGAGCACAAGCAAGTGGCCACAAGGCCAGTTCACATGCAGAGTTATAATAGCAAGGCAGTACACTGATCACGCAGGTATAAATATATATATATCAGTGTACAACAAGTGCAAGTCAAGCAACCAGCAGGTGAGGCAGAGTGGGCACAAGCCCAAGAGCAGTGCAGAAACGGTGATGATCACCAGACCTAAGGGCCTTGGTGAAGACATCAGCAGTGTTGGCCCAAGAGGCCACATAAGCAAGGCGCAGCTGACCACGCTGCTGCAGCTCACGCGCAAGGAAGTAGCGAAGAGCAATGTGCTTCGTTCTGTGCTCCAGTCTCTGCTCGCGACACAAGGCAAGCATTGCCTTGTTGTCGACGTACATAACTGGAGGAGAACGAGGCCGCTCCCCCAAGTCGGTCAGCAGGTAGGTCAGCCAGCGTAGCTCCTGTGCAGCCATGGCCCCAGCGTAGATCTCGGCCTCACAGCTGGAACTAAGCACAGAAGAAGAACGAGTGGACCTCCACGAGACAGAACCAGAGCCAAGACTGAAGGTGTAACCCTGTGACGACCGCTGAGTCGCCTGTTCGTCGGCCCAAGAAGCGTCAGAGTGTCCTGTGAGTACCACTGAACTCCGTCCTCCAAGCACGAGCCCCATGCACGATGTGCTGCACAAGTAACGCAGTACCCTCTTCGCAGCATCAAAGTGCACCTTTCGGTGTCTACCGGGTGCCACGTAGCGAGCCAGGAGGCTGAGAGGGTACGCGAGGTCAGGTCGTGTGCAAGTCATCAGGTACATGAGGCAACCCACAAGCTCTGGGTACGGACCACTCGGCTCTACGGACTCGTCCGAAGGTGGAGCTGAGAGCAAGTGGCCGGTAGACAGAGGAGTGGGCTGTGGCGAGGACCACGAGAAGCCGAAGCGCTGAAGGACCTGGTGCACCATGTGTGACTGAGTCAGGGTGATGGTGCGCCGTGCTCTGTCCCGGGTAATCTGCAAGCCAAGATAGCTCCGCAGCTCACCCAGGTCAGTGCAGGTGTGTCTCTCCTGCAGCTCCGCCTTCACTAGGGCCAGTGCCTCAGTGTCAGCAGTAGCAAAAACCAAGTCGTCGACGTACACGAGGATGTAGAACGACGGCAGAGTAGTGTCGGTCAGTAGAAACAGCGACGGGTCAGCAGTCGAAGGAGCAAACCCAAGAGCCGCAAGTGTCGTCCTCAGTGTGTCGTGCCACTCGCGGGGCGCCTGACGCAGGCCGTACACTGGTCGCCGTAGGATCCACTGGGTACCCTCAGAAAACGACCCAGTGAAGCCCTTTGGACGGCGCAACCAGATGGCCTCGTGAAGGCTACCCTGCAAGAAAGCTGTCGAGAAGTCAAGGGAGTGCAGCTCGTAGTCACGCTGAGCTGCAACGTGTAGCAACACCCGAAGAGTGGTCATCTTCGGGGTGGGGGAGAAGGTCTGAAAGAAGTCGACCCCCTCACGCTGACTGAAGCCTCGAGCAACGTAACGTGCCTTGAAGGCAGGCGGAGAACCCGGCGGCCGCTTCACCCTGGAAATCCACATGCCACTAGCGATGTTCGCCCCGGGTGGGGGAACCTCGTCGACGTGGATGCCTGTGGACTTCCAGGAAGCCATCTCTGCGTCCATGGCTGTCTGCCACTGAGAGGAGTACTCACCCGAGATCGCCTCTCTGTAAGAGCGCGGGGTGGGGATGTCAAGTGCATCCGGGTCTCCCTCAGGGGCAAGCAGCATGGTCGCGAGATGGGGTGCAGCGGCCGCAAGGCACTCTAGCTCCTCTTGTCTGTCCTCAAGAACGTCACAGCCAAGGGCAGTACAGCCAAGGGCAATCTCACCCCCGACGGACGGAGGACAGGCAGGGACAGGGTCAGAGACAAGACTCGCAAGGTAGTCTAGGCGGTACACAGCAGCAAAGTCAACGAGCTCAGCTACTAAGGCAGACGCAGCAGGAGACGAGAACGTAGGGTCCGTCACAACCGTAGCAAGAAAGCGAGTAACAGTCGGACTGGACGCACGAGCAAGGTCAGACGGAGGGTCAGCAAGGTCAGGCAGAGTGGACGCAGGAGGTAACGGTAGGACAACACGCTGAGGAACAGAGGAAGGACGGAGTGTCATATCGTGAGTGCCGGGGACAGCCGGAGCACGCGGACGACGAACACGAGGAACACGAGCACGGACAGCAGCTCTAGGCTCAGGCTCAAGGTCAAAGCTAGACTCAGGCTCTCGACGCTCAGGGGTGGAAGCACGAGTCTCAGGCTCTCGACGCTCAGTCAGGGACTGTGTCACCGCAGTGTAAGGAGCAGGAGCAGGCAGTGGGGAGTGCAGTAGCAGCGGCGGCTGTGACTGGTTCGCCGGTGGACACAGCAACGGAGGAGTAGTACCTGCCACAGGGAAGCCAGTAGCACCTGGCTGAAGACTGAGAAGGTGGCGAAGAGCACCAGTAGCTCCACCAGAACCTCCAGCACCTCCAGCACCTCCAGCACCTCCAGCCTCAGCAGCTCCAGCACCTCTAGCACCTCCAGCACCAGCAGCTCCACGTCCTCCAGCACCAGTAGCACCTCCAGGACCTCCAGTACCTCCAGCACCAGCAGCTCCAGAACCTCTAGTACCTCCAGTAACTCCAGCTGGAGCACCTCTAGCACCTCCAGTACCAGCAGCAGGAGCACCAGCTCCAGGACCTCCAGCGCCTCCAGCACCTCCAGCTCCAGCACCTCTAGCACCTCCAGTACCTCCAGCACCAGCAGCTCCACGAACTCCAGCACCAGCAGCACCTCCAGTACCTCCAGCACCAGTAGCTCCAGGTCCTCCCGTAGGACCTCCGACGACACCAACACCAGAAGGACTCGCAGCACCCCCAGAGTCAGCACCCGAAGTCGCAACACCCCCAGAGTCAGGACCCTCGGTCTCAGCACGCTCAGTCCCAGCACCCTCAGGCTCAGTGCCCTCAGTCCCGGTACCCTCAGTCCCAGCACCCTCAGGCTCAGTACCCTCAGTCCCAGCACCCTCAGTCCTAGCACCCTCAGGCTCAGTACCCTCAGTCTCTGCTCCAGTGTCCACAGCAGCAGGCTGCAGAGGCGGCGAAGACGGCAGAGGTGGGAACCCGGGGGGGGTAGCCAAACGAGGAGAGCGGGCACCCCCAGACTCACCACCCCAGACTCAGCTCCAGTAGTCTCAGCTCCAGAGTCCACAGCAGCAGGCTGCGGAGGCGGCGAAGACGGCCGTGGCGGGAAACCCGGGGGGGTCTCCAAGCGAGGAGTGCGGCGAGTGATCGCCGTGTCGTCTGCGACGGCGTCACCCCCCTCAGGTGAGTCAGAGGAGTCAGAAGAGATCTCAACTGGCTCATCCAAGGGGGGTGGGTCTACCTGGGACACACCTGAGGGAGCAGGACCCTGTGGGGGAAGGGGGTCTACCGGGGGGGGGACTGGTACCAGGAAGAGAGGTGCGAGGGGGACCGGGTGGGACGCGTGCGGGTGAAGTCGGTAGTAACAGACCGACTCGTGGAAGGTGACGTCATGAGAGGACAGAACACGACGCGAGGCAGGGTGGTAGAACTGCCAGGGTGGAGCGTCGGTGGGGAAGCCCAGGAAGACACAGCGGAGAGTGCGAGGAGAGAGCTTGCTCGCTTTGGTATCGCGAACAAGGGAGAGCGCGCCCCAGACCCGAAACGACGACGCATCACCAGGCTGTCCCGTCCAACGGAGTGTGGGCGAGGTCTCTGGAGCAGAGACACGGGGCCAGAGGTTGAGCTGATGCGCGGCGTATCGTACCGCAAACGGCCACAGGAAATGGGGAGCAGCCGCATGGATCATGGAGGTACGAGCAACCTCCATGATCAGGCCAATGCGACGCTCAGCTATCCCATTTTGCTGCGGAGAGGCCGGAAGCGTGAACGAATGGGCGATGCCCTCATCCTGGCAGAACGTCTCAAGGACGCCAGAGGAGAACTCACCACCCCTGTCAAAGTGCAGACGCAGGACTGGAAAGTCCCGCCGAAACCGCTCACGCAGCTGGTGACGAGTAGCACGGATCCAGGGGATCAAGACACCACTGACATCCGCCTTGCGCCGCAAGGGGAAGATGGTGGTGTAGCGTGTGTAGTCGTCAACAACCAGCTGGTCCGTTCCACCGATGGGGGCCGGGCCCCACACGTCCAGGTGGAGAGTCTGCAGAGGAGCAGTGGTCGGAGGAAACTCGGAGGAGTGAGGAGCGGTGCGCTGCCGCCCCTCGACGCAAGGAAGGCACGGCGGCGCAAGCGAGCGCGGGAGGGGGGGCAGGGTCGTAGGGAGGCTAGAGACCAGGAGCCGGGAGTGCATGCCGCGCAGACGCAGCTGCGAAGGGTGGCCAAGACGGTGTTGCCAAAGCTGAGCAGGGTGGGTGAGGAGGCGACACGAGCAGGACTCAGCGAGCTGACCAGACGCAACTACCTGTGCAGACGCTGTGGTGAGTGTGTACAGGTTCGACCCCGGCTGCCGTGTGAACGTAGCCAGGTGACGGCCTGTCTTGGCGCATGTGCAGATCGCCACACGCTGACCTCCAGAAGTAAATGTGTCAACCCATACATCCTGAAGGATGGCGTTGCTCACCAGGTTCGTCGAGAACGAGGGGAGGTGGAGACCTGGCAGAGAGCCAGAGGGGACAGCTGGGCACAAGAGGACAGTGGAGTGGCGTGCAACCACCGGGCCCCCAGAGGGGTCCGCCAGTGAGACTGGACTGGTGTAGTGAGTGGGGTGACAGTGGTGCAGTCGCGAAAGAAGCAACGGGACGCACCAGAGTCAAGTGTGAAAGTGTGCAAGACCTCAGCAGTAGCAGCAGACTCACTAGTACCTGGGGCAGTAGCGACACTAGCACCTAGAGCGGCAGCAGACTCACTAGCACCTGGAGGAGCAGCATCACCACCAGCATCGCACGGCACATACGAGTAACACGCACCCTCAACACTATAATCAGCAACATACATGGCATAGAGAGCAGCATTGATCTTAGCAAAGTCAAGAGCAAACACATCTACCCCCTTCGCCATCAGCTGCAGCCAGTTCGGCACCTGCTGGTCCTCGGTGTACTCAGTCACCCAGGCGTCCTCAAGACGGCCGAAGCACTTGTACTCAGTGTGCGGCTTCCCGCAAACTGTGCCCTTCAGAGGCCCCGTGCGCCGGACATAAGGGCAGCGACCAGAGCCCCCAGAGCCCCCACGCTGGAGAACCCACTCACGGAGCTGCTGGTCGGTGGGGTTGTTCGGGAGGCGCGGCAGCTACTGACCACTCCCGTAGCCACGGGAGGGTCCACGAGCGCCACCACCCCTGCCAGACCCACCCCGACCTCCTCCGCCGCCCCCGCTACCCCAACCGCCTCCCCCACCACCGCCGCCTCCTCCACCATGTCCGCCTCCTCCACTGCCGCCACCCCCAGAGCCACCCCCAGAGCCTCCACCACCCCCACCACCCCCGCCACCACCCTCCACCACCCCCGCCACCACCCGCTCCGCTGCTGCCACCACCACCACCCCTGCCCCCTCTGCCCTTGCTGTTGTTGCGCCTTCCACTGGGAGCAGACGCAGCGCCAACGTCTTCAGCACCAAGGAGGTCGACTGCAGCAGCGGTAGCAACTGAGGGGAGGAGAGGGGAGGGAGTACACCCTTCAAAGAAGGGGGAGCGGGGAGTGCCACGAGAGGCAGCGACAGCGACAGTGCTCTTCTCAGCCTCGAGAAGGGCCTGCTCAAGAGAGTCAAGTGTGAGCTCAGTGGGGTCAAGGGCTAGGAACTGGTCCCTGACAGTGCGAAGGGAGTCAGGGAGACGAGTGATAAGAAAGTACAGGGTGAAGTACTGCGGGGGGGGGGGGTTCTTAGCGAGAAAGGCCGGCTTGAGAGCGACACGGAAGCGATCCTCACTAGAGCGGAGGTAGGTAAAGAGGTCAGAGACAGTGCGGAACTCAGCTAGATCGGGATGCAGGTACGGCAGCATGAGACGGCCTACAGCAGCAGTAGCTGGGGAGGAGTAGCGAGCAACGACATCGTCATAGAGATCCTTGGTCGTTTTCTGCCGGCTAAAGTGCGCGCGCTCAGTGACGGGCAAGTGGTTGCGGACAGCAAGGCGGGCAGCTGCATCACGCATGAGCCACTTAGACAGATCCTCTACAGCGTCGGCAGCAGTGGCTGGGAGCTTTCCCTCAGTGTGCAAAAACCGGGAAATACCATCCTTAGACTCGCTCTGCAGGAACAGCTGGAGATCGTCGAGCCAGACATCAAAGGTAATCGCGCGGCCCTCAGCATCGAATGTAAGAACTGACAGGTTAGCCATAGCAGCAGTAGCAGTGGCAGCAGTAGCAGCTGTAGCAAGTGCAGTAGTTAGCAGCAGTAGCAGTAGCACTAGCTGTAGCAGCAGTAGTTACAGCAGCAGCAGCAGTGACAGCTCGGGCTGGGCGGCGCGGCTCGGACAGTGCGGCGCGGCTCGGACTGGGCGGCGCGACTCGGCAGGGCGGCGCGGCTCGAAATGGGCGGCGCGGCTCGAAATGGGCGGCGCGGCTCGGGCGCAGTGGCGGAGCAGCAGAGGCACGTAGCAGCAGCAGCCGGCGCGCAGCAGCAGTAGGCGCGCGCGGGCTGTGGGCTTGCAAGCCAGGTGCGCGCGGGGCAGCTCAAAGGGGCGCGCAGCAGGTGCGCGCTAGGGGCTGGCGGGCAGCGCGAGTGGCGCGCGCAGCAGCAGGGGCGAGGGGGGACCGGGCGCAGGGGCTGACGGGCCGCGCGAGTGGCGCACGGGGCAGCTAGGGCGCGGTCAGGAGGGGTCGCGACCGTGAGAGAAAACACGTATGGCCGCGCGGGCCGTTTAGGAAGGGTCGCGACAGTGAGAGCGGGGGCGCCAGCGCGCTGACTACTGTGTAGGGCGTGGCGCTACCACTAGGCGGAACGGTGGGCCCACGTAGGAACGGTTCCTACTCTGATAACATGTCAAGAATAGAACTAGGAATGAATGAGTGAACTAGGTAGGAGATGAGTACAAGTAGGGGAAACCTAACCCTAAAGTGTTGTACTCACTAAGGAGTGACCTTACTGTAGCCTAGAGATACAATTGTAATTTGACACTAATTTCTTGTACTTGCATTTCCAGCCTTGGCTTGAACTTGTATGTAGCTTATGATGTCCTGGAACTTGCATGCAGTTTAAGAAGTCATATACGGTTTTTATTTTTTCCAGGAGAAGTAACTGTTCCGATCAGAAGTTGATCGACCTCAGGATCACCTCAGGAAGGTTCGCACACTCTTAATCTAATGGTGGTGGGCCTTGACCTCAATAGCAGAGTGAATGTAAATGCTTGAGATGATAAAAACATGCAGTACAAGGAATATAAATAAGAGTACAGGGGAATTTGAATCGACCTAGCTAGCCATGTACTCTAAGGGGTACATTCCCTTATTACATCGAAATCCAACCGTGCGACTCCAGACAGTTACGAAACTGTCCGGGCAGAATCCACGCCACTGCTGCTGCCTGATGCTGTCTGCCCGACGGTCCAGATGCTTTTGTAACCGTGCGACCCTTCGCGTCACTTGCGCCTTTTCGCCTTTACTCTCGGTAGTGCGTGCTTCGTTTGCTGCGGTGAGGAGTGCACAGTAGTGTTTCAATAATTGCTATTCGTAACACCCCCCCTTCACTCCTGGCCGTAACGAGACTTGACCCGCTTGACTACTCCGCTGAGTTCGGAGCAGTGCTGGTACTGCTGACGTGACAGCTTCTTTGTGAGAAAGTCAGCTGCCATGTCACCCGTCGGGCAGTAGGTTAGGTCAACCTTGCCCTTGTCAGCTTCGTCCTTGACGAAGAAGTACCGCAGCGCGATGTGTTTGGTGCGGTTGACGAATCCCGGCTTGTTCGCGATCCTGATCGCGCTCTGATTGTCGCAGTGCAGGCGAAAGTTCGTCGAGGCTGGAATTTTCGCCTCCTGCAGCAGCTCCTGAAGGTAGAGGCCTTCGCGAATGGCTGCTGTTGCTGCGATGAATTCAGCCTCCGCTGATGACAGGGCAACCAACTCCTGTTTCTGTGAATTCCAGGAGATGGGGCCGCTGGGCTCGAGGCGGAAAAGGAAGCCTGTCCTGGACCGTCGATTGTCAGGGTCAGCGGCGTGATCGGCGTCCACGTAGCCGATGAGGTTGAAGGACGAAGTTGGGATGGTGGAGTAGCAGAGCCCGACACTGGGCGTAGAGATGAAGAACTGAAGCGCCCACTGGAGATCTAGTAGATTCTCAGCCGTTGGTTTGCGGGAGTACTGAGCCAACTGGCTCGCGATGTAGGAAAGGTCGGGCCTGCAGGTAACAGATGCAAAGAGCAGGCATCCCAACTGCTGCTGGTAGGTGTGAAGCCCAGCAGGGGACAGGGCTTTGTTGTCAGGCTTGTGGTTGGGTCCTGGAGTGCGGTAAGGGGTGGAGAGTGGTGCAGGCGCAATGTTGAAGCGCTTGCTAAGCCTGCATACTTCGCTGCTGAGAGATGAATGGCTTCTGGCGAGTAGGTGATATTGAGCCCGAGAAACTGCTTCACGTCATGGTTGCAGGTGATGTCGACGCGTCCTGCGAGGTTTTTCTCGAATTGCTCAAGCAACTCGTTGCTTGACCCTGTGTAGAGGAGGTCGTCGACGTAGACCGTAAGTAGGATGTATTCGCCGCGGAAATCGCGGCGATACATCCCAGGATCGTGAGGCAGCTGCTTGAACCCGATTTCAAGCAGTATGTTGTGCAGGTACTGCTGCTAGAGTCTCGGTGCCTGTTTGATCCCGTAAAGGGATTTCCGCAGCTGGCAGACCCGCGAATCCCCTTCGCCGTACGTGTGCGGCTGCTCCACGTAGATTACTGCATCTACTAGCGCGTACAGGAATGCATTCTTGACATCGATCTGTCGGAGCGGCAGATGTCGTGCGGCTGCGATGGCGAGGAGTATCCTGACGGAGGTGTGACGGCTCACCGGCGCAAACGTTTGATCGAAGTCAATCCCGTGCCTCTGGTCGTAGCCGCGTACTACCCAGCGCACCTTGAATCGTTCGATCGTTCCGTCAGATGCGGTTTTAACACGGAAGACCCATTTGCCGGAGAGGATCCTTCTTCCTTTCACTGCTGCACGGTCGACGAGCACCCAGGTGTCGCGTGACTCGAGTGCCCTGATCTCCGCATCCATTGCCTCGCGCCACTCCTTGCTGTGAGGTCCCGTGAGTGCTTGCCGTGGGTTTTTAGGCTCGATGATGCGCGGCGCCGTTGAGGTGGCAGCGTGGAGCCCGAGGAGTTGCATTCCGGTGACGGTGCTGTCGTGGCGATGCTGCGGGACGACCTCCTGTACATCGTCGTCGTCGCTTTCTGTTTCTGGTGGGGCCGATGGTGCTGCTCCTCCGCCGTTTCCGCTTCCGCTTCCTCCTGTTGCGCCTCCTGCTGCGCCCGCTCCTCCTTCTCCTGAATCATCGTCGTCGTCGTCGTCATCGCGCCGATCGCCTCTCGTGAACTCGCCTCTGGGGTCCTGCTCCAAAATTGCTGCTGCGGCGTCGTCCTCAGGTGAGGCGTAGCTGTGGCCCTCGTTGGCATAGACGCGGTTTGCGTTCGCCTGCTCGTCTTCGCGAAATTGCCGAAGGAAGAGCCGCTCGTAGAAGATGACGTCGCGCGCATTCTTGATCTTTTGGCTCAGGAGGTCCAGAATGATCCACGCCTTGTACTCATGGCTGATGCCGAGGTGGATCCCCCAGCGCGCGCGGCTCTTGAATTTGCCGATGGTTGATGTTGGCGGGCGGTGCTGGACCATGCATCCCCACACGCGAAGCATGGATGTGTCGCCCTTCCTCCCCGTCCACTTCACGTGCGGTGAGGAGTTGCCGGTGATCGCGGTGGTTGACAGCAGGTTGTGCACCCGTACGGCGTGGTGCATTGCGTGGGTCCAGTAGGTCGGCGGAAGCTTCGACTGCTTCATTAGCGCCCGCACCTTCGTCATGAGGGCTCTGCTACGCCCTGCTGCTGGTGCGCGTAGGGGAGAGAGATGTGGTGCTCGATCCCCTTCTGCGCGAGGTAATCCTGCAGCTCCTTGCTCCTGAACTCCGCCGCGCCGTCAGACTGCCAGATCTTCAACTTCTCCCCAGATTGCCGCTGCGCGTGCGCCAGCCACAGGCGGAATGCTTCGTATGCTCTGCTGCGTGCTTCCACGTTTACGACCCATACGTAGCGTGTTCCGGCGTCAAAAAATGTGAGCGTGTAGAGTTCATCGTTGATGCCGCAATGTCCCACGTTGAGGAAGTCGCTGTACACCTTCTCTAGTTTGGTGTAGCGATTGGTTCCAGGCTCTAGCAGGGGGAATGGCTGGTGGCTCAGCGCGGCTTCGGGGCAGACGGTGCAGTTGCGCAGATGTGTCGCGCCCCTTACTTCGGTGCCACCAGGGCGCAGGAGTGCGCCAGGTGCGAATACGCCGGCGTCGATGCAGTTCTTCAGAGTCACGCGCGAGGGGTGACCTAGGCGCTGGTGCCAGATGGCATCGTCAGCGCGGAATCCGGAGGTGCGCATGTAGCGCGCGAGTGCTTCTGCGGGATCCTCATCAGGTGTTTGAGCAGGTGTCGCCGCTGCTTCTTCTGCTTCGTCTTCTCCGTTCGCCGTTGTAACATTAGGGCGAGGAATTCCCTGTCAAGAATAACGGAGAGGGGGATATTGGTTCCAGGAATGGTTCCTGGGAAGAATGTTGGTTCGCGCAGTTCGGGGGCAGGCCCGTAGACGGAGCGTCGCGGGGTTTACGGCTCGTTCCCCCAGTCGATGGTGTCCCAAGGGTCACTTCCTGGCGGGATGTCAGGTGGGGGAAGTGCAGGTGCAGGGCGACGCGGGGGACGACCAAGAGGGACAACAGGAGGTTCGGCCTCAGTGGCCTCCTCAATTGTTTCTTCTTCCCCCCTTTGGTCCTCGCGGAAGGCTCCCCAACCGCTTGTCTCGCCGCCAGATGCGGCTCCCCATCCGCCAGTGCTACCGCCAGTTGCGGCTCCCTATCCGCCGGTGTTACCGCCAGTGTCGCTCGTGCCCCATCCGCCAGCGTTTCCCCACCCCCCTTCGTTGGAGGCGCTCTCTTCGTCACCCCATCCGCTCCAGGCGAATGTTCCGCGTGACTCCGCAAGACTCCGTTGGCGAAGTTCTTCTGCTTCGCGTCGCGCCAGTTCTTCTTCTTGTGCGACGGTGAGTTTCTTCGTAGAGTCGCGCTGATGAGAATAGATCTCCAGGAATTTCTCCTGCGTGTAGGGTCGCGCATTTCCTTCTGCATCGAAGGTGCCAACGCCAACGCCGTGCAGCATCCCGCGAAGGTGTTGTGATGCAGGTCCTGGGAGGGGAGCTTCCTCCGTTTCGAAGACGATGCGCGTGGGTGTCTCGAGTTCCAGGTGAGACAACCCTTCTTCAGGCGGTGCTTCTCGCTCTGCTTCGGCGATGGCGGCAAGGCCACGGCCGGCGATCGCGCTCGTCGAGGCTGTAAGCGTGTGGCAATCTCTGCAGATGCCGTCGGGGTCGGGGTCATGCAGCGCCGTTTCGCGCGGGTGTGGGTGATGCGGCACCCACGGGCGCCCATCAGGATGCTTCCAGTCACGGTGGTGCATGTGTTCGAAACGCAGAGGAACGAGGTCGATGAGTTCCTGTGAATCACCGCTGCAGTCGGGAATATCGAAGTCGAGAACGTACACCCCGTTCTCGGCGTGTGCTCGTCCGATCTGCTTACGCATTTTGTTTGGCATCGTGAAGTGGAGCAGGATGTCGCGCGTCTCGGGGTCGGTGCTGATGACAACTCCGCAATCCATGAGTTGCGCCGCCAAGAGTAGGTTGAAGCGCAGGTTCTGCACAATCAGCACGTCATTCAAGGTGGTGTGCGTTCTGCTCCCATGTGCTCTGAGCACGACGATGCCTTGCGCGCTTGCGCGCAGCCGCGTGTTGTTCGCCATGGTGACATAGGTGACGGCGGGGGTAGCGACGGCGTTGGATATGTAACGCTCGGAGCCCACCATGTGCTGCCCACAGCAGCTATCCAGGTACCACGTGTTGTAGCGCCTGTTGTCGTTACGCGCGAGCAGCGCCAGTCGCGGAGTAACGATGTGCGGTGTGTCGACCTTGAGAAATTGTTCGCGCGCGATCCAATCGATCGATGTCGGCCGCGTGTCTGGTACGTGCGGGGGGCTCTCAAGCAGCGGGACTGGCAGGTTCCAGTCCTGGTTGTCGTCGTCGGTGAAATCGTGGCGCACACTGAACGGATTGTTGTTCGAAAACGCACCGATTGGGTGACGTGCTTCTTCCGCCTGATGGTGAGCGCGCACGGGGACGACGAGATCCGCTCGTCATTGTCATGTTGCCCATGACGTTCCGGACGGGAGCAGTTGGTGGCTGCTGCTGCTGATGCTGAATCGTTGGATTCAGGTTGCGCGGTAGGGGTTGTTGCCCCTGGGCAGGACGTGCGTCATTCCTTGCGTCTTGTCGTCCGGACCAGTTGCTCGGATTGGTCTGACGAGGGCGAGATCGATGCTTGCATCGATCTGCCAGGTGCCCGAAGTTTCTGCAAATTTTGCAGTAGAGGCGCCGCGGCCGTCGCTCTTCCGTGTTGTCGGCGTAGAAGGCGAGGCGTTCCCTGTCTCGTCGCGGCGCTGGTCGCTGCTGATCCATATCCCGTTGTTCGACGAGGAGGGCGGCGCAAAGGGCGGCCTCCGAGATGACCCCCTGCTGTCGGAGAAGCGCCTTGCAGGGCCGCCACTCTGGGCCGAGCCCTTGAAGCACAATGTTGAAGAAGATCTCCTCGGAGATTGTGCTTCCCAACTTCGCGATTTGATCGCGTAAGCTCCGACAGCAATTGATGTAGCTGTTGGCCTTCTCCCTTGGTGCCATTCTTGTCTCCAGTAGCTGCTGGAGTAGGCGGCTCGACGAAACCGAGTCCTTCGGTTGGTAAACGCCGTTCAGGTGGCGCCAAGCGTCGAGGGCTGGAGCAGGCGTTGTCTTGTATGAGCGGATGCTCAATTGCTCCGCCGACGACATGTTTCGCAGAAGAACTCCGTACGCCATCAGGGACTCGTTGTAGTATCTTGCCTTGGCGTCGTCGGTGTCTTCAGCGGGTCCCGAGTAGCTCTCGTCGAAATAGTGGAAGATCTGCGCGTTTTGCAGCAGCAGCTCCAGCTCGAAGCTCCACGTATAGAAGTCTCTGCCGTCAAAGCACACACCTGTCTTTATTTTTGATATGCTCAAAAACCTTGATTGCGCAGAGAGAATTGCTTCTTCGCTGGGACGGGGAGTTTTGGGAGTTGAGACATTGGTGTCGAGGGAGAAGGTATGCGGGGCGGTGTTGTGGCCGTTCGAGGCCGGTTGAGAGGGTTGGGAAGAGGTTCCCGCGTCGCCGTTCCGCAATGTCTGGAGTTGTTGCTCCAGGCTGGTGAGTCGCTGAAGCATCTGTGCGAGGGCGGCGGTTCCGATCGTCGTCGTTCCTCGCTTGTCGCAGCCGGGTTGGTTTGCGCTTCAGCCGTCAGATTCGTCTGACCACCAGATCCTCCGGCCATTCTCACACGTGAGCGTGTGCCGGACGCCACTTTTCGTTTGCCGAAGATTTCGGTAGTGGCGGTGCGAAGGATTCCTGAGTCGCTCTCATACCATGTTGCGATCAGAAGTTGGTCGACCTGAGGATCACCTCAGGAGGTTCGCACACTCTTAATCTAATGGTGGTGGGCCCTTGACTTCAATAGCAGAGTGAATGTAAATGCTTGAGATGATAAAAACATGCAGTACAAGGAATATAAATAAGAGTACAGGGGAATTTGAATCGGCCTAGCTAGCCATGTACTCTAAGGGGTACATTCCCTGATTACATCGAAATCCAACCGTGCGACTCCAGACAGTTACGAAACTGTCCGGGCAGAATCCTCGCCACTGCTGCTGCCTGATGCTGTCTGCCCGACGGTCCAGATGCTTTTGTAACCGTGCGACCCTTCGCGTCACTTGCGCCTTTTCGCATTCACTCTCGGTAGTGCGTGCTTCGTTTGCTGCGGTGAGGAGTGCACAGTAGTGTTTCAATAATTGCTATTCGTAACAGCAACGACGACCAAATGTTCTCTGTATGAACACGACGTTGGTGCCGGAAGCAAGCTCCTGCTGAGTAGGTTCTGAATCTAAACCAATGCATGGAAGGTTGACATTGATAGCGGCCATGGCGGAGAGGTCGCTAGGTGACTCAGTGTGTGTGACTCGGTGGTTGCAAGGGTTTTTTTCCCGTCTAGGAGGAAACTAGACAGGGTTGCAAGGAGCATCCGGTGAAACTAACATGAGAATTGCAATAGCTTCAGCATCCGGTGTCTATTGTATGGAGTATGAGGCTGAACGTTTTGATTTGTGAGAAATAGCTTGTATGGGGTACCACCGCACAGTTGATACATATGGTTCCTTCGAGTCGGCTTCAGCTCGTAGCGCACTCGTATACGCGGTCTGTAAAAAAGTGCGGTGGAGCTTGTCCTTTACAGGCGTGAAATGCAACACTTTAGGGCGCGCTCTTATTGCCTGGGTTTCGGGTCATGGACGAGGTCGTACTCGTGGTTCTACGTTGTGTTCCGAACCCCTCTGGTAGGAAAATGGGCCACTTGAGGCCTCGTGCGCTGTTCATGTTCATAAGTCCTGACATGCGTCTTTCAAGAATGTGATTGCACGTGATTCAGTTACCGTGAACCACACATTCGCTCCCTCCAGGCTTCCCCGTCCATTCAACTCCAGACCAAACCAAAAAGTTTCAGATGCAACATGGGACGAAACAGAACGGCTTTGAAATTAGTACGCTCCATGTGTGGACCGAGTGCGCCAACATCATTTTGTCGCACGGCCCTAAAATCACCGGCATGAAAAAAAAACCCTTGTTTGTGAATCAAATGGCGCAACACGATTGGCTAACGAACCAAGAAACCAGATTTCTACGCGAAATAGCTGCAGTCGAGGGTTTGCTTGCATGGGTTGCAGACTTGCAATGACAGAATGCAACCACTTTAGATCCCCTTCTGACTCATCCTTGCCACATTTTCCTACTGTGCTCAGCTAGTGTAGGGATAGCAGTAGAGTGGTCCTTACCCTCAGGGTTTGCTCTGCTGCTGGTTTGCAGCGCCTGCACTGTTTTATCAGCAGCAAGCTCCCTGTCATGATGCTGGTTTGTTTGGGGATCCTGTTTCTGGATCTAGGGTTCACCACTTCGCAACATTTTCTTTACCCAGATCCGTCGTTCCCTCCAGATTTCCGCTTGTGAAATATTTTTTTTTTCGAAGGGCGGCTATCCAGTGGATGCGAAAGCAAATACTACGGCAACGACCACAATTAGGAGGGGTGGAGGAATCTCGCCACCGTCGCCGCACTCTTTCCATGAAATTGGGCGGTAAGCGCCCAAAGAGAGACACAGTTTTCCTTTTTGGACGGCAAAGAGACTCGTTGCTGAGCGAACTTGCAAACTAACCTGACAGAACGACCGAGCGGCTCGTATAAAGTTCCTGCTCTGAGCTGTCCCTCCGAGTGGCAGCTCGTTGTCCGTTCTTGCCGCTGCTACTACACCCTGCCGATTTCTAGACAGCTGGTCTAGCAGACTAACATTGTTTGAAGCAGAATTTTGTCTGACATAAGCAGTAACTGTGATGAGCCGCATCTGCCATGTGGCCAACGCAGGGCGGTCATTTTTTTAGTCGACTCAAAAGTCAGTGAGATAAGCACCTAGTAGTAACAGGCTGTTAGTCTAATGAGCATCTGCCATGTGGCCAACGCAGGGCGGTCAAACCACCGCAGGCAGCAGCAGTGAATTTCAAGACGGCAGAGGGAGGGAGTATCATCGTCCCCATCATGACAGCAACATCAGGCAGTCCGGTCAAATACCCGGCCCAGGCCAAGGCCAAGCTACTATTACGCATAGTACTACTGGTAGTTCGATTATTACTAATCAGGCTCCCTCTGCTCCTTCCATATATCCAAGGTTCAATTATTTCAACCCGTATAATGTGAGTGCAACTGGGAGTTCTCCCCACCCTAATGCTTCTAGTACTACTAGTGTTTCAGGGGGTATTTTAGGACCCTTTAACGCGCCTAACTCCTTGGCCCCGCATCAGCTCGCCGCGTTTGCAGCTTACTACTCTGCCATATCGCCTTTTCTCTCCGCACCTCCCTCGTTCCCCCATCCTCTGCTGGACTTCCTTAATAACCACTCCGATACACTCATGACCCATTCAAGTTACCAGCAACAGCCTACCAGCACCCTTATGGCGCCTCCCTTCATCTCAGCCGTCCATCAGCAACGGCAAGATCAAGGCTGGTTAACGCCGTCGTTGATGGCATCGTTACAGTCACCACAGTCCGTTGGCATGATGCCACGTGGCTCCTCTCCGTTCTCTGTCCCCAGTATCCGTCCCGGTAACACGGTCGGCATGCCACTACCGTTTTCCTCACATACTAACAGTAGGGAAGATGCTACTAACGCAGCAGCGCCGGCAGCAGCAGCAACAGCAGCGAACGAACGACCCACTCCCTTTGCATCAGGAGCAGGCGCAGCAGCAGGAGCAGCACATGTCGGGGGGGGAGGTTCGGGAATTCAAGGCAGCAGCATCTCTGCATGGGGCCTTCAGTCATGGCCTCCTGGTGGGGGTGGTTACCCTGGTGGGGGTAACCCTGGTGGGGGTGGTTACCCTGGTGATGGTGGTAACCCTGGAGGTGTTACTAATAGCTTCTGGAGTGGTGCTGCGCCGCAAGCATGGGCAATGGGAGGTGCTCCTCCAATGGCGGCGATGGCAGCAGGGATGGGCATCGATGCAGCTGCTGCCAGGTAGGGTTTTAGAAAGGGAGGGAGGAAGGGATGAAAGGAGGAAGTGGGAGGAGGGAGGGAGTGAGGGAGGGATGGGAGGGAGGGGAGGGAGGGGAGGCCGGGGAGGGAGGGGAGGGACGGGATGGAAGGGAGAGGGGGGAGAGAGGGAAAGGTAGGGGAGGGAGGGAAAGGGAGGGGAGGGAGGGAATGGCCTGCTGATGCTCGTATCATGATCCTTACCCTTCCTGCACCTCCTCCTCCCCACTCCTTTCCTCTCCGCCTTCCTCTCCCACCCCACCTCCCTTGCTCCTCTTCCCCCTCTCCTCCCCCGTCTCCCTCCCTCGCACCCTTCAGGCCCACAGCGACGGCCATCCAGCCGTTCTGTTCCGAGTTCTTTCCCCCACTCTCCCCTCTGTCTCCCAACCTCCCTTCAGGCACTCGTCATGGCACGAGGGGCAGCAACGGCCATCCGACCCCTCTGTTCCCGGTTCTTCACCTCCTGCTTCTGCCACCGCTGCTACCGCCAGCACCACAGCCACGACCATCAACACCACTAGCAGCGCCGGCGGTTCTGCTGCCGGTGCAACTCCTGTTGCTGCTGCTGCTGCCGCCGCTGCTACTTCTGCACCTGCAGCTGCTCCTGCTGCTGCTCCTCCTCTTCCTGCTGCTGCGGGCAGTGCGGGCAGCCTACCCCCAGTGGCAGCGTCGGCACCGCGGCTGAGCGCACCGGACGACGGGTACCACTGGCACAAGTACGGACACAAGTGCCTCATGGAGCGCGAATACGCCAGGTGAGGGCGCAAGGCGGTGAGGGCGATGGTAAGGCCACAACCGGGTGAGGTGAGGCTGCAAGAAGGTGAGGCTTCAATCGGTTGAAGCACGAAGCCGCGGGCGTGACACCAGGTGAGGCCGTGTACGAGACTACGCGGGGAGGCGGGGACTTGTGATGTACGAGTTGATGCCTTGTGAATTTACGAGTATGGGGCCTTGTGCAGCATTGCGTGTGCAGGTTTTTTTTTTTGTCTTTTTTTTTTCATTCTTTGTTTGTTTTTTTTTTCAGGCGTTTTTTTGTTTGTTTGTTTGTGTTTGTGTGTGTGTGTGTTTTTTTTTTTTTCACCTATCACCACTTTTCTTCTCTCTTTCCCGTGAATGCTGCATCCTGTAGCTTGCCCCTCTCGCCTCTCTCATCTGCCTTCTCTCCAACTCTCTCCTCTCTCCTCATTCCTCCCTCCTCCCTCCCACCTCCTCTCTCCACCAGGGCGTATTTCCGGTGTGCCAAATACACCATCGGCTGCACCGTAAAAAAGACCATTGATGACGTTCCCCTCATTTTGCCTCCCTCTCTCCTCCCTCTTCCTCCTTCCCTCCTCCTTTTTCCTCTCTCCACCAAGACAATCGACATTCCCCTCGTGCGAGCAGCCATTTCTGAAGCACCTAAAGAACCCTCTCTCCTCCTCCCTCTCTCCTCCCTCCTCTCTCCTCCCTTCCACCTCCTCTCTCCACCAGGGCGTATTTCCGGTGTGCCAAGTACACCATCGGTTGCACCGCAAAGAAAACCATCGACATTCCCCTCGTGCGAGCAGATTTTTCAAGCGCCTAACGAACCCTCTCTTCTCCTCCCTCTCTCCTCCCTCCTCTCTCCTCCCTCCCCGCTTTCCCTCTCTCCACCAGGGCGTATTTCCGGTGTGCAAAGTACACCATCGGTTGCACGGCCAAAAAGACCATCGACATTCCTCTCGTGCGAGCAGCCATTTCCGGGGGTCTGAGGATAGTCTACTCGGGAAAGCACTGCCACCCCCCTGTGCGCAACATCCCCTTCCCCCCCGTTGCCGTTCCCGGCTCTGCCACTATTACTGTCTCTGCTTCTGCGGTCATTTCTGCTCCTGCTAGTGAATCGGCCGCTGCTAGTGATCCGGCGTCTCACAGTGACGGTGGTGCTGCTGCTGATACCGCTGCTGGAGCCGTTGCTGCTGCTGGTGGTGCTGATGCTACTGCTGATGGTACCGTTGCTGCTACTGGCGGTACTGATGCTGCTGCTGCTGCAGCAGCAGCTGCTAGTGCTCCTGCGACTGCAGGTGCTACTGAGTCGACTCGTGCTGCTGATGGCCTTGGTGGTCCAGTTGGTGATGGCGAGAATGGAATACAGGCCAGTCCGGGCAATACTGGTAAGAAGGTGAGGCTGCGTGCTTCTGATTCCCAAGGAATCAATCTGCGTGCTACTGCTGATGCTGCTGCAGCTGCTATTGAGTCTACTGACACTGATGGTGTTGGTGGTCCAGTTGGTGACGGTGAGAGTGGAAAACAGGCCAGTCCGGGCAATACTGGTAAGAAGGTGAGGCTGCGTGCTTCTGATGTGCAAAGGCAGGGGACTGGAGGGAAAACGATCCGAAGGTTCAAGGTGGCTGCGGCAGGGAGACGTGAAGAGGGGGGAGGAAGAGAAGGCAGGAGAGGAGGGACGGGAAGAGAGGAGGGGGAGGGTAGGGAGAGGACGGAGAGCGAGGGGGTGGATGGGCGAGAGGACGGGATGAAGGGTGAGAGAGATGAGGAGGGAGAGGGAGGAGAGGGGGGTAGAATGGGTGGTGGGAGGAGTGAGAGGAGTGAGAGGAGTGGGAGGAGTGAGAGAAGCGGGAGGCGTGAGGGTAGTGGAGGGTGCGGGAGTGGTGGGGGATGCGGGAGTGGTGAGCGTGGTGGGAGGAGGGAGAGTGCTGATATGGTTGAGAGTGAGGAAGATGTCAGAGCTATGCACAGGGGCGGAGGAGGCATGGGCGAGGGCGGAGGGATGGGGGAGGGCAGAGGCATGGGGGAGTGCGGAGGCATGGGGGATGGCGGAGGCATGGGGGAGTGCGGAGGCATGGGGGATGGCGGAGGCATGGGGGATGGCGGAGGCATGGGGGATGGCAGAGCTATGCACAGGGGCCAAGTTATGGGGGAGGGCGGAGCAATGGGCGGGTATTGGGCAACGGGGGAGGGTGGAGCTGCACACGTGGTGACAGAGATGGAGGGAGGTAGAGAGGAAGTGAGAGGAAGTGGAGGGGAGGTGAAGGAAGAGGAGGGCAGTGATGCTGGAGATGTTGTGGGGCAGGAAGACAGCAGAAGAGGAGTGGGGCGAGGGAGTGAGGGGAGAGGGGTGGGGCGCAGGAGCGATGGGAGGGGAGTGTTGCGCAGGAGTGAGGGGACGGGAGTGAGGCGGTGGAGTGAGGTGGAGGGAAGGCGAGGCGAGGTCCAGCCAGGTGTATCGTGGTCGGAGCTTCCTCTCTTCTCCTTCCTTCCTGCTTCTGCAGCCTCCCCTCCTCCTGCACACCAGGAACAGCAGCAGCAGGAGCAGCAGAAACAGCAAGAGAAACAGCTGCATAGACAGAGGCAGCGACAGCAGCAATACGAGGAACAACAGCGGCAACAGCAACAACAGAAACAGCAGGATCAAGAGTTTCAGCAGCGACAGCAGCAGCAACACAATCAACAGCAACAACAAAAGCTGCAGCAGGAGCAAGGAGGGCAGCAGCAACAACAGGAGCAACACCAGCAACAACAGGAGCAACAGCAACGACAACAGGAACAACAGCAACACGAACAGCAACAGCTGGAGCAACAACCACTGCAGGAATCACAACAGCGGTTGTTAATGCAGGAAACGCTTCTACAGGACCCTTCGTTTGTGTCACACGTGCTCTCGGTGGTCAGGCGAGAGGTGGCTGCTGCAGCCGCAGCCGCTGGTGGTGCTGCTGCTGCTGGTGGTGGTGGTTCTGCTGCTGCTGCTGCTGCTGCTGCTGCTGCTGCTGATGGTGACGCTGCTGGTGGTGGTGCTGCTGGTGGTGCCGTTGCTGCTGGTGCTGCTGCTGCTGGCGCGGCAGTGGGCGCATCAGGTGGTGCAGTTGCGTCAGGTGTTTCAGGAGTTTCAGGCGTTTCAGGTGCTTCAGATGCATGGGTTCGGTTTACTGCTGAGAAGGTTCTTACTTCCCTGGCACACTCAGTGCTTCCATCCCCCTCATTGACAGCAGCACCAGCAGCACTGCCAAAGGCAGCAGCGGCGGCGACAATAGCACCACTGGCACCAGCACAAGCACCAGCACCAGTACCAACACCAGTACCAGCACCACAAGAAGCACCAGCAACAGAAGCGGTGGCACTACCACCACCAGCGCCAGCAGCAGCAGCAGCAGCAGCAGCACTAACACATGTCCCAACCCAGCCGTTCCTCCCACCTTTCAACCATGTACCACCTCCCATGCACCCCACCGCACTCTCTTCTCTTAACCCACTCTCTTGGCCTTCCCAACAACCTCCCCCCCACTCCCTCTTTCCTAATCCTTGTGGCCTATTCCCCTCCTCCACACCCCCATTTTCCTCCACACCCCCATTTCCCTCTTACACACCTCCATTCCCCTCCTCCACACCTCAATTCCCCTCCTCCACACCCCCATTCCCCTCCTCCACACCCACATTCCCATCCTCCACACCTCAATTCCTCTCGGCCTACAATCACGCCCTGCAGATGTACCTCTCGCAGCAAGCACCGATTCCCTCTCCATACCAGAACGTTTCTCCTGTCTCGCAGTCTCTGCTGCTTGCCCAGCAGTCACAGTACCAGCAACAGCAGCTGCTGCAGCAGCAGATGCTACGCCAACAGCAAGTGCAGCAATTGCAAATGCTGCAACAGCAGCAGCAGTTGCAAATGCAGCAGCAGCAGCAGGGTGTTGGTGGTCCTGGTGCCAACCCTAACACTGTGCAGGATTGGCTGCTACATGCGCACATGGGGAGCCGTAATGATACAAATGCATCTGCTGGTTACGATGCGGCCGGAAATGTTACGAGTGCAACAGCTAATAGCTTCACCCAAGCCCAAAGCTGACCCCGTCAAGGTGAGCCACCAGTACCAAGGAATGAGGAGGGAGAACATGTGTTAGAGCAACCGTCATTGGAAGCAACGCCAGGGATTGATGGTGATAGGGAAGCTCGGGCGCAAGATGATGGATTGGACCTAGTTCTCAACCTTTGAGTCAGTAGTTAGAAAATCCTTCAGAAATTACACAGCACAAGTTTAGCTAGTGGTATGGCAAGTGGTGTTGTTGTGGGAACAATAAGCAATTGATAGAGTTTGAACAGATTTTTACACCAGAAATGTGCTTCAAAGCCTTGATTCGGTTTTGTTTATTTTTGCACTCTGTAAAATCCACTTAACACTTATTAATCCACCAGAGCGCGTCGGCTTACCGTTGATATTTTCGCCAACATGTCGCGTTCTTTCAGAGAGAGAAGCGCGCCGCCATCGGTCTCGCCTTTTCCCAAGCTGCGGGGAATTCCCAAGGGGCACCCTCCGAGCATATGCGTGCGGCAAACCCAACCCAACCATCTGCGCTTGCTGCTGTTTGCATGCGGTTGCGAGGATGGCCCCTCCGCACACACAATTCACTCGGGGAGCGTTGACGAAAAAGGTAGAACGCTTGAAAACTAACAGTTTTTCCACTGGTACTTTTCCAAGAACTTCTTCACAGGAATCACAAACATTTCCCAAAACAAACCCTACATTGAGAGAGGGGGAATCGAATGTTTTTTTCACACTGCCCTGAAATGCTTAGGTGGGAGAGTAGCTTGCTTGCGCACTCCGCCGTGGGGAAGTTCCGTCTTATCGGGTCCTGCCTGCCTTCCCCTCCTCCCGCCTGACAAGACAATTCCCTAGGAGGTGGTTTTCACCAAATAGTTTCGACTAGCTCAAGGCGCCGTGGTGTGTGCTTTTCCGTTTCTCTGCACTAGGCCTCGTGTAGGACTGTCCGTTCGTTCGTACTGTTTCCGCTCGGTGCGTCTCTGTACTACGGTTTCCGGTCAAGTTTGCGAGCTCACTAGGCTGAGTAGTTCAGAAACCAGGAGCCCTAGGTAACAGAAATCGTAATCTCGAACAAGACATCGTAATTTCCAGCAAGATTTGCAACTATCGCCTGTAGTTTCTAGCAAGCTCGTAACAGTCGCCTACTACATCCTCGGCTGCTTGATACGCAAATACTCTTTCCTACATAAAATAATAAAAAAATGGGCTGTTGCGCTTCGAAGCCCGCAACAGACGATGGTCCCTCCGCTGCGCCTAAAGCGGAGGCTGCGGCTCCGTCATCCGCCTCCGCTGCAGCAACCGATGCTGGCGCCGCCTCTGCTACCGCAGGCGACTCCGCACCTCCAGCAGCCGGCAAATCCGCGTCCGGAGGATCCAAAAAAGCCGGCAACTTGACGGCGAACGTGCTCGGCCGGCCGGCGGAGGACGTGAAAAACCACTTCACGATCGGGCGCGAGCTCGGGCGAGGCCAGTTCGGCGTGACGTATCTGTGCACGGACAAGAGCACGGGCGAGCAGTACGCGTGCAAGTCCATCGCGAAGCGCAAGCTCGTCACCGCGGAGGACGTGGAGGACGTCAAACGCGAGGTCGCGATCATGCATCACCTCGTCGACCACCCGAACGTGGTTAAAATGAAGGGTGCTTATGAAGACAAGCACTCGGTGCACATCGTCATGGAGCTTTGCGCGGGTGGCGAGCTCTTCGACCGGATCATCGCGCGCGGGCATTACAGCGAGCGCGCCGCGGCGACGCTGATCCGCACGGTGGTGTCGGTCGTGGAGTATTGCCACGCCAATGGCGTCATGCATCGCGATCTCAAGCCCGAGAACTTCCTCCTCGCCAGCAAGAAGGAGGACGCGCCGCTCAAGGCCACTGACTTCGGTCTCTCCATCTTCTACAAGCCAGGTGAGCTGGTCTTTCTTAAATCAAGTGGTAGAAAATGGGTGCTAGTCAATGCGCAAGTCAACGCGCCGCTCAAGGCCACTGACTTCAGCCTCTCGATCTCCTACAAACCAGGTGAGCTGGTTTCGGTTAATATGAATGGTAGAATGTGTGTACTTTTTTTTTCCCCACTTTGGCTCATTGAGTTCTGAAATTGTTCCATGGGTAGGGCGACGTCGCTTTTTTGTAGGACTTATTATATCATTTCTCACTTACCAGAACAAGTATGGAATGCGACAATGACAGCCACCAGTTTCTGCTTCCTTGTCTGATATTTTATTTTCTGTTCCCATCCTTTCCCTTCCACTTTTCGCCACTCATCCATGATCCGCTCGGGCAGGCGAAACGTTTTCCGACATCGTGGGCAGCGCGTACTACGTGGCCCCCGAGGTGCTTCGACGAAAGTACGGGCCGGAGGCGGACGTGTGGAGTTGCGGCGTCATCCTCTACATCCTGCTCTGCGGCGTGCCGCCCTTCTGGGCCGGTGAGTGCCGCCGTTATGGGCAGGTCAGTGTCTGCTGCTCGTAAACTCCTCAGGAAAATATCTCTAGATTACGTAACCCTAACCCTATTTTCGTTTTCCGCGACGTCCTCGACCAGTGCGATGTTCCCTTCCGCATCCCGTTCAACCCATCTCTCACACCCCCCCCCCCCCCCCCCCCCCTTTCACTGCAAGGTGACTTCTGAGTCGACTCAAAGGTCACCCCGTTCACCCCATCTCCTCCCCCCCACCCACTGCACCCCTGCATATCGAGCTCTCGTCCTCCTGTCTCACCCTCTCGCACCCTTGGTTCTCGCCGCAAATGCACTGCCGCCCCCCTCCCCTTCCTCCCACCCCCACCTCCTCCCCCCTCAATCACCAGAGTCGGAGCAGGGCATATTCGACGCGGTGCTGAAGGGGCACATCGACTTCTCGTCCGACCCCTGGCCGCTCATCTCGTCGTCCGCCAAGGACCTCATCAAGCGCATGCTCAAGCAGGACATCAAAGACCGCATGTCGGCGCGCGAAGTGCTGCGTGAGTTGCCCATAGGAACACGGGGGTAGTGTGTGAGTTACCCGTACAAACATGGGGGTATTGAGCGAGTTACCCGTAAAGCGCTGAGTGCCGTGGCCGCTCATCTCGTCGTCCGCCAAGGACCTCATCAAGCGCATGCTCAAACAGGACATCAAGGACCGCATGTCCGCGCGCGAAGTGCTCCGTGAGTGATTTTGGAAACACGGGGGTAGTGTGCGAGTTACCCGTAGGATTATGAGGGGTGTTGGGGGGGTTGCCCGCAGAGAGCTGAGTGCACTTGCGTCTAGTCTCATCGTCCGCCAAGGACCACGTCAAACCCACGCTCAAGCTGCAGGACGGCGGTTTTATTCCACCTTTTCCCTTTCATCCCGCTTTTGTTTCCCTCCCAGCCTTCATAGATCACTCCCCCTCAACTCCACCTCCCCTCCACCCTGTTCCCCTCTCCCCATGTTCTCTCTTCCCCCTCCCTTCTTCCCCTCTTGCCACGTTCTTCCCCTCCCCCCCCCTTCCCAGAGCACCCGTGGGTGAAGGTGGACGGGGAGGCGTCAGACGTGCCTCTGGACTCGGCGGTGCTGACGAAGCTGAAGCAGTTCTCCGCCATGAACAAGATGAAGCGCCTTGCGCTCAAGGTGAGGAGGTGTTAAGAGCGGTGGAGGGCGGTTTAGATGAGTTGCTGGAGGTGCACGTGGGTGTGACGAAGCTGAAGCAGTTCTCCGCCATGAACAAGATGTGAAGCGCCTCGCGCTCAAGGTGGGTTGGGTTTGAGAGCAGTGGGAAGCGGTTTAGGTCTGACCCATGGCCACTTGTCGCCCATGGCCACTTGTCGCCCATGGCCACTTGTCGCCCATGGCCACTTGTCGCCCATGGCCACTTGTCGCCCATTGCCACTTGTCGCCCACTTGTCGCCCATTGCCACTTGTCGCCCATTGCCACTTGTCGCCCATGGCCACTTGTCGGAGGAGATCGTGGGGCTGAAGGAAGATGTTTAAGAGCATTGACGAGAACGATGCGATGGCACTGTGTTGAGTCTCACCTTTCCCCTGTCCTCGTCTGATTCCTGTACCCTCACGCTGCCCCTCAGGTCATTGCGAGTCACATGTCAGAGGAGGAGATCATGGGGCTGAAGGAGATGTTGAAGAGCATCGACGAGGAGGATGGCAGCACAGAATCACCCTCGTGCCCCCTGTTCCCTGTCCCACTCCGTCCCCTATGCCGCTCACTCCAGGTCATAGCGAGCCACATGTCAGAGGAGGAGATCATGGGACTGAAGGAGATGTTGAAGAGCATTGACGAGGACGGCAGCGGTGTGCTCATTTCTCGCCTTGCTCCACCCTTGTGCTCCCTGTTCCTGTCTGTTCCCAACGTGCATTGCCGCCAGGTCATCGCGAGCCACATGTCAGAGGAGGAGATCATGGGGTTGAAGGAGATGTTCAAGAGCATCGACGAGGACGGCAGCGGGTCGATCACGTTTGAGGAGCTCAAGGAGGGGCTGAAGAAGATGGGGTCTAACATGCCCGAGGAGCAAGTGCGGCAGCTCATGGAGGCGGTGAGTGGCGCAGTGTGGTGCAGTGTGGTGCAGTGTGGTACTTCTAAAGGAGGGGCGGTGGGGCATACCATGGGGGCGGTAAAGTGTGTGTTGGGCTGACTTGCAAGGAGCTCAAGGAGGGGCTCAAGAAGATGGGGTCTAACATGCCCGAGGAGCAAGTGCGACAGCTCATGGAGGCGGTGAGTGGCGCAGTGCGGTGCAGCGTGGTGCAGTGCGGTGCAGTGTGGTAGTTATAAACGTGGTGAGGGGGGTCTGGCATGTAAACGGGGTGAGTGTTTACTCTCACGGAGCTCAAGGAGGGGCTGAAGAAGATGGGGTCCAACATGCCCGAGGAGCAAGTGCGGCAGCTCATGAGGCAGTGAGTGGCGGCCATGGGGATGTTGATTGGTCTTCTCAGCACCCCCAGTTTCTTTGAAATCTATTAAATAGCAATTGCACACAGCCATCCAGTGCCAACGTGGACCAATCTATGCAATTATCCCCCCACCCTCTCCGTTGTGGTGCCACGTGGCAGGCTGACGTGGACAACAGTGGGACGATAGACTACCAGGAGTTCATAACGGCCACCATCCACATGAACAAGGTGGAGAAGGAGGAGAACCTCTTCCAGGCCTTCCAACACTTTGACGCTGACGGCAGCGGGTACGTGGGGTGGGGGAAATGTGCACTGATGTGATGGTGAGCGAGTGGCAGAGAGAGAGTGGTAGCAGTGGGAAGGAGGAGAACCTCTTCCAGGCCTTCCAACACTTTGACGCTGACGGCAGCGGGTGGGTTGAGGCTGATTGCATGTGACTGCGAGACCCTGACTGTGATGGCATGCGGCAGTGTGAGTGAGTGGTAGTGGAAAGGAGAACCTCTTCCAGGCCTTCCAACACTTCGACGCCGACGGCAGCGGGTGAGTTGAGGCTGATTGCATGTGACTGCGAGACCCTGACTGTGATGGCATGCGGCAGTGTGAGTGAGTGGTAGTGGAAAGGAGAACCTCTTCCAGGCCTTCCAACACTTTGACGCCGATGGCAGCGGGTGAGTTGAGGCTGATTGCATGTGACTGCGAGACCCTGACTGTGATGGCATGCGGCAGTGTGAGTGAGTGGTAGTGGAAAGGAGAACCTCTTCCAGGCCTTCCAACACTTTGACGCCGATGGCAGCGGGTGAGTTGAAGCTGATTGTGATGGCATGTGACAATGTTGAGTGAGTGGCAGCGGGATAGTGGTAACCGTGGGAAGGAGGAGAACCACTTCCAGGCCTTCCAACACTTCCGACGGCAGCGGGTGCGTGTCACTGATGTGGGGCTGCGGGAGGCGCTGTGGGCGAGCTGCGGGAGGCGCTTTCCAAGGAGGAGGCGCTGCTTTGAAGCATCTTGTTTCTTCCCCTTGACTTGCCATCCATTCAACCCCCACTATCACTCTCGTTTCAAACCCCTTTCCCTACCCACCAGGTACATCACGGTGGACGAGCTGCGGGAGGCGCTGTCCAAGGAGGAGGCGCTGCTGCCAGGCGAGATTGACGCGATCCTGCAGGAGGTGGACTCGGATAATGTGAGTTGAGGAGAGGGGTTGGATGCTGTGAGTGCGCTATGAGGAAAAGGTTGCATGCGATGTGAGTTGAGGCGAGGGCTGCGAGGGAGGGCATGCAAGGGAGGGCATGCAAGGGAGGGCATGCAAGGGAGGGCATGCAAGGGAGGGCATGCAAGGGAGGGCATGCAAGGGAGGGCATGCAAGGGAGGGCATGCAAGGGAGGGCATGCGAGGGAGGGGCATACATGCGGGGTGATGCTTCAGATGCTTGTGAGTGCTGCTGCCAGGCGAGATTGATGCCATCCTGCAGGAGGTGGACTCGGATAATGTGTGGGGGATTTGAGGAGGGGTGTGAGTGTGTCGTGGGGGGGTCTGGTGGCATGGGATGATGTTTCAGATGCCAAGTGGGCTTTAATGTTGATGCTCTTATGTTGGGTTGTTGCTGCTGTGGCAGGATGGCCGCATTGACTATAACGAGTTCTGTGCCATGATGAAGAAGGGCAACCCTACTCCCGTTGAAGACAACCGTCGGAAGCGCTAACTTCATTCTAGCTTTTAATGTTGCCGGCGGGAGTATGTAATAAGTTGATATCGACGGGAAAGCATCTTGCATTAGGGTTTTTTTTCTTAGCAGTTTTAGATCAATACTAGGGTGTTAGGTTCTGAAGTACCTTAGTGGTACTGGTGACTAATTTGCAATGATGAGTACAATGGACGTAGGGATATGGTTGCTTAGATTGTCGCTGTACCGGAATTGCGTTGTACTGTAATCTGAATTGATTCTTGCTGTTCCAGACACGTGGTCCAGTCAAGTATGACGTGGAATCTCGCCACCCTACGGGAAGATATTTTCAGCCACATTGCCGAAGGAAGCTGGGTAGGGGGGGGCAGCGAACTTGCCTTCGAAAACCGAAGCTGACTCAAGACCAGCCCATGTCTGACCAGCACCGACGCACCTGATTGGAGAAGTGAACGTGCATGTTTATCCTGAATGATTCTGACTGGATTGGTCCCGTTTGAGTGTCCGCTAGTGGCGGTGAGCGCTGTTTCGCTGCGTTGCATCGACGACTCACATGATCAGCCGCCATTCGAAGCAACGCTCACGATGTGTCATGTAAAAAGTCTCGGGACGCGTTCGAACACTGCCAGCAGTGTGATGTGTTGCATAATGCATGGATCTGTGGGGGGGAGTCTGTCGGTCAAAATATACAAGACATCGCATCACATCACAGCACATCATGTGCGTTCTGCCCGTGGGCAGCCCTCAATTTCACTCGACGTTCCGCCAGCAAACCATCTGCTCCCATCATGTCCTCGCTGTTGGATCTCATCTCCCGCCCTTCCCTCCCTTCCTCTCCCCTCCCCTCACGCCCCCCAAGCCTCCATCTCTTGGCTGGATGAATCTCACGACTGTGTTCGTTCCCCTTTCACTCTTCCCGCCACCCCTTCGTTCAGTTTCATTCCCCTTTCACTTCACTCCCCTTTCAACCCCCCCTCCACTCCCCCCACCCTTTATTTTCCATTCCACTTGTCGCTCACGCGCTCTGCCCTTGGCCCATTTTTCGTCCTGATCAACTGCAGAACTACACACGACGAAGAATGCAAGGTCCTGGCTTTTCTTTGGCTCTTTGATAAGCTCGTTGTGCTGTCCCTGATCGTTCATTGCGTTCGTTCTTTTGCACTCGACGACACAGGCTTGGCCTTCTGCTGTCAAGAGACATGCGTTTGTGTAAACTAGTGTTGTTCCTGTGATCAATCTTAGCACTGTCGCGCATCGTCTATCTCTAATGGATCCGCAGCTCGTGTACAAAGATCATCAGGTCGCGAACCGTGGCAGTCGAAACCATGATGACACTCAGTTCTGGGACCAAATTTGTTACCTTGAGAAATCTCAAGAACGTTCATTATTAGAGTCACAACATCAAGGCGCTCGCCTTGCTTCCTTCAGTACATCTGCTTTGGAGCCTATCCGCTCAAACATTGTATCGGAACAACCTCGCTCGGTTGAAAGGACTAAATCGTGCGACCGACACACGGAGCGTTCACTGGACGTTAGCGAAGCATGGAGGGTTACCGCATCTTCGCCAGTGCCAAATTCGCCGGCGCGTCACTGCTGTCGACGAACCTGCCAGAACCACGACTACCATCACCATCCAAACCTCCATCACTCTGACCATCGCCACCACCGCCATCATCACACCTTTTCCCATCCACAGCAGCTGGATAACGACTGGGACAACTATTACCAGCAGCAGCAGGAGCAGCAGCAGCAGCTTTGGAACCGCCGAGTTTCTGTCTCCGACACAGATGCGCATGGTAGAGACGGCAACGCGCAACGCGTCAATCAGAATTCGCCGTCTCTCCGGCGTATGAGTAGCGACTCCGCTGCTACCATCCGTCAAAGCTGCAGGTCAAGGTTCTCGGAATCTTCGTCCGAACCGCACCGCGGGCTACAGCCGTTTTGGTCATTGCCGTGCATTCGTCCTGCGACCGCGCTACAGCCGACGCGAAGCAAGGGCCATGTGACTTTATCGGAAGTGCAGACAGCCGTTTCGCCTGTAAGCCTTCATTCCGTCCGCAACAGTGGCCGCCTCCTGCTGTTTCAGTCGAATCAACAGTCCGGGAAAGGCGATCGGTCCATTCGTTGTGCACGCAGAACATCCTCATTAAAGAGTGGCGTGTTAGAAGCAGCCGCTAAGGAAGCATGTGTCGTAAACGACAGCTTGAGCATCGACGCTTCGTCTCGCTCCAATTGGCGCAGCCAAAGTTTCCACTCATCGAAGGCTTCATCCCCGTACAGCCATGGTAGTCATGGCGTGTTTTCTCACTCGCGTGTTCCTGGTAGTGGCGACAGCAGCGATTCAGGTGGATTTGCAATGAGTGACATCAGCAGCGACACCAGCAGCGAGCATGGGAATTCTCCATCAGTGAAGCATGTGGTGGGGAATGATGCACGTGTCCTGGGAAGCATGTGATGGAGTGCAAGCGTTGAAGACTGGCAGTTTTTGCTCAGTGCTCACCTGCACGTTTGCTGCAGCCATTTCTGGAGCATATCGTGCTGGTGTATGGGTTGCTGCTGTCATACAGTCTGTAGAAATATGAAGGACTGGTAGTCATGCTTGGAAGCATGCTGCTGTAATTTGTTTTGCACCTGCTGTACATAGTGGCATGAAATTTCACGTGTTCAGCAGCTATGGTTTGGATGACATGTGTCTTTAGACTTCTAGCCTGGTAAAAAGGGCTTGTTCATTTGATATTGAATGAGAGAACTGTGATTGTGTTATGGATGTGGTGAGGATCCTTAGTGCAGGAATACCACAAGGTTGGATGCATAATGCGTCATTACTATAGGATAACGGGTCCTCTCGCACAAGCCCAAGGCTCTCAACTAACATGTGCGATACTGGTACCGTAGCACAACCAGAAGTTTACATATAGCAGACTGATACGGAACATGTAACAACTGGTGGGCGAAGTCTCAAGCGAAAAACGCGATGACGGCGAAGAACTTGTCGACTGGACGACGCGGCGGCGAAGTAGCTTTGGGTGAGTGACACTTGGCGGCGGCGACGTTTGCGCGACCTACACTACCCGACACTCTGCCTTCCGCGTCAGTGCATCACCACCACCCCAGGTCGGGTGTGGTGTGGGGGTGAAAGATGCATGTGGGCGGAACACCGCCGTTACTGCCTGCTTTTCCGCGTCACTGCATGGTGGCGGTGAAGTGGCGCTTACGCGATTCCTTCCTTATCCACCGCGTGTGACCATTGTACCTCGAGATTTCCGGAAACCCACGTCACCATCAGCAGCGCAGAAATTCGGACTTCCATATCACTAAAGTGTTCTTGGTTTTCCTCCATAAAACGAAACAAGCTTCAGTCAGGACAGCGTGAAGGGGAGAATAACTCAGCTTTCAAGCATCTCGTCGTTTGTCTTGTCGCCTACTGATTGAATAAAGAAATCGCGCCTTTGAATCCGAATTTGCGTTGCTTACTTAGAATGGACGATTCGCGAATTTTAGGTTTCGTGGACGAGTTAGCGATGACCAGCAGCGCATTCAGCGAGCACTTCGAACCTCGCGGCGCCAACGCGTTTGGCGGCGCCTTGAGCGCCTCCTGCGACAGAACTGCCGACGGAAGCGGGTACTGCAGCGACGGCGAGCACGACCGCAGCGCGAAGCACACGGCACGTATGATTGGAACTGGTACCACTAAAACTGCTAGTACGATCAGCCTTCGCTGGCAGAAGCAGCAGCAGTTTCGTCGTGGGTATGCAGAGTCCATTGACTGCAGCAGCAGCAGCAGCAGCAGCACTCAATCACAGTTCAGTGGAGAAGACGCGGATGCAGAGTGCGCAGCATCATGGGAGGAACGCGCATCATCGGATGAGGGACGCGCGGTGAGAGCGTTGACAGGACACGTGACGGCGGCGAATCCAAGCTCACGCCGACAAGGCGAATCATCCGACCCGCCGTCCTCCTCTCCGCCGATGCTCTCCCCCAACATATTCGATGAGGAGGCCTCACCAGCCTCCCTTCCCCCTGGCTCCTCGCTTCGTCCCGCCTCTCCCACTTCTCCCACCCCTGCCATTCCGCCTCCATCCCCTCCCCGCTTTTCTCCTCCGTTTCTCGCCCCTCCGTCCCCGTCGCTGTTTCCGCCACGTCAGCAGCCGTCAGCCTCCCACGCTAGCCCACAGTCGCCAGTCCCGTATCCTGGTCACACACGTTTCTCCCTTGTCTCCTGCTCCTCCACTCCAGCCGCCCTTCCCCCCAGTCAACGTAGTCAACCGAGTCAACGCAGTAGATTCAGTCAACCCAGTCAACTCAATTGTCCCGCTCTCCAGGAGGAGCTACACCCGGATTCATCGCAGCATGAGCTTCGGCCGTTCTGGTCCCTGCCATGCGTCCGGGCAGCTGTAGCGCTCCAGCCCACTCGGAGCAAGGGCCATGTGACACTGTGCGAGGCACGCGCAGTGTCACCTGGTTACCACCACCATTGTTACCACGAGAACTGTCAGCGACACAGTAGGAACAAGGAAGCGGAAGCGGTGAGAACTATTTCTCCTGTTAGTATGCGGTGCATGAGGAGTCGTGGCCGATTCATGCTGGTTCAATCACCGCAAAGAGGGATGTGCCAGCCACTCCCTCTGGCTGTCAATACCACTGGGTCTATGAGGGCCAGTGGGCTTAGCAGCCAGAGCAGCCGTTTTGATTGAGCATTTCATAGTACGGTATTGATATGCATGAGATGCAGTGGGTTTGCTTGAGCGCTTCCCAACTGCTCGTTGCATAAATAGCATCGGAGTATGTATGTTGATTCTGATGTTAAAACCAGGGTGCACATTCAACGCGGTTCGGCTTGAGATGTTGGGAAGGGGGTTTGGAGAAAAACAGTGATTGGCTCACGAGGGGCGACAAAAAAATGATTCCGCTAGAGCTTCGGGCATTTCGTAGGTGGCGGGAGGGGGTGAAATGGCGGGAGTGGGTGAAACCGAATGGCGGGAGGGATGAAACAGATTGGCGGGAGGGGGGGGAAACGAAATTGCGGGGGAGGGGGGAAACAAAATTGCGGGGGAGGGGGGAAACGAATTTCGACGGGGAGGGGGAAATGAAATTGCGGGGGCGTGGGGAAACGAAATTGCGGGGGAGGGGGGAAACGAATTTCGACTTGAAGGGGTTGAAAGCACACCTCGTAACCCACTCAGTCAAGGGATAACCTTTGATGCACATTCAGCTGAATGTGCACCCCGGTTTTAATCTGATGCATGCATTGTATTTGGCAAAGATAGGGGTTAGCTGAGGCTTTAAAACCAGGGTGCACATTCAACGCGGTTCGGCTTGAGATGTTGGGAAAGGGGTTTGGAGAAAAACAGTGATTGGCTCACGAGGGGCGACAAAAAAATGATTCCGCTAGAGCTTCGGGCATTTCGTAGGTGGCGGGAGGGGGTGAAATGGCGGGAGTGGGTGAAACCGAATGGCGGGAGGGATGAAACAGATTGGCGGGAGGGGGGGGAAACGAAATTGCGGGGGAGGGGGGAAACAAAATTGCGGGGGAGGGGGGAAACGAATTTCGACGGGGAGGGGGAAATGAAATTGCGGGGGCGTGGGGAAACGAAATTGCGGGGGAGGGGGGAAACGAATTTCGACTTGAAGGGGTTGAAAGCACACCTCGTAACCCACTCAGTCAAGGGATAACCTTTGATGCACATTCAGCTGAATGTGCACCCCGGTTTTAAAGCGACGATGCACATTTGCCACCCAAAACCCAGAACCCTGGCGAACTGTTACTGCGGATGGAAAGTGTCCGCACGAAATCCTGGTTTTCGCCAGCCAGCACTTTCGCGCTGGCAAGCCTGGTTAAAAAAAAAAACTTCTGAACCCAACACTGCCAAAAGTTGCCCGTCGCTATTGTACAGATTGTAATTTGAAGTGACGTGCCAAAGTAAACCACGAAGCAGCATTTCTATGCAACAAGTCCCCATTGTGACTGCATCCTTTCAGCGCGCTCGTTATAACGTCATCAGGGAAAAGTAACCGAACCGACTGATGCGATGCGCCCGTAGTTTCTGTCGGGCAAGCAATTCTCAAGGCCAACAGGCAGCACGAGCCAGCCAGCCAACCCACTGCTAGCGCTCGGGTGTACTTCTCTTCTCTTCCTCAATTTCACCTCCCTCGATTCCTCCTCGCTTCTATTCGTCGACGCGCGTCAACACCCAACCGCCAGCTTGACCTCTGCCGCACGGCGGCGCACACCCGTCGCCCACCAATTTCTAGGTCCAACCAGCAGCACCCCTCCCTGCCGCACCACACCACCCGATGTGATGCACTTCATTTTGTGGTAAGAGTCTGTTCTGGAATCATGGAACCCTAATTTCTCCCGCCATTTTTCTGGTGAGACGTACATGGAGAGAGAGCTTAGTATCGAAAGAAAATTGCTACGGTTATCCTGTTCCCATTATGCAATGCTTCATAGAAGGTGTGTTTTGATTTCCTGGACCGGAGTATCGAGTGCGTTCTTCTAATGGAGTCATCCTGACCGTATTCCCCGTTTCGCATTGACATGATACCTCCGCGTTTTAGTGAGAGATATCTAACGTGCCTATTTTTCTGTCGCATCGTCTACCGTTAGCGTTATTGCCCGACTTTCCACCAAGTCTACTCCGGAATTACGTTCTCTTGCCTAAACCTTATCAAATCTTCTTGGACTACTCAGTTGGTTAATTTAGATCGACTTACACGACGCAACTTCTTTAACATAACATGGACGGCCCGGGCCGTTCATCGGGACAAGGCCAATGGCCGCCGCGCAATCTAGGAATCACAGCCAGCCCAGGACGAAACCCTAACGGTATGAACCCAACTACGCCGGGAGCGTCTCGGGTAGCGTCTGGCGGGAGCGGGCGAGGCAGAGGCGGCGCCGTTCGCTCGACCGTCAAGTCCGTCAAAAAACAGACGTCCGAACGTTCAGACGACGAAGGAGATCAAACGGATCGATGGCAAGACGGTCCCACCGTTAACAGAACCCATTCGTACAGCAATCCGGTAGCGTACTCGGAAGATGACATGACGCCACGTGGCATGCCGTCGCCGTCGCCGCGTGGCGGGTATGCCAGGGGGGGTGGCGGGAGAGGTTCGGCTAGTCGGCGGAGACGGGAGTCAGGGGACGGGAGCATGGACATGGGCGGGCAGGAGAGCGGGTACAGCTCGTCGCGGAGTGCGTCGAGACGAGGACCCATGGACGAGGTCAGGGATAGCGTGGCGGCCCTTCTTTAGCGATTTACTTGTTTTCGTTTTCATTGTAGCATCCGTTTTTTATCGCGCTTGCTCATGCTGTCGCCTTCCTTTTCCTGGCGTTTTTTTTTTTTCCTCATGCTGTTTTCCCTCGCAACAGGACGAGCGCTTTTCCCGAACCAACAGCTTCGGCCAAGCCTCGGTCAGTTCGGCCCATTCCGAACGCATGCTCGACGACGAGCGGCGGCCGGGCGGGGCGCGCCCCTCCGTCTCGCGCACCTCCTCCTCCTCCTCCTCCGTCTCCGCCATGTCCGCCATGTCCGCGGCTTCCGCGCGCGATCCGCGCAGCCCCGCGCCCTCGCGCTCGAAACTCGGCGCGGGTGGAAGCGGAAGCGCGAGCGGGGGGGAGGAACAGGTGCAGTATTTCCGCGCGAAGACGATCGCGGCGGTGGGGCGCGGGGCGGACAATAAGACGATTTCGGGGAAGGACGTTCCGCGGCAGCGACTGCCCATGCTTCCGCCGCCCGGAGCTCCGCAAGTCGTGCAGGTACGCGCCGGCCTGCGAACTAGTGAATGCGTGTATGTTTCCTGTCGTAAGTGGGGGGGGAAGGGTGGGTGACTGTGCGTGTGTGTGGGTGGAAAAGGGGCACGTGTGATGCGTGTGCGCGCCGTCTGCGCCCTTTAAGCATCCCCTGAACCTTTCGGTCTTCCCGTTTCCCGCTCCCCGTCCCCGCTCCCCGTTCCCCATCTCTCACCCGCTGCAGTGTCAGTGGTGCTTCCAAACCCTAGCCGTGCCAATAAACCTGCCTCCGCCGAAGAAGGGCCAGCAGAAGCTGCGGTGCGGAAAGTGCCTCAAGGTATCGCGCTACGCGGTCTTTCTTCCGCCCACGGCGGAAGAGGACGAGGAGGCGGAAGAGCAGCCGCCGCCGCAGCCGCCGCCACAGCAGCAGCAGCGCCAGCGGCGGCAGCAGCAGCAGCAGGGGGAGGAGGCGGAAGTGGCGGAAGAGGACGAGGAGCAGCAGGCGCTGTCCGCGCGCGGAAGGTCCGCGTCAACGGGGACGGGGGCTTTCAGAACGCGGAGCTTCCAGGGCAATGCGCAGCAGCAGGCGGGGGCGGGGGCGATGGGCGCAGGGCGCGGAAGCAGCAGCGTCAGCCGGGGCGCGGGGAATATGTCAGAGGACGACTCAGGGGCGGGGATGCGGGGGCCCGGGGGCAGGCGGAGCGTGAGCGGGGCAGCGCGCGGAGGGGCGGGCGGAGGAGGCGGGGGAGGGGAGAGTGACGCGGGGAACGAGTATGGGGAGCAGGGGGGAGGGGGGATGCCATTTCCCCCTCCTCCAGCAGGCAGACACCGCAGGTCAGGTTCGAACAGCTCCGCGGCTAGCAACAGCAGCGCTCGCCAACAGGCGCAATATGGGGGCGCGGGGCCAGGCCCAGGGGGAGGCGGAGCGGGCGGGGGCGGGGAGCTAGCAGGCGCAGGTCCGCGCAGTGCAAGGGGGACGGGGCGTGGCGGGGCGTTCCCCCAGCCGCACTCGCGGAAAGCGTCTGTAGAGTCGAGCGGAATGGGTGGCGGAGGCGGATGGGAGGATGGCGGGGGGGAGAACGGGCCAGGGGGGCCTATGGGGGGCGGAAGGGCTGGTAGAAGGGGGAACGGAAGTCGAGGCGGGGACGAGGAGTATTATCAGCAACAGCAGCAGCAGCAGATGCAACAGCAGATGCAGCAGCAACAGCAGCAGTATCAGTATGGGCCGGGCAGTGCGCGGGGGGATGCGCGTTCTCCCCTGGGGAGGCAGCACTCAGGCGGATTCAACCCCGCCTCCCCCTCCCCCAGAGGCCGCGGGCGGGGCGGGCAGCAGTTTGGGCAGCAGCAGCAGTACGGGCAACAGTACGGGCAGATGCAACAGCAAGGGATGGATCCCGCGGATGGTGCGCCCAGCCCCAGACCCATGGGGGGAGGGCGCGGGGGGATGGGCGGCGGGGGCATGGGCGGAGGGGCTATGGGTGCAGGGGGCATGGCGGGGAGAGGTGTGGGAAGCCCGAGAGTAGCTGGGAGAGGGGGAATGGCGCGGGGGGACATGGGGCCGGGGAGGGGCGGAGGCGGAGGGGGAGGTGGGCCGCCAGGGAGAGGAGGTATGGGGATGATGGGGCGGGGAGCGCAAATGGGGCGAGGACGAGGGGGAATGGTGGGAGGGAGGAGAGGTGTGGAAGAGGAGGAGGAGGAAGAAGAAGAGGAGGAGGAAGAGGAAGAAGAGGAAGAAGAAGAGGAGGAAGAGGAGGAAGAGGAGGAGGAAGAGGAGGAGAGAGTAGGGAACGGTCAGGAGTATCGGAGGAGAGTGGTGGTGAACAGTGTGCCAATCCCGGATCGCCAGGTGGCAGAAGCTGAGAGGCTAGCTGGCCCCATCAATCCGGGCACCTATTGGTATGTTGACCGAATCAACTATTCTAACACTCATATCGTGGTCGTGTAGAGTGTGTCACTCTATATTAGGGTTTCATCTTAACATTGTAAAGGTTTTTGATTCGCTTCAGGCACACTCATCTCTACACTGCACCCTCTCCTCCGCCTCCCTTTTTTTATCTAGGCTCAATTCTAATTGGTAGAGTCACACTTATCTTTACATTCCTCCACCTTGACTGCTCGGTTAGCTTGGCTCACTTGGCGCTTCGTATATTCGTGCACATACCACGCTGAATCAGCTTCAGCGTCGTATATTCGTACAGGGTCCACTTTGTATTTGCATGTGGTATTGGCTCTAAGTCACTTAGAAGGCTCTTATGTATACACTCCACTCTCTCCTCTCCCTATCCCTCACCCTCTCTCCCACACCCTCTCTCCTCAACTCTCTCTCCTCTACTCCCTCTTCCGTTCCTCTCTCATCTCGGCAGGTACGACGTGGACGCTGGGTTCTGGGGAGTGGTGGGTGGGCCGTGCCTCGGCATTATCCCTGTGAGTCCTTCCTATGTCCTATGCCCCATGCCCCATGCCCCATGCCCCATGCCCCATGTCCCATGCGCCATGCCCCATGCGCCATGCCCCATGCGCCATGCCCCATGCCCCATGCGCCATGCCCCATGCGCCATGCCCCATGCCCCATGCCCCATGCCCCATGCGCCATGCCCCATGCCCCATCCCCGATGGCCCATGGACCATGCCCCATGCCTGATGGCCCAGGGCCCATGGCCCATACCCGATGGCCCATGTCACACGGCCATGCCCCATGCTCCATGCTCCAATGCTCTCATGGCCCATAATTCGTGCCCCAATGCCCCACGCCCCACACCCCATTCCCCACGCTGAATGCCCCCATGGCCATGCCCCTTGCACTCATGCCCCATGCACTCATGCCCCATGCACTCATGCCCCATGCACTCATGCCCCATGCACTCATGCCCCTTGCACTCATGCCCCATGCACTCATGCCCCATGCACTCATGCCCCTTGCACTCATGCCCCATGCACTCATGCCCCATGCACTCATGCCCCTTGCACTCATGCCCCTTGCACTCATGCCCCATGCACTCATGCCCCATGCACTCATGCCCCATGCACTCATGCCCCTTGCACTCATGCCCCATGCACTCATGCCCCATGCACTCATGCCCCTTGCACTCATGCCCCATGCACTCATGCCCCATGCACTCATGCCCCATGCACTCATGCCCCTTGCACTCATGCCCCTTGCACTCATGCCCCTTGCACTCATGCCCCTTGCACTCATGCCCCTTGCACTCATGCCCCTTGCACTCATGCCCCTTGCACTCATGCCCCTTGCACTCATGCCCCTTGCACTCATGCCCCTTGCACTCATGCCCCTTGCACTCATGCCCCTTGCACTCATGCCCCTTGCACTCATGCCCCTTGCACTCATGCCCCTTGCACTCATGCCCCTTGCACTCATGCCCCTTGCACTCATGCCCCTTGCACTCATGCCCCATGCACTCATGCCCCATGCACTCATGCCCCTTGCACTCATGCCCCATGCACTCATGCCCCATGCACTCATGCCCCTTGCACTCATGCCCCTTGCACTCATGCCCCATGCACTCATGCCCCTTGCACCCATGCCCCTTGCACTCATGCCCCTTGCACTCATGCCCCATGCACTCATGCCCCATGCACTCATGCCCCTTGCACTCATGCCCCGTTCCCCAACCCCAGGCGGGCATAGAGCAGCTGGCCCTGGGTCCGCTGCAGCGACAGGCATCGGGAGGGCGCACACGGGTGGTGGTGAACGGCAGGGAGCTGCACCGGCGGGACCTGGACATCCTCATGCAGCGCGGGCTGGGGGATGAACCGGGAGTGGCATACCTGCTGGACATCGATGGCAATCTGGTGGACGCTGCTACAGGGGAGGACCTTCCGCCTGGGCTTGGGAAACTCGCCCCCTCGTGAGTGTGGGAGGAGGTGTCTGGGCAGGGGTGGGGTTCCGGGCATGGGTGAGGGCTGGTGGATGAACAGGGGGGTGGCGTACCTGGGGGTGGATATCGACGGCAATTTGGTGGACGCTGCTACGGGGGAGGATCTGCCACCAGGCCTTGGGAAGCTCGCTCCCTCGTGAGTTTTGTAGGGTTCTGGGCAGGGGTGAGAAAGTCTGAGAGTGGATGAGCTTGGGGTGGCGTACCTGCTGGATATTGATGGGAACCTGGTTGATGCTGCCACCGGGGAGGATTTACCTCCTGGTCTTGGCAAGTTGGCTCCCTCGTGAGTGTGGGAGGAGGTGTCTGGGCAGGGGTGGGATAGTGGGCACGGGTGGGATAGTGGGCACGGGTGGGATAGTGGGCACGGGTGGGATAGTGGGCACGGGTGGGATAGTGGGCACGGGTGGGATAGTGGGCACGGGTGGGATAGTGGGCACGGGTGGGATAGTGGGCACGGGTGGGATAGTGGGCACGGGTGGGATAGTGGGCACGGGTGGGATAGTGGGCACGGGTGGGATAGTGGGCACGGGGTGGGATAGTGGGCAGGGGTGGGATAGTGGGCACGGGTGGGATAGTGGGCACGGGTGGGATAGTGGGCACGGGTGGGATAGTGGGCACGGGTGGGATAGTGGGCACGGGTGGGATAGTGGGCACGGGTGGGATAGTGGGCACGGGTGGGATAGTGGGCACGGGTGGGATAGTGGGCACGGGTGGGATAGTGGGCACGGGTGGGATAGTGGGCACGGGTGGGATAGTGGGCACGGGTGGGATAGTGGGCACGGGTGGGATAGTGGGCACGGGTGGGATAGTGGGCACGGGTGGGATAGTGGGCACGGGTGGGATAGTGGGCACGGGTGGGATAGTGGGCAGGGGTGGGATAGTGGGCACGGGGTGGGATAGTGGGCACGGGTGGGATAGTGGGCACGGGTGGGATAGTGGGCACGGGTGGGATAGTGGGCACGGGTGGGATAGGGTGGATAGTGGGCACGGGTGGGATAGTGGGCACGGGTGGGATAGTGGGCACGGGTGGGATAGTGGGCACGGGTGGGATAGTGGGCACGGGTGGGATAGTGGGCACGGGTGGGATAGTGGGCACGGGTGGGATAGTGGGCACGGGTGGGATAGTGGGCACGGGTGGGATAGTGGGCACGGGTGGGATAGTGGGCACGGGTGGGATAGTGGGCACGGGTGGGATAGTGGGCACGGGTGGGATAGTGGGCACGGGTGGGATAGTGGGCACGGGTGGGATAGTGGGCACGGGTGGGATAGTGGGCACGGGTGGGATAGTGGGCACGGGTGGGATAGTGGGCACGGGTGGGATAGTGGGCACGGGTGGGATAGTGGGCACGGGTGGGATAGTGGGCACGGGTGGGATAGTGGGCACGGGTGGGATAGTGGGCACGGGTGGGATAGTGGGCACGGGTGGGATAGTGGGCACGGGTGGGATAGTGGGCACGGGTGGGATAGTGGGCACGGGTGGGATAGTGGGCACGGGTGGGATAGTGGGCACGGGTGGGATAGTGGGCACGGGTGGGATAGTGGGCACGGGTGGGATAGTGGGCACGGGTGGGATAGTGGGCACGGGTGGGATAGTGGGCACGGGTGGGATAGTGGGCACGGGTGGGATAGTGGGCACGGGTGGGATAGTGGGCACGGGTGGGATAGTGGGCACGGGTGGGATAGTGGGCACGGGTGGGATAGTGGGCACGGGTGGGATAGTGGGCACGGGTGGGATAGTGGGCACGGGTGGGATAGTGGGCAGGGGTGGGATAGTGGGCACGGGTGGGATAGTGGGCACGGGTGGGATAGTGGGCACGGGTGGGATAGTGGGCACGGGTGGGATAGTGGGCACGGGTGGGATAGTGGGCACGGGTGGGATAGTGGGCACGGGTGGGATAGTGGGCACGGGTGGGATAGTGGGCACGGGTGTGAGGGCTAGTGGACGAGTCGGGGGTGACGTACCGGCTGGATATTGACGGGAACCTCGTTGATGCTGCTACAGGGGAGGACCTTCCGCCTGGGCTTGGGAAACTCGCCCCCTCGTGAGTTCTCTAGGGTTTGGTGCAGGGGTGAGAGAGTCTGAGAGGGCTGGGAGATGAACCCGGGGGTGGCGTTCCTGCTGGACATTGATGGGAACCTGGTGGAGGCTGCACGGGGGAAGGCCTCCCTCCTGGGCTGGGGAAGCTGGCTCCCTCGTGAGTTCCATGGCATTGCTGTGGGAGGATTGCCTGTGTGGCTCTTTCATTCCTCCCTCTCTCTACTGCTCTCTCGCTCTCGCTCCCTCTCTCTTGCTCTCTCGCCCTCTCTATCGCGCCTCCTTCTTGTGCCCCTCTCATGCACCTTTACTCCCCTCTCTCTCCCCATATTCATCCAGGCTGGAGGTCAAAGGGAGAGGGGCGGGCATGTATGTCCCCAAGTGAGAGGAGGGGCGGGCATGTGTGTCTCCAAGTGAAGTGGCGGTGGGGGGCATGTATGTCCAATGTGAAAGGAAGCAGCCGTGGGGCCGATGGTGCTCCAAGTGTTGCTCTTTTGCTTGTAGCTTGTACGGTAGCTTGCTGCTGTGCTGTGGCAAGCAGTCTAGTCTAAGTTTTAAGTTCTAACCCGTGTTTCGGATCAAATGCCGTGCATGCTGCTGCAGTAGGCAAGAGGAGCAGCAGCAGCAGTGAAGGAGATTATGTATTGGTCTGCAGTTATACATCTAGTTAATGCTGGGTTCTTGTTGGCTAGATTGTGGTCATGTTTGAGCAAGAGCAGGGCTGAGGCGATTCTAAAGTAAGGTATATGCACACCTACATTTTCTATATTGATTCAGTACCACAGTAAATAAAAAAACTGAATTCAATACAGAGCGCGCAAATTCGTTTGTAAGGCAGACGTTCTCGGTAGCCTGTAACGATAAATGCATGTACGGTACAGATTCTGCACCAGTCAAAGTCACCGCCCTGTGCCATTCAGCTTTGCCAAGGCAGGAAATGCCCCTTGCTGCTCCTCCCGTGTCATGTGGCGGTGGCGGCCCAGCAGTCATTTACGGTACTTCCCAATAGACTGTAGGACTTGTCGCGTGATAATAGAGTTGTTTTGAGACGTCTCAAAATAACCCAGACAACAGAGGCCCCTTGCTGCTCCTGCTTTCTCTTGAGACGGCCCAAAAGTACTCTACTTTCCAATAGATCGTACGACTTGAAGCAAGAAAGACGGCAGATGCAACCTGCTGCTCCTGCTTTCTCTTGCGACGGCAGAGGCCCAAAAGTCGTCTATTTTCCGACCAATCGTACGACTTGTCGCAAGAAAGACGGCAGATGCAACCTGCTGCTCCTGCTGTCTCTGCACTTGCTGCCCCTGCTGCTGCTGCTACCTCTGATACCACTGCCCCCCTTGCTCCCACTGCTGCTACTGCTGCTGCCAGTGTTGCTGCTGCTACAGCAGCTGCTGTTGTCGTTGCTGCCTTCACCCACACACTCCTCCCTTCTCCCTTCCTCTGCACCCACCCATACCTCCTCCTCACTCCCTGCCTCACTCCCCTCCACAATTCCCATTCGCAATCTCCCATCACTCCTCCTGCTCTCCCTGTTCATCCCCTTCTTCCTAATCCATGTCGGCCCACCTTCCATCCCACTCCCACCCTCTCTCTCCAAACCACCTCCCTCTATTATCACGTTCTGAAACATCTCAACCCCCGGACCACCCCCTTTTATGATCACTCCTCTCTCACAATACCCTCTAGAACCATTCTCCTTCCCTATCAATCTCCCTCCATACCTCACTCTCCCCATCTCCCCATCAGCTCCATCTGCCCGTGAATCCTCTTCTCCTGCCCGCAGCCACCAGTCAGCTGCCCGCGAAAAAACCCGACCCAGGCTCCACGGCTCATCCTGCCTTTGATTCAGGGCAGCCAGTTTGTCCTCGATATAAGCTGCTTCAATACTGGCGTCATGGTCATCAGATTCGTCAGTATGGAACGGCTTGGGGTAGAGCACAAGGGGAGAGTGGTTGGTGGCAGGAGCTGGGACAGTGGGAGGGTGAGACGCCCTTGGATGGTGATCGGGGATTCTGGGGAAAGGGAAAGGGAAGAAAAAAAGGAAGGAAAGAAGGGAAGGAAAAGACGGGGGAAACGAAGGAAGGAATTAAGAGTTCCACGAAACGGGTTAGAGGGAGGAATGGGAAAGAGGGGAGCACAGGGTGGGTGGTATGATGACGAAAGCACATGCACAGGAGGGCGTGTGGCTACAACAAATCAGTCACGTTTGAGGTTTCAGTGCGGTTAAAATCGGTGTGGTGTGGTGCAGCCAGATCCTGGCGTGGTGCAATGCAATGCAGTGGCTATTCAAACAGCGGCATTTCAGAATCCAAGGCGCCGCGCCACGCCTGAATGAAGGCATACTGGAAAGATTGACTCACTGCCATGCTGCTGCCATGGCGCCACGATGGAGAATCTCGTCAAACACCGAGCGACCGTGAAGTATGGTTGTGGAATTCTCTTGATCATCAGAGCTTTCCCGCTGGTCACTATAGCATGCACCATCGTCACCATCATCCCCATCATCACCACCAGCAGCGCCACCAGCAGCACCATCATTCCCATTCTTCCCATCATCAGTAGCAGCACCGCCATCATCAGCATAACATAGAGGGCTGTAGTCCCTAGTCAAGGGACAGCAGGGCTCTACATTATCAGTGCTGCTCCCTAGTGACAGACCAGCATCCTCCCCACACAACTCCCTCCCACTCCTCCCAGCACCATCCCACTCCTTTGCACCGCAATCAGCCCCATTCCATTCCCTCCCTTCCCACTCTTCCCCCACCCACTCCCTTGCACACACCGCTGTACCATCATCACACGCATAAGCCTCCGCATCCCTCACCACCACTCCACACCGTAATCCCCCTCCTCTTTCTCCTCTCCCCCCACTCCCTGCCCATTCCCCTCCTTTCCCCTCTTCCTCTTCTATCCCTCCTCCCTCCCTCACACTCAGTGTCTCCCTAATCCCTCCTCTGTCCCCCTCTCTCAGTGTCTGCACAAACACATCCCACTCCCTCTCATACATCCACTCCTCCCCTCCACTCCCCTCCTCCTCCCCCTCCCCTCCCTCCTCCATCCCATCTCCCCCTCTCCACCTCTCTTCACCTCCCTCGCTATAGTCACCAGCAATACTTCGATGACCCCCATGATACCCATACTCGCCAATACTGCCACATCCCCCACTATAGCCATATCCCCCATTATAGCCATATTCGCCATAGTCACAGGGAGGCAGGGTCAGGCTGGACAGGAATCGCTCTTCCACTGCTGCTGCTGCTGCCTCTTCCTCGTCCTCTGCCTCGAAACGAGTAATGAACCTGCTTCGGTTGGTGAATCGATAAAAAGACAACATACAAACGGCATGATAAAAAGACACAGCACACACGCACACGCACAGACACACGCACACACACAGGCACACACACACACACGGCATGATAAAAAGACCCAGCACACACGCACACGCACACACACACACACACAGGCACACACACACACACGGCATGACGAGTGGAAGGAGAAAATCAAGTGAAGGGGGACACGTAAAGAAGGACATTCGAGGGGAAATAAGCAGAGGAGAACGAATAATGGAGAACTATTGAAGGGGTGGTAAGGCACTGATCGTTTACTGCTGCTGCACCTGCCCATCCCGCGTGAACGCTCCAGAGAGCATTGGCAGCATGAATGCACGCAAGCAAGCACCACTCACATGGACATAGGCTCTTCTTCCTCTTCCTCCTCTTCCTCCGCTTCCTCCTCGTCCTCCTCTTCCTCCTCTTCCTCCTCTTCCTCCTCTTCCTCCTCTCCCTCCTCGTTACCAAGGCCTAACCTAACACTGTTGAAGCACAAACCACCCCACATGCCTCTCCTCCTCTCTCGCTCTCTCTCCATTTTTCGTTGCTCCCTCTGCCGCCGCTGCTGCTCCCCCTCCCACCCCTCCTCCTCTCCCTGCTGCTGAACTTCCACCAACCCATCATTTCCTTCATCCCCTTCCATCACTCCCACCTCCTTCCTCTCTTCCTCTTGCACTAACCCTCCCCTTGCATGCACCCACCCGTCCTCCTCTCCCTGCTGCCGAACTTCCAACAACCCATCATTTCCTTCCTCCCATTCCTCCCCTTCATCCCATTCCTTCATTCCCACCTCCTTCCTCTCCTCCTCGTGCACCAACCATCCCTCTTCCCCTTCATCTCCCGCCTCATTGTACCATCCAACCCTCCTCTCCCTCCTACGCCTCCTCTCCCTCCTCCGCCTCCTCTCCCATTGTGTTACCGCAATTCTCAACACTATACCCTTCCCCTTCCTCCTGCCCCTCTGGCCTCTCTTCCTGCTCTTCCCCTTCCCCCCGCCTCTCTCCCCCCTCGTCCCCTTCGTCCCCTTGCAGACCCCTCCCATGCACCTCCCTCTGCGCCTCCTCTTTCTGCTGCCCCCATTCCCTCCTCTCCCCACTCCTTTCCCTCCGCCTGTCTTCCACCTCTTCCCCACCCCCCCCTCTCTCTCCCCACTCCCCCCCCTCGTCCCCCTCATCCCCTTGCAGACCCCTCCCACGCACCTCCCTCTGTGCCTCCTCCGGCTTCCGCTGCCCCCACTCCCTCCTCTCCCCACTCCTTTCCCTCCCTCCTCTCCCCTTCCAGCTCCTCCCCTTCGCCATAATCACAGCAGCCCCGCCTATAACCACAGCAGCTGCACCCACAGCAGCCAGAACCTTCCAACTCATCCACCCGCGCCCCTTCTCCCTCCGCCCTTCTCCCACCTTCGACCCATCGGGCTCACACAACCCATCACCCGTCGTCACCCCACCAGACTCTCTCGACCCATCACCCAGCTTACTCCGAGCATCAGTCTCGCAACCCTTCAATCCACCAGTCTCACTCGACCCATCACCCACCGTACTCCCAGCATCAGTCTCCCACAGCCCATCTCCCGCTCTCAACCCATCAGTCTCACACGCCCCACCGCCTTGCTGCAATTTCTCTGCCTCATTGCCCTGCTTCCCGCCATTCCGCTCTAGCAACCCCTCTGCCTGCCGTATTGACCCGTTGCCCTGCTTCCCCCCATCCCCTTCCTGCCGTGACCCAGAGCCCTGCTGCTTCCCCCCATCCCCCTGTAGCAACCCCTCTCCAACGTCTCTTTCACCATGCTCCACCTCACCTGCTAACTTCAGCAGCGCATCAAACCCTGACATGGAGACCTGCTTCTTCCCCCCATCCCCCTGCTTCTTCCCCCCATCCCCCTGCTTCTTCCCCCCACCCCCCTGCTTCTTCCCCCCATCCCCCTGCTTCTTCCCCCCATCCCCCTGCTTCTTCCCCCCACCCCCCTGCTTCTTCCCCCCATCCCCCTGCTTCTTCCCCCCACCCCCCTGCTTCTTCCCCCCATCCCCCTGCTTCTTCCCCCCACCCCCCTGCTGACATGACCCACAGCCCTGCTGCTTCCCTCCATCCCCCTGTAACAACCCCTCTACCTCGTCTCCTCCCTTCTCCAGCACCACAGTCCCATCCCTACCTCTCTCTTTCTCTTGCTCCTCGTCTCTCTTGATTGAATCACACTCAGCCTCCTCCTCCTCCTCCTCCTCCTCCTCCTCCTCCTCCTCCTCCTCCTCCTCCTCCTCCTCCTCCTCCTCATCCCCCTCCTCCTCCTCACTCTCCCCTTCACACTCCTCCTCATCCTCACTCTCCTCCACATTCTCTCCTTCACTCCCCTCCTCACCCTGCTCCTCTCCTTCCACCACCTCATCAGCCTCATCTCGCCCATCTCCCACAGCAGTCCCATCCTCCTCCCCCTCATTCCTCTCCTCAAACTCCTCCCCCTCATTCCCCTCCTCACACTCCTCCTCTCTCCTCTCCACCTCATCAGCCTCATCTCGCCCATCTATCACAGCAAACCGATCCTCCTCTTCCCTCCCCTCTTCCCCAATCTCCCCTCCACTAAATCCCCCGGAGATGCAAACAGGAAGGCACAGCCCGCTCATGTACCTCCCACCTTGCCCCCATGCGCCCCCCTCCCTCCCCTCCCTCCCCTCCCTCTTCTCCCCACTCGCACTCCCTCTCTCCTTCAAGTTTCCACCCTCCACTTGTTCCCCTCCCTCCTCCTTATCTCCCAATCCCTCTCCCCCGTTCCCTGTAACTCCCTTCTCACCTCCCACAAAAAATCCTGAGGGTAAATCACCCGTGCCTGTAACTCCACTGTTACCTCCCATGTGAAATTTCGTGGGTAAATCACCCATGTCTGTGCCTCTGCCAGTGGAGCTATCTGCTGCCTCCCACAAAAACTTCAGACTGCGAACATTCCGTCTGGTTGGCTCTGCTTGTCGTTTCTCAGGTGTTTCCGGTGTGCGAGCCCACCAATCAGGCGTGTCCTGCTCCAGATCAGGTGGTAACCGGGTGCTCTCTAAATGCATGCCAACCTTTCCAGTTCGCTCACAGCTTTTCAACGAGTCACTTGGCCGATAATTTCGCCCATCATTTCGCCCATCATTTCGCCCATCATTTCGCCCATCATTTCGCCCATCATTTCGCCCATCATTTCGCTGATCACTTGGCTGATAATCTGGCTGAGATTTGAGCAGAATCACCCGCGAATCCTCGTCATCCTCGCCTGATTCCTCTGGAATCGTGTCAAGGCGACAGCAGGGCGACGGCCCCAACCCTCCCTCCGCCAGTGCTGCCACTGCTGCTGCTGCTGCCGATGGTGGCGGTGGTGCTGCTGCTGCTGCTGCTGCTGCTGCTGCTGCTGCTGCTGCTGCTGCTGGTGGTATCCCTGGTTCCTCTGGAATCGTGTCAAGGCGACAGCAGAGCAACGGCCCTAACCCTCCCTCCGCCATAGCTGCCACTGCCACTGCTGCTGCTGCTGGTGCTGCTGCTGGTAACCCTGGTGCTGGTGCTGCTGGTGCTGCTGGTGCTACTGGTAACCCTGGTGCTGCTGCTACTGGTAACCCTGGTGCTGCTGCTACTGGTAACCCTGGTGCTGGTGCTGCTGCTGCTGCTGGTAACCCTGGTGCTGCTGCTGATGGTAACCCTGGTGCTGCTGCTGCTGGTAACCCTGGTGCTGGTGCTGCTGCTGCTACTGGTGACCCTGGTGCTGCTGCTACTGGTGACCCTGGTGCTGCTGCTACTGGTGACCCTGGTGCTGCTGCTACTGGTGACCCTGGTGCTGGTGCTACTGGTGACCCTGGTGCTGGTGCTACTGGTGACCCTGGTGCTGCTGCTACTGGTGACCCTGGTGCTGCTGCTACTGGTGACCCTGGTGCTGCTGCTACTGGTGACCCTGGTGCTGCTGCTACTGGTGACCCTGGTGCTGCTGCTACTGGTGACCCTGGTGCTGCTGCTACTGGTGACCCTGGTGCTGCTGCTACTGGTGACCCTGGTGCTGGTGCTGCTGCGTCTCCCACCAAACACGGTGACGCCAAGGTCAAACCAGCACGATCCATCTCGTCCTCTTTAATGGATGGTAGGAAGAGACACTATCTCACGCGCGAACGTGACAGTATCGAGGGTAATATTACCTCATGTGTAATATTGCCTGACTCATCGGGACCCCTTTTTTGTTTCTTTTTTTGGAGGAAATCGAGTCAGCCTGAGAGAATCCTAATGCCTCTGATCGCCACGAGCCGCGGATCAGCTGAGATGTTCAGTGAGTAGCATGAGCGATTCACAGGCCACTGGTGATTCACACATTGCCAGCCTGCCGGACGAAATTCGCGGCAGCCAATCGAGTTTCAAAGACGGCTCAAAGGTCGAATCTCAAGGCGGCACGACCGAGTTCTGAGACGTCTCACAACTCGGAAACTAAGGCAGCATAACCGAGTCTTGAGACGTGTCAAAACTTCGGCGTCCACGGTGACATAACCGTGACTAGGTGCTTCTGCAATGTGCCTTGCGAGGAGGCCTTGAGAGGGTGTTCGAGATGTGCGTGTCGCGAAGTGCCGCGATGGCTCGTCGCGCGTTATGGGACCCCGACTACCTCCCTGCTTTTTGAGTCGACTCAAAAATCGTGATGGGACCCCTACTACCTCCCTGTGCTCGAGGAGATGAAGCAATGTGGGTGTGCCAGTAAAACGCGTGCCGAGCTATTGCGTTGCTGCTAAGGGTGCGATGAGGGTCAGAGTGTTTCTCTAAGAAGCTTTCCCGCCATGCAATCAACATTCTGGTATAATGAGCAGTGCTCATTCTCCCGCCACGCATTCGACTACGACTGATACTCCTCCGTCGCGCGAACGGGCGTCGCGGTCGCGGCACGAGAGGAAGCGACGGCAGATGGATGGCTTGAGCGTTCATCGCGGAGAGAATGCTAGAAGGCATCACCGATGGCATCGCCTCAATAGGAACAAGACGAATGAGGAGAACAAGTCATGAATGATGTATTTGATTCCGTGAATCCGTGATGACTTCCCTTCCGTGACGGGGTTGATGGGGGAAAAAAATCATATCGAAGAGACTTTCTGGCTCACAGACCTGCTCAACCGTTTCCGTGATAGAGCATAAACCTCTGCCTCGCAACAAATCTCACTCAACCGCGTCAAAGTTGACTCTGCGACACGTTCTGAAGGCTGTCAGTATCGTGGACATCCCTCTCAAGTTGAATCCGACTGCACCGTACTGTACCTACAAACAACGAGTATTGTTCCTCTTCTGCACCGAGAATTTTACCCAATCCACAGGAAACTCGCTTTTGCATAGCACAACAAATCAGTATATATAATATGATAAAAAGACGCAAGGATCTATTTTACACCTTACAAAATCAACATCATGGTTCAAGTGGCTGATGATTGAACTAAACAAAGGCTAGACATCTGGAGGACATGTAGTCAAGCAGAGCATCTGGGCGCAACGCTCTAATAGCTTCTTCACTAAGCTCATCAGGCGATTCCCTACAGCAAACGCCACCACCACCACCACAACCAGCAAGAGCATTTGAAGCCACATCAGTTGTTAGCAGCTCCTTATACTGCTCCCTCTGCACCCCACTGCACGCTGAGTATGCAGACATAACATCATCACAGGCATCATCATCGTCCTCTGCACTGCCACTCACACTCTCTCCATTACACCGACCACCAGTACCGCACACAGCGTCCCTCTCTTGATCCACCGTCAGGGGGGGTAACGGTAACCCATGACTGGTTACCAAGCTACCCGCCCCCTGCTGCCCAAAGTAACCCAGAGCCCCAGCAAACTGAACCGGAGCAATCTTGCCATCAGCAACTCCACCATCGGATGCCACGTCAGCCCCCTGCTTCCTCCACTTCCGGGACCCCTCTTTATCCACTCGGCCAACCCTAGCAGCCTTTCCATCCACTCGTTTCTGCTTTCCGCTGCCTCCCTTGCGCGCCAGCGCAGCCTTTTCCGTGGCGGAGGTGGGAGAGTCGCAGTCGCCGAAGTTGCTTCCGCTCTCACTCCGCGCAGGCACAGGCGGACATCTCATCATCCCCCGGATATTTCTTCCCCCGGCGTACCCCCGACACGCTTCCTGCCCGCAATCGCATTCGTGGAACTCAGAATACCCGCCAGCGCGGACAGCCGCTTCCGCCGCCGCCGCCGCAGCGGACTTTTCCGCCCGCGGAAGCGCCGAACCGGCGGCATCGCCGGCGGAGGCGGCGGCTTCCCCCGGCGAACCCGTCGGGTTAGTAAACGTTCGTGCACCAGAGATGTAGGTCAAGGATGCAGGACTATCGTGCTCCACGGTCCAATCGCTTATGTCTCGCGAGCTGATCGTGCCCGACTCCGACCCGAACCGCACCACCACCGCCGTGCCGCCCCCGCGCACAATTTTCACATCGATTCGAGGCTCCGGCTCGTCTCGCGCTGTTTCCGCCGTGAATCCCGCGTGCGACAGGTTGTGGTGACGCTGCCACGCCTCTTCCAGCCGCGTCCCCTGATCAATCGTCGCGATGGGCGCGCAACGTTCAACGGACGCGCAACGGTAGATGGGCGCGCAACGGTCGATGGATGCGCAACGGTCGACGGGGGAACAACCGTCGATGGACGCGCAACGGTCGACGAGCGCGCAACGGTCTATGGGCGCGTAAATGGAAATTTCCCCCGCACGCCGAGGCGTGGATTGGCGGCGACTAGCTTGCTGAAGTGCAGGGATTGCTGGGGGCGACGCGGCTTGCGCCGTGGGGGGAATCATCGATACAGATCGGCGCGGAGCAGCGGATGTAACAGGTTTCGCGGCTTCTGCGGCTGCATTAGTAGCGCCAGATACTCTACCCTTGCCTCTTAAGCTTTCTCTCTTAAAAAACTCGCCATCAGGCTTCATCGTCTATAATACAGAGTTCAAGCCACTACTTCTAAGTTGTACTCCGAAATTTCTGCCGCGTCGTGTCGCGTGAATTGGCCCCGGATATTATTTTCTAGCAACGACTCCTAACGAGCAGCGGAAGCGGCGGCGACGGGGGCGCTTTTCGAAGTCGAGGACACAGGGGCTGACGGAGGAAAGGAAATGACTGCGCTTAGAGCACGCGCAATTGAATCTGGACAGCAGAAAGGATTGCGCTTGCACGGTAAGGGACCAGAATTCTGGATTGCCGATTGTGCGCGTCTCGACACCCACTACGAGAGCTTAGGGTAATGGGAAATAGAAGGCGCCAAGCCGTGACCGCAGGGGAAATGACGCCTGGTTTGAAATCCCGAGGAGAAGAGTGCGTGCGCGTGAATGGACATGTTATGACGAGCCTCTAATCGACACGGAGATTGTTTTTCACCTGCATAAGGGACCATCAGTGGTGCACAGTACCAGCTCGACTCATTTTTTCATAGCTCGACTCTATTCGAACCCTCGCAATTCGCAACGAACGAGATGAGATTGTGTGCGAGCCGGGATGGGACTCGAATCTTTCCGGCGAGGGATGCAAGCGAAAGTGCTCGAGTCGCTTGATTGGGGAAGGGTCGCCACGCCAATCCCTGAAGGCAGCGTCGTGGCGGGAAATTGGAGTGAAATGGTTTGGTTGTGGAAATGGTCTGGCCCTCCCCCCTCTTTGCTGAGTATGGGGGGGACTGGCTGGCTCACAAGACTTCTACAGTTCAAGGTGTAGAAATGCTTGACGTCAAGCGGACGGTCCTATCAAACAAAAATTCTTGCTGGAACAAAATCACATGGTTAGGTCGGTTGTTCTCCGCGTACTGTTCACTAATGCAAGGAAATGTTCAAAGAGTTGTCCCGTGCAAGGAGGGAGTTTTGTGTCCTTCCTAGTCCTGGAAGAACCCACGTCAGAACGCGAGGTAACAGACGTGGAGGTGTCGAATTTACAGGATCCAGTATGGCGCGACGTTGGGCTTCCATTGGTTGGACCCGAATCGGCGGGATGAGAGTAGATGGGTTAAATACATCTTAGTGTGGTTTGGTATGGTTGGAGTAATGTTGTTACGGGTGTTGTTTGTCGAACAAGCACTCCTAAATGAGTCTACACCCTCTTTCTCGATAGACTGGCATATGTTAGACTGACCGGGACGCCTAGTGTAACCACAACGGACCAAAGAAGGTCCTATCACATGTGTTATAGTGACAATTTGACCCAAGGCGGTCAGTCAGGGTTTCAAACTTTATAAGATGGTACTGTCGTTTTCAAAACAGTTGGGACGGCTATTCAGCGTTAACGATTTTTTACTGCCCAAGGCTTGTTTCATCACCTCGTGCGACTTTGCCCTCAACCGAGTTATCGCACCAGCCCGCTACGTCCAAACACTGTAGCCAGTGCGCACGATGGTGAGAAGGGTGAGAAGGAGGGTGTAGTTGGAGATGGAGGGACGATGAAGCTTGCTGATCGTACAGATGCACAGTTACTTGGGCCGCTGATGCGACTGAGTGGCTGAGTTTGACTGTTGTGGTGGGGTATGTACCCTCGGAGAAATCGACGAGGTGCCCTGAAAACGGGTTTGCACGATCTGTTAACTGTACATTGTATTCTGATTTCATAATGCCTATTAATGTCTTGTAACGCACCAGTTGATGGTCCATGCCCACTTCAGAGACCAAGAAAACTGGGAGGTATGTTGGGGCAAATGAAACAAATGCCACCACATATTCTTTCAATGCTGACTAATAAGCAAGGACAGGACTTTCCTTTGAATTGCTTGACTAATCAATAAATCCAATTTCGCCTGTGGTTGAAAACGGCGGATTGCCTCGTCCGCCCGCGTGCTCGAACGGTGATCGAAAATTTGTTTCCAGAGTAAAAGTTATATGATCGACCCAAATAGACAAAATAGAATGATAGCTTTACTCAGTATTTACAGAGGATACCAACCCCATAGAGCGAATTTGCACGATCTGTTACATTGTTAGCTATAAATCCCTCCAACTCTCGGCGTCACTTCACATTTTCAAAGTTGTCTTTCACCTCACCGTTTCTTAGAACCTAATGTGCAGAGGTTCTAGCGGGCACGAGCTGTTGATCTGCCCTCCCCCTGCATCAGTGTCAAATGGCAACAGCATGCAGTGCTCCAACAACCACCACACTTTGCAAACACTGGTCGCATGTTCTGGCGATAGTTGCGCTCGTACTACTGGGTGGGGCAAGGGTGTTAGCCAGAATATACGGTACAAAGTTTAACCGTGGAACGATAAGTTTTCGTTAGCCTTGATGTTTGGTGCATGTCAGATGATCCACAATTTTGTCCTCCGCACGCACGCAATGCAATTATGCAACGCACTTCACCTTCGCCTGGTGCAAAATCGCCGGGATTGATTGGTGCCAGACATAACTTCCCCTGCATGAAATGAAAACTTTTCGCCACCGTTAAGCGGGTGGGCGGGAACAGCAAGAGGTTCGCAACACCACACCACACCACATCCCTCCGAGGAAACCTGTTGCCCGTGAGCCCCGTTGCTGCTGTTGCTTGCATAAAAGGGGTGCTGTTGCTTACAGAAAAAGGGTGCTGTTGCTTCAGAAAGGGGTGCATCCGTACCGTACAATTGATGCCTGTTTGAGCCCCTCCCGGTTGCCTTGTGAAGGGGGCGTATAAGCTGTAACGAGCATTTCGCATAAGTTTCGTCAATTCGCAGCTAGCTAAAAAAGATTCGCAGGTGCTTATAAACAAGATCTGTTACCTTATTTGACTTCAGTCCCTTCTGCTTGACCTCGGTCTGTTCGTTACTATTGGTTGATAACCACGCGACGCGCTTATAACGTGGGAGCAACGGGCTGGGGAAACAACCTCGGGTGCAGCGTTTCCATCCGGCGCAAGGCAAATTCGCGTGCACTGGTTGGGCATCAATTGTACTGCCAGACCGAGTGCAGTGCTGCCCCGATTGGTTATTCGCTGTTCACGAAACTCCAAAATGCCTAAACATGTACATTGTGGATGCCTGAAAGCAAGCTGGCTGGAGGTGGGGCCGACGCGGCTCGACGTGACCGCTGGTGGTTGGGTGGGGGGATGCGATCATGCGAGGCGAGACACTGCAGTCAAAATAACGACTCCTCCCCGAGCCGACAAGGTTTGACAAGGAAGCAAGGGAGTGAACAAGGCAACACACCACACCACACCACACCACCTTTCCTCTTTCTGTCTAGGATCATGTGACACGTCAAGGAGCGAGTAAAACACGTTGTACCGCATTAAAACAATCCGATCAAAACGGCCAGGTTGTGATACATCCAGTTCTTTGGGAAGGTGCAATGGCTAAGTGATCAATAATTTGTACAGATCTGTTGACAATAAAAATAACGTTCACAGCTCTGGCCGAAGTGGCATCAGTTCCTACAGGAACATCACATCCAATACGTACAACACCCAGCACTGCCTAACGGCCAGGCGCACAACATCGTTCTGACACTACGCAAAAAATCAGCCATTGTGTGATGCCTCCCCGACCTTACAAAGAACATACACCACACGACTTAGGACAATTCGCATTCATGTACTCCTGGTTCTTGTCACACTCGCCCTGAGTCTTCCAATACACGCAGTGCTGCGCTTTGTCCTCACACGACCCATCCGAGGGGGGTGCTACAGCCGGGGCTCCAGAGGGGGTGTAGAAGGCATCCACACGGATCCACTTTGTTGCGGACCATTTTTCGCCGGAAATTACCGGGCAGCCCGCGTGAAGGGATTTGAGGTCGAGCTCGGCGGACGGGGTGAGGGAGAAGAAGAGGAGCGCATCGCCTTTGATTGGCTTGGCTGCCACACCCTGCTTGCCGCACTCCGACCACGTGTCGTCCTTCTCCACAGGGTCCTGGTATGGTGCAGATACAGACGAATCAGGACATCTTCGAATCGATTCAGCAGTCATCAGAGACATACTTTTGTTTCCTGTGTCCTGCACAGCATTGCAGATACCCTCTCACTCACTCTCGCTGTTGCACACAACCCCCCTCCCTCAGCCCTTCTGTACTGCACATACATACCTTAGCATCTGGGAACACTGTTTCGCCCCCCACCAAGCCCTCGGTAAGGAACATGAGCACCGTGGCATAGCAGTGGCCCCTCTGCTGTCCCTGACCCTTCGCACTCCCCCTGCCCCTGCCCCTGCTTCACACATTCACACCCCAGCCCTTCTAATTCCTACCTTAGCATCGGGTAAGACGGTTTCGCCCCCCACCATGCCCACTGTGAGGTACATGACCACAGTGGTGTAGCAGTGGCTCCCTTGCTGCACCTGACCCTGCTGCCGCTGTCCCTGCTGCCCCTGCCCCTGCTGCCCCTGTCCCTGCTGCCCCTGCCCCCCTGCTGCCCCTGCCCCTGCTGCCCCTGTCCCTGCTGCCCCTGTCCCCCCTGCTGCCCCTGCCCCTGCCCCTGCCCTTGCCCCTGCCCTCGTCCATACCCCTGCTACTGCTGCAGTTAACAGAATGTGAACAGAATTGAACTTCAGAAGCACCTGCCCCGACCTTGGCGTACGGAAACACTGTTTCACCCCCCATCAAGCCCTCTGTGAGGTACATGAGCACGGTGGCGTAGCGGTGGCCGCCCTGCTGCCCCTGTCCCTACCCCTGCCCCTGCCCATGGTTCACCCCAGCTCTTGCAGCACGTACCTTAGCATCTGGGAACACCGTTTCGCCCCCCATCAAGCCCTCTGTGAGGTACATGAGGACCGCGGCATAGCGGTGGCCTGTCCCTCCTGCCCCTGCTGCCGACATAGAGTAGTCTTGTGCTATCCACAAACCCACCCTGCACGTACCTTAGCATCTGGAAACACGGTTTCGCCCCACATCAGCCCCTCTGTAAGGTACATGAGCACCGTGGCATAGCGGTGCTTACCCTACAGCCCCTGCTGCCCCTGCCTTGGTGCCCCTGGTTCCCCTGCCCTTTAAGGATAACGAACCTCTCCTGCACATACCTTGGCATCTGGGAACACTGTTTCGCCCCCCATCAGCCCCTCAGTAAGGTACATGAGCACCGTGGCATAGCGGTGGCCGCCCTGCTGCCCCTCCTTCTCAAAGAAGTCGTGGTGTGCCTCGTACTTCTGCCCCTCCTGGTATCGCAGCACCTGCATCGCCTCCTGGTTCTCTGGACATTAGGAAAGAGAAAAAAAGGAGCAAAAACATGAGATTCATTTGTCACACCTTTGCACTGTACTGCACTGCACCACACCGCCTCTTTCTCGAAGAAGTCGTGGTGTGCTTCGTACTTCTGCCCCTCCTGATACCGCAGCACCTTCTTCGCTTCCTGAGCATGGACGGAAAAAGAAGCTGCAAGATAGGTTTCTCTTTTCAGACCTCTGCACCGCACCGCATCACACTGCACTGCACGCTTCAATGATGCTAGACTGGCAGAGAGGAAGGGCAATCACGGATAGAGCTACAATGATATTGAGGTCACTCTCTTGTGAGGTGCCTCAAAAGAGAATGCAATCACGGATACAGCTACTTGTACCTCGATCAATCAATCATGTTGTGGTCACTTCCCGTGAGCGGAGAAACTAACAGAAGAGATTGCCTTGCTGACGTCACTCACCAACAGGGAGGAAGGTCCAGGCGGCCAAGCGCTGCTCAATGGCCTTGATGACGTCATCCTGATGTCCAGCCATGCACCCATCCATACAACCATGCATCCATGCAGCCATGCATCCATACATCCATCATCCATGCAGGATTGGACCCATGTGACCATGGAGCGAGTAAGATGAAAGATGAAAATTGGGGAGACGGAGTAGAGGGAAAGCGAAGCGGGGAATGAAGATCGGGCCGTTTAGGGGCGAACATGGAAGCTTGCGGGAAAGTAGGCAGGACAGGAGCTGCAATCTAACTTTCGAGACGTCTCAGAGGGGGGTTGGGAATGGACGGGGAACTGTGGGAGACGAAGTTCAAAGCTAGCGTTCCCGAAACCCTGCAACCAAGGCATACCAACAGCACGACGGCATACCAACAGCACGACGGCATACTGTGCGCTAAGCTGAGAAATCTCAAGAGACATGTCATGAGCACCACATACCATCACATGCCGTGAGCACCACATAGCATCACATGCCATGAGCACTGCAAACCATCAGCAAACCACCATCAGTTAAAGGGGCTCATCACTCGTGGGAAGAGCAGCTCACAGCCCAGCCCAGCCCGGCCCAGCCCGGCCCAGCCCGGCCCAGCCCGGCCCAGCCCGGCCCAGCCCAGCCCAGTCCAAACAGTGTAAGCCCCCACCACACCTGCTGGAAGTCCAGGAACGTGCCGAAGCTCGTCACTCAGAGGGAATAAGCAGCTCACAAGAACGTGCCGAACCCCCACCCCCCTTCACCCCCCTTCACCCCACCTGCTGGTAGTCCAAGAACGTGCCGAAGCTCGTTCGCACATCATCCACGTTCGTGCCCTCGCCCTCCCGAGCCACCACCTCCGACCGCTCCAGGCGCGGCCGAGCCTGGCGGTGAGGTTTGGGGAACAGATGAGGGGCACGCGACAGGTGAGAGGTGGGCAGGTGAGAGGGGTGGTTGGGCACGTGGGATGTGGGCAGGTAAGATGTGGGCAGGTAAGATGTGGGCAGGTAAGATGTGGGCCAGGTAAGATGTGGGTAGATGAGATGCTTGAAGCCAGGGGGGTTGTTGTAGTGGTCTCAGAAACTTGTGGAAGAGAAATTTGAGGCGCCTCAACTTGTGGGGCCTTTTGAGGCGCCTCACAACACAACTCAGTCTCACCAGGGATATGATGTGGTCGCACTCCTCTGGCGTCAGAAAATTGCGGTAGAGGAAAGCCCTGACGGAGGTTGCACAATTGTACGGGTGGAGGTATGGGGAGGGTGGTGGGTTTTTGAGGCGCCTCAAAGGTGGTGGGAAATGCCTTCGTGGAATTGTCAAAAAGCCCTGGTGGTGGTAACATGAGTGAACGAGGGATGGGGAAGGGGGAGGGCGAAGGAGGGATGTGGAGGTTGAAGGAAAAAGAGGGATTCTGAGGGTCGATGGAGAGAGGAGGAGGGATGTGGATATTCTGAAGCCTGCCTAAAAACGCGGTTGAAGAAAAAGAGGTGACGGGATTGGAGAGACTACATCGACAGCAATAACGGCTAGTGGGATTAAATTGAAATCGCGTATGCTTCATACTGTTTGGGAGCGCCTGACAGGCAACAGATCCTTCCATACTCTTCCCGGACGGGCACATATTCTTCCCAGAGAGGCACAAATTCTATCATGGCTATAAGCAGTTAGAAGTTTCTTCATTTTGTACCTTGGTTTCCACGAAAGCACGGTGACTCGCGGTTCTGTAAGGTTCCCGTCGGCCACTGCGGGATTTATCGCCACTCCGAACCTGGTTGACGGGATATGACAATTCGTGGTGAAACATGATGGGGTGGGGGACGGAAAATAGTTATAGCGGTTGGACATATGTATGATACTAGAACAGATCAATTTCCGAAACGCGTGTAGGAAACTTTACAGGATAGTCCAGTGTAACTTCTGCTGCTGTAACATGCGACAATACGAGCCAAATTTCAGCTGTAATTGTAAGAAACGGAATTCGATCCTTACTTGTCCGCCTGCCATCCAGGATACGCCTCAGACTCCGCCTGACATGAGCAAAGTCTCGGCCATGCTGCGCAGATAACGGCGAGGAGCAGCCATAACCGCTTGGCTTCCATAACGAGAATCGTATGAGTGCACTCGAGAAGTTTCAGAGGAGCGTGGCTGGGAAAATACACAATAGGGAAAATGACATAGATGCTCGCAGTCTGGGAACGGGAGAGTGGAGAAATGCTGGAAAAATAGTCGGCTGAATTGAACTCAGCTGAATGCTGTGGACTAGATGAGATAGAGCAGATGAAGGGCGCAGACATTTACTCTCTGCAATCCACTTTCATTCGGTTGAGTGAGATAACGTCTGTATTTCAGAGGGTTCTGATGGGGTTCCGGTGTCATGTCCTGGTGTCTTGAGAATCCAGGGGGGAGGAACCTGGCATCGCGAACTAACTCGGGTCATCTATAGCTCTTCGCGAACTAGTTTCGCAGTTCCCGAGAATCTAAGGTGGAGCGAGAACAAAGCTGATTGGTCAATATGACTTGTCTGCCTGGATCCACCAAACGAGAAGCGAGAAAGCGTTCTTCGTCAAAATCCCCGCGAAGAACTGAGAAAGTTACAGGCTCATGTGCAGTCGCCTAAACCTTGGAATCTTCACGCCTCACCATCACCACTCCAATGCCAGTTCACCACAGGAGGTTGGTACAAGAGTGAAAATGAACCGGTTTGCCACGCAAACTATCTCACTCAACCGTGTGGCATGCCATCCAACCATCAGCTCAGCTGCAGTCGTGTTCCGCCCTAGTCATCAGTCACTTTCACACATTCCGTACCAGAGCCACATCAATGGCTGGCTGCCATTTCTTGTTCCTAGGCATAGACTCTTAGTTGCAATAAATAAAGCGTTCTCATGTTCGGATTACTCATTCAAGTAGTCGCTCCTCGTCTTTTCTGATTCTCGTTATTAGTGGAGCAAGAAGTTCGTCGAGCGTTTCACAAGTAATCTGATAGCGCGTACGAAGCTGTTCCAAAATGCCGAAGAGGCATCCTGCTCTCGAATTTCTTCTTCCATTCTTCCTCGCGGCTGCTTCAGCGTTGGCGTTATCAACCGATGAAACGCAAAAAGGGTAGTCAGCTCGTTATTTTCGCCGGTTAGGGTTATAACCTCTGCTGACATGTTAATCCACCAACATTGGTTCAGGTTTCTGGCCACCTCTCTAGACTGCGTCATTTGATTTTCAGAGAGGACATCGCATTCGTGATATCTTAATGTAGTAGACTGTATTTTCTTAGTCTCTGTCGACCATTTCCTGACCATACCTGCTGACCTCACGCGGCTGTAAAAAGGATGCGACGAGATCTCTTGCACTATGAAAGTAAACACGTGTCTAGTGTCCTTGAATTGATACTTCTAACACGTCACGTGTCCTTGCAACCCATCGTGTAACACGTGTGATCCCCTACAGCACCTTGTCAGCGCCGGAACTGAACATCCCGCCAGATTACATTCCGGACCCCTCTCGAATCAAGCAGCTCGCATGGAAGCCCAGGTGAGTCACAGAGGCGTTTAACGGGGTAGACTATGCGGGGGATGTGGGAGATGCTGGGTGGATGCGGGGTTGGATGGGGGGATGAATGTGGGGATTAATGCGGGGATACATGTGGGGACGGTTTGGTCCTGAGCATTTCTCGCCATCCCTCCAGACCCCTCCCTCCTCTCAACACCCTGTGTTATTTCGATCCACAAATCGTGAAGGGTTTTCCGTCTCCTCGGACTTCCTTTAACGCCTCTTTCACTTAACCCCCTACACATCCCTCCACCCACTCCACACTTCCCATCCCTCTCCCCATACCCCTACCCCTGCTCTCGCTCCCACACTCTCCCTCCGTCACCCCCCTCCTCTAACCCTCCTTCATTGCGTTCTCCCCCCCCCCCAGGGCCTTCCTCTATCCCAATTTCCTCTCTGCTGCGGAGTGTGATTACATCGTCAACATGGTATGCTATCACCCTCCCACACCACTCCCTTTCGCCTGGCCGCACCTTCTTTTCTCCCCTTTCCTTGTTCTGTCGTTACATCTTCTGCATAATTTCACCCCGGCCCACTTCACTAATTTCTTTCCATCTTCCCTTCCTCTCCTTTACCGTCTTACCCCCACCTTTTTCTCCCCATCTGAACTCCTTTGAATCGCTCCGTGCTTGTAGCTGCTCTTGCCGTTTTCTCTCAACTCTCCGGTCCCCCCCCGCTTCCCTAAACCCAATCTCTGCTTTGTGTCGGCGCCCATTCAAAACCGCGAAGCACCGCACTGTACCCCTTTGTGACGTCCGTCCCTGGATGGACGGTGTCATCGCCTATCGCTTCTGCGTTCAGCACTTTGAACACCCGCTTGGCTCATGGTGGTAGTAAAGAGAGGGAATACATCAATCATTCTCATCTCACCGCTTCGTGATTCTCTGCACCCCTCCCGTTCTGTCTGTCCCTCTCCCCTCCCTTTGCTCCCCCTCTCCCCTTCCTTTCCGTTCCCTGTCCCTTTCCTTTGCGCCCCCTTTCCCCTCTACTTCCCCTGTGGTTCTCCCTGTGCAGTCACGCCCGCTAATGGAGCGGTCGACAGTGGTGGGGCAGGGAGGGAAGAGCGTGGTTGACACCATCCGGACCAGCAATGGCTGCTTTATTGATAAGTACAAGGTGAGACGAAAGGGCCGTGTCATTTTAGCACAAGGTGATAAGAAATGACTGCTCTATTGATAAGTACAAGGCGGCAAACTATTGAGAAGTACACGGTGAGACGAGCGATGGCTGCTTTTCTGAAAAGCACAAGCTCACCTCCCCCCCCCCCCCCCTCCTCTCACACTCGTTCCTTGCACCGCCTGACTGCCCTCTTCCACCAGGACCTGATTATCAAGCTCACCCCCCTCCTCTCACACTCCCTCCCGTGCTCTCACCTGTCTCCCCCGATGGCGCCACCAGGACCTTCCTGGTGGCGCATTAGCGACTGGACCTTCCTGCCCCTCGGCAAGGCAAGCCTACACGCCCCTGTCTCTCACCCTCGCTTCCGTTCTCTCACCTGTCTCCCCCCCTGTCACCACCAGGACCCGGTCATCAGGCGCATAGAGGAGCGCAATGGCGACTGGACCTGCTTGTGCCACTGTTAAGAGTATTCTCACACGTGACTCTTGCACACCTCCCATGCGCGGCCTGTTCTTCCCCCCCCTCTCGCTGCCTGGCGCCACCAGGACCCGGTCATCAGGCGCATAGAGGAGCGCAATGGCGACTGGACCTGCTTGTGCCACTGTTAAGAGTATTCTCACACGTGACTCTTGCACACCTCCCATGCGCGGCCTGTTCTTCCCCCCCCTCTCGCTGCCTGGCGCCACCAGGACCCGGTCATCAGGCGCATAGAGGAGCGCATTGGCGACTGGACCTTCCTGCCCCTCGGTAAACCCCTCCCTCCATGCCCCTGGCTGGCTCTTGGGTGTGGCACGGGCACGGGCATGAGCATGGGCATGGGCATGGGGATGGGAATGGCATGGGCATGAGGATGGGAAAGGGCATGGGCATGGGAATGGGCATGGGGATGGGAATATGCATAGGCACGGGAATGGGGATGGGGTTGGGATGGGGATGGGCATCTGAAGACGAATTCGGCCATGAGTATCGTGTCTGCCAACTTTATGCCAGCCAGCACAGCGCAACAACCTGCTGATAACAAACGTCTGGACGGGGGCAGAAGCTTCACGAGCGTCGAGCGGACGCACGCACGCACGCACCACCCGAACCCCTGGTGATATCGCATTACCAGCCACCATTCGTCCTACCCGCCATCCACAGGATAAGTCTGCATCTGCTGCAGCAGAAGCAATACGAGTTTTGAAACGCCTGAGAAATCCTCCAGCCCACTTTGGCTTCACGAGCGCAAGTTTGCGGGTGCTGCAGTGCCAGCCAGCAACCCTGGGCACGAGTGTCTGGATCAAACCCTGTGCCTCCTCGCTCAAACGTCCCGGTTCTGTCTGTGGTCTCTCTCTCCTCCTCCCCTCCTCCTCCTCCTCGCTTCCCCTCTTGGACTCCGTCAACCTTTTTTCGCTCCCTTCTTGGGGGATCCGCATTGGGGGTACTCACTCCCTTCTTTCAACACCCCCAATCCCCACGCGGCCAGCCAACCAGGAGGCGATGCAGGTGCTGCAGTACCAGTCCGGGCAGAAGTACGGAGCGCACTGGGACTACTACGGTGATAAGACCGCACAGCCTTGTTGACCACACTGCCAGCTCAGGGACTAGTGTGGATGCGTTTCCTACTTCGAATCTGTCCCTCTTTTCCTCTTTCTCACTCCCCATTCTCACTCCCTTCTGCTCTCACACTCCTCCTTCCGATCCCCACGTTGCCAGCCAACCAGGAGGCGATGCAGGTGCTGCAGTATCAGTACGGGCAGAAGTATGGTGCACACTGGGATTACTATGATGATAGTGATGATAAGACTGCACAGCCCGGTTGACCTCACTCGGGCAGTAGTGTGCCTGCTGCGTCCCCTTCTTCTACCCTGTCCCTCCTCTCTCTCAGTCCTCATTCTCACTCCCTTCTGATCTCACACCTCGGGTCTCACACCCCTTGTCCCAATCCCCACGCGGCCAGCCAACCAGGAGGCGATGCAGGTGCTGCAGTATCAGTACGGGCAGAAGTACGGTGCGCATTGGGACTACTACGATGATAAGACCGCGCAGCCGGGCGGACCCCGATACGCCACTGTGCTCATGTACCTTACCGACGTGGTGAAGGGCGGGGAGACCGTGTTCCCCCAGTCCGAGGTGAGAAGCTTTTGCAGTGGAAGGGAGTTGAATGCACTTGCTGCAAGATACGCCACCGTGCTCATGTACCTCACTGACGTGGTGAAGGGGGGAGAGACCGTGTTCCCCCAGTCTGAGGTGAGCGATTAACGCTGTGAAACGGAGTGGACTGTACTGTAGTCTGCTGTTTGATGCGCCACCGTGCTCATGTACCTCACTGATGTGGTGAAGGGCGGGGAAACAGTGTTCCCACAGTCTGAGGTGAGCAATATACCTCTCGTGCACGATACCCCATCCACTGCTCATGTACCTTACTGACGTGGTGAAGGGTGGGGAGACTGTGTTCCCACAGTACAGTCTGAGGTGAGCTAGTTTTGAGACGTCTCAAAACGTGAAGGGTGGGGAGACTATGTTCCCACAGTACAGTCTGAGGTGAGCTCTTCAGGCTGTGGAAGGGAGTTGAATGCACTTGCTGCAAGATACGCCACTGTACTCTCATGTACCTTACTCACGTTGTGAAGGGCGGGGAGACCGTTATTCCGCAGTCCAAGGTGAGCCATTCATACAGTAGTATGAAGGGGATGGGATGAAGTGTTCACTCTTGCAAGATATACCACCGTGCTGTGAATTCATTGTGCAATAAACGTCACACACTGTACACTGAACCAGATCAAAGCGTATCAACCAGATCAAAGCGTATCAACCAGATCAAAGCGTATCAACCAGATCAAAGCGTATCAACCAGATCAAAGCGTATCAACCAGATCAAAGCGTATCAACCAGATCAAAGCGTATCAACCGGATCAAAGCGTATCAACCGGATCAAAGCGTATCAACCGGATCAAAGCGTATCAACCGGGTGTAGTGAGTCGATTTTTGAGTCGACTCAAAAATTGACTCACTTCACTGTGCAATAAACGTCACACACTGTACACTGAACCAGATCAAAGCGTATCAACCAGATCAAAGCGTATCAACCAGATCAAAGCGTATCAACCGGATCAAACCCCCCACTCTCCTCCCCGTTATTCCACCTCACCTCCCTTTTCTGGCCCCCTCCCCGACTCTCTCTCCTCACTCTCTTCACTCCTCCCTTCACTCCCCCCTCACTCTCCCCTCACTTCCTGCGTTTCCCCCTTGTCTTCAACAGGAGGATCCCACAGTGAAGGACGACAGCTGGAGTGACTGTGGCAAGCAGGGAATCGCAGGTATGCAGAGCGGTGCTGGTGGTTTGCAGAGCGCTGTGATGCGGTGTGCAAATTGTTGGTGGTGGTGGTGTGGTGTGCAGAGCGGTGCAGTTCATGGATGGTACTATGTCATGGCATGTCATGGCACTGTTTGGCAAGCCAGGGAAGGGGAGAGAAGGGCAGGGAAGGGCAGGGAATGATAGGGCGTTTGCATGGCATGGCATGAAGGTTAGGGGAGCGCAACCTTTTTTTCTCCAGTTTGTTTCTGAATATTCTCATACACCCCAACCCACATGCCTGTGCATGTCGAACGGCTGGTGCATCTCCCCTTGCAAATGGTTAATGATCCCTGAACCAAATTCCTGAGCCGCTTACTGAGTTCCACGCAAGTGCCTTCCAAGTTCCAACCTACAAGCAAACATTGCAGGACCATACGCAAGTGCACACGATTCATGGGATCCCTTTGCACCCCATGCCCCTGCCCACCCCCACTCCAGTGAAACCGGCCAACCGCAGTGCGCTGCTCTTTTTCAGCATGAAGCCAGACGGCTCGTTTGACACGGCTTCGCTGCACTCCGGCTGCCCCGTCATCACGGGGGAGAAGTGGTCGGCTACCAAGTAGATCCACCCACCCCCATTCCCTCCCTTAAACCCATCCGCCCGTCCCAATTCCAGTGAAGCCAGCCAAGGGGAGCGCCCTCCTCTTCTTCAGCATGAACCCCAACGACTCCTTTGATACAGCCTCACTGCACTCGGGCTGCCCTGTGATTACTGGGGAGAAGTGGTCGGCAACGACGTGGATCCACCCACCCCCATTCCCTCCCCTAAACCCACCCGCCTGTCCCAATTCCAGTGAAGCCAGCCAAGGGGAGCGCGCTGCTTTTCTTCAGCATGAACCCCAACGGCTCCTTTGACACGGCCTCGCTGCACTCCGGCTGCCCCGTGATTACGGGGGAGAAGTGGTCCGCCACCAAGTGGATCCACGTTGACTCCTTTGACCCGCCCTTCCGTGACCCGGACGTGTGCCAGGTGGGTAGTGTGTGTTGTGTTGAGCATGCATGGTGCTGTTGCTGGGTAGTGCACAGGTAGGTAGTGTGTGCTGAGCATGGTGCTGTTGCTTCTTGCGAGTATGTGCATCTTTCATGTGTATTCCTCCGCAACCCGAACCTCACTCTCAGCACCCCACTCTCTCTTCTACCAAGTGTGCCCTTCCGTGATTCGCGCGCGCGTGTGTGTGTGTGTGTGTGTGTGTGTGTGTGTGTGTGTGTGTGTGTTGTGTCAGGACGATGATGTGAACTGTGGGGACTGGGCGCGGGCGGGGGAGTGTGCATCTTTCATGTGTCGTCTTCTCATGTGTCTTCACCCGCCCTTTTGTGATCCAAATGTGTTGTGTCAGGACGATGATGTGAACTGTGGGGATTGGGCGCGGGCGGGGGAGTGTGAGCGGAACCCCAAGTTCATGAAGGGCACGGGGAAGACACAGTATGAGCTGGGCTTCTGCCGCAAGAGCTGTAGGGTTTGCTGAGAGTGGAGTGCGGTGTAGAGGATTGGAGTGCGGTGAGGAGGATTGGAGTGCGGTGACTGGGCACAAGTGGGGGAGTGTGAGAAGAACCCCAAGTTCATGAAGGGCACGGGGAAGACGCAGTATGAGCTGGGCTTCTGTCGCAAGAGCTGTGGGGTTTGTTGAGGAGTGGAGTGTGGTGAGGAGGAGTGGATTGTGCTGAGAAGGACTGGGGTGCTTGAGTGAGGGTTTTTTTTTCTTCTTTTTTGTATTTACCCCGACTACTGGGAAGTATGGTGGTGGGTTGTGTTGAACTGGGGTGGCGGCGTGTGTCTTGGTCTTGCCTTCGCAGGTTGAGGTTAGGTGTGAAAGACGACACTTTTCGATTATTAGTTGTTTATATGGTATTTACAAGTGTAGTGACAGATCTAAGGTAATCTGTCTAGCTACAATATCTACACCCAGCGCCATTGCTACAGTATCTACACCACAGCTGCCGCATGCGCCGTTGCCTCTTGCAGCAAGATTAGACTCCGTATGCTCTGATTGCTCTGTCAGTGCCGTATCAGACCCCTCCCCCTCCCTTTCCTCCTCCCAGACTGCCTGCTTCCATTCCCTCCCCCCTTGTTCTCCCCATTCCCTTCCCTTTTCCAAATCTCCTTCTCTGTTCTCCCTCCGTCCTCCTTGCCCTCCCTCTTCGAAATCTCCTTCCCTCTCATCTCCTCCCGGGTCCTCCCATTCCATGTGGTCTGGTTCTTGCCGAGCCTTGCATTCGTTCCGAACCTCCAACTCCTCCACCCTATGTCCGCACACACTCCTAATGCCAGCCGAAGCAGCGATTGCCTCCGCGGCAGCAGCAGTTTGGAAACTAGCAGCAGCATTGGCAGCAGCATTTGCAGCACCAGTCGGAGCAGCAGAGGGAGCAGTGGCAGTAGGAGCAGCAAAATCAGCCGCAGCAGGCGAAGCAGCAGCAGCAGGAGGAGGAGGAGGAGGAGGAGGAGGAGGAGGAGGAGGAGGAGGAGGAGGAGGAGGAGGAGGAGGAGGAGGAGGAGGAGGAGGAGGAGGAGGAGGAGGAGGAGGAGGAGAAGGCAGCGTGTGGTTACGGTCAGGAGGTGGAGCAGAAGGCAGATCGTCCAACATCTCCTGAATCTGCTGCTCCAGAGTCAACAGGCCTTCCCTGCTGCAACCATGTCTGGCCACATCGCAGCCACCACCACCGCTGCTGCTGCCGCCGCCGCCGCCGCCGCCGCCACCACCACTGGAAGCCGCCACATTACCATCACCACCACTCTCGTCTCGCCCGATCAATCCCGTCTCCGCCACTCCTACAAGTGCACCCCTTTCCTCTAATCCCAGTAGCAGTAGATGGTTTTTTAGTCGAATCAGACTCTTCCCACTCCTGTCTCCTCCATTGAAGCCCCACTTTCCTCTCTCTCTTGATACCAGCAGCGTTTCAGCAGCAGCAGCACCCCCATGATCACCGCCCACCTCCGCATTCTTCTCCCACTGCCCAGTCTCTCCTCCCCCCTTGGCCTTTCCTCCCGACGGGATATCAGCCTGAGCAACGGCATTAGCAGCAGAGTTAGCAGCGGCAGCAGCAGCGGCAGTAGCAGCAGGAGGAGCAGGAGCAGCAGCGGCAGCAGCACCTGCAGCAGCAGGGTGTGCAGGGGGGGCACTCTGGGCCACCTGAGCATAGGAAGCAGCCTGCCGAGTAGCGGCTTGTCTCATCCCCATTGCCTCCATCCATGCCTCGAGACTCCTCGAAGACGGCACAGACTGGCTCGTAGAAGCGCTGCCGATCCTCCTCCTCCTCTCCTCCTCCTCCTCCTCCCGCAGACACTCGCTACTCCTCCTCTCCTCCATCTCCCGCATGAGCCCGCTCAGCTGATCCTCCTTGTGCTCTGCATTCGCCGCATCTCTCCGTTCTCCCTCCCTCAATCCATCCCCACCATCGCCACCACCACCGCCACCACTACTGCTCCATTCCCCTGCTCCAATCCGTCTGTCCTCCATCCCATGCCACGTGGCAGCTGCAGATTGGCTACCAGCCGCACCGCCAGCCGACTCGTCGACCGTGCATGAGCGTGTCCTCGCTGGCTTTCGATCACGAAGCATCCAGGAAGGTGCATCCAGCGGCCACGTAGGCGTCTCCAGCGTCTGCTGACGTGGACGTGGAAAAGGGCGCAGAGTGAGCTGATTGGCTGCAGGCTGGAAAGTCATCATCTTGACTGGGTCAGCAGAGTTACCAACAAATGGTGGAGCAGAAGGGAATGGGTGGACAGAAGCTTGGTTGGAAATTCCAGTTTTTTTAGTCGGCACTAGAATGGGTGCTATTTTGACCGAGTTGGCAGGGGTGTGGGCGAACGGTGGGGCGGATGGGAAGGGAGGGGTAGCAGCTAGGGCGGAGAGGGCTTGTTGCTGCAGCAGCCACAGTCTCATCCATGGGGGTGCCGTTGCTGCTGCTGCTGCTGCTGCTGCTGTTGCAGTTGACGATGCTTCTGCCATTGCTGCTGCTGCAGTTGGTGTTGCTGCTGCTCCTGCTGCTCCTTCTCCTGCTGCTGCTGCTGCTGCTGCTGTTGCGTTTCCCTCCACCCTCTTGTCACATTGCTGGAGAGAGGGCATGCGCCTTTCAGGCATGTCCAGGCCGTTAGAAGAACGAAAAGAGAGGTCGTGAGGTGATTGCGGGGGCAACTGGGAGGGGTGAGAGGGAGTCAAGGGACTGTCCTGCCACGTGGCATGCTGTAGCAGCCTTGACTGATACGTGCACGTGGCGCTGGGTGGCATGCCGCGCGCCTTCTCTGCTCCGCCCCACGATCCCCTCCATGCTGAGCTGGCAGATGGATGACATGCGTCAGCAGGTGTTCTGAACACGTCAGCAGGTGCTCTGTATGCGTCAGCAGGTGACTGTAACGAGGCGGGAGAGGGAGAGGCGTCCACTGTTGGTGGCGGTTGGGATGAAAAGAGGCGTGAAAGCCAGCGAAGCTGGTTCTCTGCTGCACTGTATGGTTCGCCCAGCATTAGCGGCCCACGAACAGCGGTAGTAGCAGTGGCAGTGGAACGAGCACCAGCAGCAGTAGCAGCAGCACTGGTAGCAGCACAAGCAGCAGCTGCAGCAGTGCTCTCGTTATAAGGGTGCTGCTGCACTCGCTGACGCACAGTGCCCCATTTCGAGCTTATAACAAATGCCGCTCCTCCAGCAGAACCAACAGCAGCAGCAGCAGTGGAAGCGGCAGCAGCAGCGGCATCGGTAGGTGCGGCGGGGGCAGTTGCGGCAGCGGCAGGAGCTGAGAAAGCATCTCTGACACGTTTACTACTAGTACTGCCAGGCGTGCAAGCTTCCTCTTGGAGTTTCACATAGTAGTAGTCTTGAAAAGAATCGTTACTCCTTCTGGCGTAATTAGTAGTTCCGCCTTCTCCTGGTGTTTGTAGCAGCATTCCGCCGCTGCCTCCTGGCGGAAACCACCGACTAGGGGCACGCGGAGCGGAGCTTCGTCCGCTTCCCCCCTTACCGCCGCCCCTATTGCCCCCGGCGGCGGAACTATTCCCCCCGTTGTGCGCGGATTTGTGTCCGCCGAGCGCCTGCAGCGAGCGGAAGCGGGCTCCGCACACTAGGCATGTGAATTGCGGCGGTTCAAGCGTCTCCATGGTAAAGGCGAGAATTGTGTGGGGAGTGAATTGTGCAGCGCTCAGGTGCAGAGCCTCGAGTGCAGTGCGGAACAGAGCCTCGGGTGCAGTGCTTCGGGTGCAGAGCCTCGGATAAGAGCCTCGGGAATTTGAGTTTTGAGCGGCCTGAGAGGTTCTAGAAATCATCAGCCCGCAAGCTGATGAGAACAAACTCTGCGAGCGACTCGCTCAAGAATTGGCAGTGAGCGCAACACCAGGGTGCTCATACAGGCGGTTATAAACTAGTGGTAGTAGGCTGTAGCACTGGGAGTAAGAAAGCGATAACGGAGGCTTCTTGTGATAATCAAGAGAAAGAGCGGCTTTTTTTCGAGCAACGAGGCTGCTGTATACATTCGTTCTAGCACTGGCATGGACGGAATTCCGACGTGTTTCTTCAAGCATGACTCTCATACTCGACGGGGAGGACTTCGAAGACGCTGAGCCTAGGCCTCGAAATTCAGGGGTCGAAATAGCAGGGGCTGCTGCGACTTGCTTTTTGAACTAGCTTTGGAAGTCGACGACGGCATTTTTTTGGAACTGGACGATGAATCGATGATGTAGTAATGCTTCTCCGGGCGTGCTTTTGGAAAACCAAGTTGAGCTACGTGGCGGCTCGGAGTGGGAACGAGTTGCGTTGCGTCACGGTCAACCCATCATCAGCTCGGCAGCTCGGCTGCTGCAGGGAGAAACAGCTGCTTGCCGTACGAATCTACACCCGAAATCGCGGCTTTTTTTAGCAAAAGCGCTTCGCGTTTTCTTTGCGTCGGTGAAGTCGAGCGGGAAGCATTTATTGTTCCGCACCAATGTCATGGAGGCTCTGGCTTGACGCTTGGCAGAGAGGCAGACTTTCCCATGCTGTGCTGTACAGAAAGGTCCGCTGCCTGCCATTCACGGCGTTCGTTCCATTGCTTGAAAGTTACGCCATTGGCTCCTGGTGCGTGCTTGTGTGTCAGTCGAATGCACCTATGACCATGTTTTACACAAGAGGCATTCAGAAATGCAGTTTTAGTGGACCGAATTTGGCTGTTGTCCTGTACAGTCTGGCTGCTGTACGTAGAATTATACAACAGCTGCTGGCGGATCTGTGTTGGAAGGACCAATCTTTCAACTCAGCAATATGAGTTGACAGGTGGAAGTGTGGAACTTGTCCGCAGCAACGACGGAGAAAGGTGGAGCTTGCATCAGCAGTGATGGCCTGTCGGAGCGTGCGGAGCGGATGGATGGATGGTTCTCGTCAGGATTCAGAGTTGGTTTGGTTCCGAAACGGTCAACGTCTGTGTGGTGTCTGCGGATTCATAAATTCAGTACTTAGCCAAGAGAAATGGCATAGAGAGGTACGCCTTTGTACCGTTCTCTGGCTCACGTGGTGGTTTGCTTCTGTACGTTGGTCATGATTCCCAACCACCATCGTTTGTTCTTCCTTTAAAAGTCCCAAGCGTACTGTAAATATTAACATCTTACAACCTGTGGTACACTTGGATAGGATCTGAGAGAAGGGTGTTGCTTCTGTGGAAACAGAAAATACATGTAACACAGTCGGAACAGTATTATTTAGGGTGCTACGGGGTTAGAGAGAGTCAACCCCCATAAAATAAATTCGACTCATCCCGAGGAAAAGTGTATCCACATACAGTATCTCTGACTTGTTTTGATAACTTACGTGACGCACCATCTAACGGCCCATACAAAAATCTGCGACCTGACCAGCCAAACCACTGTCGTTCAATTCCCGTGATGGAGGAACTGCCGCCAGCTCATTGGATCCGTGTTGCTGACGCTTATGGGCAGTATCTCTCGTGCGCAATCATAAATTGAAGCTGGGTCATGGGAGACGAATTCACGCCATTCGTTGGCAGTTGTCCCTTCGTGACAGCGAAATGTTGCTCACGTGACACGACAGCTGTGCTGTAACGCAGATTCCAGAAACCCGGGAGAGATGTGGTCAACAACATAGCTCGATTGTCACGCGGACTAGACGCTGCCGTCACCGTCACATCAATTTCCACGAATCAGCAACTGTGATCCGTTCCTCGCTAGTAGTCATTCCTCATTTCTATGACATCCCGAAGTTTGGTAGACAAAATTGTGATCCGTCACATCAAAACATATACCGTAGGAAAACAAAACAAGTTTGGTAGACAAAATTGTGAGTCAACAATATATACAAGTCAAGATATACTGATTTTCCTTACAAGCGGCATAGAATCCTATCCTTCAGCGTCTTCAAGCCACTCAATCAAATCACCACCATATGGGTGAGCGACTGTTGACCAATCGAGGCCACTCGCAATAATACCATTCGATTCGTTCCCGCGTGAAATGGTCGTGAGCATGCTAGCGGCATCTTCTGGCAAGGCAAGCAGCCCGCAGGAACTAAAGTGGAGATCAGGGTGGGATGCGATACCATACAGGGTATGAGCCGGACGTGTAGATGGGGGAGGACGAATATGTGAAAGTGCAGATTCCGAAACAATTGAAAATGGAGGCAAGGAGTAACTAGGTCGCAAGAGAGATGTATGGTTTGTCAAATGTGCATTCATTGGGATGTCAATAAGGGTGGACGGGGAAATAGGAGGCTGATTATCGAGGGCCAATGCCGATGCTACTCGGGTTGTCTGAAGCTCGCGTTGTTTGTCTGGTCCTTGAAAACGACTCGGCAAGATTGCATCTAGAGTCTGGTTGGGCTTAATTAGTGGGTGCTGGGCTTCTAAGGGTTGTGCTGCTAAGATGTTCGCCCCATGAGGTCGCTCTGCTTGCATTGCCCGGTGCTGCTGCTGATGCTGGTGCTGATATTGCTGCTGATGTTGCTGATATTGCTGCTGATGTTGCTGATATTGCTGCTGGTGTTGCTGATGTTGCTGCCATTGCTGATGTTGCTGTTGGTATAGCTGTTGTTGTTGTTCATGTAGTTGCTGCTGCTGCTGCTGCTGTTGCTGTTGCTGTTGCTGTTGCTCTCGTAGCTGTTGCTGTTGTTGTTGGTGTAGTTTCTGCTGCTGCTGCTGCTGCTGCTGCTGCTGCTGCTGCTGCTGCTGCTGCTGCTGCTGCTGCTGCTGCTGCTGCTGCTGTTGTTGCACTTGTTGCTGTCGTTCCTGTTGCCGTTGTTGCTGTTCCTGCTGCTGCTTCTGCTGCTGCTCCTGCTGCCGCTGGTGGTGATGATGCTGCTGCAGGTGATGGTGATGTTGCTGCTGCTGCTGCTCCTGTTGCTGCTGACATTCTGACACCTGAAATTGCATGTTTTGCTGCACATGAAGCTGTGCGGGATGCGGCTCCCGGTAATGCGGCTCCTGATTTTGCACCTGATGTGGCACCTGATAATACGGCTCCTGATTTTGCACCTGATGTGGCACCTGAGATTGATGCGTCTCATAATGCTGCACCTGCTGTTGCTGCACCTGCACCAGCTGCTGCTGCTGCTGCTGCTGCTGCTGCTGCACCTGCTGCAGCTGCTGAACCTGCTGCTGCTGCACCTGCACCTGCTGCTGCTGCTGCTGCTGCTGCTGCTGCTGCTGCTGCACCTGCTGCTGCTGCTGCACCTGCTGCAGCTCCTGAACCTGCTGCTGCTGCTGCTGCACCTGCTGCTGATTCTGCTCTTGCGCTTGTCCCAGCGCCCTTCTCTCTGCACCACTGACAGTTCTTATCCAAGCATGGCCCCCATCCAGTGCAGTCCACGCCCTTCCAACCCCACCACTCCCCAGCTGCTCCCAACCCATTCCATCCCATTCCCATGACCCCTGGATCCTCTCCTCCCCCCACCTTTTCCCCTCCCTCATATTCTCCTCTCTCCCTTCCTCATCTCTCTTTTCCTCCTCCCTCCTTGTCCCCTCCCTCCTTTCCTCTCCTCCCCTTTCCTCCTGCATCCTTCCTGCATCATCAATGTTCATAGCCCCCACTCCCTCTCTCCCACCACTCTCCTTACCACTCCACATCCCCTCCACTCCACCACCACCCCACAACCCAGGCCGCCCCCCCCTCTCGCCCCTCCCCCTCTGTTCCAGCCCCACCCCTGGCCCATGCAACGACTGTTGGGCCGCCTGAACAGTCCGCACCCGCCTCTCTTCCCTCCTGCGCTGCTCCAGAAGCGACCCTGTCCCCTCCAACAACCCCTCGGGCGCCTCAAAAGTTGACTTTTGAGTCGACTCAAAAGTCAACCCCTGGGGTGCCTCAAGAGCCCGCACCCGCCTCTCCTCCCTCCTGCGCTGCTCCAGAAGCGACCCTGTCCCCTCCCAGGCCAGTATAGCAGCTGCTACCTGCTGTGAGCTCGCGCCAACCAGGGACTCGTATACTCCTGGGCTTGCCACTTGTGGGAGAGCAGCAGCCGCGGGATTAGCAGCAGCGGCAGCGGCAGTGGTAGCAGCAGCGGCAGTAGGAGTAGCAGGAGAAGCAGGAGGAGCAGCAAGAGCAGGAGAAGCAGCAGGAGCAGCAGGAGAAGCAGGAGAAGCAGCAGGAGCAGCAGGAGAAGCAGGAGAAGCAGCAGCAGCGAATTTAGGAGCAGCGGCTGCAGGATGAGCAGGAGAAGCAAGAAGAGCAGCAGGTGCAGGAGAAGCAGCAGGAGCAGCAGGAGAAGTAAGAGCAGGAGGAGCAAGAGAAGCAGCAGGAGCAGCAGAAGTAGGAGAAGCAGCAGCACAGACCTGCTGGGAACTCACACCCACCATGGTGGCATGAGAAACAGAGGTAGCAGCATGGGAAGTCGAAGCAGTGGCATCGTGAGACATTGACATGCTGGCGACGTTGGCTTGGGAGACATTATTTCGAGTCGACTCAAAAGTCACCGCATGCGAAAGAGAGGTGGCAGCGTGGGAAGTGGAAGTGGTGGCAGCTTGGGCAGTTGACGTGGTGGCATGAGACATTGACATGCTGGCGTGGGAGATGGAAGTCCAGGGTGCAGCTGGGAGCTGGGCTGCTTCAGCAAAGGAATTGAACGTCTGCTGCTGATGCTGCTGCTGATGCTGCTGCTGATGCTGCTGCTGATGCTGCTGCTGATGCTGCTGCTGATGCTGCTGCTGCTGCTGCTGCTGCTGCTGCTGCTGCTGCTGTTGCTGCATTTCCCACCACCTCTCAGTCTCCAGAAAACGAGGTTCCAAGCCCGCCGAATGCCGTTGCTGCTGCTCATACCGCTGCTGTTGCAACAGATACTGCTCCTGCTGGAGCTGCTGCTGCTGCTGCTGCTGCTGCTGAAACAAGGGATAGAGGTCCGAAAATGACCTCATGGCCCCATCAAAGCCACCCAGAGGTACCTTCCGCTTCCTCTCTCCATCCCCTCTCCCCACTGCATCTCCGTCTCTTCCTCCTTCCCCCACCCCCATTCCACCACCGTCCACCACCTCACTGCACCCCCCACCATCCACGCCACCAGCAGCAGCAGCAGCAGCAGCAGCATCACTGGCAGCATCTGCACCGTTCTCCACCCCACTCAACCGCCCAGCAACAGCAGCCGGAGCAGAGAACGCCACAGCAGGAGAACCCAGAGGTCGAGCCTCTCCCCCTCTCTCCCACCCTTGGTCCAACTCAAATAGCATTGCTAGCTGCTGCTCTAACGCCCCGCCAACCCCCCTCTGCCCCGCCGCTTCCCCTTCCCCCTCCCCTTCCCCTTCCGCTTCCACTTCCCCTTCCCTTGCCCCTTGTGTCTGCCCCACCCCTCCTGCCGCCCTCTCCCCTTCCCTTTTCCTTGATCTCTCCCCTTCCCACTCTCTTGTCCCTCTATCCTCTCTGGTCCCTCTACTCTCCTCTCCAACTCGCATAATTTCCTCTGACAACGCTGCTGAGCGCTCTGTTTCCGCTGCTGCTGCTGCTGTTGCTGCAGGTGATGGTGGTGGTGCTGCAGCTGTAGCAGCAGCCGTCGCGGCTGTGGCTGACATGATCGGAACGGCTGTAGCGGCAGTAGCTGCAGCTGTCGATGCTACAGCCGGCGACGCTGCTGTAGCTCTGCTAGGAGCCGTACCAAGGGTTTCAGAAAGAGAAGCACTCGCATGGTCAATGACCTTAGCACTCTCGAGCTGTAGCTCTGGCTGACTCCCTCCAGCCTCAGCTGTAGCAGCAGCCGTCTGGAGCTGTAGCTCTGGCTGACTCACTCCAACCTCAGCTGTAGCAGCAGTCGTCTCGAGCTGTATCTGTGTCGCGCTCCCCCCACCCTGTAGCTGTTCAGCTATAGCTGTAGCCATGGCTGTGGCTGTAGCTGTAGCTTGAGACTTGTGCTTCTCCAGAAACCTCCTGCTCTTGGGACACGTGGCATAACATAGGAGCATTGGACACGTGGCTTGACATGAGGGATTCGTGATGGCAGGGGAAACGGAGAAAACAATAACCAGAAAGTACCTAAAAACACACACACACACACATACACACACACACACACACATACACACACACACACACACACACACACACACACACACACACACACACACACACACCGAAAAAAACTAAACAAACAAGCTGTCCTTGAATAATGACTCACTCGCTTATAGAAATCCTGCCCAAGAGGATAAAGTGGTTGGCGCGGTCAAGTGCGGTGCAACTCACTTCTTGAGGAGGATGAAGCGGTTGCAGCACGCCTTGTTGTCGCGCAGGGGCAGCGAGCGGCTTCGCTGCAGCAGGCCCCAGTTGCGCGTGCCGTAGCGCGTGACGTGGCGCAGCAACACCCTGTCCTCCTGGCGGAAATGGGAAAGGAAAGGGGAAGGGGAAGGTGGAAAAGGAGCGGGAAAGGGGAAGGGGGAAAAGGAGTGAAAAAAGGGGAAGGGGGAAGGGGTTAGGGGAAGGGGAAAGGGGGAGGGAAATGGGAAGGCGGAAGGTGGAAGGGGAAGAGGGTAAGGGGGTGAGGTGGAAGGGAAAAGGGGTAAGGTGGAAGGGGTAAGGGGGTGAGGTGGAAGGGAAAAGGGGTAAGGTGGAAGGGGTAAGGGGTGAGGTGGAAGGGAAAGACTATAAGAACGGGTTTGAGTCGGTAACGGTGGAGCGAGTGTGCAATGAGAGGGGCTCGCATGACATGACTTTTGAGTCGACTGAAAACGAGGTGACTTTTGACTTTTGAGTCGACTCAAGAGGGTGGAGGGAGGGAGGGATGGATTGGTAACACTGGAGCGAGTGTGCAATGAGAGGGGCTCGAACTACAAGGAGGAGTGGGAACGGACGACAGCAGGGAAAAGGGAGACAGCCTTTATTTTTAGTCGACTCAAAAATCGTCTCATCTCAAGCGAGCGTGCAATGGAAAGGGCTCGAACTACAAGGAGGAGTGGGAATGGAACAGACGACAGAAACGAGCCTGGCCGGCAGAAACGAGCCTGGCCGGCATGTGAAGCCGAGAAAGGCAGCGATCAAAGCGGCCGTGAAACAGCTGCGCCTGAAGACACTGCCGCCTGGCGGCTCTGCTGGTAGCGAGGCGGCTTATAACGAACGCGGCCGGCCGCTCACCTCGTTGGTCCATCGAAGGAACTGCTCCGGGGGAACGTCGCCGTGTCTCCCGCTGCTGCTATAACTACCACCGGCACCGCCGCCGGCGCCAACGCCGGAGTACCATCGGGGAGATCCCAGCAGCGCACTAGTAGTAGGAGGCGCTTGAGTCGACGCAAAGGGCCGCAACAGCGCACTAGTAGGGGGTGTCTGAGCTGATTCAAATGGCGAGAACACACTCCGGGATGGCGCGTTGATCCGAGTCGGGTCCCTCTCGGAAAGGCCTGCGCCTGCGCCGGCGCTTCCGCTTAGGCCTAGTAGGCCTACGGCGAAGCCTCCGCCTACGCTTCCGCTTGGGCCTGCGCTTGGGCCCCCTACTAAGTCTCCGCCTCCGCCTAAGCCTGCGCCGAAGCCTCCTCCTAGGTCTCCGCCAAAGCCTCCCCCTGAGCCTCCGAGGAGTCCTGAGCCTCCGCCTGCGCCCCCACCTGCGCCTCTCCCCCACGCGGCGACCGTCGAAACGCTGTTACTCGTTCCGCTGCGCGTCAACATGCCAGGTTCCGCCTGAGGCTCGCCGCTCCAAGCGGCGCGAGTCCCGCTGAGCGTAGTGGTAGCAGCAGTGGGACTCCGACTGTTATTAGTAGTAAAATCACCTGGAGGTAAATATAGGGGGTCCCTCGGACCAAGGGGGAAACCTCCGCTCCAGGAATCCGGCGGCCCATGATGCCCGCTTCTGGGAATCCCGTTTCCGTTATTAGTGACGGTGGTATTCACATCCTTGCTGCTCCTATGTGGCTGAATCGGTCGGCCGCGCTTCATCATGTCGAGCCACGGCGGCGAAGAGAATTGGTGCTCGAAAGACGACTACGCCTATTACTACTACTACTAATATTGCCGGTGTCCATATGGCTTTCTAGTGCTATTGACCACGTAACCTCGGAATTACGACTCGATTCGGATCTCCCCCCTCCAGCTCGCGTCTTTTCCCATCGGCGGCTAACCGTTAGTCAAATAGAGCGAGCACCTGGGGAAAGACTTTGCAACGCACTTGCAACACCCACTCGGAAACTACTTTGCTAGGAACTCCGTTTGGAAAAATACACGAATCTCTTGTTGGTGAGGAAGAGATAATAAAGACGTGGCAAAGAAAGAAATGTGAGTTCTCGCAAACGAGAAGTTTTCAAAGATCCTGGGCCAATGCAATGGCTTTCAACATCGGCGAGTGAGTGGTTCCGGAGATCTCTCACTGAAGTTCGTCTCGTGCAGGAATCTTCTTCAGTGGCAACGGAGGAGGTCTTCGCCCGTGGAATAAGCTACGCGTTTCAAAGGATGCCGCACCTGGCTTATCAGACCGAGGGGTAAGGAAGACGGGATAGGAAGTCGGGAAAGGTGCATGGTTTGAGCAGCAAGGGTTTTATAATCATGCTGCCACTCTGTTTGTGCATTTCTGGGATGAGGGGAGATTCGGAAAGATAGGGGAGATAACGATGGGGGCGAGGAGCGGACCCCCCTGGACTCAATTTTGAGAGCAAGTTGAGAAAAGAAGATTGCGACATTGCGCTTCGGGGTGAGGAATGCGATGCGCTCGGAGAATAAAGGCCTGTTCTCCACCTAGATATCTGCGTGGCGGATGGGATGTGCCAGAGACTACGGGAAGATTCATGAACATGTCCACCTAGGACGATCAAGCGGAGAAAGTCGCAAAACATAATGAGTGCAATTGAACTGGGGCCAATATCGTACCGCTATTATCCATAGATTTCGCTTCTCATCGCCCATCCGAGCTGTTTTTCTGGAAACAGTATTTTGTACTTCTGCCCGCCCGGCCAACTTGGCAACAAATCACAGGCCCTACAGCCAAGTGCACAACGCCGAGAAAGTGAGACCAGGTTCAGTTCAGTCACGCGCATCTTGGTTGACCGAAATATACCAAGCTGCATTGTCGGCTGCTGATGTGGCACTTTCTGTCTGAAGTCCTAGCTACACGTCATATCTTAAGGGTTATATTCGCGTACAACCCCAACTTTCAGAAGCTATGTCGTATATATTGACATTTCAGCACTCATATTTTACAGCTCATAACATGATAGTTGATATATGAACTTATGCTAAATTACATGCATTACATGTTTCTGTTTATTTTATCTAGATACATGACATTTCAGCTTCGAAAATGAAGGCCACACGTAGGTGGCACAATTCAGCAAATCAACCTGAAGACATCATCTCCAGCAAAAAGTCTGGGCGCAATGCCGGAACCTCACCATCTTCTCTTGGAACTTCGCAACCATCAATCAGCTCTCCCATATCTGCCCCCAGACGCCCCATCATGCGTGCAGAGTGACCAACAACACCAACTTTAACGGGCCAGCCTGACGGCATACCCGCACCAGCTTCAGCATCCAGCAGAGTCAGGTCCGGCCACGACAGGCACGAGGTGAGGCTGTTCAGACACGCCAGAAGCTCTGAATCCGGCACAAGCACCGAACCAGCATTGTATAGCCCAGCACCAGCACCAGCAGCAGCAGCAGTAGTGTAAGCAACATTTGCTGTATCAGCGATCGACGAGTGTGCTTCTTGACACTCATAAGCGGCACCTGCCCTCTGGACGGGCCAGTCGGCGCAGTTTCGACCGGCAAAAGCAGCGTCACGAGCAGAGAGATCGCACTCAGCATTGACGGAAACGCACAACGCGTCGGCAAGCCGGGCGGCAGGCGAAGCAGGGGAGGTGGTTGAGGGGATCGCTGCAGAAGAAGCATTCAATGTGAGCGATGATGGAACGGTGTTGCCTGCATGGTTCAGGGGGATCCGCTGCTGCTGTTGCTGCTGCTGCTGCTGCTGCTGCTGCTGCTGCTGCTGCTGCTGCTGCTGCTGCTGCTGCTGCTGCTGCTGCTGCTGCTGCTGCTGCTGCTGCTGCTGCTGCTGCTGCTGCTGCTGCTGCTGCATTGGCGGTGTTTCATCCGACATCTCGGTGCCGTCGCTGCAGGGTCTCATCACAGTCTCCTCCCATGCCTCCCACGCCTCCTCCTCCTTGCACGTCCCCATCACCCTTGCCCTCTTCCATGCACGACCATCCTCGCCCCTCACTTCGGAAGCATAAGCAACAGCAGCAGCGGTGGCGGCGGCGGCGGCAGATGAAGCGCCGTAGGCGGACGCGCCTGCGGGATCGGCGCGGTTGGTCCCGGGGGTGGAAATGGTCGGAGAGGCGACTGCCCGAGCGCCAGTCGCGGGGGGGGAAGAAGCAGCAGGAGGAGGAGCCTTAGAGGCGCTGGGACGCTGCTGAACCCCGCGGAGAGTCGGAGTGCAAGGCGGAGCAGCACTGGGGGAAGAAGCAGCGGGCGGAGCAGCATAGGGAGTACCCGCACCAGGCGGGCCAGCCACCGTCACTGTCTGGGGGCCCCGCGGGGTCCGCGGAGCTGCGCAGGGAGACAGGGCGGTAGAGGGACGTGCTGGCTGCTGCGTGCGCGGAAACGCGGAAGCGGCGAATGCGGCGTGATGGGGCGCGAGCGACGCGCGCGACGGGTTCGCGGCGAGACTCGTCGAATTGTCCGAGCAGGCGGCGGCGGCGGAAGCAGCGGCGGCGGGAGATGTGGCGGCGTCGGCGGTGGTAAAACCCCAATCGCCGGTCAGTTCGACGACGAGTCGCGGCGACGACTTCCGGGACGGCATTACGTCGAGAGGCAGCGGGCGATGCGGCGACGGCGCGGACGCGGGGACGTGCACGGCGGCGTGCGAGGGGACGGGCGAGGGGACAGACTTGCCGGGGATGGACACGTCACCAGGGACAGACGAGGGATGCTGCTGATAATGATGCTGATGCTGCTGCTGAAGCTGCGACGAGGTGAAAGGAAGATGCGGCGCGATGAAGGAGAAAGCCTCCATTGAATTCACGGAGGGGGAGTGCGGCAAGGTGGTCGAAGAGGGCACAAGCCCGCGGGCCGAGAGGTGCTGGTGGTGGTGCTGATGGTGGCGGGGAGTGGAGGGGCCCGCTGTGCTGCCCATCCCCGTGATTACGGAATTTTGAATGGAGTGCTGATAGCTCCCGCGCGACGGATGGTTATTGCTCCCAGGCGAGTGCTGCTGGTTACCACTCCCAAGCGAGTGGTAACTCGGAACGGAATGCAGCGCGGAAGCTGCCGTGGCGCTCCAATGGTGCGGCTCGCCGACCGGCGGCGGCAGCGCCAGTGGCGGAAACGAAAGCGTGCCGCCAGGAGGTGACGAGCTGACGGGATCGGGACCCATAGGGAACACACCGCCGGCCGCTGAGGGTGAACCGTCTTGCTCGATAAACTTCCTGCGAACAAGGAGCGGAGACGGCGGCGGGGTGGGAGAGTCGATTAGAGAAGAATCCACAACCCACAGGAAATTCGACACAAACATTTATAGCTTTTCCTTGACTCTCTCTGCTTGAATAATGCAGATGGAAAGTTGAAGCTGCAAGGTTAACGCGGTCCGAGACGCACTTTTTGAGGAGGATGAAGCGGTTGCAGCACGCCTTGTTGTCGCGCAGAGGCAGGCGGTTGCTGCGCTGCAGCAGCCCCCACTGGCTGGTGCCGTGTAGCATCACGTGCTCCAGTAGAATCGCGTCCTCCTGCGCGCCGAGCCGAGCCGAGACGAGATACGACGGGATAAGAGGAGACAAGACGGATACGACGAGACAAGATGAGACGGATGAGGTTATACTGTGAGGTCAAATGGAATGTAGCGCTATGCGGATTAGAATGCAAGGCTTTGGGTAGATGCAGGTGCGGTGCTCGAGCATGTGATCGGGAATCTCACAAAAATCCTACCTCGGGCGTCCATCGCGCGATGTAATGTCTGCCGGGCCGAGATTTGACCCTCGTCTTCATCGAGCACGCATCGCTGGAAATCGCATCCATTCTGTAACAACGTTAGCGAAAATCGCCGAGGGAGATTGTTATTGGTTTCGTCGCGCGAATGTACCCGCGTCTGGTGAAGCACTTGAATAGCTTCGAGGCTCTCTATCTTGAAGGTCTGGAAGAAAGTAGTAAAGCCCGAGCGAGGATGATTAGCTGGGGAGCTTGCGGCTCTGGAAGGAACTTGCGTCTCGAAAGAGTGAGCTCGACAATACGCCAACGAAGCCTTTTATCAACGTTTCTCGACGTGGGAAGGAAACGCGGTGGCTGGCAGCGTCACAGTAACTAGAAATTCTGGTCTAGCCAGGTTTCGTATGGCGTGAGAAAGTGAGACCAGTCGTGCGTGGGTGTTTGCTCGCGTTGTTTTTCCGCGACAAATATCTCGAGCGGAGGAGAGGTGGGTGGGAGGTGAGGGGTGACTCTCCTCATGTCTGGGGAGGGGAAGGTCACTCCGGGGACGAATTCTGCAGCTCTGCTGAAAATGGGGCACATAGGTATCGGCGCGCTGCGCTGGTCCTTGTCGGACTTTAGAAGACCTCCGCTGGGGGAAATCGGGAAGGGGGTGGGATAGAAAGGGCTGCTGAATGTGCGGAAAAGGCGGAAAATGCGGAAAGTGCTCGACGACGTCGCGCTCGCGACTCGCCAGGATTGGTTAGCAACGTCACAAAGGACGGGGGAATTTTTGACCGCGCGGGCATCAGATTGCGTAGTGGGCAAAATCCAAATGGTAAGGGAATGGTGATTCGTCGAGGGGGGGAGGGCTGGGGAAGGGGAAGAGGGAGTTTTTGGAAGGGGGGAAAGGGGGAGCTCTTGACTCGGCGAGATCGCACGCATCGGCGGAAATCGCGTTTCTCTGAATTAAATCGACCCAAATTACTCCGACCTTGCCACGTGGGCGTTTCTCTAAATTGGATGGACCGCGTTTGCGCGCGCCCCCCAAACCCGATTTTCCCGCCCTTCCCCTACAAATTCGAGCAGCTGTGCTGAAGTTCAGATCTATCGCAAACAGTCGCAGTTTCAACCTTATAGGGAACCTCCACATTTTCGCCACGTGAGGAACTACTGATTGGTCGAAACATTTGTAAATTGCTCCTGCGCGCTAGAGTAACTATAGTTTCTGCTGGTTTTAATATCTTTAAACAAAGCTTATTCCCTGAAATATCTAAACTTGTTATATTAATTTATTTAAAAATTCACACATATACCGATTTCTATTCTTTAGAATAGAATACCCTCCGATTACCAAGATTGTGAAAAAAGTATGGTCTATATGAAAACGAATTCTAAGTAATAAATTTCTTATAAACTATACTCTACTTTTATTCAGAATATACCATTGTCTAAACCAATCATTAACGTCAGAGTATGGTTTATATTAAATAGAGAAATTAAGTAAAGGCACAACTTGAAATTTAACTGTGCGTTCCCCAAAGGCTCCTGGCACAACCGAACGTGCACGTCATTCACCATTGAAGAATCAAAACGCAGTGCTTGCATGTCACTTCGGCTGGCGAAATGTATTATCAGTGTTCTGTTCAATGAGATGTCGCTCGCGTGTCTAAATCTTAGCGTTACGAAACAAACAACGAATTGTGACTGTTTGTGATTTCAAGAAACTCCAGCGGGTGCCCGAATTTCGGTAGGGAAGGGCGGGAAAATCGAGCAGAAAGGGCGTGCGCAAACGCGGTCCATCCAATTAAAGGGAAACGCCCACGTGGCCAGGTCGGAGTAATTTAGGTCGATGCAATTGAGCGAAACGCGATATCCGCCGATTCTTGTCATTTCGCCTCTTGACTCCCATGCGCACCTCCACTAAAGAATTTGCCAGCAAGCACCCTATTTCCGCTGGTCGCATCATATCCCCCCCATCGCTTCCCAGGCCCCCTACCCAGCCCATTCCATTCCATTCCCCAAATCCCCGCCCTTCACAAGCAATCTGCCCAGCTGTTTCCCCCCATCTTCGGAAAAAGGCTGGTTGGCGGAGCAGATTGGCAAGCGAAAGTGGGCCCACGCTCCCATGGCGGAAAGAGAAAGTGCGCACAGTTGATCCCGGGTCATGGCGAAAAGCGGGAAACCGCGGGTGTCAGCGGACGGCATTTGGGCGGAAAGCTGACCCTGCCGGCGTCAGAAAGCTGATTTGATGAGTCATTGGCTGGAATTTCTGATGACGGGTCCGGTGGAGAGCATTTCTGTTCGTGCGGAATACGCATCTGACGGTGAAGATGAGCTAAAAGCCAAGGACATGAATATCTTCTTGAGATATCTCCTGAAGCTACGCGAGACTGCAAGCCGGATGATTGGATGATCACTAAGACAGCTGTGTCCAATGGCGAACCATCAAATTGTCCTAAAATTTCGAGAGTCGATCATACTACACTGTTCAGAACAGTGTACTACTGTAGAGTAGCAGTGACATTTTTTCAACCAATGCGCCTGCTTTGGAACATGCATGTATGCATAACAAACAAACAAACATTACTCTCGTCTGTTTGAAGCGTTCAAACGACTAGGTCCAGTTTTGGCAGATGCAACAAACCCACCCGTTTGGGTGGGAGAGGTTGTTCGGGAAGCAATCATTTCACCCGTGTATACCCATGTGTAATTCAAAGAATCTCGGTGACTCGTATCTCTCCTCCCTTCAGACGAATTCGCTGTAACAATGAGAGGTTTTACATGTGCAGCCTCCTTAAAGCTGCGGTCTACATTCGAAATGGCATTTTCAGGGGGTATTTCGGGTGCACACCCTAGGACGCAGTCTGATTTGCTCACGAAATAATCCTTTTCCAGAAAAGAGGGCGCGAAGGTTTCAAACACAACTGGCGAATCCCGCCAGTTTCGTGCATGGTTCGGTTGGGGGGTACTTATTTCGTGAGGTTGGGGTTGTGTTCGCGATTTCGCCACAACCCTCAACCAATCGAGGTTGGGGAGGAGATTGGCGCGGAAATTGTAAGACGATCCTGAGCTGGCCACTTTTCTCTCAAAGTTAGCGAACAACGGAATGTGTGAACTAGGGAAACAAGGGATACAAATAGCAACCCTAAAAGTGTTGTACTCCCTAGAGTGCTACTCACTGTAGCCTAAGAACCTATAATAACATTTGACACACCCCCATAGGCTAAGTGAGGGGCATCAAAGCAAGCAGGGTGAACAAACGGTCACAAGACCAGTCAATGCAAGAAGCAAAGCAAGCTCAGGGTGGATCTCAAGGACACCACACAAATTTTGAGCACAAGCAAGCGGCCACAAGGCCAGTTCAAGAGTTCACTAGGATATATATAGCAAAGCACAACAAGCAGAGCAAACAGCAAGTCTACAGCAACCGAGGGCCTACCTCAACAAGCCCCAACTGCACACAGAACCTGTGGTGGTCACCAAGCGCCAGGGCCTTGGTGAAGACGTCTGCAGTGTTGGCCTCTGAGGCCACAAAGTCCAGGCGTGCCTGGCCGCGTCGCTGTAGCTCTCGCAGAAGGAAGTACCTCACGTCAATATGCTTCACTCTGCTCTCCAGTCGAGGCTCTCGACACAGGAGGATCATGGCCTTGTTGTCAGCGTACAAGGTCGGTGCAGAGCGAGGCCGCTCACCAAGGTCGGCGAGCAAGAAGGTCAACCAGCGAAGCTCCTGTGCCGCCATGGCACCAGCGTATATCTCTGCCTCTGCACTGGAAGTAGCCACAGACGACGACCGTGTAGACCTCCACGACACAGCACCAGCACCCAAACTGAAGCAGTAACCCTGAGTCGAGCGCTGAGTCTCCACGTCGTCAGCGTAGGAAGAGTCGCAGTGACTAGTCAACGCCACTGGCTGAGTCCCTCCAAGCACAAGCCCCATGCCTGATGTAGTCGCCAGGTACTTCGCCACCCTCACAGCAGCTGTCCAGTGGACAGGACGGTGTCTCCCAGTCACAACAAAGCGAGAGAGGACGCTGAGGGGAAAGGCGAGGTCCGGCCGAGTACAAGTCATCAGGTACATGAGGCAGCCCACCAGCTCTGCGTAGGGACCACTGGACTCAAAAGGCTCGTCGGGAAAGGGGCCAGTGAGTCTGTGGTCAACAGCAAGAGGTGTGGGCTGTGTGGTGGAGAACTGGAAGTCGAACCGCTGAAGGACCTGCTGCACCATGTGTGACTGAGTCAGTGTGATGGTGCGAGCGGCTCTGTCCCTGGTGATCTGCAGGCCAAGGTAGCGCTGCAGTTCACCTAGGTCAGTGCACGTGTGTCTCTTCTGCAGTTCGGACTTCACCTGAGCTAGAGCTGCCCTGTCTGCTGTGGCAAAGACCAAGTCGTCGACGTACACTAGTATAAAGAAAGGAGTGGAACCAGTGCGAACAAACAGCGACGGGTCGGCAGAGGAAGGACAAAACCCAAGGTCACGAAGCGTGGAGCGAAGAGTGTCGTGCCACTCACGGGGCGACTGGCGGAGACCGTAGACTGGCCGTCTCAGGCTCCACTGGGTCCCAGGTGGGAAGGTGTCAGTGAAGCCAGAAGGGCGGCGCAGCCAGATCTCCTCGTGTAGTCGGCCCTGGAGAAACGCAGTAGAGAAGTCAAGGGAGTGCAGCTCGTAGTCTCGCTGTGCTGCTACGTGCAGTAACACCCGAAGAGTAGTCATCTTCGGGGTCGGGGCGAAGATCTGGAAGAAGTCAACTCCCTCACGCTGACTGAAACCCCTAGCCACGTAGCGCGCCTTGAACACAGGCGGTGATCCAGGCGGCCGCTTCACCTTGAAGAGCCACATGCCATCGACTACGTTCGCCCTGGGAGGGGGAACTGCGTCGACGTACGTGCCTGTAGATCTCCAAGACGCTAACTCCGAGGCCATAGCCGCTTTCCACTGTGAGGCCCACGCCCCTGACACTGCCTCGCGGTAAGTGCGAGGAGTCGGTATGTCAAGGGCGTCGGGGTCTCCCTCAGGGGATAGCAGCATGGCACAGACAGAGGGGGAAGCGGCTGCCCAGTACTCCAGCTCAGACTCTCTGTCCTCTAGGACGTCACAGCCAAGGGCAAACCCACCCCCGACGGACAGAGGACGGGAGGGAGGAGCTGGCACCACACGGGTGGTGTAGTCAAGGCGACTGGCGGCAGCAAACTCAGCGACAGCGGCAGTGAGAGCCGAGACAGACGACGGAGGGAAACGAGAGTCGGTGACAAGAGTGGCGAGGACACGAGAGACAACAGGACGAACAGCGCGGTAGTAGTCAGTGACAGGAGTAGGGGGGAAAGGGAGAGAGGACGGAGGCGGAGACGGGAGAACGGACTCAGGAGGAGGACGATGAAGAGACGAACAAAGGAGGGCAGTGCGGAGGTCGGTAACGGGAGACGAGTGCCGAGCACGCGGAGGACAGGGACGGACACGAGAGTGTGGGACAACAGGTGGAGGAGACTGCGGTGGAGGAGAAGACCAGACCGCCGGACTGTCGTCAGGAGGAGGAAAGGTGGGACCAAACGCTGGAGGGGACGGAGTGTGAACAGGAGGAGAGGAGGGAAGACCAAGGGCCCGAAGGCCACTCACGGGTGGGAACAACTGCCGCTCCAGAGGGAGCTGCTGTGGTCGCAGCTGCGGCGGCGGTGTCTGCTGCTGCTGCGGCTGCTGCTGCTGCTGCGGCTGCTGTTGCTGCTGCTGCTGCTGCTGCTGCTGCTGCTGCTGCTGCTGCTGCTGCTGCTGCTGCTGCTCTAGCAGGTCCAACTGCCGCAACTCCTGCCGCTCCCTCTCCAACAGCACCTGCTCCTCACGCTCACGCCGACGGGCCGCCTGGAGACGTGTGTCGTGGCGGTGGGGAGGCGGAGTGGACTCCGCAGAACCAGTGCCTCCAGCTCCAGTCTCCTCAGAACCAGCACCTCCAGTGCCAGCGCCTCCAGCACCAGCACCCCCAGAACCAGCACCCCCAGGACCAGCACCTCCTGTCCCAGCACCTCCAGCTCCATCACCCCCAGAGCTAGTACCGCCAGTGCCAGGACCTCCAACTCCAGCACCCCCAGAACTAGCACCTCCAGTGCCAGCACCTCCAGCTCCAGCACCCCCAGAGCTAGCGCCACCTGCGCCAGCATCTCCAGCTCCAGCACCCCCAGGACTAGCACCTCCAGTGCCAGGACCTCCAGCTCCAGCACCCCCAGGGCTAGCGCCACCTGCGCCAGCACCTCCAACTCCAGAACCCCTCAAACGAGCACCCCCGGACCGAGTACCGCCAGTGGCTGCACCTCCAGCTCCAAAACCAACTGAGTCCACAGTAGCCTGTCGCGGAAGTACCGAAGGCTGCTGAGGGGACTGTGAGGAGGACTGCGGGGAGGGAGCCGCTACCTGACGCGCGACCGAGGGTAGAGGGGTAGCGTGAGACACACCTGACGGGGCAGGACCAGGGGGGGGTGGGGGTACCGGAGGAGCGGGAGCAGGGGGAAGAGAGGGTGCGAGGAAAAGGGGGGGAAGGGGAACCGGGAGACCTCGACAGGGGTGCCGGGTGTAGTAGGACACTGACTCGTCGAACCGGACGTCACGGGAGTCTAGGATCTGGTGGAGGGGCGGGTGGTAAAAAGACCAGTCGGCCGAGGCTACCGGGAAACCAAGGAAGACACAGGGGACGGCGCGAGCCGAGAGCTTGTCCGCAGAGGTGTCGCGGACAAGCGCAAGGCAGCCCCAGACACGAAAAGCTGACCCAACACCAGGGGACCCGGTCCAAAGACTGGTCGGTGAAGCCTCTGGCCGCGAGACGCGCGGCTGGAGGTTCAGCTGGTGAGCGGCGTAGCGAACCGCGTAGGGCCACAGAAAATGGGGCGCACGGGCATGAATCATGGACGTGCGGGCGATGTCCATGACCAAGCCAATGCGGCGCTCAGCAACCCCATTCTGCTGTGGGGACTCTGGCAGCGTCCAGGACTGTACGATGCCCTACTCGCCGCAGAATCCGGCAAGAATGCCTGAGCGAAACTCACCCCCACGGTCAGAGTGGAGACAGGAGACACGACGGCCACGAGTGCCCTCAGTGGCTAGAAGCCACTGGATCAGCGTAGAAGTCACCTCAGACTTCTTCGCGAGAGGAAACACCGTGGTGTACCTAGAGAAGTCGTCGACGACCACCAGAAAGTAGCGCTCCCTCTCAGGTCCCTGCGTAGGTGCAGGGCCCCAGACATCCAAGTGGAGTGTCTGGAAGGGAGCAGTGGCCGGACGAAGGGAGGAGGAGTGCGGAGTGGCACGAAGACGGCCGGCGACGCAAGGAGTGCACGGCGGCGCAGGCGAGGGAGGGAGCGACGGGAAGACGCGAGGGAGACCTGAGACAAGACGGTGACCAGCCATAGTGCGGAGGCGGGGGATCGACGCGTGGCCAAGACGGTGGTGCCACAAGACGGTCCGGTGGGTGAAAGACCGACACGAGCAAGACGCAGCAACTAGACCGGACACAGCAACCTGACCGGACACAGCAACCTGACCGGACACAGCAACCGGTGGGGACGCAGTAACCTGACCGGACTCTGCTACCGGGGGGGACGAAGCAACCTGACCAGACGCAGCTACCTGCGGGGGCGGAGTGTGCAGGACGAAGAGACCTGAGTGGGGCTCTCTGGTGAACGTGGCAAGAACTGCCCCGGTGGAAGAGTCCGTACAGATCGCAGTCCTCCCGTGCGCAGGAAAAGTGACTGTGATCCCCCGGTCCTGAAGGTATCCAACACCCACCAAGTTCCGAGAGAACGAGGGGATGTAGAGACCAGTGAGGAAACCAGAGGGGACAGCTGGGCACGGGAGGGTGGTCGAGCTGCGAGCAACTGCTGGTCCTGAAGTAGGATCAGCCAGGGCAACTGGGACTGGAGCCGAAAGAGGTGTGACAGTGGTGTGGTCGCGGAAGAAGCACTGAGACGCGCCGGAGTCCAGCGTGAAGGAGAGCGACGCAACAGCAGTCGTCACGGCCGGGCTAGTGACTACACAAGCACCTACACTAAAAGCACAAGTACCGACACTGGCAACAGGCAAAGGTCCTAAGCTAGGTACACGTAAGCCAAGAGATCCGTACGTGACAGAATAAACAGCATCCATAGACATATCAAACACAGGGTAACCACTACGAAACAGATCGGGCCAGATCGGGGGAGCCGACTCAGGCCCAAAACGCTCACGGTAAAGGTCGTCGAGGCGGCTGTAGCAGCGCTGTGCAGAGTGGTCAGGACGCCAGCAGGTAGTGCCAGCGCCAGGGCCGGTCAGGATCCGGTACTGGCAGGGGCCGACGTCGCGGCCACTGCGACGAGCCCCCCAGCTGGCTGGGCCGCTGCTGCAGCCAACGCGACCTGAACCACCAGGCCCCCACGGCTGCTAAGGGCGCCACAGCTGCTGAGGGCGCCCCTGCTGCTGTGGAAGCCACTGCTGAAACGGCCGCTGCTGCTGTCCCTGCTGCTGGAGAACCCTAGTGGACTCCATGATAAAAGCTAGCGGGGTGCAGGAGCGGCAGGCTAGGAGCGACAGGTGAGACTAGGCGAGGAACGGCTGGAGTACGGAGCAAACTGAGCTACGAGCGAGGAGCGAGAACGGCTGGAGCGAGAACGGCTGGAGCACAACTGGCTGGAGCTAGAAACGGCGAGCTAGGGCTGGCTGGAGGTAGGAACGGCCGGAGCTAGAGACCGTAGGTGCGGCTGTCGGCTGCCGCTAGTAGAGCCACTGGCAGTGGAACGTACGTGCGACAGTAGGGGCTGCAGTACTGACGGCTGCGGGATGCAGGCAACTGTGCAGGTCGTCCGGCAAGCAGGAACGCGGCCGACAGTTGCAGGCCCCCACCCGAAACCCTTTTTTTTTTTTTTTTTTTTTTTTAGGGTTTAATTTTTTATTTATTTATTTATTTTCTGGCGCTAAAGCGCTCCGGGGCGCGCTGCCTGCAGGGTGTGCTGCCTGCGGGGCGCGCTACCCGCGGGGCGCGCCGCCTGCGGGGCGCGCTACCCGCGGGGCGCGCTGCCCGCGCGGCGCGCTGCCTGCGGGGCTGGGGCGACGGGCCAGGGCGCGGGCTGGGGCGACGGGCTAAAGCGGGCGCCTGGGCAACGGGCTAGGGCGGGCGCCTGGGCGACGGGCTAGGGCGCGGGCCTGGGCGACGGGCTAGGGCGGGCGACTGGGCGACGGGCTAGGGCGGGCGCCTGGGCGACGGGCTAGGGCGCGGGCCTGTGCGACGGGCTAGGGCGGGCGCCTGGGCGACGGGCTGGGGCGGGCGCCTGGGCGACGGGCTGGGGCGGGCGCCTGGGCGACGGGCTGGGGCGGGCGCCTGGGCGACGGGCTGGTGCGGGCGCCTGGGCGACGGGCTGGTGCGGGCGCCTGGGCGACGGGCTAGGGCGGGCGCCTGGGCGACGGGCTAGGGCGGGCGCCTGGGCGACGGGCTAGGGCGGGCGCCTGGGCGACGGGCTAGGGCGGGCGCCTGGGCGTCGGGCTAGGGCGGGCGCCTGGGCGTCGGGCTAGGGCGGGCGCCTGGGCGACGGGCTAGGGGCGCAGGCTAGGGGCGCTGAGGGCTCTAACGCGCGGAGGAGGAGGGCGCTAAGGCGCGGAGATGGCGCGGAGGGCGCGGAGGGCGCGGAGGGCGCGGAGGGCGCGGAGGGCGCGGAGGGCGCGGAGGGCGCAAGGGTGCGGAGGGCGCAAGGGTGCGGAGGGCGCTAGGGCGCTAGCTAGGCTAGGCGAGAGGATCGACACCTACTCATGATAACATCTCAAAGTTAGCGAACAACGGAATGTGTGAACTAGGGAAACAAGGGATACAAATAGCAACCCTAAAAGTGTTGTACTCCCTAGAGTGCTACTCATTGTAGCCTAAGAACCTATAATAACATTTGACATTTTCAGAGGGGGGATTGGGTTGTCAGATAGCAGTAACTGCACCTCGCCACTCAAGCTTGGAGCGAAGCTCAATGCTACCAGGTTTTGAAGTGATAAACCTGTGTCAGAACATTGTAGCTTATGCTGTTATGTAGGCTATAGTGGGGTATCCCATAGGGGGTACAACCAATTAGGGTTTCATATTTGTACTCACTTCATTTCATAGTTCATCCATTCTCGTTCTCATTTTCACATGGAATCAGAGCAGGTCCCCTCCTAGGGACTGTTCCTTGGGCCCACCGAAGCGCGCCTCGAGTCGCGCCTGCCTTTTTTTTTTTTTAGCGGCCCGTCGAGTCGCACCTAGCGGCCCGTCGCGCCGCCCTTACGGTCGCGTCGAGCCGCCCTAGCGGCTGCGGCGCGCCGCCCTTTTCCCGGCCCGTCGCCGCCCTTACCCGCGGCTTTGCGCCGCCCTCACCGGCGGCTTCGCGCCGCCCCTACCTGCGGCTTCGCGCCGCCCAGGCCCGTCGCCGCCCTTCCCGCGGCTTCGCGCCGCCTCTACCTGCGGCTTCGAGCCGCCCCGGCCCGTCGCCGCCCTTTTCTGCGGCCCCGCCGCCTCTCTCGTTGCGGCCCCGCCGCCCGTCTTCGCGGCCCCGCCGCCATCTCTCGCTGCAGGCCCCGCCGCCACTCACTGCGGCCCCGCCACCCGACTTCGCGGCCCCGCCGCCTCTCTCGCTGCGGCCCCGCCGCCTCTCACTGCGGCCCCGCCGCCCTACTCAGCGGCCCCGCCGCCCGACTTCGCGGCCCCGCCGCTTCTCTCGCTGCGGCCCCGCCGCCTCTCTCGCTGCGGCCCCGCCGCCTCTCACTGCGGCCCCGCCGCCCTACTCAGCGGCCCCGCCGCCCGACTTCGCGGCCCCGCCGCTTCTCTCGCTGCGGCCCCGCCGCCTCTCTCGTTGCGGCCCCGCCGCCCTTCACTGCGGCCCTGCCGCTTCTCTGCAGCGGCCCCGCCGCCCGTCTTCGCGGCCCCGCCGCCTCACTACCCAGCGGCCCCGCCGTCCTTCTTCAGCGGCCCCGCCGCCCTACGTCAGCGGCCCAGCCGAGCCGCCCAACAGCAGCGCAGCCGAGCCGCCCAGCAGCAGAGCAGCCGAGCCGCCCCGCTGCCGAGCCGCGCTGCAGCCGAGCCGCCCGGCCGCCCACCAGTCGAGCCGCCGTGCAGCCGACCGCCCAGCCGCCGAGCCGCCCAGCTGCCGAGCCGCCCAGCCGCCGAGCCGCCCAGCCGCCGAGCCGCCCAGCGGCCGAGCCGCCCTGCAGCCGAGCCGCCCGATCAGCCCTGTCCGGTGAGCACAGACCCTCTGTCACTGCGTGCTCTTCCCCTACTCCTTGCACTGCTGGTCTACTGCTGTCATGGCTACCCCTAGTGTCCTCACTTTTGACGCTGAGGGTCGGGCCATTGACTTTGAGGTCTGGGTAGATGACCTACAGCTGTTCTTACAGTGCGATAGGGCGGACGGCCTCTCTCTCTTTGACCTCACCTCTGGCGCTTCCCCTGCCCCTGCTGCTGATGCTGACGCCACTGTTCGCTCCCAGTGGGCCACGCGCGATGCTGCTGCACGTCTTGCTGTGCGTCGCCACCTCCCTACCTCCGAGCGTGCGCACTTTAGTCAGTACAAGAGTGCTCAGACCTTGTACGCCGCTGTAGTCGCGCGCTACTCCTCCCCTTCCACTGCTGCACTGAGCCGTCTCATGCTGCCGTACCTCTTCCCTGACCTTGCTTCTTTTCCCACCGTTGCTGACCTCATTACGCACCTCCGCACTAGTGACACTCGCTACCGCGCTGCACTTCCTGCTGACTTCTGCACCGCGAACCCCCCCCCCATGTACATCACTCTGTACTTCCTAGTCACTCGCCTCCCTGACTCCCTTCGAGTAGTCAGGGACCACTTTCTCTCAGTCTGTCCCACCACACTCACTGTAGACCTCCTCGAGAAGGCCCTCCTCGCGATAGAAAAGAGCATAGTCGCTGTAGGAGCCTCTCGAGGTGACCCGCACACCCCCATCTTTGAGGGGTGTTCTCCCTCCCCCCTGCTGCCCTCTGTTGCCTCTGCTGCTTCGGCCGACCTTCTTGGTCTTGAGTCGGTCGGTGCGGCGTCTGCCCCTAGCGGGAGACGCCGCCCTGGCAAGGGCAAGGGGGGCAAGGGAGCTGGAGGAGCGGGCAATGGAGGTGGAGGTGGAGGCAGTGGGGGGAGTGGGGGTAGCGGTGGAGGTGGAGGTGGGGGTGGGGGGTTCGGTGGTGGCAGTGGAGGCGGAGGCCGCGACGGCGGTGGCGGTGGTAGCGGAGGTGGCGGAGGAGGCGGCGGTGGAGGAGGCGGTGGAGGCGGCGGCGGCAGTGGAGGCAGCGGAGGCGGTGGAGGCGGTGGGGGTGGCGGTGGAGCTGGTCGCGGGTCTTTGCAGAGGAGTGGCTCCGGTGGTGGCTCGCGCCAGCAGCAGCAGCGTGGTCGTGCGACCCTGTCCCCTCAGCAGCTCCGTGAGTGGTACACTGCACGCCAGCGGGGTGGGGGTTTTGGTCCGTGTACCTACGTCCTGCGCACCGGCGACCGTGCGGGTGAGCAGTGTGGGGGTGCGCACCCCACTCCGCGCTGCTTTGGCCGCCTGACGGACGCATGGCGTCACCAGTTCCCGGAGGCCTCCGAGATCCCTCGCTGGGACGAGCTGTCTAGGGCGGGGGTTGCCATCTTTGATCTGGACTTTGATGCTATTCTCTCTGCCATGTATGCTGTGTCGATTAGTGATGAGGGTGACTGTTACCGGTGTTTCCAGCCCGATCCGGGCATTGAGACTGTTGCTCTAGGTACTGGTGAGGCTGCTGCCCTAGGTGCTTACGACGCTGCTGCTCCAGGTGCTGGTGTGTCTGCGTCCTCAGGTACTGGTGAGTCTGCTCTCTCAGGTACCGCGTCGGCTTCGGCCTCTCTCACCTTCACTCTTGACTCTGGGGCGTCTCGCTCCTTCTTTCGGGACCGCACCACACTCACGCCGCTTAGTCGGCCGGTTGCGGTGTCTCTGGCTGACCCCTCTGGGGGTCCGGTCCTGTCTCGTTTCTCCACAGTCCTCCCGTGTCCGGCGGCTCCCTCTGGCACCCTGTCTGGTCTCTACCTCCCCTCGTTCTCGACGAACCTGGTGAGTGGTGCTGACCTACAGGATGCGGGTGTCCACCAGTTCACTCCTGCACGTCAGCGAGTGACCCACTGTACAGAGGCTGGCACAGGCCGACACCTGGCTACGTTCACCCGTCAGCCGGGGTCGAGCCTGTACACTCTGACCACTGCGTCTCCTCCAGTTGCTGAGTCTGGTAGGGTAGTTACGTCGGGTCAGGTGTTTGCTGCGGCGTCCAGGTCTGGTCCTGAGTCTGCCCCCTGTTCGTGTCGTCTCCTGTCTCACGAGACTCTCCTCTGGCACCACCGCCTTGGCCACCCCTCTCTGCTTCGGCTCAGAGGTATGGCCTCCCGTCTTCTTGTGTCCGGTCTCCCCCGGTCCCTCCCTCCCCTTCCTCAGGGCCCTGGCCCTGCCTGTGTCCCCTGTGTCGAGGGGCGCCAGCGTGCTGCCCCTCACTCCTCCCAGTTTCCTTCGACAGAGGCCCCGTTGCAGACACTTCACATGGACGTGTGGGGCCCAGCCCGCGTCCGTGGACAGGGTCACGAGCGCTACTTCCTGCTCGTTGTTGACGACTACTCGCGTTACACCACAGTCTTCCCCTTGCGCAGCAAGGGTGATGTCACTGAGGTGCTGATCGACTGGATCCGCGCAGCTCGTCTCCAGCTCAGGCAGAGCTTCGGCTCGGACTTTCCTGTTCTGCGTCTGCACTCGGACAGAGGCGGAGAGTTCTCCTCTGGCCTTCTGCGTGCCTACTGTCGTGCACGGGGCATCCGTCAGACCTTCACGCTTCCGGACTCACCGCAGCAAAATGGGATTGCTGAGCGCCGCATTGGCATGGTCATGGACGTCGCTCGTACGTCTATGATGCATGCGGCTGCCCCCCATTTTCTGTGGCCGTTTGCGGTGAGGTACGCGGCGCATCAGATCAACCTCCACCCCAGGGTCTCCAGGCCGGAGACCTCCCCAGCCTTGCTGTGGACCGGGAAGGTTGGCGATGCGTCGGCGTTCCGGGTCTGGGGATCTCGGGCGTTTGTCCGCGACCTGTCTGCGGACAAACTATCCCCTCGTGCTGCTCCTTGCGTCTTCCTGGGGTTCCCCCCTGACGCGCCTGGGTGGCAGTTTTACCACCCCACCTCTCGCCGTGTTCTGTCCTCCCAGGACGTCACGTTTGACGAGTCGGTCCCCTACTACCGCCTCTTCCCCTACCGCACTCCGTCCCTCCCCCCACCCCCACTCTTCCTGGTACCAGGTCCCCCCCAGGTAGACCCCCTCCCCCCTCAGGGTCCTGCCCCTTCAGGTGTGTCCCAGGTAGACGCAGTCGAGCCTGTCGAGGTCACTGGTGACTCTGGTGCTGCTGAGGGTGCTGAGGCTGGGGGTGCTGTACCTGGGGGTGCGGAGCCTAGGGGTGCTGGGCCTGGGGGTGCTACGTCTGGGGGTGCTGAGCCTAGGGGTGCTGAGCCTAGGGGTGCTGAGCCTGGGGGTGCTGAGCCTAGGGGTGCTGAGCCTGGGGGTGCTGAGCCTGGGGGTGCTGAGCCTGGGGGTGCTGAGCCTAGGGGTGCTGAGCCTGGGGGTGCTGAGCCTAGGGGTGCTACGTCTGGGGGTGCTGAGCCTAGGGGTGCTACGCCTGGGGGTGCTGAGCCTGGAGGTGCTCCGCCTGGAGGTTCTTCGAGTGCTTCGTCTCGCCGGGAGCCACTTTCGCCACAGGAGCTGCGTGAGTGGTTTGCCCGGCGCTGGAGGCGTGCTGCTAGTGCTGGAGGTCCTTCGGCTGCTGAGGGTGCTGCGGTCGCGGGTCCCGGAGGTGCTCGTCCTGGGTGCACTGGAGCTGGTGCTGCTGAGGGTGTTGGCGCTGAGACTACCGCTGGCAGTCCTACTGGGGGTGCTCCTGGTGCTGCTGGAGGTTCTGGAGCTACTGGTGGTGCTGCTGGAGCGGGTGCTCCTGCTGAGGGTTCTGGTGCTGTCCCTGCTGCTTCTAGCGTCGCCGCGCGGCCTCGACCGTACTTCGTTCCACTCCTGCAGCAGGTTCTTGGTCTTCCACCTTCTACTGGTCCTCCTCCTCCCTTAGAGTGTCCACAGCCTGTCTCGTCCCAGCTACAGTTGCAGCCTACCTCCCCTTTGCCTGCTCCTTCTCCCTACACTGGTCCTACTGGAGGTCTGGCTGAGCGTCGTGAGCCTGCGTCTCGCCCTGCGTCGCCTGTCCGTACTGCTCGCACTAGTGGTCGCGGTTCGCGTCAGCGTCCTCCTCCTGTCCCTGGCACGCACCGGATGTCTCTGCGTCCGTCCACTGCTCCTCTGCGTGCCCCATTGCCTTCTCCTCTTGAGTCCTCTCTTCCTGCTCTTGCCGACCCGGAGTCGGACTCTCTTCGTGCTGCCAGTCCTACTGTCACGCGTCTCCTTGCTACTGTTGTCACTGACCCTTCTTTCGAGTCTACTGCTGCGTCTGCTCTCGTTACTGAGCTCGTCGACTTTGCTGCTCGCTGTCGCTTAGACTACGCTGCTAGTCTTGTCGCTGAGTCTGAGTCTGTCTGTCCTCCGTCCGTCGGGGGTGAGTGTGCCCTTGGCACGGACGTCCTTGAGGACAGGCAGGAGGAGTTCCAGTGTCTGGCAGCTGCCTCACCTCATCTCGTGTCCGTACTGCTTACCCCTGAGGGAGACCCGGATGCACTTGACATCCCGACTCCGCGCTCTTACGCGGAGGCGATAGAGGGTCCCTACTCCTCTCAGTGGCAGGCAGCTATGGATGCAGAGATGGCTTCCTGGAAGTCCACAGGCACCTACGTTGACGCTGTCCCCCCTCCTGGGGCGAACATCGTCAGTGGCATGTGGATCTTCAGGGTGAAGCGGCCGCCGGGTTCTCCGCCTGTCTTCAAGGCGCGTTACGTGGCTCGTGGCTTCAGTCAGCGGCAGGGAGTTGACTACTTTCAGACCTTCTCCCCCACCCCAAAGATGACCACTCTTCGGGTACTGCTGCACGTTGCTGCTCACCGTGACTACGAGCTGCACTCTCTTGACTTCAGCACAGCTTTCTTGCAGGGCAGCCTGCACGAGGAGATCTGGCTGCGTCGCCCACCTGGCTTCACTGGGTCTTTCCCTCCGGGTACCCAGTGGAGTCTCCGGCGTCCAGTCTACGGTCTCCGCCAGGCGCCACGTGAGTGGCACGACACACTGAGGACTACGCTTGCGGCTCTTGGGTTTGCTCCTTCTACTGCCGACCCGTCGCTGTTTCTACGCACCGACACCTCTCTGCCGCCGTTCTACATCCTCGTGTACGTCGACGACTTGGTCTTTGCCACAGCTGACACTGCTGGACTCGCCTACGTGAAGTCCGAGCTGCAGAAGAGACACACGTGCACAGACCTGGGTGAACTGCGCAGCTACCTTGGCTTGCAGATCACCCGGGACAGAGCACGCCGCACCATTACCCTGACTCAGTCACACATGGTGCAGCAGGTCCTTCAGCGCTTCGGCTTCACGTACTCCTCGCCTCAGGCCACTCCTCTGTCTACTCGCCACTCGCTCTCAGCTCTGCCTTCGGATGAGTCCGTAGAGTCGAGTGGCCCGTACCCAGAGCTTGTTGGCTGCCTCATGTACCTGATGACCTGCACACGACCTGACCTTGCATACCCTCTTAGCATTCTTGCACGCTATGTTGCTCCTGGGAGACATAGACCAGAGCACATGGCTGCAGCGAAGAGGGTGTTGCGCTACTTGTGCAGTACGTCGGGCATGGGGCTAGTGCTTGGAGGGCGGAGTCCAGTGGTCCTCACTGGGCACGCGGACGCTTCTTGGGCTGACGACCAGGCTACGCAGCGGTCGTCACAGGGTTACACCTTCAGCCTTGGTTCCGGCTCTGTTTCGTGGCGGGCTACTCGCTCGTCTTCTGTTCTTGGCTCGAGTTGTGAGGCTGAGATCTACGCCGGGGCCATGGCTGCACAGGAGCTTCGCTGGCTCACCTACCTGCTGACCGACCTTGGAGAGCCGCCTCGTTCTCCTCCAGTCCTGTACGTAGACAACAAGGCCATGCTGGCCTTGTGTCGAGAGCAGCGACTGGAGCACAGAACAAAGCACATTGCTCTCCGCTACTTCCTTGCTCGTGAGCTACAGCAACGTGTTCAGTTGCGGCTTGCGTACGTGGCCTCTGAGGCCAACACTGCTGATGTCTTCACCAAGGCACTTCCGCCTTGTGATCATCAGCGCTTCTGCACTCAGCTGGGTCTTGTGCCCGTCTTGCCTCACTTGCTCTCCTCTTGACCTTGCTTGTAGTCTCACATATATATATACCTGCTCTTGCTTGTCTAGCTTTATATATATATGTGTGTACTCTTGCATGTGAACTGGCCGTGTGGCCTTGACCCTGTGCTCGGACTGTGTGGTGACTTTGTGATCCACCCTGAGCTTTCCTTTGCTTTGCTTTGCTTGACTGGTCTTGTGACCCCTTGTTCTCCCCCACTTTGCCTATGGGGGTGTGTCAGAACATTGTAGCTTATGCTGTTATGTAGGCTATAGTGGGGTATCCCATAGGGGGTACAACCAATTAGGGTTTCATATTTGTACTCACTTCATTTCATAGTTCATCCATTCTCGTTCTCATTTTCACAACCTGGTCCTCCCGCAGGAAGTATGTAGGCGACAGCTTTAAACATGCCTCCAAAATTCTTATGAACCATACAGCGACTGCATACGGTATATGTACCGGTATGTTCTCGGGCGAGTAAATACACAGCCTCCTCATCTGCTTCAAAGAACTATGGATGCACATGCATCCACCATTTATCAAGCAGCACTCAAGGTACTACAACTTATGCCCAACAAAATAGCATCAACCCCTTATGCTAGTCGTTGTTTCTCTATGCTTCAGAATCACCGGCCCCGCGTCACCCCCTTCCTCTTCTCCTACCTACCTCCCCTATTCATCCCTCCACTTTCCTTCCACCGGCCCAAGTGCCTGTTACCAGCTCGCATCAATCGCTACAAGCTTTACACGACTTGCGACAGTTCCCAACATACCCGCCTTCACCGACCATGTACCCGGGGTTGCGCTTACACTCGCCGCCCGCCGCCCACATGCCGCAGTTGGGGTGCTCGTCAGTACAGTCCAAAAGGCTCCGCCGCGTCATGTACTTGAACATGTGCACCCACTTCTCCGCCGTCCACTTCGCTTCCAGCCTGCCGCCCGCACTGCCGCCCACACTGCCGCCTGCACTGCCGCCCGCACCGCCGCCCGTGCTGCCGCCCGCACCAGCACTGCCATCGCTCCCACTGCCGCCCCTCATCCCCCTAAAGAGCCCCCGCAAGCCGGTCCCCACAGTGGGTTTGGAATTAGGGGGAGGAAGAACAGGGCAATCCTCCCGGAAGGCACTGGGCTCGCTGTAGCCGTTGGGAGAGAGGTGGAAGTAGAGCAGCGCATTGCCCTTGCGCGGGCGCACTGGGGGGGTGAGGGGGAGGAGGAGGGGGGAAGAGATGATGGAGGAAAGAACACAGGTGACAGGGGCGCAGACGAGTCGAGCGAGTCAGACTTGAGCACAGCCCACCTTGAGCAAGGTGGGTGTTTCCACCAAGGTGGGAGCAGTGCAGAGCAGAGCAAGGTCGTGGAAACACCCACCTTGCTCTGCTCTGCACTCATCCCCCTCTTACCTCATCCCCCTCTCATCTCATTCCCCCCTCACCTCATCCCCCCTTCGCCCCATTTCCTGCTCACCCCTCCCCCCTCCTCCTCACCTGCAATGCGGCCTTTAGCACAGCCTGAGACAGGCCCAAAGTCCTGCTCGCGCTCAGGCTGGCAGGGGGGGGGGGATGAGGTGCAATGAGGTGCAGTGAGGTGCAGTGAGGCGCAAAAAGACTATTGCGGCCTTTAGCACAGTCTGAGATGGGCCCAAAGTCCTGCTCGCGCTCAGGCTGGCAGTGCCGCATGGGGGGAAGAGGTGGAGCAGCGGAAGGGGAGAGGAGGAGGCGTGCAGAGGGAGGAGGGCAAAGGAATGATCAAAGCAAGAAAATAACTGGTGAAAGGAGTAACGGGGAGTGCAGTGCGGTGCAGAGAGAATAGTGCAGAAAGGAGTAGCGAAAGAAAAATCCTCAACAATCGGCTTGGGACTTCTGGAGAGCCCACCACAGCAAAGAGGAGGAGAGGTAGTGCTAAGTGCACAGCAACGTACACGACTGTCGGGATTGCTTTTGTGAGGAGAAGTATGGAGAAGAGTTGAGAAACGCAAGGGAGGAAAAAGAGGCAAACTAAGGGACCGGAAACAATGGGGGGAAAAGAAAAAGAATGTGTTAACAAATTTGGAAAACAAAGGGGGTAAAGGGGTGGGGTTGACAGGGGAGGATGAGGGGGGAAAAGAGAGCGAGGGAAAGGGGTGGGAGCACAGGGCATGGGTGGGGGCATGGCTTCTGTGTGGGCAGAAAGTGCCGACAAACCTTGCCGTTGGGGAAAGTGACTTCGCCGCCCCGCTCCACGTCCGAGAGGAAGAGGACGAGGGTTGCCGCCCGGTGCAGCACCTGCCGGTCCTCCTTGTGTTGGAAGTAGTCGTAATGCACGTCGAACTCCTGGCCTGTATTATACCGCATCAGCTGAGGGTCCGTGGGCTCTGACGTGGAGGGAGTGTGGGGAAGGAAGTGAAGCTAATGAGTCGGTGCAGCATCTGGCGGTCCTCCTTGTGTTGGAAGTAGTCGAAATGCACGTCAAACTGCTGCCCCGCGTTGTAGCGCATTAGCTGGGGCTCCGTGGGCTCTGAGAAGGGAGGCGCGGGTGGAAGGGGGCGAGTGGGGTGGGAAACAGAGAGTCGTAATGCTGGCACGTCAAACTGCTGCCCCGTGTTGTAGCGCATCAATTGAGGCTCCGTGGGCTCTGAGGTGGAAGGAGTGGGGGGACGGAAATTAAGCTATTGAATCGATGAAGCAGGTGCAGCACCTGCAAGTCCTCCGATCATCCTTGTGTTGGAAGTAGTCGAAATGCACGTCCAACTGCTGCCCCGTGTTAATGTTGTACCGCTTTAACTGAGGTTGGGTTGGCTCTGAGAGGATGTGGGCGGAGGGGAGCGCAAGGAATAAGGGACTGGGAGAGCAGTGACTGCATCAGCTGGGGGTCCGTGGGATCTGAGACAGAGTGGGAGAGGAGGGGGGGGGGGAGCAGCCGGAAACCGTGGGGTGGTGGGAGGGAGGGGGTTGGCTGCTTCTACCTGCTCTTGTTGGAAATAGGGGGAAAGCAGTGAGTGTTTTTCTGAGTCGACTAAAAAAAATCACCTTGTTGGGAATAGGGGGACAGCAGTGAGTGTTTTGTGGCAAGGTGAAAATAACTTTTGATAGGTGATGGTCTGACATGTTGAAAAGGCAACGTTTGAATAGGTAAAAAATGGAGCACTTCTCTTGGCTTACTGCGCGGGAGGAAGAGCCACGATGAAATGCGGTCTTCAATAGCCCTCACCCGCTCGTCCTGGTGAGGGTGTCATGGGCATGGGGGTGGGTGGGCATGGGGGAGGGCATAGTGAGTGAGTGAGAGCTTGGGCATGGATGTGGGTGTTTGGTCTAGTGGCATGATTCTCGCTTAGGGTGCGAGAGGTCCCGAGTTCAATTCTCGGAATACCCCAACCTTACTGTCATCCTTGGAAAGGATGTATTTTTCCAATTTCCTACTTACACCGCACGAAGCTGAAAACCACTGTACACACTCAACAGCCTGACACTCTTTTACAGCATCACGCGCCTCGCTGGGCATGGGCATGGATGATCATCAAGTGGTTTTTGGGAATTTCCTAGTTTTGAGTCGACTCAAAAGTTCCTTGGTGATGCTGGTGATTTCCTAAATCTCTCAACAACCACCTGAAGCCCCTAACTTGTTCACCTCTCTCAAGGCGTGTACTTTTTACTTTCTTATAATTAACAGAATCGCACCATATCAATCACTCATATGGTATCCCGCAACCGCGCATTCCTTCCCCTCCCCTCGCACACCGCGCTACAACGCACCACACCGCACCGCACCGCACCACACCGCACAGCTCACCTGATATTTCCGGAGGAAGGTGCCGTTGGCTGGCGTGCCTGGGCAGAGCAGCTTGTTTTGGGACTGTGGGCAACGGGGCAAGACGCGGGAGGGGGAGGCAGGGGGAGGGAGGCAGCGTGCAAGGAGGGAATATAATTTTGTGCGTCGGAAAATATGTGTCATTGGCTTTTGAGGCGCCTCAAAAGGAGGATATATGTAGGCGTCATAAAATATTTGGCGTTGGCGTGCGTGCCTGGGCTGAGCAGCTTGGGTTGGGACTGGGAGAGGCGGGGAGCGACGGAGGAGGAGGAAGCAGCATGCGGGAGAGAGACAGGGAAACTGAGCATTGTGCATGCGGAAGGCTTTTGAGGCGCCTCAAAATCAGAGAGAGTCAGGCAGAACGAGCAGTGTGCATGCGAAAGGTGGGGTGGCTTGTGTGGCTGGGCGGATCTGCATGGGCTGGGATTGGGGGAGGCGGGGAGAGGCGAGGAGGGGAAGGCAGCATGCAAGGACGAACTGTATGGAGGGGGGGCGGCGTATGGAAAGGGGGGGATAGCGTGCTGTGCGTGGGAGCATGGGAGCATGGGAGCATGGGAGCATGGGAGCATGGGAGCATGGGAGCATGGGAGCATGGGAGCATGGGAGCATGGGTGCATGGGTGCATGGGAGCATGGGTGCATGGGAGCATGGGAGCATGGGAGCATGGGTGCATGGGTGCATGGGAGCATGGGTGCATGGGAGCATGGGAGCATGGGAGCATGGGAGCATGGGTGCATGGGTGCATGGGTGCATGGGAGCATGGGTGCATGGGAGCATGGGTGCATGGGAGCATGGGTGCATGGGAGCATGGGAGCATGAAAGCATGGGTGCATGGGAGCATGGGAGCATGGGAGCATGGGTGCATGGGAGCATGGGTGCATGGGAGCATCGGTGCATGGGAGCATGGGAGCATGGGTGTATGGGAGCATGGGAGCATGGGAGCATGGGAGCATGGGTGCATGGGAGCATGGGAGCATGGGAGCATGGGAGCATGGGTGCATGGGAGCATGGGTGCATGGGAGCATGGGAGCATGGGAGCATGGGAGCATGGGTGCATGGGAGCATGGGAGCATGGGAGCATGGGAGCATGGGTGCATGGGAGCATGGGTGCATGGGAGCATGGGAGCATGGGCGCATGGGAGCATGGGTGCATGGGAGCATGGGTGCATGGGAGCATGGGAGCATGGGAGCATGGGTGCATGGGAGCATGGGAGCATGGGATGGGAGCATGGGTGCATGGGAGCATGGGTGCATGGGAGCATGGGTGGAGCAGAACCACACAGGCAAATTAGCATTGTGCGGATGTGAGAGGGAGAAGTGGTGGGGACGAAAGGGGAGGGAGGGAGGCCATAGCAGTGCAATTAGGTGGTCACACTACGCATGCGAGAGGAGGTTTTTGAGTCGACTCAAAAACAGAATCATCACACGGGAGGGACGAAAGGGGAGGGAGGGAGGCCATACCAGTGTGACGAGGTGATCACACTCCGCATGGGAGAGGAATCCGTGGTACACGAACGCTCTGCCGGGGGGAGGGGAAGGGAGGGAAGAAGGGGAAGCTGTGGGAAAGGGGGGACGGGCAAGGGAAGAAAGGAGCGGAAGCTCAGACCTACCGGGGACACTTGGATGCTCAGATGCGATAACACTTGGAGGCGGTGGGAAAGGAAAGGACCTATCACCGCCTGGGGCTGCGATATCCAGGCCTACCGGGGCTGCGATATCCAGGCCTACCGGGGCTGCGTGGAGATCTGCATGACCCGGGAAGGCTCAACCTGCCACCCCTCCAATGCCGCTGCTCCATAGTTTTTTTTAGATGTCTCAAAAAGCGACCTACCGGGGCTGCGTGGGAATCTGCGCGACCCGGGAAGGGTCAACCTGCCACCCCTCCAATGCCGCCTTTTGAGAGGACTAGAAAGTCTCCCAGGCGGTGGGAAGCTTTTGAGGATTCTCAAAAGCCACCCCTCCGATGCCGCCTTATGAGTTGACTAAGGGCGTCTCTTCACTTCGGGTCATGGCACTGTTTGGGTCATCACTGTACACTTTGGGTCATGAGGGGACCAATGATATTCCAGTAGAGTAGCAAAAATGCGCATTATTGGTCGTCCAAGAATCTCGGATGACCCAAACAGTGCCATGACCCGAAGTGGATATACGCCCTAAAAAGTCCCCAGGCGGTGGGAAACCAAGCCACTTACCGAGGCTGCGTGGAGTCCTGCACCACCCTGGCAGGGTCCCTGCCACCCCTCTTAAGCTGGAGGGAATAGAGGAGAAGCCCACCCACCCTCAGGCGGTGCCAAACGACCTACCGAGGCTGCGTGGAGATTTGCACCACCCTGGCAGGGTCCCTGCCACCCCAACGCTGCTGCTGCTCCATCACACCCTGCCAGGGTCAACCTGCCAACCTACTGAGGCGGTGGGAAGAGACCTACCGAGGCCGCGTGGAGATCTGCACCACCCTGGCAGGGTCCCTGCCACCCCTCCTACGCTGGAGGGAATAGAGGAGAAGCCCACCCACCCTCAGGCGGTGCCAAACGACCTACCGAGGCTGCGTGGAGATCTGCACCACCCTGGCAGGGTCCACCTGCCACCCCAACGCTGCTGCTTCATAGAACGCTGCCGAGACTCTGAGCCGTTTGTGCGCCACGTGTACGGTATCCTTGTCCGTGTACGCAACCTACCACCGGGGCTGCGTGGAAATCTGCACGATGCGGAGAGGGTCCAGCTGCCACCCCAACGCTGCCGCTCCATTGAACGCTGCCGGGGTCAGCCTGCCAACCTACCGAGGCCGTACGGAGCAACCTACCTGGGCTGGGTGGAGATCTGTACGACGCGGGAAGCGTCCACCTGCCACCCTTCCAACGCTGCTGCCGAGCCTCTCAGCCGCGCATGCGCCACGTGTACCCGCTCGTATCCGTGTCCGTGTACGGCGGCGCTCGACGCGGTCAGGACGGAGAGGGAGATGCATACTACAAGCAGGAGGCTTGCGTTGACAGCGTTGACTGCGACACGACTGGTTCGAACCGATTGGCGGCTTTGGAGTATGCGAGTACAGCTGGCCATGGTGGAAACAGAGTAGAATGTTCCGGTTGGTTGATTATTCTAGCCGAGTCATTGCTCTGATGGCACCGTCAGTGGTCGTCGGCAATTGTCCAGCGCGTCCGCCTGCTTATAACGCGGATAAGGATGAAGATTCATGTCTACATCATGACCGGCATGCCATTCGTACGAAGATCGGCGCAACTAGCCGAGCGGCGCAATCTTATTCGTAACGCAGGAAGTACGAGCGGATTGGCGGAATCTTCGTCACCACACGCTTTCCAGATCACCAGTTCGCTTAGACGCTCACTGACCGCGCTCTTGCATCAATCAGCAGTCAAATCTGTCAGAAGATCAAAATTTGTAGGAATCTGTCTAGTGGACTCTTTAGAGTTTGGCTGCGGTAAGCAGCTGCTCCTCAACTCATTACGAAAGTGTTAACGTTGAATTGCATCTATACATGCACCAAGAAACTTTGCAACAACTACAGTGCTTGTGAAACTAATTACAGAAAACCTATAAACGTGTAAATAAAAATTTAAAGTGATCATAGTTCCTACATGGCCGCAATAAGGTCTGAATAATTTAGGTATTCAGAATGAGAACCATATGTATCGGAATAGACGACTTGGCACACTGTGCTTGATATCCTTGAGCAGACCAATAGCGAGTATGATGTGTGAGTGTGCTGCCCTTCCTCCCACTACTGTAGCTGCGAAGGACAGGTCACCAGGTTTGGTTTGCGGACACGAACTCTGGTTCAGCCTAATTACCCGGGACACCTATCGCAAGAGCGGATTCTTCCCACAAAACAAATCGCTCGTAAGTTTGAGTCGCAGTCGCTTCCTGAATCTGGCTGGACTTGCACAGCCTATGCCAGCTGGCACACCGAATCCGAACAATCCTAAAAAGACTGCTTCGGCTCTGGTGTCGGATCAATCCAGCCTTTCAAAACCAGAGTTGACCCAAAACATAGACTTTCCATGGTGACAGAAAACAGCATCTCGCTTATTCCCAGCCAGATAGGCCCCGGAATGCAATACCCATAGAAACCCATCATTCATCAGTTCACCTGCTCGACTGTTCTAGAATGTATACAAAACGCTTTGCGTGCCAGACGAACCCTACCTGACCGCTTTCTAGTGAACTACTATTGTGGGGGGCATTAGGAACCACACAACCTAAGAGCACCCTTGGTGCTACTCCAAGCAACATCTACAGCAGAAACTAGACTAGAACCGCAGCAGCACCTACAGCTTCGAGGAGCTTCAACCTCTAAAGCCGTCGCAGCGTGCAACGAGCTCCGCTGCGTAGGCGAGGTGACAGCATAACGGGTGTCTCTGGCGGTGCATTATTGGTCTGCACGGGGATTCACGGACGTGCTGGTATTGAAGTGTTGAGTGATTACGGACTAATCAGGAGGTCGCAAATTTGGCTGGCTGAACGGTCGCCGTCGTCCGTTACTTATTGTTATCGTTATTCGCGCGATAACGTACCCTTTTATTCCGTTCCATTTCAAAACGTGTGGTTGTTAGTCCTTTTTAGCGTCCTAAAAGGAACTTCTGAACACTACTGTGTGCTTTTCACGCCACGCTTCGCGACGCGACGTCCCCGATCCCCGTCCGGAACACACTTTCCGCCACGTCAGCATGTCGAACTCGGCGCGATCGACGGCGCGGCTGGAGAAGCGGATGACGGACGCGTTAGCGGCGCGACACAAGACGGTGAAGAAGGTTCCGAAGAACTTCGACGCGTTCGTGCTCAAGTTCCCGAGGATCAACGCGGGGCTCGAGCTGCTCCGAGAGGTGTACGACAAAATCGGTGAGCATCAGGATTAACGTGACTTTTGAGCAGCATGGTGCTTTTGAGTCGACTCAAAAGTGCTCAAGTTCCCGAGGATCAATGCGTGGCTCGAGCTGCTCCGAGAGGTGTACGACAAAATCGGTAAGCGCGTCAGGCGCATTAGAAGCATCAGTCGCATTGGAAGCGTAAAATGCATTAGAAGCATCAGACGCAATAGAAGCAGCCGGCTCATCAGGCGCCTGAGGCTTGAAGCATTCCGCTTGAGACGCGGCTCTAGAAGTCTCGGCTAGTAGAAAAAAAAACCTAACTGCTAGCTTCACATTGCATCCCGTGGTTTCGATGTTCCGTCGCACCGGCGCAGATCGTGTAGCTCTCGTGGAGATGTTATTGGTTGGAGCTCCGATTCGAATTTAACAAGTTAGAGGTCGATTCGGATTCGTTCATACAGGGTTGTCAGCGTGAACTCAGATGGACGCTTGGGCGTTTGTACACTAATTCGTTTATTTTTTTTAACAATATATCGCGAGCCAACAGCTAGCAGCGCAGCGCTTTGCTCTCATCCTCTCCTCCCTGGTCACCTCTTATTTCTTTCTGCTCACTTGTTCACCTTCCGTCACCTGCCTCAACGTCCATCATCTCGCTGATCCCCGTCGTCTCCCTCCCATCCCCATTCTCTCCATCATCTGCGTCCCACCGCCTCGCGTTGCGTGTGCAGTGCCCGAGGGCAGGGAAGGCATGTCGTTGGACGAGTTGAAGACCGCACTCGCTCAGCTGGAGGTGCGTTCAGGCAGAACGTGTATAGAGTCGACGCTTAAGGCACACCGTATGAGCAACTGTAACACACGTTTGTGAGACGTGCTGTATGAGGTGGTGTTTGAGGTGGGTGTATGAGGTGGGTGTGTGAGGTGGTGTATGAGGTGGTGTATGAGGTGGGTGTGTGAGGCCGGCAACTCAAGCATCACCTTGCTTCCATATATAACCCTGTGACAGTTACTGAACGAGTGTAGATACAGCTTACAATGTGCTTGCATACATACGTTTCTGATGCATTTTCGTTTCACGCTTCCATCAATCTCTGCCAATCGCAGGTGACAGTGAGTGAAGAGGAGTTGAAGGCCATATTCGAGCAGACGGAGTTTGACCCTTCGTACAGTGAAGGGTCAGATGCTGTTCCAACAGAGGAGGCGACGGTGGTGTGCTTCAATGCGTTCGTGCTGTGCCTGGGAACTGTGTTCCTGCTCGAGTCGGCTGATAGCGAGCAGGTGTGTGTGCATGTGCATAGGGGAAGCGGGGGGTGGGGGGGGTGGGGATCGTTCGTGCTGTGCCTGGGCATCGTGTTCATGCTGGAATCAGCTGATAGCGAGCAGGTGTGTGAGGGAGTGAGGGTGGGAAAAAGGGGGGGTTTGGGGGGTTTGGGGGGTTGAGTGTGTGAGTGAGTGAGGGTGGGTTGGAGAATGGGGAGGACTCTTGTGTGTATGTGTACATGTGTGCATGTGTGTGTGTTCATGCATGTGTGTATGTATGCATGTACATGTGTGTATGTGTGCATCTGTGCATATGTGCATGGCTGTATGTGTGCATGTGTGCATATATGTGTGTGTATGTGTGCATGTTTGGATAAATGTGTATATTTGTGCATGTGTGCGCGCGTGCAGACACTTTGCACGGATGTCAAATTACTGGTTGGGGTCATTGCCATGAATGAATTTATTTCGAGGTGGTCGTGTGGGTTTGTTCTGTACACTGATCAACCTCTCTCGTCTTGCTTCCAAAGTTATCCACTCTCCAACAGACTACCCACTTCCCTCGTAGTATACAACCTCACTCTGCTATCTCCTTACCTCTGACTATTTTCCTACCTCACACTCCCTCTCATTGGCAATATCTCGTACTTGACAGTGTCTCCCACCTTCCCCTCCCGTCCACTCCACAGAAGCGGCGATTTCTGAGGCGCCTCAGGCATCTCATTCTTTTGTATCTGACAGTGTCTCCTGCCTTTTTCCTCCCATCCATGGTCCACCCATTCTTCTCCTTATAGCAGAAACCACGCCTTGGCACAGGAGACATCAACGCGGCCTTTCAAATAATCGTGGATGCGTTCATTTATTTTGACGAGGACCACGACGGGCAGCTCACGCGGGCGGAGATTGAGAAGGGTTTCAGCAGCCACAACACTCTCAAGGAGGGCACGCTGCTCCGCAACATCTCTATGCGCATGCGTACGTTCTTGCTCAAACTTTGCGTCTCTGTTTGTTAGTTGGTTGGCTTTGTCTGTCTTGCTTCCACTGTTTTTTTCTTCCCAATCTCCTTCCCGATGCTCCACCATACAGCAGCAAACTAACGAATGCGTCTTTGTTTTCCTTTGTTACTTTCTGCTTTTATTTTTCAGAGGAGATGGACCGGGATTCCAACGGTGTGTGCACATTTGTAGAGTTTCTGAATGCGTTTGTTGGTTGGGTGAGGTCTCAGTATGGGGACGCAGATTCGGACGCTGCTGCTGATGGAGATGCTTAACCATGTGCTCAGCAATACACTTCACTGTTTATTTATAATAAAGCAATAATGGTAGGCGCACTGTAGGATGGGGTGTATAAGATAGGTATCGTTTTGGATGGAGCATAGCTGAGTTAGAATAATTGCTAAAGAGTAGTTCACATTTTTCTTCATGTAGAATTTTGAAGTGATTTATGGAGCTGATAAATTTGCACATGTACCAGTAGAAACGACTCAAAGAATAGGGTGTACGAAATAGACTAGATCAAACAGGGTCCGTCCGATCGCGCTGTGTGGTTTCACCTCTGTGGGGGCTTTTCCTCTTCCGGGTCCATCCCATCTCCGCGCCCTGCCCCCTTCCCCATGGGCCATCCCTCCCCACCCCGCACAGCCTCCCCGCGCCATCCCCCACCTTCCCCCCCCCGCTTCCCGTCTTCTCCTGCCTCTCGCTGCTAATCCCGCCCAAACCCTAATTCATATTTCCTCCTCGCTGCTCACTTTCTCTCTTTCCTGCTCTTCCTTTCCTCGCCCCTCAGGAGCCGCATTTGCGCCGCGCCTGCCTCTCCCTGCCTTGCTTAGACAAGGAGCCAATTAGTCAAGATGGTCAGAATTAGCGTTCTTAACGATGCGCTCAAGAGCATGTACAACGCGGAGAAGCGCGGGAAGCGGCAGGTGCTGATCCGCCCCAGCTCCAAGGTCATCATCAAGTTCCTCACCGTCATGCAGCGACACGGTGCGTGCGTGCGTGCGTGCGTGCGGGTGGGTGTGTGCGTGCTTACGTGCGTGCGTGTGGGTGCGTTCGTGCTTGCTTGCTCGTAATGCTTCGCTGAAATTCGTCATGCAGCGACACCGTGCGTACGCGCTCGCTCGCACGTCCTTAGTTGAGGTGCTGCAATCGTCGTGTTTTATGGCTTATACTTTCGTCTTTACTCCTCTTTTCCCGTTTTTCAAGGTCGTCATTTCTTCATGAAACATTAAAACCTAACATTTCCGTTCCGATCGTCCTGCACATCATCGATAGCCGTTTGGTCAAGGCGCCGTCGATCATCGATGTCTGTCTGAGCGAGACGTTTTCATCCGGCGAAGAGCGAGCTGTAGGCAGCAGTCGTCCCTCGTTCCCGGCGCGGTCCCGGTTATCTTTCCGAGGAATTCGTGACGGTTGTCTTGCGTGGTTCACGATAGAGAGGGGTTTTTTAACACAGTAGTCGGGCTCAAGGCAGGAAATCAGATTCCGCATAAGATACTACCAGATTAGTAACGCTCTTTGTCAGGACAAGAAGCAGTGGTTCGTACAGACCAGGGTAGCCCGTTGTTGCCAGCCGATCATAGAGGCGCCTGAGAAACGATGGCCCGTTGTACCGAGCCGATGAATGACCACCGATCAGGGCCGTTGCACATCCATCCAGCAGCGAGGACGCAATGTCGCTAGTTCCTTTCCTCGAAGTAGCTGCTCGTTAGGCTCTTTCAGGACTTTTTCTAGGGATTGGCTCGTTAGGGTAGGTTGATCACTCGAGGCTTAGACAGCATTTGTAGATCCCGCAGCTCATCCCGCTAGCGCAAATCGCGCCGTGCGAGACGCCTCGATCGCGTTGGTATTCTCCAGAGCCGCGCGCACTCGTTCCAAAACCTTGTCGCTTTCTACGACAGGACCAGCCCTGTCGTTCTACTAGCAGGCTTAGTTTGATTCTAGTTACTTGTTTGGCAAGGAGATGGTGAGATGGTGTACTGAAGCCCAAGATTCTTGAGCCTACTCTCAGTTACCTCCCCTGTGCATCTTGTCCCCTTGTCGTGGAATGCTGGTTACCAGGTTACATCGGCGAGTTCGAGCTGGTGGACGACAGGCGGGCGGGCAAGATTGTCGTGGAGCTGAACGGGCGGCTGAACAAGTGCGGCGTGATCAGCCCGCGTTACGATATCGCTGTCGCCGATATCGAGAACTGGACCGAGCGCCTTCTGCCGTCCCGTCAGGTGAGTATTGCAACTTGAGTGGGTGGGGTTGTGTAACGACTGTACGGTAGTGTCAGCATTGGTAAGGTAGGTCATGCAACTCGAGGGAGGTAGTGCAGCATGTCATAGGCTGTACACGCAGTAGTGGGGAAAGGGGGAAGGGGTGGGTGAGGGGAGGTGGGGGGAAAGAACAAGCCCGTGTGCCCCATCACGCCAGGAGTGGGTATTTAGTGCGTAGTGCAAGCAACACGTCGAGCGTTTCCCGTGGTGTTGGCGAGAGAGATTGGTAACTGAAGAAGCTGCTTGTATTCTCGCAGGGCGCCGGGGGTGGATAAGGAGGCGGGTGGGGTGGTTGGTTGGGCGGGGTAACAGATGGAGAGGGTATGGAGGGGGGTGTGACTGCAACCGAGTGTTGATGGGTTTGCAGCATTGCTGGCAGTGGAGCAGGTTGGGAGCCTCAGCATGGGTGTCCTAAGTTCCCAGTTGCTGTTTTCTTCCTGGTGCTTTTCCATTGTTCATTGCCGTACTTTTTTTGTCCCTGTGGTTCTTGTTTCTTTCCCGTGTTACCAGTTTGGTTACATTGTGCTCACCACGTCGAGCGGCATCATGGACCACGATGAGGCCAGGCGGAAGAACGTGGGAGGCAAGGTGCTCGGCTTCTTCTACTAAGCTGAAAATGGCTCCATCTGATAATGAGATGCTGTCAGTCCATGATGCCGAAGCAGGGTGACTGGTATCATTTAGCCAGCCTAGCCAACAGCCCTGCCATGCCTTGTCACCGTTATCACCCAGTTGGCTCTGCCTAGCTTTTTGTTTGCCATGCATGGTCCCTTATATTGCAAGTGGACGTGTAAAGCTCACAGTTAAGCATAATCTCCATGGCTTACAACTAGAATGCAGATGGCTTTAGTTGGTGTACATCTCACAAGATTCGCTTACCTGTTTGTAGCGAGAATGCCAGTGGTTCTTGTAATTGTCACTCTGACGTCACGTCACCTTCTAAATTTCTCGAAACTCCCGAGATGTCAGCGTCCTGCTTTACTTCGTTTTGCTTGTAATTTTCGCGCGCCCGGATTGATCAACGATTGGTTGTCGTCGTCACCCTGCCAAATCTTGATTTGCTCTCGTCAGTGACGGGTGTTGCCCCTGGTCCACGGGATTAGTTTTCACTTCACGATTCACGGTTGTGCCTGGTCTGTTGCGTTTCAAAGCGGTAATAAGCAATCTCTTGGTGCACTTCACTTCAGGCTTTTGCGTGGGCCTTTGATTCTGTTGCGCCTCTTAGAAATGAGTCAATAATGATGGGAGACCGCTGAATCTGAATCAAAGGTAGACCGCTGAGAATCGATTGACGTGATCACGGTTCAATCCGACGTGCTAACAGAGGCCATTTCACAATTGAAGCGTCGCGAATAGGGCTGAAAGTAGATTCGCCATTCGTGCCGACGTCGCGACCAAGATTGTCATTAGACGTGTTGCGACGTGGTCACAGAAGCCATTCGAGTATCGCAGGCGTTACCGAATCGACCTACACGGAACGATGGATGGGAGTGGCGTTGGCGGGAGGGGGAGGCGCGGCGCGACGAAGAAAGGCGGGAAGGAGAAAGCGAAGAAGGAGCTGAAAGGGGTGATGAAGGCGGTGATTCGCGAAGGATCAGGATTGCCGGTGGAGGACGGTCACCAGGTAACCTGAATCAGTGATTCGCGAATAATAGTATTGGCGGTGAGAGGAGCGTACAGGGGGGAGCGTCACGTAAGGTGAGGGAAGCAGCTGGCGGGAGTGATGAAGCCAGTGATTCCAATTCAGGCGCCTAATTTATTTCGCGGGTGATGATGGCGGTAATTCGTGACCAAGTCTGAGACGTCTAGAAACCAACTTGTTATCACGTGGCTATATTTAGGGTGTGATGAAGGCGGTAATTTGCAACGGATGGGGACTTCTGTGAAAAGAGGACACCATCAAATACCAATCCTCCTCACCACCCGTTTCTCCCATCATTCCGTTGTCCACTGCACCACTCACCATGCTTATGCTTTCCCTCCCCACCCATCTTGTTCCGACCATCATTTCCTCCCCCCTTCCCCCCCCCTCACCATCCTCTCTTCCCCCGCACCACCCGCCGTGTCCTGGTCAGCAATTTTGACGTACTTTCATGTGTCACCAATATTTTAGCGATTCTCCTCCTCTTTCCCCCCCCCTCCACCCCCTTTCCCCTCTTGAATCCCCATCCCTCGTCCCCGCACCACCCTCCAGGTGGTTTTCCACTGCACCACTCGTGCAGCTTCGGGCCACATATGTGATTCCACCCGAGCCGAACACGGAGGTACGGCGTGAGGTGTGAGGTATTGCATGGGGTGTACGGTATGGCAGGGGTATGACATATGGCTTGGAGTTTGAGGGATGGCACGATATGGCACGGTATGAGCTATGTCATGGGGTGTGAGGTTTGGCATGGGGTGTGAGTTTAGGATGGGGTGTGAGGTTTGGCATGCAGTGGGAGATATGGCATGGGGTGTGAATCGTGATTACCTATGACTACCTACGCCCGTTACGCCGAGTAATACCATTTTTGCCCATTCGTCGCCCACTTACACCTGCTCCCGTGACTGCTTGTGTGAGCAGGGTCGGGGCGGCCGCGGCGAGTGGTGGTGGGGGAGAGCCGGCTGGTGGCAGCATTGGAGCACGGGCTGTGCACCATGCGGGAAGGCGAGGTGGCAGTGGTGAGATTCCTGACTGCATATTCTTGAGTTGACTTTCCACTCCCTTCAATGTCGAGCTGGTGGCAACTCGAATGTATGTACCTGGCGGCAGCATTGGAGCACGGGCTGTGCACCATGCGGGAAGGCGAGGTGGCAGTGGTGACGTTCCTTAATCCCTTCCCTTCCTCCCCCTCCTCCCCCTCCTCCCCCTCCTCCCCCTCCTCCCCCTCCTCCCCCTCCTCCCCAATCATCTCCTGTTCCTTCACATCATCCCTGAATCCCTCCTTCTTCGCAGTTCAATGCAGAGCCCTCAGCCCACTACAGCGATCCCTCCTGCCAGATAAAGCCTCCCCCAGGCGTGCCTGCAGACGAGGAGCTGCAGCTGGAGGTGGAGGTGGTATCTGCCGCTGCTGTGCGGGTGCTGGCTGGCAGGGAGGAAAGAGGTCGTGAGTCCACTCAAAAATCCCCCCTCCCCCTTCCTCTCCTCCCCCTCCTCCCCGTTCATTTCCTGTCCTGCCCCATCTTCCCCGGGTCTCTCACTCATTTGCAGTTCAAAGCAGAGCCTTCAGCCCACTACAGCGACCCTGACTGCCAGATAAAGCCTCCCCCAGGCGTGCCTGCGGATGAAGAGCTGCGGCTGGAGGTGGAGGTGGTATCTGCCGCTGCTGTGCGGGTGCTGGCAGGGAAGCGGGAGGAGAAGAAGGCGGATGGAGTGGAGGGGGAGGGAGGGGAGGAAGAGGAGGAAGTGGAGGATGGTGTGTGTGGGTATGAGGAGGATGAGCGGTTTATCACGAAACAGGTGAGCGAGTCAGAGAGGGAAAGAGCCTGATTGGGGAAGGAGAATGAGTGAGTAATGCAGATTTTCGCTTCAGATGGAGTGTGAGGTGGGAACGTAGCAACCAAACGAAAGACTTGTTTGGCCTTGTTGTCTTCTTGCCTTCTCTTGAGAGACAAGAAGGCCTTCTTGTCTCTCTTGAGAGAAAAGAAAGTCTTGAGAGAATGAAAGTCTTGAGAGAATGAAAGTCTTGAGAGAATGAAAGTCTTGAGAGAATGAAAGTCTTGAGAGAATGAAAGTCTTGAGAGAATGAAAGTCTTGAGAGAACGAAAGTCTCACAGGGAACCTTTCTGTGGCCATTATTTGTTGAAAGGCTTTCCCTGTGATTCGTGATTGTCTCACACACACACATGCCCATTTGTGGTTTGTGATTCTATCATGCGTGGCCTCCTGTGGTTTGTGATTGTATCAGACGGTTGAAGAGGGGAGAGGGTGGGAGCAGCCGAGGCCGCCGTATGAAGTCAAGATAAGGTACCTCTTTCCGTTGCCCTGCACGTTCAAATCCCATTCTTTGTCCATGTGCATGTGCATGTGCCTGTGCATGTGCATGTGCATGTGCATGTGCCTGTGCATGTGCATGTGCATGTGCATGTGCCTGTGCATGTGCATGTGCATGTGCCTGTGCATGTGCATGTGCATGTGCATGTGCCTGTGCATGTGCATGTGGTGAGGGTCGGGAAGAAGAAGAATACTAAGTTTGGGAGGTTTCAGGGGGGACAAGGAATGGAGGGCGTCTCAGGGAAGGTGGGAGGAAGCTGCGGGGGAAGGAGGATAAGGGGTGGCCCTATGGTATGGGAGGAACAAGGGATAAGTGGAATGTGGGGTTCTCAGGGACTTGTGCTGCTGTGGACCGGGCTGCTCTGAGTGCTGGGTGATCGGTGTGCTTTGGCTTTGGCTGGACGGGCTTGCTCTGTTTGTTTGTTAGCTCTGGTTTCCTGGTTGCTTCCATGTTTAGTCACGCTAGCTACCACCACTTGCCATGCCTGTACCTTTGTGACCCATATCAATACATGACCGCTTGAGAGAGAGAGAGAGAGAGAGAGAGAGAGAGAGAGAGAGAAGGAGAGAGAGAGAGAGAGAGAGAGAGAGAGAGAGAGAGAGAGAGGTGCGGTTGTTGGCGGGAGGGCGGCACTGGTGCATGTGCATGTGCATGTGCTTGTGCTTGTGCATGTGCATTTGCATGTGCATGTGCATGTGCATGTGCAAGCGCATGTGCATGTGCAAGCGCATGTGCATGCATGCATACACATTCACATCGCCTTGCCATCTGCAAAATGTGCACCATCGTCCTCCGATCTCCCCTGCCTGCCAGGCTGGAAGCTCGCCCCCTGGGCTCCCCCACGCCCTTCTATGCAGCTGGCACCGCCTCCTCAGCCCCCCTGCACCTCGCCCAGGCGCATTTCCACGCCCATCTCCCCCATGTGCCCCCTCCCCCCTGCCTGCCAGGCTGGAAGCTCACCCTCTGAGGTCCTCAACGCCCTTCTATGCGGCTGGCACGGGCTCCTCCACCCCCCTGCACCTCGCCCTCGGCTCAGCTCGGGTGAGTCAGGGGAGAGGGGGTAGGGTTGATCAGGGTCTAGGGAGAGGAGGGGTGGCATAGAGGGAGGAAGCGGGGAAGAGGGTCAAATGCTGAAGCGAAAAGAGGTGACTTTTGAGTCGACTCAAAAGGGGGAGGAGGGGTGGCACAGAGGGAGGAAGCGGGGAAGAGGGTCAAATGCTGAAGCGAAAAGAACCATTTTTCTAGACCCAGCTCGAGTAAGGCAGGGGAGGGGGGACCTTTTGAGTCTATTGCACTAAAAGTTTGTTTTCTGGGCTCCTCGCTTCCTTTCTACGCAAGTGGCATTCCGTCCTCGCCTCCCTGTGCTAGCCGTTTTCTACTCCTTACTCCTCCCTAAACCCCTTCTCCTGCCCGCACACGGTCTTCCTCCCTTTGTTCCTCTTATTTCCCCAGCTTCCCCCAGCACTTGGTACGCCTCTCTCCCACATGCTCGCAGGGTAGAAGGCAGTCGTATTTGCTTCCTCCCTGCACACCACACGCCTCATATGCCCCATCTCCCTGTTTTTCCTTTATCCTTCCCTTGTTTTTTGTGTTTGCCCCAGCTTCCCCCAGCACTTGATCTCGCTCTCTCCCACATGCTCGCAGGGGAAAAGGCGGTAATCTTTGCCTCCTCCCCCCACACCATCCCCCCGCCCCCCGACACCCCTCTTCCTCCACCTCCTCCTGCCACTGCTCCTGCTCCGGGTGCTGCCGAACCTGACGCTGGGAGTGCTGAAGCTGAGGCTGGGAAGCTCGGGCTGGCTGCTTCGGTGGTTGTGGTGCCGGCGCCGCCAGAGGGCGTGGTGGACGTGGAGTATCATGTGCAGCTGGTGACGATCGTGCAGGTGGGGGGGAGTGTGACGATAGGACAGGTTGGGGGGGTGTGGTGGTTGAGTTGGGTCAAAGGTCGGAGCCACTAGAGGGGGTGATGGATGTGGAGTATCATGTGGAGCTGGTGAAGATGGTGCAGGTGGGAGAGGGAGGGGGTTGTGATGGCGTTTCATGATCCAGGTGAGTGCGAGGATTCAAGGGTCACCTGCGCCAGAGGGCGTGGTGGATGTGGAGTATCATGTGCCGCTGGTGAAGATTCTGCAGGTGGGGGGGAGGGTGGAGAGAGGGGGTGTGGTAGTGGTACAGGGAGGTTCGTGTTTACTTGCATGTTACCTGCACCAGAGGGGGTGGTGGATGTGGAGTATCATGTGCAGCTGGTGAAGGTCGTGCAGGTGAGAGGGGGGTGATGGTTGAGGTGAGTGAGAGGCGTGGCTGTGATGGTATAGATGAGTGGATCTCTAGTTGACTCACCAGTCACCTGGGAGGGAAAGAGTGGGGGGGAAGGGGGGAGGGGTGGTGTGATACAGGTGAACAGACCTCTAATTTACTCATACGCCAGAGAGGGTGGTGGATGTGGAGTATCATGTGCAGCTGGTGAAGATCGTATAGGTGGGGTGGGGTATGCGGCATGCCACGGTGCCACCAATTTTTGAGTTGCTGGCGGCGAATTCCTGAAGTAACTCCAAAATCTATTGTTGTCTCGAATATGGCTTGTGCACATAGCTTTGAGAAGTGGATGCGCATTACCATGCCATTCCTTCCAAGCTCTTTTTTCTTTCTTTCTTTTTCTTTGGGTGTCTGTGCATGTGCCCATGTGTGCATACGTGGATGCCTGTATTTCTGCATTCTTGTGTGTGCACAATGCACATGATTTCCATGCATGCATGTGTGCATGTTTGGCAATGGCAATTGTGCATCCCTGCATCCCTGCACGCCTACATGCCTGCATCCCTGCATCCATGCATGCATGCATGCATACAGGTGCGAGATGTGCTGGGCAACGGGTGTGTGATCAAGAGAAGGCTTCAAGACGGGACAGGTGAGGACGAAGCATCCTTTTCCTTCCTCAATCCTTTTCGGTCAGCCATAACAAACCATCTGCCACGCACTCGACCCATTAAACTTGCACCCACGGGCGACTTGCTGCCTTGCCTTCCCTCTCTCCCTTGGACCCGACCCACACCCCATGCTCACTTCGCGTGTAGTGAGTCTGTTTTTGAGTCGACTCAAAAACAGTCACACCCCATGCTCACTTCCCTGCCGTTGATTTCCCCATTGTCTGTCATCCTCTTTCTCCCCCTGACCCCACACCCCACGCCCTACCTGCTCTGCTCCCTGCTCCCATCCTTCTCCAGGCGACTTCCCAATGGACTGCCCGCTGCAGGACTGCGTGGTGCACGTGCACATGCGCGGCACCCTGCCGGACCCCAACCACCCCTCCCTCCCACGCCCCTTGCCCCCTGTCCCCTGCCCCCTGTGCCCTGCCCCCTGTGCCCTGCCCCCTCCAGGCGACTTCCCAATGGACTGCCCGCTGCAGGACTGCGTGGTGCACGTGCACATGCGCGGCACCCTGCCGGACCCCAACCACCCCTCCCTCCCACGCCCCTTGCCCCCTGTCCCCTGCCCCCTGTGCCCTGCCCCCTGTCCCCTGCCCCCTGTGCCCTGCCCCCTGTCCCCTGCCCCCTGTCCCCTGCCCCCTGTGCCCTGCCCCCTGTCCCCTGCCCCCTGTCCCCTGCCCCCTGTGCCCTGCCCCCTGTCCCCTGCCCCCTGTCCCCTGCCCCCTGTCCCCTGCCCCCTGTGCCCTGCCCCCTGTCCCCTGCCCCCTGTCCCCTGCCCCCTGTGCCCTGCCCCCTGTCCCCTGCCCCCTGTCCCCTGCCCCCTGTGCCCTGCCCCCTGTGCCCTGCCCCCTGTGCCCTGCCCCCTGTGCCCTGCCCCCTGTCCCCTGCCCCCTGTGCCCTGCCCCCTGTGCCCTGCCCCCTGTGCCCTGCCCCCTGTGCCCTGTGCCCTGCCCCTGTCCCTGCCCCTGTCCCCTGCCCCCTGTCCCCTGCCCCCTGTCCCCTGCCCCCTGTCCCCTGCCCCCTGTCCCCTGCCCCCTGTGCCCTGCCCCCTGTCCCCTGCCCCCTGTGCCCTGCCCCCTGTGCCCTGCCCCCTGTGCCCTGCCCCCTGTGCCCTGCCCCCTGTGCCCTGCCCCCTGTGCCCTGCCCCCTGTGCCCTGCCCCCTGTGCCCTGCCCCCTGTCCCCTGCCCCCTGTGCCCTGCCCCCTGTCCCCTGCCCCCTGCCCCCTGTGCCCTGCCCCCTGTGCCCTGCCCCCTGTGCCCTGCCCCCTCCAGGCGACTTCCCAATGGACTGTCCACTGCAGGACTGCGTGGTGCACGTGCACATGCGCGGCACTCTGCCGGACCAGGGGGGGGCTGAGTTCATGGACACGCGCAAAGGGGGCGAGGGGGTGGGGGAGGGCGAGGGGGAGCCTCTGCAAATCGGCACAGGGGAAGGCAGGGTGAGTGGGATGAAAGGGGGTATGAGTGCACGTGCACATGCGTGGCACCCTGCTGGACCAGGGGGGTGCTGAGTTCATGGACACGCGGAAAGGGGGCGAAGGGGAGGGGGAGGGGGCGGGGCGGGGGAGCCTCTTCAAATCGGCACTGGGGAAGGCAGGGTGAGTGAGTGGGAGGAGAGAGACAAAAATGGGGAAAGGAACGCGCAGCACACTGCTGGATCAGGGGGGTGTTGAGTTCATGGACACGCGGAAAGGGGGCGAGGGGGCGGGAGCAGGGGGGGAGCCTCTTCAAATCGGCACTGGGGAAGGCAGGGTGAGTGGGAGGGCAGGAAAGGTGGGAAGGCAGGGTGAGTGGAAAGGCAGGGTGAGAGGGGAGCAGAAAAAAACAATTTACCACCCGCAGGATATTTTTTTAGATTTCTCAAAAATCAATCTACCACCCGCAGGCTTGCACAAGGCCCATGATTCTTGGGGGCTTGAGGCACGTTGCATCCCCGCTCGCTCGCATACGTCCTGCCCTGCCCGCTCTCTCGCCCCCCCCCATCACCACAGCTGCCAGAGGCGCTGGAGGCAAGCATTCGCCTGATGCTGCCGGGGGAGGTGGCCCTTGTTGTACCCAGCACGCTTGTTTCAAGGCTCATCAGATTTTTACTGGCGCACGTATCTCCTGCCCGATCTTCCACCCACCCCCTCACCGCCAGCTGCCAGAGGCGCTGGAGGCGAGCATTCGCCTGATGCTGCCGTGAGAGGTGGCCCTTGTATCCAGCACTGCGCAATACGCCTATGACTCCTTCCCCAGGTGAGGTGGCTGGTGGCTGGCATGGCAGCACGGCACAGTGCGGGCAGAGGCACTGGCCTCACCTCACCACATCTCAGCATTCGACACGCTCGATGCCGGGAAAGGTGGCCCCGTATCCAGCACAGCGCAGTACGTCTATGGCTCCTTCCCCAGGGCAGCACTTAGCGTGGCTTTTGAGACGTCTCAAAAGACGTCTATGGCTCCTTCCCCAGGGCAGCACTTAGCGTGGCTTTTGAGACGTCTCAAAAGACGTCTATGGCTCCTTCCCCAGGGCAGCACATAGCGTGGAAACACGGCGCAGTACGTCTATGGCTCCTTCCCCAGGAGCGGTGTGTTGGCAGGCAGGCGCTTGTCGTGCCGCAGCGACTGCATTGCCAGGATGCACCCCTGTGCCCATGCCAAGCCCATCCCGTGTCACTCCATCCAATGCCATGCCATGCCATGCCATCCCATCCCATCCAATACCATGCCATGCCATGCCTTCCCATGTCATCTCATGTCATCCCATGCCACTCCATGTTTCCCCCTGTCAGGCCAGAGGGGGTACCAGAGGGTGCGAGGGTGCAGTGGGAGGTGGAGCTGTTTGGCTTCGAGCGACCCAAGGTGAGCGCCATTCAACTTGATTCAGGTTTTGCAGGGTATGGGGTTGCGAGGGTGTGAGGATGTGAGGGTGTGAGGGTGCGAGGGTGTGAGGGTGTGAGGGTGCGAGGGTGTGAGGGTGTGAGGGTGTGAGGGTGCGAGGGTGTGAGGGTGTGAGGGTGTGAGGGTGTGAGGGTGTGAGGGTGTGAGGGTATGAGGGCGCAAGAGTGCAGTGGGAGGTGGAGCTGTTTGGCTTCGATCGGCCCAAGGTGGGTGCATGTGTGGTGGCATGTACGAATGGGGCGAGTGGGCTTCCGTTGGTCAGGAGAGGGTGCGAGGGTGCAGTGGGAGGTGGGGCCGTCCGGGATCGAGAGGCCCAAGGTCAGCCATTCTTACCTGAAGAATTCGGAAAAATCTGAAGAGAACCAAAGTGAGCCTCTTTTTTTTGCATTCGAGGTCCCCGTTCCCTATTTCCCTTTCTTTCCCCTCATTATCCTCTTTCCTGATGTGTCCCCTCTTTCCCTTTCCTCCTCCTCCCGTCTACCCCTCTTCCTGCTCTCCCTCCGCTTCTCATCTCCCCCTCTCCCTCCCACCCCCATGGCTGTGAGAGCAGGGCTGGGAGGGGATGTCCTTTGAAGCGATTCTTCCTCTAGCCTCCTGTGTCCCTCTCCTAAACCTTAAACCTAAAAAACTAAAACCCTGATCCTTATCCCCCATGGCTGTGTTGTGAGAGCAGGGCTGGGAGGGGCTGTCCTTTGAAGAAATTCTCGCTGAAATCGACACAACCAAGCAGTTGGTAAGGGTTGCGACAGGTCTTGGGGTTGACTTCAGGGTTCATTTTAGGGTTGACTGTAGGGTGGCAAGGCAAGCAGCTGGTTGGGGCTGCGACTGGTCTTGGGGTTGACTTCAGGGTTGACTGTAGGGTTGACTTCAGGGTTCACTTAAGGGTTGACTGTAGGGTGGCAAGGCAAGCAGCTGGTTGGGGCTGCGACTGGTTCCAACTGTTATTCTGCCTCGTTCTGTGCTTGACCCGTGGAACGCTTGGTCTTCCTGTGGGATTGGTCTTCCTCTGGCATTGGTTTCGCTTGGTTTTCATGTTGACTTGATGGACTCATCATTTCCTAATCATCCCATCCCATCCCATCCCACTGCATCCCATCCCACCGCACTGCCTGCAGGGGAACACGCTGTACAAGGAGAGGAAGTACAGTGTAATGACCGGCCTCCTTTCTCCCTGCATTCTATCTCATCCCATCCCATTCCACCGCATCCCATCCCTCGATCGGCAGGGAAACACGCTATACAAGGAGAGGAAGTACAGCCACGCATGCAGCAAGTATGAAAGGGTAAGGACCGACCTGCCTTGCACTCTGCCTTCCACTTGTAGTAATGCAGCGTAGGCTGCTGGATATACCAAGTGGCAGTTTGACTTTGCTGTTTGTTGAGCTGCTTTGCACCAAACCACTCTGTTTTTCTAGGAGCCTCAAAAACTCACTTTTAAGTTTGCGGCCGAGGCTGCTGGCTCTTTTGCGGCCGAGGCTGCTGGCGTTCTCTTCTCTAGGCGTCGGAAAAACTCACTCCTAAGTTTGCGGCCGAGGCTGCTGGCTCTTTTGAGTGGCCTTTTGAGTCCATTGGGGGGTTGCACTGCACCAAAGCTTTCCGCCTTGCACCGCTCTCCACCCCTTGGTACCTTTCGTTTGTTGAGCAGCTGCTGCGGGAGATGAGGCACGTGCATCCCAAGGAGGGCGAGGAGGCGAAGCAGTTCAACTCCGTGCAGGTGAGGGGGGGGGGGTAATGGGGGGCAGGTGAGGGGGGGGGGGTAATGGGGGGCAGGTGAGGCGAAAGGGGGACAGTGTGGAGTAGGTGGGGGGCGTTGATAGAGGCAGTTGTGGGGGACGGCAGTGGGGGAGGCATGTGCATCCCAAGGAGGGCGAGGAGGCAAAGCAGTTCAACTCCTTGCAGGTGGGGGGGGGGGGGGTAATGGGGGGCAGGTGAGGCGAAAGGGGGACAGTGTGGAGTAGGTGGGGGGCGTTGATAGAGGCAGTTGTGGGGGACGGCAGTGGGGGAGGCATGTGCATCCCAAGGAGGGCGAGGAGGCAAAGCAGTTCAACTCCGTGCAGGTGGGGGGGGGGGGTAATAGTGGGCAGGTGAGGCGAAAGGGGGCAGTGTGGAGTAGGTGGGGGGCGTTGATAGAGGCAGCTGTAGGGGACGGCAGTGGGGGGGGCATGTGCATCCCAAGGAGGGCGAGGAGGCAAAGCAGTTCAACTCCGTGCAGGTGAGGGGGGGGGGGGTAATAGGGGGCAGGTGAGGCGAAAGGGGGCAGTGTGGAGTAGGTGGGGGGCGTTGATAGAGGCAGCTGTAGGGGACGGCAGTGGGGGGGGCATGTGCATCCCAAGGAGGGCGAGGAGGCAAAGCAGTTCAACTCCGTGCAGGTGAGGGGGGGAGAAGGTGAGGAGAGGGGATGGACAGTGAGGAGCAGGTGAGCCCCCCTCAGAATTTGGGGGGCAGGGAGAGGGGATTGGGCTGGGTGGGTGTGGGGGCAGGGAGGACGTGGGGGAGAGGTGAGAGGGAGACAGCACGGGCAGGTTTGGGCAGTGGGGGTAGTGCAGTCGGGAGGTGCATGGGGCTGTGCAGTAAAGGGCAGCATGGACACTCAATTATACCTTATCCTCTCTCACTCCCTTTCCCAACCACATCATCATCATCCCCTCCCTCCCTGCAGACCGCTCTGCAGCTGAACGTGGCAGCATGTCAGCACGGGCTGTCCCTCATTCCCTCTCTCATCCCAACCATACCACCCCTCATCCTCTCTCTCTCACTGCTTTGTCAACCCCGTCGTTCCCTACCTCCCTGCAAACCGCTCTGCAGCTGAACGTGGCAGCATGTCAGCACGGGCTGTCCCTCATTCCCTCTCTCATCCCAACCATACCACCCCTCATCCTCTCTCTCTCACTGCTTTGTCAACCCCGTCGTTCCCTACCTCCCTGCAAACCGCTCTGCAGCTGAACGTGGCAGCATGTCAGCACGGACAGAAGGCCGCCTCTGTTCCCCCTCGCACTCTTCCCCAACCACATTGCCACATTGCCTTCCCCACATCATCATCCCCTCCCTCCCTCCCTGCAGACCGCTCTGCAGCTGAACGTGGCAGCATGTCAGCATGGCATGGGGGAGTATGCAAGGGCTATAGAGTGGGCTGAAAAGGTGAGAAAATCTTGGGAGTTCTCAATTCTTTCACACCTCGTGTTGGCTCTCGAGTGAGTTGGATGTAAAGTAGCAATTTTTAATGCTCAGCTCACCCTGCTTGCTTCGCCTCATCCTCGCACTCCCAGGTGCTTTTTGTCCCACAGCGTGTTCCCAGGTCATACACCATTCTTCCTAGTTGACTTTTGAGTCGACTCAGAAGTCGAGTCGACTCAAAAGTCGCACTCCCAGGTGCTTTTTGTCCCACCAGGTCATACACCATTCTTCCTCCCTGGAGCTAACAGATCAGCACCAACACTCCGAGGCGTTCTACTTATTAGGGGCTTGGCATTAGGTGACTTTTGAGTCGACTCAAAAGTCACCTCGTTACTTTATTAGGGGCTTGGCATTAGGTGACTTTTGAGTCGACTCAAAAGTCACCTCGTTACTTCATTAGGGGCTTGGCATTAGGTGACTTTTGAGTCGACTCAAAAGTCACCTCGGTACTTTATTAGGGGCTTGGCATTAGGTGACTTTTGAGTAGACTCAAAAGTCACCTCGTTACTCATTAGGGGCTTGGCATTAGGTGACTTTTGAGTCGACTCAAAAGTCACCTCGTTACTTATTAGGGGCTTGGCATTAGGTGACTTTTGAGTCGACTCAAAAGTCACCTCGTTACTTATGAGGGGCTTGGCATTAGGTGACTTTTGAGTCGACTCAAAAGTCACCTCGTTACATATTAGGGGCTTGGCATTAGGTGACTTTTGAGTCGACTCAAAAGTCACCTCGTTACTTATTTGGGGCTTGGCATTAGGTGACTTTTGAGTCGACTCAAAAGTCACCTCGTTACTTATTAGGGGCTTGGCATTAGGTGACTTTTGAGTCGACTCAAAAGTCACCTCGTTACTTATTAGGGGCTTGGCATTAGGTGACTTTTGAGTCGACTCAAAAGTCACCTCGTTACTTATTAGGGGCTTGGCATTAGGTGACTTTTGAGTCGACTCAAAAGTCACCTCGTTACTTATTAGGGGCTTGGCATTAGGTGACTTTTGAGTCGACTCAAAAGTCACCTCGTTTCTTATGAGGGGCTTGGCATTCCCTTCCTCTCTCTCAGACATCTATTTCCTCGTCGGCCTTTCTGCTCCCGGGTCCTCACGGTGTAGCCCATAGCCCAACCATGCCAAGGCGCTCTGCCTCTGAGGCAAGCCCCGGGGCTTGCCCTTTCCACCCCAGAACATCTCCTTGCACAGGCACTTCAGGGAGTTTTTGAGAATTCTCAAAAACTCCCCGGGGCTTGCGTTTTCCACGCCAGAATATCTCCTTGCACAGGCACTTCGTCACGCTCCGGGGTGCCTTTTCCGCGCCCTCTATTCTTCCTCCTTTTCAGGCGCTCACAGAGCAGCCCAACCACTCAAAAGCGCTCTACCGGAGAGCGTTGGCGCACATGCACTCTGCTGCTTTCGACGAAGCAAGGGCCGACCTCCAACGGGTATGGTGCTCGCTGCAACGGGGCAATCGTCTCTCACAATGAGTATCACGCACCTGCCTGATGGCAATCGTCTCTCACAATGAGTATCACGCACCTGCCTGATGGCAATCGTCTCTCACAATGAGTATCACGCACCTGCCTGATGGCAATCGTCTCTCACAATGAGTATCACGCACCTGCCTGATGGCAATCGTCTCTCACAATGAGTATCACGCACCTGCCTGATGGCAATCGTCTCTCACAATGAGTATCACGCACCTGCCTGATGGCAATCGTCTCTCACAATGAGTATCACGCACCTGCCTGATGGCAATCGTCTCTCACAATGAGTATCACGCACCTGCCTGATGGCAATCGTCTCTCACAATGAGTATCACGCACCTGCCTGATGGCAATCGTCTCTCACAATGAGTATCACGCACCTGCCTGATGGCAATCGTCTCTCACAATGAGTATCACGCACCTGCCTGATGGCAATCGTCTCTCACAATGAGTATCACGCACCTGCCTGATGGCAATCGTCTCTCACAATGAGTATCACGCACCTGCCTGATGGCAATCGTCTCTCACAATGAGTATCACGCACCTGCCTGATGGCAATCGTCTCTCACAATGAGTATCACGCACCTGCCTGATGGTCCGTCTTGGGAGGTGGCTGCTGCTCTCTCGCACCTGTCTGTTCTGGTTTTTGTTTTTCTTGTCATCCGATGTCTGCCACACAATCTGGTGCAGACTGTGAAGGGGGATCCATCCTCACGGGCAGATGGCTGCTGCTGTCGTTGCCAACTTTTATACGTCTCAACAAGCAATCTCATTCTCTTGTCTCTCTCTGTACACTTCACGCTGTATCTGTCATGAGCTGTGGTGCAGATGGTGAAGGCAGACCCATCCACGCAGGCAGATGCTACTGGTGCTGCTCGTGCCAATTTTTAAGACGAATCAAATTCCAATCTCATTCTCTTGTCTCTCTCCATACACCTCGTACTATATTTCCCATGTGGTGTGTGCTATAGATGGTGAAGGCAGACCCATCCACGCAGGCAGATGCTACTGCTGCTCTTGCAAAGCTCAAGAAGATGGAAGAGGTGAGAGGCTCGGAAGAGGTGAGAGACTCGGAAGAGGTGAGAGACTCGGAAGAGGTGAGAGACTCAGAAGAGGTGAGAGGCTCGGAAGAGGTGAGAGACTCGGAAGAGGTGAGAGGCTCGGAAGAGGTGAGAGACTCGGAAGAGGTGAGAGACTCGGAAGAGGTGAGAGACTCAGAAGAGGTGAGAGGCTCGGAAGAGGTGAGAGACTCGGAAGAGGTGAGAGACTCGGAAGAGGTGAGAGACTCGGAAGAGGTGAGAGACTCGGAAGAGGTGAGAGACTCGGAAGAGGTGAGAGCCTCGACCAACAAGTGCGTTCACGACAGCCATGAAGCCCCCAGTCATGTCTAACCCAGGTGCTCACATCACCGCCCTTCCATCCCCCTCCTCTTCCATCCCTCTGATCACTACCCCTTCCCGCCTCCCTCGTCCCTGCCCCTCCTCCCTTGGGCTTCAGGAGGCAGAGTCTCGGCAGGGAGCGCAGAGAGCTGGGCGGGTGGTTTGATTGCAACCCAGGCAGTCTGACAGCTTATGACCAACCCCCTCTCCACCCCCCTTCCCTTCGTCCCTGCCCCTCCTCCCTACACTATCAGGAAGCGGAGGGTCAGAGAGCTGTGCGGCTGGTTTGACCGCAAGTTGGGCAGTCTGACAGCTCACGACCCCTCCCCTGCTAGTGCTGCTGCTTCTAGTGCTGGTGGTGCTACGAGTGCATCCCTCACAGCACCACCATCCCCACCTCCTTCCTGCTTGCCCCTCCCCCGTACACCTTCAGGAAGCGGAAGGTCGGCAGCGCAGAGAGCTGGGCGGATGGTTTGACCGCAAGCCCGGCAGTCTGACAGCTCATGATCCCTCCCCTGCTAGTGCTGCTGCTTCTAGTGCTGGTGGTGCTACGAGTGCATCCCTCACAGCACCACCATCCCCACCTCCTTCCTGCTTGCTCCTCCCCCCTACACCTTCAGGAGGCGGAGGGTCGGCAGCGCAGAGAGCTGGGTGGCTGGTTTGACCGCAAGCCAGGCAGTCTGACAGCTCACGACCCCTCTCCTAGTGCTGCTGGTGCAGCGGTGCTGGTGCTGCTGCTGCTGGTGCTGCTGCTGCTGCTGCTGCTGCTGGTGCTACGAGCGCTGGTGGGGGCGGTGGTAATCCACCGGCATTGTCGCAGGCAACGAGCAGAGCTGTGAAGCGGGCTGCAAGGAAGGCAGCAGCTGCTCTGTCTGGGGACACAGGTGCTTCTGCTGACAGTGACAGTAGCCAAAGTGACAATGAGGAGGGGCGTGATAATGGTGGTGGTGTTGAAGGGGATGGAATCGGAGGAGATGAGGAGGAATCGGAGCTGCTAGGGGCATTTACCCCTGTGAAAAGAACGGCGCTACTTACGTATGGGCCAGGATTGGTGCTGCTGATGCTGCTGCTTGCGTTTGGGTTGCTTTTGGTGAAGGACTTTAATCGGATGAGGACAGCTCATATGCCAGTGGTGAAGCTTTATTCTTCTGAGCTATTGGATAGCCAAGCGGACGATTATATGGATGATGAGTTATAGATCGTGAATTATGCGTTTCGCACTTAGTTCAATTTATGGAGCCCCCCACACCGTTTTTGGATCACTTAGATATATATGCTTAAGGGAATGCTGGATGGTGTGGCAAAGGATGCTAAGATAATATATTTGTCCTGTTCAGAGTAGTACACAAACTTATTGCTGGTGTAGCTAATGCTAAACCCTAAAGTGTACAAGTCGTTACTTCAAATCCAGTTGTGGTTGTCTGTGCTTGTTCGTGGTGTGCAAGTGGGGTGGTAGTTTCTCGCTGGTGCCGCCACGCAAGCACCACCCCTGCAAATGATTGTGCACCGCCGATTTTTTTACATTGCCGTGCTCTGTACAGCTTCACCTGAGGAGATCCCTGACAGTGAGCCTGAGCTAGTCCCGCAGGTCCGCAACTGTTTTGCCTAACGCATGCGAAATCATAAATGCCTGTTTTCTGGACAGGGCAGAACATGCTTGGCTGGTCTACAGTGCTTCACGAAGGATCCGCGCTGCCGCATTGCACTCGGGGATCTTGTTGCCCTCTGCGGGAATCGAGGGAAGAAAAATCCACTTCGCCCTTACTGCCCGAAAGTTTACAGGGAACCAGCGTGCGCCACATCAGCCCGTCCTTTTGAAACCACTGTTTGGCTCTTGTTTGACTGCAACCCGCGCCACGTAATGCTGCTGTCCTAGCGAACACGCCATCGTGTCCGTAGATCTAGGTTTCGAGAACAGAACTCATCCGCCAATGGGCTCCTTTTCCAAGGCCCTAGGCATCTCGTTGCTCGCGTGAGTTTTGCTCTCCACAGTTCTCGGCATGGTCCTGACTCTTGCTTCTCTCCAACATTCTGGCCGATTAGCATCTGTGCATTTTTCCCGGCACCTGCCTGCCCTGTTCCATTCAATTTCGGAAACTCTATTTGAACCAGTCTTCTGCGCAGGTCCACCCTGCAGGTTCGGGTTCTATTCATAAAACACCCTTCTGGGAGAACATGTTCAATCCACCATAACGGAACAGTGCTCACACCTGACGAGGCAATGAGTTAAGGAATGCAGAGTAAAACAGATATAATTCACTGTTTCCAGATCTGCCACTCCCAGGCCCACCTCAGCCAGAGTTTTATAGGAAACTGTACAGGTTTTGTACACGGTTTTTTCTGCCCAAGGTTGACGTCAAGTTCGATGTCAAGATCGACGCCCATTCGAGTAGGCGGAAGTTCTTCTGCATCGGGCCATGCGTGAGAGCACTGCAGCCTCCGCCATGCCCTGCCCGAACCCTAACCAAACCAGGCTTCCGCGCGGTCGCGAGCGCCGAAACCCAGGGCTCTGCCAAGGGTTTGCCGCTTTGTCGTTTCCAGCACTACCGTCATCCAGCGCTCTCCCCGCAGGATAGCTGCTCTGGGGAAACCCCTGAAAATTCTCCAGCTCCGACGAACCGCGTTTTTGTTAGCTCAACCTGGGGGTGGGGCAAATCCTCCAAAGGAGGCGCATCCGCGACTGGCGGAAGGCGGAAGTGGGGCTGGTTGCCCGTCGGCGACGGGGGCTACTTGCCAGCGCGGACCAACCAGATCCAGCGAACCAAATTCCCAGGGCAGCCAGTTTTGACCACAGTAGCCCCTTGCCCCTACCCGCCAGCAGTGCATTTCCTCCCCCTCGCCCTCACTCTTGCCCTCTCACCTCTCTCCCACCAATCCCTGCCTTCACCTTCTTTTCTCCCTTCCTCCCGGGCATTATTCTTTAGCCAGTGCTAGGCTGTTAGCTCTTGTTCGCCCTGCCCCGTCTTCCCGTTTACCATAGTCCACGCACTACCTGACCCCACTCCAATCATCAACCACATCTCGATTCTCGACCTCCTCCCTTCCCCTGTCCACTCCTCCTGGCTACATGGTGGAGCGGCGGTGTTGCGATTAGGTAATCTCGCAACCTTCCATCGGAACGACTTGGATCCGCCATTGAAACACAGCAGACATTGCTGCTAATTATCGTCTAGCCACTCTGCATCCACAGCCCAGCCATTTTCTTTCGAACACCAGAGACGACGCTACCGAGTCGGTGTCGCAGCGGCATTCCGTCAGTTTGAGACACATGGCGCTCGATTGGGCCAAGGCGTTGCGCCAGGCGGCCAAGATCCGCTCATCCGCGCATCACCAGTGGAGCCCCGACTGCGCGGCGGCGGAAAGCAGCGGGCTTTCTGCCGGCGGCGGTCTTTCCGCCAACTCTCTCCCCGCGTGCCCCGCGCCGTGGGCGCTCTCCCCCGCCACCCCCTCGTCGTCCACGTCGGAAGGCGACAGCGCCGTGACGGTTACCAACGGATGCAAGCCTTTCGCCGCGGCGAAGAAGCTCTCCGTCTCGCTCTCCGCGCAGCCGTCCGCGCAGCTCCCCCCGCAGCTCTCCGCGCAGGCCCCCTCCCCCGCCCGCGCAACCTCCCGCCGCGCAAGACACGCGGCGCCGGTGCCTATTCCGCCTCTAGCCAGTCCCTCCTCTGGGAGTTGCTCCTATGGCGGGCGGGGGGCGGTGGCGGAAGCCGCGAGTCCGCGGAGCGCTTCGTGGGTGGGCGCGGCGGTCGAGACTCCGCGGAAAGCAAGCGGATCGCCGCCGTCCTTTACGGCGGTGTCGCCCTTGCTTCTTCCGCCGAATGCTGCGAATGGCGCAGCGGATATCCCCGCCGTTCACCTCTCCTCTTCGCGCAAAGCAGCTCTCGCTAGGCGCGCAAAGAGAGCCGCTTCCCCTGCAGCTGCTGCCGCCGCGTCGCCATCCGCGGCGGAGGTGGAGACGGCGCTCAATGATTGGTTGACGAATGTTCTTGCGCCGGCTCTTGCGGCGGGTGGGGCGGCAAGCGGCAATGCGGCTGCGGCTCGGGCATCAAGCAATAAACCGTTAACTGATTCATCTGCCGGTTTCCAGCTTGGATCTTGCGCATCCGCCTCCGTTGCGCCTCCCCCGCCATTTTCCGCGTCCCCCACCAATAGGCTCGCGGAGCAGCTGGTGGGGCAATGGCGGAAGGCGCAACAGATTCCCCGCGCGCCTGTAGTTCCCCCCTCCCCGCCACCTGCGCCAGCGGTGGTGCAGGCGACGGCGGAAAGGCCCGCACCGTTCCTGGCGCGACCGTCCTTCCCCGGAACGTCCTGCTCCGCCCCCGCTCCTTCCGCGTTCGACGGGCCACAGTGCAACCCGGTCGCTCCGCTTCCGCCAGTGGCACAAGTTGGCGATGCGCCCGCGCATGTGCCGGCGCATGCGCCAGTGCACGCGCCCGCGCAGCCCTTGTCTCCGCCTGAGGCGCATTCCGCGCGCGGAGGCAACGACTCGCCGGAAGGCGCCTTCGGTCCACTCGCCTTCCTGGCCGGAGACCTGGACGAGTGCGATCAGGTGAAACCTCAGGTGATTCTGCAAGACGCTGCGGACGCAAAGAGGAAGCTGTCTGGAGATGGGGGGATTGAGGGCTGCGTGGGGCTGTTTTTCTCCGCCGCCCATGACGTGCGGGGCGCGGAGCAGACCGGAGGGGGGAAATGCGCGGAAGGCGGAGAGTCTCTGGAGGAGTTAGCTGCACAGGATATCGATTGGCAGTCCCTGCTTGCACCCTGGGAGCCAGCTTCAGGTGGTTCTTCAGGTGCTCCGGATTCTGAAGTTGATGCAGCTGCAGGTGAAAACAGCAGTGGAGTTTCAGTGGCGGAAAATAACGGGCTTAATGATTGCCCTAGCGCTGCCAGTCAGGTGGTTGCTACAGGAGATGGTGACCTGGCGCCCATGTGGCATGCTGACGTGGCGGATCTGTGCATGGGAGTGCCAGCATGGATTTCGCATGAGGATATGGACGGTCTCCACCAGTGGGACTCCCACAGCTACGAGGAGGACCATCTGCACTTAGCTAAGCGCCAACGCTTAGTCTAAGAAACACTTTGAAATTCAAATGCTTAGTCTGAGTTTGAGGACAGTCACCTCCTCCCTGGACATTCTGTGCTGCGGTGGGCTGGCAGCATGATACAAGATTTATTATAGCACATACTCTTCCAATAGGCGTGCTGGTATATACGGAGGTGAAATGTCCTATTTGCTGCCAATAAGGTGCGAGCGGCCGTGGGCGTGTTTCAGAAAAGGAATCCTCTTGACAGGGATGTGTCTTGATTGCTGTATTGTATATTTTGCTTGTGTGCCATACTTTCAGTGAGATTTTTTACCTTGTGTTGGGTGTAGCAGTACTGGAACATGCTGGAAAACCAGCATGTGGTTCTCAGCGATCCCTTTGGACCTGACTGGTACATCAGCATAGAAGGTCTGTTGATTGGTCCATGAAAAGCTTCGTTGAGAGATCTATTCTGGTATATGTATTTGTTTTTTTTTGGGAGCGGGAAAGTGACACAATTAAATGTATCTACAAACTGTGTGACTTCCTAACTTCACCTACTCTCAGTACCGCGTAGAGTACTGTGCATTTGACTCTTTTCTAGGGAGTTTGCGCGCATTTCACCATCGCGCTGCAGGCATTGCCTCCCTTGCATACCCTGCGACCCCTACGGTTCGGTTTTCCCAAACATCCACACCAGCACGATAACGACGTTCGCCAGTTACCGCTGTCGCCATGCGCTAGTCAATTCCATGCTCTCCCACCTTTTCGTTTGCCTGGATGAGACACAAAACCAGGCTACGGCAACGAACGCCAGGTATACCTCGAAATAAATCTAATGAGTTCCTATGCACATCATCAACAGCAAGCATGGCTACAAGCTCTAGATAGTTAAAATCCCGCCCTAGTAAACTGAGTCATACATGCGTGACAGGGATTCCTAGTAAACAGACATACTCACGTCGCATATTTATATTGCTTCATCTGTTCGTTTTGAGTATGAGTTTTAGAAACGTGGATAAACGCCGAAACTGAATTTAAACTGTATGAATAAATGAATTCTGGACAAGACAGGCAACATCACACAATATAGTTGCTTTCACCAAGCTGTGCTCTCTGCCTGGATCCGCCGTCATTGAGACGGGCAGGCCAAATGCAGCATCTGGACTACTTATTAACCCCCTTGTAGTCTCACAACCACTTTTTAATGGCGGCAGGCGCCACTCACGGCAGGGACTGCTCGTTTGGCCGATACCAACGTACAGGTAACCCTAACGTACCCATCGTTAAACGTAAAAGGCGACGCCGAGAGAACTCAAAAAGCAGCAGGTAATCTCAGCGACAGGCTCAAGTCGCAGCCGAGGTCGTCGCCGCTGTGCGACGGCGTGGCGACATCGGCGGGCGGCAGAGCGAACGCGTCGAGGGAGGCGCTGCTGTTACTGCTGGCGAATGAATCGGCGCGCTTCAGTGTGGTAACTGGCGACGCTACCTCCCATTCCATTTCGCCCATATTCGCCGCATTCTCGCGAATGAAGAAATGGAAGGGGCTTTGCGCAAGCGGCACGGCGCGGAACGTCTCCTCCCCTTCGCGCATGTCCGACGTCGCCACCGCCTCCATGCAAACCTCCCCTTGCCCCTCTCGCGCGCACTCCGCGGAACCCGCGCGGGCGAAGAATTCCGCTGTGGGCCACTGCGACTGGGGGAACGGCACGGGAGCGGCAGCGGCGGCTGCAGCGATGCGATCGGTGCTGTCGAAACTGCTGGCGCGGCTGGTCGCGGGGCTAGCTGCGACGGGCAGTTGAAACTCTTGCTCGAACACGTGGCAGGACTGGAAGGGATTTGGGGCAGCAGCCCACGGCACCGCGGCAGGTGCGGGCCAAGGGCGGGTTTCCTTGACGTGCGGAGCCCACTCCTTCGGGACGGATTTAATCGCTGCTGCCTGCTTCAGAGAGTCAGCCCAACCCCACTGCTTGGCGGCCATGGCTTCGATAGATAACTTAAGATTTAAGGATTCTATTAATTGAAGGTAGTAGGGAACTAGTCTGCTGAGTACTAATAGGCGACGCTGATATATAACAGTCAAGATGTTCGCGACGAGCGGCGGCTAAGCTGGTTTCGATCTGCTTGTGTTCGCGTGCTGCTGGTCAGTGGAACGCGTTATCAGGTGGAGGTGTTTCGCACGGAAGAGTAAACGCTTTTGCGGGTTTCGTGATCAGCGGCGGTGTTTGTGCTGATGCTGTTTGATGGATTTCAAATGTGCGTTTAGGGTTCAGATATGTACTCGCCGTGGGACTGCATGGCATTTCCTCCTGGCTGGGCCCAAGGGAGCACAGCACCACCACCACCCCAGTGACCCACCAACCAGGAGATCCATACATCCCATCCCACGGTCTTCGCCAGTCTGCTTTCGCCAGTCTGTCGCCCTGGTGCCTCCTGGTCGTGTGTCACACTCCCCTCCGATCTCCCATGCATCCCATGGCGACCCGGGCACCACTGCGCCTCGGCAAAGCTCCCTTCGCAACCTTCCACACCTTTCGCCAATCTTCTCGCCGCCAAACCAGGCGGTCCGAAACAACTTGGGGCCCCTGGACCGGAGAAAACGCAACCTGCGTTGCATGTGGGAACCCGAGACGCGCGTACGGAAGGGGAACCTGTCCCTCCCCCTGATTGGCCGGATGCCAAATAATATTTATTTCCTGGCCCAGCCAGGCTTCTCCTCGGGCCCCCATACAGCCTTGCTACACACTCTCAGGCTCCAATCAGCAGCAGCTGGTTCGCGTTCCGCCATCTGTACGCAGATGGCTGGGGCGAGTTGACGCATGTTGCGCCAGGATTCCTCAGCGCGGGGCGAGAAATTTGTCGTTTGGTCAGGGGAAAGTGTTCCCACTCGCCCCCATTTCCCACCTGAAGCCAGGTGCGGCGATGACGACGGGATCGGCGACATGTTTCGCGAAGTACCGTCAGTGTGGAAGCCCCGTAACCAGCGGTCCCTTCAATCAGAGACTTTGTCAATGGTTTTTGATTCGTTTCGCAGCGCAGCTCGCCAGCAAAACAATTCGTGTCCACTCTGCCAGGTTTTCGACAGCCCGATTGACTCCTGCCCAATCCACACTCCATTTCTCCAGCAATGCTCCCTTCCAGGTGAATCGTAACCATGGCTCGACTGGCATCTGCTCCAGCAGAGAGCTTCGCTAACCCGATAAGCGTTGTCCTGTGACCAATCAAATATGGCAAGACCGTATGTCCTTGATCTGCTCTGCACTATATACACTTCGAATCAGCACTGCCATACACATAACAAACCTCTATATCCTGCTATCAACTTAGCATCTGGTCCATCTTTCAACTTTTTGGTAGAGTTGATATGGAAGCGTTTGAAACATCGGCTTTAGCAAGCTCGTATAGGAGCCACAACATTGTATGGTAATTGGTAATACCGTACATGGACGACTAGGAGCAATGTGGTGGGGCTCTTTGTCACAAAATAACACATGAGCTTGATACGGGTAACACGACTTATTGATAAGTATGTCATAAAGCTCCTATGTCAGCTCCCGCGAGCTTGGTAAGGATAGCAAGCACCGCCACAACAATCATGATATACAGGAAGTAGTTGGTCTGCAGTGCAGCGTGTTTTGAGTAGACTCAAATAAGGCCTAAATAGTTCAAATAGCTCCCGTGAGCTTGGTAAGGATGGCAAGCACCGCCACTCCAATCATGATATACAGGAAGTAGTTGGTCTGCAGTGCAGCGTGTTTTGAGTAGACTCAAATAAGGCCTAAATAGTTCAAATAGCTCCCGTGAGCTTGGTAAGGATGGCAAGCACCGCCACTCCAATCATGATATACAGGAAGTAGTTGGTCTGCAACGGGCGGTCGGGACTGCCGCCCAAGCCGATGTATTCGTCTCGTAGCTTCTTCTTCATGGCACTCGACATCTCGGTCTGGGTCTGGAGAGGTGCAAAGGGGTGAGAGGGAGTGGGAGAAGGTGTAAGGTTCGTGCACTGCAAGTCCAGTGAGAAGATGAAACTACAACTAGCGAATCCAGGGTCACCCCCTGGGGCGGGTCGAACGTGCTCCCAAGCTCTCTTCCCCCCTCAACCATTCACACTGCCCTCCACCCCAATCCCCCACCACCAACCCATCTACGCACATTCCCAGACGAGTATTCAGATGCCACAAACTTCACGGGGCGAGGGCCCTCTGCCTCTAGAGTCACCCCCTGCGGCGGGTCAAACTTGCCTCCCAGCTCGCTCAGTGCCTTGTGTGCCGCTCACAATCCCCGCTCTCTACCCCATCACACTCCCCTCTACCCCTCACAACCCCTCACATTCTCGGACGAGTATTCAGCTGCCACAAACGTCACGGGGCGAGGGCCCTCAGCCTCTAAAGTGAAGCACTGTGGCGGGTCAAACTTGTCTCCCAGGTCTCTTCACCCCTCAACCACCCCCACTGCCCTCTCCTCCCCTCTCCCTTACCCCGGACGAGTATTCAGCTGCCACAAAACTTCACAGGGCGAGGGCGCTCCCCCTCCAGAGTAACAACAACCAACCGCATTCCCCTCTGTGCGTCCAGCCACTCCCACTACCCTCTCTCTCCCCCACCCCCAAGCCACTCACATTCCCGGACGAGTATTCAGATGCCACTAACTTCACAGGGCGAGGGCCCTCCGATTCCAGAGTGACCCCCTGTGGCGGGTCGAACTTGGCCCCCAGACTTCTTCCCCCCAACCATCTACACTGTCCCCTGCCTTTACAAGCCACTCACATTCCCGGACGAGTATTCAGATGCCACGAACTTCACCGGGCGAGGGCCCTCTGCCTCTAGAGTAACGCCCTGTGGCGGGTCGAACTTGGCTCCCAACTCGCTGAGTGCCTTGTGCGCCGCGGCATAGTCATTAAAGAATGCTGCCTGGTCTGCTGCATACTTCTCTGCATAGACCTGATGTGACAAGAGAGAGGAGAAGAGAGAGAGAGGTGAGCAAGAGGGGAGGAGCAAGAAGAGGGTCAGACTTGGCCCCCAGCTCGTTGAGTGCCTTGTGCGCCGCTGCATAATCCTTGAAGAATGCCGCCTGGTCTGCTGCATACTTCTCTGCGTAGACCTGTTGAGAAAACGGAGGGAGAGAGGGGGATGCAAGGGAGGTCAAACTTGGCTCCCAGCTCGCTCAGTGCCTTGTGCGCCGCCGCTTAGTCGTTGAAAAACGCCGGCTGGTCTGCTGCATACTTCTCTGCGTAGACCTTAAGGGAGTGAGACAGAAAGGGAGGGAGCACGGGAGGGTCAAACTTGGCTCCCAGCTCGCCCAGTGCCCTCCCGTGCGCTGCGGCATAGTCCTTGAAAAACGCCGCCTGGTCTGCTGCATACTTCGCTGCATAGACCTGATGAAGAGGGGAGGAGGAAGAGAGGAGGAGGGGGAGGAGAGAGAATGGAGAGAGGGGAGGAGGGGGGAGGATGGGGAATGGAGAGGGGAGGAAGGGGACGGGGGGGTGGATGAAGGGGGAGGAAAGGGTGTTAATGCATATGAATGTTTGCCTGGACCACTCTATACATGAAATGATGAAACTGAGAATGGCATATGCAACTGACATGACATGCAACAGTACCTGCAGCAACACATGCAGTATACTATGCACCGCTCCTTAAAGCCTCGGGTTCTCCAAGAAGGCAACAACACATGCGTGCGTGAAACATGTGCACACTTGAGACCTTAAAACCAGGGTGCACATTCAACGCGGTTCGGCTTGAGATGTTGGGAAGGGGGTTTGGAGAAAAACAGTGATTGGCTCACGAGGGGCGACAAAAAAATGATTCCGCTAGAGCTTCGGGCATTTCGTAGGTGGCGGGAGGGGGTGAAATGGCGGGAGTGGGTGAAACCGAATGGCGGGAGGGATGAAACAGATTGGCGGGAGGGGGGGGAAACGAAATTGCGGGGGAGGGGGGAAACAAAATTGCGGGGGAGGGGGGAAACGAATTTCGACGGGGAGGGGGAAATGAAATTGCGGGGGCGTGGGGAAACGAAATTGCGGGGGAGGGGGGAAACGAATTTCGACTTGGAAGGGGTTGAAAGCACACCTCGTAACCCACTCAGTCAAGGGATAACCTTTGATGCACATTCAGCTGAATGTGCACCCCGGTTTTAAAGCCCATCACATATGCACACCTTAAAGCCCATCACAAATGCACACCTTAAAGCCCATCACAAATGCACACCTTAAAGCCCATCACAAATGCACACCTTAAAGCCCATCACAAATGCACACCTTAAAAGCCCATCACAAATGCACACCTTAAAGCCCATCACAAATGCACACCTTAAAGCCCATCACAAATGCACACCTTAAAGCCCATCACAAATGCACACCTTAAAGCCCGGGTCCTCAAAGAGAGCGGCATCCGTTGGTAGCACCAGCAATTCCTCGTCCTGCTTTGCCTTCACGTCCTGATGGGGCATCAGGTGATAAGGGGAAGGGCATGATAAGGCAATGAGGTGCGCATGGGCATGCAACGGCATGCAACGGCATGCAACGGCATGCAACGGCATGCAACGGCATGCAACGCAATGAAGCGAGCATCAGCGGGGCCAAGACCAGACCAGCAGGCCCTCCTTCTGCCGTGCCTTCACCTCCTGATGGGCATCAGGTGTATGAAGAAGTGATTTGAGACGTCTCAAAACACTTCTTCATACATCAGCGGGGCCAAGAGTAAAAAGTGAGTTTTTGAGACGTCTCAGTTGACTTTTAAGTCGACTCAAAAGATTTTGAGACGTCTCAAAAACTCACCCTTTACACGTCACTTCTTCATACATCAGCGGGGCCAAGACCAGACCAGTAGGCCCTCCTTCTGCCGTGCCTTCACCTCCTGATGGGCATCAGGTGTATGAAGAAGTGTAAGTGGAAGAGAGGAACTGCACCAGGTGTTCCACTGCACTTTTTGTTTGAGGTTGATTTTGAGAATTCTCAAAATCAACCTCATCCAAGAGGAACTTCCGAGAACAGTCACAGTAAATGTAAACCGAATCACGGGATTCAGAGCGGTGAAGAGAGGTGCAGTGCGATGAGTTCACCTTGAAATACGAGTTGTCAAACTCGAGCCACTGCACTGTCCACGAGAAGCCTCCAGGAACACTCACAGCGATACAAATGGCTGCAACGGGATGCAGAGAGGTGTAGAGCGGTTCTACAAACCTTGAAATACGAGTTGTCGAACTTGAGCCACTGCACGGTCCACGAGGAGCCCCCTGGCCGACCCGGTCCGTCCTTCTGGTAAGATGGGGGAATGAGGGAAGCAGAAGAGGGAGAGACTTGGAGGTGGGAATGGGGGGGCATGAGCCACTGCACGGTCCACGAGGAGCCCCCTGGCTGACCCGGTCCGTCTTTCTGGTGAGATGGAGCAGGGCAGGGGGGAATGGAGGGGGGTGAGGGAAGGAGAAGGGAGGGAGAGTTGGGAGTGGGAGGGTATGAGGCACTGCACGGTCCGTCCGCCTTGCTGTCGCTGGTGTGGGGGTCCATACAGAGCCCCCTGGCCGACCCGGTCTGTCCTTCTGGTAAGATGGAGCAGGGCAGGGGGGAATGGAGGGGGGTGAGGGAAGGAGAAGGGAGGGAGAGTTGGGAGTGGGAGGGTATGAGGCACTGCACGGTCCGTCCGCCTTGCTGTCGCTGGTGTGGGGGTCCATACAGAGCCCCCTGGCCGACCCGGTCTGTCCTTCTGGTAAGATGGAGCAGGGCAGGGGGGAATGGAGGGGGGTGAGGGAAGGAGAAGGGAGGGAGAGTTGGGAGTGGGAGGGTATGAGGCACTGCACGGTCCGTCCGCCTTGCTGTCGCTGGTGTGGGGGTCCATACAGAGCCCCCTGGCCGACCCGGTCTGTCCTTCTGGTAAGATGGAGCAGGGCAGGGGGGAATGGAGGGGGGTGAGGGAAGGAGAAGGGAGGGAGAGTTGGGAGTGGGAGGGTATGAGGCACTGCACGGTCCGTCCGCCTTGCTGTCGCTGGTGTGGGGGTCCATACAGAGCCCCCTGGCCGACCCGGTCTGTCCTTCTGGTAAGATGGAGCAGGGCAGGGGGGAATGGAGGGGGGTGAGGGAAGGAGAAGGGAGGGAGAGTTGGGAGTGGGAGGGTATGAGGCACTGCACGGTCCGTCCGCCTTGAGGAGCCTCCAGGGCCACCCGGCCCGTCCTTCTGCAAGGGATTGAGCACGGGGTGGAGGAGAGAACGGGGTGGAGGAGAGAACGGGGTGGAGGAGAGAACGGGGTGGAGGAGAGTGATGAGAGAGGAAGCTGAGGTAGCAGGAGGAATCAGAGAGTGAGGCGGTGATGGAAAGGAGAAGGGAAACGGAAAGAGGAGGCAACAAAGGCGAGTAACAAAGAAGAAACAGAGAAGAGAAAATGAGAGATTGAGAGATGCGGCAAGGGAAGGGGCAAGGGAACCTCAGTAGATACACCATGTCATGGTCGTGGTCGGGGCAAGGGGCAAGGGGCAAGGGGCAAGGGAAGGGTGTCACTGTGTACTTCGTAAATATAATTTAGGTGGGCCTAAAAAATGGTAAGAGGCGCCTAAAAATGGTCGTGGTGTCACTGTGTACTTGGTAAATCCCCTAGACTTAGGTGGACCCGTTGTTACCCCACATATCACTCCTTTCATGCTTCACAGTTTCGGAGCACCACACAACATCGCACTGCACGGCACTGGACCGCACAGCACCGTGCCATGGTCTCACTCACTGTGTACTTGGTGGATTCCTTGCCCCACACATCATTGCTTCACACCGTATCTCACTGCACCGCTCCTGACACATCACAGCTGCTTCATAATCACAAATCAGTGCACCACGTAGCACCGCACTGCACCTCATAATACTGCACTGCACCGCGCCATGGTCTCACTCACCGTGTACTTGGTGGACTCCTTGCCCCAGCCGCTGCGATCGGCATGGGCTCTCCCCAACGTGTGTGCTCCTGACAGCGCCACTATCTCCTGTTGAGTTGGGAGCGCGCAGCGCAGGCAAGCACACGGGCATGCACACACAATCGTTGAGGCACCTCACAAACATGTAGGCATGGGCTCTCCCCAACGTGTGTGCTCCTGACAGCGCCACTATCTCCTGTTGAGTTGGGAGCGCGCAGCGCAGGCAAGCACACGGGCAGGCACACACAATCGTTGAGGCACCTCACAAACATGTAGGCATGGGCTCTCCCCAACGTGTGTGCTCCTGACAGCGCCACTATCTCCTGTTGAGTTGGGAGCGCGCAGCGCAGGCAAGCACACGGGCATGCACACACAATCGTTGAGGCACCTCACAAACATGTAGGCATGGGCTCTCCCCAACGTGTGTGCTCCTGACAGCGCCACTATCTCCTGTTGAGTTGGGAGCGCGCAGCGCAGGCAAGCACACGGGCATGCACACACAATCGTTGAGGCACCTCACAAACATGTAGGCATGGGCTCTCCCCAACGTGTGTGCTCCTGACAGCGCCACTATCTCCTGTTGAGTTGGGAGCGCGCAGCGCAGGCAAGCACACGGGCAGGCACACACAATCGTTGAGGCACCTCACAAACATGTAGGCATGGGCTCTCCCCAACGTGTGTGCTCCTGACAGCGCCACTATCTCCTGTTGAGTTGGGAGCGCGCAGCGCAGGCAAGCACACGGGCATGCACACACAATCGTTGAGGCACCTCACAAACATGTAGGCATGGGCTCTCCCCAACGTGTGTGCTCCTGACAGCGCCACTATCTCCTGTTGAGTTGGGAGCGCGCAGCGCAGGCAAGCACACGGGCAGGCACACACAATCGTTGAGGCACCTCACAAACATGTAGGCATGGGCTCTCCCCAACGTGTGTGCTCCTGACAGCGCCACTATCTCCTGTTGAGTTGGGAGCGCGCAGCGCAGGCAAGCACACGGGCAGGCACACACAATCGTTGAGGCACCTCACAAACATGTAGGCATGGGCTCTCCCCAACGTGTGTGCTCCTGACAGCGCCACTATCTCCTGTTGAGTTGGGAGCGCGCAGCGCAGGCAAGCACACGGGCAGGCACACACAATCGTTGAGGCACCTCACAAACATGTAGGCATGGGCTCTCCCCAACGTGTGTGCTCCTGACAGCGCCACTATCTCCTGTTGAGTTGGGAGCGCGCAGCGCAGGCAAGCACACGGGCAGGCACACACAATCGTTGAGGCACCTCACAAACATGTAGGCATGGGCTCTCCCCAACGTGTGTGCTCCTGACAGCGCCACTATTTCCTGATGAGTTGCCCACACACACAGGCAGTCACACACACAGGCAGTCACACACACAGGCAGTCACGCACACAGGCAGTCACGCACACAGGCAGTCACACACACAGGCAGTCACGCACACAGGCAGTCACGCACACAGGCAGTCACGCACACAGGCAGTCACACACACAGGCAGTCACGCACACAGGCAGTCACACACACAGGCAGTCACGCACACAGGCAGTCACACACACAGGCAGTCACGCACACAGGCAGTCACACACAGAGGCACACAGAGGCAGGCACGCACGAACGCAGGCACAGACATACGTGGGCAATCAGAACAAAAAAACCTTCAAATCAACACAATAGCACCTCACATTGCACCACACGTGTGATGCAATCACGTCTCTCTCTTCACCACACAGACCTACATGCTCCTCGCCACTGCCTTGCCGCATCTTGCCTTGCCTTGCCCCATGCTGTAGAACACCTTGCGCAGGTGATCCGCTGGTACTGATCCCGGTGTTACCGGCAGTAACAACGGTGGCAGCGTTGACAGTGGCAGCAGTGTAACTGAGTGCAACGGTAGCAGCGTTTACAATGGTAACAGTGCAACGGAGTGAACACACTGTTGCCCTCACCTGGTCGTTGAGCCCCATGCGGTAAAACACCTTGCGCAGGTGATCAGCGGGGGAGGGGTACCCATGCGGCAGAGTGGTTACGGTGATAACAGTGGCAGTGCTGTCGTCACCTGCCCCCTGCCTCACCTGGTCGTTGAGCCCCATGCGGTAAAACACCTTGCGCAGGTGATCAGCGGGGGAGGGGGGACCCGCATCTGACGGTGACGAGGGGGGGGAGAGGGCATAGACGGGGGAGATGGGGAGGGAGGAGAGGAGGGTGAGGACGGAAAGGATGGGGAGGGGCAGGAAAAGATGTGGGGGTAAGGATGGCGAGGGGCAGGAAAAGAAGTGGAGAGGGGAGTGCAGGGCGACGGATGGGGAGAGGGCGGAGAAAAGAAGAGAAGCAGGGATATGTTGAGGTAGGTCAAAGAAGTTCATTGCGTGCCTTCTTGCTATTTCTGGTAATTCCAAGACGAGACATTTTCAAGACTTCTGGTTGATCTGGTTTTTGGTAATAACTACCTCCATATTTTGTTTCAAACAACTGACGGGTTCTGCTGGAAGCACCTGGAGGGTTCCGTTAAAATCTCCTGACAGATTCTGTTGAAATCACCTGGCAGGTTGCCCTCAGGTGTGCAGTCCTCAGGGCTGGTGGTGTCCACTCGGCCGTACCTCATGGGGATCTTGGGCCCTCCTGCAAACTGGATAAGGTGGGATGGGAGTCGGTGGGGTGGGGTGGGGTGGGAGTGGATGGGGTTGGATTGGAGTGGATTGAATTGAAAAAGATTTGATTGGAGTACATTGGGCTGGATTGGTTGAGTGATACGTTCAAGCATGATTGATGCACAGGTCCGCCCCTCCAACTCACCTAAACGGCTGGAAAGGCTGCACACTTTGGCCAATAGAAATTTCGGATTGATTTTTTTACTCCCCCATTCGGATGCAAACACCCTCCCTGTGCATTTTAGATGGAAGAATTTTAAGCTGAGAGCGATTGCCACGTCAGAGCACCGGACAAACGTGGATCTCAAAAAAAGTATTTGATCCCTTGGGTCCTTGAGATCCACGTTTGTCCGGTGCTCTGACATGGCAAACACCCTCACCTTAATTTCCTCCCATCTGAAATGCATAGGAGAGCGTCGGCGTCCGAATGGGGAGAGTAGAAAAATCAATCCGAAATTTATAGCAGCGAGAGTGTGCAGCCTTTTTTTCCCTTCCATTGATACATTTCCACCCCTTGACTCACCTCAACGGCTGTAGGGCTGGCGAGTTGGAACAGGTCGGCCCAGCTAACTGCAGGGAAGGCGTCCTTGACCGGCTGTAGCAAAGCGATAGCCCCCGCCAGCCCCTTGTTGGCCCAATTGTAGCCCAGGCCAGCCCAGCCCCGCCCAGGCCTGGGCTGGAGCAAACAGGGTCCCCCAGCCCATGCCAGCCCAGGCCCGCTCACCTCCACGGCTGTAGCGCTAGCAAGTTGAAACAGGTCGGCCCAGCTGACAGCAGGGAAGGCGTCTTTGACCGGCTGTAGCAGCGCAATGGCCCCCACCATCCCCTTGTTCAGTGGCTGTAGCACGGCTCACCTCAACGGCTGTAGCGCTGGCGAGTTGGAACAGGTCGGCCCAGCTAACAGCAGGGAAGGCGTCCTTGACCGGCTGTAGCAAAGCGATAGCCCCCGCCAGCCCCTTGTTGGCCCCGTGGTCGATCTCGGGGCGGAAGCGAATGCTGCCGTTCGCACCGCCTTGCTTCGGCCACTCGCCCACGGACTTGTCAAACGTGCCTGCATCGTGCCAGCCCAGGCGGATCTGAGGCAGGGAGGGAAGGAGGGAGGGGAGGAGAGAGGAGTGGAGGGAGGAGAGGAGGGAGGAGAGAAATAATGCACATATGCAAAGCAAGGGGAGTGGGGAGGCGGGAGCATCAGAAAGGGGTTGGAGCCCCCCCCCAGCCCCTTGTTGGCCCCGTGGTCGATTTCGGGGCGGAAGCGAATGCAGCTGTTGGCGCCGCCCTGCTTCGGCCACTCGCCCACGGACTTGTCAAACGTGCCTGCATCGTGCCAGCCCAGGCGAATCTGCAGTAGAGAGGCGAGGGGGGAGGAGAGGAGTAGAAATCGGAAGGGCACCCCCCTGCTTCTTCCACTCCCCCCTGCTTCTTCCACTCCCCCACGTTCTTGTCAAATGTTCCGGCGTCGTGCCAGCCCAGGCGGATTTGGGAGCGACACATGGCCAAGGGAGGGCGGAAGAGAGCGCCACGTGGCAATGTGCGCAGGAGACATGGCTCTTGAGTCGTCTGACGTGGAGTTAGACTCATCTTGGCTCGTCTAATCATCAAGCAGAAAGGAGATTCGGGTGACAGCAGTGAGCAAACCAAACCTGATAACCGCAAAACGACATTCGGCACTAGATGGTACTAGATTCAGTATCGATTTGGTACTAAATTCGGTACTGAATTCTGTACTAGATCCGCGAATTGAAACGGCAACGTACGAGGATAGGGTTGCACGACTTGCTCGTGATGATGTCCTTAATCGCCTCGCGCGCCCCGCGCAGCTGCGCCACGTCAGCAGACGCGAACACGTGCCCGGGGCGCACGGAGGTTGCTCGCGGCTTGCGGCCCGTTGCCGCCCGCAGCGCCTGCCTCTGTAATGGCGCCACGTGGACGTGGCAAAAACGGGAGGGGGAGAGGAGGGGGAGGGGGAAGGGGAAAGGCGGAGGACGGGGAAACGAAGCGGGGAAAAAGGGGAAGTGGGGAAGGCAGGGGGAAGAGGAGGGGAAGGGGGTATCATGCAATAGTGCGCTGCGCTTCTGCCAGATTTCCTTCACTTTTGATATTTCTCAAAGAGACTGCAAGGTGTTTCTATTACGTGCGCGTTATCCGGACGCTATTTATGAGGCGCCTCAAAAATGGAATGCGTACGTTAACGGGTCGCGATGGGAGGAACTCGCTCGTTAGGGCGGCCGAGGCGCGTCTGGAGACGCGAGCGGAGGATGCGGTCAGGGAACACGTGGCGGGCTGCCCGCATCTCGCGGTAGAAGGCCCCGCAAGGCGCGCGGAGGCAGCGGAAGGAGCGGCGAGGGTTGCGGACGCCATGGCTGAGGGAGGAGCGCGGGGAGCGGCAGAACGAGAAACGATACGCGAAGAGCGACGGGAAACGAGAAACGGGAGCTTGACGGAGACGGCGCGCGCGGGGCCACACAGCCGAACCGACGGTTGCGAATGGTCTCGTGTGCGGGGTCGCGATTCGCGAACACGGCTCCGAAAGCAAGCACGGTAAGCAAGTTCTAGTGAGCAAGCGAGCTTGGTTGAATGTTGGTGCTGAGCCTGGTTGTAATTTGTGGAGTGCAGCAGATGTGGCGATGGAATGCAATTTGTGCTTGTCTTGGCTAAAAACCTCATCTGACCGTTCTGCAAGGCCGACAACCGCTCGGTCACGCAATGGATGCCACTCAACCGCATTGCAGAGGACACGCACACATGGGTGATGTTGGCACAGCGGCAACTTCGAGGTGAGGTGTGGTAGTGCGGGGAGATCGATGCTGGCGTGGCAAATGTGATCACTGACGTGGAGAGCGACACGATTCACGATGACAGTTCGCCACGATGCTTCTGAGATCCTCGAACGTCAGAGCGACAGCAGTATCTCCGTTAACAACGCTCCGCGCTAGCGCAAAGATAACTGAAAAAGCGCCACAAAAACTAGGTATGTGCACAATCTTCAGTTTGCCTTTTTGTCTCAGTAGTATAAGCCAACAGCAAGAGTATAAGTTATATTCACATTGTTTAGGGGCGTATACCCTCCCTTCAACTCCAACTCTCATCTAACTTGTTGCACCCTTACTCATCCTCTCCCTCCTCGTCCTCCTCTTCCTCCTCCCCGTCCTCTGACTCATCCTCTTCCTCGTCCTCCTCCCCCTCACTCTCCTCTTCCTCACTCTCATCCTCAAACTCCACCACACTCCCACCTCCATCACTCTCCTCTTCCTTCTCCTCCCGATCCTCCACACTCTCCACACTCCCTTCTTCCACACTCTCACTCACTCTCCTCACACCTGATGCCGAACCTGGCCTCTGCCTGGCATTGGCACTAGACAAACTCGAGCCTCTAACTGCTCCTCCAGGTGCCCTATCAGGTGCCCTACCAGGTGCCCCACCAGGTGCCCACACATGGGCAGCATCAAAAGCAGCACCCCGTGCACCATTAAACCCGCTTCCCGTCCAAACCGCCCCGCTCCCACACGACATAGACACGCCTGGCATATCCTCCTACTCCCCATCCCTCCCGCCTCTGCTCCCGCGCTCTCTCCCCCCACCCCCTCCTGCCCCTGTCCATCTGGAAACCATCGGCCGCCCCAACCCCAACCCCACGCTAGACACAAGTCCCTGACCTGCAGGGCCTCGCTCCGCCCCTAGTCCTTCTTTCCAAGGGGGAAGCGGCGCCAGCTCATCCCGTCTCCCATCATCATCATCATCATCATCATTATAATCATCATGTCTCCCGGTTGTACTCCCCACCCCCGTCCCGCCCTCCTCCTCGTGCTCGTCCAGCGATCGCATGGCCGGGCGGCGTCGGTTGGAGGTACTGTGCCGCCTCAGGAGCGACGTGCCCGCTGCCGAGTACCTCCCTGCCAGCCCCGTGCCTCTCACCCCGCCCTCTGCTTGAAATCCCCCTCCCCCACCCCCTCTTCCAGCCCCTCCTCTCTCTGTCCCACCCCCTGCTGCTCTGGCATCATCCTCATCCGACCACTCCTCCCCATCAGAATCCCCCGCGTTGCTACCACCATAACCATTACCACCACCACCACCACCACCACCACCACCACCACCACCACCACCACCACCACCACCACCACCACCACCACCACCACCACCACCACCACCACCACCACCACCACCACCACCACCACCACCACCACCACCACCACCACCACCACCACCACCACCACCACCACCACCACCACCACCACCACCACCACCACCACCACCACCACCACCACCACCACCACCACCACCACCACCACCACCACCACCACTCATCCCACCGCGCCTCCTACCCTCTCCTCCACCATATCCTCCCACTCCCCCCGCCTCCCCTCCCTGCAGCCCCACATGCCCCCTTTCCTGGAAAGACCCCGTGCTCGCCCATCTGCCATTGTATCCCCTCCTATGGTTCTTGTCATGTCCTCCGAGCCTTCCCCCGAACCTCTCCGCCATCCTCTCCCCGAACCTCTCCCCAAGCCTCTCCCCATGCTCCTCCACACACTCCTCCCCCCACTCCTCCTGCTCCTCCAAGTCCCTCAGCCTCTCCCCTCCGAACCTCCCACTCTCCCCGAGCCTCTCCCCGAACCTGCTGCGGCTGCCTCGGCGAAGCAGGCTCCGATCCGGGGCGGTTTGGGGGCGTTCGTCTTGTCTCCCAAACTCCCACTGTGAGTGCTGCTCGTCAGAAGCTGGACCAGCAGCCGAATACCCACCGTCCCCTTCCCAGGGAAGTACCCCTGGATTTTGCTGAGGGTAATTACCGATTACACCCAGATTATCGACGGAAGAAGGGCGATCCGGGGAGTCCCAGGGATCCGGGACGAGGTCTCTAGGGAGAGGGGACTTCTTAGCATGTGGGAGAGCGTGCAGGCGATCGAAGCGCGGGCTGTTTGCTGCAATGTGCGGGCTGCTGCATGCTGCTATGCGTGGGCTGCTTGCTGCTACATGCGGGCTTAGCACGTTGGGAAGCAAACGTGGGCTCTGAAGGTGGCTCCAGCGCCCACTGCTGCTCCTGCCCGCACCAGAAGCAGAAGCAGGGCCAGGGGTCAGGCGAGAGAGTGAGTCGGGAGCTTGATCGGAATCAGGTTCTGTCAGGTGGATTCTCAGGTGGGGACCTGGGAGGCGGGCAGGCCGGTCGCGTGTGCCAGTGGGAGGGGAGGAGTGAGGGGCAGTGCTGGGACGAGTTGGGGCAGGGCGGGATGAGAGTGAAGGAGGGAAGGGGTCTTCTTGGTTATATGCAGTGGGGGATGGAGGGGTATGAGGGGAAGGAGGGTTTGGAGGGGTGGAGGTAGAGAAACGGCTGTGAGGGGAAACGGGGAGGAGAGAGGACGCAGCAGCAGGTGGGCGGGAGGGAGGGGAGGGGCGGCGAGGGGAGGGGATGGGGAAGCGGGGGGACCTGAGGGGGAGGTGGTTGGTGTGGTGGGGGAGGGAGTGGGGGGAGCGGAGGGCTGACGGGGGGAAGGGTTGGCTCATGGCAAAGGCGGACGGCAGAGCAGAGCTGTTCCAGCTGTCATGGGTTGAAGCAGAGACAGAGACAGAAGGGCGGGAGGCGAAGGGTTTGGGGGGGTTGAAAGGCTGGCTCATAGCAAATGCGGGGGGCAGAGCAGAGCTGTTCCAACTGTCATGGGTTGAGGCAGCAGCAGAGACAGCGGCAGAGGCAGAGGGGCGGGAGGCGAAGGGGTTGGGGGGGTTTCGGTGATGGGGTGCAGGCGCTCGGGAGGCGGAGCGGGGGGAGAGCGCGTGTTTCCTCCGATAGTGCAGAGCAGATGCATGGTAAGCAGAGGCGGAATGGGTGGAAGCAGGGACGGCGGAGTGAGGGAGCGGGGCCGCATTCCATGAATCATGCGCTCTTGCAGCAGAGGACGCGGAGGAGGAGGAGGCAGAGGAAGGGCGGGCAGGGGAAGGGCGGGCAGGGGAAGGGCGGGCAGGGGAGGGGCGCGCAGGGCCTCGGCCTCTGCCTTTGCTCAACAGGCTCTGACCAGTGAAAGCACCTGGGGGCCTGGCAACACTGAAAACACCTCCCCCAGAAGCATCCTGATTGCTTGAATCGTCTACGTTCATGAGAACAAACCTCTCTTCTTGCCCCTCCGCTCCCTCCTCCTCCTCTCCCTCCTCCTCTCTCTCCTCTCCCTCTTCCTCATCCTCCTCTTCCTCTTCCTCCTCCTCCTCAGCCACCCACACATCTGCCCGCCCCTGCACTCCGGTATCATCTGCATCACACTCTCCCACACCCACTCCTCTCGTGCTCCAGCCCACACTCTCGCTCTCCCCCTCCTCCTGCTCTTCCCACACCTGCTCCTGTGGTTGCTGATACTTGCGCTGCTGCTGCCACGGCTGCTGCTGCTGCTGCTGCTCCTGGTGTGATACTGAGTCACCCCACGGCAGTTGAACCTGCTCTAGTTCCACCTGATCCAGTTCTACCTCCCCCCAGCCTATGTGCCCCTGATCCACCTCCCCCACATGCTGCCAGCTCTCAGCAGTGAATGGTCGGTGCGGCATCTCCAAGGAAGCAGACGACCGATGCCGCCCAAGCCGACTCCTCTGGCCCTTTTCACCCCTGCCACCATCCCCACTGCTGCTGTTTCTTGGAAACTTCTCCAAACCAGCATTCCCACAATCAACACCAATCCTATCCATATCACCATCACCACCATCACCAGCACCAATCATATCACCATCAGCAACCTTGCCGCCCCAAACCCCATCCCCTAAACCCACGCCACCCCTGCCTCCCGCCCCTGAATGCACCGCTACAGACGCACTCCTGCCGTGCTGCGCCGCCTGCTGGCCGCACTTTGCGACACCGTTCATGAAGGCCGGGCGGCGCGCTCCCAGCTCGTTGAGGAAATCGCGGGCTTCTGACGCCGCCCGACGGTGGCGGGAGTTGGAAGATAGCGGGCTCTGGGCTGAGGCCGGGCGGCGAAGAGAGGATAGGTGAAGAGAACTGGGGAGAGCTGCTGCTGTTGCTGCTGGCGCTGCTGCTGCTGCTGCTGCTGCTGCTGATACCCCTGCTTCTGTCCCTGTCCCGTTTAATGTGTTGCTTGTTACTGCTGTTGACGTGACTTTTGGTGCTGATTCGGCTGCTGCTTTCCCTTTGCTGCTTGCCTCTAAAGTTGTGGTTTCACCTGACTCGATACCTGAAACAGGAGCATTTGCCACAGAAACACCTGAACCAGCAGAAGCGGGATCTGAAGTGGCAGCACCTGAAGCGACATCTGAAGCAGCACCTGAGGCAGCAGCAGCACCTGAAGACGCTCCTGCAAACACCCTAAGGCCGGCAGCAGGGCTGTCAACCGAAATATCCGACTCTCCTGGTGGCGGGGTCAGCAGGAGCGACAGGCGAGCAGCTGCAGCTGCTGTAGCACCCGGTTCAGCTACAGCCAAGCCATTGTTAGCAGATTCCCCAGGCTCTTCATCTGGGCCCTCTCTGCGTGCAGCCGTGGGGCTGCTGCTGGTGCCTGTGGTGGAGTGTTGGAGCAGGTGGTGCAAGAGATGGGGCAGGTGAGGGATGGACTCCTCTTCCTCTGCACCGGCTGCATCAGCAGCAGAGGAGGTGTGGGGTATGATGCCCCAGGGCTTTCGAGACTGCAGCGACGACAGGGAGGACGAGAGAAACGCTTGCTCCTTAACCGCTCCCCCTGCTCCCCCTCCTCCTGCTGCTGCTGCTTCCCGCCCGCCCACTCCTGTGAGGGAGGCTGTTTCCCGGGATGTGGGAGTTGAGGGCAGGGAGAACGCTGTGATGCCAGGCCCAGTATCACCACTGCTCCCAGCCCTCCCACATCCCACACGAGAGTGATTCTCTAGCGACTGGCGAGACTGCTGCTCCTGCTGCTTCTGCCGCTGCTGCCGCTGCTGCTGCTGCTGCTGCTGCTGCTGCTGCTGCTGCTGCTGCTGCTGCTGCTGCTGCTGCTGCTGCTGCTGCTGCTGCTGCTGCTGCTGCTGCTGCTGCTGCTGCTGCTGCTGCTGCTGCTGCTGCTGCTCATAATGCTGCTGGTAATGATGCTGTTGCGAGAGAGCAGCAACGGGCATACCCGTGGGCGACAGCGGCAGCAACGAAGCCTCGTCCTCCCCACCTCCCTCTCCCCCACGCCCGTCCAGCAGTCCCGGTTCGTACACACCCGGATCCAGCAGACAAGTATCCGGCAACAGCTCGACCCGGGGAGGGCTGAACCGCCCCTTGAGAAACTCCTTGAAGCTGCCCTCTCGGGACCTGCCCCTGCCAGACCCCGTTTTTGCTAATGCTCTCGCAAGGACCTGGGAGGAACCCGAAACTGGTCGCGATTTGAGAGCTGACTGTGAGTCTGAAGAGTAACGCTCGTCTCCTATTAGGGAGGCTTCATTTAGCCCACCTCCTGTACCTTGCCCTCCTCCCTCCCTTGCTCCTTCCATTCCTCCTTCCGCTCCTCCTTCCCCTCTCCTTGCTCCTGTTTCTCCTCCTTGCCTCCACCCCCATATGCCCCAGAATTTCCTGCCCGCGCCCTGCCTCTGCGCGTCCCCACTCCCATCCGGCTCTTGACTAAGCGTTTCACTTAACGAGTTATTGTAGCTCACAGACTTCTTCATCAGCGAAGGGCTACTACCTCCCACGCCCTTCCCCTCCCCACTCCCCACACTCCCTCTTCTCCCATCCGGCTCTTGGCTAAGCGTCTTACTTACAGAAATATTGTAGCTTACGGATTTTGTCATCAGTGCAGAACCACTAGCCCCTCCTACGCCTTTCCCCTCCCCACCCCCCACACTCCCCCTTCTGCCGTCCCCCCTTCCCCCCAAATCCGACCCGCTCCCCAGCCCCTCTGCGTCTCCTTGCGCCAGCACACAATGCTCCGCTATGGAGTGCTCCACTATGGATGGAAAGGTGCTTAGTGAAGCGCTTTTTCTATGCCTGCGGCCCGTTGGGATCAGCTTGGAAGGGCCAAAAGGGGCGAAAGTGCTGCTTCTACCAAACGCGCTGCCACCCCATCCTGCCTTCTTCCGCTGCCCTTTTTCCCATCCTGATTCTGCGCTTTCTCCCTCTCCTCCTCCTCCTCTTCCTCTCTCTCCACCTTCCCCTCCTCCTGCTGTTGGTATTCTTGGCGATCGAAGCACATTCCTGCCGCTGCAATCTCCCCCGCTGCTCTCCCCCTCGCACTCTCCCTCCCTCTCTCTTCCACACGCCTCGCCCCCCCTCGTTCCACCAAAGTCAAGCAGGCGAATAGAGTCCGCGGAGCGAGGGTGGGGGGAAGACTGGAGCGGGGAGGCGGGGCGGGGCGGGCGCGAGTGCGCGAACGGCGAGGGGAGCGGATGGGCGGCGGGCGAGGGGGGTGGGTAGGCGGAAGGCGAGGGGAGGGGGTGGGCGGAGGGTGAGGAGAGAGGGTGGGCGGAGGGCGAGGGGAGGCCGTGGGCGGACGGCGAGGGGAGGGCGTGGGCGGAATGCGCGGAGAGGCGTCCGGAGGAGGGGGAAGGGAATGAGTCCGCAGCCGCCCAACTGGGCGCGGGATGCGGGGACGTGGAGGAGGAGGAGGGGGAGATGAAGACATGCGCGCGCGGAGGAGGGTTACCAGTTTGGTGGAAGAGGGGCGGCTTTGGGGAGAAGGGATTGCGCGCGGCCATGAGAGGGGCGAATAAAGGCGACACGAAATCCACAGACAACGATCTCCTGTGCGCTCGCTCCCTTCGTCCCCCTCCTCCTTCTCCCCCTATCCCTCCGCCTCCCCCTCCCCTGGTCCCAGGCTGAATTCTCACCCGCCGGCCCCCGCCCCCGCCTTCCCCCACAACCCCTCCGCCGATTCCCGCAGCTCCCCCTCCCTCATCACTCACAAGTAAATCATCCTCTCCTCCCCCGCTCCCGATTCCGCTCCCCAGCCCGCCCCTGCCCCCGCCCCCGCCCATGCTCGCTTTCAGACTAGAAGACGTGCGGAACCCTAGCGCGCCTAGTCCAGCCCACCGCAGCGGACTGAAAGGCATCCGCGGACTATTCGCGCAACTATTCGTCGCGCTTCCCGTCGCGCTCCCCGCGCCCCTGCTCGAGTGCGGGCTTCCGCTTGGGCTGAATCCGCTTCCGCCCGCGCCAGTGCGCGCGGGAATTAGCGGAAGAAACTTGGGGGAGAACGACTGGAGGCGGGAGGACCTTCCGCCACCGCCGCCCCCGGGCAAGGGGCTGGCTTGGGGAGTGTCGTCGAGGCTGGTGGACGCGGGAATGGCGAGCGGCGGAAGGGCGTTGGCGGAGAAGGATACGCGGTCGGAAACTGCGGGGTGACACGTGTCACCATTTGAGCGGTCGAAACTTTCGGATCGGATAGGGCTCAATGCGCGTCCTCTGCTGCGGCTTCTCCTCCAACTCCCAGTAGTACCAGCAGCGCCGCTTCCTTCTGGGTTTCGTCCGGTTCGTCTACTCATTCCCCTCAGGGCATCGTCCCCTGACGACAATCCCCCACTGTCACTAAGGCCTACTCCCTCTCCTCCCTCCCCTTCCCTCTCACCGCCTCCTCCGCTCACCGAAAGAGCCCTGGGCCCGAACCTGAACCGGCCCGGGCTCTTCAGGTCCAAGCCTGAGGTTTGGCCGAGGAACCAGAAAGGCTCGGATAAGCTGCGGCTGCGACAATGGCTGCCTTTACCGCGCCTGCCCTTAGCGAATAACGAGGACGGCTGTAGGCCGTCCGGCGGCGCCAGCAAGCGCGGGCTGGGGGACGCCGACGACGCTGACGTGGCAGCCGCAAGACCGGCGAGAGAGCCTGCAGCTGCCACGTCAGCGGATAAAAGGCGCGGGCTGGCGGCACTGGAGCCTACGTCTGACATGTGCTGAGTCCCTAGAGGGGAGCCGACGACAGACGTGGAGGCTTGGGAGGAGAAGGAGAAGGGGGAGAGCGAGAGGAACGCCATGGATGACAGCGAACGACCGTGCCTGGACGCGCGCTTCGGAGTTGGCGGCATTCCCAAGGACACGCCCCCTCCCGCTGCTGCTGCTGCACCGGCGTCTCTGCTGGTTCTGCTGCTGCTCGCAGTGCTGCCACCGCAGCTCGGGCCCGCTTCTCGTCGTCTTCTTCCTCGGCCAAGAAGGTTCGCGGCAGCTTCGATTGTCGATACCGACCTCTCTCCCGAAACCTCAGCCGCCGCCGCCGCCGCCGCCGCCGCCGCTTTCTCCTGTCGCTGCTCTTTATCCACCGCCGCAATCGCCAGTGCCGCAGCCGCCGCAACGGTCACATGCGGCGCGGAACGACTGCCCTGAGCCGTTCGATCGAGCGACGGCCCCCGTGACCCGAGCCCAGGCCGTAGATCTACCCCTAATGATCCTGAATGAAGTCCCGGAAACGCGGTACTAAGTGGATCAGCAGTGTCGTCAGCAGTGGTCGCAGCAGCATTGACAGCAGCAGACGCAGCAAGCCGGGAAGGACCTTCCTTTGCGTCTACGCTAATGCTTCCCGAGCGCCGTCCCGGTGATTCGCCTTCGTCGGGCGAATCCCAAGATTCGGCGAGCAGGCTTTGCCCGAAAACCGGGAACGCGGCAACGGACGAAGGGCCCTCGCCGCCGGAGTCTGCGAGTCTGGCAGTCATGGCGAATGTGCAGATCGTGGGGCCCATTTTCGGCGGGCCTGCTACGTGTGGGTAGATTCTCGAGCCGCGATAGTAGCTACCCACGTCATGATCATCGTCCATCAAATAAGTTAGTAGGCGCTCCGCTAATAATTATTGCTTTGCAGAAGGAATCTTAACCAGTGGGAACAGAGTGCCGTCGCGTATCGGTCCAACCGCACGTTGGTGGAGCTAAGTCTTTTTTCCGACTCTCCAGTCTTTCTCAGACGCTGCCGTCCATATGAACCCAAGGTACACAGGTTTACAATCTCCCTCCTGGTGACTGTCGCGTGTCATGGGAATTGGTCTCAAATCATGGATAGCATCGGTCTGAGACTGCCATGAATGCGCAACTGGCGTGACTAGGGAAACAAACAGGTCAGTTCAGAAGGACGGATGCGACGGTATGAGATGGGACGACAGAAACGGGAGACCCCTTGGAGTCGGTTTGTTGGTTGGGTGAAAACGGAATGACATGGTCGAGGCGAGAGGTTGGTGTTCGTTGGACGAGGTCCGCGGAGGAATCAATGGGGGCAGCCAACTTCCATGGTGAAGCGAGGCGTGGCGTGGCGAGCGAGCAAACCTCGAGGGCAAGGTATGATTGGCTGTGAGGCAGGCCAATCATAGGTCCATTCCATTCCATTCCATCCCTGCCTAGCTTCGGTTCTTTTTCGAAATAAGTTATAACGCATCCAGGGAAACACTCGGGTGAGTGGAATATAGGAAATGGTGCTTAGCCCGCTCCAAGAAGACTATGGTGTAATGCCCTAATGACGATACTACACTTATGAACGAACGACCCCTTTTTCCATTCCAGTCGTTCGACAAGCGTGGCGTCAAACCGAGCACCAACGTCTTCCGAAATTCCGGGCATGCCACAAAGAGCAGTGAAAGCGGACAAAACGGCCCACTGGAATACAGTAGCTATGACTTTTGCGAGTGGTACCCTCAGGTGAAACAAAGCAAAAATCTCGTGGAGCATCCGGGTACGGTGGGCAAATTGGATTTGTGCATACCCGTCCATAGCTCAACAAATCTCGCTGGCTCCCACAACATTTCACTTTATGAAGATTTCCACAACACCAATACAAGTGACTGAAGTTTTATAAGGAAATTAATGTGTCTTAGGATTTTCATGACTTCATTCACTAGTTAGTGCCATTTTCCACCTCGACTGATGGGTGGAAACTCATCAACCCCCAACACTTTTTTAGCAGCACATTTTCAGGCGCACACTGTTGTACTCGCTCTTGTTGGTGTTTTAGTGTACGCTGGTTGCCAAATCATCGCTCTCGTGCTAAACCTTATGAAATTTGAACAAGCACTCCACGCCCATGCTTCTACAAATAGTATCCAAAGCCAGGCATGCATCAGTTAAATGGAATAACCAGACTTCTCAAGCAGCAGCAGCTGCTTATAATAGCCAGCACCAGACCAATTAGCCACAAAGCCACACCCACAACCACGTCCACTCAGGCGCGACTCTGCCCGCCCCAAAACAACCACTGCTGCTCAGGAAGCACCTGAGAAAACGCCTGCTGCTGCTCCTTCTGGTCATTTACCTACTCCTGTTGCTCCTGCTGCTGCTGCTGCTGTGAGTGATGTTGTTGTTGTTGCTGCCGGTAGTGTTGTTGCTGCTGCTGCTGCTGTTGTTGCTGATGTTGTTGCTGCTGCTGCTGCTGCTGTTGCATGAGCAGCATCTGGTGCAGGTGGCTTGGAGCAGCAGAGGGCACGGCCTCAACGCCAGTGCAGCTCTCAAAGCTCCCCAGAAACACCATTGCCCTGTTTGCTCCAGAAGCTGGGTCAACACCAGATTCAAGCCCTTCACCCGGCAGTGCAACCGCCGCCGCCGCCACCGCCGCCGCTGCCGCTGCTGCTGCTGTTGTTGACGGTGCTGCTGCTGCTCCTAATGTAGTATCAGCGGGAGCCACCGAGGCAGGAGCGACTAAGGGAGACGCTACTAACGAAGCAGCTACAAAGGGAGCAGCTGCCGCTGCAGGTGAGAGCTCAGAGCCTGGTGCCATAGGAGGGGCCACAGAGGCAGGAAGTGCCAAGTCGCTGCCGCTGCTGCTGCAGCGGCTGCCACAGCTGCCAGTGTTCTGCTTCTGAAGGCCCTGCTCTCTGCCTGCCCCTCCCACCCCATGCCAGACACTGGAGGAACCATGACCAGTACTGGAGAACACATAGGGTGGTTTATGTGACGGCATATGCTGCTGCTGCTGATGCTGCTGCTGCTGCTCGCTTAGCCCAAGAAGGTAATGCTGCTGTTTCATTTGCTGTTGCAGTTGCGCTGGCAGTAGCTGCTGCTGCTGCTGCTGATGTTGCTGCTGCTGCTGCTGCTGCTGCTGCTGATGTTGCTGCTGCTGCTGCTGCTGCTGATGTTGCTGCTGCTGCTGCTGCTGATGATGTTGCTGCTGCTGCTGCTGTTGCTGGTGTTGCTGCTCCTGAAGCTCTAGCTGGAGCTGCAGCAGCTGTTTCTCTTCCTGCACGAAGCCTGTTTGTGCCTGAAAACCAAGTTGCCCATGCTGCTGCTGCTGCTGCTGCATAAACGCCGCAAGAGCACTGTCGAAAGCCATAGGAGCAGCACCAGCAAGAGCAGCAGCATGACCCCCATCCGCATTACCAGCAGCAGCACCACCAGTGGCACCAATGCGAAGGGCACCTGGAACAGACAGGGTAGGAGACAAGCCGGTCACCATGCCTGTTGTAGATGGGGTGGAGAGGAAGGGAGAAGGGAGGAAAGATGGGTATGCCGAAGGGAAGGGTGAGGTGAAAGTAGCAGAATCTGAAGCTGCTGCTGCTGGTGCTGGTGTTACCGCTGCTGTCGCTGCTGCTGGTGCTGCTGGTGCTACTGAAGCAGCAGCAGGAGGAGAGGCTAGTGGTGGTGGTTGTTGCGAATGGGAGGGTATATGGAGGGAGGGGAACAGGAGGTTCGGAAAGGAAGGTTTGGCCGACGCAGGTCCGGTGGTAGCAGGTTCGGTGACAGGTTCGGGCTTGGACGGAGCAAGGGGCATTGTCACGGGAAGTTTCGAGTGCAGCTGGTATGGCAGCAGGGAAGTTGGCTGAGGGAGGGAGAGGGGGGTGGGATGAGTGGAGGGAAGGGAAGAGCTATAGAGGGGGAGGGTAGGCAGACAAGAGATGGGGAACGGGAGGGGGACTGTAGAAGTATCAGCATGGCATGGGGTAGTAGGGTCTGGAAACAGCCCAAGCTGCTGCTGCTGCTGCTGCTGCTGCTGCTGTAGCTGAAGCTTTTGCAGCTCCTGCCACTGGAGTAGCTGCAGCTGTTGCTGCCGCTGCAGCAGCTGTTGCTCTTGCTGCTGATTTTGAAAACGCTCCAACCCTGGCTGATCTGCCTGGTGCCCCTGATGCTGCTGCTGCGCTTGCTCCTGAAGATTCACCTGACCGTGTAGCTTCTGCAACAGCAGCTGCTGCTGCAGCCGAACCTGCTGCTCCAGCAGCAGCTGGCGCTGCTGTGTGTCCATTGCTTCAAGCTTCTGCTGCTGCTGCGCCTGTTGCTGCTGTTGTTGTTGTTGTTGTTGTTGTTGTTGTTGTTGTTGTTGTTGTTGTTGCTGCTGTTGCTGCTGTTGTTGCTGCTGTTGTTGCTGCTGTTGTTGCTGTAAGTGCTGCAGCAGCATCAGCTGCTGCTGCCGCAAGCTTTCCTGCATTTGCTGCTCTTGCTCTTGCTTAAGTTGCTCCTGCTGCTTCTGTCGTTCCTGCTGCTTCTGTCGTTCCTGCTGCTGCTGTTCCTCCTGTTGCTGCCTCAGTTGCTGCAGCTGCAGCTGTAGCTGAACTTGCTGCTGCTGCTGCTGCTCCTGCTGCTGTTGGTGCAACTGCCATTGCTGTTGCTGTTGTTGTTGCTGTTGTTGCTGTTGTTGCTGCTGCTGCTGCTGCTGCTGCCGCTGCTGCTGCTGCTGCTGCTGCTGCACCATCCACTCATGCTGCTCCACGTGCTGTTTCTCAATGAAATCTCGCAGCAGCAGCTCTCCCAGAATGCGGTTCTTCCTGCCACAACGGGATGGGAGGAAGGAAGATGGAGGAGGGCGAGGCAGGTTCAAAGCAGTGAGTGAGTCACAACACCGCAGCACGACTTACTTCAACATCTCGTTACACAAAAGACAAACATAAATTATGCATATATATATATATATATATGCATAATATATATATATATATATCTTGTATCAGATATGACTTTTCTTCGCAAAGAAACCACTTTTTGCATAGGAGAAAGAACAGCGTCCAGCCACTCACCCTTTGAAAATCTCTTTGATCTCCGGCTTCGCATCGTGCCCGCTATCTCTCCCTCCTGCTCCTCGCCCTCCTCCTGACGCCATCGAGTCTGCACCATGCCCCACAGATATCCGACTTTCTTCCTTCAACGACCCTGGCTTTCCTCCTCCTCCTCCTCCCCTTCCTCCTCCTCCCACCCCGTTCCCCCCTCCACTCTCCTCCCCTCCTATCCCTCCTCCCTCCCTCCTCCGTTTCCTCTTCTCCTCTTCCCCTCCTCCGCCCCTCTCTCTCTCCTCCCCTTCTCCCCCTCTCCCTTCTCCTGCGTCACTCCCCCCCCCTTCTTCCAACTCCGCCCATTCTCTTGCCTCCCCCTTTCCCAGAAACAGCCAGTCACACGCCTCGAGTGACAGGTGTCCGAACGTCATTGGCTCCTGCCCGCTCGCTGCTTTTTTTCCTTCCCTCGTGCTGCTGCCCGCCCGCCTCGACCCGAGGTCGTAAGGAGGGCTTCCTCTGCCCGTTCCTCTGCCCGTGCTGCTGCTGCCGCCCGTTGCTCCGTCTCCGCTGCACTTCCGAGAAGCTTTGCCTCCTGCCCCTCCTCCTCCCCCCTGCTCCTCCTGCTGCACTTGGGCCCAGAACTGCGGGTCAGGGGTGGCTGACGATTGGTGCCATTTTCGGTGGATCTCCACGAATTTCCTGACCAAAATCGGAAAATCCCCACGAAGATGGGACGGGCAGACGAAAAGGAAGAGGGGAGAAGGGTGAAGGAGAATGGGAGAAAAGGTAAAGGAAACGGGGAGGAGGGTGAGAGGAGATAAGGGGATGAGGGAAAGAATGGTGTAATTTTCGCAAGAGTTTGTGCTGCTAGCTTGACAGGCAAGCGTGGAGAGAAGTAAGCATGGAGACAATGAGCGTGGAGAGAAGAAATCGCTCTAGGCGCGAGGCGAGAGGCGCGAGGGGGGAGGCGCGAGGGGGGAGGCGCGAGGGGGGAGGCGAGAGGGGAGAGGCGAGAGGGGAGAGGCGAGAGGGGAGAGGCGAGAGGGGAGAGGCGGGAGGCGCGAGGGGAGAGGGGAGAGGCGATGAAGTTGCGGCGCACAATTTTCGAAAGGTAACTCGGTTGCGCGGTTGAGAGCGGTGCGGCTCACTTTTTGAGGAAGATGAAGCGGTTGCAGCATGCCTTGTTGTCGCGCAGGGGTAGCCGCCCGCTCTTCTCCAGCGCGCCCCACTGCTTCGTGCCCGCACGAAGGGCGTGACGCACCAACACCGCATCCTCCTGTGAGGGGGAAAGGTGAAAGGGGAAGCTGGGGGAAAGAAGTTACTCTTCTCCAGCGCGCCCCACTGCTTCGTGCCTGCACGCAGCGCGTGGCGCAGCAACAACGCATCCTCCTATGGGGGTTGGGGAGACAAGGGGGGAGGGATTGGGGAAGGGGGTGGGGGGAATGGGGGGAGCATCCCGCCCGCTCTTCTCTAGCACGCCCCACTGCTTCGTGCCCGCACTCAGCGCGTGGCGCAGCAACACCGCATCCTCCTGTGAGAGGGGGAAGGTGAAAAGGGCGGGGACGGGTGGGGGAGGGGGAAGAGTTACTCTTCTTGTTGAGAAGGGAGAATCCCGCCCGCTCTTCTCCAGCGCGCCCCACTGCTTCGTGCCCGCCCTCAGCGCATGGCGCAGCAACACCGGTCCTCCTGAGGGGGGATGGGGGGTGATGGGTGGGAACAAGAGGGGAGGGATTGGGGGAGGAAAGGGGGGGAGGGGGGGAGCTTCCCGCCCGCCCTTTTCCAGCGCGCCCCACTGGTTCGTGCCCGCCCGCAGCGCGTGGCGCAGCAACACCGCGTCCTCCTGGGGACCGCAGGATGGAGGAAGGGGTTGAGAGAAACGGGGAGAGGGGAGAAGGGGGAGGGGGGGGGAAGGGGAAGGGAAAGGGGAAAGGGGGGGATGATGTACTCACCTCCTCGTCCGCAGCGGCTCTGTCGAACCGCGTTGTTCTGAAGACGGCGAGCAGGCGGGAGAGGGTGTTTTTGAGAATTCTCAAAGACGGCGAGCAGGCGGGAGAGGGTGGGGGGAGGAAGGGAGAAGAGAGGAGGGAGAAAGTGGGGAAGGGAGAGGGGAGGAGAGGTGGAGTTGGGGGGACGGAGAGGGAGAGAGGTTGGAGGAGGGGAGAGATGGCTTACGCCCCTCCTCGCCAGCAGCACTTTTGTGGAACCGCGTTCTTCTGGAAGGTAAGGGAGAAGAAAGGAGGGAGGAAGGAGGGAAGGGGAGGAGGCTGGGGTGGAGGGAAGGGGGGAGGGGAGACATGGCTTACGCCCCTCGTCGCACGATGCACGTGCGAGGGAAGGGAGGAGGGGCGACGCCGCCTAAGAAACGAAGCTACGTCGTTACGCGCCGGAGAGCTCAAATGAGTTTCGTCGTCTTCCGCCCTTCGCCGTTTATTACGGCCTTTTGTCACGCCGCGCTTCCGCGCGACGCGCAAGCCCGACTCCTGCTGGTGACGGCGGTAGCATTCATGATTCCGAGTCTCGAGGCGCCTAGTAGTAGCTTGCGCGGCGCAAGTTGCGCCAATCATCGTTCCCTGTTGGAGGTCGACTTTTGAGACTTCTCACAAGCCAATCATCGTTCCCTTTGCGGGTCGACACGACACGACGGCGGGACGGGGAACTTATGCGTTGAAGCAATGGCGGCGGAACGAATTGGGAAAGGCGGCGGGAGGGTCGACGCAACGCGCGACGTTGCGGCGTTGCGTCGGCGAAAGAGCCTACAATCAGCGCAGTGCCGCCCGTGCACGGCGCAAAGGCCCGCCCCACGGAAATTCGCATCCGCGCGCGCGGGCAGAAGCGCGGGAGTCCTAGGAGGAGCGCAGGCGGGCGCACGGGAGGGGGCAGAGGAGATTCACATCCGCGCGCCGCGGAAGCGCGGGAGGGGGTGAGGGCGCGGTGATGGAGGTTTAGCACTATTCGTCGGATTCAAAAACTTCATTCTAACCGCTACCCACCGCATAAAACCGCGCCTTCCGCAGTAGGGAGTCGCTGTGGGGGTGTTGGGGTGGCAGACCGCGGTGATCAGCGGAGGCAGCGGAGGCGCGGAGATAGGCGGCGGCGGGATTGACGCGCAGCACGCCGCCTTTGACTATGCGACGTGCTGTTGCGTCGACGCAGAGCCGCAAGGAGCCGGCAATATACTGCTCTTTGAGTCGCGCGGCGCGGTGACGGCGCAGTGACTACAAAATCTCATCGTTGCTGGTGACGGCGGCGCGGAACGATCAATGCGCTAATCGTTGCCGCATCGTTGCCTCTTTGTGGATTCTCAGAAACACATGAAGATACACGAAAACCGCTCAAGAACAACATGATGCGCTAATCGTTGTCGCATCGAGCTTGCATTGTCCCGCTACGGCAGAACAGTTGCTGAGGGGAGCCGTAGCTACTAGGAGTAAGTATCTGGGAAGGAGGGGGACGAGGAGTACGAGCGAGCGCCGCGACAGGCGGATGAACGTGTCCGCATCGCGGCCGAGGCGCACCTCTTTGGTCCACATGCGCGACGTTTGAATGAGCTGCAGCAGCGGATCAAACTGCTCGTCGTCGTCGTTATCATGGCCGTCATGGTTATAGACGAGCCCGCCACCGTCGCCGCCGCCGCAGCCGCCGCCACCCGCCATCGCCAAGTGCTGCGTCGCGTTCGATTTGGGAAATTCTATATTACTGAACCTAGTACAAACGGCGATACACAAAGTCTGTTCCTGGGATCGTTCTCACGGATTTGACTGCTAACGTCTCGACTGCTAATCTCTCGACTGTGTTGCTGAGTATGAGTCGCAGCCGCGCTTGTCGCGATCCCTCGAAGAAAATCCTAATCGAAGGCTTCGGGTGCATGATTGCCCGTCTGAATCGAACCGCGAGAAGGCTGTGTGAAGCTACCATAAATGACCAAGACGCGTTTGCAGGAAACAAGAACCCAAGTCGTGGCAGATTGGCACGTCATGTGAGGACGGTTATTGCAGAACGAATAGTAAGCTTGCACATCCGTCCCATACCGCCATGTGTGGTTTCTACCTCAAGCTTGCCACCAGAGAAATGATGCCGCGGATGCAGCAGGAATAGGAAGAACAAAAATTGTGGGCCGCGATGGGTAGCACAGGAAAACATTACGGTTAGGATCGAGCGGAAATGCTCAATGGACGGAGAGGATGAAAATGGTTTCCTGCAATACACGATGCGAGCGGGCGGGGACCTGCATGAACCAGTGAGCCATGTAGTTCTGCCGCGCGGGACTCTTCTGACCAATCATTTCTCGCGCGCTTCGAATAAGCCAGAGGACCGCGAGAGTGGGCCATTCCAGGCAGTGTTTTGTTGGCGATGAGACTGGATGGTCATGGCGTGACGAAAAGTCTCAACTCTTCGCCTGGCTCGCCGCCACCTGTCCTCGGCCCACGTTATCGCTCGACGTTGACGTTCGCGACAAACGTTGCAGCGGCAACAGTGATTCTTCATGTCCAGCCTCGTCCTTCACGCGCGAGCTGCTTTCTCACCACACCACTGACCTGCTGCTGGTCCACCAACGAAAATACCTGACACCAAATTCAAGATTTCGCATGAGTGGACGCAATTCTTGTTCTGGTCTGTTATGGCGTGTCTCAAAGTATGCTATTGCAAAACACTGTACCAAACTATTCTTAACTTCTATACCTCTTCAGCCGCATTCGGGTGTACTTTCTAATGTCTACAGGAATACACCTTTGTTTCGGTTGGGTAAATAAACGCACCATCCACAAATAACCAGCGATCATCTTTTGCATCGGTTTCTGACAACGACCATGTCCCACGTAGTTCGTGAATCATCAAGGTATTGCACTCTGCCTGTTATTAAGGTACATTCCTGTCTGGACATTTGTGTCACAAAGCGGAGGTACCGCTCTGTACCATATGTCGCACCAATCGATGTGATTCGCACAATGAGTCATATTACGACAATATCATAACGACATCCTACGCCCATACGTCTCCCATCCACCAGTCAGTTGCATCGTATCTGACCCTCATACACAAACTACTGCTAACATAACTATAAATTGAGTCTTAAAGCCACTATGTTTATAAGATATGAGAAACTTGTAGCGTGTAACGATTGAAGCTGGTACTCCCAGGGCTCCGTGGGGGGGCCATGTTGTTACGAATAGTAAAAGATGAAGCATTACTGTGCACTCCTTACCGCAGCAATCGAAGCACGCACTACCGAGGCTGAAGACGTAAAGGCGGAAGTGACGCGAAGGGTCGCACGGTTACGAAAGGATCTGGACCGTCGGGCAGACAGCATCAGGCAGCAGCAGTGGCGAGGATTCTGCCCTGGCAGTTTCTAACCGTCTGGAGTCGCACGGTTGACTTTCGCTGCAGTAAGGGAATGTACCCCTTAGAGTACATGGCTAGCTTAGGTCGATTCGAATTCCCTTGTACTCTTCTTTTTATTCTTGTACTTGCATGTTTTTATCATCTCAAGCATTTTACATCCACTCTGCTATTGAGGTCAAGGGCCCACCACCACTACTCAGACGTGTGCGAACCTTCCTAAGGTGATCCTAGGCACGATCAACACCTGATCGCAACATGGTATCAGAGCGACTTGGGAATCCTTCGCACTGCCACCTCCGAAATCTTCGGCGAACGGAAAGTGGAGTCAGGCACACGCTCGCGTGTGAGAATGGCCGGACGATCTGGTGGTCAGACGAATTTGACGGCTGAAGCGCAGCCCAACCCGGCTGCGACAAGCGAGCAAACGACGACGATTGGAACCGCCACCCTCGCACAGATGCTTCAGCGACTCACCAGCCTGGAGCAACAACTCCAAACAGTGCGGAATGGCGACGCGGGAACATCTTCCCAACCCACTCAACCGGCCTCGAACGGCCACAATACCGCCCCGCACACCTTCTTCCTCAACACAAATGCCTCAACACCCAAGACTCCCCGTCCCAGCGAAGAAGCAATTCTCTCTGCGCAATCAAGGTTTTTGAGCATATAAAAATAAAGACAAGTGTATGTTTTGACAGCAGAGACTTCTATACGTGGAGCTTCGAGCTGGAACTACTGCTGCAAAACGCGCAGATATTTCACTACTTCGACGGGAGCTACTCGGGACCCGCTGAGGATACTGCTGACGCCCAGGCGCAATACTACAACGAGTCGTTGATGGCGAACGGCGTCCTCCTGCGGAATATGTCGCCGGCGGAGCAGTTGAGCATTCGTTCGTATCAGACGACTCCTGCTCCAGCCCTCGATGCTTGGCGCCACCTGAACGGCGTGTACCAACCGAAAGACTCGGTTTCATCGAGCCGCCTGCTCCAGCAGCTACTGGAGACTAAAATGGCCCCAGGGGAGAAGGCCAACAGCTACATCAACCGCTGTCGGAGCTTACGCGATCAAATCGCGAGACTGGGAAGCACGATCTCAGAGGAGATTTTCGTGAATATCGTGCTTCAAGGGCTCGGCCCAGAGTGGCGGCCCTGCAAGGCGCTTCTCCGACAGCAGGGGGTTATCTCGGAGGCCTCCCTATGCGCCGCCCTTCTCGTCGAACAGAGATGGACCAGCAGCGACCAGCGCTGCGACGAGACCGGGAACGCCTCGCTTTCTACGCCGACAACACAGAGGAGCGACGGCCGCCTTTACTGCAAAATTTGCAGAAATTTTGGGCACTTGACAGATCGATGTAAATTCCGATCTCGCCCTCGCCAGACCAATCCGAGGACCTGGTCCGGCCGACAAGACGCACGGATCGACACGCGTCAAGCCCAGGGGCACCAACCCCCACCGCGCAATCTGAACCCAGCCGTTCAGCATCAGCAGCAGCAGTCGCCCCAGACTGCCCCCGTCCGCAATGTCATGGGCAACATGACAATGACGAGCGGATCCCGTCGTCCCCGCGCGCGTTCACCGTCACCTGAGCCAACATGCCACCCAATCGGAGCGTTCTCGAACAACAATCCGTTCAGCACGCGCCACGACTTCACCGACGACGATGAACAGGACTGGAATCTTCCAGTCCCGTTGCTTGAGAGTCCCCCGCATGTACCTGATCAGCGGGTGGCTCCGATCGATTGGATCTCGCGCGAGCAATTCCTCAATTTTGACACACCGCACATCGTTACCCCGCGACTGGCGCTGCTCGCACGTAACGACAACAGGCGCTACAACACGTGGTACCTGGATAGCTGTTGTGGGCAGCATATGGTGGGTTCTGAGTGTTACATATCCAACGCCGTCTCCACCCCCCCCGTGACCTATGTCACCGTGGCGAACAACACGCGCCTGCGTGCAAGCGCGCAAGGAATCGTGGTGCTCAAGGCCCGAGGGAGCAGGACACACATCACGCTGAACGACGTGCTGATCGTGCAGAATGTGCGCTTCAATCTCCTCTCGGCGGTGCAACTCATGGATTGCGGAGTTGACCTTAGCACCGACCCCGATACACGCGACATCCTGCTCCACTACACGATGCCGAACAAGACCCACAAGCAGATCGGGCGAGCGCACTCCGAAAACGGCGTTTACATCCTCGACTTCAGTATTCCCGACTGCAGCGGTGATTCGCAGGAGCTCATCGACCTCGTCCCCCTGTGCTTCGAACACATTCACCACCGTGACTGGAAGACCGTGGGTGCCAAATCACGCTCACCCGCGCAAGCTGGCGCTGCACGACCCCGACCTCGACGGCATCTGCAGAGATTGCCATACGCCCACAGCCTCAACGAGCGCGATTGCCGGCCGTGGCCTTGCCGCCATCTCCGAAGCAGAGCGGGAAGCACCGCCTGAAGAGGGGCTGTCCAACCTGGAGCTTGAAACCGCCACGCACGTGTCTTCGGCACGGAGGAAAATCCCCTCCCCAGACTTGCATCGCAACATCTTCGGGGCATGCTGCGCGGCACTGGCGTCGGCACCTTCGATGCGCACGGAGTCCCGCGACCCTACACAAAGGAGAAATTCCCGGAAATCTACTCTCACCAGCGCGGCTCTACGAAGAAGCTTACCGTGGCGCAAGAAGAGGAACGGGCGCGTCGCGAAGCGGAAGAGCTTCGCCAGCGGAGCATTGCGGAGTCACGCGGCACATTTGCCTGGAGCGGATGGGAAGAAGAAGAGAGCGCCTCCAATGAAGGGGGGTGGGGAAGCGCTGGCAGATGGGGCACGAGCAACACTGGCGGATGGGGAGCCGCAACTGGCGGCAACACCGGCGGATGGGGAGCAGCAACCGGCGGCAACATCAGCGGATGGGGCGCCGCATCTGGCGGCGAGACAAGCGGATGGGGCACTTCCGGCGAAGGCTGGGGAGCTTCTCGCGAGGACCAAAGGGGGGAAGAAGAGGAAATCGAGGCAGAACCTCCAGTTGTTCCTCTCGGTCGCCCTCCGCGCCGCGCTGCACCCGCACTACCCCCACCTGACATCCAGCCAGGAAGTGACCCTTGGGACACCATCGATTGGGGCAATGAGCCCTCTACTCCGCGACGCACTGTCTACGGACCCGCCCCCGAGCCCCGCGAGCCAACCTTTTTCCCTGGAACTATTCATGGAACTAATATTCCCTCTCCACATCTCTCGACAGGGAATTTCTTGCGTTGATGCTGACGACGGCGAACGAAGAAGAAGAAGCTGAAGAAGCAGTGGTGGAACCTGCCCAAGCACCTGACGAGGACCCCGCAGAAGTGCACGCGCGCTACATGCGCACCTCTGGATTCCGCGCCGACGATGCCCTTTGGCACCAGCGCCTCGGTCACCCCTCGCGCGTAACGCTGAAGAACTGCATCGAGGCCGGCGTGTTTGCGCCCGGCGCCCTCCTGTGCCCTGATGGCACCGAAGTGAGAGGCGCGACACTTCCGCGCAACTGCAGTGTCTGCCCCGAAGCCGCACTGAGCCACCAGCCGTTCCCTTTGTTAGAACCTGGAACCAACCGCTACGCCAAACTAGAGAAGGTGTACAGTGACTTCCTCAACGTGGGCCACTGCGGGATCAACGACGAGCTGTATACGCTCACCTTCGTCGATGCAGGAACGCTCTACGTCTGGATCGTGAACGTAGAGGCGCACAGCAGAGCGTACGAAGTGTTACGCCTCTGGCTGGCACACGCGCAGCGGCAATCTGGGGAGAAACTAAAAATATGGCAATCTGACGGCGCAGCGGAGTTCAGGAGCAAGGAGATGAAGGATTACCTGGCGCAGAAGGGAATTGAGCACCATATTTCCCTCCCCTATGCGCACCAGCAGCAAGGCGTAGCTGAGCGCACGAACCGTACGCTCATGACGAAGGTGCGGGCGTTGATGAAGCAGTCGAAGCTTCCGCCAACCTACTGGACCTACGCAATGCATCACGCCGTGCGAGTGCACAGCCTGCTGTCAACCACGGCCATCACCGGCAACTCGTCGCCACATGTGAAGTGTGTCAGAACTATGCATTTATATGCTCTAGGCTGTAGTGGGGCACTCCTTATGGGGTACAGCCCAATTAGGTTTTGCTATACAAACCCTGTACTGCTGTCATTCTAGTCATCCTTCATTCCTACTTTCTGACATGGTTTCAGAGCAGGTTCCCTAGTGGGAACGTTTTTTTTTAGGGCCCACCACGATATTTTTCCTGCCCTGCCCGAAGCGCACCTCGCGCCTGCCTCATCTGCGCCGTCGCGCGCCCTGCTCTTCTGCCGCCCGTAGCGGCCCTGCCCTCCCGGCCCGTCGCGGCCCTGCCCTGTCGCCGCCCGTCGCGGCCTGACCTAGGCGCCCGTCGCGGCCTGACCTAGCAGTCCGTCGCGGCCTTGCCCTGCCGCCCCCTGTTGCGGCCCTGACCTCGCCGCCCGTCGTGGCCCTGCCCTGCCGCCACCCGTCGCGGCCCTGCCCTCAGCCGCTTGTCGCGGCCCTACTCTACCGCCGCCCCATCGCGGCCCTGCCCTGCAGCCGCCTTGTCGCGGCCCTGCCCTGCTGCCGCCCCGTCGCGGCCCTGCTCTGCCGCCGCCTCGTCGCGGCCCTACCCTACACCCGCCCCTGGTAAGCGCCCGCCCTACTAAGCGCGCCGCCGCGCCCGCCTGCCTGCCGCGCCGCGCCCTGCTGCAGCCCGTGCGTCGCGCTCTGCTGCCCCGCGCGTCGCGCTCTGCTGCAGCCCGCGCGTAGCGCCCTGCTGCCCTGCGCGTCGCGCTCTACCCCCTGCCTGTTAGGCCCGCCGCGGGCCCTCCCTTCGCGCCGCCACGCCTGCCAGTTACGCCCGCTGCTGCGCCCGCAGGTTAGGCCCGCTGTGGGCCCTGCCTTCGCGCCGCCGCGCCTACCCGTTCGGCCCGTCACTGGCCCGCCCGTTCGCCCCTCCCGCACCTGTCCGCTACGCCCGCCACGGGCCCGCCCCTTGCGCCCGCCGTGCCTGCGTTTTGCGCCCGCCGCGGGCCTGCACTCGCTGCCCATCGCCGCCCTGCCCGTGCGCGCTGTTGCCCGCGCCAGCGCCCTGCCCTGCCAACGCGCCAGCCCCCTGCTCTGCGCGCACTGGCGCCCTGCCCTGCCCTTCCCGAGCCGCCTCTGCAGCGCCCTGTGCGCCCTGCTGAACCCTAAAATAAATAAATAAAATTATTAAAAAAAAAAAAAAACACCCTTGGTGCTTCTGCCCTAGGAGCTACTGCCTGCTACTGGCCGCACGCCGCCCTGCTCTGGCCGCGCGTCGCCCTGCCCTGACCGTGCACCGCCCTTCCTTCCCTACGTGCTGCCCTGCTGGTCGCATGACTTCTCTTCACGGCAGCGGTGGGAGTGGTGGCGACGGTGGCGGCAGCAGTGGGAGTGGTGGCGGTCGTCGTAGCAGTCGCTGTGGAGCTGTGCGGTGGGGAGTTTCTGGCGGTGGCCAGATGCAGCTGCAGCGGCGTCCGCGTGAGACCCTTACACCCCAGCAGCTTCGTGAGTGGTACGCTAGTTGGGGTTGTGGCGGCGGCCGTAGTGGCAGTCGCCCTGGAGCTGGTCAGTGGGGAGTTTCTGGCGGTGGCCAGATGCAACTGCAGCGGCGTTCGCGCGAGACCCTTACACCCCAGCAGCTTCGTGAGTGGTACGCTACTTGGGGTTGTGGCGGCGGCCGTAGTGGCAGTCGCCCTGGAGCTGGTCAGTGGGGAGTTTTTGGCGGTGGCCAGATGCAGCTGCAGCGGCGTCCGCGCGAGACCCTTACACCCCAGCAGCTTCGTGAGTGGTTTGCTCAGCGTTGGGCGTCTCAGAGACATGCTGAGGGTGACTGTTACCTGTGTGTGCCGCCCGACCCAGGTATAGAGGCTGCTGCTCTAGGTGGTAGGGAGTCTGCTGCTCTAGGTGCTGGTGAGTCTGCTCTCTCTGGTACTGCGCCTGCTGAGGCCTTGCACACCTTCACGCTTGACTCAGGTGCTTCCCGCTCCTTCTTTCGCGACAGTACCACACTCACGCCGCTCAGTCGGCCGGTTGCAGTCTCCCTGGCGGACCCCTCTGGGGGCCCAATCCTTGCGCACTCCTCTACGGTTCTGCCGTGTCCGGCGGCCCCGTCTGGCTCACTGTCGGGTCTTCACCTACAATCGTTCTCTACGAACTTGGTGAGTGGAGCTGACCTCCAGGACGTGTGGGTTGACCAGTTCACTCTAGGAGGTCAGCGTGTGACCCACTGTACGTGTACTCGGACGGGCCGCCACATGGCCACGTTCACCCGTCTGCCTGGGTCGAGCCTGTACACAGTGACTACTGAGTCTCCTCCGGTTGCTGAGTCTGGTCAGGTAGCCGCGTCTGGTCAGGTGATTGCTGCCGCGTCCACGTCTGGTCCGGAGTCTGCCCCCTGCTCGTGTCGTCTCCTGTCACACCAGACTCTCCTTTGGCACCACCGCCTTGGTCACCCCTCCCTGCCTCGTCTCCGAGGTATGGCCTCCCGTACCCTTGTCTCTGGTCTCCCCCGGTCTCTCCCTCCCCTCCCACCGGGGCCTGCCCCTACCTGCGTTCCTTGCGTCGAGAGATGGCAGCGCGCCGCTCCTCACTCCTCCGAGTTCCCTCCGACGAAGGCTCCCTTGCAGACTCTACACATTGACGTGTGGGGCCCAGCCCGCGTCCGTGGACAGGGTCACGAGCGTTACTTTCTGCTGGTCGTTGACGACTACTCGCGTTACACCACAGTCTTCCCCTTGCGCAAGGGTGAGGTCACTGAGGTGTTGATCCCCTGGATCCGCGCTGCCCGTCGCCAGCTCAGCGAGAGTTTCGGCTCGGACCTTCCTGTTCTGCGTCTACACTCCGACAGAGGTGGTGAGTTTTCCTCGGACCTTCTGAGGGCCTTCTGTCGTGCGAAGGGCATCCGCCAGAAGTTCACGCTTCCGGCCTCCCCACAGCAAAATGGGATTGCTGAGCGCCGCATTGGCATGGTCATGGATGTGGCTCGTACGTCCATGATTCATGCGGCTGCTCCCCATTTTCTGTGGCCGTTCGCGGTCCAGTACGCGGCGCATCAGCTCAACCTTCAGCCCCGTGTCTCCATGCCGGAGACCACACCTACTCTGCGGTGGACGGGGAAGGTTGGCGATGCGTCTGTGTTCCGTGTCTGGGGATCTCGAGCCTTTGTCAGCGATTCTTCCGCGGACAAGTTGTCCTCCCGTGCTGTTTCTTGCGTCTTCTTTGGCTTCCCCCCTGACGCGCCTGGTTGGCAGTTTTACCACCCCACCTCGCGTCGTGTTCTGTCCTCTCAGGACGTCACGTTTGACGAGTCGGTTCCTTACTACCGTCTCTTCCCCTACCGCACTGCTTCCCTCCCCCCCCCACCGCTCTTCCTCACTCCATGTCCCCCTCCGATAGACCCCCTCCCCCCTCAGGGTCCGGCCCCTTCAGGTGTGTCCCAGGTAGACCCCATCCCCCTTGGTATGCCTGTCGAGATCGCTGGTGACTCTGGTGCTGCTGGGGGTGGTGCTACTGGGGGTGCTGAGTCTGAGCGTGCGGAGCCTGGGGGTGCTGAGTCTGAGCGTGCGGAGCCTGGGGATGCTGAGCCTGCGTGTGCGGAGCCTGTGTTTGCGGAGCCTGGGGGTGCTGCGTCTCCTGGCGGTACTCGTGCTGCCTCCCTGCGGCAGTCCCGCCGACGGGAGCCTCTCTCGTCACAGCAGCTGCGCGAGTGGTAGGACTGGCGCTGCCGACTTCGGCGTGGTGCTGCTGGAGCTGGAGACCCTGGAGGCGCTGGTGCTGCTCGTCCTGGAGGTGCCGGAGCTGCTGGAGCTGGTCCGGAGTCTGGGGGTGCGGAGCTCGGTGGTGCTGCGTCTCCCCGGCGGGAGCCTCTCTCGCCACAGCAGCTTCGCGAGTGGTACGCTTCCTACTACCGACCTCAGAGTGGTCCTGCTGCTGCCGGTGGTGATGGAGGTTCTAGAGGTCCTCGTACTGCGGGTACTGGAGCTGCCGGGACTGGTGGTGCTGCTGGAGCTGGAGGTGCTGCTGGAGCTGGAGCTGCTGGAGGTCCTGCTGGTGCTGGAGCTTCCGGAGGTGCTCGTCCTGGAGGTACTGGAGCTGCTGGAGCTGGAGCTGCTGGAGGTACTGCTGGTGCTGGAGGTGCTGGAGGTGCTGGAGCCGTTGGTCCCGGAGGTGCTCGTACTGGAGGTACTGGAGCTACTGGAGCTGGTGGTGCTGCAGGAGTTGGAGCTGGAGGCACTGGAGCTGTTGCTGCTGGAGGTGCTGCTGGAGCTGGAGCTGCTGGAGGTGCTGGAGCTGGTGGTGCTGCGGGAGTTGGAGCTGGAGACCCTGGAGCTGGGGGTACTGGTGCTGTCTCTGCTGGTTCTGGAGGCGCTGCACGGCCGCGGCCGTACTTCGTTCCACTCCTTCAGCAGGTTCTTGGCCTCCCGCCTTCTACTGGTCCTCCTCCTCCCTTACTGTGTCCACCGCCTGACCAGTCGCAGTCGTAGTTACAGCCAGCCTCTCCACTGCCTGGTCCTTCTCCTTACTCTGGGCCGACTAGAGGTCTTACGGAGCGTCGTGGGCCTGAGTCTCGTCCTGCGTCACCTGTTCGCGCTGGTCGCACTGGTAGTCGTGTTCCGCGTCCGCGACCTCCCCCTATCCCAGGCACGCACCAGATGGCACTTCGTCCTACCACTGCTCCACAGCGTGTCCCTCTGCCGTCTCCTCCTTCGTCCTCTCTTCCTGACGTCCCAGACCCGCCGTCAGACCTTGCTCGTGCTGCCAGTCCTATTGTCACCCGTCTTCTAGCCACTGTTGTCACTGACCCTTCGTTTGAGTCCACTGCTGCGTCTTCTCTAGTTGCTGAGCTTGTTGACTTTGCTGCCGCCTGTCGCCTCGACTACGCCGCTAGTCTTGTTGCTGAGTCTGAGTCTGTCTGTCCTCCGTCCGTTGGGGGTGAGTGTGCTCTTGACACGGACGTCCTTGAGGACAGGCAGGAGGACTTTGAGTGTTTTGCAGCTGCTGTACCTCATCTCGTGTCCATGCTGATTGCACGTGAGGGAGACCCTGATGCACCAGACATCCCGACCCCGCGCTCTTACGCAGAGGCGATAGAGGGTCCCTACTTCTCTCAGTGGCAGACAGCCATGGACGCAGAGATGGCATCTTGGAAGTCCACAGGCACTTACGTTGACGAGGTTCCCCCACCTGGGGCGAACATCGTCAGTGGCATGTGGATTTTCAGGGTGAAGCGGCCGCCGGGTTCTCCGCCTGTCTTCAAGGCGTGTTACGTTGCACGAGGCTTCAGTCAGTGAGAGGGAGTTGACTACTTCCAGACCTTCTCCCCTACCCCGAAGATGACCACTCTTCGGGTTCTGTTGCACGTCGCCGCTCAGCGTGACTACGAGCTTCACTCTCTTGACTTCAGCACTGCTTTCCTACAGGGCAGCCTGCACGAGGAGATCTGGCTGCCCCGCCCACATGGCTTCGCTGGGTCGTTTCCTGCAGGTACCCAATGGAGCCTCCGGCGGCCAGTCTACGGTCTCCGCCAGGCGCCTCGCGAGTGGCATGACACACTGAGGACGACGCTTGTGGCTCTTGGGTTTGCTCCTTCGACTACTGACCCGTCGCTGTTTCTACGCACCGACACTTCGCTGCCGCCGTTCTACATCCTTGTGTACGCCAACGACTTGGTATTTGCCACTGCTGACACTGCTGGACTGGCCCACGTGAAGTCGGGGCTGCAGAAGAGACACACGTGCACAGACCTGGGTGAGTTGCGCAGCTATCTTGGCTTGCAGATCACTCGGGACAAAGCACGGCGCACCATTACCTTGACTCAGTCACACATGGTGCAGCAGGTCCTTCAGCGCTTCGGCTTCGAGTACTCCTCGCCACAGGCCACTCCTCTGCCTACCGGTCACTCGCTCTCAGCTCTGCCTTCGGATGAGTCCGTAGAGCCGAGTGGCCCGTATCCAGAGCTTGTGGGCTGCCTCATGTACCTGATGACCTGCACTCGACCTGACCTTGCTTACCCTCTTAGCATCCTGGCTCACTACGTTGCGCCCGGGAGACACCGACCAGAGCACTGGAAGGCCGCTAAGAGGGTGATGCGCTACTTGTGCAGTACGTCGGGCATGGGGCTCGTGCTTGGAGGACGGGCTCGATTTGTCCTCACTGGTCACGCAGACGCTTCTTGGGTTGACGACTTGGCTACGCAACGGTCGTCATAGGGTTACACCTTCAGCCTTGGCTCCGGCTCTGTTTCGTGGCGGTCTACCCGCTCGTCTTCTGTTCTCAGCTCCAGTTGTGAGGATTAGATCTACGCAGGGGCCATGGCTGCACAGGAGTTACGCTGGCTCACCTACCTGCTGACCGACTTGGGCGAGCCGCCTCGTTCTCCTCTAGTTCTGTACGTCGACAACAAGGCCATGATTGCCTTGTGTCAGGAGCACAGACTGGAGCACATTATCTGCGCTACTTCCTTGCTCGAGAGTTGCAGCAGCGTGGACAGCTTCGTCTTGTTTACGTGGCCTCTCAGGCCAACACTGCTGATATCTTCACCAAGGCACTTCAGCCTTGTGATCATCAGCGTTTCTGTACTGTTTTAGGCCTTGTGCTCACTTGGCATCACTTGCTCACTTCTTGACTTTGCTTGTACTATGATCTACATACATATACCTGCATGCTTACACTTGCTAGGTTGTGATCGCTGTACTGCTTGTTCTCCTTTATATAACTCTGCATGTGGACAGGCCTTGTGGCCATTTGCTTGTGCTCGGACTGTGTGGTGACGTTGTGATCCACCCTGAACTTGACCTTGCTTAGTTCTCTTGCTTGTCCCCCACTTTGCTTATGGGGGTGTGTCAGAACTATGCATTTATATGCTCTAGGCTGTAGTGGGGCACTCCTTATAGGGTACAGCCTAATTAGGTTTTGCTATACAAACCCTGCACTGCTGTCATTCTAGTCATCCTTCATTCCTACTTTCTGACAAAGTGGACGGAGACCAAGGGCGACACATCGATGCTCCGCGTGTGGGGGTGCATGGTGCAGTACCGCCCGCCAACGTCAACCATAGGAAAAATTGCAAGCCACGCGCGCTGGGGGATTCACCTCGGAATCAGCCACGAACACAAGGCGTGGCTCATCCTGGATCTCATGAGCCAGAAGGTCAAAAATCCGTGTGACGTCATCTTTTACGAGCGGCTCTTCCTTCGGCAATTCCGCGAAGATGAGCACGCGAATGCGAATCGCGTCTACGCCAACGACGGGCACAGCTACGCTTCACCTGAGGATGAAGCTGCAGCAGCCATTCTGGAGCAGGACACCAGAGGCGAGTTCACAAGAGGCGATCGCCACGACGATGACGACGACAACACTCCTGGAGGAGGAGAAGGCGCGGCTGGCGGAGGCGGAAGCGGAAGCGGCAGAGTCGCAGCACCACCAGCACCACCTGAACTAGAAAGCGACGATGACGATGTGCAGGAAGTCATCCCGCAGCACCGCCACGACAGCACCGTTTCTGGACTTCAACTTCTCGGGCTCCACACCGCCACCTCAACGGCGCCACGTGTCATCAAGCCGAAGAATCCTCGCCAAGCACTCACGGGACCACACAGCAAGGAATGGCGCGAGGCGATGGATGCGGAAATCAAGGCACTTGAGTCCCGCGATACCTGGGTGCTTGTCGATCGAGCGGCAATCAAGGGGAGAAGGATTCTCTCCGGGAAATGGGTCTTCTGCGTGAAAACCGCAGCGGACGGCACGATTGAGCGATTCAAGGTGCGCTGGGTCATACGTGGCTACGACCAGTGGCACGGCATCGACTTCGACCAGACGTTTGCGCCGGTCAACCGTCACACCTCCGTCAGAATCCTTCTCGCCATCGCTGCCGCACGACACCTCCCGCTTTGACAGATTAATGTGAAGAACGTGTCCCTCTACGCGTTAGTAGATGCTGTAATCCACGTGGAGCAGCCGCACACATACGGCGAAGGAGACTCACGCGTGTGCCAGCTGTGAAAGTCCCTTTACGGGATTAAACAGGCGCCAAGGCTCTGGCAGCAGTACCTGCACAAAATCATGTTCGAGATAGGCTTCAAGCACCTGCCTCACGATCCCGGCATGTATCGGCGCGATTTCCGCGGCGAATACATTCTGCTCACGGTCTACGTCGACGACCTTCTCTACACAGGATCGAGCAACGAACTACTTGAGCAGTTCGAGAAAAGTCTCGCAGGGCGCGTCCACATCACCTGCAACCACGACGTGAAGCAGTTTCTCGGGCTCAACACCTCCTACTCGCCATAAGCCATTCATCTCTCAGCAGCCAAGTATGCAGAGGAACTTGGCAAGCGCTTCAACATCGCACCTGCACCACTCTCCACCCCTTACCGCACTCCAAGACCCAACCACAAGCCCGACAACAAAGCCCTGTCCCCCACTGGGCTTCAGACCTACCAGCAGCAGCTGGGATGCCTACTCTTCGCTTCTGTTACCTGCAGGCCCGATCTCTCCTACATCGCGAGCCAGTTGGCTCAGTAGTCTCGCAAACCAACGGTTGAGAATCTGCTAGATCTTCAGCGGGCACTTCCGTTCTTCATCTCCACGGCCAATGTTGGGCTCTGCTACTCCACCATCCCAACCGCGTCCTTCAACCTCTTCGGCTACGTGGACGCTGATCATGCCGCTGACCCCGACAATTGACGGTCCAGGACATGTTTCCTTTTCCACCTTGAGCCCCATGGCCCCATCTCCTGGAATTCGTAGAAACAGCAGCCGTTCGCGAAGGCCTCTACCTTCAGGAGCTGCTGCAGGAGGCGAAAATTCCAGCCTCGGCGATCTTTCGCCTACACTGCGACAATCAGAGCGATCAGGATCGCGAACAAGCCCGGGTTCGTCAACCGCACCAAACACATCGCGCTGCAGTACTTCTTCGTCAAGGACGAAGTTGACAAGGGCAAGGTTGACCTCACCTATTGCCTGACGGGTGACATGGTAGCCGACTTCCTCACGAAGCGACTGTAACGTCAGCAGTATCAGCACTGCTCCAAGCTCAGCGGAGTAGTCAAGCGGGTCAAGACTCGCTACGGCCAGGAGTGAAGGGGGGTGTTACGAATAGTAAAAGATGAAGCATTACTGTGCACTCCTTATCGCAGCAATCGAAGCACGCACTACCGAGGCTGAAGACGAAAAGGCGGAAGTGACGCGAAGGGTCTCACGGTTACGAAAGGATCTGGACCGTCGGGCAGACAGCATCAGGCAGCAGCAGTGGCGAGGATTCTGCCCAGGCAGTTCGTAACCGTCTGGAGTCGCACGGTTGAGTTTTGCTGCAATAAGGGAATGTACCCCTTAGAGTACATGGCTAGCCTAGGTCGATTCGAATTCCCTTGTACTCTTATTTATATTCCTGTACTTGCATGTTTTTATTATCTCAAGCATTTTACATCCACTCTGCTATTGAGGTCAAGGGCCCACCACCACTACTCAGACGTGTGCGAACCTTCCTGAGGTGATCCTAGGGACGATCAACACCTGATCGCAACACATGTGACGCTCAGCTGTCAGACCCGCCACCGTCACCACCACTCCTCGGGCCAGTAGGTCCCGACTGACGCTGGAAGACCCACTGTTGGAGCTGCTGCTGCTGAGTCACCGTCGCACCCCCCATACTAACACCTCCTGCGGCAACACCCCCATAACCAGCAGTCGTAGCATCAGCACCCTGACGTACCATTACCTCCACCTCCTCCACGAACTCGGCCATCCTTGGGCCGTCCCCGCCCACCAGAGGGGGCAGAGACGGTTGCGGCCGCCGATGTAGCAGTAGGCTTAGCAACGCAGCAGCGGCAGCTGTGGTAGGGAGCTGGGGAGGAGCGCACTCCTCACAGATGGTGTGGGACCACCTCACTAGTGGTGGAGGCGATTGTGCAAAGGCGGTTCTCGATCTAGGTGAAGCCTATGGTGTGCATGGCGAGGAGGGCGTTGCTGGCAGATGCGAGGCGGTCAGAGAGGCAAGTCGCTAGGAATTGCAGGGTGCGACACATGGGGGGGGTGGGCATGCATAGCAAGGTGCTGAGTAGTGCAAGCAGCGCGAAATCTAGCGTCAAGCGAGCGCATGTGGGTTGTGAGGTTAACGAAAATGGGGAAAGCAGGGAGGGATACTAGGGAAGAGGAAGGGCACAAGGGGGCGTCCCATCATAGCAGAGGGAGGGGGGAGAGGGGACTAGCGAGCAACAATAGCATCCAGACACTCCTTCACCACAGAGACCTGGTGAAAGTGCACTCGCTTGGCCGGCGGTATGAGGCGGCTAACGCATGCCACGCATGCTCGATGATGTTTTCTCGGCTGAAGCTACGTTCGCACTCGACGGTGCTTATTGGCAGGACGGCCAACGCATGCCACATGGTCATCATGTTGGGGTAAGTTCGTGGCCAGTGTAGTGTCTTCAGTATTTTCGCAAGGCCCTTGTAGGAGTCCTCGTCCTCGTGGTGATTTTTAATGTTGTGACAAAATGTTTTCAGCTCCAATTCTACCGCCCGCAAGTCGAACCCTGGGAACATAAGGGATACAAACATTAGCAAATTGTAAACAAACGGTTTAAGCTATACATGATCGCGACAAAACAAACACATGAAAACAGTCACAAAACAATTTTGACGTACCAGGTAGCTTGTTCTCGCGAAGCCATGTGGCACATCGTCGCTCACGAATCTCCAGCTTCGGCGGCCACGATTCAACCTTGTACAACTTCGTGCCGCTCATGTGTCGAAAATCCTGCATGCAATGCGTGAGATTCTGGAAAAACATTATGGGCAAAAGCTTTGCACATTCTCACCCAGTCGTCCACGGTTCCGCCATACTTATGCCCCGTAATATGCTCCTCACTGAGCATGATGTCGTGGCGTACGGGTCAGCTGCACATGTCTGTTCCCATCCTTGTGTCGCTCCAAAAAGGGCGACAACTGGTTGCTTAGGCCCGCCCGGAAAGTTCCCTCGTAGTCGATGTAGCGGTGTTGTATGTACGACTCCGTGCGATCGACCTTCAGCGACAATTGTGCTACGTCCACCTGTTGCATGGGTGAGGAAAATCAAAAAGTGTTAGCAGCATTACTTAACAAAGTGGTGACAAACTTATAAAACATGAAATGTCGTGCAAAGACAAGGCACAAAGAAAGGGTACATCCAGATGTACATAGTGTTGAAAGGGTTGTCGCTATCCATCGTGGCCATGGTCGCCTAAACTAGAGAACGCGAGGTTGCTAAAGGAAGCCCAATCTAAAGAAACTAAGCTGAAACATGTGCGATTGTGTGTTCAGCAATGGGAATGGTGAAAATGGGAGGGAAAGTGGGGTTCACCCTGTCTGTCAGCCGAGCAACAAGGACTCATGACCGCGTCGCGATGGAAAACGGTTCTGCACTGGCAGCTGCTGAATCATGCCCAAAATCATATTGAAATCCAGATGTGTTGTACAATTATGCGCTGGCTCGAAAGTTGCCATTCCAGCCAATCAACGCTCAAGATGCCACCAACACACGAGCAAAGCCAGTGGGAATCTCTCAGCGATAAAGGTAAAAATCGGTAATTGGGGGATACGGGGGGTGGGGGGGGGGGGGGGGGGGTGGCTTTCGGCGATACATGTATTCTCTGTATAGAGTAAACTTCTACTTTGAAAAAAAAAACACATACACTTTAAAGTAACGCACAACAAAACTCTGACAAATCAGACAAAGGTATCTATAAACCCCCCCCCCCCCCCCCCAAGAGGTACAGAGTAACATTAAAAAACTACTATGATTTTCAGAGAAAATCGTATTTTACACTGATAAAAAAACCCCTAGTGTCAGGGCAAAGTCGCAATTAAAATATCCCCGCCATGGTGCTTGGTACTATTTATATAACCAGTAGTTTGTACAAGAGAAATATATCCTACCTATATGACACATTTTCTTTGGGATCATCTAAAAGCATCCACGACAATGTCCACCCAACCCCCCCCCCCCCCCCCCCCCTTTTTTTAATATATATAAATATAAATATATATATATTGCCATGTTGTTGTTGTTGTTGTTGTTGTCTTCTGTCATAAATGGGCTTGAACCTAGGAAGCTATGTGAGGGTGTCGAGAGTAGCGAGAGGGAAGAAGAGCGTTTTACTAAAAGGAAAGGTAAAAATATATAGAGTAGGGAAGGTGGGAAGGGGGTATACCAGTAACATAAAATTCAAATGATACTACACCGCCTGTCTAGGATGCAGCTATAAAGAAGTATAAATTCAACATCCCCCTTTTAACTGCATGCACGACTAGCTGGTGAGGGGCGCTCTACCCAGAGTTGTGCAATCACCGACTGAAGCTGGGACCACCGTGATGGACTCCCACGACAGGTGCCCGCCTGTGGTTTAACCCCTGCAGCGGGTGCCGGTGTGCGCGTCGGGGACGACCACGCCCAGAAACGACGGCCACAAGGAGGAGGAGTAGCGAGAAGTGATGCAGCGGAAGGTAGATGGAGGAGGAATGAGGAGGCGGCTGCGGCTGGTGCTGGAGCCAAGCTCCTGCCCCTTCCCCCCCCCCCCCCTTTCCACAGCGACAGACGCTGCAGGGAGAGAGCAAAGGAGGTGGGCAGCGGCTGGCGCTGCAGAGTCCCTCCCGCCACCCCTTCACCCTCCCCCCTACAGTAGGACGCACGGCCGAGTGGCAAAGGGTAGGAGCGGCGTATCCCGCCCGCCACACCTCCGACGTCTCCCCCAACACCAGCTTCCGCGGCAGGGCGTGTGACGGGCGCGCAGGAGCGGGGGCGAATAAGGAGGGAAAGGCGAGCGGGAACAGGGCGTTGGCGGTCACTGCTGCCTTCTGGCCGCCGCCCCCTTCCCCCCTTCCTCCCCCTCACACCGACCGACGCTGCTGACGTGCTGGGCCGCGACGGGGGAGGAAAGAGTAGGGCGGCCGAACGAGGGTGCGACGAATCCGCAGTGGTCGCAATCGAGGCCGCAAACGCCCTCGCGCAGCTCGCCGCCGGGACCGTTTTGACGGTCGCGACCGTTGCAACCGTCGTAACTATGACCGCAACGGAGGGCGTGACGAGCGCCGTGAGGGGTGGGACACGTGGTGGGCCCATGGGGAAAAAAAAAAAGGGTCTTAGAACGACCTAGCTCTTAATATCATGTCATAAACGAGCTTGAACCTAGGAAGCTATGTGAGGGTGTCGAGAGTAGCGAGAGGAAAGAAGAGCGTTTTACTAATACGAAAAGTAGGGAAGATGGGAAGGGGGGTACACCACCAACAGAATTTCCGAATCATACTGCACTGCCAGTCTAACATGCAGTTATAAATAATCATAGATTCAACATCGTCCTCGTCCTCGTCGTCGTGATGGTCGTCGTCGTCGTCGTCGTCGTCGTCGTCGTTGTCGTTGTTGTTATTGTTGTCGTCGTCGGTGTTGTTGTTATTGTTGTCGTTGTTGTTGTTGTTGTTGTTGTTGTTGTTGTTGTTGTTGTTGTTGTTGTTGTTGTTGTTGTTGTTGTTGTTGTTGTTGTTGTTGTTGTTGTTGTTGTTGTTGTTGTTGTTGTTGTTGTTGTTGTTGTTGTTGTTGTTGTTGTTGTTGTTGTTGTTGTGGTTGTCGTCGTCGTCGTTGTTGTTGTCGTCGTCGTCGTTGTTTGCTTGTTTGTTTGTTTGTTTGTTTGTTTGTTTGTTTGTTTGTTTGTTTGTTTGTTTGGTTGATTGTTTTTTTGTTTAGATATCTGGGTCATGTATACGTAAAAATACGGTAAGTGTCAGAATCCCAACCACTATACCATTGGGATAAAAGGGCTTGTTTCAGTAGCGGGTCAGTGCGCCCATAACCCCCCAGGCTAACAGGCCTGTAACCCCCCAATGATCAATCGGGGATCTCACAGTGCAAGTTTTCTGACACCCCCCCGCACTGGGAGGTCCAGGACTCGGCACAGCGGCAACGGCTTGCATGTGCATACACCGGGATTCGAACCCGACACCGCTCTGATGCCATGTCAGAATCCCAGCCACTAACCGCTGGGATAAATGGGCTTGTTTCAGTAGCGGGTCAGTGCGCCCATAACCCCCCAGGCTAACAGGCCTGTAACCCCCCAAGAATCAATCGTGGATCTCAAAGTGGTTAATTTAGGTATACCCCGCTTGCTGTTAGTTATAGTGTAGTTATGTGCATCCTATTGATGGTGGTGTACCTTGCCTAGTTTCTGCTCTCGTCAATCTATATCTTGTACTCACTTCTTTCTATCAATCATCTTTGGCCATTCCAATTTCCCTTGTCCTAAGCTCAAACCCTAAGTCTTACCTCCTAGGTTACTCTCTTATCTTTAGCAGAATGGTTGGTCCATGTATGTTGATCAAACTGAGCACGTGTGCACACATCGTTTGTTGAAATATTGTGTTACATTTCTTGTGTTTTTGTATAGTGTTGGCTAGCATAATGTATTAGTTGAAACCAGGTGCGTTTTTATTAGGTATTTAATATGGCCATTCAAGCCAAGCTTTATGATCGTAAACCATGCCGGTACAGTAAACTGATTGGTTTGCACAATCGCAACGGAAAAGCGTTCCACTGTAGCCGCGTCTGTACGAAAATTCCAGATAATGTTTAGGACCAACACGTGCGACTCGTTCGGGTTTGCGGCAAGTGGGCAATGCTGCTTTTGTGGGCTTTCTGCGAAGGACACAACCGAATTTCAGGAACATGCAATGAAATCTTGGTGGATTGTCCCAAATCCACTCTGTGGCGATAATGCGGCCAAGTTTACCCCATGAAAAATATACGGATAATATGAATACACCAAAAACTCGGAGCTTGTACTGTATACTTTAACCAATTTCTATCGTGACGGTTTCGTTCAGGTGATGATGTGGCGGGTCGTTTTGGGGCGCGACGGTCTAATGTGGTGACCCCTTACAGCGCTGAAAGTAAACACGACAAAACACAAGAGGACCCCCCCTTGCTCCAGACCAGAGCAGACCACACTTCGAAAATCGCGGACAATTTTATGTTTGGACGAAGTGTCCTTGTTGTGTTGATTGGTGGTGGTACGCATGGCTCACAAATTCGCACTCGGCTGCTCGTTTTACGGGCTCGCGTCACTGTTGTACAACAGCTTTCATTCGAAGCAATTCGATAACAACGATGTCCCCTTTGCGTCACCACTGAACCGTGTGGTGTGGACGTTCGAGCGGGTTGATGCGGAATGGGGTGAGGCTAGCGGGACTTCGTGGACTGGAGGAGGGTAGGTAACGGGACGGGAAAGAGAGCAAAGGGAGGCCAGGACGACGGTTGGGCGGGCGGAGAGGAGGGGTGCGGGGAAGAGAGGAAGTGGAGTGGAGTCTGGTCTGGATGGAGAGAGCAAGAGAGAAGGGGAGAGATAGGTGGACGTGGTGATGGATGGCATGGTTGCCACTAGGGCAGGAAAAGAATCATGGCGAGGTGTCAGTTCGGTACATGTGTTTTTAGATATAGGTTAATCTTCTCATTTACACTGTAACACCGGTGTACCTGTATCGCCACATTTGTTCCGTAAATTAAATCAGAGTCAAAATGTGTGTATTTTTTTTGTTAGAATGCGTAGGCACTATAACTAATGCAAATACATTCACAGTCTTAACTGTAGTCAGGATGTGTGTATGTGTGTGTGTGTGTGTGTGTCTGTGTATGTATGTGTGTGTGTATATGCGTATGTATGTGTGTGTGTATATGTGTGTGTATCTATGTATGTATATATATGCATATGTGTATGAATGTATGTGTCTGTGTGCGTATGCGAGCGTGTGTGTGTGCGTGTGAGCGTGCGTGTGTTTGCATGTGTGTGTATGTGTGTGCATGTGTGTATGTCTATGTGTATGTAGATATGTATATATTTGTGTTATTGTATGTATGTATATGTGCGTGCTGGTTTGTTTGTTTTGGGACGTTCTCTATGTTCAGTGCGCTGTGTGCGAGCACTTGTGCATTCACTCCACCACGACTCGGTAGCCGGGATAACAGAGGAATAGCTGTATGAAGGAATTACGATACGATTTTCAAAGTGTTATTGCGTTGTGAGAATGTACAAAGGAACTACTGTATGAAGGGAAACGTGTTGAGACAAAATGAGGACGTGTTACGGTTCGCGTCTGATTGCCTGTGATCTGGACGGGTCTGATCTGATCGGGTTGCCCCTAATTGCGTTGCTCGCGCTGTCCAATTGGTTTCGTCGAAGTTTCTATGACGGTGTGTAGCAAGCGTTCCACATGCTCCTGACAATTTCGTGTCTAGTTTGGCGAGGGCGAAGGCCACAACAAGGATCTAGCGAGGCCTTGAAATTTCGCGTAAACATGTGTGCAGGGGCATGTTCTTGCCACGGTGGTTGTTTGAGCGAGGGCTTCACGAAAATCAGCACAGTGCTGTTACTTTTTGCTAGCTTCGCTTGGTACTCCAAACCAATGCAATCAACTGATCGTCGGTGATTGTGTGGGATTGCGTTTGATCGGCTTGTTTTAGGCGGTTGATCGAGTTGGGGCGATCAATTGATCGCGCTCAAGTGATTGCCCCCGATTGCCTGAAATCGCCCCCTTAGCTTCCTGGAGGTTGTTGATCGTCTCTGATCGGAGCAATGAGAGGCGAACCGTGACACGTCCTGAATTCACATGCTACACGGAGGAAATCACTGCTCCGATGTATGTGCCAATTCACGCGTTTCCGTGTTTGGGGCAGCTGATCTGTTCATTCAGCATCAACCTTCGGTACTTGCGACACCAGGGTGGAGTGGAGCAGCTCTCATCCAGATTTACCTCGAATTGTGAAAATATCCACCCCTCATTTGCCTGGAGGTGGGAAGGAAGGAACTCGGTCAGGGAAAGTTTTTGCTGCAAATATGATGCGCCCAGCTACCGTACACCCTAATTTTGGTTTCTGATGTTTCAAGATGGACCAAGGCAGTGACCCAAGTTTCCCAAGCTGTTCCCAGGCTCGGCTATTGTGGCTCTCCATTCTCCCAGCCTCGGTTCCCGAAGCCACCAGCTGCGTGAACGAAACCAGAATGGCCAGGCACTACTGTACAGTACAGTTGTGGTCTGCCGAGGGGAACCACACAGACTCAAATGTCCTGTGGCATGCCAGTGGGAAGTCCACCTCGCTCGAATCGAACCCATGGAGCAAAACGACAGACGGACGTTTCTTGCCATGCTTTCCGATGGGTTGCGTCTGAGCCAATCGGTGAAGTTTCTCACGTCCCACATGTTCAGTGGTCCCTCCATCCATGCAATCGATAACGACAAAGTCAGCCCTGCTGAGTTGAGTGCGTGCCCCTTTCTGTCATCACTGCCTGCCTGCCTGCCTCCCTCCCTGCCTGCCTGCCTGCCTCCCTCCCTGCCTGCCTGCCTGCCTCCCTCCCTGCCTGCCTGCCTGCCTGCCTGTGATTCGACCCACCCACCACCACCACCTCCCAACCCATCCCAACTCAATCCCCTCCACGTGCTCATTCAAGAGTCAACATAAACAGCCGAGTCCATTTGCTTGTTGAGTTGAGGAACCGAGCATCAAATTCCACCTTGTTTCAGAACGTTGGGCTATTTTGGGAGACGCTTGAGCGACCAAAAGCTTGGCAAGGCAGTAAGCTTTGCTGCTTTTGACGTCCTACCTGGTCAACTTTGAGATGGCTGGACGGCCGCTATCCCCGTTTGCGATGAACGACGCGCAGCAGCCTGCTATAAATCCCGCGTCCGTCGTCGCCTCAAGCCATCACGGCGGATCTCTTTCGACGATTCAGCAGCAAGCGTTGACGTCCGCGCTTATCCAGCACATGCAACAACAGCAACTACAACAACAGCAGCAGCAGCTTCTGCGACAGCTTCAGCTGCAGCAGCAAACCCACCCGCCGCAGCTTGCGGGAATTGAAGACCCCCAGCCTCTCGGTGTCTCGCTACAGCTCTTCCCTTCCGCGCCGCCAGCGTCTCCGGGGAACGATGCGGAACTCCCCCGCGGCGGAGATGCGCGCGCCACTGAGCCCGACCTGCGCCTCAGCGTAGGCTTGTCGCTCGGCGGCGGCGTGTCGGCGGCGGTTGAAGTCTGCGCTAACCAGCCAGCGAAACGGAAGAGAGCAGATGAGGTACGATTGTTATATTGCAACAAATCACGCGAGCCATGGTTCGTGTTTTATGCGTCCGTATCGTCCGCTTAGTCGAGTCCTTCGTCTTCAGTCGTTTTCAAGCGTTTGTTCTTTCTCCAGCCTCTTGCGTGTCGATCGACCCGCGCTTTTCAATTCGATACTTTCCTCCCGTTCGCGTCGCCGCGTGTACCTCCGCCTGATCTCGTCCTCTTTAACTCGTTTTATTCCGCGCAGTTTCCTCGCGCACAAACTCCCGAGAGCTCAGGGGAGAACAGCAATCTGGACACCGCGGCCCCGCCTCCGCCCCCCGCCGCGCCGCGCCCCCTCTTCGCCTTTCCCCCTGTTGGCGCCGCTTCCGCCTCCCCGCATTGGTTGGCGACGGTCCCTCCCGCCAATACCGCGCACAAAACCGCGCCCCGCGCCCACCAGTCCCCCCATCATGCTGGTGGCGCAGCGCTACCCGCCACTCCTTCCGCGGACGACGTCCCAGGCGGAGGATGGATGGGCGCGGGGGGAGATCGTCGCGTCCCGTCCGGCGCGGGTTCCCCTGTGGAGGGACGCGCTGGCGGATTGAGCGGGACTGGAAGCGCGGGAGGATCTGGAGGGGAGCAGGAAGAGGGATTGGACGCGCAGGAAGCTGGGGGGAAGTCGTCCCGGCCGCGGACTGTTGCAGAGAGGAAGCGACGAAATGGAATTAGGTAAGCGTTGTGGGACTCACGCTGACCAAAGCAACATCGTAAATTACTTGCCCGGTTGTTTGTTGCATGCAGGAGTCTGCTTGTTGTGGTTTTCATAGTTCCTTCTTGTCTCAAGTCTATGTCTCTTTTTGGTGGTGGTGTTTGGGTGAATGTGCAGCGTGAAGCTAGAGCAGCTGAAGAGGGCCATACCCCAGTGTAACACACGGGTGACGACGGAAGCCCTTCTTTGTGAAACTTTGACTTACATCCAAGCACTCAAGGCCAAGGTTGAGGTGCTTCAAGCAGAAAAGGCTGAACTTCTTTCCCAAGCATTAGGAAGGCAAGTGCAAGGTCATTAGAGATATGTAAGGGAATGTAATTTATTAGTGAAATAAAGAAGTTGTTCGTTCGTTTAACGAAGTATTAATATCTACACTGAACTACAAAGTGTACCTGATCATACCAGGCATTGCGCCAGAGGATTGCACATGCAATTTCAAACAACGTGCGCAGCGGGTTCAGCTTTGGTATGGCAAATGATTCGGTCAAGTTCGGTGTACGATGGAACTGCCTCGGCAACTCTGTTTGGCTGAAAGAACTCAATGTGTAGTCAAAAGGGCAGTCTCCAGCTGTCATGGTGACGTGGTTTCACCCTGTCGCCAAAAGTCCTCGCAAGGGGGGCAGTCTGCCATCTGAGCTGGCAGCCTGACACGTGCATCAGCTTGTTATCCAGCAAGCACCAGCTCACGCTGCACAGAGATCGCATCCACAAGATTTTCCACCGTTCATTTCAAGAACCTGGGAAGTCCCAGTGGGTTATGTCCCAGTGGGTTATGTACATTTCTGCCCACCGTTCATTCCCAAGGCTTCCCTCCCCCCAAATTCCCCCTGTCCTTCGATTTCTTGGCAAGGCGATTTCAAAGCTGCCCCTTCTGCTTCCGCATCCGCTTCCGCTTCCTCTTCCGCTTCCGCTTCCTCTTCCGCTTCCGCCTACCCTCCACATCCTTTCTCGAGAACTCATTTTCCCCTCATCAACAATCATTTCGGTTCATTCGTCAGCCCGTAGTATCCGAGCCGTGAAGCAGCCAAGGTATTGCCGTCGCCCTTGACCTCCAAGTTCTGTGCGCTTCGTGCCTACAATACCGCGGCTTTTCCGACCTGAAAAGCGCTATGGCGGCGTTCGTGGGAGCAGCTGCCGTTGCGGCTCCAGTGCAGGTCCCTACTGTAAAGCAACTATCCGCAGGGCCCAGTAGCAGCAGGAGCAGCAGCGTTTCAGCTCGCGCTGCCGTGCCTAAGAAGCTCGGCTCCGAACTTTTGGGAACGCAGCTTTCTGCTACGTCAAGCGTGCAAGCAGCTTCGCAGAATGTTCGCGCGCGGTCGGTGGAGGTCCGAGCCGTGGCGACGGAAGCACCCACGAAGATGTCGAGAGTCGTGAAGTGGGATCAGGAAAAGAGACTGCAGGTGAGGACTGAATCTTAGTAATTTTGAATTGCTCAAAAGTGGATGTAGGGGAACGTTAGCGGCCGAAATGAGACTAGAGGATATTTCCAACCTTGCTGACGTTTTCATACTAGTTAACAGCAGGTATTTTTTAAGCTTTGATTTGTCTGCTTACACTCCCCGAGCTCGTCTATTTCAATAAGCGAATGTCGATGTGCTCACCTGCTCATGTGTGTTCAGACCCCTGCAGCCTGAAGCCATTCCCTTTTCCATGTTCCTTGTAATCCTCATGCATGCGCAATTTCAAATGTGTTCGACACTCACAAATTCCACCTACAGACCCAGACAACCACCATCGCTGCGGATACGACCACCATTCGCTCTCTCGACTGGGACCGCGACCGTTTTGATATGTACGTCGCCCTGTGTTATCTGTGTGTACGACCGTGGCCGTTTCCATGTCCGTCTGTGATTCTAGGCAGTCTGTATTCTTGTAGGTCACTCGTCATTGTCACACATGTGTGCCTGCGTATACAAGCACACATAGCACATTTGGACTTGCTCCAAGACACACTATGTTTGAAGGAACTCAGTATGTACACATGTGCAACATGACTCACATGCACCGCTCCTCCGGTTTCATGTGTCCTCCTCTTCCCCCACCCCTCCATCCCGCTCCTCCCCTCTCCGTGCAGCGAATTCGGCCTTCTCAAGGGTACCACCTACAACTCCTTCCTGATGCGCGGCGACTTGAGAATCATCTGACTCAAATGCCACCTTCCCCACCCCCTCGTCCCCCCTGTCTCCCCTCTTCTCTCTCCGTGCAGCGAGTTCGGTCTCCTCAAGGGTACCACCTACAACTCCTTCCTAATCCGCGGCGCCAACAAGGTCGCTCTGATCGACGCGTCGCACGAGAAGTTCCGCGAGCTCTACCTCTCCGCGCTTAAAGCCGAGATCGACATTAAAGACATCGATTACGTCATCGCGAACCACACAGAACCGGACCACAGCGGTCTGATCCGAGACCTAATCGAGCTAAATCCGAACATAACCGTCGTCGGGTCGAAAGTGTGCATTATGTTCCTGCAGAATCTAGTCTTGAAGCCGTTTAAGAGCCTCGTGGCGCAGCCGGGAAAGATTCTGGATCTGGGCGGCGGCCACGAGCTGGATTTTATCATGGCGCCGAACCTGCACTGGCCTGATACCATGTTCACATTCGATAAAGGCACGGGCGTTATGTTCACGTGCGACGCGTTCGGCAGCCACTACTGCTCCGAGAAGGTGCGCGGCTTCGCAGAGGGTGGGGAACGGTGGGGGAAATGGGGAAGGTTCAAGCGGGGAACGTGGGGGAAGGTGGGGAGAAGAGGGGAACGCGGTCACAGAGTGAGGAGTCGCATTACTCCTATCATCTCCACATCCCTTCTCTCTGCATGGCCTTCCTCCCACTGCCGCAATCCCTTACCCCCTCCCTCCCGTTGTCCCCCCTTGCCTGCATGCGCGCGCATGAGTCACTGAGCGAGCTGGAGCCGCACTGCTGATTCTATAAACTCCACATCCCTTCTCTCTGCTTAGCCTACTGTTTATGTGCGACTCACTCCCCCCACATCCCCCCTCACCTTCCCTCTACCCCCCTGTGCTGGCATGCGCGCCGTCGCCAGGTGTACGACGAGGATTTGAGCGAGCTGGAGCAGCACTACCGCTTCTATCACCGCACTACCGCTTCTATCACCTCTCTGCATCACCTTCTTCTTACCGTGGCTGCTTCGTTCCTTACTGTGCCTGCTTCTCCCCTCCCCTTACCTCCCCCCCTCCCTGCTTGCATGCCAGGTGTACGACGAGGATCTGAGCGAGTTGGAGCCGCACTACCGCTTCTACTACGACTGCCTCATGAAGCCCAACTCGCGCTCCGTCCTCACCGCGCTCCGCAAGGTGCGTGCCTCCACCGCTACGCACCGCTCTGCATCGTTCTCGGTTGACAATCACATACCACTTCCTCCCTCTCTCTCCCCTCACCTCCATCCCCTCTTTCCCACCTATTAAGGAACAGATCGTTCGACACAGCCCTACAACGTGTCCCCACTGCCCCATATGCGCACCCCCGTGTCCCCTTCCCCTTTCCATGCCCATCTCATTGCTATCCCCATCCTGATCCCCATCCTCCTCCCCCTCCCCACCCATTCTCCTGGCTCTTTTCCTCAACATTCCCTTTTCTCATCCCCCTATCCCTCCCCTTCCTTATCTTCCCCCTCTACATACCAATTTCTTCCAACCCCGTACGCTTGGCCGCCCGGCAGGTCGCCAGTGCGGGGTGGGAGTTCTCGGAGATAGCAGTGGGGCACGGCCCTCTGCTGCGCTACAACGTGCCTGACTGACCACACATGCCCTTCCCATACCTGTTCCCTTCCCTTCACTTCCTACTCCTCCACGCAGGTCGCCAGTGCGGGGTGGGAGTTCTCGGAGATAGCAGTGGGGCACGGCCCTCTGCTGCGCTACAACGTGCCAGAGCTCACGCTCAAGTACGAGCAGTGGAGCAAGGCCGCCATCGAGAAGCAGAAGGTACGATACAAACTCACTGCATGTGGGCACTCCCTTCCCCCCTCCTCCCTGCCTCTTCCTCCCACTGTGCCCCTCTCCCCTTCCCCCCCTCCTTCCCGCGCCCTGCCTTTTCCCCTTGCCCTGTCTTCCCCCCACCCACCCCATCTCAAAGCGTCATCTGTTTTCCCCACCTGCAACTCCCTTCACCCCGTCCATAGCGGTGCTGTACGTGAGCGACTACGGGTACAGCGACCGCCTGTCGCAGAGCGTGGCGAGGGGCATCACCATTTTTCTCCTCGTCTGTGCACCCTCTCTTCCCCCGCCCTCCTCCCCCCTCTTCCCAGTCGTCCATAGCAGTGCTGTACGTGAGCGACTACGGGTACAGCGACCGTCTCTCTCAGAGCATCACCTGTTTCCCCTATCTGCAACTCCCTTCACCCGCCCCCAACCCAACCCCGCCCCCGCCTACCCTCTCAGTCGTCCATAGCGGTGCTGTATGTGAGCGACTACGGGTACAGCGACCGCCTCTCACAGTGCATCGCGCGCGGCATCACCAAGGCGGGGGCGGGCGTGGAGATGATGGACCTCAAGGCCTCCGACACACAGGAGCTCGTGGAGTGCATCGGCCGCAACGCCGCTGTCGTGCTCATGATGCCCCCCACCTCCGGTCCTGCTGCCGCTGCTGTCGCACCCCTGGTTGCTGGGATCAAGACGAAGCAGGTGGGTGTGAGAGGGGGAGGAGGCGGGGGGGGTGGGGGGGGGGGTGGAAGAGGGGAGAGGGAGGGGGAAACAGGTGGGTGGGAGGGGAAGAGGGGCGGGCGTGGAGATGATGGACCTCAAGGCCTCCGACACGCAGGAGCTCGTGGAGTGCATCGGCCGCAACGCCACTGTCGTGCTCATGATGCCCCCCACCTCCGGCCCTGCCTCCGCTGCCGTCGCGCCTCTTGTCGCTGGCATCAAAACCAAGCAGGTGGGTGTGAGAGGAGGAGGGGGGGAGGCGGTGGTTGGAAAAGGGGAGAGGGAGGGGAAAAACAGGTGGGCGGGAGGGAAAAGGGGGCGGGCGTGGAGATGATGGACCTCAAGGCCTCCGACACTCAGGAGCTCGTGGAGTGCATCGGCCGCAACGCTGCTGTCGTGCTCATGATGCCCCCCACCTCCGGCCCTGCCGCTGCTGCTGTCGCACCCCTGGTGGCTGGGATCAAGACCAAGCAGGTAAGCAGGGGGGATGGGTGGGTGACATGACATGGTGCTCATGGGGAGGAGGGCGGAGATGAGCCGCTGTGGTGCTCATGATGACCCTCACCATGTCCCGCTGCTGCACCTGTCGTCCTGCTACTGTCCTGCTACGGGGTGGGGAGGTGTGAACTCCCGTGGTGCTTGTGATGGGATGCCTCACATCACCTGGTAACGGAGATGTCCAGTGCAAGAATCTGCTCCCCCTCGCCCCCACTCGTTCTTCCCCCCTCGTTCTCCCTCACCCCCCATCATTTCCCCCTCCCACCAGTCCGTGCTCCTGTGCGAGCCGTACGGAGGGGACGATGAGCCGGTGGACACGCTGCTGCGCAAGTTTCCCGACTGCTGTGAATCCTTTCGCTCATTTTGCCCCGTTATCCCCTTGTGCCCTTGTTGTCCCCACGCAGTCCGTGCTCCTGTGTGAGTCGTACGGAGGGGATGACGAGCCGATCGACACGCTGATGTACAAGTTCAATGACCGCGGAGTCAAGATGCCCCTTGAGCCCCTTCGCATCAAGGAGCCGCCCACTGAAGCTGTGTGAGTGATCAGAGAGAGGGAGTGCGGTGTGGTTGTAGTGTAGTGATCGGATGGAGTTTATGACCTTTCAGTTTCGGATGGGATGGGCTGTAGTTGTAGTGTCCTTTCAGGCTCTTCAAAAGTTTCCGACCGTTGTGTCAAGATGCCTCTGGAGCCGAAAGACCTTCCATGTGAGTGAGAGAAGAGGGACTGTAGTGCAGTGGGGGGCTGTAGAGCAGTGAGGGGATGTATTACTGTGGGTGGTTGCATTACAGTGCGTGGGTTGAGAGGGCAGGCATGCCACTAAACGCTTCCATCCAACGAGGTGACTTTTGAGTCGACTCAAAAGTCATCTGTGGGTGGTTGTATTACAGTGCGTGGGTTGAGAAGGCAGGGCAGGCATGCCCCTAAACCCTTCCATCCCCTCCCCTGTCGCAACACCCACCCCCCCTCCTCCCCTCTCTTGTAACCCACTCGCATCGCAGCTACCAGCTGTTTGGGGAGGCGGGCACCGACTTGGGGCAGGGGCTGACACAAGAGGTGGTGAGGGATGAGACGAGGCACAGCATGCCTCTGGCCGTCTTGAAAGTCCCCCCTACCGCTCTCCCCCCTCCCTCCGATACCCTCTGGCTCCCTGTGTTCACAGCTACCAGCTGTTTGAGGAGGCAGGCACGGATCTGGGGCAGGGGCTGACGCAGAAGGCGGTGAGGGATGAGACGAGGCGCAGCATCCCCCTGGCCGTCTCATAAGTCCATGTCCCTCCCTCCCCTCCGTTCGCAGCTACCAGCTGTTTGAGGAGGCGGGCACTGACTTGGGGCAGGGGCTGACGCAGAAGGCGGTGAGGGATGAGACGAGGCGCAGCATGCCCCTGGCCGTCTCATAAGTCCCTGTCCCTCCCTCCCCCCCGTTCACAGCTACCAGCTGTTTGAGGAGGCGGGCACTGACTTGGGGCAGGGGCTGACACAGAAGGCGGTGAGGGATGAGACGAGGCGCAGCATGCCCCTGGCGGTGGCGAAGGCCATTGCACGCGTGTCAGGAGGGCTGTACGTGGTGACTGCAATCAAAGGGGCGTCCAAGGGTGCTATGATCGCCTCCTGGGTCTCCCAGGTGCGTGGGTGTGCATGTGGTTGGATATGTGTCTGCCTGTGGGGTTGCATGTGTGGGTGTGTGTATCAGGGGGGCTGTACGTGGTGACTGCAATCAAAGGGGCGTCCAAGGGTGCTATGATCGCCTCCTGGGTCTCCCAGGTGCGTGGGTGTGCATGTGGTTGGATATGTGTCTGCCTGTGGGGTTGCATGTGTGGGTGTGTGTATCAGGGGGGCTGTACGTGGTGACTGCAATCAAAGGGGCGTCCAAGGGTGCTATGATCGCCTCCTGGGTCTCCCAGGTGCGTGCTGTTTGTGTGTGGGGGCACGGGTGGGCATGCGTGTGGGTGTGCGTGTGGGGAGGGGGGAGTGGGTGTGCACTAGAGGTTGTGTGTCGGGGGGACTGTACGTGGTGACTGCAATCAAAGGGGCGTCCAAGGGTGCTATGATCGCCTCCTGGGTCTCCCAGGTGCGTGCTGTGTGTGTGGATACCTGTGTGCATGTGGGGTTCCGTGTGAGGGTGCGTGTCAGGAGGGCTGTATGTGGTGTCAGCATGCCGCTGGTGGTGGCGAAGGCCATTGCACGCGTGTCGGGAGGGGGGCTGTATGTCGTCATGGCCTCCAAAGGTTCCTCCAGAAGGGCTATGATTGCTTCCTTAATCTCCCAGGTGCGTGCTTTCTGTGTGTGTGTGCCATGGGTGGTGGAAGTGCGTGGGTGGGGGAAAGAGAAAGAGAAGTCGCCGGAATGGGTGAGGGGGGAGGCTGCGTTTCTGCTGTGTGTGCGTGTGTCTTCACGTCCACCCACTCAACCTCACCTATCCGCCTCCAATACGCTCCCACGTCTCCCTGCTCTCTCCCCGCCCACAGGCGAGTTTCAAGCCACTGGGCATCACCATTGCTGTTGCCAAGGACAGAGCCATTGAGTCGCTCATGCAGGTGAGGGTTGAGCGGTGCATATGGGCTTTAAGCGCGGATCCTTGGGTGCCGAGGTGTGGAGTGTGGTATCTGCTGTTGCCTAGGACCAGAGCCATTGAGTCGCTCATGCAGTCGAGGGTGCATAGGAGCTTCAGGAGTGGGTTGCATGGGGGTGCAGTGGGGTGGGGTGGGATGGGCTGGCCTGAGCTGGCCTGGGCTGGGGTGGGTTCGGGTGGGGTGGGGTGGGCGGCGGTTAACTCTGGTGGGAAGTGTCGTTCGTCCACTCTTGCAGGTGAGGTGTCACAGCAAGTGGTTTAGATTAATGGTTTTACGTTACACACTAACTCGGCGGATATACTTGAGCATACAAGAGGATACTCCAGTTGCATTGTGCCCTCCTCAATCTCAGTCAAGTTTTATGCATGCTTGCCCAATCTCATTCTTCTAGACCTCACCGCCCTGTTTCATGTTATCCATTTACACCACTCCCTACCCGATCCCTCTGCACACAGGTGGGAGACTCCTTTGTGCTCAACTGCCTTGAGGAGGGCAACTTCGCTCCTCTCATGAAGCACTTCCTCAAGCGCTTCCCCCCTGGCGGTGAGTGTCGCTCCTCCACACCAAAACTTCTATTCTTCCTTCTCTCTCACCCATTCTCTTGGGCGGTTTCTTGTTTGGGTAGCCAACACAGAAATGGAGATGACTGTTGGCAGTGTAAGCAGTGAAAGCTTGACGTATTAATCCTAGTACCTCTGCCCCTGCCATGTCTCGACTCCCCTGCCATGTCATCCCTTTCTGGTCCACCAGCTGATCGCTTCGAGGGCGTTGACTGGGACCCGGCCAGCAACGGGTCGCCTGTGCTGGCAGGATCCCTGGCGTTCCTGGAGTGCACTGTGGTGAGCCGCATGGAAACCAACGACCACTGGATCACTTATGCTGAGGTCACTGCAGGGAAGGTGTCTAAGCCTGAGGGCCGCACTGCTTCTCACCACCGCAAGCTGGGCGATTATTATTAAACAAGCCTAGGAGATATGAGGTTGGCACCTGAGATATGTAAATTGCAGTGTGAAATTGGTTTGTACATCTTTGAGGAACTAGTGTATTGTTGCAAAGTGTATTACGGGAATAATTACATGTTTATCAGAAGCTGGAAGTTATTAGTTAATGCACACCAAAAAATGATAATGAACAATCTTAAATTTAACATGCTAGGCATACATAAGGTCTAAATCGCACAAAACACACATGAAACTTCCTATGCACAACACACAAACAAACCAAAAAACCCTAACCTAAATTTCGGCTCAGGAGCGTGTGCTACGCCGACATCCAAGAATGGTATGTACAGCGGCGGAGTCTGGCGAAGCACATGCTTTCTGAAAGTCCAGTAGCGTTCAACCCTATGCCTATGTGCATTGGCTGTTACGTTAGCTCCTCTCATGTGATCGACGCGTCAGTCACATTTTGCAGCTTCTTCTTCGTCGTTAACCGAATCAGGAGATTCGCCACAGCTCCAGACATTGTAGTACTTTGCCAGCGCACTCCTCCTCGGCGGCTATTCTCCTCTGACGACTCGCCATTCTCGCTGCTGGAGAAAACGCCTTTTTATTGTACTCTCGGAAAAAAACGGGATTTTCTTTCTCAAGAGCATTCCACACTGCAAGAACAAGAAAGGCACAGACGACGATATCGTGAGCCATGGTACGCATTAAAATGCAGACTCGTTCGAACTCGTTGCAAAATACTTACCAGCAAGGGTTATGGCCGGCTTGATCCTCGCACTTCTGGCGAGACTCACAATGCATTCGGCTTGACTCAGTTCCAGAACCAGACACCGCTCTATTAAGTGCTGAATCTGTGATACAAGTTCGAAGACGACAGCTGTCAGGGCCGAGCATTGAGAAACTATAAATCGTGGCTTCAGAAACGTAACTGTAATGAAACCGAGCGTACCATAAGGACGTATGTGCCAAAGTCCTCTTTGGGGGAGGGACAGGCGTTAGAAGGCACGGCATTCTCAGTAACTACATCCATTGAGTAGGATTACAGCACAGCAGGCAGTGTCTGAACAATTGAGGTACGGATGAAACTGAAGTCGAAGGAGTCAAAACTATCTACAAGCCTGGTTCAGCACGAAACGCTGCTTTGATGTGAGGGAAAGTGTTGCTGGTGTTGCTTCCCTTTCTTCCCATCCCAGTCAGGGCTGTCGATAGGTCTGGGTCCAACCCGTACAAAGCTGAGCTGTCCCGAAAACAACCCTGAAATATCCGGGAAGCGGACGAATCCGGCCCTTAGATTCAGGGCATTCTAATTCGGGCTCTGAGCTACATGCGTTTAAAAAGCGAAGTTATTCGAGATAGACATACACTAGTGAGCAGAGCAAGCTAGGGGAGCGGGTGGGGGCTGGTGTTCTTCGGAGGAGGGGGATAGGGACAAGTTCGCCGTCTAAGTTCAGGAAGAAAGGAAGGGGGAAGGGGGGGGCAGGACAGGAAATCCGGGACCCCCCCCCCCCGAAACCTGTCCGTTTGGAATCCGGGCCGGGACAAAACCAGCCCTGAAAATCTCCGAGCTGAGCTGAAACCAACCCTGAATTTTCAGGGAAAACGGACAAATGTCCGTGAATCGACAGGCCTGATCCCAGCCCACCCACTCAGAGGGCGAGTCGTCGTGACGAGGAAGAAAGTTCAAGCAGATCGCCCTTTTTCACGCATTGCTGCCGCAATATCTCCAGCAAATTGGATCTGACGAATGAGAGAGCGGCCCTCCAATCGCGTGGATAAGAGGTTCAAGGGAGTTCACTAACAGTTGTTTCCACGGAGTGAATCTTTTGCTCGGGTGACCCCTCCTTCCATTTGTTGAAAGAGATGGGGTGGTGGCGACGTAGTCAGCCACACACTATCCAGGTGTCCACGTTGGACACTACGGCGTCACGCTGTGTCACGAAGGACCACCAACCAACCAGGCCTCCCCTGAATTTCTGGGTTCCCCCTTTTCACGCAGCCTGGCCTTGGCTGCTGGTGCAAGGAACATGGTAATGAAGTACAGTAATGTCGCCAAGCGACACAGACACAAGGGAAGGAACAACACAGGGGTACACATGATGCCCAACCACTGCGCGCGAATTTGCCTTGTACATTTCAGAAACTCTGCACCCGTGCTTTTTTTCCCGGTCAGTTGCACCCAGGGTATAGGCACGCGGATCAACTTGCATTTGGGCGAGAAAACGCCAAATTATGAATCTTAGGCGCAAAACAAACGATGCTGACCCGGTTTGTTCTTGTTTCTTGGCCAGAAAAGAGCATAAACCCTAAACCCTGAACTAACAACAACACAGGCCCACCAGCACTGTTTTGGAAAAATCAAACGAGTTACAACCTGTGTTTTTTAGAAGCACCTCAACACCCTGGCGAAAGGGAACGAACTGGGCGAAATGCCCAAAACGTTTATAGTCCCAGAGCAAACCCCAAGTGGGGGAGACTCAAACGGGCATCAGGTGTAGTAGAAAGTTGGACCCATGACCTCTGGGAGAATGAGGTTTCGCATCCCCTATCTGGCCACTCTAGCACTTAAAGCCCGAGTCTAGAATGGTAAGGCTTCAAGAATACTGAACTTGAAAGGTGTTGGGAAAGCGACGGAATGGGCAAGCGATGGTGATGTGAAGGCCAGCGACATGATGGGAGAGCGTGGGAGACACTCGGAGTAAGCGTGGGTGTTGAAGAATCTTGAACTTGAAAAGGGGACGGGAGGGGAGGGGAGGCGAATTCAAGTTCAAGAATCTTGAACTTGAAAAGTTGCCATTCTAGACTCGGGCTTTAACGAATCCGAAACGAAGTGCTTAACAGATGTCAATAACCAGCCTGTTAATATAGGGCTGATGTAGCATAGATCAGTTTTTAGAGGGCATGTCCCTCATTGTAGTAGGGTTGACCTTCGTGCGTTGGTGGGTGTTTGCGCAAAGCAGCAGCTGCACATACAAAAAGGTTTGCAAACGTCCCGGATTCTAGTATTTTCTTCAGCCTATTCTCTTCTACTCCCATATTAAGACATTTCACAAGCCTTCTGACCCTCTGCCTGCAATTACTGTACCCAGTCTCCAGAAGGAATTAAACTACCTAACCGCGGTCAGGTTCGAATGTCCACATTGTCCACAGTGAGGCGTACACGCCTGCCTTCGTGGATCTGGATGAACGGCGTCAACTCACCTCACCCCCACCCTCACTGCGTGGCTCCGTACCGTTCAAACAAGAAACGGAAGAAGCATCCAGAGAACAGTCGTCCACGAGCATCTGCTGGGCTGAAAGATTTGCTTCACAATCAAGTTGGAGCTTGCACAGTGCAGTATTTAATGCACATTTAATGCTGGCGCCAAAGTGGGGTTGCGCACACACCAAGGGGGGACTTATGGAGACTGTTCCGTACTGTCATAACGGAAATATCAGCTTCACTTCAAGCCCGTACTTGAAAATGTTGCAGACTTGCGGACTAGGTATTGGCTAAATAAATTAGGTTTACCTCACGAGTCAGAAAAATCAATTTCTTATTTGCAACCATTGAAAATACCACAAATAGAAAATTATAGGTTAATGTATTGCGCAAGCTGCTCAGGACAAATGTATCTCACGAGCTCTTTGGGGGCCAATGGGCATATGGCCTTGGGATAGCCCATGTGCATGTGTCATGCTAACTCCATATGGCACTCCATGTTTCTGGGACATGCCAATCCCTAACCCCTTTCCTTTAACCCCTCCCCCTCCCCTTCCCCTTCCCCTCCCACCTCCTCTCCCTTCCAGCACCCCTTCCCCTTTCATCCCATTCTCTTGCTCTACTCTCTGCTTAGGTTGCCAAACACTCAATGCTCCTTTATAAGCATCCCCTGGATTCGCTAAAGGCTGGCCACCAGCAGTGGCACACCTCCTGATGTTGCCCACTCTCGGGCTGCAATTCCCATCACTGGCAGCTCGTTCCTTGGCACTGCTGTTGGGGCTGCTGCGAAACTTTTGAGGCGCCTCGAAATTCCCATCACTTGCGGCTCGTTCTTTAGCGCTGCTGCTGGGGCTGCTGCTGAAGCTACTGGCGATGCTGCTGCTGCTGATATTTCTGTTGACAGTAACGCGGAAATTCCCATCACTGGCAGCTCGTTCTTTAGCACTGCTGCTGGGGCTGCTGCTGCCGAACTTTTGAGGCGCCTTGAAATTCCAATCACTGGCAGCAGCCCGTTCCTTAGCACTGCCGCTGGGGCTGCTGCCAAAGCTACTGGCGATGCTGCTGCTGCTGGCAATACTGCCGCTGCCATACCTGGTGCACGCATTGTTGCCGCTGTTACTGGTGTTCACCATCCCTGCCAACCCCCTGCTGCTGCTGCTGCCGCCTATGCTCTTACTCTTCACCATCCTACCCGGAACAGCAGCACTGGGCACATCAGCAGCAAGAGCAGCACCGGCCAAATGACCAGAACTAGAGTCATAACTGCCAGACACGCCAGCTGCACCAGAAGCACAGGCACCAGCATCCGCAGCAGCAGCAGCAACACCACCGGCAGAACCGGCAGCAGTAGCAGGAGCAGGAGCAGGAGCAGTAGCTATGGCAGCAAGAGAACTGGCAGTGCGAGCAGAATAGCTCCCAAATCCACTGTTACCAATAACATGCCTGCTGCCATCCATGGGATTGCCGCCCATCGGATTGCCACCCATTAGATTGCCGCCCATCGGATTGCCGCCCATGGGATTGCCGCCCATAGGATTGCCACCCATAGGATTGCCACCCATAGGATTGCCACCCATCGGATTGCCATCCATCGGATTGCCACCCATCACATTGCCGCCAATCGAATTGCCACCCATCGGTTTGCCACCCAGTAGATTGCCGCCGATATGGTTGCCGCCCATTACATCGCCGCACATAGCACTGGCTCCCACACACTGTGTCCTGGTAGCTACGCTGCTGCTGCTGCTGCTGCTGCTGCTGCTGCTGGAGCAGCGGTCGAGCCAAGCAGCCGCATGGGACATTGAAGAAAGAGTCCCAATCGGGGATCTTTGAGACGCCTCAACGGCACCATGGCACACCATTGAAGGAAGTGCCCCCATTGACGGGCTCTTCCTGTGCCCTCTCGCCCCCACACGCACCCTCCCTGCTGCTCCACTCCTCCCCGCTCCCGCTCCGTGCCCTGATGCTGCTTCTTCCCCTGCTGCTTCCCCGCTCCTTGCTGCTCCCGCCACTGCTCCACCCTCCATTCCACCAAAAGCACGTGACCCGCACGCCTCTCTCCCCACAGCCCCAACCCTAGATTCCCCAGCAGCACCTTCTCTCCCAGCTCTAAACGGCACAGCTCTAGATACACCTGCACCAGATACAGCCTGTTTTGGAGACGTCTCAAATGCACGCAAATTTGCTCTTCCAGTCCCTCCTCCCATCCTGGCAGCACCAGCCGAAAACAAAGTCCCTGCAGCCGTGTTACAGCTAGTTGGGCTGATGCTTCTTCTGCTGTTACTGCTGCTGTTGGTGTTGGTGCTGTGGCTGTTGCTGTTGCCTGAAGTGAGAGTTCGGCTGCGTGCATTGGTTGTACGGCTGCGGGTGATGGCACCAGGGGATTCCAGAGCGGTGCAGCTCGGTTGGAGGGGTAGGGGTGCCGAAGGGGTGGAAGAGAACGAGCGGTGGAGAGGCGAGGGGTAGTGTGGGGGGCGGAACGGGGAGCGGTGGAGTGAGGGCGAGGAGGAGTGGGGGGAGGAGTGTGCAGAGGATGAGGTAGAGTGAGGGGAAGAGAAGAGGGCGTGAGGGGAAGAGGAGTGAGCGTGAGGGGAATTGTGCGGGGAGGAGTGAGGGAGAGCATGCGGTGTAGTGTGGTGCAAAGCAGCACGATGGAAGGAGGAGAGAGCGGGATTGGGAGATGCGGAGGGATAGCCGGGCATGCGAACAAGAGGAAGAGGAGAAGACTGATAAGAAACGGCTGCGACAGGTGCACCTCCTGTTGCCGCTGCTGCTGTAGCCTGATAAGAACCTGCAGCAGCTACAGCGGCAGCGGCAACAGGAGGTGCACCTGTCGCAGCACCAGCAGCGGCAGTGTCAGCAAGAGTGGCAGCAGTGCTGGCAGAGAGGGGTACACTCTTGATGGCGCTTGCAGCGTTGCACGCTGAGACACTCTTAAATGGGGTGGCAGGTGCAGAAGTGCTGACAGGGGCGGCAGGGGTGCGAGAGGTGCCAGGGGTGGCAGGGGTGGCAGGCGTGGCAGGTACAGTGGGTACAGAAGGTGCAGCATCTCGCACTGTGTGGTTCGGGTCAACAGCAGCAGGAGGAGCAGTGCGGGTGCCGACAGCAGTGCTGGTTCCAACAGGACTCTCATCAGCCTGAGACGCCCACACCGTTTCCCTGAGATCCAGAGACAGAGACATGCGCCGCCGCACCCTCTCCCTCTGCTGCTGCCCCTGCCTTTGCTGCTGCTGCCAATGCTGCTGCTGGCGTTGCTGTTGTTGCTGCCCATGCTGCTTCCATCCCTGCTGCAGTTGCTGTAGATGTTGCTGCTGCTTCTGCTGCTGCTGTCCCTGCTGCTGCTGCATTTGCTGTTGTTGTTGCTGTTGCTGTTGCTGCTGCCCCTGCTGATGCTGTCTTTGCTGCTGCCATTGCTGTTGGTGCTGCTGACGATGCTGCGAGGTTGGAAGCTGCTTTGCAGGTCGGTGCGGTGAGGTTGAGTGCGGTGAGACTAACCGCGAAAAGGTTGAGTGTGGTGAGGTTGAGTGCGGTGCAGTGAGGTCACTGTCAGCAGACCCTTCCGGTTCGGTTGCCCACATCGTTTCTCTTAGATCAAGAGACAGGGACAAGAGACGTCGCACCCTGGGGTTGACACGCTGCTGCTGTGGCTGTTGCTGCTGCTGATGCTGATGCTGCTGCTGCTGCTGCTGCTGCTGCTGCCGCTGGTTCTGCTGTTGTGAAAGCTGTTGACGCTGCAGGATTGGCGCTTGTTGCGGGTTCACCTGTTGTTGCACGTAGCCCTGCCCCTGCGGGGACACCTGCGGGTTCACCTGCGGGTTCACCTGCGGGTTCACCTGGGGGTTCACCTGGGAGTTCACCTGCGGGTTCACCTGCGGGTTCACCTGCGGGTTCACCTGCGGGTTCACCTGTCTCACCTGCTGTTTCAGGCACCGCTTCTCACCAATCCCAACAGCTGCAGCTGCTCCTGACCTGGCCTTAAAGCCATGCTTCGGCGACGGAATAATGGCGGAACGAGGGGAAGGAGAGGGAGGCTGAGAGGAGCGGGAGAGAGAAGCGGGGGTAACGGGGAGCGAGGAGGAGGAGGGGAAGGGGGAGGAGGGGAGGGAGGGGGAGTGGGAGGAGGACAGGGGCTTGCAGGAGAAGGGGGGAAGCAGAGCGGAAGAGGAGTGGGAGCGAAGGGCCATGTGGGTCATGTGAGGCGAGTCGAAGGTCCTTAGGGGGGACGTTTGCGGTGTGGAGAGGGGGGACCTTAGAGAAGGATTCTGAGGAGTGTCGAAGGGAGAGGAGTGGGATTGGAGGGATGGGAGAGAGGACGAGTCAAAGGACGTGAGGGGGGAACGGGAGGGTTTGCGTGCGGTGCGAGGGGATTTTTGCGCTGCGTCACGTGGGGCGCGGGGGGACTTCGGGGGCGCGCCAGAGGTGGTACGGGGGGAGGGGGGGAGGAGAGCGGAGGACCGGGGAGAGGGGGGTTGAGAAGTGGGGGGGTGAGGGGAGGTGGGGGACGGACACGGGGGTTGAGGTGAAGGGGGTTGAGTAAAAAGGGGATGGGGCGAGGGGACGCGGGGAGAGCGCGGTTGGGATGACAAGGGGCGCGGGGAGCGGACTTGTGGAGAGGAGGAGCGGTTGTCAAAGGTACAGGGCTGGGAGGACGTGGTTGAAGGGTGTGGAGAGCGGTGCAAAGGGGAGCGCTGTGTAGGGGAGCGGGGAGAGAACTGCGCACTGGCGGAAAGGGCAGAACTCGCCCCCTGTGCTTCCGCACTGCCTCTGGCGCATTCCCCCTGCGCCTTATCTGCCCGTCCCGCTCTTCCCCTGGGCGCTACTTGCGCACTGGCAGGATAGGGGGAGCTCGCCCCCCCTGCTTCCGCGCTGCCCCTGGGGTAATCCCACTGCGCCCTACCCGTCCCTCCCCCTGGCCGGGGGGAAATCGCCCCCCCTGCTTCTGCGCTCCACCTGGGGTAATCCCACTGCGCCCTGTCCGCTCGCCCCCATCCCCTGGGAGACGCCTGCGCGCTGGCGGAACGGGGGGATCTTATGGCAGGCGGCGCACAGGTGGGGGGAGAGGGGCGGGGGGAGGTAAGCGGGGAGGCGGAAGGACAGGGGCGGGGAGAAGGGAGAGGAGAGGAGAGAGGAGAGGAGAAAGGAGGTGATGCCGCTGCTACTGCCGCTGCTGCTGCTGCAGCAGCAGCAGCCGTAGGTGCTGGTGCTGGCGGCGGTGCTGGTGCTGATGCTGGTGGTGGTGGTGCTGCTGCTGCTGCTGCTGCTGCTGCTTCACGCGTTTCAGCAGGCAAACCGTCGCGGTCTGAAGCAGCAGCTACAACAACGCTGGAAGAAGCAGGAGGGTCAGCAGCTTCACCGGTGCTAGCAGGAGCAGGGGGGGCAGCAGCAGGGGGGGCAGGAGCAGGGGGGGCAGCAGGCGAAGCAAGACGATTGGTAGACGGGGAATGCGGGGGAGAGTGCGGGGGAGAGTGCGGGGGAGAGTGCGTACCCAGCACAATCCCACCCAGCCGCAACTCGAAGCTCTCCAAGGCTCGACAAACCACCTCCTGGCAATCCTGCAGCACCCCTGCCAAGCCTGACGGACAGGCTCGGGGAGAGGAGGCGGCTTGGGAGGACGGTGGAGGCTGGGAAGAGGTGACGTGCTGGGTCGGGAGAGAGAGGGGTGTGTACGATCGGATCGGGTTGGTTCGGAAGGCGTTGGGTGTGGCATTGGAACGGGGTGAGAGATTAGGAGCAGGAACAGGCGAAGCAGCAGGAGCAGGAGCAGCAGAAGGAGCGGTTGGAGGAGAAGGAGAAGGAGCAAGTGCGTTGGCGGCAGTAGTAGCAGCAGTGGCAGTAGCGGCAGTTGCAGCGTTGGTTTTGGCAGAGAGAGAAGGGGGGGAAGAGGGGCAGGGGGAGCGCGGGGAGGAGGGGTTGGTGGAGGGGGGGGAGGCGGAGAAAGGAGAGGTGGGGGCGGAAGAGAAGGAGAAGGGGGAGGAGGCGGAGGAGGAGGGGAGAGAGTGGGGGGAGAAACCCATAGAGGGGGAGAGGGGGAGGGAGAGGGGCAGGGAGAGGGGGAAGGAGAGAGGGCTTTTGGGCGGCAGACATGACACTCGGCCAGCCTGGCATTTGTTTGTTGCGCCGCTGGTGCTGCCGCTAGTGCTGCTGCTGCCGCCGGTGCTGACGGTACTAACGGTGCTCCTGCTGCTGTTACTTGTGATCGTGATGGCGGTGGTGGTGGTGGTGGTGGTGATGCCGCTCCTGCTCTTGCTTTTGCTGCTGCTAGCACTGCTGCCACTGTTGCTGCCGCTGCTGCTGCTCGTGCTGCTGCGGGTGGTGCAGCTGCTGCCGCCCATCCCGTTGCTGGTGATGCTTGTAGCGCTGCCCGCGCTGCTGGTGCGGTTGAACAGCTGCGCGCATTCCGCCCACTCTCCCCCGCCGCCCGCACCTTCCCCGCCCGCTGCTCCCTTCGTTAAAATACTCAAAGCACCTCGCGTTCCTGTCCCTCCTCTCGCCACATCGACACCGCTCGCCACGTCGACGGCTCTAGCCACGTCGTCACCGTTCGCCACGTTTGCGACATTCCCGAAACCATGGCCTCTCCGATTGTCTGCCGCATTCCCAGCCAACGCTACAAGAGCAGAATCAGCACTACCAGCACCTCCACTGGCAACGGCACCAGCAGCAGCACCAGCAGCAGCACCAGCAGCAGCACCATCGGCACCCCTTGCACGGCTCCCGTTGCCGCCTCGCTTGCTGCTCCACCTACTGCTGCCGCTGCCACTGCCGCTGCCGCTGCTACTACCGCCCCCGTTACTGTCACTCCCGCTTGTAGACCTACAGACGCGCATTTCCGCGTCGCTTTTCCCCGCCACCCCTCCCTCCCCCTCATCTTGCGCACCGTCTCTCCTCTCCTTCCCTCCTCTTCCCCCGCCTCTCCCTCCCCTCTCCCCTCTGAATCCTCGTCCCCCTCGTCCTTTCCGCCCGCCTCCCCGTCCTCCGCCGCACCCTCCGCCAAACCCTCCGCTTCCGCCTCTTTCACCCGCATTGATTCCGCTGCCCACGTGTCCTCTGCGCCGCCGCCCTTCCTCTCCTTCCGCTCCCTCCGTGCTGCGCCGGCCGCTCTCCTCAACCTGAAACGCGCTCCGCACGTCGCGCATCTGCCGCGCATCCCGCTCCCCCGAATGTACCTCAGCTCGCGCCGATGACGTCTCCCCATCCCCCCCTCGTGCCGGCGCATGTGCGGAGAACGAGTCAGCGGACAGCATCGAACCTGGCGGCGCACGTGCGGAAAATTCCAACTCTGTGTTTGCGCATGCGGACAAATCTGAATCTGCCAGCGCACGTGAGGATGGCTCCAACGAGCCGGCCGTCCTTGTCGCGTTGCTCAAATACAGGCTATTCGGAACGACGCGACGCGAATTATGGGTGTAATCGTTCAGAGTCCCCATGTCGCCTCGCTAAAAAACCATCGCACGCAGGTTCCGTCGATGCGATGCCGTAGGCTGATGAGATTCGAGTCTGCTTAGAACAAATATCGACGGCGGCGACAAGTGCTTTTCAATATTCACGATATCCGGTTGAGCCGTCTCGTAAGCACCCGCGGCAGTGCAGTGAATTTCGGATTCTCGGGAGTCGCGGTTCCAATAATCGCGGTCTTGCGAATCGCTAACGCCCGGAGACACGAGCGGGGTAAAATCCATCGGCAGGGAAGTACTGGGGGCGGAAAATTACTCCCGGCCGGAAGAAATGACCGGACTTAGTCAGCGGACGTCGCAGCGCGTTCTGGCGGACGATTCTTTATGAAATGTTCCGCTTTCTTTATGAAATGGGCATTTTACGCCACGGCGAGCCGACTAAGTCTGACGATAATTTATAGATTAGGACGATCGAAGCAGGCTAGAGGACTCGTCAAACCCTAATTGTCTGATACGTAGTTAACGAGAGGCAAGAAGATGTCACCGAGCCTTGTGAGGTGGTTTAGAGGGATGCTCGCGACGCGACAACTGGATGACGGCAGCGCACACCATTGTGGCGGGGGCGCGGGCAGGACACTGGCATTGTCTCCTCCACTGCTCTCACTCTCAACTCATTCTGTTGCTGCTGCATTTCCCGCTGGCGATGCAGCTGCTGCTCCTGCTTTTCCTGCTGCTGCTCCTGCTGCTCCTGCTACTCTTGCTGCTTTTCCTGCTTTTGCTGGCTAGGTGGATGAACAGCGAGATTCATGGGAGTGTGCTAGACAGTGCGAGGAAGAAGGGAGGGGGAAAGTGGGCGAGGTGGAAGGGGAAGCGAGCGGGAAGGAGAGAACGGGTGGGGGGAACAAGGGGAGGATGAGGGGGGAGGTACGGAGAGGGAAGGGTGTGCGGTGCTGCTATGAAGCAGGAGTTTATTGAGGGATTAGATTGGTTTCAAAGGTTTCCAAAACGTTTCCGATATTTTTTCGTAGGTCTTGTGTTTGCTGATGGGTTTTGTTCGTTCTTCCTGACCTGATGTGGAAATGGATTGTTCATCTTGTCAACGCCCACCGATTGGTTCAAAGCATTTTGTTTGCTGCCCCTTCCAAATCGCAGGCGGTAGCGCGTGCGATTTGTGGTGCACGCGGGGCCAGGGCACAGAAGTAGGGACCCAAATTTCGTCGAGATCTTCGCCCAGCGGAAAGGGGCCGAGTTGAGAAGAGGGCAAAACTTTCAACAGATTCCCCCCCCTGCATTCGCCAAGGTTATCCAGTTGCACAACCTCGGCAAGGCGCCGCCTCTTCGAAAACGACAATTTCGACACCCCCTGTGTCAGACTGGCACTCCTGAGATGTGAACAGAACTTGCTATTCACGTCAAACAATGCCGTAACAACGTCAACTTTATACACCATATTAAGGAATTTATACATCCTCTAGCCAAACTGTCAATGTCAAATCATCCATCTTATCATCGTCTAGCTCTACCTTGGAACACCGTTGCCTCCTCAAGTTTGGTCCTGGCCATCCCATGTGATTAGGCCCCCTACCCATTCGCATGGGCCCTTGAGATCTGATGATGCGCGCCGACATCACCTTTGATATGGCAATCGGGCAATGGGAACGGTCGAGCTTGCGTAGGAATGATGTGCGATTGTAGACACTGACCACGCCAGAAGGTACACCCTTGTTGGAAGCGGTAGTGCTAGTGTCCAGTTGTCCCACATATGTTGCATACATTGTAAAGGGCAGGGCGCATATCTCGTGGGGGGGAGCATCATCCTGCGAGAAGGTGAGTTGGGACAAATCAAGGAGAAAAGATCAAGGAATGGAGCGTCGCCCATCTTTAATACCCTCTCCCTCTGCCTCAACCCCTCCTGCGGTACACACTCATGCACCTCCCTTGTTTCCCCAACCCTTAGGACCAACCCATATACACGTGCTTACGCTCATCTCTATCCCTTCCCCCCAACCCCCCCACCACACACACACACACACACACACACACACACACACACACACACACACACACACACACACACACACATGCACGCACCTCCGGGAGCCTGGTATCAAATGTGAACGCAGTGGGGTCCGCACTCCCCACGAAGGAGTAGAACGTTCGCTCCGCCCTCACCAGCTCTGATAGCAGCCGCGCCTGGCATGGGGAGAATTAGTGGCAATACAGTGAAGATGCACTCTGGTTCGTGGTAGTTAGATTTAGGGCGCCTCAAAACTGTACCCCCCACGAAGGAGTAGAACGTTCACTCCGCCCTCACCAGCTCTAGCGGCCATTAGACTGAACGTTCGCTCCCCTACCAGCTCGTAGCACAGGGCGTTACGACCATTATCAAGGTGCCTCAAAAACCGTCTCGTCTCAATCAACTCCAGCTTTGAGACGTACCAATCAACCCCAATCAAAGAACTACCCTAGCCTCGGTACTTCACTAAAGCTGATGTATGAAGAGAGTGACCAGCCTCGGTACCACTGATCTAAACGTACCCCAGGGTAGATCTTGATAGCAAAGCCCCATGAGATGGCTGCCGTCCACTGGGAGCTGCAAGGGAGGGAGGTGCATGGATCACGGAGCGAAAAACGGGGTGGAAGGGGTCAGGAGGGGTGGTGAGTAGGGATGCAGCACGAGGTGACACAGAAGGACATGGGCACACAGTTCGATGACGGAGAGAAGTAGGCTTGTGCATGCACATATCCCACCCACCCACTCCTCCCACCCACCTACCCGTCGCCGCACACTGCCAGCTGTGCAAACCCTACTGGGTCCGGCCTCATCCTCTCCGCCAGCGCGGCGAGCCCCTCCGCCCGGTCAGCGGTGCCAGCTGGCAGCAGCAGCGGGTCAACAAAGTCAAGATGGTGCAGGGACAGCAGCGGCTGTAGCGGGTGCGCCATGAGGAGCCCGAAGAGACTGCCGCCCAGATCTACCTGGTGGAAGCCCGGGGTTGGTGTGAGGGACACCTGGGGGAGGGGGGGGAGCAGAGGGGGAATGGAGTCAAGGTGTGGGGCTGGGGGGAAAGCAGCGGGTGCAGGGGGTGCGCCATGAGGAGCCCAAAGAGACTCCCGCCCAGATCTATCTGGTGGAAGCCCGGGGTTGAAGTGAGGGACACCTGGGGGAGGGCCGGAGGGCAGGGAGGTGGAGAGAAGAGACTGTCGTCCCCCAGGTGTCTCTCTGCCTGCCCGCCCTCCCCCAGATCGACCCGACAAGAGACTGTCGTCCAGGTCGATCTGGTGGAAGCCCGGTGAGGTATGCCGCCCCACATGAGATATGCCCCCTGTCTCTGCAATGCAAGCACTCACCCACAATTCTCGCCACACAGGGGCGTGTCGCTCCAAGCACGCGTCCATGGACCCATCTGTACTCAGCATGCGCGCCAGCGCTGCCGAGATGGCGAACCCGCCCCCTCCAATCTATCATGCAAGCACGCACTCACCCCAAACTCGCCAACGCAGCTTGCGACCCGCTCGTCGCTCCCCCACACAGTGGCGTGTTGCTCCAAGCACGCGTCTATCGCCCCATCTGTACTCAGCATGCGCGCCAGTGCTGCCGAGATTGTATCCCCCCAGATGGGCTAAAGGGAATAGGCAATGCAAGCTCTCTCACTCACCCCTAGCTCCCCCACGCAGCTGGCGACACGTTCATCGCTCCCCCAGACTGCAGCGTGTCGCTCCAAGCACGCGTCCATGGCCCCATCTGTACTCAGCATGCGCGCCAGCGCTGCCGAGATGGGCTAAAGGGAACAGGAAAATGCAAGCACTCACTCACCCCCAGCTCCCCCACGCAGCTTGCGACCTGTTCATCGCTCCCCCACACTGCTGCATGTCGCTCCAAACACGCGTCCATGGACCCCCCCTCACTAAGCATGCGAGTAATGCCACACAGCGTGCATTTATACATAGTGCAACGTGTACTCACCCCCAGCTCGCCCACGCAGCTCGCCACGCGTTCATCGCCCCCCCACACAGCTGCATGCCGCTCCAAGCACGCGTCCATGGCCCCGCCGTCACTCAGCATGCGGGCGAGTGCTGCAGAGATGGGCTAAAGGGAACGGGAAAATGCAAGCACTCACTCACCCCAAGCTCGCCCACGCAGCTGGCGACCCGTTCATCGCTCCCCCACACGGTGGCATGCCGCTCCAAGCACGCGTCCATGGCCCCGCCCTCACTCAGCATGCGTGCCAGCGCTGCAGAAATGGCGAAACCTCCGCCACCAAACGCCATGCCATGCGTGTTGGCCACGTTCTGGTAGTGCGTCTCAGAAGGTGCTCCAAGGTAGAGGGGTGTGCGGTGGTCGTATTGCCCAAGGAATGCTGTGATGGCATGCGGGCTGAAGAACGTGTCGTCGTCTCCCATCACGTACCTGGTGGTCGTTAGGGGGGTTGGGGGGTGGGAGGGGGAGGGAAGTGGGGGTGTGTGATATCAGTTGGTGGAGTGCGGTGGCTGTAATGATGGGAAAAGGCTGCTATGGCCAGGGGGCTAAAAAATGTGCCATCGTCGCCCATCACGTACCTACAGGTGGGGGTGAAAGGAGAGCGGGGAGAGAGAGGGGGGGATGGTATGGGGTACAGCGTTTTGGCGGCATTCTCGAATGAAAGCAGTGCCCTGGAAGCTCAGGTGGCGCCACCCACAATTGAACACTCCAAGCATACGATATGAACTCACCATCGCACGCCCTTCTCCCCGAGCCTATACGCGTCCACCACGATTCTCGCTAGCCGCAAATATTCCCTCAGCCCCGTGCCCCGATAACTCAGGTGACTTGTGTTGCTGCTGGCCCTCACAGGTGGGTCCAATGCCACGTCATGCGGGACCGCTTCCACGTCATCCACCCACACGTAGCCTCGGATCTTCTCATCCTGCCCGCCCGGTGACTTTTGAGTCGAATTTAAATTTTCCTCCTGCCGGCCCGGGTGCCACCAGCTGCGCAGGTAGGCTCGGCGGTACGGAAAGGTGGCTCGGGACGAGGCTATGTTGAACATGACGTGATGCAGCTGCGTCTCCTGCTCCTCCCCGCCTTCTCCCTTCTCCTCTTGCTCCCTTTCCACCTCCTCAGTCATCTGCACCTTCTCCTCCTGCGATCCTGCAACAGCCTCCTCCTTCCCAACCCTGTCACCACCGCCATCACCATCACTCATAGGATCCGAGCCATCAGCAGCATCGATCATCCCCCGCCCTTCTCGTCTCGAGCCCAAGGTGCCCGTGGGGCCTTGACCAGACGCCAACACACTCTGTTCAGCACGGTACGGCGCCCTCAGGTCGCTGAAAGCTCCCAGAGGGCTTGCAAAAGCCCCCAGCACCCACTCGTACCACCTATAACCACTCTTCTCCAATTTGCCGGAAATTTCCTCCTTCTCTTTCTCAGGAGCATTGTTCTCCTTTTCTCCACCCGACAGGGACGTCGCATCTCCTGAGAGGATCTCCACGCCTGAGCCGTCCATGCCTCCAAGAATCTCCGAATTACCCAGAATATATCCGCTGATAACTGAATCTGCAGCTGTAATGTGACGCGGGTGCGGCAAGGGGCCATGAGGAGCGGTGCTAGGCGAGGCAGGGGTTGGAGCAGAGCGGATGAAAGAGGAGGCGAGGAGGGAGGCGCTGAGGGCGATGCATGTGAGGGAGAGCGAGACTATGGCGAGGGCGAGCGTGCTGCGCGGGATGAGCGCGTGGTTGGGCCACGACAGCCTCGTCCACAGGCTGACAGGAAGCCCTCGCGACCTCATGAGGCAACGCCGAAAAGTAACTAGTAGTATGACAGGTAACGACGACCTCAAACTTTTCCAAGCAGTGCTTCAGGGCTGCTAGTGAAGGGAAAACAAAAGAAAGCGGAAAGGAGTTGAAAAGTGGCTATATGATAAGGTGGGTCGATACTAATCGAGGAATCAGGTCGGAAGGACACAACGGAGGAACATATGGAAAGGAGCTTCAGAGGGGGATGAACAAGAAACTAACTGGAAGACTGACCTTGGAATTTCCGAATTCCAATTTCCGAATTGCGAAGCGCACATCGCGGTTCGATGTTCCGAGATTGGGACGGAATCCAGCTTTGCACGAGGTGGTTCGAAATTTCTGATTGGACGCGAATCGTGTCCCTTTCGCAGAGGTATGGCGTGGAGGTCGGACGAAGGACGACAGCTGGCGAACAAAACTCGTAACCCCAATCTCTCCGAACTTCACTCAAGACCCGCTATTGTTTCTCCTCATACACGTTAGACGATGTTGTTCAAAAAGAATCCTTCAGGAACGTTTCATTCTTATATGGACACAATCACACACAGACGAGCAGACAGCCTCAACCTCCGAAAGGTCAGGCAGTATCTTCAGAATGGAATCAGCACGTTGCCATATTGCACACCAACTCGATTCCAGTTATACGGCCCTGACGGGCCCACAACAACCCCACCCGGCCGCGACTGGTACTGCTGTTGCTGATACACCTGCATCTGCTTCTGCTGCACCATCCAGCTCGCCGCAAACATCGCATCCGCCCCTCCCGCAGACCTCGCAGCCGCAAAGAACCGCGCGTGCTGACTCAGCATGCGCCTCTGAAGCTCCATAGCCAGCTGCTGCTGCGCTCTAAGTGCCATCTGGACATACGGCGGCGGCGGGACTGCAGCAGAAGCCGCAAAAGGATCCCCATTCGCACCACCACTTCCACCAGCACCAGCAGCACTAGCGCCTACACCACTGCCTCCTGCTCCTCCCAATCTGGCTGCAGTGGCATCAGAGGCGTGTTTCTGTGCCTGTGCCGCCTCATACAGACTGTCCAGTAACAGCTGGTCCCAGCCCCCAGAAAAGGCGGTCATGGGTGGTTGATCCAATGGGCTGCTGCCAGCTGTACCGCTTCCACCATTTAGCCTGGGAGCGGCTAGTGCCCACTGCTGCTGCTGCTGCTGCTGCTGCTGATGATGCTGATGATAAAGATGGGGTGCCTGTTGTCCTCCTTGCCCTTGCTGGCTTGGAGGCATGTACGAACCCGCAACACTGCCTGAAGCACCAACTGAAGCACCACCTGCAGCACCAGCTGTAGCATCAAGAGCACGCTCCCATCCCGGCGCACCATTCGTGACGTACTTCATCTGCGTGGCTGCATTAGAGGTAGCAGCAGGAAAGGGCTGCGAGGAATACGACCCAAAGAGCGCTTGAGCGGTGTCGTCAAACTGCTGCTGCTGGGCGGCAGGGGAGAGAGCAGGGTTGGCGGGCTGGGGGGGTGGTGGTTGAGAGGCGCTGTAGGAGTAGTACGGGCTGGGGCCTTGAGGGTTCTGGTGCTGATAACCCATCTGCTGCTGCTGCTGTTGCTGCTGCTGTTGCTGCTGCTGCTGGTGCTGGTACTGGTGGTGCTGCTGCTGCTGCTGCTGCTGGTGCTGCTGCTGCTGAAATTGGGGATGACCATGTTGTTGGCCTGGGACAGGAGTGAAGAGCACCATGGCGTTGGGAAGAGAACGATGAGAGTCACTCCTGTCCAAATTCGGCTGCTGCTGATGTTGTGCTTGCTGCTGCTGCTGCTGCTGCTGTTGCTGTGGTCCCATACCTCTAAAACTAGCACCACCAGCAGCACTGCCATCAGCGAAACTCCCGGCTCTGCTGAATCCACCACTACCAGCAGCAGGGTGCATGGGAGAGGGAGGAACGCTCATGCCAGCATCCGGGCCTGCAGCAACGGAGGCGGAGAGGTTGCCAATAACGCCGTCCCCGAGTACTGCCACCGAGGGGAAGGCCACACCTGCGCCCACCCCTGCTGCACCCAGGCGCGTGTACATGTCAGATAACGCCTTCCCCTGCTGCACCGAGAACTGGCACACCTGAAGCGCGCGCATGGCCTGGATGGGAGTAGACGAGAGTGCATGGGACGGCGAAGGGTGGAAGGATGAGACGGGGAAAAGGAAAGGGGGAAGGGGAGGTGGGGATGAGAAAGGACAGCAGGGTGGACAGGTCAGCAAAGTAGACACGTCAGCTAGCACAAGTACCCAGCTGGCTTTCTTGTGACCCACCTGCTCCTTGGGGAAGCGACTGAGTCGTTCCATGAGCTCGATCAGCCCGTAGTTGACCCACCCATACACCCGGAAGCTCTCATCCAACGCCACCTCCAGCACATACCGCACCACTCGCCGCCGCCTCTCCCGCTCCCCCTCCCCCTCCCTCCCACGCCCGTCTGCTCCTCCCCCTGCACCTGCCGCTGCTCCCCCCGCTGTTCCTGCTGGGACCGACCCTGCGGGTTTCCCTGCTGCGAAGCTGGTGCCGAGGCCGCTGGGAGCAGCGGCGGCGCAGTCGACCAGGCGTTGCTGCAGCTGCTGGAGAGACGCCACCTGGTGTAGCACAGCGTCGGACTGAAGCTACACCCAGTATCCCTCACCCAACCCCCGCTCTGAATCACTCTCTGAATTCCTCAATTCGCCGTTTTCAGATACGTTTTCCCCGTTTTTGGCTGATCCGGTTGCAGATTCGGCTCCCGTGCGGAACACCTGGAGCCCTATGCTGTCCACGCACCGAAGCCGCTCCTGCAGATACACGCAGTACGCGTGCGCGAACCGGGCCAGCGCCGCGTCATCGCTGACGTCACCAGCGGAGGCTGACGTGGCAGCAGTGGAGGAGGCAGAGGAGGAGGGAGTGGAAGGAGCGGGGAGGGTGTAGTGGAGGCGACGGGCCAGACGAGGGAGGTCGAGGGAAGGTCGGTCTTTACGGGTTGACGTGGAGAGTAGCATGCTGCAGATGTCTGATTCTTGATTGGCGGAGCAGGACCGGAGTAACCCGTGGAGAAGCAGAACACCTGGAGATAATGGGTAAGTGGATGAATAAGTAATAATAGACTAGGGTTAAAACGAAAACGTAAAAAAGCCGTCGCGTCTGCAGGAGGATGAAACGTGCAACTGAGATTCCTCAGGGGTATCCAAGCTGAGACGTGACGCACTGAAACTGAAAAAACACCGTTCCGTTACTGCTTCGACACCGAAATTAACTACGAGCGCAAAAGCTGAGACGTGACGCACTGAAACTGAAAAAGCACCGTTCCGTTACTGCTTCGACACCGAAACTAACTAACTATTCTATAAAGAAAGGTGCGTTTTGCCTGACGCCGTTTCGGTTCCCTACCTCTGGAAATGGACCCGGGGGATCGTTTCAGTGGCCGGTGCTGGCCCTCCGCCTGAGCCTGTTTCTTCTCCAGTAACCGCCGGCCAAGGCCGTCCAGAAAATGCCAGAGGTGGTCAGAAGATTTGGCCATGGCGGACAGCTCGTTGGCTAGGTCCTCCTGGTAGCGCCGCCATGCTCTCTCGCTCTCTCCCTCCGGGTCCGCTGCGTCTAACGCTTCGTCGATTAGCTCGTCTAGCGCGTCGGCTTCGGCTTTAGGGAGGACGACGAGCCGCATCTTGGCGAGGTCGACGTCATCAGGAAGAAGTGGCTTCATTCTTAATACGGCTTTTTAGAATCCCACAGACGGAAAAACTAAAGTAACCTCGAGACTCAACTATATCGAAGCAACTAATGATGTTCTCAGCCTTGACGATCACAATGACTCTCTGGTACAGATTCGATTGAGGTTTTCTAGACTATAACTAGTCGCTAAATGCAGACTGCTGGAAAACGAAGAGCTTGTGAGGAAGGGGGACTGTCCTGACTGCTGACAAAATCTGGGAATGAAGCTGAGTGGTGGTGAAGGCGAATCTCTCTTTTATCTCTTCTCTCTTTTATCGTACCACCACCCAGCCAAGAGGCTTGGGTTTGGCAGTGGTCTCTGTTGTTGGGTTCGGCAGCCAGCATTGACTTGAGTCCGCTTGCCATTGGAGCTGGCTTCTTGTGTGTTCTGGTTCGGACCTTGATATCCACGCCTGAAGGCCCAGGTCTGGTATTGTCGGAGATAGACAAGACGTATGAATTAGGTTTGGCCAGGGCCGGAGAGCGGGAGAAAATTTCGCGAAAGCACGAAGAAAAAGCCGATTTCGCCAACTGCGTGTGTGACTGGTCTGACATGACTGCTCGGTGCCCCAGTTTGCGGTTCGACGACTTCGTCAGCAGACAGACACAATTCATTGGACAAGGTCACGGTGATCGGTTCGACGGTGCGACAAATACATATGCTGGTTCCGTCGCGAATGTTCGTTGACCGGCAGAAACTCTGCTGTATCTATCGAAGACATACGACTCAAGGCATCTTGGAAACCAAAACGTAATGTCCAGGCTACGTCTGGGACCCATCTCAGCTTTATATAGAGTACAGGTTGGTTGCTGGCCGCAAGTGGGGTTTTTTATTCTGACACTGCTGACTGGGACCGGTCCTATCTGCTATCTCCACTGGTCCAATTCCTGAATTTGAACGGATTTGGCGGTGTCGAGCCTTGACTAGGAACGTCGTCAGACAACGTCTCATTTTCCAAACAATTATATCAAACCCACGTGGATGCTTGCTCATAGATGTATAACCTCTTCTCGCTTGCTCCTTGTGCCCAGCCTACTCCAGAAGTCCCGTTAAGCCTAGGAGGCACAAGCTGCGGGGGAAGCGGAGAGTGCGTAAAACCCCTCTCAACTCGGGTTTGTAACACACCCAGCCACATCACAAAATGCAGCCAATACAGCCAGTCGGCGAGTACGACCTACACCGGATACCACCTCCCTCAGGCCCAGGCGCTGGACCCCCACAACGCCCCGGGCAATACCGCGGTGGAGGAGGCCGACACCGAGGATCGAACCCGGGACCTCACGGAGGCATACCCGCTATAGTGATCCCCGGGATCGGGCAATTACCGCCCATCCCGCCGCACGTGGTCAAGTTCATCCGCAAATTTGGGCCGTTGATCTTGATCATCACGCTGCTGTTCGCCGTGCAGTACCTGCTCCTGTCGATCTACATGAACGTGCGGCGAATCAAATATGACGTAAAGGAACAGTGCGCGTCGCTCCAGGCGGATCTGAATCTGACGGCGTGGGGGCACATGGAGGGCGTGCGCAACGAGAACTGGCGGCAGCACCGCATGGTGGGACGTGGCACGTACGGATTGGTCCAGTGGTCCGCGTATCGAATCCAGGAAGGCGTGGTGGTGGGAGTAGGGTTTGGCGCGACACTGCTGCGACCGCACAGGAAGGTGAGGCAGGGGAAGGTTAGAGCAGGGGAAGGTTAGAGCAGGGGGGGGTGGGACCGGTGGATGTGGAGCAGGGGAAGGTGGTGGTTGGGGTAGGGTTTGGCGCGACGCTGCTGCGGCCTCACAGAGAGGTAAGAGCAGGGGGAGGTGGGACTGGTGGAGGTGGAGCAGGGGAAGGTCAGAACAGGGGAATGTAAGAGCAGAGGAAGGAGGATCAGGGGAATGTGGGAAGAGGGTAAGGTGGGAGCAGGGGGAGATGGTCACCAGGGAAGGTGGTAACAGGAAATGCAAAGATCACAGAAAAGTGGACACGGGAAGGTGGGATCACGGGTGGGACGTGTGAAAGGCGCGATTGCAAGGTGGGGGAGGGAGGGGGGAAAAGAGGGGGAGGAGGGGGGAGGGTGGGTGGAGTGCACATAAGAGTGAGATTGGCGGCAGCAGCATGCAGTTTTAGCCCCAGACTCCCCCCATGTCCTTGTCATTGTGAAACACTTTCCCCCATTTCTTATCCCCCCCCCCTCCTCCCTCCCTCCCTCCCTCCCTCCCTCCCTCCCTCCCTCCCGTCCTCCCTCTCTCCCTCCCTGCAACAAGCAGTATAAAGCATCATCATCCTCCCCTCCCCTCCCTCTCCTTTCCCCTCCCCCCCCCCTCGTTAAGATCACATCGTGCACGTGGCACGGGGCGGACGGGGTGACAATACTGGGCGACCCATCGCTGCACTACCCGCGGGACGAGCCGCACGAGCAGTACAAAACCATCGTCATTCGCTGCGACCTGCGCTTTCTCTCCCTCCTTCCCTCCACCAACACTACATAGCCTTGCTCCTCCCTCCCTCCTCCCTCTCTCCTCCCTCCTCCCTCTCTCTCTCCTCCCTCCCTCCTTCCTCCATCTCTCCTCCCTCCCTCCTCCCCCCCGCCCCCCCCCTTCCCCCGTTCCCCCTCGTTAAGATCACATCGTGCACGTGGCACGGGGCGGACGGGGTGACAATACTGGGCGACCCATCGCTGCACTACCCGCGGGACGAGCCGCACGAGCAGTACGAAACCATCGTCATTCGCTGCGACCTGCGCGGCAAGGTGGTTACCAACCTCGGCGGTTACCTCGTGGTGGGAATCGACAACGAGCATATAATCCTGTACCGGGAGGATCGGGATTCGCCGACCCACGCGCTGCTCTCCACGACCCACCCGTACCGAGCCTCTTTCTGCACGTACCCGATTGCCGACCCTGTGGATGGGGCGAGGCTGCGCGATTGGCTGCATGTGCACCGGGCGTATGGAGCGGAGCACGTGATTGGGTACGATGCGGGCGGCGTGGACCGGGCGGCGTTGCGTGAAGTGAAGGAGTTTCTGGACGAGAAGTTTCTGGAGGTGCTGCCGATGAGAGACGTGGTGCACTTCCGGGTGCAAGCGCAGGGAAAGGTGAGTCGGGAAGCAAGGCAAGTGCATAGGTCTCTTGTTAAGTGGGAAGTGACCGGGCGCTGCGTGAAGTGAAGGAGTTTCTGGATGAGAAGTTTCTGGAGGTGCTGCCGATGAGGGATGTGGTGCACTTCAGGGTGCAGGCGCAGGGAAAGGTGAGTGCAGGCCCAGGGGAAGGTGAGTTCTGGGATTGTGGGGTCAAGTGCAAGGGAAGGGAGTTTCTGGATGACAAGTTTCTGGAAGTGCTGCCGATGAGGGATGTGGTGCACTTCAGGGTGCAAGCCCAGGGAAAGGTGAGATCTGGGAATGTGGGCTCAAGGCTCAAGTGCAAGGGAAGGGAGTTTCTGGATGAGAAGTTTCTGGAGGTGCTGCCAGGGTTTAGGGATGAGAGATCTGGTGCACTTCAGGGTTTAGGGATGAGAGATCTGGTGCACTTCAGGGTTTAGGGATGAGAGATCTGGTGCACTTCAGGGTGCAGTGCAAGCCCAGGGGAGGTTCTGGGGTTAAGAGGTGGTGGGTCGAAGTGTTAACCAGGAATTATGGGTGCAGGGGAAAGGCGAGTGGAGGGTTTCGGGCTTAGGGAAGAATGTGGATGGGAGTGGCGCGGAGAAAGTGCATTAGGTGCAAGTGCAAGTGCAAGACAAGATGAGTGAATTTGGGGGAAATCAGATGGGCGTGTTACTGGCAGAGTGTGTTGCTGACAACATCATCTCAACTCATTCATAGCACCCCCCCTCCTGCCGTATACCCCCCCACTCGCTCTCTTCCCCTGGGCATGGATCAGCTCATGGCGACGCTCAACCCTTACTCACCTCCTCCTGGGTCGTCTTTCTCAACCGGGACAACATTCCACATTATCTCGCCTCATTCCCTCCCCTGCCTGAAAACACCATCCACCATCCCCATTGCAGCAGACAGTGCATCTTCTTCATCCAATTTCCCCATTGCAGCTCATGGCGATGCACGACTGTCTGTACCGCTCCACCCTCGCGTCCTCGTGGGTCCTGTTCCTCGACTGGGACGACATCCTCCACAACATCTCCCCTCATTCTCCCCCGTGCCTCCTGTTGCCTTCACCGCACTCCTTCCCATCATCAGCTCATGGCAATGCACGACTGTCTGTACCGCTCAACGCTCACCTCCTCGTGGGTCCTGTTCCTCGACTGGGACACATTCTTCTCATCATCTCGCCTCATTCGCCCCCCCCCCCCTCCCCCCATCTTTGTTCCCCCCTCGGTCAATCCCCCACTCCTTCCCCTGGCAGCTCATGGCAATGCACGATTGTCTGTACCGCTCAACACTCACCGCTTCCTGGGTCCTGTTTCTAGACTGGGACGACATCCTCCACATCATCTCGCCGCCCTCCCTCTCGGAGCTCCTCTCCCAGCATCGCAACGTGCCCTGGCTGTCATACGGCTGCCAAGTCTGGGGCACCAAATTGTGCATGGGAACAAAGGTGAGCACTGCACTGCACGGCACCGCACTGTACCACATTGCACTGCACCGCATTGCACCACACTCTAGCCAACGTTTCTCCCTCTCGGGGCTCCTCTCCCAGCACTGCATCGTGCCCTGGCTGTCGTACGGTTGTCAAGTCTGGGGCACGAAGTTGTGCATGGGGACAAAGGTGAGCACCGAACTGTACCGCACCATGCTGCACCGCACTCTACCAGGTCGTACTACTTGCTCCCTCTCGGAGCTCCTCTCCCAGCACCGCAACATGCCCTGGCTGTCATACGGTTGCCAAGTCTGGGGCACCAAGCTATGTATGGGGACAAAGGTGAGTCTTACCGAGGTAACCACCACACTGCACCGCTCTGTACCACTTTCCATTGCTCACTTTGCTCCCTCTGGGAGCTCCCCTCTCAGCATCGCAACGTGCCCTGGCTGTCATACGGTTGCCAAGTCTGGGGGGCACCAAGCTATGTATGGGGACCAAGGTAAGCACTGCACTGTACCACACTAGATAGCACTGCATTGCACCACGCTCTACCCAACCTGCACTCCAACGTGCGAGCCTGAATCATCGCACATGCCAAACGTGCCAGCAGCTTCATTGTCTACCCTTCCCTACACATCCTCTCCATCCCCTCCTCTCCACCGCTCTCCACCGCTCTCTCCCCTTGCCCACATACCCTTTGCAGGTGAGCAGTTGCGCCAAGGGCCTGATGCCCCAGGAGAGCATGCTGTGGCACTGGCTGCAATTCCTGTGCTCTGAACGTGGCCTTTTCTCCCTGTGCCCGGTATCCCGTTCTCCCTGTGCTTTCTGTTTGCCTTATGCTGATTTGCTCACCCCCTGACAGGTGAGCAGTTGCGCCAAGGGCCTGATGCCCCAGGAGAGCATGCTGTGGCACTGGCTGCACTTCCTGCTATATCTAAAGGTCACCCTGTGCACATGTATCCCCCCTTTCCTGTTGCTCTTATGCTGTGACCCCCTGGCAGGTCAGCAGTCGCACCAAGGGCCTGATGCCCCAGGAGAGGATGCTGTGGCACTGGCCGCACTTCCTGTGCTCTGAGGGCGACCCTCCTGTGGAGGCTAACTTTTGCCCGGGGACCCGAGGGCACCGCTACATCATGGCCAATACTGGCAAGGTGAGAGGAGAGGGCCAAGGCGGGCAGTGTGGGTCAGAGGATAAAGGGAGAGAGAGTGAGGATGCTGTGGCACTGGCCGCACTTCCTGTGCTCTAAGGGCGACCCTCCTGTGGATGCCAACTTCTGCCAGGGGACTCGAGGGCACTGCTACATCATGGCCAATACTGGCAAGGTGAGAAGAGAGGCGAGCAAGGTGAGAGAAGAGCGAGGGGGGGATGGGACATGATGACTTACAGAGCAGTATGGCCCCTCCTGTGGATGCCAACTTCTGCTCGGGGACCAGAGGGCACCGCTACATCATGGCCAATACTGGCAAGGTGAGAGGAGGGGGGCGCGGTGCGACATTTTCTAGTTACCTCAGAAAAGGGAGGCACAGTGGGACATGATGACTTACAGACAGAGCAGTATGGCCCCTCCTGTGGATGCCAACTTCTGCCTGGGGATCCGGGGGCACCAATACATTATGGCGAATACTGGCAAGGTGAGAGGAGATTGTGAAAGTGAGGGGAAGTGAGGGAGAGTGAGGGAGAGTGAGGTGGTGTACCCACGAACAGGTGGTGTGGATCTGTCAGTGGAGTCGGTGCGGCACGAACGGTTTGAGAACAAGCGGGGCGCGGACAGAAGAAGCAGACATTGTCATGCCCTGTCCTCCCCCTCCCCTGCTCCCCTCCCTGGCAGGTGTTCTTGATGGGGGAGAACGAGGTGGTCGATCCAAGAACAGGAGGGGTAGACCTGTCAGAGGAGTCGGTGCGGCACGAGCGGTTCGAGAACGTGCACAAGAGGGCCTTATCTATCCTGACACCCCTGTACTGCCCTCCCTGGCAGGTGTTCCTGATGGGGGAGAACGAGGTGGTCGATCCAAGAACAGGAGGTGTAGACCTGTCAGTGGAGTCGGTGCGGCACGAGCGGTTCGAGAACGTGCACAAGAGGGGCGCGGACATGGATTGGTGCTCGGAGGTGTATGGGGAGAAGGATACTGTTGAGTGGTGGGTGAAGGACGGGACCATGCAGACCCGCCTGGAGGTCATTCGCAAGAAGGTGTATTCCAAGGAGAAAAGATGAGGCATGCTTTGAAAGGGAAAAGTGGGGGCATGGTCAGGGGAGCAGAACGGGAGTGGTGCTCGGAGGTGTATGGGGAGAAGGATACCGTTGAGTGGTGGGTGAGGGACGGGACCATGCAGACCCGCCTGGAGGTGATTCGCAAGAAGGTGTATTCCAAGGAGAAGAAATAAAGGGAAGGGCTGGGGAGGGGGGGTACTGGTGAAGGGTAGGGTGGAGTGGTGGGTGAAGGACGGGACCATGCAGACCTGGCTGGAGGTGATTCGCAAGAAGGTGTATTCCAAGGAGAAAAGATGAGGGATGCTTTGAAATGTAGAGGAGGGGCGTGGGCAGGGGGGCAGGGGGACAGGGAGTGCGGGCCGGGAGGTGTATGGGGAGAAGGAGAGCGTGGCATGGTGGGTGAAGGACGGGACCATGCAGACCTGCCTGGAGGTGATTCGTAAGAAGGTGTATTCCAAGGAGGGGAGATGGGGAGGGGAGACGGGGAGGGGAGTGAAGAAGGGCAGGCCACAAAGGCAGATGCAAGGAGGCATGCCATTCTGGCTGGGCCTTGTTCACAAGGTGTACACCGAGACTGGGAAGGTGAAAGGAAGCAGGGGAGTGGAGGAGGGCAATTGTTGAGTGGATTCTAAAGTCACCTCTACTGAAGGTCAGAGGTCATTTGCAGGAAGGCTGCTGATTGAATCCGAGGAGTTCTATGGGCGTACAGTACCATTACAATTACCGGTAACTGCCGTGATGTGCACCTGTGGTTGGGGTGGTTATTTGCAGGAGAAATCGAGCCACTGCTCTGGAAAGGTTGAATCTGTTGCATGCCGCTGTTCCCTTGAGTTGTAGGTTCAGTTCACTATCATACCTGAAATAAGCAGATTTGCATCATTGCGTCACCAGGCTGCCACAGTCATCATGTTGTTGACAATCTGTGATTTGATACCAGTTTACTACATTGTCTCTGAGATTTCACAGACATCTCACTGCTTGGTACTTCCGGATCATTCTCTGGTATTCCATGTACCGTTTGAAAGGAAGCTTGGTTTTACCCAAATCACCTGCCATGAAGACATTTCTCTTTCAGTGCCACACTGGTCAATGGTGTACATTAGAAACATGAGAATGTTCAGAACTTGGTTTTACCCATCAGAAGTGAGACCACCAACTACCTAGCTCTGCCTCGCTCCAGCTTGAGTGCCGCCTCCTCAGCCTTGTGGTGGAAGAGCTTCACAAACGACCGCCGCTCACAGTCCTGCTCACACTCATCAAGAGTAATACATAAGTGATGCTGCCTCGTTTCAGAGATGGTCATAGTAAGGGGGAGACTTGAAAAAATGCACAATCACGCATGGATAACCAAGTTGCTGCTGACAGTCCTGCTCATGCACCAGGGAGATCAGGTAACCCTGTTGAAGCAACGGTTGATGCAGCCGTTCGACGCCAAGGGTGGTTACCTTGTGTCTGATTCATCCAGAAAGAGGTTGAGACTATGCTGACTGTCATCATGACCCCATTGCCCCACCTTTACGCATAAACACTCCAATCCTCAACTTTTGACCCTTTATTGACTTGGGCTGACTGCCTGGACTCACCTTGAACATATTCAGCCTCAGCGGGTGAGAGGTGCGAGCCATCTTGTGGTACGTGTAGGCGAAGGAGAGCTGGCTGCGACTAGCTGAGCGTTGACTGCATTGACTGCATTGACTGCCTGGACTCACCTTGAACATATTCAGCCACAGTGGGTGAGAGGTGCGGGCCATCTTGCGATACGTGTATATTCCAAGGAGAGCTGGTCGAGCTTCAAACCGTTGACTGCATTGACTCACCTTGAACATATTCAGCCGGAGAGGGTGCGAGGTGCGAGCCATCTTGTGGTACGTGTATGTGAAGGAGAGCTTGCTGCGACTAAGCTGAGCGGCGGTGACTGCATTGACTGCATTCACTAGCTCACCTTGAACATATTCAGCCTCAGGGGGTGAGAGGTGCGGGCCATCTTGTGGTACGTGTAGGCAAAGGAGAGTTGGTCGCGGGAGGTGAAGCGGTCCACCTCGTTGAACCAGAGGCACGAGAACAGGTTGGCCGCTGCTGTGTGCGCTCTTATGATCACCGACCCCTCCGGTACGTCTGAGAGGGGATGTGGATGGATGAGGGAGCGTGGGGAACAGGAGAGTGGGTCGAGAGACAGGACTTTTACAACACGGACAGGGATTTAAAAAAAACCTGGAGAGGGAAAGTGGGGTTGGGTTTGAGTGGGTTGAGGAGAGCTGGTCGCGGGAGGTGAAGCGGTCCACCTCGTTGAACCAGAGGCACGAGAACAGGTTGGCCGCTGCCGTGTGTGCTCTAATGATCACCGACCCCTCCGGTACATCTGGAAAGAGTGGGGGAGCACAGAGGAATGGCAGAGCAGGAGGGTGGGGAGCAGGAGGGTGAGAAACAGAGGGGTGGGAAGCAGGGGGGTGGAAAGCAAGGGGGGTGGGGAGCAGGGGATGGAGCGGGTTGTTGGGCACTCACTGCTGATGAGCAGGTTGTTGGGGTCGGTGGGGTTGAACATGGTGAGTCCATCGGCCTTGTACGCCTCAAACTGCTCGTCAATGACCGTCGCATTGTACTTGCTCAGGTTCTTGGGATACACTACACACTCACTGCTCCACTCACTCACTGCTCCACACACTCACTGCTCCACTCACTCACTGCTCCACACACTCACTGCTCCACACACTCACTTCTCCACACACTCACTGCTCCACACACTCACTGCTCCACACACTCACTGCTCCACACACTCACTGCTCCACACACTCACTGCTCCACACACTCACTGCTCCACACACTCACTGCTCCACACACTCACTGCTCCACACACTCACTGCTGATGAGCAGGTTGTTGGGGTCGGTGGGGTTGAACATGGTGAGTCCATCGGCCTTGTACGCCTCAAACTGCTCATCAATGACTGTCGCATTGTACTTGGCCAGCTTCTTGTTGCGCTCCACCTGATCACACATGCCGTGCACCACTCATGCCGTGCACCGACCGTGCCATGCCACGCCAAGCCATACCATTCGTGTGATTCCATGCCATACCATGCCATGCCACATAATGCAACAGCACGCCACAGTACACGGTGATCAATATCTCACTCCTGTTGAATGACAAAGTACAATCTCACACCGCCCCACTGGTTCACTCATGCCTCATCTCCCAAAGCAGACTTCCTCTAAGCTCGCCTCTTCCTATTCCTCACCTCGCTGGTCCCTTATCACCTCGCATCCCTCACCTCCCTCCGTTTCTCACCTCTTCCCACACGCAGTGTCGGTCGTAGTGGTTGGAAATGGCATACTCAAACCCTCCCCGCCACAGAAACCGTTCCAGGATGGTTAGCGGATCCACAAAGAGCCGCAGCTTGCTGTCAATCCACATGGAATACCTGGAGGCGACATGGGGGAGTCGGGGCGACAGGGGGAAGGGTGACACCACAATGGATGGCAAACGTTGATCAACAGATGATTAACGGATCCACAAAGAGCCGCAGCTTACTGTCAATCCACATGGAATAGCTGGGGGCGACATGGGGGAGGTGACACACCACAAGGGATGGCAAACGAGTTTTGGGACGTCTCAGATGGCAGCTCAAACCACATGGCTGCACTCACTTGGCGTTGGGGAAGAGGCGGTGTGTGAGCAGCTTGGGTATTTTCCCCGTGCGACGAGCATCCGAGTAGGGCGGGTGGGCCACCACGACCACGCGCCACAGCCCCACCTTGCCACATTGCAACTCGAACCACATGGTTTCACGGCCCCACACACACTCACTTGGCGTTGGGGAAGAGGCGGTGTGTGAGCAGCTTGGGTATTTTCCCCGTGCGTCGTGCGTCCGAGTAGGGCGGATGGGCCACGACCACCACGCGCCACAGCCCCACCTTGCCATTCGCATCGGGAATGAGGTTGTCCCTGTAAAGCCCCCTCACTGTCCGCTCGTCCACGAATATCACAAAGCATGCCTTGCGCTTGGCTGTCACGGAGATCTGGAGAGGGGGAGAGAGAGGGGTGATGGATTGAGGAAGTTTTCGGTTCAACCCACGTGCCACAGCCCCACCTTGCCATTGGCATCGGGAATGAGGTTGTCCCTGTACAGCCCCCTCACTGTCTGCTCGTCCACGAATATCACAAAGCATGCCTTGCGCTTTGCTGTCACGGAGATCTGGAGAGGGGGAGAGAGAGGGGTGATGGATTGAGGAAGTTTCAGGTTCAACCCACGTGCCACAGCCCCACCTTGCCATTGGCATCGGGAATGAGGTTGTCCCTGTACAGCCCCCTCACTGTCTGCTCGTCCGCGAATATCACAAAGCATGCCTTGCGCTTTGCTGTCACGGAGATCTGGAGAGCGGGAGAAGGAGAGAGAGAGGGGTGCTGGGTTTAGGCGTTTCAACCCACGCGCGCGCCACAGCCCCACCTTGCCGTTGGCATCGGGAATGAGGTTGTCCCTGTACAGCCCCCTCACTGTCTGCTCGTCCACGAATATCACAAAACACGCCTTGCGCTTGGCTGTCACGGAGATCTGGAGAAGGGAAGGGAGAGAGAGAGAGAGGCAATTTTAGTGAACCGCCTAGAGACAGCCATTAGAAACCCACCTTGCCAGTTGGCATAAAGGAAGAGACTTATCCACCACCAGCCCCTCCACTGTTGCCTCGTCTACAACAATCACAAACGCACAACACATGCCTCTCAGAGGTCCCACCTTGGAGCGCTGAGGCAGCCGGAGGTGGTCCCAGTCGGCAAAGATAGCCGAAACCACAGCAATGCGGCACTGCTCCAAGTACATCTGGTCCGCCTTGGAGATGTCAAACCCTGTCCCCGGCCAGCCGGGCGGCGACTGCACAAAGCCGCAGTGCACCTGCGCCTCGGGCGGCCAGTCCGCCCTGCCAGCTCGGAACGAGTCAGCGCGCTGTCGCCACGTCTGGTGGCCAGCAAAGCGTGGGGCCCACGTGTTGGAGGAGCGGCCGAGGAGGCTGAGCGTGGAGGAGGAGGTAGAGGAGTCGGCAGCAGGGGGATGCTCCATGGTGACGTAGTGAGGGGTTGTGGGGTTGGGCCCCTCCAGGTCTGGTACTTGCACGCTGTCTCCATTGTCCAAGTAGTCAACCTCACATGCTGAATTTGGGAAGAAGGGAGGAAAAGGAAGGGAAAAGGAAGTATTGATGAGACTTTGAGGAAATGGATAGAAGCTGAGAAGATCACGTAAGCAAGAGCCGAGGAGCACCTCTACTGACTACACTGATCGGGAGCAGCAATGGGGGAGCAACAAAAGCTATCGGGAAGTCAGCAGAAGAAGTTATGGAGTACTTACGTCTGTTTCCTGTCCTCTTCTTGGAATGCCTCTTTTTTTTCTTCTTCTTTCTCCTCCGTTTCTTCTTCCCGCCATCCTCACTCTCCTCGTCCGTGTCTCCATCCTCCCCATCACTCTCCTCCTTGTCTGCACAATCCGTCACCAAGCTCTTCTCTGCATCACCATCCGCACCTTCCGCACGTTCTGGAACCATCTGGATCCCCGAATCTAGCGGCCTTTTCCGTTGGGTATCTTCCAATTCTTCCTGGTCATTGTCATCCGCCTTAGAATCATTGCTGGCTGAATGCAAATTACTGTTTTCTTCATCTCGACCACCAGCATCAACACCATCATCACCCCCACCACCACCACTTTCAGCAGCCACACCACCACTATCGCCACCATCACCGCCAACATCACCACCACCACCATCACCACCACCACCTGAGTCAGAACTTTCAGTCAACGTCTTTCCAACATCCGATGAGCCATGCCCTTGGAGGTCATCGTTGTCAGCAATTGCGTCGTCCGAAACTCTATTGAAGTTACGTCTGTCAGTTGCATCTGAGATATGGCGTTCTGTCAGCACGAGCGATTCGCCTTCAGACGCATCGTTCGAATGACTTTCAGGCCGTCGAACGTCAACGAGCGAAGATTCTGCAAAATTAAAGTCAAGTGGTTAGGGGAGGACAAGATTTAGGAAAGTTGCAAGGAAAATGCAGAGGAATCAATAAGTAGACGCAACCCGCATTGCGATGGAATGCCAAAATGTGGGAGTAGAATAGCAGCACATGCTGCGAAACAGCGTCAAGCAAGTAACTGAATGAAGCTTCACCTTGAGAAAAGTCTGTAGGCTTCAAAACAGGTTCCTGCAAAAGGAAAAGCTCGGCATCATTTTCCAATCAGTGGACTGTTGACGAGGTTCTAAGGCAGAAAATCAGCTGCTTATAAACCGTGGTAAATTCGCAATGCCGCAATTACCTCGTTTAGGCTGCGTCTAGACGATAGAGCTTCTGCTGCTAATTGACCTGAGATCACAAACCAGAAATAGGGAAGTACATTATCGTTCCAGCTAACATTCAATCTAAAATGCTCCAGGGCAGTCCAGTGAAAGCTCACCTCGTCTATGGATTCTCCAGTAACCTAGAGGAATGCACACGACCGCAATCAGTGCAAGCGATATCATGCAGCACTTGAAAGCCGCTAAGCGTCCTCCTTTCTTTCCACTGTTAGTCCTTATTGGTTTCCGTTGCCTCGCCATTGTGGCTTATTCTTCTAGTATCATCGCCTGAACCCAGAAACAGTACTGCTTGATTGGATCCTAAAATAGCTATTTCCCCTGCGGGTCCACGGGCCTCCTATATAAGGCAAGCCTGATGGTATGCTACTTGCATTATATCAGTGAATTAATATCCTGGGAATCTTTTTGGTAGTTATTCCTTCCTGGATCCAAGTCTATTCCCTAGCTTTTCCTTCTGTGAATCCTTTCGGTTGGGTGCAGCAATCTCAATCTGCTCTGAAAACACACGAACCGTCGATTCTCTCAACTTCAACAACACAGATTCTACAGCACCAAATCCGACTTCCAGACGGCCAGCCTTGGGGATGTCAGGCAGATCCCCACCTATGATTGGTGCTCAGGAAGGCTTTCAGAATATATTTTCGCAAAGCAGGCGAAACCAGATTGGAGCCAGTTGCGAAGAGAATGAGTTACAGGCGAGACGTGGGGCAGAACCAAGGGAATTGTCGAAAGCGAGGCTCCTCCGATTGGTCAGAAGTATTTCGCCGATTGACAATCATCACTGATGTTGCTCTGACGTGGCTTGCTGTTGTTGAACCATTTCTGCGCCCAAAGTGCCCGTCAGCCGCCCCCTAAACTCCCCCAAAACCGCTTGGCCTTCATCCCCGTAACCCAGTCACCCCCTTGGAGTCTTCCCCCCCGGCTCCTTCCCCCCCAACTGCTGTGCGCAACAGCGTTTTTGCAAAGCTTCTTTTCCTTTTTCTCCACTTTCCCATTTCTTTGCAGTTCTCAGAAGCTCATTGCTGGCCCATTTTGCAGCAATTAGTAGCGCGTGCAGCTTCGTCCTTGCTCGAGCAGCATCCACGCAGTGATCTTCAATCCCTTTAGTGTTCAAGAAACATCTTTCCCTTCCGAACACTATCATGGCGACCATTGAAGCTCCTGCAGTGCGTGCTGCTGCATTGTCCACGTGTCAGTCTGGTCTGTCCGCGTCCAGCTCACGGCGAACCGTGGGATGGCAGCCCGTGAGCCACTCCGCTAGTTTTAACAAGCTCGCGAAGAGCGTTCGCGGGACCTCGAAGATTAGGGCAGTAGCGGAGATCAAACCAGCGGCTGCTGACTCAGTAAAGGTAGGCCTTTCGCAGTCCTTATTTCATCAGTATACGGAGATATCCATAAGACGGGTGGGAATTCTGACGATGTATTCTATCTCGTTTTGAGTAGCAGCGACAGTCATTTGACTTAGTCACATCTCCCATGATTCGTTGTGGGTGAGAACAGCGAAATAGAAGTGCCGTAAACCGTTAATCTGCTACACATCCGCTTCTGCTATACATCCGATCGTCGCCGGTCGCTTAATTTTCTTAATGTATTTGGCCTCCCTGCTTCATATAAGTTTGGAAAGATGGAAATTCTCCACCACTGACTTGTCACTTATCGTTCCTTCGTAAAACCCGTCAAATCCCTCCAGATGAAGGATCTTGCCCGCCCTGACTCGTTCGGCCGTTATGGCCAGTTTGGCGGCAAGTACGTTCCCGAGACCCTCATGGCCGCGTTGGATAATCTCGAGAAGGTTTATAACGAGACAGTCCAGGATCCCGCTTTCCAGGTAAGCCGATTTGAGTCTGATGCTGATCGCACTGGGGACTTTCTGTGTGAGCCCTAAACTGCAATTGTAAATGGAACGATATTTGCCAGTAGGAACGAACCCTACGTTCCTTCACGTTTCGAGACAGTGTTTCAAACGATCCTCAAAGAAGCGTGGTCCGCGATCGCCGTCTCTTCAGCCTAATCTCCGCTTCTTCTTCTCGTTATTTCCCACATTCCTTCTCAGGCGGAGTTCCAGGTGATCCTCAAGGACTACGTGGGTCGCAATTCCCTGTTTTCTCAACATCCCTTTCCCCTTTTCCCTTCCCCCCCTCATCCCCCGGCTCCCCCTTTCGTCTCATTGATTCCAGGCGGAGTTCCACTCGATCCTCAAGGACTACGTGGGTCGCGAGTCGCCGCTCTACTTCGCGGAGCGCCTCACGGAGCACTACTCGCGCCTCGACCCCGCAGATCCCTCGCGCCGCGTCGGCCCGCACGTGTACCTCAAGCGGGAGGATCTGAACCACACGGGCGCGCACAAGATCAACAACGCCATTGGTCAGGTGTGTGCGATGTGCGATGACTGGTCACATCCTTTGACGATGCGAAAGGCTTGCGCCCATTTGATTCCACGTGAACGAGCACGCCTACCCCTGCTCTCCCCTGGCCCTCAACTCTCCCCCCCCCCCCCCCCCTCACCCCCTTCCACTCCCTCACCCCCCCTTGCTCTCCCCCGCAGGTGCTCCTGGCGAAGCGCATCGGCAAGAAGCGCATCATCGCGGAGACGGGCGCGGGGCAGCACGGCGTGGCGACGGCGACGGTGTGCGCGCGCTTCGGGCTGAACTGCATCGTGTACATGGGCGCGGAGGACATGCGGCGGCAGGCGCTGAATGTGTTCCGCATGCGCCTCCTGGGCGCCGAGGTGCGGGGAAGAGGGGGGTGGGGGGTGGTTGGGGGTGATAAGAGAATTGGGGGGAGGAGGGGAGGGGAGAGTTGGGGGAGATTGAATTGTGGGTGTAGAAGGAGGGATAGAGGGAATGAGGGTTGAATTGGTGACTGAGGGTAAGGAGTAGCGGAAGTGGGAAGGGGCGGAGGAGGGAGTTGTTATGGGCGGAGGACGTAGGGCGTGGAGAGGGCGTGGTGTGGAGAGAGCGTGAATTGGGGAGGGCAGGAGTTGAAATCGTTCTTTAGCGTGAACTTCTGCATCACATCTGCCAATCTCACCCACTATCACCCACTATCACCCACTATCACCCACCATCACCCACCATGAATTTTTGACATCTTCACCCTCTTCCCCTCACTTCACGTGTCCGTCCCTCCACGTGTCCGCCCCTCCTCGTGTCCGTCCCCCCACGTGTCCAGGTGCGGGCGGTGCACAGTGGCACGCGCACGCTCAAGGACGCCACGTCAGAGGCGATCCGCGACTGGGTGACCAACGTAGACACCACGCACTACATCCTCGGCTCTGCTGCCGGCCCCCACCCCTACCCCATGATCGTCCGCGACTTCCAGGTACTTTTCTTCCCTTGCTTACGCATATAATCACACCTCATGGTAACGCCCCCATCTTCTCCTCCCCACTCCCACCCAACACATCTTCTCCTTTCGACCCCCAACCCCACCCCGCGCCTCTCCGCCTTCCGCCCCTCTCAAAATCGCGACTGGGTGACCAACGTGGACACCACGCACTACATCCTTGGCTCTGCTGCCGGCCCCCACCCCTACCCTATGATCGTGCGCGACTTCCAGGTACCTTCCCTCAACCTTACGCATATCCTCACACCTCATGGGAGCACCCCCAGCTTCTCCTCCCCAACCCCACCCCGCGCCTCTCCTCCTTCCGCCCCTCTCAAAATCGCGACTGGGTGACCAACGTGGACACCACGCACTACATCCTTGGCTCTGCTGCCGGCCCCCACCCCTACCCCATGATCGTCCGCGACTTCCAGGTACCTTCCCTTGCTCCTCTGTCAAGAATCCTCTCGGCCTTTCGCCCTCCCGCCTCAGTCGGATGCGTCTGACTGACCACCCCTCTCGTGTGTGCTGGAAGGAACTGAGTTGTTGCATGCAGCCCTATGGTTCCTTCCTTCATTGCACTCATAATCACGTCCCCCCCCTCTCCCTCCTAACCCCACCCACTCCACGGCTCTCCTGCTTCCGCCCTCTCAAAATCCTCTTACGCTTCCATTTCCGGTCCCTTCCTGCCCGTCAGGCCATCATTGGCCGGGAAGCCAAGAAGCAGTCTTTCGAGAAATTCGGCCGACTCCCAGACGTGCTGGTGGCGTGTGTGGGGGGCGGGTCGAACGCCATGGGGCTGTTCCACGAGTTCGTGGAGGACGAGGGCGTGCACATGGTGGGCGTGGAGTGGAGGCAAGGGGCACTCATGAGATGGCAACATCCACCCTCCCCGCCTGCCTGGCCCCCCAATCCCCTGCCTGGCCCCCTTCTGCCTCTGCTGATTTTCCCCTGAAAATTGCTTCCCGCCCTCCATTCCTTCCCGTTCTGCCCGTCAGGCCATCATTGGTCGCGAGGCGAAGAAGCAATCCTTTGAAAAGTTCGGGCGGCTGCCCGACGTTCTGTTGGCATGCGTAGGAGGAGGGTCGAACGCCATGGGGCTGTTCCACGAGTTCGTGGAGGACGAGGGCGTGCACATGGTGGGCGTGGAGTGGAGGCAAGGGGCACTCATGAGATGGCAACATCCACCCTCCCCGCCTGCCTGGCCCCCCAATCCCCTGCCTGGCCCCCTTCTGCCTCTGCTGATTTTCCCCTGAAAATTGCTTCCCGCCCTCCATTCCTTCCCGTTCTGCCCGTCAGGCCATCATTGGTCGCGAGGCGAAGAAGCAATCCTTTGAAAAGTTCGGGCGGCTGCCCGACGTTCTGTTGGCATGCGTAGGAGGAGGGTCGAACGCCATGGGGCTGTTCCACGAGTTCGTGGAGGACGAGGGCGTGCACATGCTGGGCGTGGAGTGGAGGCAAGGGGCACTCATGAGATGGCAACATCCACCCTCCCCGCCTGCCTGGCCCCCCAATCCCCTGCCTGGCCCCCTTCTGCCTCTGCTGATTTTCCCCTGAAAATTGCTTCCCGCCCTCCATTCCTTCCCGTTCTGCCCGTCAGGCCATCATTGGTCGCGAGGCGAAGAAGCAATCCTTTGAAAAGTTCGGGCGGCTGCCCGACGTTCTGTTGGCATGCGTAGGAGGAGGGTCGAACGCCATGGGGCTGTTCCACGAGTTCGTGGAGGACGAGGGCGTGCACATGCTGGGCGTGGAGTGGAGGCAAGGGGCACTCATGAGATGGCAACATCCACCCTCCCCGCCTGCCTGGCCCCCCAATCCCCTGCCTGGCCCCCTTCTGCCTCTGCTGATTTTCCCCTGAAAATTGCTTCCCGCCCTCCATTCCTTCCCGTTCTGCCCGTCAGGCCATCATTGGTCGCGAGGCGAAGAAGCAATCCTTTGAAAAGTTCGGGCGGCTGCCCGACGTTCTGTTGGCATGCGTAGGAGGAGGGTCGAACGCCATGGGGCTGTTCCACGAGTTCGTGGAGGACGAGGGCGTGCACATGGTGGGCGTGGAGTGGAGGCAAGGGGCACTCATGAGATGGCAACATCCACCCTCCCCGCCTGCCTGGCCCCCCAATCCCCTGCCTGGCCCCCTTCTGCCTCTGCTGATTTTCCCCTGAAAATTGCTTCCCGCCCTCCATTCCTTCCCGTTCTGCCCGTCAGGCCATCATTGGTCGCGAGGCGAAGAAGCAATCCTTTGAAAAGTTCGGGCGGCTGCCCGACGTTCTGTTGGCATGCGTAGGAGGAGGGTCGAACGCCATGGGGCTGTTCCACGAGTTCGTGGAGGACGAGGGCGTGCACATGCTGGGCGTGGAGTGGAGGCGGCGGGGCACTCATGAGATGACAACACCCACCCTTCCTGCCTGCCCCCCCACTCCCTGCCTGCCCCACCTCCCGCCCTCCCTGCCTGCCTCCCCAACCTTCCCTTCCTGTCCATCAGGCCATCATCGGTCGGGAGGCGAAGAAGCAATCCTTTGAAAAGTTCGGGCGGCTGCCCGACGTTCTGGTGGCGTGTGTGGGGGGCGGGTCGAACGCCATGGGGCTGTTCCACGAGTTCGTGGAGGACGAGGGCGTGCACATGGTGGGCGTGGAGGCGGCGGGGCACGGCGTGCACACGGACAAGCACGCCGCCACGCTCACCGCCGGGGAGGTGGGCGTGCTGCACGGCGCCATGAGCTACCTGCTCCAGGACAGCGATGGGCAGATCATTGAACCGCACAGCATCAGCGCCGGGTGAGTGGGTCTGAAGGGGGATTGGAGATGAGATGGGTGGGAACGGGTGTGGGTTCGTCTGGGTGAAAGGAGGAAAGGGGAGGACGAGGGCGTGCGCATGGTGGGCGTGGAGGCGGCGGGGCACGGCGTGCACACGGACAAGCATGCCGCCACGCTCACTGCCGGGGAGGTGGGCGTGCTGCACGGCGCCATGAGCTACCTTCTGCAGGACAGCGATGGGCAGATCATCGAACCCCACAGCATCAGCGCCGGGTGAGTGAGGAGTGGTTGGGAGGGAGTGCGATGGTGGGTTGAAGGAGGGAGGTGGGTTGGGTTGGAGGTGAAGGGAGGTGGGTGGGAGGACGAGGGCGTGCGCATGGTGGGCGTGGAGGCGGGGGGGCACGGCGTGCACACGGACAAGCACGCCGCCACGCTCACTGCCGGGGAGGTGGGCGTGCTGCACGGCGCCATGAGCTACCTGCTGCAGGACAGCGATGGGCAGATCATCGAACCCCACAGCATCAGCGCCGGGTGAGTGAGGAGTGGTTGGGAGGGAGTGCGATGGTGGGTTGAAGGAGGGAGGTGGGTTGGGTTGGAGGTGAAGGGAGGTGGGTGGGAGGACGAGGGCGTGCGCATGGTGGGCGTGGAGGCGGGGGGGCACGGCGTGCACACGGACAAGCACGCCGCCACGCTCACTGCCGGGGAGGTGGGCGTGCTGCACGGCGCCATGAGCTACCTGCTGCAGGACAGCGATGGGCAGATCATCGAACCCCACAGCATCAGCGCCGGGTGAGTGAGGAGTGGTTGGGAGGGAGTGCGATGGTGGGTTGAAGGAGGGAGGTGGGTTGGGTTGGAGGTGAAGGGAGGTGGGTGGGAGGACGAGGGCGTGCGCATGGTGGGCGTGGAGGCGGGGGGGCACGGCGTGCACACGGACAAGCACGCCGCCACGCTCACTGCCGGGGAGGTGGGCGTGCTGCACGGCGCCATGAGCTACCTGCTGCAGGACAGCGATGGGCAGATCATCGAACCCCACAGCATCAGCGCCGGGTGAGTGGGTTTGTAGGTGGGACGAGTTGGGTGGGAGCGAGCGTGTGTTTGTGTGTGTTGAAGGAGGAGGGGGGAGGTGGGCGTGCTGCACGGCGCCATGAGCTACCTGCTGCAGGACAGCGATGGGCAGATCATTGAACCGCACAGCATCAGCGCCGGGTGAGTGGAGTGATGGGTGGGAGCGAGTGTGGGGTGGAGGAGAGGAAGAGGTGTGGTGGAGAGGGAGGTGGGTGTGCTGCACGGCGCCATGAGCTACCTGCTGCAGGATTCAGATGCGCAGATTATAGAGCCCCACAGCATCAGCGCCGGGTGAGTTCTTGGCGGTTGGGAGGAGGGGATGGGAGCAAGTGTGTGTGTGTGTGTGTGTGTGTGTGTGAGTGTGTGTGTGTGTGTGTGTGTGTGTGTGTGTGTGAGTGCGTGTGAGTGTGTGTGTGTGTGTGTGTGTGTGTGTGTTGGAGGAGGAGGGGGAGGTGGGCGTGCTGCACGGCACCATGAGCTACCTGCTGCAGGACAGCGATGGGCAGATCATTGAGCCCCACAGCATTAGCGCCGGGTGAGTTGAGGAAGAATGTATGTGTGCTGGAGGAGGGGCAGGATGAGAGAGAGTAGCATTGGAGGATGGGGTATGTGTGGGTATGCGGCGGGGTTGGATTGGATGCAACCGATCAGGCCATGGGTGGAGGTCTACGCCTTTGAGAATTATTGATGTGGGGGTGGCGGTGCAGCTTTGAGTGGGGGAGCACATCATTCCAGTGTGATGTACTCAATGGGTGGGGTGGGGGACACAGCAACAAGCTGTCTTTGCAGAACACTGATGGATGCTGATTCGCTATTCCCACCAACCCCTCACCCTCCCTTGTCCTCTCCGCTCCTGAGTGGGGCCTGAGCATATAGCTTACCACCATTCCCTCACCTTCCTCTGTCCTCCCCGCACTCTGGTTTGTGCTTCCTTCCGCAGCCTTGACTACCCAGGAGTGGGTCCAGAGCACAGCTTCCTCAAGGACATTGGGCGAGCAGAGTACTTCAGTGTCACTGATGACGAGGCCCTGCAAGGTACGCGGGGAATGGGGGGAAGGTGCACTCAAATTCGGCCTTGACTACCCAGGAGTGGGTCCTGAGCACAGCTTTCTCAAGGACTTTGGCCGGGCAGAGTACTTTAGTGTCACTGACGACGAGGCCCTGCAAGGTAAGAGGGTAATTGGGGGGGAGGTGTTGTCAAATGCAGCTTTCTTGGCCGGACATAGTTCGTCAGTGTGACTGATTACAAGGCACTGCAAGGTAAGTGGGAAATGGTGAGGTGTATGGTGTGAGTGTAAAGTGCAAAAGATTTTAGAATATCGCCCCTGGGTTCTTAGTATATGTTTCTACCTCCTCTGTTCAGTGACTAGAGAATGGTTTCAAGATGGACCATGGTGGCATGCTTCCTTGATATTCCCCTTGTTCGTGCGCAGCATTCAAGCGTGTGTCGCGATTGGAAGGCATCATCCCCGCCCTGGAGACGTCCCATGCGTTGGCATACCTCGAGTACCTCTGCCCGCAGCTGGCCGATGGCACCAAGGTCATTGTTTGCTTTAGTGGCCGCGGCGACAAAGACGTCAATACCGTCATCGACTTGCTTGGTGACGACCTTTGAACCTCCCATTGTGTAAAAGCGGATTCTTCCTGATAATGGCATGAAGACAGTAAGGTACTTGCATCTGGGCTACCTCTGGCACAAATAAATAGATAATCGTGTACACTGCATGCCATAAAATTTCAGTACAGTTTCCAGCCCGCTTGGGTCATGTTTGTCTGTGTTACGAGTGCAATTGAGTGAACGAACGAGAATTGCACTATCGAAGCAAGAGTACAATGAGCGAAGGCATGAGCGAAGAATATATAGCGAAACTACAGTGGTAACGGTAATGTGTGGAAAATGGGGTGCGCGACGGGCCTGGTGCCGAGGTTGGGAAAGTGTCGAGGCGGAGGTCCGGAGCGCGGGTTACCAACCGAACCGTGAGGTTGGGTCGCGTCGTGAATGGTGGCGGGAATGGTGTCGAAGCGAGTGTCGCGAGTGGTAAAGGATTACTGTTGGGTGCTGTGGGTGGGAACAGTGGTGTACGCGCTTGAGCAGGGACGCGAAGTAAGGAAAAGGAATTTTCCTTACAGTCTGGTAAAAAGTCGGTCAGGGACCAAATCGTCGTCAGAACCTAAACTCACCGTCGCTCACCTGCAGCTGCACTGACTTGTGCGATTCGGCAGGTGCTGTGGTCGGACGGAAAAAGGCATGCGCGGTTCGATGTCAGAGCCTTCCATTCTGGTTTGGAATTCGGAAATCCCGAGGTCGCATCTCACAGGCACTCGAGGCAAGCTCGAGGTTGCACTTTGGATTGGAGCACCATGAAAACGGTCGAAAAAGCGAATGGCCCTTCTTGCTAGCAAATTGATGCACACTGAACTCCTTGATGAATTTCCTACCGACCTTGGTGCTGTCGAACAAACCAGCCCGCCTTTTTCCCAATTATCTCCGTTTCCTTCTTTCTGTGGACGCCTGTCCTAGTGAGCACAAGGAATTCTGTTAGTAACACGTCTCGTGTTACTTTTATGTAGCTTCACCTAGGTCTCGGAATCCAGAAGTCCCGGTGTTGCCTTGTGTTGAGTACACATCCAGTTACGAACTTGAAAGTGGATCTTGAGGGATCTTCTTTATCCGAGAGAACTTTAGAGTTGCTTCCCCGTTCGATCGAATCGTGTTTATATCCATCACAGGTCCCTGGTAGAATCACTAACCGGCATCACCCAAAACGCAAGAGAATCCGTTATCCTCATCAGCTTAGCTCGCCATGGCTCTGCGACAGACGTGCTTGCGAAGGCTATGCGGTAACCCGCCAGCGTCTTCTTTCGTCAATCACACCATCTGGCACTGCTTCGCTGCGTTACTGTTACTCGCCGCGGCGAGCAGCACGATCGGCGTGCAGCCTGCGGCCGCCGACGCATTCTCCCAGCCCATCGGCGTGTGCTGGGGCCGCAACTCGTGGCAGCAGATGCCGCCTAAAGCCGTCGTAAAGCTGCTTCAAGTAAGTTCACCAGGATTCGGCGACTACTACTCAGTTCCTAATCTATGTATTACACAATGACTAGGAGTTTCTCAGTTCCCCTCAGGACAACGGCAGCAAGCGGCGAAAGTCGTTTGCATAATGAGGAGTCCACGTTTCACTCTCACCTTCTGCTGCTATCACCCCTCCTTTCTATCACCCGTGCTGCAATCCCTCGTTTCAGGACAACGGCATCAAGCGGTTGAAGCTGTTCGGCGCTGACGTGGACATTTTGCGCGCGCTGGTGGGCACGGACATTGAGGTGGCCGTGATGCTGCAGAACGAGTATCTTAATCTCGTTGCCGGCTCGCAGAAGGAAGCGGCCAAGTGGCTCAGCAACAACGTGTCGCCCTTCGTGTTTCCCAAAGGAGCCAACATCAGGTAGGGACGCCCTTTTTATTAATTTCAGAAACGCCCTCCAACACAAGGTGTTTTTGAATCTTCTCCAAAACACCAACCAACATCATATACGCCTCGTGCTGGTGGGCACGGACGGAGATCGAGGTGGCGGTGATGCTGCAGAACGAGTACCTCAACCTCGTCGCCGGCTCGCAGAAGGACTCAGCAATAACGTGTCGCTCTTCGTGTTTCCTAAGGGAGCCAACATCAGGTACGGCTGATGCGGGGTGTTTTCTATATCTCTGAAAATCACCCTTCAGCATCAGTTACGCGTCATGCGGGGTGTTTTAGAAGTTCTCAACAACGCCATTTCCCCCTTCCCCCTTCCCGTCCCTGGGTGCAGAGAGATAGCCGTGGGGAACGAGCCCTTACTGCACGGGGTACCAGGGCATTTATGGAACTCTATGTGACCCCATCTCCCCTTTCCCTCACTGTCCTCTCCCCTCTTTCTCTGGGTGCGGGGAGATAGCCGCGGAAAACGAGCCGTTCCTTCAGGGCTACCAGGTCATAAACGAGCCGCTGAGATGTCCCCGTTCCCCATCCCTCCTCACCCCCCCTTCTCCCACTGTCTTCCCCTCCAACCTTTCCCTGATCGCAGAGAGAAAGCAGTGGGCTATGAGCCGTTCCTGCAGGGCTACCAGTGCATGAACGTTTCCTGTATGACCCCCCACCTTTTTCTCCCTCCTCCTCCGCTTCCCTTCCCTCCCCTCCTCCCCTAAGAGCAGGGAGATAGCCGTGGGGAACGAGCCCTTCCTGCAGGGCTATCAGGGCATGTACGAGCCAGCCGTGGTGCCGGCGATGCGGAGCATGTACAGCGCAGAGTCTATTTCTTATCCACCATTTGCTCCTCCCACTTACCTCCGCTTCCCTCCGCCCCCCCCTCTGCTTGCAGGGAGATAGCCGTGGGGAACGAGCCGTTTCTGCAGGGCTACCAGGGCATGTACGAGTCAGCCGTGGTGCCGGCAATGCGAAACATGTACAGTGCGTTACAGGACGCCAAACTAGACGACAAAATCAAACTCACCGTGCCTCTTAACGCGGATATTTTGGGAAGCTCGTACCCGCCGTCCTCGGGCGAGGTTCGGGGGGATATTTTGGAGGATATTACTGCGATTGCAGATATTTTGAAGCAGTCGGGTGGAACGTTCTCCATAAATATCTATCCGTTTCTGACGCTGCATCAGGATACGGCGGGGGATATAGGGTTGAACCAGGTTTTTTTGGGGCAGCCTGGCGGGCAGGCGTGGAAGTTCAAGGACCCCAAGAGCGGGCTGAAATACGACAACATCTTCGACGGCGCGTTTGATGCTGTGGTGGCTGCTCTGGAGAAGATCGGATACGGCAATGTGAGTGCAGGCTGAGGGGATTATATTGGGGCTGAATGTGGGGCCGGGGTTGAATGTGGGATCATTGTGGGCGTTTGATGCTGTGGTGGCTGCTCTGGAGAAGATTGGATATGGTGATGTGAGTGCAGGCTGAGGCTCCCTGTGGGGATTATTGTGGCGCTGAATTAAGGCTGAATGTGGGGCAGGGGCTGAATGTGGGGGTCGTTGTGGGATCATTGTGGGCGTTTGATGCGGTGGTGGCTGCTCTGGAGAAGATGGGATATGGCAATGTGAGTGGAGGCTGAGGCTTTATGTGGGGATGAATGTGGGGCTGAATTTGGGGCTGGATGTGAGGCTGAATGTGAGGCTGGATGTGAGGCTGAATGTGAGGCTGAATGTGAGGCTGAATGTGAGGCTGAATGTGAGGCTGAATGTGAGGCTGGATGTGAGGCTGAATGTGAGGCTGAATGTGAGGCTGAATGTGAGGCTGGATGTGAGGCTGAATGTGAGGCTGAATGTGAGGCTGGATGTGAGGCTGGATGTGAGGCTGAATGTGAGGCTGGATGTGTTGCCGGGGCTGAATGTGAGGCTGGGGATGAATGTGGAACTGAATGTGGTGTTCATTGTGGCATCATCATGGCATCGTTGTGGGCGTTTGATGCTGCGGTGGCTCGTGGGGCTTATTGTGGGCTCATTATGGGCTCACTTTGAGCTCCACACTGTGGGTCTCATAGTAGCTACCTCTCCTCACCTACCCACTCTTGTATGCCCACCAGACTTTTCCTTCACTTCGCTTTCCACCTTTTCCCTACTATTCTTCTCCTCCCGTTCCTCTCAGAACTCCCCGCTCCCCTTCGTCCAGTTCCTCCCCCTTTCCCTTGCCCACCACACACTTTGCTCCATAAGCCCGTCACTAGCCCCTCCTCCCTCCACCCTATTTCACCACACTCTTCCCCCTCCCCCCCCTCCCCTCTCCTTCTGCCTGCAGCTTCCGATCGAGATCGGAGAGATTGGGTGGCCATCCGACGGCCAGGGTGACACGAGGGGCTACGCCACAGTGGACAACGCCTATCGCTTCAACCAGGCCATTTTAGCCCACATGCTGTCAGGAAAAGGCACGCCCGCCCGCCCGAATCAAATCTTGAGTGGGTACCTCTTCGCGCTTTCAGACGAAGACCGGAAGATTACTCTTGCCGGCCCGTTCGAGAGGCACTGGGGGATTTTCCGCGCAGACGGGACCCCGAAATACCCCTTGGATTTAACGGGCGGCGGGAAGAATGTCACTCTGAAAAGTGCGACGGGGATTGTGCTGTATCCCGGGCGGTGGTGTGTGGCTAAGGAGGGTGCAGACCCCCAGAAATTGGCAGATGCGGTGACGTACGCTTGCGGGGATACGAAGCCTTCGGATTGCACGCCTGCACAGGTTGGAGGGTCGTGTTACTTTAATGGGAGCACAGCAAAGGTTGCGACCTATGCGTTTAATAGCTATTTCCAGCTGAATAACCAGTCAGGTGGGGCATGTGACTTCAAGGGGGTGGCTGAAGTGGTGCAGAACAACCCTACCCAGGAACAGTGTAGGTATTTATTGGGAATTGATCAAGCAGCCTCTAAGGCTGCTGGAAGAGGGATGGGTATGCGGGTTTGGAACCTACATATTCTTAGTATGCTTGTGGTTGTAGTCATGGGTGCCATGCTCCCCTAAGTGGGGAAGGGCAGCGGTTGTACTCCTTAAAGTGTTTTATTCAATATGACCATAATGGGCCCGATTAGTATGGGATATCCCGAATGAGACTCAAAACTAGGTATATGCTTTTCCGTGGTGGAAACCATTCCATAATATTAAGTACCGGTACATAAACAACCCTTGAGGTTGATGTTGTGTTTCAGCAAGTTTGTTGGTGAAAAACATGACCTATATTTCCGTCTATCGAAGAACTAACAACGCGAATGAAAGCGGTCAAACGGGGTTGAACAATCAGAGTGGGCAGACAGGACAAAAAAAGTTTTGCTTGTGGCGGCATCGCGCTTTCAACTCCTGCCGGACCGACCGTGGTTTTGTACTGTGACAGAAAAATACAGGGTAGCACTGGTTTGATAACATGTTTGGCGACGAGCCGAATCTACACGCGCATTTCTTCTGGCTTTTACGGTGCCCCATTCTGCTAAAAGATTTTCAGGTGACGGCTTCCGTGTTGAAGGGGCAACCTGGAGTTCCAGTCCCACAGATGCAAGATACAAGTGAAAAAGGATCCCGTCCCGTCCCGTCCCATCTCGTTCCGTTCCGTCCGTGAAAAAGTGAGTGGTGTTCGGTTCCGAGGCTGGAGAAGTGGTTTGGAGAGGGGGGGAAGGTTGGTTCGTCGTTGGGCAGGTCCCTCGGTTCTGGTTTTGCTGGTAGTGTGAGAGTCAAGGGTTCCCAAGAGAACCGCATTTCTGCTGGACCGCTGTCTCAGGAACTTCAGGTCTGCCTGAATGCTTCACTCTCCAATTTCCAGGCATCACTCTTCCAGCACCTATCCTCCAGCTCTAGTAGGTTTCCCAGGAGCTATCGGTTTTCGTTGGTAGCTTCACACGCAGCGAAACCGGAGATAGCTGTCGTCGGATATTTTGCTGGTGTTTTTTTTGTTCTAAATAGAAACTGGTGGATATAATGGGTGACCGGAGAGTGAAGTTTGCTGACGAGCGGTTGGCTCCCGGCCACGCTATTCATGGATCTGTCTTGGGTAGAAGAACAGGTATTTACTTGCTCTCCTGATTAACTTAGTGTCCGTTGCGCAGGAGCCTTTTCGTCGTCTCATTGCTACCATTTTTTTCCATTCCTTCTAAGATCGCTTATGCTCGGTTCCCCTTTTCATGGTCTAATGTAGACACATTGACACATTTCGCAAGCTTCAAATATACGTAACATCCATTGGCACATTTTTCCACCTAAATCAAGCGACGGTGTTCAACATTATTAACAATGATATAACTGCGGCATTTCGCGCAGAGCAACTGGAGTCGTTATTCAAGCTGGGGAAGAAGCTCGGCCAGGGCCAGTTCGGCGTAACGTTTCTCTGCACGGAGAAAGCCACGGGGAAGGAGTACGCGTGCAAGACCATTGCAAAGAAGAAGCTTATATCGAGGGAGGATGTGGAGGACGTGAAACGCGAGGTGGCGATTATGCATCACCTGGCGGGCCATGGCAACATAGTGTGCATCAAGGGAGCGTACGAGGATCACTTGAATGTGCACATTGTCATGGAGCTCTGCACGGGAGGCGAGCTGTTCGAGCGCATTATTAAAAAGGGCCACTACAGGTAAGCGTCGAGTGTACGCTGTAGCTTGTTTTCTCAAGTGCCGCCACATAAGATAAGTTTCATGGCAGACACATGGTGAACGCTTGCTGATGGGGTTACTCCTGAGTCATTAGGTCTAAGACTCGTCTGCACTTTTAACCATCTCCGGGGGAAGGCGAGCGCTTCGGGCGCTTCATTACAAAAGTTCATCACAAGTAAGCGTCGGAGTGTAACCTGTATCGTGGTCGTTTTTGTTTTTGTTTTATTTTGTTTTTCTAAAGTCTAATTATTAGTTGTCGCAACGTACATGGGGAGCGTTCGCTTCAGGCGGGAAATGTCTGGGTAACTAGGTCCAGGAGCCGTTTACAAAATACCATATTTTCGATCAGTGGAGGAGCCGTTGATGATTTCGTCGCACCAGCGTGATCAGTGTATGTGACTTTTTTTTTTCGTCTCCGAAAAGTGTTTTTATTTCTTGTTTCACATTCGATATAGAATTTATCGTTTTTGGTGAAGCAGCTTAAGCGTCGGAGTCCAGAACGAGTGAGGTTCAATTGCTTGTCAAGGACAGACAAACACATTCCACATGCGCTTGCATACGCACGCACATTCACCCGTCACACGCTCGCGCACACGCAGACTGACGCGCGCACGCACGCACACGCTCATACATGCATACGCGCCCACTCACCCGCGCCAACATGCAACCCCCAACTTTTGCCAGCCTGCTTCCTCTTCGCTTCCTTCCTCTGTTCTTCCTCCCAATTACCCAAATCCGTCTCCCCCTTCTACGTACCCCTTGCTCCTTCAAACCCTCCCCTGCCTTCCCCACAATCCCCGACTCCCCCCCTTGGCCGTCCTCCCCCCCCCTCCCCCCCCCCCTCTCCCCGCAGTGAACGGCAGGCCGCGGAGCTAACGCGGTCGATCGCGAAGGTGATAGAGGCTTGCCACTCGCTGGGCGTGATCCACCGCGACCTCAAGCCGGAGAACTTCCTCTTCGCCAGCAAGTCCGAGACCGCCGACCTCAAGGCCACCGACTTCGGCCTCTCCTACTTCTTCAAGCCAGGTGCGTGCAGTGCGGTGTAGTGCGGTGCATTGCGTGCTACGCCTCCCCAGGGGCCTATTGATAATTTTGTTTAGTCTTCTCTCCCACCCCGCTCTTCCTCATCCCCTTCCACCTGCCTCCGAACCCCCTCCCCCTCCCCCTCCCCCTCTCCCCACCCCTCCTTCTGCCCCATCATCCCCACTTCCTCTCGCCAGGCGTGTACCTGTCGGACGTGGTGGGCAGTCCGTACTACGTGGCGCCGAAGATGGCGTTTATTGCTTCCCCGCTTCCTCCCCCTCCCCCCTCCCCCCCCCCCCCCTCGTTCCCCCAGGCGAGTACCTGTCGGACGTGGTGGGCAGCCCGTACTACGTGGCGCCGGAGGTGCTGCGGCGGCGGTACAACGAGAAGGCGGACGTGTGGAGCATGGGCGTCATCATCTACATCCTGCTCTCCGGCGTGCCACCCTTCTGGGCAGGTGCGTACCTGTTATACGAGGCCTCCGTTCGCTGTTTGGGAATAAGAAAGTGATTTTGTGTTGTGTGAATCCCGCTCAGCGGCGTGCCAGTACGTGGTTAGATAAGCACGCCCCCTTCCCGTCCGGGCAGGTCTTTACCTATTGGAGAAGGCTTCAGTTGAGCTATAGGTGAAGGCTATTCGTAAGGCGGGTGTGTGGGCATGAGAGTCACTATGTACAGAAAGCGGAAGGGCAGTTGTCAGGTAGTCTGACTGCCACAGTTGTCAGGCGAATCCATGTTGATGGAGCATGTGCAGTGCAGCACCTTTTTTCACTTGGTCCTTAGGAACGTCCGTCCAGTTGGCAACTTATAGTGCTACCCTCTTCCCCCACTCCTCCGCTCCCCCCTCCCCCAACCTCTCCTCCCTCTTCTCCTCCCTTTTCTCCTCCTCCAACCCCCTCCTCCCCCTCCTCGCATTGTCCCCTCACCCCGTACCCCTCCCTCCCCGTTCTCCACGTGCGGACCCCACACACACAGACGGGAGCCGTGTTGCTTGGGGGACGGGACGTGCGCATTGAAGCACCGCTATGTCGTTGCTCACGTGCACACATATCCTCCCTGCTCCTTCATTTCCCTCCACACCCCTTCCCAGAGCTGGCGGAAAGGGTGTTGCGGGGCAAGCGAGGTGACTTTTGAGTCGACTCAAAAGTCCCTTCATTTCCCTCCACACCCCTTCCCAGAGCTGGCGGAAACGGTGCTGCGGGGCAAGCTGGACTAGTGCGTGCACACTGTTCTGCTGCAATGTCAATGCTCATGTGCACGCATTCCCCCCTGCCCCTTCACTCCCCTCCTTCCGCCCACTGCACCCCACACCCCACATCCCACACCCCACACACCAAACACCAGAGATGGAGCAGGGCATATCCGAGGCTATGCTGTGGGGTAAGCTGGGCTTGAAGCGTATTGAGTAATCACCATGCTCCCTGTACCCCTCTCTCCTCTTCGCCCACTTCCTCCCCGCTCCCCTCCTCCTGCAGAGACGGAGCAGGGTATCTTTGAGGCGTTGCTGCGGGGCGAGCTGGATTCTGAGTCGGTCCTGCTGCAATACCCATGCTCCCGTGCAAGTGTGTTGCATATTCCCTTGCCCTTTCACTTTCCCACATCTCACACCCCGCACTCCTCCACCAGAGACGGAGCAGGGTATCTTCGAGGCGGTGCTGCGGGGCGAGCTGCACATGGTGCGCATTGAGTTAACACCATCATTGTACCCCTTCTCCTTGTCGACCCCCTCCTCCCTGCAGAGACGGAGCAGGGTATCTTCGAGGCGGTGCTGCGGGGCGAGCTGGACTTTGAGTCGGACCCGTGGCCGTCCATCAGCGAGGACTCCAAGGACCTCATCCGCCACATGTGCTGCCTCGACCCGAAGAAGCGCTACTCCGCTTATGATGTGCTGTGTGAGTGCACTGCTCTCTCTATCAGTTGCCCTACGAGTTGCTCTGAATCGTTGTGTGAGTGGAGTGGAGGGGAAAAAGGGCAGGGCAGTGCACTGACCGTCCATCAGTGAGGACTCCAAGGACCTCATCCGCCACATGTGCTGCCTTGACCCCAAGAAGCGAAGCGCTACTCCGCCTATGACGTCCTCTGAGTGCAACGCTCTATGCCACTTGCCCTGTTAGTTGCTTTGTCCGTGTGTGGAATGAGGGAAACAGGGGAAAGGAGGGAAATGGGCGGGTGGGTCAGGTGCTTTGCCCGTGTGTGAAACGAGGGAAATAAGGGGGAAGGGCAGTGCCGTGGCCGTCCATCAGTGAGGACTTCAAGGACCTCATTCGCCACATGTGCTATCTTCCCCCCTTCCCATCTTTCCATCCCTCTCCCACACTCTCACTTCTCCCCTCCCTTTCATCAGACCAATCCCGTGGGTGGCCAAGGATGGATGGACTGGCGCTCGACAAGCCGCTGGGCTCGGCTGTCCTGTCCTGCCTGAAGCAGTTCATGTCACCACTTCACTCTGTCTCCCCGACGCCTTCCCCCTTCCCCCACTCCATCCCCTTCTCCCCCCACCCCCCTGCCTTCCTCCTTCCCCCGCCTCTCCCTGTTCCTCTCTCCCCTCCCTTTCATCAGGCCATCCGTGGGTGGCCAAGGATGGGTTTCGCCGTCCTGTCCCGCCTGAAGCAGTTCACGGCGATGAACAAGCTCAAGAAGATGGCGCTGCTCCTGCAATTCACGGTGTCACTTTTTTAATATTCCTCTCCTACATCCTCCCTCTCATCCCCTCCTGCCTTCCTCTCCCTCCTCCCTGCAGGCCACCCGTGGGTGGCCAAGGATGGCGTCGCACCCGACAAGCCGCTGGGCTCGGCCGTGCTTTCTAGGCTGAAGCAGTTCACGGCGATGAACAAGCTGAAGAAGATGGCGCTGCGGGTGATCGCAGAGAGCATGTCGGAGGAGGAGATCTCGGGACTCAAGGAGACGTTCAAGATGATGGACACCGATGGCAGCGGCACCATCACGTATGAGGAGCTGCGCGCCGGGCTCAAGAGGATCGGGTCTACGCTCAATGACATGGAGATTAAGGAACTCATGGATGCGGTGAGCTACTCATGAATGGGTGTCTCGGGCTTGGCTGTGCGTGTCTGGGCGTGGGGCTTGGTTGTGTGTTGGTATTTCAGGGCTCAAGATTGGGTCTGCCCTCAATGACATGGAGATTAAGGAACTCATGGATGTGGTGAGTGCTTGGGCTGGTCTTGGGGTTTGGTTTGAGTCGACTCAAAAGGCACCATCACATATGAGGAGCTGCGAGCTGGGCTCGAGAGGATCGGGTCGACTCTCAACGACATGGAGATTAAGGAGCTTATGGATGCGGTGAGTGGGTGCACGGGGCTTGGCTGTGCGTGTGTGGGCTTGGGGCTTGGCTGTGTAGGTACAGTGGTGTGTGCCGTGTGTTCCAGGTTGTGCAGCGGGCTGGGGTATGTGCTGTTCCGTCAAAGCTAAAGAGGATTCGTCTCCACCCAACAACATGGAGATCAAGGACCGCATGGATGTGGTGTGCCTGGGCTTGCATGTGCTAGAGTGGTGGGCTGCTGTAGTAAGCTGCTGTGTGTGCAAGTCTTCAGGGTGTTCAAGGCATATAGTTTTTTTTTCATTATTGACAACGCTCCACACCCCTGCTTCCCTCCCTCTTGGCGTCGCCAGTCACCCTTTCCATGTTTACCGAGACTCTGACGCACTGTCTTCCCTTCGCACCACTCATGCCTATGTTGACAGCAACGGAACCCTAGACTTAAGGGGTTTGTTTGTGCGATGAGTAGCTAATTCCCATATTATCGTATTCACCCCATATCTCCCACATCACTTATTGGCGGCATCACATCTCATCGGATAGCATCTCATCATCTCACTTACGCTCGCATCACAATCAGGCTGACATGGGTGGAGCCATTGACCATGGCGAGTACCTGAGGGGAACCCTGCAGAGTCTGATATTGTTACCTCCGTGTCCCACTCATCTCAATCCCCAATCCAGGCTGATATTGACGGCAATGGGACGATCGACTACGGGGAGTTCCTGGCAGCAACGGTGCAGCTGAACAAGATAGAGCGCGAGGAGACGCTGTTTGCGCCCTTCTCCTACTTTGACAAGGACTCGTCCGGCTTCATCTCCACTGATGTGCTGCAGGACGCACCCTGTAGGACGTTCCCTACAGGTCGCACCTGCAGCTGATTCTCATGTTGTTACCCCTCCATGTTTCCCACTCACCTCAATCCCCCAATCCAGGCTGACATTGACGGCAATGGAACCATCGATTATGGCGAGTTCCTGGCAGCGACGGTGCAGCTGAACAAGATCGAGCGCGAGGAGACGCTGTTTGCCGCCTTCTCCTACTTTGACAAGGACTCGTCCGGCTTCATCTCCACTGATGAGCTGCAGGACGCGTGCCGCGAGTACGGCGTCGATGAGGAGTGCATCGTTGAGACCATGCGCGACGTTGACACTAACAATGTGAGTGCAGCGGTTTGAGATAGATTGGAACGGCGTCCACGAGGAATGGAGTAGTGCTTTTATTCCGATCCGAGTGTCTTCCTGTCTCCGTTTTCTCCGGCTTGGGCTCCCTCATTTGTTTCTGTTTGATGAGTACCTGTCCTTTGTTTTTCCCTGCAGGATGGCATCATTGACTATAACGAGTTTGTTGCCATGATGAGGCAAGGGAACGGAGGGATTGGCAGGAAGAGTCTGGGCGGCAGCTGGACCAGTGGCAATCTCTTCCGGGACCTTGTGTCTGCCGGCCAAAAGGCCGGCCCCAACTCACCCCTGGCTTCCGTACAACCGTGACCTTGCTTTCGCTTATCCCATGTTTTCTAACCGACTTTGTTAATCACTCAAGACTGCATAGCATGTGTGAATTAGTACCTAGGCCGTGTGTTTGTGGGTAGTGTTTGTGGCAGGCCAGTCCAGGAGGACTGCTGGCCCTTTTTTTTCCCCTTGACATGCGTGCTCCACATGTGGGATTGTGAAATGTAGGTGTTGCAGCGTTCACATGAAGTGTTTTCTGGATAGATATGAATAATATGGCTTCAAAGTGGATTGAGGTCAAGGAGTGTTGTGCGCAATTTCTATAATATAGTTTCCTGGATCTGAATCCTATGCGTTTCCTTTGAGCGTGTATTACAGTATTTGTTTGGTCTTGTTTATCTCCGGGAATGCCCGAATGATGGCAGCGTCCACATGGTGACTTGCCTTCAGCTCTTGACGTTTCCCATCGGCTGCAGTACCGATCAGGATACGTGTAGAGTTCCAATGCCTGCTGCAATGATGACTGCTGCAGTTGCACACGGTAGATGATCTTAATGTGCGTCCACGTGTACTTCACAACGACAGGCATGCTGTCCAGTTTCGATGGCCCAGATGACTCGGCTTGGAAAGTAACATCCCGATATTATTTTGGGGCACCTACGGCACGATCATTCGGATTCACACAAGCAGTTTCGACAATAGAGAATTGCTACAAGTGGAACAAGGAGAGTGTAGCTGAACCTGCGACTCCAGGTTTCAGTTCCGAATCCAGGTTTTGCGGGTTGGTTGCCAGGGAAATAATCACGTTTGGGGCATTGCTCGCAACAATCGCGTGGGGGCTTGGACTGAAACTTCGGTAGTAACTTCTGCGGTCCTTCGTCATCAACAACGCGCCTCGCCGCTGGACGAAATCAACAACCGTGCGGGTTTCTTCCTCGGCTCGGACGGCTGATGCACGACAGTACACCCTCATTCTCGATAGACTGGCATATGTTATACTGACCGTGACGCTTAGTGTGACCGCACCGGACCCAAGAAGGTCCTATCACATGCGTTATAGTGACAATTTGACCCGGGGCGTTTAGTCAAGTTTTTTTACGTTTTGGAACGGAACTGTTGTTTTCAAAGCGGTTGGGATGGTTATTCAACGTTAATGGTTTTTTACGACCCAAGGCGTGTTTCAAACCCTCGTGCGACTTTGCCCGCAACAGAGTTATCTCACCAGCCCGCTACGTCCAAACACTGTAGCCAGTGCTTCCGCCGGTGAGATAGGTGAGAAAGAGGGTGTATAACACAAGTGAAACGCGAGGGACGATATTCAAGCCGAACAGCTTCGTCAGACAGCGTACAAATCGCCAACTGGACTGTGATATATATTTGTAGGAATCCTTCTTGTCGGTGGAACAACAGAGATGTTTCGGGCTTCCTGACGTCATCAAGTAACCAGGGTTCCGGCTTATTTCGTCTGCGACTGGGCAGCTCGCAATGGCTTCGGGAGGGTTACAGTACCGCACCAAGACCACGGACCTCAGGTTGGCGAAACTCCTTGCGAGTTCAGTAGACAACAGTTGCTTTGGATTGGACTCCTTGCTGGCGACATGCCACGATCATATGCTACGCGGCGACAATGCAATGACATCGCTTGCAATGCCTTTGGTCCCAAAGTTTCACCAACCACAGAAATGACATCGCTTGCAAGCTGAAAGAATTCCACGTCAACGCCAACGTCACTGACGGATGGAAGGAAGGCAGAAGGGGCACGGGGCGGGATGGACAGAATGCATCCAGATGCAACTGCCAGAACCGCGACGGAACCGTAAACGGAGGTCGGAAACATTCGCAACTTTGTGTAACTTGTGAATTCAGTTAGTGGCGGTGGTTTGCCCCGTCATTCAGCAACCCGCGCCGCAATGCTGAGTTCAGATGTCTCGATGACAATGCAAATGCGGCGCGGGTCAGCCCCCCTCACACATCACGCCCGCCCAAACCCTTGCCCCGTTTCAACTTTCAAATGAGGGCGCCCCTCACGTGGCGGACGCGTCACGCAATCCCCGCCCGCCTGATACCTTGGCCCGTTTCAACTTTCAAGCAAACCACACATGCCACAAAAACAGCCACCACCCAACCCACCGCGCCACCAGGTTTCTGTGTGTGTTTCACCTGCCATCATGTGATGATGGAAATTCGATTCGTCACCGCCTACGACATCAAGACCCGCGAGCGAGCATTGCAAGCAGAGAGCAGCGCGCGGCAGCAACACATTTGGGCAGGAAGCAGTTCTCCACTGGGTTTGCTTGCATCATGCGGGCAACCAAGGGGAAAAGTAGGCAGAAGGGGGAAAACGCACGAAGGAATCCAGGGCTTGGGGTGGGTTCGTACAGCGCGCATCCAATCCCGAGACGCGTCATCTGAGGGCAATCTCGATGGCAGCCCTTCCAGCTGTCCACCGTGGCCGTCGATCGCCTGCTCGTCTTGCATCCATCCCTCCACGCGTCCACCAGACATCATCCATCACATGTGCTCTCCAGTCCGCTCCTCGCCCCGTCCCATCGAGAACTTGACACCCCTCAACCTCGACACCTGCTCCCCTCCCTCCCTTCCTGCTTGCCCCTTCGTCCCTCGATATGATGTGTGTTTTACAGCGACATCGGAGCTTATATTTGACCTCAGTTCCCTCAAGCCCACCCTCAGGGATTCCTATTTTATTTTCGTACTTGCTGCTTGTTGAATCGACAGTGTGAACTGGCTATTAAAGTTCTGGTGGTAAATCTCTCTTCATACTTTGTGTAGCTTCTCATCCCTCCGTTTCTTCGTTAACGCAACCCAGCAAACCCTCCTTACTCTGCTCTCGACACTTTGGAATTTATCCGTCTAGTAAGCGGTTTCAACCGAAAGCCATGGATTTAGGTCTCTCAGACCTCGTAGCATGGAACTTACGGCATCACGTCCCCGCACCGACGCATCACGGTAGCGTGCCCGCTCAGGGCTCGTCCGACAAGCCCGAACCTGACGCCGAGCCTAACGCCGAGCCTTTCTCAAAGCGGCGCCGCCTCGAAGAGCCTTCTATGATGCTTCCGGACCTGGAAGCGGACTGCAGCTCTGACGTCAGCACTTCATCCGCAGAGCACGCAACGCAAGAGACGCTACAACCAACGCTACAGCCGCAACAACAGCAGCACCAGCAGCAGCAGCAGCAGCAGCAGCAGCAGCAGCAGCAGCGGAGGCCGGCGTCCCTGTCGGATTTGAGCGAGGATCTTCTATTGAAGGTGCTTCAATCGGGGCATCCGACGGCGTGGGATTTGTGCCGGCTCTCGTGCGTGAACCGGCAGTGGAAGCAGCTGTGCTACAGCCGCGTGTTCTGGACCAAGCTCCGCATCGGCCCGGGCAGCATGCATCCAGGTATGACCCCCCTCTCTCCGAACCGCTTCTTTCCGACGTGCCTCTCGTCGCAGCTTCAACGTTTGCAGCCCGTTAGAGTGTTTCTTACGTTTAGTATCATGCGCCCTGGTTCATCAAAAGTGCGCACATGTACGACATCCAACGTTTTCCGCAACTTCAACGGCGCAGCCCGTGAGATGTTGACGTTCAATCCGGTGCATGTTGTACGAGCCTCCTCTCTTCGCCCACGGCCGGAAAGCTGTTTCCGCATGACGTATATCATGCGTCGTCTACGCTTATAACACTCTGCGACACGTGTTTGCGATGTGAAACCACGGAAAGTCACCGCGAAGTTTGTTCACGTAGAGCCCCACCCTTAACTACGAACCAGCTCGAGTCCTTTTACTCTTTTTTTCCTCTCTCTCAAATCTGGCAACAGGGACCTCAGCTTTTTTGTCGTGCGATATGATTTTCTCTTACGCGCGTCATTGGCTACGGATTCGTCACGTCACCCGTCGAAAGCACCACGGATGATATATGTCGGAAGTGACACCGAATTCACCCCCTCCCTTCCTTCCTTTAATCCTCGCCCGCTCGCTCGCTCCGTTGTATCTCAGGTGTGGAGCTTCTCGCGGCGCGCTGCGCGAACCTGACGGACCTCTACGTGGACGACCCGCGGTGCGAGCTGCACATCCTGCACCCCATCATCGTCGCATGCAGCGACTCGCTGCGACGCATCGTCATCGACTGCGACCGCGACGCGACGAGTCGCAACGAGGCGGCCATATGCAGCATCCTCTGGATCATCTCTCTCTACTGCAAGAACGTCGAATCCGTCGAGCTCACATCGCACGGCGTAGAGACGTCCTTCGGTCTGCTCGAGGCGCGTTCCATGTGGTACCTCACGTCGGGATTCCGCTCCATGCGACAGTTTTCGTGCCTCGTGCGAAATAGTGTTACTCGCCAGGCCGTGTACCTGATGGTGATTGGCTGGCGAAACCTGTCGTGTCTGCGCATCCACATGGGGGCTTTAGAGGTCGAAGACCTATTGGCGCTGCGCAAGTGCACGTCTTTAAGAGTCCTGGAATTAGTAGGAGGCTCTATTCACACCCTACCCGCCGCTCTCGGCGCTCTTCCCTCGTCAGCCGCCGCGCCCGCATCCACTTTCCCCTGGCTCGGCACGAGCCGACTCGCCGTAGGCTCGGGAACAGGTTCGGGGACAGGCTCGGGGACAGGTTCGGCAGCGCCGGACGCGTTTCACCCGGAGCTGGAGGTGCTGATTCTGACGGACGTGGACTTTGACGCGGCGGTAGTGGCGACTATCGCGCTCCGGTGCCCCAACCTAAGGCGCATCGTGATTAAGGGCCTCTGCTGCGCCATGTGCGCTGCTGCTGGGTCCGCAGCTGCTGCAGCGGGAAGGGTGGGTGTAGCAGCGCCGGCTGTAGCAGCAGCGCCAGCGTTAGGGGCGGCTGTAGCAGCAGCGCCAACGGTGGGGGCGGCTGTAGCAGCAGCGCCAACGGTGGGGGCGGCTGTAGCAGCCCCAGCGGTGGGGGCACCTGTAGCAGGAGCAGCAGGGACGGGGATGGTTGCTCCTGCAGCCGCAGGGGCAGCAGGGAGGGCAGGAGGGAGTGTGATGGGTTTCCCGGCAGGTGGAACCGTGATGGCTGCAGGGGCAGTAGGAGGAGCAGGGGGAGCAGGAGGAGCAGGAGGAGCAGCCGGGGCAGGGCTAGGGCGGGCGGGGGAAATGAGCGGAATTTCTTCTGTGACCGACCCCAGGAGACTGACTGGGCGCATGGCAGTAGCAGCTGCGATTGGTGGCACTGCAGGCGGCGTGTTTGGAAGGCCTGTGCTTGCCAGCGCTGCTGTTCAGTCTGCTGCCGTGCCTGCTGCTGTGCCTGCTGCCGTGCCTGCTGCCGCGCCTGCTGCCGTGCCTGCTGCCGTGCCTGCTGCCGTGCCTGCTGCTATGCCTGGTGGTGCCGCTGGTGTTGTGAATGACGGTGCTGCGGGTGGGGCGTTATTTCCACCTGTCAACATGACAGTCCGTGCAGCGACGTGGGGTGTGGGTGCAGCACCTCTGGGTGCACCACCTGTAGCAGCAGGAGCAGCAGCTGTAGCAGCAGCAGGGGCAACACTACCCCCAGTAGCGCCAGGAATAGCAGGGAACCCACCTCAACCACCTGTTGCTGCTGCTGCAGGGATGGGTATGGGTGCTGGTGTGGCTGTAGGGGCAACTGCAGGGATGGGAGTGGGTGGAGGGGGTGGGCTGGTGGGGGTGAATCTGTGTGTGAAGGCCAAGGTGCTGGCCCTCAGGCAGATGCTTGCCATGGCAGGACGGCTAGACATGGTCACGAAATGAACATTTACGGTAGGAGGTAATTAGATTATGCTTGTGATGTACTGTGTATTGTGTATTGTGAATGTACAGCTGATATAAGCAACCGCAGGGCACAAACAAGAGTCATGAACCAGCCATCGCCAGTCCAGAGCATTGGGGGGCTAAGAAGCCTTTGCAACAGCTAAAATACTTGTTTTTCTCCACTGCAAAAGCCTCTGCGAAAGAGAAAGAGCCTGCCTTTCTGCACCAGGCAAGCCTTGAAAGCGCCACACACAGAACCGAAAACACTTGGGCAGGTGAAACTGGGCAGGTGAAGATGCCATATCAGGGCAGGCAGAACTGGCCTATCAGGGCAGGCGAAACCGACCCATCAGGGTAGGCGGAACTGGCCTAGCTTGCCCGGGTTAAACAGATTGAGCGGGTCCCATGCGGCCTTGAGTGCTGCCATGGCATCCAGTGCTGCCCTCCCATGCTCCGACTCCAAGAAGGGCAACTTGCCGTAGCTGCTCGGGGGATGTGCGCGGATGGGAGGGGAGAGGAAGGGGGATGTGGACGGGGGAAGAGGAAGGAGGAAGTGGGGAGGGGGCGAGAGGGGGAGATGGGGAAAGGGGGTTGTTTAGAATGGTGTGTTGTGCCGAAGAGGTTGAGTGGGTCCCATGCGGCCTTGAGTGCTGCCATGGCATCCAGTGCTGTCCTCCCATGCTCCGACTCCAAGAATGGCAACTTGCTGTAGCTGCTTGGGGGATGTGTGAGGGGGTGAATGGGAGGGGAGAAGGGGGAGATGGGGAGGGGAGGAAAGGGGAGATGGGAAAGGGGAGATGACACAGGCGAGTCATGATGCCTTCCATAAGAGAGTGCATATCACCTCAACCCAACCCTTGCCATGCCACTAGCCCCACCACATGCCACTCACCCAACTCCATGCCACTCCCTGCATTCCATGCCACGCCATGTGCCATGCCACTAGCCCCACCCCATGCCACTCACCCAACTCCATGCCACTCCCTGCATTCCATGCCACGCCATGTGCCATGCCACTAGCCCCACCCCATGCCACTCACCCAACTCCATGCCACTCCCTGCATTCCATGCCACGCCATGTGCCATGCCACTAGCCCCACCCCATGCCACTCACCCAACTCCATGCCACTCCCTGCATTCCATGCCACGCCATGTGCCATGCCACTAGCCCCACCCCATGCCACTCACCCAACTCCATGCCACTCCCTGCATTCCATGCCACGCCATGTGCCATGCCACTAGCCCCACCCCATGCCACTCACCCAACTCCATGCCACTCCCTGCATTCCATGCCACGCCATGTGCCATGCCACTAGCCCCACCCCATGCCACTCACCCAACTCCATGCCACTCCCTGCATTCCATGCCACGCCATGTGCCATGCCACTAGCCCCACCCCATGCCACTCACCCAACTCCATGCCACTCCCTGCATTCCATGCCACGCCATGTGCCATGCCACTAGCCCCACCCCATGCCACTCACCCAACTCCATGCCACTCCCTGCATTCCATGCCACGCCATGTGCCATGCCACTAGCCCCACCCCATGCCACTCACCCAACTCCATGCCACTCCCTGCATTCCATGCCACGCCATGTGCCATGCCACTAGCCCCACCCCATGCCACTCACCCAACTCCATGCCACTCCCTGCATTCCATGCCACGCCATGTGCCATGCCACTAGCCCCACCCCATGCCACTCACTCACCCCACCCCGTGCCATGCTCGCAGCTGCATGTGCTGCCCACTGCAATAGCACGAGCCACAGTTGACTTGTTTGACTGCTGCCAGCTCATGACATGCCCACTCACCCCACCCCGTGCCATGCCACTCACCCTGTTCCAATCCATCCCATGCCACTCACCCCACACCATGCTCGCCACTGCATGTGCCGCCCACAGCAATGGCACGCGCCACAAGACTGTCGTTGACTCGCTTGACCGCATGCCACGCAATTGAACCACTCACCCTGCCCCAATCCATCCCACGCGACTCACCCAACACCATGCTCGCCGCTGCATGTGCCGCCCACAGCAATGGCACGCGCCACAAGACTGTCGTTGACTCGCTTGACCGCTGCCAGCTCATCCTGGTTGTCTGGATCCACCTGTTGCACGGAGAAGACGTGTGCCAGACAGCATAGGTCGATAAAACCATCTGAGCTTCGAGACGTCTCAGAGACGTCTCAAAAAGAGACGGTGGAAGCCAGTTGAGGTGGGGCTGTGACTAGCCCCCTTGTGTCCCACTACTGGCTTTCTTCAAAGAGCAGCACCACGTGTTCCGCTATAGGCGCCAACAGCTGTGCCTGAGCAGCACCTTGAGCAGGCGCAGCTGTTGGCACCTATAGTGGAAGTTGCCGTCTCACACATATGCCCCGGTATAGGCGCCACCAGCTGTGCATGGTGAATCTGCTGCTTCGCCGCGTGATCCACATGCCCCCCACATGCCCCCCACATGCCACCCACATGCCACCCACATGCCACCCACATGCCACCCACATGCCACCCACATGCCCCCCACATGCCCCCCACATGCCCCCCACATGCCACCCACATGCCCTCCATATGCAACCCACATGCCCCCCACATGCCACCCACATACCCCACAACCAGCTCACAATGAAGAGCACGTGGAAGTTGCCATCCCCCACGTGGCCCACTATGGGCGCCACCAGCTGAGCCTGCTCTATCTGCTGCTTCGCCAGCACCACCAGCTCTGTGAGCCGCGATATGGGTACACACACGTCCGCTAGGAGGCTGGAGTAGGGTGGGGAGAAGGAGGGAGGGGGAGCAGGGGGGGAGGGAGAGGGGTTGGATGGGACGGTTCTACTTCGCCAGCAGCACCAGCTCTGTGAGGTGCGATATGGGCACACACACGTCCGCTAGCAGGCTGGGGGCGAAGGGGAGGGATTGGGCAACGACAGTAGGAGGGGGGTGGTACATTGGGAAGAGTGTGTGAATATCAAAGACGAGTTACCAGCTGAGCCTGCTCTATCTGCTGCTTGGCGCGCAGCCCACAGCTTGGATCGCTCCTCAGGGGCCGTTGAAAGCGATACCGTGCGGTGCAGTGAGGTGCAGTGGGACGCAGTGGAAACATCACATACCCTTTGCTGTTCGGTCTGAGGGCCAAGGCAGCGTAGTAGGCAGAGTGGCGGGCATCCCAGAGCTTGGATCGCTCCTCAGGAGCTGATGACCACTCAAACGAGCCCCCGCCGTAGCCAGATGCAATCTCCGAAACCTACGATGCAGTGGGGAGGTGACTGGGTCGGTTGATCTTCCTTGATTGGACGAAAAGGGACAAGATGAGTGCGGTGCAACAAGATGCATTGCGATGGAGCTCGGTTTAGGATGCAGGGGAGCGCGTTGCAATTCTCACCACCCAGGTAGGTAGGAGCGAGGCAAACAGAGCTGGAAGGAAGTTTACCTGCGTGGCTTTGCTCCTACCTTATTAGCTTGCTCCTCCACAGCAGCAGCAGTGCCGTGAAACTCAAAGAGGAGCACTGGGAGCTTCACACTCGCGATGATGAGTTTCACTCCCAGCAGCCCCGCAAACCACTCACGTCTGAAGAGACGTGTAGAAAGAACATTTTTGAGACGTCTCAAAAATGTTCTTTCTACACGTTTTGAGACGTCGCAAAAATGTTCTTTCTACACGTTTTGAGACGTCGCAAAAATGTTCTTTCTACACGTTTTGAGACGTCTCAAAAATGTTCTTTCTACACGTTTTGAGACGTCTCAAAAATGTTCTTTCTACACGTTTCGAGACGTCTCAAAAATGTTCTTTCTACACGTTTCGAGACGTCTCAAAAATGTTCTTTCTACACGTTTCGAGACGTCTCAAAAATGTTCTTTCTACACGTTTCGAGACGTCTCAAAAATGTTCTTTCTACACGTTTCGAGACGTCTCAAAAATGTTCTTTCTACACGTTTCGAGACGTCTCAAAAATGTTCTTTCTACACGTTTCGAGACGTCTCAAAAATGTTCTTTCTACACGTTTCGAGTCGTCTCAAAAATGTTCTTTCTACACGTTTTGAGACGTCTCAAAAATGTTCTTTCTACACGTTTTGAGACGTCTCAGAAATGTTCTTTCTACACGTTTTGAGACGTCTCAAAAATGTTCTTTCTACACGTTTTGAGACGTCTCAAAAATGTTCTTTCTACACGTAGCACTGGGAGCTCACTCCCAGCAGCCCTGCAATCCACTCACGTCTGAAGAGCCCCACACCTCACCCACCCTCCTCCCTCCCTCCCTCCCTCCCTCCGTCCCTCCCTCCGCCCCACCTGCTTGGCTTGCTCCTCCACAGCAGCAGCAGTGCTCCTCCATCTGCTTCACTTTACCTCCATCCATATGAAGAGGCCCCCACCCACCTAACCCCCTACCTCCCTCCATATGAAGAGGCCCCCACCCACCTAACCCCCTACCTCCCTCCCTCCCTCCGCCCCACCTGCTTGGCTTGCTCCTCCACGGCAGCAGCAGTGCCGTGGAACTCAAAGAAGAGCGTGGGACTCAGGTGCAGGTGCGTCTTGGAGTAGCGGTTCACTGCGTCCACCTGGAGTTTGGCATATGGGAGGGGGCATGGGGGAGGTATGCGCTGATGCGACGTCTTGAATGGAACTCAAAAAAGAGCGTGGGACTCAGGTGCAGGTGCGTCTTGGAGTAGCGGTTCACTGCGTCCACCTGGAGTTTGGCATATGGGAGGGGGCATGGGGGAGGTATGCGCTGATGCGACGTCTTGAATGGAACTCAAAAAAGAGTGTGGGGCTCGGGTGCAGGTGCGTCTTGGAGTAGCGGTTCACTGCGTCCACCTGAGGGGATTCACAGAAAGGGGAGGGAGGGGGGGGGGGGGGGGGGGGGGGGAGGGTGAACATGAGAGGCGAAATCACTCTTGAGAAATCTTGAGATCGGTTCAGCATCACTATCGGCGTCATTGCGGTCTATTTTTGAGGCGCCTAAAAAATCTTGAGATCGGTTCAGCATCACTATTGGCGTCATTGCGGCAAGTACTCTTGGGGCGGCTCAAAAGGTGAGGGAGGAATGAGCAGCTGAATGGCTCACGCGTGTGTGTGAGGTAACAGGGGTCCTCACTCACTCATGGGGAAGAGCTGCAACATGGAGTCCTTTTCGCAGAAAGGATCAGAGCCTGTTACTATCTTCCGCTAACTAGAGCTTCAACTAAGAACAAGGCTTGCGAGGAAACTTGGATATTGATTTAAACAAGAAAACAAACATTTTCTGGCCTCTCGCGGGGGAAAACCCGATTAGACCTTCATCAGTGTCGAAATCGAAAGGCGAGGGAGGAATGAGCGGCTGAATCGCTCATGCGCCACGATCGTCATTCATTCATTGCAGAAAGTACCCGTTGCTGAGTCTGGTCGTTGCAGGTTTCATCGTTGATTGTGATTTCTTTAGCAAGCTGACTGTTTTCACTCGTGTGAGCTCACCTGCACTCTGCCCAGGAGCTCTATGCAAAGGCAACATGTGACGGGAATGTTCTTTGAGGTGAGGATTCTGAGAGGGAAGAAAAGCACCCCACCTGCACTTCGTCCAGCAGCTCTATGCGTGCTACGGGGATGGCGCTTTGAATCGTCTCTATCACCGTGTCCACCTGAGGGGTGCGGGTGCGGGTGTAGGAAAGGGTGTGGTGGTGTGTGTTGATGTGGGTGTGTTGGTGTGGTGGCGTGTGTGTGACTGGTGAATGAGGGGTGAGACGGGGATGGCGGTTTGAATTGTCTCGATCACTGTGTCCACCTGAGGGTGAGGATGCATGGGGGGTGAGGTGGTTCATTGGTGGATGAGTGGTGGGTGAGGGGTGGATGAGTGGTGGATGAGTGGTGGGTGAGGGGTGGATGAGTGGTGGATGAGTGGTGGGTGAGGGGTGGATGAGTGGTGGATGAGGGGTGGGGTGGATGAGTGGTGGATGAGGGGTGGATGAGTGGTGGATGAGGGGTGGATGAGTGGTGGGTGAATGGTGGTGACGTAATAAATAAGTGAGTGATGGGTGAGATGATGGGGACATGGTGGATACGGTGGGTGTGTTGCAATGCAAGTGCGGGGAAACTGTCTCGATTACCACGACCTCCTGAGGGTGAACAATGAACTCGTAGCACCGGCGATGGAGTTGAATGGGCAGACAGCAGCTGAGAGGAAAAGAGTGTGACTGTGTGCTCACTCTGGAGAGTGGGAAGGCGGAGAGGGGAAGTTGGAGGAGGAGAGAGCGTGGAGAGGTGAATGTACTCACAGCACCGGCGATGGAGGTGAAGGGGCAGACAGCAGCCGAGACAGCCTCGGGTTGGGGATACAGGCGAAGAGCTACCTGCATACATTGTGCACGTTGCATGGGGCATGTGGAATGATGCATGGGGCATGTGGAATGATGCATGGGGCATGTGAAATGATGCATGGGGCATGTGGAATGATGCATGGGGCATGTGGAATGATGCATGGGGCATGTGGAATGATGCATGGGGCATGTGGAATGATGCATGGGGCACGTGGAATGATGCATGGGGCATGTGGAATGATGCATGGGGCATGTGGAATGATGCATGGGGCATGTGGAATGATGCATTGGGCATGTGGAATGATGCATGGGGCATGTGGAGGGCATGTGGAATGATGCATGGGGCATGTGGAATGATGCATGGGGCATGTGGAATGATGCATTGGGCATGTGGAATGATGCATGGGGCATGTGGAATGATGCATGGGGCATGTGGAATGATGCATGGGGCATGTGGAATGATGCATTGGGCATGCGGCATGCGGCATGAGGCGAAGAGACACAAGCAAGCATGGTGGATGGGAAGGTTGGTTGTGGTGGCGTGGAGTGTGGAGGAGGAAGGGAAACCTGCGGGCACTTTGCATCAGCCAACGCCACCACCACCACAACTACCACAAACGCTGCACTCAGATTGGTGACGCACGCGGTTACACCTGCATGGAAACCTCAGCATGAGTGAGTGCGCCTAAAAAATCGATTCATGTGACGCACGCTGTTACACCTGCCTAAAGTTTTAACAAATTCCCGTGGAACGGTGCCCACCTTTCTTGCGAGATCCTGTTTTCACTCAGTTATTGACCCTGGTGCTAAAGCGTCACCTCACACACTACTGTTGCCCCATAGCTCGGTGACTTCTGTGCCTTGGTGACTTCCATACCTCGGTGACAACAGCCAGTGTTCCCTCGCTCCCCACGATCAGGCGAGTCAGATCATACCTGATGGAAAGGCACACAGGCGGGCACGGCAGCAGGGGCGCATAGAGGCGGGGAAGGGTAGGGTGGGGAGGTGGAGAGGGGTGGGTGAGGAGAGAGGAGGGGGAAGTGGGGGTTGAAGCAAGAGGGAGCAGCGGAAAGGGGGAGAGGTGAATGACCACGAGAGGGGTGAATAGGGTGAGTGGGGTGAGTGGGGTGATGGGGACGAAGAGGGGGTTGAGAGGGGTGAGAGGGAGTAGAGAGGGGTGAGTGGGGTGATGGAGGGGGGAGGGCGGATGGGCCTAGTAATCGCGTTGGGTGCTTGCAGTAACTACAGGAAGGCAGTGGAATGGGAGACACGGCGGGCAGCTCACCCAGAGGAGGACTTTCGTGCTCGGCTGCCCGTTTTTATGACCTGCCCGTTGGGCAGCACTGCTGTGACCCCCAGCACTGCCTCTCGCATCGTGCCGTACCTGGTGTGCGGTGGGAAAGGGTGGGGCATGGTGAGGTGTGGTGGTGAGTAGACGATATTGGGGAAGGGAAAAAAGAGGGGGAAGGGGAAAGGTTGGAAAGGAGGCGGAAAGTGGGAAGGAGCAAAAGGGGGATGGAAAACATAACGCGGAGAGAAGGCATGGCATGGATGGCATGGATGGCATGGATGGCATGGGATGGCATGGATGGCATGGATGGCATGGGATGGCATGGGATGGCATGGATGGCATGGATGGCATGGGATGGCATGGGATGGCATGGGATGGCATGGATGGCATGGGATGGCATGGGATGGCATGGGATGGCATGGATGGCATGGGATGGCATGGATGGCATGGGATGGCATGGATGGCATGGGATGGCATGGGATGGCATGGGATGGCATGGATGGCATGGGATGGCATGGATGGCATGGGATGGCATGGATGGCATGGATGGCATGGGATGGCATGGGATGGCATGGGATGGCATGGGATGGCATGGATGGCATGGGATGGCATGGGATGGCATGGGATGGCATGGGATGGCATGGATGGCATGGGATGGCATGGGATGGCATGGGATGGCATGGATGGCATGTGATGGCATGGGATGGCATGGGATGGCATGGATGGCATGGGATGGCATGGATGGCATGGGATGGCATGGATGGCATGGGATGGCATGGGATGGCATGGGATGGCATGGATGGCATGGGATGGCATGGGTGGCATGGGATGGCATGGATGGCATGGGATGGCATGGGATGGCATGGGATGGCATGGATGGCATGGATGGCATGGGATGGCATGGGATGGCATGGGATGGCATGGGATGGCATGGATGGCAGGGATGGCATGGATGGCATGGGATGGCATGGATGGCATGGATGGCATGGATGGCATGGGATGGCATGGGATGGCATGGGATGGCATGGATGGCATGGGATGGCATGGATGGCATGGATGGCATGGGATGGCATGGATGGCATGGGATGGCATGGGATGGCATGGGATGGCATGGGATGGCATGGATGGCATGGGATGGCATGGGATGGCATGGGATGGCATGGATGGCATGGGATGGCAGGGATGGCATGGGATGGCATGGATGGCATGGATGGCATGGGATGGCATGGGATGGCATGGATGGCATGGATGGCATGGGATGGCATGGGATGGCATGGGATGGCATGGGATGGCATGGATGGCATGGGATGGCATGGGATGGCATGGATGGCATGGGATGGCATGGGATGGCATGGGATGGCATGGGATGGCATGGGATGGCATGGATGGCATGGGATGGCATGGGATGGCATGGGATGGCATGGGATGGCATGGATGGCATGGGATGGCATGGGATGGCATGGATGGCATGGGATGGCATGGGATGGCATGGGATGGCATGGATGGCATGGGATGGCATGGATGGCATGGGATGGCATGGGATGGCATGGATGGCATTGGATGGCATGGATGGCATGGATGGCATGGATGGCATGGGATGGCATGGATGGCATGGGATGGCATGGGATGGCATGGATGGCATGGGATGGCATGGGATGGCATGGATGGCATGGGATGGCATGGATGGCATGGATGGCATGGGATGGCATGGATGGCATGGGATGGCATGGGATGGCATGGATGGCATGGGATGGCATGGGATGGCATGGGATGGCATGGATGGCATGGGATGGCATGGGATGGCATGGATGGCATGGGATGGCATGGATGGCATGGCATGGCATGGATGGCATGGGATGGCATGGGATGGCATGGATGGCATGGGATGGCATGGGATGGCATGGATGGCATGGGATGGCATGGATGGCATGGATGGCATGGGATGGCATGGGATGGCATGGATGGCATGGGATGGCATGGATGGCATGGGATGGCATGGGATGGCATGGATGGCATGGGATGGCATGGGATGGTATGGATGGCATGGGATGGCATGGATGGCATGGGATGGCATGGGATGGCATGGATGGCATGAGATGGCATGGGATGGCATGGATGGCATGGGATGGCATGGATGGCATGGATGGCATGGGATGGCATGGATGGCATGGGATGGCATGGGATGGCATGGATGGCATGGGATGGCATGGGATGGCATGGGATGGCATGGATGGCATGGGATGGCATGGGATGGCATGGATGGCATGGAATGGCATGGATGGCATGGGATGGCATGGGATTGCATGGATGGCATGGGATGGCATGGGATGGCATGGATGGCATGGGATGGCATGGATGGCATGGATGGCATGGGATGGCATGGATGGCATGGGATGGCATGGGATGGCATGGATGGCATGGGATGGCATGGGATGGCATGGGATGGCATGGATGGCATGGGATGGCATGGGATGGCATGGATGGCATGGGATGGCATGGGATGGCATGGATGGCATGGATGGCATGGATGGCATGGATGGCATGGATGGCATGGATGGCATGGATGGCATGGGATGGCATGGATGGCATGGGATGGCATGGATGGCATGGATGGCATGGATGGCATGGGATGGCATGGGATGGCATGGATGGCATGGGATGGCATGGGATGGCATGGATGGCATGGGATGGCATGGATGGCATGGGATGGCATGGGATGGCATGGATGGCATGGGATGGCATGGGATGGCATGGATGGCATGGGATGGCATGGATGGCATGGGATGGCATGGGATGGCATGGATGGCATGGGATGGCATGGGATGGCATGGATGGCATGGGATGGCATGGATGGCATGGGATGGCATGGATGGCATGGATGGCATGGGATGGCATGGGATGGCATGGGATGGCATGGGATGGCATGGATGGCATGGGATGGCATGGGATGGCATGGATGGCATGGGATGGCATGGATGGCATGGATGGCATGGGATGGCATGGGATGGCATGGGATGGCATGGGATGGCATGGATGGCATGGGATGGCATGGGATGGCATGGGATGGCATGGGATGGCATGGGATGGCATGGGATGGCATGGGATGGCATGGGATGGCATGGGATGGCATGGGATGGCATGGGATGGCATGGGATGGCATGGGATGGCATGGGATGGCATGGGATGGCATGGGATGGCATGGGATGGCATGGGATGGCATGGGATGGCATGGGATGGCATGGGATGGCATGGGATGGCATGGGATGGCATGGGATGGCATGGGATGGCATGGGATGGCATGGATGCATGGGAATGGCATGATGGCATGGGATGGCATGGGATGGCATGGGATGGCATGGGATGGCATGGGATGGCATGGGATGGCATGGATGGCATGGGATGGCATGGATGGCATGGGATGGCATGGGATGGCATGGGATGGCATGGGATGGCATGGATGGCATGGGATGGCATGGATGGCATGGGATGGCATGGGATGGCATGGATGGCATGGGATGGCATGGGATGGCATGGATGGCATGGGATGGCATGGATGGCATGGGATGGCATGGGATGGCATGGATGGCATGGGATGGCATGGGATGGCATGGATGGCATGGGATGGCATGGATGGCATGGGATGGCATGGGATGGCATGGATGGCATGGGATGGCATGGGATGGCATGGATGGCATGAGATGGCATGGGATGGCATGGGATGGCATGGATGTCATGGGATGGCATGGGATGGCATGGATGGCATGGGATGGCATGGATGGCATGGGATGGCATGGGATGGCATGGATGGCATGGGATGGCATGGATGGCATGGGATGGCATGGATGGCATGGCATGGCATGGATGGCATGGGATGGCATGGGATGGCATGGATGGCATGGGATGGCATGGGATGGCATGGATGGCATGGGATGGCATGGATGGCATGGATGGCATGGGATGGCATGGATGGCATGGCATGGATGGCATGGATGGCATGGGATGGCATGGGATGGCATGGGATGGCATGGGATGGCATGGGATGGCATGGGATGGCATGGGATGGCATGGATGGCATGGGATGGCATGGGATGGCATGGATGGCATGGGATGGCATGGATGGCATGGGATGGCATGGGATGGCATGGATGGCATGGGATGGCATGGGATGGCATGGGATGGCATGGGATGGCATGGATGGCATGGCATGGCATGGATGGCATGGGATGGCATGGGATGGCATGGATGGCATGGGATGGCATGGGATGGCATGGATGGCATGGGATGGCATGGGATGGCATGGATGGCATGGGATGGTATGGATGGCATGGGATGGCATGGGATGGCATGGATGGCATGGGATGGCATGGGATGGCATGGATGGCATGGGATGGCATGGATGGCATGGATGGCATGGGATGGCATGGATGGCATGGGATGGCATGGGATGGCATGGATGGCATGGGATGGCATGGGATGGCATGGGATGGCATGGATGGCATGGGATGGCATGGGATGGCATGGATGGCATGGGATGGCATGGATGGCATGGGATGGCATGGATGGCATGGGATGGCATGGGATGGCATGGATGGCATGGCATGGATGGCATGGATGGCATGGGATGGCATGGGATGGCATGGATGGCATGGGATGGCATGGGATGGCATGGATGGCATGGGATGGCATGGATGGCATGGGATGGCATGGGATGGCATGGATGGCATGGGATGGCATGGATGGCATGTGGCATGGGATGGCATGGATGGCATGGGATGGCATGGGATGGCATGGGATGGCATGGGATGGCATGGATGGCATGGGATGGCATGGGATGGCATGGATGGCATGGGATGGCATGGATGGCATGGGATGGCATGGGATGGCATGGATGGCATGGGATGGCATGGATGGCATGGGATGGCATGGGATGGCATGGATGGCATGGATGGCATGGATGGCATGGATGGCATGGGATGGCATGGGATGGCATGGATGGCATGGGATGGCATGGGATGGCATGGGATGGCATGGATGGCATGGGATGGCATGGATGGCATGGGATGGCATGGATGGCATGGGATGGCATGGGATGGCATGGATGGCATGGGATGGCATGGATGGCATGGGATGGCATGGGATGGCATGGATGGCATGGGATGGCATGGGATGGCATGGATGGCATGGGATGGCATGGATGGCATGGGATGGCATGGGATGGCATGGATGGCATGGGATGGCATGGGATGGCATGGATGGCATGGGATGGCATGGATGGCATGGGATGGCATGGGATGGCATGGATGGCATGGGATGGCATGGGATGGCATGGATGGCATGGGATGGCATGGATGGCATGGATGGCATGGGATGGCATGGATGGCATGGGATGCCATGGGATGGCATGGATGGCATGGGATGGCATGGGATGGCAAGGGATGGCATGGATGGCATGGGATGGCATGGGATGGCATGGATGGCATGGGATGGCATGGATGGCATGGGATGGCATGGGATGGCATGGATGGCATGGGATGGCATGGATGGCATGGGATGGCATGGATGGCATGGATGGCATGGGATGGCATGGATGGCATGGATGGCATGGGATGGCATGGATGGCATGGGATGGCATGGGATGGCATGGATGGCATGGATGGCATGGGATGGCATGGGATGGCATGGGATGGCATGGGATGGCATGGGATGGCATGGGATGGCATGGATGGCATGGGATGGCATGGGATGGCATGGATGGCATGGGATGGCATGGATGGCATGGATGGCATGGATGGCATGGGATGGCATGGGATGGCATGGGATGGCATGGATGGCATGGATGGCATGGATGGCATGGATGGCATGGGATGGCATGGATGGCATGGATGGCATGGGATGGCATGGATGGCATGGGATGGCATGGGATGGCATGGATGGCATGGGATGGCATGGGATGGCATGGGATGGCATGGGATGGCATGGGATGGCATGGATGGCATGGGATGGCATGGATGGCATGGGATGGCATGGATGGCATGGGATGGCATGGGATGGCATGGATGGCATGGGATGGCATGGGATGGCATGGATGGCATGGATGGCATGGATGGCATGGATGGCATGGGATTGCATGGATGGCATGGATGGCATGGGATGGCATGGATGGCATGGATGGCATGGGATGGCATGGATGGCATGGGATGGCATGGGATGGCATGGGATGGCATGGATGGCATGGGATGGCATGGGATGGCATGGATGGCATGGGATGGCATGGGATGGCATGGATGGCATGGGATGGCATGGATGGCATGGGATGGCATGGATGGCATGGATGGCATGGGATGGCATGGATGGCATGGATGGCATGGGATGGCATGGGATGGCATGGATGGCATGGGATGGCATGGATGGCATGGATGGCATGGGATGGCATGGATGGCATGGATGGCATGGGATGGCATGGATGGCATAGGATGGCATGGATGGCATGGATGGCATGGGATGGCATGGATGGCATGGATGGCATGGGATGGCATGGGATGGCATGGATGGCATGGATGGCATGGATGGCATGGATGGCATGGGATGGCATGGATGGCATGGATGGCATGGATGGCATGGGATGGCATGGGATGGCATGGGATGGCATGGGATGGCATGGGATGGCATGGATGGCATGGGATGGCATGGATGGCATGGGATGGCATGGATGGCATGGATGGCATGGGATGGCATGGGATGGCATGGATGGCATGGGATGGCATGGATGGCATGGATGGCATGGGATGGCATGGGATGGCATGGATGGCATGGATGGCATGGATGGCATGGATGGCATGGGATGGCATGGGATGGCATGGATGGCAGGGATGACATGGGATGGCAGGGATGGCATGGGATGGCATGGGATGGCATGGATGGCATGGATGGCATGGGATGGCATGGGATGGCATGGATGGCATGGATGGCATGGGATGGCATGGGATGGCATGGATGGCATGGGATGGCATGGATGGCATGGGATGGCATGGGATGGCATGGATGGCATGGATGGCATGGATGGCATGGATGGCATGGGATGGCATGGGATGGCATGGGATGGCATGGGATGGCATGGGATGGCATGGATGGCATGGGATGGCATGGGATGGCATGGGATGGCATGGGATGGCATGGGATGGCATGGGATGGCATGGATGGCATGGGATGGCATGGGATGGCATGGGATGGCATGGATGGCATGGGATGGCATGGGATGGCATGGGATGGCATGGGATGGCATGGGATGGCATGGGATGGCATGGGATGGCATGGATGGCATGGGATGGCATGGGATGGCATGGGATGGCATGGGATGGCATGGGATGGCATGGGATGGCATGGGATGGCATGGGATGGCATGGGATGGCATGGGATGGCATGGGATGGCATGGGATGGCATGGGATGGCATGGGATGGCATGGGATGGCATGGGATGGCATGGGATGGCATGGGATGGCATGGGATGGCATGGGATGGCATGGGATGGCATGGGATGGCATGGGATGGCATGGGATGGCATGGGATGGCATGGGATGGCATGGGATGGCATGGGATGGCATGGGATGGCATGGGATGGCATGGGATGGCATGGGATGGCATGGGATGGCATGGGATGGCATGGGATGGCATGGGATGGCATGGGATGGCATGGGATGGCATGGGATGGCATGGGATGGATGGCATGGATGGCATGTGATGGCATGGAATGGCATGGAATGGCATGGGATGGCATGGGATGGATGGCATGTGATGACATGGAATGGCATGGGATGGCATGGGATGGCATGGGATGGCATGGGATGGCATGGGATGGCATGGAATGGCATGGGATGGCATGGGATGGCATGGCATGGATGGCATGGATGGCATGTGATGGCATGGGATGGCATGGGATGGAATGGCATGGCATGGGATGGATGGCATGTGATGGATGGCATGTGATTGTGATGGCATGGGATGGCATGGGATGGCATGGGATGGCATGGGATGGCATGGGATGACATGGGATGGCATGGGATGGCATGGGATGGCATGGGATGGCATGGGATGGCATGGGATGGCATGGGATGGCATGGGATGGCATGGGATGGCATGGGATGGCATGGGATGGCATGGGATGGCATGGGATGGCATGGGATGGCATGGGATGGCATGGGATGGCATGGGATGGCATGGGATGGCATGGGATGGCATGGGATGGCATGGGATGGCATGGGATGGCATGGGATGGCATGGAATGGCATGGAATGGCATGGGATGGCATGGGATGGCATGGGATGGCATGGGATGGCATGGCATGGATGGCATGTGATGACATGGAATGGCATGGGATGGCATGGGATGGCATGGGATGGCATGGGATGAATGGCATGTGATGACATGGAATGGCATGGGATGGCATGGGATGGCATGGGATGGATGGCATGTGATGACATGGAATGGCATGGGATGGCATGGGATGGCATGGGATGGCATGGGATGGCATGGGATGGCATGGGATGGATGGCATGTGATGACATGGAATGGCATGGGATGGCATGGGATGGCATGGGATGGCATGGGATGGCATGGGATGGCATGGGATGGCATGGGATGGCATGGAATGGCATGGGATGGCATGGGATGGATGGCATGTGATGACATGGAATGGCATGGGATGGCATGGGATGGCATGGGATGGATGGCATGTGATGACATGGAATGGCATGGGATGGCATGGGATGGCATGGGATGGCATGGGATGGCATGGGATGGCATGGAATGGCATGGGATGGCATGGGATGGCATGGGATGGCATGGGATGGCATGGGATGGCATGGCATGGATGGCATGTGATGACATGGAATGGCATGGGATGGCATGGGATGGCATGGGATGGCATGGGATGGATGGCATGTGATGACATGGAATGGCATGGGATGGCATGGGATGGCATGGGATAGCATGGGATGGCATGGAATGGCATGGGATGGCATGGGATGGCATGGGATGGCATGGGATGGCATGGGATGGCATGGAATGGCATGGGATGGCATGGGATGGCATGGGATGGCATGGGATGGCATGGAATGGCATGGGATGGCATGGGATGGATGGCATGTGATGACATGGAATGGCATGGGATGGCATGGGATGGCATGGGATGGCATGGGATGGCATGGGATGGCATGGCATGGATGGCATGTGATGACATGGAATGGCATGGGATGGCATGGGATGGCATGGGATGGCATGGGATGGCATGGGATGGCATGGGATGGCATGGGATGGCATGGGATGGCATGGAATGGCATGGGATGGCATGGGATGGCATGGCATGGATGGCATGTGATGACATGGAATGGCATGGGATGGCATGGGATGGCATGGGATGGATGGCATGTGATGACATGGAATGGCATGGGATGGCATGGGATGGCATGGGATGGATGGCATGTGATGACATGGAATGGCATGGGATGGCATGGGATGGCATGGGATGGCATGGAATGGCATGGGATGGCATGGGATGGCATGGGATGGCATGGGATGGCATGGGATGGCATGGGATGGCATGGAATGGCATGGGATGGCATGGGATGGCATGGGATGGCATGGGATGGCATGGAATGGCATGGGATGGCATGGGATGGCATGGGATGGCATGGGATGGCATGGGATGGCATGGCATGGATGGCATGTGATGACATGGAATGGCATGGGATGGCATGGGATGGCATGGGATGGCATGGGATGGATGGCATGTGATGACATGGAATGGCATGGGATGGCATGGGATGGCATGGGATGGATGGCATGTGATGACATGGAATGGCATGGGATGGCATGGGATGGCATGGGATGGCATGGGATGGCATGGGATGGCATGGAATGGCATGGGATGGCATGGGATGGCATGGGATGGCATGGGATGGCATGGAATGGCATGGGATGGCATGGGATGGATGGCATGTGATGACATGGAATGGCATGGGATGGCATGGGATGGCATGGGATGGCATGGGATGGCATGGCATGGATGGCATGTGATGACATGGAATGGCATGGGATGGCATGGGATGGCATGGGATGGCATGGGATGGCATGGGATGGCATGGGATGGCATGGAATGGCATGGGATGGCATGGGATGGCATGGGATGGCATGGGATGGCATGGGATGGCATGGCATGGATGGCATGTGATGACATGGAATGGCATGGGATGGCATGGGATGGCATGGGATGGATGGCATGTGATGACATGGAATGGCATGGGATGGCATGGGATGGCATGGGATGGATGGCATGGGATGGCATGGGATGGATGGCATGTGATGACATGGAATGGCATGGGATGGCATGGGATGGCATGGGATGACATGGAATGGCATGGGATGGCATGGGATGGCATGGGATGGCATGGGATGGCATGGGATGGCATGGCATGGATGGCATGTGATGACATGGAATGGCATGGGATGGCATGGGATGGCATGGGATGGCATGGGATGGCATGGGATGGCATGGAATGGCATGGGATGGCATGGGATGGCATGGGATGGCATGGGATGGCATGGCATGGATGGCATGTGATGACATGGAATGGCATGGGATGGCATGGGATGGCATGGGATGGATGGCATGTGATGACATGGAATGGCATGGGATGGCATGGGATGGCATGGGATGGCATGGGATGGATGGCATGTGATGACATGGAATGGCATGGGATGGCATGGGATGGCATGGGATGGCATGGGATGGCATGGGATGGCATGGAATGGCATGGGATGGCATGGGATGGCATGGGATGGCATGGGATGGCATGGGATGGCATGGGATGGCATGGAATGGCATGGGATGGCATGGGATGGCATGGGATGGCATGGGATGGCATGGGATGGCATGGGATGGCATGGGATGGCATGGAATGGCATGGGATGGCATGGGATGGCATGGGATGGCATGGGATGGCATGGGATGGCATGGCATGGATGGCATGTGATGACATGGAATGGCATGGGATGGCATGGGATGGCATGGAATGGCATGGGATGGATGGCATGTGATGACATGGAATGGCATGGGATGGCATGGGATGGCATGGGATGGATGGCATGTGATGACATGGAATGGCATGGGATGGCATGGGATGGCATGGGATGGCATGGGATGGCATGGAATGGCATGGGATGGCATGGGATGGCATGGGATGGCATGGGATGGCATGGGATGGCATGGGATGGCATGGGATGGCATGGGATGGCATGGGATGGCATGGAATGGCATGGGATGGCATGGGATGGCATGGCATGGATGGCATGTGATGACATGGAATGGCATGGGATGGCATGGGATGGCATTTGATGGATGGCATGTGATGACATGGAATGGCATGGGATGGCATGGGATGGCATGGGATGGATGGCATGTGATGACATGGAATGGCATGGGATGGCATGGGATGGCATGGGATGGCATGGGATGGCATGGGATGGCATAGAATGGCATGGGATGGCATGGGATGGCATGGGATGGCATGGGATGGCATGGGATGGCATGGGATGGCATGGGATGGCATGGAATGGCATGGGATGGCATGGGATGGCATGGGATGGCATGGGATGGCATGGGATGGCATGGGATGGCATGGGATGGCATGGAATGGCATGGGATGGCATGGGATGGCATGGGATGGCATGGGATGGCATGGGATGGCATGGCATGGATGGCATGTGATGACATGGAATGGCATGGGATGGCATGGGATGGCATGGGATGGCATGGGATGAATGGCATGTGATGACATGGAATGGCATGGGATGGCATGGGATGGCATGGGATGGATGGCATGTGATGACATGGGATGGCATGGGATGGCATGGGATGGCATGGGATGGCATGGGATGGCATGGGATGGCATGGGATGGATGGCATGTGATGACATGGAATGGCATGGGATGGCATGGGATGGCATGGGATGGCATGGGATGGCATGGGATGGCATGGGATGGCATGGGATGGCATGGAATGGCATGGGATGGCATGGGATGGATGGCATGTGATGACATGGAATGGCATGGGATGGCATGGGATGGCATGGGATGGATGGCATGTGATGACATGGAATGGCATGGGATGGCATGGGATGGCATGGGATGGCATGGGATGGCATGGGATGGCATGGAATGGCATGGGATGGCATGGGATGGCATGGGATGGCATGGGATGGCATGGGATGGCATGGCATGGATGGCATGTGATGACATGGAATGGCATGGGATGGCATGGGATGGCATGGGATGGCATGGGATGGATGGCATGTGATGACATGGAATGGCATGGGATGGCATGGGATGGCATGGGATGGCATGGGATGGCATGGAATGGCATGGGATGGCATGGGATGGCATGGGATGGCATGGGATGGCATGGGGTGGCATGGAATGGCATGGGATGGCATGGGATGGCATGGGATGGCATGGGATGGCATGGAATGGCATGGGATGGCATGGGATGGATGGCATGTGATGACATGGAATGGCATGGGATGGCATGGGATGGCATGGGATGGCATGGGATGTCATGGGATGGCATGGCATGGATGGCATGTGATGACATGGAATGGCATGGGATGGCATGGGATGGCATGGGATGGCATGGGATGGCATGGGATGGCATGGGATGGCATGGGATGGCATGGAATGGCATGGGATGGCATGGGATGGCATGGCATGGATGGCATGTGATGACATGGAATGGCATGGGATGGCATGGGATGGCATGGGATGGATGGCATGTGATGACATGGAATGGCATGGGATGGCATGGGATGGCATGGGATGGATGGCATGTGATGACATGGAATGGCATGGGATGGCATGGGATGGCATGGGATGGCATGGGATGGCATGGGATGGCATGGAATGGCATGGATGGCATGGGATGGCATGGGATGGCATGGGATGGCATGGGATGGCATGGGATGGCATGGAATGGCATGGGATGGCATGGGATGGCATGGGATGGCATGGGATGGCATGGGATGGCATGGGATGGCATGGGATGGCATGGAATGGCATGGGATGGCATGGGATGGCATGGGATGGCATGGGATGGCATGGGATGGCATGGCATGGATGGCATGTGATGACATGGAATGGCATGGGATGGCATGGGATGGCATGGGATGGCATGGGATGGATGGCATGTGATGACATGGAATGACATGGGATGGCATGGGATGGCATGGGATGGATGGCATGTGATGACATGGAATGGCATGGGATGGCATGGGATGGCATGGGATGGCATGGGATGGCATGGGATGGCATGGAATGGCATGGGATGGCATGGGATGGCATGGGATGGCATGGGATGGCATGGAATGGCATGGGATGGCATGGGATGGATGGCATGTGATGACATGGAATGGCATGGGATGGCATGGGATGGCATGGGATGGCATGGGATGGCATGGGATGGCATGGCATGGATGGCATGTGATGACATGGAATGGCATGGGATGGCATGGGATGGCATGGGATGGCATGGGATGGCATGGGATGGCATGGGATGGCATGGAATGGCATGGGATGGCATGGGATGGCATGGGATGGCATGGGATGGCATGGGATGGCATGGCATGGATGGCATGTGATGACATGGAATGGCATGGGATGGCATGGGATGGCATGGGATGGATGGCATGTGATGACATGGAATGGCATGGGATGGCATGGGATGGCATGGGATGGATGGCATGGGATGGCATGGGATGGATGGCATGTGATGACATGGAATGGCATGGGATGGCATGGATTGGCATGGGATGACATGGAATGGCATGGGATGGCATGGGATGGCATGGGATGGCATGGGATGGCATGGGATGGCATGGCATGGATGGCATGTGATGACATGGAATGGCATGGGATGGCATGGGATGGCATGGGATGGCATGGGATGGCATGGGATGGCATGGAATGGCATGGGATGGCATGGGATGGCATGGGATGGCATGGGATGGCATGGGATGGCATGGCATGGATGGCATGTGATGACATGGAATGGCATGGGATGGCATGGGATGGCATGGGATGGATGGCATGTGATGACATGGCATGGCATGGGATGGCATGGGATGGCATGGGATGGCATGGGATGGATGGCATGTGATGACATGGAATGGCATGGGATGGCATGGGATGGCATGGGATGGCATGGGATGGCATGGGATGGCATGGAATGGCATGGGATGGCATGGGATGGCATGGGATGGCATGGGATGGCATGGGATGGCATGGGATGGCATGGAATGGCATGGGATGGCATGGGATGGCATGGGATGGCATGGGATGGCATGGGATGGCATGGGATGGCATGGGATGGCATGGAATGGCATGGGATGGCATGGGATGGCATGGGATGGCATGGGATGGCATGGGATGGCATGGCATGGATGGCATGTGATGACATGGAATGGCATGGGATGGCATGGGATGGCATGGGATGGCATGGGATGGATGGCATGTGATGACATGGAATGGCATGGGATGGCATGGGATGGCATGGGATGGATGGCATGTGATGACATGGAATGGCATGGGATGGCATGGGATGGCATGGGATGGCATGGGATGGCATGGGATGGCATGGAATGGCATGGGATGGCATGGGATGGCATGGGATGGCATGGGATGGCATGGAATGGCATGGGATGGCATGGGATGGATGGCATGTGATGACATGGAATGGCATGGGATGGCATGGGATGGCATGGGATGGCATGGGATGGCATGGGATGGCATGGCATGGATGGCATGTGATGACATGGAATGGCATGGGATGGCATGGGATGGCATGGGATGGCATGGGATGGCATGGGATGGCATGGAATGGCATGGGATGGCATGGGATGGCATGGGATGGCATGGGATGGCATGGCATGGATGGCATGTGATGACATGGAATGGCATGGGATGGCATGGGATGGCATGGGATGGATGGCATGTGATGACATGGAATGGCATGGGATGGCATGGGATGGCATGGGTTGGATGGCATGTGATGACATGGAATGGCATGGGATGGCATGGGATGGCATGGGATGGCATGGGATGGCATGGGATGGCATGGAATTGCATGGGATGGCATGGGATGGCATGGGATGGCATGGAATGGCATGGGATGGCATGGGATGGATGGCATGTGATGACATGGAATGGCATGGGATGGCATGGGATGGCATGGGATGGCATGGCATGGATGGCATGTGATGACATGGAATGGCATGGGATGGCATGGGATGGCATGGGATGGCATGGGATGGCATGGGATGGCATGGCATGGATGGCATGTGATGACATGGAATGGCATGGGATGGCATGGCATGGATGGCATGTGATGCATGGTATGGCATGTGATGATGCATGGTATGGCATGTGATGCATGGTATGGCATGGGATGGCATGGCATTATGACATACCGAACAGCTTTGGTGCCTGAAGCTCTTGTTGCTGTCATCCCCCCTGTAGTTGTGCGCACTCACACACATGGTAAGCCACGGATGGGGGGGGGAAGAGGGACACACGGGGGGAGGAGCAGACGAGCTGTGGCTGCGTGGCATTCTGCCCTGCGCAGCATACGGCTGGTTTCAATTTTGGAGTTATATTGGTATTTGTTTGTGACTATGGTGCATTCCGAGCCTGCCACGCACCTATGGTGCATTCCGAGCCTGCCACTCACCTATGGTGCATTCCGAGCCTGGGTCAACGGGGAAGAAGAGCCCCAAGTCGTGCAGATGGTGGTTGAGCTGCTGACGTGTGACCCCTGCCTGCACCCTGCAGTCCATGTCCTCTGCATGCACCTCCACCACCTGAAGACAAAAAGGCACAGGACACGCATTCTCCAAGGCACAGCTTTTGCCTGAAGTCTTTGACAGGCGTAAAACCCTGCACCCTGCACTCCCCACTCTCCACTCTCCATTCCACATAACAGCATCTCCATCTGCCCGCCCCTGCCTCATATGCCAATCAAGGTAACTGTTACCTGGTAACCCCACCATACCTCGTTCATCTGCGACAGGTCAATGGAGACCCCCCCACAGAGCGCCGCCACGTGGCCTTCCAAAGAGGTGCCGGCACCATAGGGAATGACGGGCACGCGGGCGGCGGCGCATGCAGTTACCAGCTGTTGCACTTGGTGGGTGGAGTGGGCGAATGCGACCGCGTCTGGTGGGACAGCCTCGTGGTATGACTCGTCCCTGCCATGCTGCTCCAACACCTGGTTACGTGGCAACATCATGCCATTAAGCCATCATTCCGTCAAGCCATCATGCCATCATGTCACCATGCCATCATGTCACGATGCCATCATGTCACCATGCCATCATGTCACCATGCCATCATGTCACCATGCCATCATGTCATCATGCCATCATGTCACCATGCCGTCATGTCACCATGCCATCATGTCACATGCCATCATGTGACCAGGCCACATGCCATCATCACATCGTGCCTTCATGGAACCATACCCCATTACCACAAATTCAGTGAGGAAAGAAAGCCCTGGAGGAAGGGGCAGAGGAGGAGGAGGCAACGAGTAGGCCCCGTAATTTCCCTTTAATAATCATCCCACGGGTATCCCCAACACCGAAGCATCCCACGAATATTTCCAATATTCAAGAATCCCAGGTATATATTCATCATTCAAAGCAACCGCCGTATACCCCAATATTCAAGCTTCCCACCGTTCGGTTCGTCGTCACGTTTGCGTCGCCCACGATGGATCGCAGGCGACGCAGCAACGCGTCGTCCACTCGCCCGTACGACGTCTGTCGCACAGCAGGAACGTCGCAGAGGCTCCACTTCACGGGGTTGTCGCCAGGGTTGATGTTTCCGCATCGCCTGGTAGTCGCAGGAGACGCGTCGGTTTCCGGAGAATCTGCTACCCCTGCCGACGTCCGTCTTTGTTCGTCTGTTAGCCGTTTCCTGGTCGCGACTCCCGTTCGCGACGTCGCTATTACTACTGTAACTCCGTTTCGCATCGTGACCGTAACGCTTTCGCCAACTCCCAACGGCGTTGCTACTATCGTCGCTTTTCCCAGCAGCACACGAGCCGTTTCGGCGACTACTCCTACCGTCAAAACCGTAACTGCACAATAGCGATTCCCGCTGGTCGATTCCAAGAGAACCGTCGAAAGCGAAGGAGCTCGCCGATTTCTCCAGAAAAAAAGGACCCGACGACGGCGGAGGTTGAATGTGCGCGCGACGCGCTACGGGAGGAGATTGGTAACTAGTGGTAGTGAGGCTGGAATCAACAAAGAACGCGGCGATGCTCATGCCGGCGCGTTGCAAGAACCGCGGCGAAGCGCAACGAGCAGAACATGGGATCATGATAACGGTCTTAGGATCGTAAACACCTTAGTCGGCAATAGTCTACTTGCTATTGCTTATCGTGTTCTCCACGATCTCCCAAATCCAACGATATGCGCAGCTCTGCTTGAAGTTGTCAATACACACTTCAGCAATTTCAGAATCTCAATGTTGTCCAATGTTGTGATTTCCAGAATGAGTACAAGCAGTTTTATGGTCAGGCAAGACACAAAATGCGATTCGTAACTTCACTTGTTTCCCAAGTAACCGCGTGTGCCTCGTTTCACCCCGAGTCGCACACGGAACCGAACCGAATGCACCGAACACTTCTTGAGTCCGAATCTCGAACCTTCTCGAACGCGCCTCAAGCTCGAACCACAATTTCCCCCGTCGATCTCATTCTCGATGCTTCTCCTTCTCTATTCCTCCTTCCTGCACATTCCTTCTCGATTTCCTTCCCGCTTCTCACGCCGTAGCTTCTATTCTCCACCGTAGGTCGATTTCCACCGTCTTAGATCTAAAATCTCCCACGCACTCCATTCCGCCGTCATTCCGCATCTCGCCGTAGGTTTCGTGGTTCGTCGAACCAACCCTAACAATCTCCCCTGTGGTTCGTCAACCACGAACTCCACTCGCACTCCTCCCCTGCTTCTTGTAGCCTTCACAGGGTCTAAGTCGGCTTCAAGCTCTCCTGCAGGTCCTCCACCTTGAACCTCTCCTTACGTGTCTTGAATTTGAGCGCCTTGACGTCCAAACCTCGAGACATTTTCTTAAGCCTCTCACTTCTCCTCGGCATCTTAACACCCAACACATCTCGGGTCTCGTACCCCTCAACGTGTTCCTCTTTCATAAGCACTCGCCCCTTTGCAGTTGCATTCGCCGTTGATCCCTTCACCATGATGTCCCCTTTCACAGCTTCAACTGCCACACACTTCGCATTTGCTGCTTCATCTTCAACCACGATCGCTGCTGCAAAGGTGTTGACACCATCTCCATCGCCACCATTCACTGCTGCTGCCTCCATGGCGACTATCTCCTCTTTCTGCTTCACTGATGCCTCCACACTCGTTCCCGTATCATCCGTGTCCTCGCTCTCATCAACCTCAGTAGACTCAGGATCCTCATAGATCTCATCCTTGTCGTTCATCGCTATCAAGTTCATCTCATAGAACCCGTCACTGAAGTATCCATCGGCATACTTCTCCCACTCAGGACCAAACACTGTAACCTCGCCTTTGTCATAAAATATCTTGCACCCCAAGTCATCAAGCTGTGACTGACTGACCAAATTCACCTTTAAATCCTCAACCAGCAGCACACTGTCTAGTTTCACCTCTCCATACGGACTCTGCAGCACCACGTCACCCTCTCCTGTCACTGGCAACTTCCCGCTGTTACCTTGCAGTATATAATCCTCACTCGAGTCCCTCACATTCTCCATCCAATCTGACCTGAATGTCATGTGACGCGTGCATCCGCTGTCCATGAACCATGCCGTCTTCTCACGATCGTCCGTCTGCCGAACCTCCTTTGGTAAACGCACCACATTCGCAAGATGCGCTCCTCCAAAAATCACATCTTCCTTTTCCGCTTCTGCTACATTCGCCTTTGTCGCATTCACCATAGCCGACCTCTCCTCGTGTAATTCCGCTGCTGCTGCCGCTTTCTTTTTCCTCATCTCCTTCACCGTCTCAAGCGATTGCAGAATCTCCTGCAGCTTCGTCAAACTCTCCGGCGGTTGGTACGTAAACATACCGATGTCGGATTCCCACTCCTTAGGAAGGCCTTGGATGATATAGTCAATCATCTCCTGCTCCGTCTCCGCGGCTCCCATCACCCGCAAGTCGTCGTTGTAGTTTTTCGCCCTGTTGATGTAGGTGATGATTTTCTCGCCTTTCTCCATGCTCAGCATCAGCAGTTGCTTCCTAATCGCCTTCTTGTTGACATCGTTCGTACCCATGTACGTGGACTCCAGGTACTCCCACGCTCGCTGTGCAGAGTTCAGCTCCCCTGCAAACTGGTCCAAATCCACCGCGATTCCATCGGCAACTGAGTGACAAAGCTGAAAGAACGCTTGCTTACTTTGTTTTTTGAACGCCGCTATTTTCTCCTTCGTATCCGTCGGGGATGGCGCAACTCCCTCCATCGTCTCCTCGTCGGGACGGTAATACGGCAAGAGGTCCACCTCCTCTGCCCTGCGAATGAACTTCTTCCGCCACACGTTGTAGTTGCTTCCGTTGAAGCGCTGGGCTTCACTGAGCCCGATCGTCGGTTTCGCCACCAATCGGCCACTCGCAAGGGCCTCGAGAAGAGCCTTCAACTGCGGGTCTCCAAGACTCACACTGGAACCCGAACTCGCCTCGTCTCCCATGGCGTAGGCGTGAACGACTCCTCTTCTCCACTAATTTCACTTAGCGCACCAAGTGAATTCACGACGATCGACGCGACCGTTCGCCAAGCTCTGATACCAGTTCTTAGGATCGTAAACACCTTAGTCGGCAATAGTCTACTTGCTATTGCTTATCGTGTTCTCCACGATCTCCCAAATCCAACGATATGCGCAGCTCTGCTTGAAGTTGTCAATACACACTTCAGCAATTTCAGAATCTCAATGTTGTCCAATGTTGTGATTTCCAGAATGAGTACAAGCAGTTTTATGGTCAGGCAAGACACAAAATGCGATTCGTAACTTCACTTGTTTCCCAAGTAACCGCGTGTGCCTCGTTTCACCCCGAGTCGCACACGGAACCGAACCGAATGCACCGAACACTTCTTGAGTCCGAATCTCGAACCTTCTCGAACGCGCCTCAAGCTCGAACCACAATTTCCCCCGTTGATCTCATTCTCGATGCTTCTCCTTCTCTATTCCTCCTTCCTGCACATTCCTTCTCGATTTCCTTCCCGCTTCTCACGCCGTAGCTTCTATTCTCCACCGTAGGTCGATTTCCACCGTCTTAGATCTAAAATCTCCCACGCACTCCATTCCGCCGTCATTCCGCATCTCGCCGTAGGTTTCGTGGTTCGTCGAACCAACCCTAACAAACGGCTACTAGATGCGAAGCGCTCGGCGGAGAGAGAGTTGTCACGGGTCACGCTTATGTGACAGGCTGACGGAGTGGGCTGGAAATGCCTGGGAATCTGGCATCCCTTACCTCCAGCTGGTATCTTCCATCACAGCCTCGATGCGAGTAGCCTTGGTGTTGCCGAAACATTATCTCTATTGAATGACTGGTTTCGGATTGTGGTTGGTATTCGAGTGCACTGCAACGGGTATTTTCATACATATCAGTCCGTAATAAACGTAACCGGTGTACACTCGCGTTGTCGAATTTGCGATTTGATATTGATGAGCCTGTGTCTAGCGAATTGTGTCACATGTGGTACAGTATATGAAGAGGCGAGGATCATTCTGATTGGCTTAGCTTTGCGTGTTTCACGCGTAGGGCCTTGGTTTGGCCTTTGCGTGTTTCGCGCGTTGGGCCTTGGTTTGGCCTTTGCGTGTTTCACGGTGCAGGTTTTGATTTGGCTCAGCAGCACACGTGGGTGGTGCATTTGAAACCGCGGAGAAAGGAGACTTGAGGGATCGAGCGTGACAAGGGCTGTTGTTGTGAAAGTAACCGTTTTACACGACGCTAGCTGCCAAGACAGGTCAGCCCTACACGGGGACGAGGGCGGGTGAAGCAGCATTCCATCCCATTCCATGCCCTTCGCCATAATGACACATCAATCCATGAAAAAAGATCATACGAGTTGCAGATCGGGAGAAAGAAAACGTGTGGGTGGGAGGAGGTACAGTACGTGCATGCACAGAGAAATGCGCAGAATCCCAAACCGTGCCTGGAACGGGAAGGCAAAGCACTGTACAGTATCGAAGCGACGGGAGAGACTAGCTACAACATAATGTACACTACACATGTGAAACCCTGATGCGTGCCCGTGACGGGTTGGCCGTGCAACTGCAAAGCACTTTGGGCAAAAAGTGGGTTCTTTTGCGAGTCTCGATTGGACTAACTTTGGCCCAAATTTGTACACCAATCAGACAGACCCTTTTTCCATCGACTGCAAAGCACTTGGTCTACTTGAGACCAAGGCTAACCAAAAGAACAGAATCCAACCGACGGGATTGGCTGACCACGGGATTGGCTGACCACTTGCGCTTGTCCACTGTCCACACCAATCCTTCCACCACCCCTCCCCCCAAGCCAGTGTAAACCAGAAGCACAAAACCAGCCCATTTTGGGTTGAGCAACAGATGAAGTTGAAATTGTGCAGTGGCAACCCATTCAATCTTTCTAGCTTGTCCAGCAGCCAGTTGCACAAGGTCCGAGTTCTGTTGATACTACTACTACTACTAGTAGTAGGCGACTCATAGTCATTACGGTATCCGGCTAGAGCCACAGGGCACACCGTGACTGCGAGTGCTCCCGTGGTGGCAACAGTCCGGCGAAATACCAGGGATTAAAGCTGAAGTATACATTTGTCAGCAGGGTTCAGGGTTTAGGGAGTGAGCCCCACAGGTTTGGGGCAACTTTTCAAATTTCAAAAGTTTTTGAACCCTTCCTTTCAAATGTATACCGCAGCTTTAACAAATTCATCCCTTTCAGTTTCTGCCACGAAATTAGACCAGCAGCGTGATAAATCCAGTCTCTCTCTTCTTGGAATTTATGGGGGAAGACCTTCAGTTCTGACTCACTAGTAGTACTAGGAGCCGCATAAGACCGCCGTTTTCCGGGAGAGCTTCTGAAAATAGGTGGGATAACCCGCCGGGACACCTAGCAGATGCAACAGTTGTAGATGCAGCAACAGCACTGCTGGCATGCAACCGGAGCAGATGTCACAGCAGCAGATGTCACAGCAGCAGATGTCACAGCAGCAGATGTCACAGCAGCAGATGTCACAGCAGCAGATGTCACCGCAGCAGATGTCACAGCAACAGATGTTGCTGCAGCAGAGATCACAGCAGCAGGTTCAACAGCAGCAACAGATGCCACAGCAACAGATGCTACAGCAACAGATGCTACAGCAACAGACGCCACAGCAACAGATGCCACAGCAACAGATGCCACAGCAACAGATGCTACAGCAACAGATGCTACAGCAACAGATGCTACAGCAACAGATGCTACAGCAACAGATGCCACAGCAACAGACGCCACAGCAACAGATGCCACAGCAACAGATGTCACAGCAGCAGACGGCACAGCAGCAGACGGCACAACAGCAGATGTCACTACAACCACAACAACAGCCACAGCCACAGCCACAGCTACAGTCACAGCCAGAGCTACAGGTTCAGCCAGAGCAGCTACCACCACACCGGATCCAGCAGCTCTCCTCTCAGCTACAGCCGCTGCTACAGCCGCACTCGTTGCAAGCACTAGAACAAGGTGAGGCTGCTACTGATGCAGAGCCATTAGGGCCATTAGAGCCATTAACGCGTGGAAGATGGCGCAGCAGAATGGCGCGCAGCCGCAACTACAACCAGCCAGGGCGGTACCGGGGAGTGAGGAAGCGAGGGGAATTTTGTTACATTGCAGAGATTAAAGACACCACTAATGGGGTCCGCAGGTGGTTGGGCACGTTCCGTTCTGCAGAGGACGCTGCTAGGGCGTTTGATGAAGCTGCTCTGAAAATTCGAGGAGCAAAAGCAAAGCTTAATTTCCCAGGTCGGTATCTTCAGAAAGGGGGAGGGGTAGAAGCACTGGGTTCGGATCCTGCAGCCTCATTGGGTGCAGCGACTAGGATTGAAACAGCAGGAAGGGTTGCAGGGCAGGATGGCGGAGAGATTGGCATGGGAGTGCAAACAGGTGGGGTGGTAACCCAGGTTAGGGAGGATAGTAGTACTAGGAGCTGTGGAAGGAAAGGGATGGGATATGGTGAAGATACTGCAGCAGGGGGATTGGTGGGAGAAAGTGTGGGTCAGACGATGCAGAGAGAGGGAAGAGCTAGGGAGGTAACAGCGGCCTTTGTGGTGCCTGACAGGCCGTTCGGAGAGGGATCAAGTAGGGAAGTAGCGGAGAGCTTTGCGGCGCCTCGGAGGCCGTTTGGAGAGGGAACAAGTAGGGCTGGAACGGAATCCACAGACGATGCAGGTGCAGGATCAGGGGCTATGGGGCGGGAATCATCTGTACTGGTAGGAGGGGAATGCGGAGGAGGAGAAGGAGGAAGAGGAAGAGGAAGAGGAAGGGGAAGAGGAAGAGGACGTGGGAGGGGAGGAGGAGTAAGTGGAAGAACAGGAGGGGGGGTGAGAGGAGGAGGAGGAGGTGGAGGAGGAGGAGGAGGAGGAGGAGGAGGAGGAGGAGGAGGAGGAGGAGGAGGAGAAGTATTACTTGCAGCAGAAACGTCAGCAGGCATTGATAATGGGAGCAAAGGAGGAGTATACATTCCCGAAAGAAGCTCCAATGTAAGCGGTAGTAGCTCAAGCTTAGCTGCTTCTTCCTCCTCCTCCGCCCCGTCCATCTCTGTTAATTCCGCCTCTGCCTCTGCCTCCTCCGTCACTGTCGCTGCCCTCCCATCCACCTTTGTTGATATTTCAATCCCTGAAGCTGTAATCACCAGCGGCGTTCATATTCATGCCACTCTCCCCACTCACACCTCAGAATGCAACCCAATGTTTATTGGTCCCACACTGAATTGCCACTCAGTCCCACCGGAGGAGATGCCTAGTGCGATGATAACTGGACTGGGGATGTTGGGATTGGACGCACTGGGAGCAGATCTGATCGGGTTTGAAGAGATAGGGTTTGAGGAGATGGGATTTGAGGGTTTGGCAGACGGTGAGGAGGAGTGGAGCTCTTTACTTGCAGAGCAGTTTGCACAGCAGCTGCGAGCAATTGACGAAGCCGATGAGGCTGGAGGGAGTGGGGTTGGCGCTGCAAAAGGCAAGGAGGGAGTGGTCGAAAAAGAGGTGTATTCAGAGGAAGAAAGCAGCGGAAGCGGAGAGACTTTAGACGGGGAACTGGCGATGGAGGAGGGCGGAGCGCTGGAGGAGCGCGGAGCGATGGAGGAGGAAGAGGGTGCGATGGAGACATGGACGGGAATAGACGAGCGTTTGACAATGGAAATGGGGCTGCCTGATCGATGCTTCCAGCTGCCCAGCGCCAAGGATTTTCCTCACGAAAGCAGTAAGCAAATCCTGAAAACAGAAGGGATGGAGAGACAGCAAGGAGGCTGGACAGTGTCTGAGGGTGGGAATTATCCTGGTAACTACATGATGGCAATGCAGCCAAGCCAACAGGCAGAGCGATCTCAAGTAGGGATGGAGGGGCAGAGAGGAGGCTGCACTACTTCTGACGGTGAAAACGGCCGTGGTAGCTACGCGATGGCAATGCAGCCAAGCCATCTGAATACCACGGCGGTGCTATCTGAAGCTGCCCAGTCTGCACCATCTGATCCATCCTTCCCATGTCACCAGCCAGGTCAGCGGGGACAATTGCGCGAGCGTGTTCAACACGACCAAGGGGCAGGTGCGGTGGTGGGTGTGGCAGCAGCGGGTCCGTCCGGACGTGCAGGCATGGAGCAGATTCATACTCCAGTAGGAACCCCAGCACTGGCAGCAGAGCAGCACGCAGTGACAGGAGAGGAAGCATTGGCAGGGCAGAAAGCGTTGGCTAGGCTGCAAACAGCAGGGCTGCCAGTCCCAAGCGAGGCACAAGCCGTTTCATGGGGTTTCAGTGTCGAGGTGTCCGGGGGATTGATGGCGCCTGGTGAGGATGGTTCCTTGCAAGAAGCAAAGGAGGAGGTGGAGGTGGAGGTACCCGGCATGGCAGGTTCGGCTTCAAGCATGCCTTCAAGTTGGCATGCTGAAACGATGCTGCCGTATCAAGGGCATGATCCCAGCGCGCGGTGTGCTTTTACCATGACCCGCAGATCATCAGTTGTTGTGATTCCGCACGTGCGTCAGCATCGCGAGAGCCAACAGCAGCAGCAGCAGCAGCAGCAGCAGCGTCACCAGAACCGGAAGCAGCAGTGGCAGCGGCAGCAGCTGGGACAGTTGCAACAGCAGGGACAGTAGCAGGTGCAGCACCATGGGGAGCAACAGCAGCTGCACCTGCACGCATCGAGCTTCCAGAGATGCAACTCTCTTACCACTGGCAGGAGGGGAAAGGCAGCTCTACGGTGTGCTTCTACCGACCTTGTACATGAAGCATTATCCGTGGAAGAGTGGACGGAGCAGCAGATGTTTAGAACCCACACCCTAGACTTAAAAAGAGACAGCATAAAATTCCATCCTTACAGCCCTTCGACCGAGCCTAATCCCAAACCCAAGCCTAATCCAGAACCTCCCTCCGGACCTGTGCCTCTGACGCTCCGTAGGCACACTGTATCGTTTCCACTGAAGCCACCAATAGTTGGTTCTTCAAACCCAGAGTCCCAGCCCTGTGTGGGAAACGCAGGTGGAGTGGGTAGTGTGAGTGGTGCTGGAGCTGCTGGTGGTATGGGTGTTGCTGCTGCAGCTGCCAATGTGGTTCGTGGGAATGGCGTTGATGTTGCCGTCAAGGCTGCTGGTGTTGCTGGTGGCGCTGCCGGTGTTGCTGGTGGCGCTGCCGGTGTTGCTGGTGGCGCTGCCGGTGTTGCACCTGTTGTTGGTGTGACTGGTGATGCTGGTGTTTCTGGTGCTGCTGGTGTTGCTGGTGTTTTTGGTATTGCTGCTGGTGATGCTGGTGTTTCTGGTGCTGCTGGTGCTGCTGGTGCTGCTGGTGTTGCTGGTGCTGCTGGTGTTGCTGGTGCTTTTGGTATTGCTGCAGTGCCTGGCGTGTCTGGGATGGCATCCTCCCCAGCCTGCTCTCCCAAACCAATTTCGGCCATCCCTCTGCGCAGGGTGAGGCGATCCCAGTCCCATGACCAGGAACCAATGGGAGCTGGACAGCTGGGTAGGCAACTGCTGCGTGCGTCAGCATTCAAGCCAATAATTCCAGCCAGCAAGTATGCTCGAGAGCTGCACAAACGATTGGAGAAGCATCCTTGGTTACCCGCCAGGAGCTACGTTCAAGGGGTGCTGCAGCATGGACGGCTGGAGGGGCAGCAGAGGTCGTTGTTGGATGATAGACATATCCAGCAGCAGCAGCAGCAGCAGCAGCAGCAGCAGCAGCAGCAGCAGCAGCAGCAGCAGCAGCAGCAGCTGATGCAGCAGCAGCAGCAGCAGCAGCAGTCAAAGCAGCAGCAGTGGCGTTCAATTCAGCAGCAGCAATTGCAGTTGTTGCAGCAGCAAGATCAGCTGGAACTGCTGAAGCAGCATCAAGAGCAGCTCCCTCGCACCCAGCATCATCTGCCCTTCCGCAGTCAGTCCACTCCCCCCATAACACCTGCTGCCCTCACCTCCTCTGCTCTCACCTCCGCTGCTCTCACCTCCTCTGCTCTGACCTCTTCTGCCAGCACTGCTGGTGGCATCGCATCTGGGGCAACTGCTTGCACCGCTGCTGCCACCGCGGCTGGCACTGCTGGTGGTGTTGCCTCTGCCGCTGTTGCCAGAGCTGGTGCTGCCACCGCTGCTGGCACTGCTGCAGCCACTGGTGGTGGCGGTGTTGCCTCTACCGCTGTTGCCAGAGCTGGTGCTGGCGCTGCAGTCTTGCACTCGCACCATGTCATCTCAGGCTTGAGCCTTCCTCTTCCTCACCCCTCAGCCAACTTGTCGCTCCTAAGAGACACGGAACACTCTGCACTTGCTGCCTGGGGCCTCACCTCCCCATCATCTCGCATCCAGGGGACAGCCTGTCACAGCTTCAAGAATCATGTCAATGCTGCCCCCTTTATAACACATTCAGGAGTCACCAGACTAGGTTTGGAGGCTGGTGGACCAGGTACGGATGCAGGAGGATTGGCATACACAGGGAATTTCGAGCATGAAGCATCAAGTACTCATGGTGCTGGTGCTGAAACCTACACCATTGATGCACTAGAGATGTTCCTGATGGATCATGGGGAGCATAGGGAATATGAGTAGGCGTGAATTAGCAGATTTCCCTACTTGCTCAAGCCTGAACCTAAGCGCCGCTGCTCACTGGAAAATGTCCGAAGATCTGCACTTGAGATGTTCTTGATGGATCATGGGGAGCATAGGGAATATGAGTAGGGGTGATTTACATGTATTTTGCTCCTTTTTCTGTTCATTAGGCATTTTTTTGTTGTCATTAATTTATAATAAACGTGTGTTTTGTGTGTGTGTGTACGCGCGTGTGTGTGTGTGTGTGTGTGTGCGTGTGTGTGTGTGTGAGTGTGTGTGAGTGTGTGTGTGAGTGAGTATGTGTGTGACTGTGTGTGTGCGTGGATGTGTGGATATGTGTGTATGTGTGTGTGTGACTGTGTGTGTGTGTGTGTGTGTGTGTATGTGGATGTGTGGATATGTGTGTATGTGTGTGTGTGGATGCATGTGTGTGTGTGCGCATAGGAAATGATCATTGGAAAAAAATGATGGGCACCCAGGAGCGAAGGCAGTTACCACCTGTTGCTCTTGGTGTGTGGAGTGCACGAATGGGACTGCATCTGCATGGTGGGGTGTGGTGTGGTGGGGCATGGTGGGGTGTGGTGGGGCGTGGTGGGGGGAGGGGAGGTAGGGAGAGCAGCAGAGCTGATGAAAGAGGGGCTGGGGTAGGGGGATGGGGAAGGGGAAATAGGGAATGCGAACTGGGGAGGGGGAAGCGCAATGGGGATTTAGAAAGGGGAGAAAGGAAATTGCGGAAGGGGACAAGGGAAGGAGGAATCGAGATTCCGGGAAGGGGGAAAGAGAAAGGTGAGAAGGGAAGGGAAAATGGGGAAGGGGAAAAAGGGAAGGGGAAACTGGGGACGGGGAAGGGGGAATAGGAAGCAGAACAAAGAAAGTAGGCATGGCATGTGATGGCATGGGATGGGATGATGGCTAGGAATGATGGAATGGGATGGCTTGGGAAGGCATGGGTCATGGGATGGCATGGGAAGGCATGGGTCATGGGATGATAATGGCATACCGGACAGCATTGGTGCCTGATGCTCTTGTTGCTGTCATGCCCCCTGCACTCGTGCGCACGCATGGGGGGAGGCACACACAGGGGGAAGCACACACAGGGTGAGGCACACACCGGGGGAGGCACACACAGGGGGAAGCATATATGGAGGGAAGCACACATTGGATTGGCATGATCCAAAGTAAAGAATGTGAGTCGATTGGAGCTGAATCTGTTTTTTGAGAATTCTAAAATAACCAGAAAAACACACATTGGATTGGCACGATGCAAAGTGAAGAATGCGAGTCGCTTGGAGCTTACACATTGCACTCACACGATGGCCACCACGACTCGGTGTGGTATGGCATGGCATGGCGCCATGCACAGCACCAAAGTGACTTGTGAGGCGAGGTGACTTTTGAGACGACCCAAAAAGAGCTTCCACATTGCATTCACATGATGGCAGGGTGGCATGCACAGCACCACAAAGTGCTGCATGCATTGATTTTTTATTTTGGAGTGCAATTGACGATCCTAACCACGCACCTATGGTGCATCAGAGCCTAACACTCACGCACCTATGGTGCATTCCGAGCCTGCCACGCACCTATGGTGCATTCAGAGCCTGCCACGCACCTATGGTGCATTCTGAGCCTGCCACTCACCTATGGTGCATTCCGAGCCTGCCACTCACCTATGGTGCATTCCGAGCCTGGGCCAACGGGGAAGAAGAGACCCGAGTCGTACAGATGGTAGTTGAGCTGCTGACGTGTCACCCCTGCCTGCACCCTGCAGTCCATGTCCTCTGCATGTACCTCCACCACCTGAAGACAAAAATGCCAAAAGACACGCAATCCAAGGCAAAAAGTGCCTGAAGAATGAAGACTTGCTCGAGATGTCATGTCACCCCTGCCTGCACTCTGCAGTCCATGCCCTTTGCATGTACCACCACCACCTGAAGACAAAACGGCAATAGGGCACGCAATTCCAAAGGTGCACATGTTTGCGGTGCCTGGAAATTGACTTGTGTGTCACCGTTGCAGTCCATGTCCTCTGCTCTGCATGCTTTGCACCTGAGATTTACCATCAGAACTCAGCACTCAGAACTCAGCGCCCAGCACTATGCACTATAAAGTATGCAGCATCTGCTCGTCCCTGCTACATGAGCCAATCAAGGGATGCGTTACCTGGTAACCCCATCGTACCTCGTTCATCTGCGACAGGTCAATGGAGACCCCCCCACAGAGCGCCGCCACGTGGCCTTCCAAAGAGGTGCCGGCGCCATAGGGAATGACGGGCACCCGGGCGGCAGCGCACGCGGTTACCACCTGTTGCACTTGGTGAGTGGAGCGGGCGAATGCGACTGCGTCTGGTGGCACAACCTCGTGGTATGACTCGTCCCCGCCATGCTGCTTCAACGCCTGCTGCCATGCCAGCATGTTAGTATGTAATGACCCCATAATACCATGCCATCATATCAATCAAGGCATGATGTTAAGCCGTCATGCCATCACATCGCCATCATGCCACCATATCCATACCGCACACCAAAGGAGAAAAGAAAGAGAGCCCTTTAGGAGGGCAGATGAAGAGGGGCAGAGAGGGCGGGAGAGGAGGAACAGCAGCGGATGAGGACCCTGCGAATGACCCACGTACAATTCCAATGCTCAGGAATCCCATCAGTATTTCCACTATTCAGGCATCCCACCGTTCGGTTCGTCTCCACGTTTGCGTCTCCCACAATGGATCGCATGCGACGCAGCAACGTGTCGTCCACTCGCCGTACGATGTCTGTCGCACAGAAGGAATGTCACAGAGGCTCGACATCGCGGGATTTTCGCCAGCGTTGATAGTTCCGCATCGCCCTGCCTTCAACTGTTTTGGGTTCATCTCTGCTTTGCTCTTCCAGGTCTCACCTTTCGTGCTCGAGAACGAGGGGACCATTGTGAGTCGACGCACGCTGGTGAGGGTCATTGGTTGGCATGAGACGTTCGTCACTGCCCCGCTTCACACCGACGCATCACTGCGGGCATTTGACGAGGCAACACGCAGGTACACAATGCAGTAGCAGTCCTACGCGTCTGGACGCATTGGGTGCAGCCTCATCACCCGTCTTCACCAGGCCTGTCGATTCAAGGGCATATGCCCTTAATGCCCTGAACATTCCGGGCTAATTTCGCTCCAGCTCGACTGCATAAAGTGTTACATTCGCACTGCACCCGTGCCACTAAGTGCCTCGTTCGAACCTTCCCCGGATGCGTTAAGGGCCCAAACCAGGCCTTCCCCTGTCTCAAAGTTTTGGTTTCCGGTTGTAGGACCCCCCCCCCCCCCCCCCCCCCAATTCTGCCCGACCCCTCCCCCCCCCCTTTTCTCCTTAGGTTGCATGAGAGAAGTGGATTTTTTCTCTTAGCGTTTTCTAGCCAATCCCGTGTTTGTAAAGTGTCTAAGTCAGCTTTGGAGCACCCGATTTTTCCCTTAGCGTCCAATACGAGTTAAAGATAGTGTAAGTGCAAACTCTTCACAGGCCCGGATTTCAAGTTTTCACTTTGGGGTGCGCCCGTGACCGTTAAGGGCACCCAAACGCTCAGCTACACCCAAAACAGGGTCAGATGGGGAGGAGGTGGGGAGCGCAAGTATGGGCCCGAGGAACTTCGACAGGCCTGGTCTTCACATGCTGGCTCTTCTCTCACCCGGGGTGTTTGACGCCGAGATGCCATGCGCATGTCCTTTGTTCACGTATTCTGCCTATGCCTTTTTGCATGCGCATTCGTTCCCGGCCAAAACAGCCTGGTGCAACTCGCTGGATGGAACCCGATCAAGGTGCATCTCGTCACGCACCTGCCGGATGCGATCAGGCGCGGTGGCCTGCCCCACGAGTACTCGGCCGCAGTGTACGAGAATGCTCACATCCGTACATGCAAGGCCCCCTACAGGGCATCAAACCGACGGCAATACCTTTTAACCATCGTGACCACAACAATGCTTGGGCGGATCCAGTCCAATCTGCCGTCGCCGCGCACGTACAACACAGCCATGACCCGGGTGAGTGCGAGAGCGGGCCTTATGCTAGCCTGTCAGAAATGTTGATCAATGGGTCAATGGTCAAGAGCTTGGGGCTTGATGGCCGTGGTGGGGAAGATGCTTGAGCAGCCCATGCGTGCATGCACCTGCTTATGCCCATACAGGCTATGGAGGTTGGTGGTCCGATGCTTAACTGACGGCGCGTGCTGATGCGGGGCCCCATCTATGTGCCGATTGGCCCTCTGGACTTGTACGGTGCCATTGATTCCGCCTTGGAGGGCGGGCTCGGTCCGTACTGCGGAGAGTCACTACACAACGGGAGTGGACTACGGTGGAGGGCACGGGGTTGTGCGAGTGATTGGATCTTTGCACTAGCGTTCTTACTGCTTGCTTGTGTTCACACAGAAGTTTGGCAAGAATTCCACCAAGGAAAGTTGAAAGAACAATTGAGGCATGCAGAACAAAAGGACTAGAATGGCATGCAACACCTAGCAAGGGCGAAATCTGCCAGCGCAGCAGAAGAGCGGCTTGCCAACGTTGCAGCAAAGTGGTATGCCAACGTTGCACTGCGCGCGGTCGGCCAGCACTGCAGTCGCATGTGACCATTTGCAGTCGTAGGTAACTATCTGCAGTCGCAGGTTGTCTATCTGCGCAGATGTGCGCACCTAGCAAGTTGGTGCAGGTTGGCGGTTTCACCGTCAGGCACATTGCGCAGGTGTCAGTTAGAAAACGTGTCGTCGGTTTCACCAGGTGCGCACCGTCGACCACGTGATGTCGTTCCGCAGGCAGAACTTCGCCAAAACCTCCTGGGCAAAAGTTCGCACGCCTCCGTAGAGTTTCGCACAACTCTGCAACTTCGGTCGATCCGTTCAACATCGATCGGTCGAACAACGTTCGCCGAGCAGAGCTTCTCGACCTGAACTCTTCGACCAGAGTTCCTCGACCCGAACTCTTCGACCAGAGCTCCTCGACCAGGATCGTCGACCAGTGCTCTTCGACGGGAGCTCGTCACGCAGAGATTGTCGACCAGAGTTCGTCGCGCAGAGCTCGTCGACCAGATTCTGTCGAGCAGAGCCTGCTCGACCGCAACTTCCGTCGAACTGTAGAAGCCAATTTCGTCAACAATCCCTCGCGAACTTCTCGCCGGCGAGATCGGCTGCGCCCAAGCGAGGGCGAGGCCTTTTCTCTTCGACACGTACAAGGTCGTGATGCACAGCAGCGGATTCCTGCCCTTCCCTGTGCGGGTATGTATGTAGTTGCTGTAGTTGCTCCCTTTACACTTTGCAGCATGTATGTTCACACTCGCGCACGCCCTACATCCACGTGCTGTCCAAAACCACGAAGCATGCGCACCCCTGATCTACCCCCGTGGCCGTGATTCTGAAACCGCCGTGGTGATGTGTTGTACCCGTGTATGGTTTTGGCCTCTCCCTTATAAACGCAGGTCCACTCCGCGCTCGCGATCCCGTCCCGCATCCTCTACGTGACCCTTCTCAAGCAGCACTATGCCCGTGCAATGCTCACCCATCACGATGGGCTAGCGTTCTCCTTTGTGGAGTTCCGTGACGAGCATGGCGCGCTGCAGACAGCTCGGACGAGGACGTGGAGGCCAGCGACATTGCGCTGGCCTTCATCCGCCGGTTTTCGCCCACTGGGGTGGATGAGTGCACTGGCTACATGGCCATGAGGCCAGAGACAGGTGCACAGGGTTATGTTGTTGTTCCCGTGGGCTATGTGCGCCGCACGGTCCACATGGTCTAGTCTTTCATGGACCATGGCCGCTGGTTCTTGAACAAGTGGGCTCTTAGGTGCCTCGAGGACACCCTATAGGCCGTTTGCCAGGTGCTTTTCTCGCCAGCACAAGAATGGGTGGTCCCGCTTTGGAATCCTGGACCCTGCAGTGGTGGACAAAGAGTGTCGTGCAGTGCAACTCTGCCTTGGGCAACACTAGAGCAATGGCCTGTTTTTTTCGTGGTAGCGCCTTTCCCCTTGCTGTTTTCCATCCTGAGCAGATGCTTGTACCCGTGATGGCACCAGCGGTGTGTAGCGGTGGTCTCTCCGCCAGCCCTACACACTGGCGGTCTGGTGCATGCTGTCTATATTACTTTCAAGAATCCTATATCCAAACTCTAATAATTTAGCCGATGTTTTACCTGGACATTTGCATATGATGTATGCCTTTTTTATGAGCATTGTTAAGAAAGTGAACATGCACCTTTGACATATATAGAACATTAGCCACGCATATAATTTGTAAAGGTGTACCACGTCTCGGCACGATACACAATTCCTTGATTCGCAATGGTCTGTGAATGCTACCCCTAGGGAGAATGCTCTAGCTTATCCTCACAAAACCTAAACCAGTCTTCGGCCCATGAACTTGTAGAAGACATGCTTTTGGGCATAGATGTGGGCGCCGCCTTTTTTGAGACGTTAGCAGCAGGATACGCGTCGGTTTCCGGATAATCCGGGTGTCGGTCCTTGTTCGTCTGTTGACGCTTCCCGGTCGCAACTCCTGTTCACTACTATTGTAAACGTAACGCTTTCGCTAGCTCGCAATGGCGTCGCTATCGTCGCTTCTCCAAGCAGCACACGCCGTGCCGTTTCGGCGACTCCTCCTCGTGGTGGCGTCAATGTCGTCGTAATTGCACCGTCGCGATTCCCACTGGTCGATTCCAAGAGAACCGCCGAGAATGACAGAAATAGCCGAACTTTCCAGGAAGGAATGACTGGATGCCGGAAGTTGAATTTGCGTGCGACGCACTACGGGAGGGCATTTGTGGCTAGCAGTGAGGTTGGGATCAACAAAGAACCCGGAGATGCTCACGCCGGCGCGTTGCAAGAACCACGGCAAAACGCAACGAGCGGAACTTGGGATCATAATGACTCCTAGGTGTTAACCGGAATGGAGTGTTGGCCCCGCCCTCGCTTGGGCAACGCCGACGACTTGGTCGGATGTACGGGAGAAGCAGCTGACTGTTCATAGTGAGGGAGCTGCTTGACGGGCTTCGGAGAGCTGCAGGGATCACTGTGGTGTTGCCATCGAACAGGGGTGCTTGACGGCCTTCTTCTGCTGGGCAGGTCGACGAGGTGGCTGTCGACCTGCACAGGCCTGTCACGGGGCTGGAGCCGTCGACCAGGGAGCTCGACAGCTGCAGCTGACTGGGCTGGTCGACAGGTGGGCCGTCGACTAGGAGGAGTAGTTCGACGGGGAGGTCGACGGAGCAGTCCGTCGACCTGCGTAGGGCATGTGAGCAGCAGTCGAGGAGGGGAGCTCGGCGACAGCAGCTGCAGTGCTGGTCAACGGAAGGGTCCGTCGACCAGGGTGTTGCTCAACGGGAGCTGTGGTCGACCAGAGGCACTTGGTGGTCGACCAGAGCACTTGGTGGTCGACCAGGTAACCTGCTCGACGAGTTCTGCGGAGGCACGCGAACGTCATCGATGTCGCAGTGACGAAGGCGACTTCGGGCTGGTATCCCGAAGTCGATGTGGCTCGTCAGGGGTAGACAACAGCCGACGGATGCACAACGATGCAAGTCGGGCCAATCGTCTGCCCGCACCTGTGTACGTGCGCACTGCTGTCTTCTACGGGGCAACGCTGGACAACCGCTCTGCTGCAGCGTTGGCACGCCGTCGACCTGCTGTGTTGGCAGGTCGCCTTTCTGCAGTGCTGGCGCGGCTCCTCTACGCAACGCTGGCAGGCGGTCGACCAAGCTGTGCTGGCGGTCGACCAGGCTAGCTGCAGAGTTGCTAGGTCCCCGATGTAGTCATTGTTGTCATTGCTTGTTCAATAATTCTGTAATGGAATCTTTGCTAGTGGAAACTCTTGCAAACTTCTCCCGTGATTGTGCAAGTGCTAAGGAAATACGCAAAGCTACGATCACTCCCAGAGTTCGTGCCGACCCCCCCCCCCCCCCCGTAGTCTAGCTCACGACTATTGTAGAGTGACTCTCCGCACTAGGTACTAAGGGCTCGACAGGCGGAGTCTAAATGGGCGACACAGACATGACAGGCTAGCGCTGTATCTGGTATTTACCAATGCTAACTTGTCTGATCCTCGATGGATGTTCTTGACTCGGTTCCGAATGTAGTTCGTATGGAAGTGAAATGTAACGCGTACATCATCTGTAGTTTTACCGTTATACACCTGTAAATATAAAACGTAGTACACTTGCATTGCCGAAAAACAAAGAAAGCGAATGAGCCTCGGGTGCACCCTTGTACAGTATATCAACATGAAATTTGCCGCTTGAAATTAATTAGTGTCGATCGATCGTGAGCAGATCTACTGAGGACGCGGTAAAAGTAGACAATCGATCCGTCAGTCGCGATCGATGTGCAGATTGGTTACCCTATTTACTATGCTGTAACCATTCTAGAGTACACTTTTTTGCCAAAAAATCTTGACAGTGTGTGAATGGGACTGATCACTGTTCGCGGGAGATCTGTCATTTCTAAGGTGCGATCGTTACAATGTCGTGGTCGCCACGTTTCGCCAATCGATCTGCCCACTCGATTGTGGGGCTCGATATATGAAGACGATCCTGCGATCTTTGCACTTTCACAGTGTCCTGACTTCGTCTTGGCAGCTAGCGTCGAGAATGTGGTAAAACGGTTACTTCCACGTCAGGACTGACGATAGTGCCGTGACAGTTGCGTCCACTGTGCTGACATCCGGATTGAATGAGCACGGTTCAGGACGGTTAAGTTTTGATTCAGTATGGTTTATTTAGCTGATTCGAATAAGACACGATCAGCCTGCCAGTTACGCACGGTTCAGGGTGTAGTCTCCATTCTCCAGAGTCTGAACAAGGTTGCTGGAGGAGCACTGTCCACGTTTGCTGAGCCGATTCCAAATAAGGTGGAACGCCCAAACCACGAAAAGGCCAAGCCAAGCCGAACGCGCACAACACGCAGGACCAAGCCAATAACATCACGCCACAATGGCGTCGCCCTGTCAGCAGAAAATTCATGCCCTTCGCCAAAATCACACTCATGATCGAAAAGGACTACAAATCTTGCCAACAGCACGCGAAACTTTTTTTTGCTCTACCCTGAAAATCCGCGGTTCTGATTCGTTACGAGTGTTAACGGACTTTCGTCAATATCTGTCGACTCTATGCGACATTGGCGAAGCTGGATACTGTAACGTGGAATCGAACTCCGCATGAAATGAAGCCCTGAAACGTCTCCGTGACGGGAAAGGCGAAAACTGTACAGCACAAGTGTAGAACCAGTGGGAGAGCCGAGCCACTTGCAGTGTACACATGTGTGCATCTGAAACCCTGATCCGTGCCCGTGACGGGGAAGTCAAAGAACTGCATCCAACCAATGGGATTGGCTGGCAACTTTGTCCATCACCAAGGTTCCGCTTTCCACCCAGACCAGTGAAACACCCAAAACCAAAGATCACAGAACCAGAGCTCATTTTGAAGTTGGGATGTGCAGCAAACCATTCAATCCAGTCCATTCTAGGATCCAATTCTACTAGTCCAGCCAATTCTACAAAACTCCAAGTTTTGCTACAAGAGGTGCTAGGCTTCTCATAATCACTACAGTCGTCTGTTCCAGCCAGAGCACAGCGGGACTAGAAGTTAGAACTCCTGCTAGTCGCAGACTGTTTCGGCAAGCTGAACCTGGAAAGCTAAAATTAAAATTTGGATTCCACGCGGAGTTAATCACAATAATGCCTTCAATTTCCTAGCAGTACTGGTAGATGGCCAACTTAGCAATCTAGCCTCGTCCTTGCCAGCCGGCTTCCAACAGCACAAGTGGTGCGCGGAGCCAGCAGCATCATTGGCTTCAAAATCAATTGGCAGGTTGTTGTTGTTGTTGTTGTTGTTGTTGTTGTTGTTGTTGTTGTTGTTGTTGTTGTTGTTGTTGTTGTTGTTGTTGTTGTTGTTGTTGTTGTTGTTGTTGTTGTTGTTGTTGTTGTTGTTGTTGTTGTTGTTGTTGTTGTTGTTGTTTTTTTTTTTTTTTTTTTTTTTTTTTTTTTTTTGGTTGCCAAAAAACAAGACAACGTCAGACAGCAGGATAATCCTGGGATTCCAGTGAGGGAGACTTTCAGAGGTTCTCTGAATAGCAGCCACTGTTTTCAGAGCAGCCTAGGACCTCCATTTCTGAAAGAACTTCTGATTTACTACTAGTACCGTACTAGTGACTAGTTGGAGGTACCCAGCAGCAGATGCAGCAACAGTAGATGTCACAGAAGCAGATTCTACTGCAGCAGTTTCAAGAGCAGCAGATGCAACCAGAGCAGATATCATAGCAACAGATGCCACAGCAGATGTCACAGCTGTAGTAGATGTCACAGCCGGAGATGGCACTGCAGGAGAAGCCAAAGCAGTTGCTACAGCAGCAGATCTCACTGTCACAGCAGCAGATGTCACAGCAGCATATGTCACAGCAACAGATGCCACAGGAGCAGATGTTACAGCAGCAGATGCCACAGCAACAGGTCTCCCTGTTACAGCAGCAGTTCTCACAACAGCAGTTCTCACAGCAACAGTTCTCACAGCAGCAGGTGTCGCAGCAGCAGATGCAGGAGCATAACTACAAAACGCTGCTGCTACAGCCACAGCCACAGCCACAGCCACAGCCACAGCCACTGCCACAGCCACAGCCACAGCCACTGCCACAGCCACTGCCACAGCCACAGCTACAAGCTCAGCCAGTGCAGCTACCACCACACTGGATACAGAGGCTCTCCTCACAGCTACAGCCGCTGCTACAGCCACAACTGCAGCAAGGACTAGCAGAACAAGGTGAGGCTGCAACTGGAGCCAGGTTGTCGGGGCGAGGAGCTAGGCGCACCAGATTGCCGCGCAGCCGCAACTACAACCAGCCAGGGCGGTACCGGGGAGTGCGGAAGCGAGGGGATTTTCGTTACATTGCAGAGATTAAAGACACCAATACTGGGGTCCGCAAGTGGCTGGGCACGTTCCCTTCTGCAGAGGACGCTGCTAGGGCATTTGATGAAGCTGCGCTGACTATCCGAGGAGCAAAGGCGAAGCTTAACTTCCCATGGAGGCATATTCAGAACGGGGGAGCGGTAGTAGGTTCGGATCCTGCAGCGCCATTAGGAGCAGCGGCTAAGATGGAAACAGGAGAAATGGATGCAGGGAAGGATGGTGGAGAAACTGGCGTGGGAGTAATGAGAGAGGTTGCGGATGGCGGTAGTAGGAGGAGTAGTGGAGGGAAAGGGAAGGAGGTAGGACATGGTGAAGCTGCTGCAGAAGAGGCTGTGGGGCAGACAAGACTGCAGGGAGAGGGAAACAAAAGAGAAGTAGCAGCGACCTTTGCGGTGCCTCACAGGCCTTTCAGAGAGGGATCAAGTAGGGAGGTAGCAGCGAACTTTACGGCGACTCAAAGGCCGTTTGGAGAGGGAACAAGTTGGGCTGTGACAGCATCTGCAGAAGAAAGGGGCGCAGGATCAGAGGCTGTAGGGCGATCTTCAGTACTAGCTGCACCTGTGGAAGGCGGCGGAGGAGAAGTAGGAAGAGAAGGAGGAAGAGGAAGAGGAAGAGGAAGGGTACGAGGAAGGGGAGGTGGGAGAGGAGGAGGAGGAAGAGGAGGAGGAGGAGGAAGAGGAGGAGGAGGAGAAGGAAGAGGAGGAGGAGGAGAAAGAGGAGGAGGAGGAGGAGGAGGAGGAGGAGGAGGAGGAGGAGGAGGAGGGGGAGGAGGAGGAGGAGGAGGAGGAGGAGGAAGAGGAAGAGGAGGAGGAGGAGGAGGAGGAGGAGGAGGAGGAGGAGGAGGAGGAGGAGGAGGAGGAGGAGGAGGAGAAGTAGGAAGAGAAGGAGTAGTAGAATTAGCAACAGAAACGTCAGCAGGCAGTGATAGTGGGAGCAGAGTGCGAGGAGCCATCATTCCCGAAAGAAGCTCCACTGTAAGCGGTAGTAGCTCGAGCTTAGCTGCCCCTTCCTCCTCCTCCGCCCCTTCCATCTCTGTTTCTTCCGCCTCTGCCTCCTCTTCCTCTGCCTCTGCCCTCCCATCCACCCTTCTTGGTATCCCAGTCCCTGAAGCTGCACTCACCAGCGTTCCTATCCATACCACCTTTCCCACTCACACCCCAGAAGACAACCCAATTAATAGCGGCGCTATCATAAATCAACACTCAATCCCGCTGGGGAAGCTGCCAAGTGCTATGGAAACTGGAGAGGAGTTGCCGGGGTTTGATGGCCTGGGAGGAGATCTGGACCGGTTTGAAGAGATGAGATTCGAGGAGATGGGTTTTGAGGGCTTGGTAGACGGTGAGAGAGAGTGGAGCTCTGAACTTGCAGAGCAGTTTGCTCAGCAGCTGGGGAGGATAGAAGAAGCCGATGGGGCCGGAGGGAGTGGGGTTGGTGTTTCAGCAGGAAAAGAGGGTGTGGAAGAATGGGAGATGACTTCAGAGGAAGAAAGTAGTGAAAGCAGAGAGACTGCTGGTGGGGAAGGAGCGATGGAGGAGGAAGAGGGTGCGATGGAGTTGAGGACGGGAATAGAGGAGCGTTTGACGATGGAAGTGGGGCCGGCTGATCGATACTTCCAGCTGCCTCGCACCGAGGATTTGCCTCACGAAAGCAGGCCTCTGAGCCAAGGAAAGAAAAACCTGAAAACTGAAGGGGTGGAGAGACAGCAAGGAGGCTGGACAATTTCTGAGGGTGAAAATGGCCGTGGTAGCTACATGATGGCAATACAGTCAAGCCAGCAGACGTTGCCATATCAAGTAGGGATGGAGGGGCAGGAAGGTGGCTGCACAACTTCTGAGGGTGAAAATGGCCGTGGTAGCTACATGATGGCAATGCAGTCAAGCCACCAGGCGGTGCCATATCAAGCTGCCCAGTCGGCACCATTCGGTCCATCCTCCTCCCAATGGCATCAGCAAGGTCAACAGGGCCAACAGGGTCAACAGGGTCAACAGAGTCAACAGGGCCAACAGGGCCAACAGGGCCAACAGGGCCAACAGGGCCAACAGGGTCAACAGGGTCAACAGGGTCATCAGGGCCAACCGGGTCAACGGGGTCAACAGGGTCAACAGGGTCAACAGGGCCGAGGGGCAGGTGTGGTGGCAGGTGTGGCAGCAGGAGGTCCATCCAGTCGTCTAGGCGTGAAGCAGATTCTTACTCCTGTAGGAACCCCAGCACTGGCAGCAGGGCAGCACGCGTTGGCAGCAGGGCAGAACGCAGTGACAAGGCAGCAAGCGTTGGGTAGCCTGGGTAGGCCGCAATCAGCAGGGCTGCCAGTCCCACGCGAACCACAAGCGGTTTCATGGGGTTTCAGTGTCGAAGTTTCCGGGGGCTTTATGACTCCTGGTGAGGATGGTTCGCTGCAGGAAGCGAAGGAGGAGGAGGTGGAGGTACCCAACATGGCAGGTTCAGCTCTAAGCATGCTTCCTAGCTGGCATGCTGACATGATGCAGTATGCTGCTGGCATGATGTCCTCGTTTGCGACGCATCAGAGGGATGCTTTTACCATGTCGCGCAGATCTTTGGTTGTTGTGATTCCGCATGTGCATGAGCATCACCCGAACCAGCAGCAGCAGTGGCAGCAGCAGCAGCAGCAACAGAAGGGGCAGAAGGAGGGGCAGAAAGAGTGGCAGCAGCAGCTGCTGCAGCAGCAGCAGCAGGGACAGCAGAGGCAGCAGGAGGGGCACCAACAGTGGCAGCAGCAGCAGCAGCAGCAGCAGCAGCAGCAGCAGCAGCAGCAGCAGCAGCAGCAGCAGCAGCAGCAGCAGCAGCATGAGGAGGAGGAGGAGGAGGAGGAGGGTCAGGAGCAGCCGCAGGGACAGGACCAACAGCAGGCGCTGAAACAGTGGCAGCAGCGCCAGCAGCAGCAGCGGCATGCACCGAGCTTCTCTCAGCGCAGATATTTCAATCTGAAGGCTGGAAGGAGGGGCAAGGCAGCTGCACGATCCGCTTCTGCAGACCTCATATGTTTTCCCCGTGGCGAGGCTTCTGGAGAAGCTTTCCCTGTGGAAGAGTGGAAAGAAGAGGACACGTTTAGAAGCCACACCCCAGACTTGGAAAGAGACGACACATATTCCAAGCTTTCCAGCCCTTCTTGGTCCGACCCTCAACCCAAGCCTCATTTCAAGCATCGTTCCAAACCTGCACCTTTGGTGCCTCGAACCTACACTGTATCTTTCCCCCTGGAGCCTCCTGTCGTCAGTCCCTTAACCCCTGAGTCGCAGCACTCTGTGGGCACCACAGGTGGTGTGGGTGGTGGGAGCGGTGCAATTGGTGCTGGCATTGCTGGTGGTATGGGTGTTGTTGGTCCCATGTGTGGTGTAGCCTCTGCAGGTTTCAACGTGGGTAGTGGGAATGGCGCGAATTGTGCCGGAAAGGCTGCTGTCGGTGTTGCTGGTGGCGCTGCTGCTGTTGCGCCTGCTGGGGTTGTGAATGGTGCGGCTGTCATTGCTGGTGGTGCTGGTGTTTCTGGTGTTGTTGCTGCTCCTGGTGTCACTGGGCTGGCATCCTCCCCAGCCTGCTCTCCCAGTCCAATTTCGTCTATGCCTCTGCACAGGGTGAGGCGATCACAGTCACATGACCAGGGACCAATGGGAGCAGGACAACTGAGCAGGCAACTGCTGCGTACGTCAACAATCGAGAAGCAGCCTTGGTTACCCGCCAGGAGGTACGGACAAGGGGTGCTGCAGCATGGACGGCTGGAGGGGCAGCAGAGGTCGTCGTTGGATGATAGATGGATGGCACAGCAGCAGCAGCAGCAGCAGCAGAAGCAGCAGCAGCAGCAGCAGCAGCAGCAGCAGCAGCAGCAGCAGCAGCAGCAGCAGCAGCAGCAGCAGCAGCAGCAGCAGCAGCAGCAGCAGCAGCAGCAGCAGCAGCAGCAGCAACAGCAGCAGCAGCAGCAGCAGGAGCAGCAGCAGAAGCTGGCGTATTTAATTCAGCAGCAGCAATTGCAGTTGATGCACCAGCAAGAGGAGCTGCAGCTGCTGCAGCAGCATCAGGAGCAGCTCAATCGCCTCCAGTGTCACCTGCCCTTCCGCAGTCAGTCCACTCCCTCCATGACACCTGCTGCTCTCACCTCCTCTTCTCTGACCTTTACTCCCGGCTTTGCTGGTGACGTTGCTTCTGGCGCTGCTGCTGGCGTTGCTACTGGTGCTGCTGCTGCCGCTGCTGCTGCTGGTGTTCCTTCTGTCGCTGCTTCCGGAGCTGGTGCTGAAGATGCAGTCTCCCACTCTCACCGTGTCCCTCCGTCCCCCGCCAATCCAACCACCAACTTCGATGGTACGGCCCGCTGGCATGGATTCAGCAACACAGAGAAGTGCGGTGTTGATGCCTTGGAGCATGATGCCTCTAAGGGAGCCAACGGCTACGGGACTGGTGGTAGAACCCTAAACCCTGGCAGCAGTGGAATAGATGTCGAAATGCAGGAACCTGCAATAGAGGACTTCAGGCCTGCATACAATGCTGGTGCTACTGACCAGCCTACTGCTGAGCACCTTTCTCCTCCTCACCCCGCAGCCAACCTGTTGCTCCTGAGAGACACGGAACACTCTGCAGTTGCTGCCTGGGGCCTCACCTCCCCACCTTCTCGCATCCATGGGGCAGCGAGTCACCGCTTCGAGAATAAACTCAATGCTGTCCCATTTATGGACCAGTTGGGAGTCACTGGAGTAGGTTTGGAGGATGGGGGGAAGGGGATCGATGCAGGAGAGTTGTCATATACAAGGGATTTCGAGCATGAAGCATCACCTACCCATGGTGCTGGAAGCTACACCATTGATGCGCTCGAGAGGTTCTTGATGGACAATGGGGAGCATAGGGAATAAGTTAGGGGTGAATTACATGTATTTAGCTCCTAAATTTATTGAATAGGCATTTTTTTGTTTGTTTGTTGATTTATAACAGAAGTGTGCTCATGCGCATGTGTGTGTGTGTGTGTGTGTGTGTATGTGTGTGTGTGTGTGTGTGTGTGTGTGTGTGTGTGTGTGTGTGTGTGTGTGTGTGTGTGTGTGCATGTGTGTGTGTGTGTGTGTGTGCATGCATCTGTGAATGTGTGTTTGTGCATGTGTGTGTGCGTATGTGCGTGTGTGTGTGTGTGTGTGCGCGCGTGCGCGTGAGCGTATATGTGTGTCTGCGTGTGTGTGCATGGGAAATTATACCAGGGAAGGAATGATGGCCACGCAGGAGTCCACGAAGTTACCAGTTGTTTTTCTTGGTAAGCGGATTGGGTGGATGGGACTGCATCTGGTGGCACAGCCTCGTACCATGACTTGTCCCTGCCATGCTGCTCCAACACTTGCTGCCAGCATGTCGGCAATATCCCGGCATGTCAATGCATGTGATGATGCAACCATGCCATGTTATGATGCCATCATGTCATCGTAACACCATACCATCATGTTACCATGACTCATACCATCATGTCCTCATGACCTTATCTAACCATTCCATTATCGTCCCATCATGCCACACACCCCAACTCTTAAATACGAAAGAATGATCCCAAAGGAGGAGGGGCAGAGGAGAAGGAGCTGAGGTAGAGGGGCAGAGGAGGAGGAGGAAGAGGAGCAGACGATGAGGAGCAACGATTGGCTGGACGAGCACCTACATGATAGGCGGAATCGTATGGTGTGGATGATTATGTGTTGCTGATTGACATATTATTGATTGAATGAATTGGTAATAAATGTAGTTGCGTTGAACTGAACTGTAATCGGGGCTTCATATGTCATGGTCCCTTGCTGAATGTTGATTGAATATATGTTTTGGTATGTTCATCAATAAGGCGGATGTGCTGTAACCCACTTGACGAAAAGTATCGTAAGATGCGACAACGCCAGTTCCAATCGGGCTTGCTTGATCGACATGGATTGATACACGTGGTCGTGGTGTGAAAATGGTTACCTTCCACGTCACGGCACGATGCTCCATTTGATGCTCGACTTCCTCAGTCTCCATTCTCCGCAGTTTCAAGCAAGTGTACACTTTCCGAGCTCCCTAGAACACTCGCCACGTGTGCGGCTGAGCCGAACCAAGTGCAACGCGCGAAAGACGGAAATGCCAAACCAACCCAACGCGAATCACGCAATAGCCAACCAATCAGAATACACGGGAGGAGCCACTCCACTCCAAGCCCTTCGCCAGAATCACATCCCTGCGAGGTGTGTTCTGCACACTTCCAGCGTGCTTGTCAAAATGTTTTTTCGAAACTGTACAACCAATTTTTGAAGCCCTAAGCCGTCCGCGTGACGGGGAAGGGAATAAAATGGGAGTGTCCAGCACTGTACATCTGAAACCCTGAATCGTGCCCGTCACGGGGAAGCCAAAAGTACAGTGCATTATCAATTCAATCGGAGAGACCAGCCACTTGTCCAGCCGAAGATAACCCCTACTGGTCAACCACAAGCCCACAAATTCCAGAGCCCATTTTGAAGTGGAGCAACATACAGATGTGCAGCAACTGATTCAAACTCCCAAGTCCACCAGAATTGCAAAACTGCTACCAGCAGTAGGCATTCACTATACAGTAGCTAGCTAGCTAGCTCGCACGAAGCAACCCTAGAGACTACTACTAATAGAAAATATAGTGTCTTTCCTGGGCCGCTGCCTGTGTTGGCAATTGCTAATTGAACAGTTCGGCGAATTGGCAGTGGCGCCAAGACTGCCTCAGGCAGCTCCTGAATTGTGGATTCCATTCAAATGGAAAGGTAAGTATTTTTATTTGTTGGCACCTCAAAACTATACCACGTGGGACAGCTGGGAGTGATAATTCTACTCCCCCCTCTTGGGAGACCTTCTGATTTTTTTTTAGCCTCCTCAGTCCTCCATTCAAGCCGCCAGCAGCATCAGCAACGGTAGCCAACCGTTGGCTGAGCGAATAGATGATACAGCAGCAGATGCCATTCCAGAGCAGCAGATTGCAGAATAGCGGATGCAGCAGCAGCAGATGCAACCAGAGCAGATGCAACAACAGGTGCGACAGCAGCAGATGTCACCGCAGCAGGTGCCACAGCAGATGCCACAGCAGCAGATGCAAGATCAGCAGTTGCAACCACAGGTGATGGAACAACAGAAGATGCAACAACAGATGCTGCAGCTGCAGATGTCACAGCAGCAGATGCAACAACAGATGCTGCAGCTGCAGACATCACAGCAGCTGATGTCACAGCAGCTTGCACCACGGACCTATACAACGCTGCCACAACAGCCACAGCCACAGCTACAGGCTCAGCAGGCTCAGCTACAGGCTCAGCTACAGCCACAGCTACAGGCTCAGCTACAGCCACAGCCACAGCCACAGCCACAGCTACAGCCACAGCTACAGCCTGAGGCTCAGATACAGGCTCAGCCACAGCCTCAGGTACAGACTCAGCTACAGGCACAGCTACAGGCACAGCTACAGGCTCAGCTACAGGCTCAGCTACAGGCACAGCTACAGGCACACCTACAGGCTCAGCTACAAGCTCAGCTACAGCCACAGCTACAGGAACAGCTACAGGCTCAGCTACAGGCTCAGCTACAGGCACACGTACAGGCTCAGCTACAAGCTCAGCTACAGCCACAGCTACAGGAACAGCTACAGGCTCAGCTACAGCCACAGCCACAGCTACAGGTTCAGCCAGAGCAGCTACCACCACTCCGGATCCAGCAGCTTTCCTTGCAGCTACAGCCGCTGCTACAGCCGCAATCGCTGCAAGCACTAGAAAAAAGTGAGTCTGCAGCTGATGCAGGGCCACCAGGGCCACCAGGGCCATCAGGGCCATCAGGGCCATCAGGGCCATCAGGGCCATCAGGGCCATCAGGGCCATCAGGGCCATCAGGGCCATCAGGGCCATCAGGGCCATCAGGGCAACCAGGGCCATCAGGGCTACCAGGGCGTTTAACCAGACGCAACAGAATGGCACGCAGCCGCAACTACAACCAGCCAGGGCAGTACCGGGGAGTGAGGAGGCGCGGGGAATTTCGTTACGTTGCAGAGATTAAAGACACCAAGGGTGGAGTCCGTAGGTGGTTGGGCACGTTCCCTTCCGCAGAGGAGGCTGCTCGGGCGTTTGATGAAGCTGCTTTGAATCTCCGAGGATCAAAGGCGAAGCTAAACTTTCCTAGGAGGCATATTCAGAACAGGGGAGGGGTAGTATGTTCGGATCTCGTAGCGCTACCAGGAGCGGCAGCTAGGATAGGAAGGGTTGCAGGGAACGATGGTGGAGGAATTGGCATCCGAGAGCAACAAACGCATGGGGTAGCAAGACTTGTTGGGCAGGGCAGTGGTAGTAGGAGCATTGGAGGGAAAGGGAAGGAGGTGGCACACGCTGAAGATGCCACAAATGAGGGATTGGTGGCAGAAGCTGTGGGTCAGTCGAGATTGTTTGGAGTGGGAACAAGTACGGGAGTAGCAGCGACTGTTGAGGTGCCTCAAAGGGCAATCGGAGAGGGAACAAGTAGGAAAGTAGAGGCGACATTTGAGGCGTCTCAAAAGCCGATCGGAGAGGGAACAAGTAGGAAAGTAGTAGCGACATTTGAGGCGCTTCAAAGGCCGTTTGGAGGGGGGACAAGTAGGGCAGAGACAGAATCAGCAGAAGGAACAGGTGCCAGATCAGGGGCTATAGAGCGATCTTCAGTACTAGCTGCACCTATGGGATGGGAAGGCGGCGGAGAAGGAGGAGGAAGAGGAGGACGAGGAAGAGGAAGGGTACGAGGAAGGGGACGTGGGAGGGGAGGAGGAGGAAAGGGAGGAGGAGGAGGAGGAGGAGGAGGAGGAGGAGGAGGAGGAGGAGGAGGAGGAGGAGGAGGAGGAGGAAGACGAGGGGAAGGAGAAGGAGGAGGAGGAAGAGAAGTAGTAGGCTTTGCAGCAGAAACGTCAGCAGGAAGTGATAGCGGGAGCAAAGCAGGAGGAGTATACATTCCGGAAGGAAGATCCACTGTAAGCGGTAGTAGCTCGAGCTTAGCTGCCCCTTCCTCCTCCTCCGCCCCTTCCACCTCTGCCAATTCTGCCTCTGCCTCCTCCGCCTCTGTCTCTGCCCTCCCATCCACCTTTGTTGATATCTCAGTCCCTGAAGGTGCACCCACCAGCGGTGATCTTCATGAAGGGAACCCAATGTTTAGTAGCGCCGCAACGAATCGGCACTTGATTTTACTGGAGAAGCTGCCAAGTGCTATGGTAACTGGACAGGGGTTGCTGGGATTCAATGTACTGGGAGCAGATCTGGAAGGGTTTGGTGGGTTGGGATTGGAGGAGGTGGGATTTGAGGGCTTGGCGGAAGGTGAGAGGGAGTTGTTCCATGAACTTGCAGCGCAGTTTGCTCAGCAGCTGGGGGGGATGGAAGAAACAAACGGGGCTGGATGGAGTGGGGTTGGTAATACGAAAGGCAAGGAGGAAGTGGAAGCACGGGAGATGCCTTCAGAGGAAGAAAGCAGTGGAAGCAGAGAGACCGTTGACAGGGAAGGTGCGATGGAGGAGGCGGGTGCGATGGAGACGAGGATGGGGATGGATGCGCGCCTGTCTGGCCGTGTTTCTCATGACGATAGGGTGGCGATGACGATGGGAGTGGGGCCTTCTGATCAGTATTTCCAGCTGCCTTGCACCAAGGACGCGGCTCACGAAAGCGATCGTTCGAACCAAGGATTGCCGAACCAGAGAACCGTAGGGATGGAGAGGCAGCAGGGAGGCTGTTCTATCTCTGAGGGCGAGAACGGTACTGGTATCCACATGATGGCAGTGCGGCCAAGCCAACAGGCCATGCCAGTCCAAGGAGCCATGTCTGCAGCAGTGGATCCTTCCTCCCAATCGCATTCAGGTCAACTGGGAGAATGGGGTCAACAGGGTCAACAGAGTCAACGGGGTCAACTGGGTCAACAGGGCCGAGAAGCAGGTGTGGTGGTAGGTGCAGCAGCAGGGGGTCCTTCTGGTCGTACGATAGGACTCCCACCACTGGCAGCCAGGCAGCAGGCTTTGGCAGCAGCGCAGCACGCACTGACAGGGGGACAGGCAGGGCAACATGCGTTCACAGGGGAACAAGCGTTGGCAGCATGGCAACGTGTGTTGGCTTGGGAGCAAACAGCAGGGGTGCCAGTCCCGGAACGCTTCGTTACACGGGCATCAAGCGAACCAGAAGCGGTTTCATGGGGTTTCAGTGTGGAAGTGGCTGGGGGTATGATGACGCATGCTGAGCATGGTTCTCCGCAAGAACCGGAGGAGGCGGTGGAGGTATGCAGAAGCATGTCAGGTTCAGCTCCAAGCATGCTCCCAAGTTGGCATGATGAAATGTTGCAGAATGCGCCTGCCATGACGTCCCCGTTTGGGCCGCTTCAGAGGGATGATCACGGCATGCGGTATGCTTTTACCATGTCCCGCAGATCTTCAGTTGTTGTGATTCCAAATGTGCGTCGGCATCACCAGAACCAACAGCAGCAGTGGCAGCAGCAGCAGCAGCAGCAGCAGCTCAGTTCATCAAGCTTTCCGCGGCGCAGCTCTTTCAATCTGAAGGCTGGCAGGAGCGGCAAGGCACCCGCACGGTGTGCTTCTGCAGGCGTCATACGTGAAGCTCTTCCCGTGGAAGAATGGAGGGAGCAGACTTTTGAGTCGACCCAAAAGGCACGGTGTGCTTCAGCAGGTTTCATACGTGAAGCTCTACCCGTGGAAGAATGGAGGGAGCAGCAGATGCTTAGAAGCCACACCGCATACCCGGCAATTGACGAAACAATTTCAAAACTTTCCAGCCCTCCTTGGTCCGAGCCTGCACCCCAGATTCATTCTAAGCCTCGTTCCGAACCAGCGTCTCCTTTTATCCGAAGCCACAGTGTCTCTTCCCCACTGGTACCACCCGCCATCAGTTCTTCAACCCCTGAGTTCCAACCCTATGTGGCCAACATAGGTGGTGTGGGTGTTGTGAGCAGTGCACGTGGCGCTGGTGTTGCTGGTGGCTGTGTTGTAGGTCCTATAGATGGTGTAGCTGCTGCAGCTGTCAATGCGGGTAGTGGGACTGGCGTGTATGGTACTGTACAGGCTGCTGCCAGTATTGCTGGTGGTCCTGGATTTGCTGGCGCCGCTGGTGTTGCTGCTGCTGGTGGTGTTGCTGCTGCTGCTGCTGTTGCTGGTGTTGCTCCTGTGGCTGGTGTTGCTGGTTCTGCTGGCGTTGCTGCTGGTGCTGCTGGTGTTGTTGGCGCGGCTGGCGTGGCTGATGTGGCTGGGTTTGCATACTCCCTAGCCCGCTCTCTCCAACCGAATTCAGCCATCCCTCTGCAAAGGATGGGGAGGTCACAGACCCATGAGCAGAGGCCAACGGGATCAGGACAGCTGGGCACGGAAATGCATCGTGTGTCAACCTTCCAGCCAGTATTTCCAGCCAGCAGGTATGCTCAAGAGCTGCACAAACGATTGGAGAAGCAGCCTCGGTGGCCCTTCGGACAAGGGGCACTGCAGAAGATACAGCTTGAGGGGCAGCAGAGGTCGAAGCTGGATGAGACACAGATGGCGCAGCAGCAGCAGCAGCAGCAGCAGCAGCAGCAGCAGCAGCAGCAGCAGCAGCAGCAGCAGCAGCAGCAGCAGCAGCAGGAGCCAATTCAGCAGCATCAGCAGCAGCAGAAAAATAATCAGCAGGAGCAACAAGAGTGGCAAAATCATCAGGAGCAGCAATTGCAGCAGCAGCAATTGCACTTGGTGCACCAACAAGAACAGCTACTTCTGCTCCTGCAGCAGCAAGAGCATCTCCCTCCATTTCAGCCTCATCTGCCCTTCCGCAGTCAGTCCACTCCCCCCATAACACCTGCTGCTCGGACCGCCTCCGCTGTGACCTCTACTGCTGCTGCTGCTGGAGGCATTGGTTCCAGTTTTGCCGCTGGCACTGCCACTGGTACTGCTGCTGTCACCGCTGCTTTTGGCACTGCTACTGACGCTGCTGCTGCCACCGCTGTTGGTGGCGCTGCTTCTGATGCTGCTCCCGGAGCTGGTGTTGAGGTCGCAGTCTCCCACTCACACCGTGTCCTTCTCCCCCCTGCCTATCCACCCACCAACTTCGATGGTATGGCCAGCTTGCATGGATACGGCAACACAGGGAAGTGCGGTGTTCATACCTTGGAGCATGATTCCTCTAGGGGAATCAACGGCTACGAGACTGGTGATGCTGGCAGCAGTGGAGGAGATGTTGGAATGCAGGAGTCTGCAGCAGAGGCCCAGCCTAGCACAGACCAGCTGTGTGCCACTCAGCCTAGTGGTGACCAGCATTATGCTACCCAGCCTTGTGGTGAGCAGCTGGATCTGCAGCAGCATATCATGGCAGACTTGACCCTTCCTCTTCCTTCTCCCTCAGCGGATCCGCTGTTGGTCCTGAGAGATGCTGAGCACTCTGCATTTGCACCCTGGCGCCTCATCTCCCCACCTTCACACATCGAGGGAGCACTCTTTCATAGTTTTGAGAATCATGCCTCTGCCGCCCCAGTCATGGCACCTTTGGAAGCAACAGGTGCAGGTTTGGAGGGTGGGGGGCAGGCTACTGATGCAGGAGGGTTGTTGTATACAGGGGATGGGGATTTCAGACATGTGGGGGCAATCACCCCTGCTGGTGCTGGAAGCTACACCATTGATGCGCTAGAGAGGTTCTTGATGGATAATGGGGAACATAGGGAATAGGCATTAGGGGTAAATTGCATGCATTAGGCCTTTCTGTTTTTCCATTAAGCATTTTTTTTTTTTTCATTTGTCAATAATAGTCTGGAGGGTGGGGGAGGAAAGGGGGGAGGGGGGGGAAGGGGGGGGGGGGGGGGGGGGGGGGCACGGGAGGGGGAGTTGTTTGTCTATTCTGTTCACTTCTCACATGATTATTATTTCCGCTTTAATAAATCCAAATAAATGCATGGACATAGACCACGTTGAAAGCTTACAGGTGTCTTCAGATTATGTCTTCATTGCTGTTTATGTTTTGTCCGCACAATACTTTCTCGCATGCCCTTAATGGTGCCCATCTGCCATCATGTGTTTTTCCTCGACTCCCATGCGCACTATGCCCACCTCCTCCTCCATCCCTCCCTCCCATTTCTCTCCGGATTTTTGTTTGTTTTATTGTTGAACTTTCCCAGCAAGCGTAAGTCGCAACCTTATCCATCCTCTCATTTCCCTTGCAAGCACACCCAGTTGTCAGTTTTGCCACTCCCTCTGCCTCATGATGACATCCATAGTCGTGATCTTCTATATGAGTGATTCAATGAAATTTGTTCTTCCCCACGTATTATTATCGTGTTTATTGCCCCTATAATTCTGTAGCACTTGATTGTTATGCCCAATCTATTTGTTACGCTAGACTTCAAGTTGTCACATCGAACCAGAACCTGTTTGGTACTACCATGATCCCATGTAGTTTTTCACCATTGCTACATGTCTTTTTATTATTACGAGATAATGTCCTTATCTATTTTCTCATCCCCCCTCCTTCATGTAGGTATTTCCATTCCATGAACTCGTGGTTTTAATTCGAAGTTAATTGAAATGTTGACTCTATTGTGATCTCGCCATGTATCCCAAAAATGTAACGGACTTTGAGGTTGTTCGGTGTAGAACGCTCACATAGATTTACATATGTAAACTTTATACGTACATGATTACAATCTCATGAGGAATATATTTTTCTCATGAAAAAACCGCATATCTGTAGAATAATTCAACTTCTGGTGCGAGTGTCACCAATACGCAAAGGATGCCGTCGATGTAACACTTGGTCTACCTACTACAGTCACATCGTACCCTTCGTTTGGCCAAAGGTGGGAAAATCGCATTTGCTCGGTTCAGTCTGTTACCGCCTCAAAAGTAGGGTTGTTGTGATAATAATCAAGTGGTCAGTGTACCCAGCAAAGGTTGTAGATATTGATGCAATCGTGTTGTGGTGCGAGTATGTGGCTGTCAACGGGAGTTGTGGTTGGCCCCGTCTTCGCTTGGGCGGAGCCGACTTCGTAGTCGGGTGTGCGGGGAGCGCAGCCGATCAGTTGCAGTGAGGGCGCCCAGCTGGAGGGCGCCGAGCGTGAGGACGCCGTCATGGGCGCTTGGACGGCGTCCTGGGAGGCTGGACGCCGACCTGGGCGTCTAGACGGCGTCCTGGGCGCCTGGACGCCGACCTGGGCGCCTGGACGGCGTCCAGGGAGGCTGGACGCCGACCTGGGCGCCTGGACGCCGACCTGGGCGCCTGGACGCCGACCTGGGCGTCTGGACGGCGTCCTGGGCGCCTGGACGCCGACTTGGGCGCCTGGACGGCGTCCAGGGAGGCTGGACGCCAACCTAGGCGCCTAGACGTCGACCAGGGGAAGCCGACTTGGTGTGGTCGGCTGACAGGTGTGCTGGTCGACCTGTAGTTGGTCGACCAGGAGGGTTGTCGACCTGGAGCTGGTCGACCAAGGTTGTGGTCGACCTGGTGAGGTCGACTGAAGGTGGTCGTCGACTTGGGAGGTCGACGGGCACATACAGAAGCAGCTGGTCGACGTGGTTGCCCGGTCGACCGGGTTACCTGGGTGACGAGGCTCTGCGGAAGTGTGCGACGGTCGCCCATGTGATGTTGGCGAGACCGACCTTGGTGGTGGTATCCCGAGGTCGACGTGGCGGATCAGGTGGAGTCGTCAGCACGAGGATGACTTGGTGTGTGCGTTGTGCAGGTGACGAGGCTCAGCACGCCAATCATCTGCGCGCACCTGCGAAGCCGGTGCGATGCTGTTCTGCGGGAGCAACGCTGGCACGCCGTCGACCTGCAGCGTTGGCACGCCGTCGACTTTGCACTGCTGGAGCGTGGTCGACCAAGTCGTGCTGGAACGCGGTCGACCATGCTGCGCTGGCAGTCGACCGACCTGAATGCTAGCTCTGATGTAGTCTTGTCTTGCCAACCTGAATGCACCATTGTTGTCAACTTTCTCTAGTGAAACTCTTGCCAAATTACCCCGTGGTCTAGCAAGCAGTGTGTGCACTAGGAAAACGACTAAGGAACAACGAACGCAGAGATCACACGAGCACCCGTGCCTAGCCCGTGGTCTAGCTCCTGTTGTAGTAGTTATCTCCGCATGGTGCGGTGAGCGTGGACGGCACACGACTTACCTTTCAGTCAGGTCGACGTAGACATCACTTACCTAATTCGTTGTTGTAGGCCGGCAGCTGTGCGGTAGTCACTATGGTAGGAGCCGTAGGTGACGCAGGGGTGGTGGACACCCTAGAGGCACGGCTGGAGAACGCGAGGAGAAAGCACGAGGCCAACGAGTATGGCGACCTGCCTTGGGCAGTCGTCGAGGCTGGACTCCGCACCATGTGGGCGACGGAGCACCCTTCTCGACCTGCCTCTCCTCGACCGGTACACGACGAAGTCGGCGTCGACATGGGCGTCAACGCTGGTGGTGGTCAAGTCGGCAGCAGTGCGGGAGGCACGTCGAGGCAGCGAGGTGTGATACACGCCGGTGAAGCCGGCGGCGTTCAGGCGCAAGGGATGCAGTCGTCGGCGGTTGCAGGCTCCTTGCAGGGTGACGTCGGAGGTCGACGAAGCGGATTGTCGCCGATGTCGGCGACCCAGGTGACGGCGGGCAGGATTGCACCGAGCTACGGCTACTTCAAGTTTACGCCGGACATGATCTTGGTCACCCCGCCGCTCGTTGGTCGACCAGACATTCTCACCTGGAAGGAAGCCATCGAGTCCCAGCTGGAGATGGCCGGGCTGATCGGCTTCGCCCGAGGGACCGTGGCGACGCCGGAGGAGCACCACGCCGACTTGCGTGCGGAGTTCCGCGCCGTGCAGCTGTTGACCTTCACGGTCATCTCGCGGTGCTGCTCGCCAGGCGTGCAGATCGCCCTGAAGTGGTGCCGAGAGTACCTCGACGCCGGCCACCGGGCGTGGCACTTTATCGAGTCGACCTACCAAGTCACCGACGACTTGTTCATCGCCCAGCTGGAGGGGCAGCTTACGCACCTGCGTATGGGCGACGAGGAAACGACGACCGACTACTGCAACCGAGCCCGGCGAATTCTTGCCACCATCAGGATGGCCGGCGCGCAGTACTCGACGGCGTCGTACGTCACCCACGTCATGCAGGGAGTCTCGAGCAGCTACAACCTCCTGAAGAGGCTGTCAATGGCGCCGAGCACGAGGACGACGCTCAACGAGGACAACTTGACCTCGTACATCCTGCAGGACGAGGCGATGCAGGAGGCAGAGCGATCCCAGGAGCTCTTGGTGCAGGCAAACTACGTCGCCCCGGCGAAGCAAGGAGGTCAACCGGGGCAGCGCGGACAGTCTGGCGGCGGTGGTAGCAGTGGCTGGAAGCCGGCCAGGGAAGTCGACAAGAAGAAGTCGACCAAGGACAGCGGTCGAGGAGGAGGAGGTCGACGTCGGGAGTGCTGGCTGTGCGGCGACCCCGACCACCTCTCCTTCGAGTGCCCCCACCGCAGTGACTCCGACAACGACGACGCCAAGGGAGGTCGTGGGAGGTCTGGCAGCCGTCATCCTCGTAAACAAGCCGCGCAAGGAGAAGCAGTCGACCACGTCGACCTCGGCGAAGGACGCCGACTCCTCTGCGGGCGGCAAGGCGTGGGACGACAAGACGGCGTCGTGCTCGCTCGTCGGCGTCATGGAGCCGACCGTCTCGCTGGCGCCGGAGGCTGGGGAGGACTTCCAGGCGGTGGCGGCAGCTGTGCAGGCAAACCCGGCGGTGGTCCTGCTTGATAGCGGCTGCTCCCACCACCTGATGGGGACGAAGGAATTCTTCGTCGACCTGCAGCCGAGCGGCTCCATCAAGCACGTGCGCGGCTTCAATGGGGCGCTGCAGGACGTCCAGGGCCGCGGCACTGTCGCCCTGCAAGGGGAGCCGGGAAGCAGGTGCTCATCCCCGACGTGCTGTACGTCCCGGGTGTGCGGGCAAACCTGCTGTCGTCCGGCCAGCTGAAGGAGCACGGCGTGAAGCTGCAGGAGGACGGCGACGGGATGCTGCTCGTCTCGGCAGTGGGAGAGGTGCTCGGCCGGGCGACGTACTCCGGGCGTGTCCTCTGCACCGACCTGCGTCCCTGCTCAACGAGGTCGACGTCGCCCACGCCGGAGGTCGTGGCCCTGCGGGCGATCGTCTCGGTGACGAAGTCGACGCCGGACAGGCTGCATGCCCGGCTTGCACACGTCGGCATGGACACCATCCGGAGCTCGGCGAAGCACGAGGTCGCCACTGGGCTGGACCTCAAGTCGGCGTCGGGCGCCGACTCATCGTGTGTCTCGTGCGTCGGCGGGAAGCTGGCGCGGCACACCTTCCCCGACCAAGGCTCCGGCGCCGACGACGTGCTGGCCGTCGTGCACATCGACCTGTGTGGGCCGTTCCGCATGGCTGCCAAGGACGGCAGCTTGTACTTCTTGCTGCTGAAGGACCGCAAGACCCGCTACGTGTGGGTGAAGCCAGTCGCCAAGAAGTCGGACGTGCTGCTGGAGTTCCAGAAGTGGCTGGTGTTGGTGGAGAGGCAGGTGCAGAAGTCGGTTCACCGACTTCGTGGACAGCAAGGGTATCGTCCACGACCTCACCTGCCCGTACACCCCTCAGCAAAACGGCATGGCGGAGCGGGAGATGAAGACGGTGGTGGATTCGGTGCGGACGATGCTACTGCACATGGGCGTGCAGCACCACTGGTGGCACCTTGCTCTGCGGCAGGCCGTCTGGGTCCGCAACTGCCTTGAGAGGTCGACGCTGCCGCCGATGACGACGCCGTACCAGCTCCTCACCGGGACGAAGCCCGACTTGTCGCTGGCACGAGTGTGGGGCTGCATGGCCCAGTTCTTGGTCCCCGAGCAACATCGTGGTGGGAAGCTGAAGCCGAAGGCCAGGTGGGGCCTTCACCTCGGCGTGTCGAAGGAGAGCAATGGCTGGGAGCTCCTCGACGTTGCCGACCACCGGGTGGTCACCACGTCGGACGTGGTGTTCTACGAAGATATGTCTCTGGAAGTGTGGAAGTCGGAGCACGGGCCGGTGTCAGGACGGGCGTCGACCACCCCGCCGACTGACACCTCGACGGCGACGCTGCCTCTGCTCGCCGAGGTCGGTGAGCTTGCTGCTGAGGACGTCGAGGTCGTCCGTCCTCCTTCCCCTCCCTCTCCGACCCCTGCCCCTCCACTCCTGGCCGACCTGCGCGGGCTGACCTCGGTGTCGGCCTCCGGCGATGAGGGGAGTAGTGGGACGACGCCTTCGGCGCCGGCCAAGAGCATCGCCGGTGGTCGACGTAACGAGCAGCAAGTCGACTTGAGAGTGCAGTCGACATTGCTAGGGGAGGAGCAGGTCGAGGAGAAGCAGGCGACAGAGGAGCAGGCAGCAGTGAGGCCGACCACGGAGCAGTCGGCAACCGGGCAGGTGGCAGGGGAGCCGGCCGCAGGGGAGAAGTCAGCCAGGAAGTCGACTGAGGTGCAGCAGGACGGTGACGAAGGAGGGGACGCTGAGGAGTCCACCAAGAACGACGTGGTGGAGGTTCGGCCTGAACCCCGAAAGTCAGGCCGACTTCGGAGGCCGCCTGACTTCTTCGTCCCCGCTGCCTTCACCACAATGTACGACGTGGACAACGACGACCTGGCGTATGACGACGCCGAGGAGGATGAGGAGTTTCCGGAGCTCGACCCCGACATGCATGCCGACCCCGAGCACCGCTTGGACATCTCGACGATGACGGTGAAGGAGGCGTTGGCGAGCTGGAAGGGCCCGGCGGTGATTGGAGTTGGTCAGAGGGAGCCGACAATCATGTTCTGTGACAATGAGTCGGCAGTGAAGCTTGCCAAGAACGCCTGCCTTCATGGGCTGACAAAGCACATCAGGCCCAAGTGGCACTGGGTGAGGAGGCTCCTGGACAAGGAGGTGCGACTGGAGATTGTGAAGACCCATCAGCAGGCGGCTGACTTTCTCACCAAGCGCCTGGCTGAATCTGAGCATTGGAAGAGCATGAAGCTTGCTGGGATGAGTGTGCATTGAGTGTGCATGCTTGAGCTATGGCATGTGGGATGATGGTAGGCAGCCAGAGGGGGAGTTTGTTATGTGATGCAATCGTTTGCATTCACGTCTGTCTGCCTCCCACCATATGTTCGTGCGTTGCATGCGTGGTGTGAGCGTGTGCAAGAATTTGCATTTGGCATGGTTTGGATTTTCTGAGTGTGTGTGAATGTTATTTGGCTTGAGCAGATATCTGAAGTGACTCCTCTGCTCGAGAGCATTCCGACGAACCAAGGATCGCTTCAATCGGAGCACGAACACGAAAGTTACGAACATTTGAAGTTCGTATGCTTTTGATATTTGGTTGTGGCGACTATGGGAAGTTGTGGGGTTGACTCCATAAGGGGTATAGACATTTGGGGGTTGGGAAATTCGTCACTTCTACTGTAGTTGCTGCCATGTGGTTGGGAAAACCCAAACCAGGTTGGCAAGTGTGGCCAACTTGGGTGAGGTGGATTGTGGAGGTTGGGAAAGTGACAAAAGTGAAAGTGGGGTTGCCTATGGAGAGGGGAATTGTGTGGCATGGGGTTTCCTTGGTTGGGGACTCTCTTGGGACCTTCCCTCTCGTCCTCCTCTTCCCTCCTACCTGGTTGATTGGTACTCTAACTTTCTTGTGTAGTAATTGTGAAATTGTGAGACTCTCTTGTGATTGAGTTAAGATTCTATGGCAGCATACCCCCTAGTGCACCGAAATTGATAACTCAAGAAATTCTTCACCTTTTTGTACGATTCAACTTAGGAATTGTAGCCACGGACTAGAGCTACAACATATCCGAAATTGGTGAAACAGTGCGTTTTTTGTCGACGGCGTTTCTTGTGAGCGCGACGATTCTGTCCAGAATTCTAGTCCAACGATTTTGTGATATTTCGGCCCCTAATCTTCATAGACTCCGTCCTTAGTCTCTAACAATGGGCGCCTGGACGCCGACCTGGGCGTCTAGACGGCGTCCTGGGCGCCTGGACGCCGACCTGGGCGCCTGGACGGCATCCAGGGAGGCTGGACGCCAACCTAGGCGCCTAGACGTCGACCAGGGGAAGCCGACTTGGTGTGGTCAGCTGACAGGTGTGCTGGTCGACCTGGAGTTGGTCGACCAGGAGGGTTGTCGACCTGGAGCTGGTCGACCAAGGTTGTGGTCGACCTGGTGAGGTCGACTGAAGGTGGTCGTCGACTTGGGAGGTCGACGGGCACATACAGGAGCAGCTGGTCGACGTGGTTGCCCGGTCGACCGGGTTACCTGGGTGACGAGGTTCTGCGGAAGTGTGCGACGGTCGCCCAGGCGATGTTGGCGAGACCGACCTCGGTGGTGGTTTCTTGAGGTCGACGTGGCGGATCAGGTGGAGTCGTCAGCACGAGGATGACTTGGTGTGTGCGTTGTGCAGGTGACGAGGCTCAGCACGCCAATCATCTGCTCGCACCTGCAAAGCCGGTGCACTGCTGTTCTGCGGGAGCAACGCTGGCACGCCGTCGACCTGCAGCGTTGGCACGCCGTCGACTTTGCACTGCTGGAGCGTGGTCGACCAAGTCGTGCTGGAACGCGGTCGACCATGCTGCGCTGGCAGTCGACCGACCTGAATGCTAGCTCTGATGTAGTCTTGTCTTGCCAACCTGAATGCACCATTGTTGTCAACTTTCTCTAGTGAAACTCTTGCCAAATTACCCCGTGGTCTAGCAAGCAGTGTGTGCACTAGGAAAACGACTAAGGAACAACGAACGCAGAGATCACATGAGCACCCGTGCCTAGCCCGTGGTCTAGCTCCCGTTGTAGTAGTTATCTCCGCAGTGGCCTGGGTGTTTTTATTAGGAAAAAAAAAAAAAAAACACGCACACACACACACGCACACACACACACACACACACATACACACACACACACACACACAGAGTCACACAGACACACACACAAACACACACACACATATACACACAAACACACACACACACACACACACATACACACACATACACACACACACACACACATACACACACACATATACACACACACACACACAAAAACACACAATGAAGGCTTTGATTGGCAAGTTTGACCACTACAGGTAGTCACAGACATGGGTAGATCTAGTACGGTTGGTCATGATGATATCTTATATTCCATCTTGTCAAAGAAAAAAGTCTCTAATCATGGATGATCACGTATACTCCATGCAATGATGTCATACTTCATTGTTTTTAGTAGGAGAGTTGAGGTTGAGGATGCTAGCTCGAGATGTTCAATAATGATCGGGTTTCAAATGTCGATTCTCTTCTAGATTACACAGAATAGGCTGAGTTGCATGTGCATAGCCATTGAGATCAGCTTGACGTGCTCCTGAAACCCCATATGAAAGAAAATCATGGTCATTGAAATTGCATGTCAGTTGATTATTGTCGAATGTTTGGAATTTGCAGGTTGTCAAAATGGAGGGATCTACGGACGCGGCACCTCTAGAAAAGTTGACAGGATCGATCCTGCTGGGGATCGATGTGTTGGGTGTACATTGTAGTGACGATGTCGCCAAAGGCCTGGTATCCGTTTTCGTTTTTTTTTTCTTCTATGTACAGTAAATTGGTCTGCAAAAGGTGTCACTTCTGGCTCGCAAGATCGATGTGCCTGCGCCCACACATCGATCGTGCAATTGTGGAGATCGGGTCATTTTGCCCCATAAATTTTCGATCGTGGCACCAGTGGCTCGGTGAGTCCAGACGATCGCAAATTTGTGGTGTGGGCACATCGGTGTGCCGATCGATGTGCCCAAATCGTTGTGAGGCCCCGATCCTTCCCCGATCCTGGCAAATTCCTTAGAGGTGCCGCGTCCTAAGCCCCTATTTGTTGCGAGCTCCTTGGTCATATTGCCGAGGTCGGACAATTGGCACGTGTCATAATAGAGAATGGCGAGCTAGCAACGTGGGTGGATAGCAATGTATCATAAGCAACATTGTTGGATACCAAGCTCCACGTTTGTCTACACGTACGACAACCAATGCACTACCTCCCACACTTTTAGTTTCAGGTGATGAAGGGTTGTCAAGCTCCCAATTGCGTGTATGCACAAAGCTCGCTCGGCCATTTCACCATCATTCCCTTTTTCACAGTAGAGCTGACCCATGAAGAAGGGATAAGTGGTCGTGCTCGTAGATAGCAGATTAACAATGCGCACATTGCAGAGCTTCCGGTTTCGCCATGACCTGAGTTCGCAACATTGCTTAGCCCCATAATGTTCACATAAAGGGGGCATCGGGGTCCATCCGGTGGCTCGCAACTTTGTAGGGAGGGTGCCATGATATGAACTCAAGGCTGTAGGAAAAATGGAGAGCAAAGGGGAGGGGTAGCAGGAAGGGCTCAAATGAGGTAGATTGTAGTATAACAGAGGCGTTGGAACTTTGTGATAAGACGATTTGTTAGGCTACTCAGAAGTAACTTAAGGAAGGGTTGAGTGGTACAACAGGGATAGCGTTGAATATATCGTCAGAGTAGCACTCAGAAGCAACCATTGCAAAAAAAAAAAAAAAAAAAAAAAAAAAACATGAACGCTGCAACGTCGCCTTGTCGAGACATGGTTGTCGATAACACATCACCGCTTGTGCGATTGCTCTGTGCTTCATACCACTCCCTTTATGCACCATGTTGAAGGTCCATGCAAGAATTGAGCCCAATCCAATACCATAACATAACTGTTTCACCATGTCTTGCAGGCCATGAGCCTGAACGCTGCAACGTCGCCCTGTCGAGACATGGTAGTCGATAACACATCAGCGCTTGTGCGATTGCCCTGTGCTTCATACCACTCTCTTTATGCACCATGTTGAAGCTCCATGCAAGAATTGAGCAAAAAAAACAAAACAAAACAAAACAAAACAAATGCAGCCGCAAGGCAATGTGGGTGCATTGTCATAAGGCAACAAGGGAGCACAATCACATAGTGGGGGAGCGTGGGAACATAGTCATAAGGCAGCAAGACAGCGTAGAAGTATGGTCAACTACATCGGGTACTGTCCACCGCCAACACCCAATTCATTGACGACACTGACACCTGCATTCGAACCCCTACATTCCCACTCCGTTATAACTACCTTACCAATTCTATGTAAGCTCCCTTTTTACGGCTCTTGGCTTCCCTTGCTGCTCCACCTTTTCCTGCCACCCCCTGTGCCCTTGCTGCCTTAATTTGCCTTCCAAATATTAGAAAAAAACATTATAACAGTTATAAAAGCCTTGCAACAGCAGCCACAGTTTCAGTTTGACGGTCCTCAGCATAGAAAGTAGCACATATGAATCCAGTGCATGTCGTAAATATATGGCTGTGCGAAACAATACGGGGAAATAATGAGGATGCCAGGGATGAAGGAGCTAATAGAACTATTGGGTATACGCAAGTCAAAACACTACAGGTCAAGGTCGAACTCGGGTTCGTTGAAATCTTGAACATGGAAGATCTTTGTGGTGACCATTGAATATGGAAGTGCAACTTTTTTTTTTAGTTACAAGACTGACCACGGGGAAAGTCCATTTGCTGAAAGCCCAATCGCTTAATCGAAGCTTCAATCAACTACATGAGCTCGCCTAGATGCTAGCATCACGCATCTTGACATTTTACGTAAGGTTTGAAAACCACGCGCAGTGCACTCAGCTGATAGAGCATCTAAACAGAGGACAGATGTCGGGTTGTTGAAAACGTCCCCTTCTAGTCCAATACCACTTTAACAGGGGCTCGAAGTGAACGGTGTTTCAACATCGGCCCACCGCATCATATTGGAGGGATACGATGAACATTGGCTACTTTGGCGTAATGTTGACTCTGAATAATTATAAATATATATAAAAAAGTATAATGCAATATAAATTTTGGCCATATGTCATATACAAAAATAGGGCTACATGAAATTGGGCTAGATTCTAGCATAATAATAAGTGAAAGCAAAAGAGGCCCCATAAGGCACAAAAAGAGGCCCCATATGACTTGGTTGTTGATCGTAACATTCCACCCACTTGTTCAACTAAATGCGTATTTTTTCTATGGAATAGAATATACAATATATAGATATTTATTTTAGCATGCATACAGTTATCATCCCAAGTGCACACCGCCTAGTCACTCTCACCCTCCATGTTGTTCTGCCTTGAGTATGGCAATATGTATATAGGGATTATGTGTAAAACTTTGTTGGGGTTTTCAGTTGGTACAGCACCGTTGTGGAAGATTTCACTTCTTGCAATTTGTCCCTTATGGAACAGAGTTTCTGCCCATTTGAAAACCAGTGTGCATAAATATTACGTTTTCAATACACATCGACGTTCATAGTGCGCACAATTGACGGACCAACGATTCCGTTTAAATTGATGGCTGTCGTCGACCACCGAACCATGTAGGCCTGAAATTTGGGCAGAAAATGTCAAACAGTTATGTTGTGTGTTGTGTAGGCTATAGTGGGGTAGCCCATATGGGGTACAACCCAATTAGGGTTAGTACGTGTACCCACCTTGTTTCTAGTTCATCCATTCTCGCTTTGTTCTCTTGACATGGTTTCAGAGCAGGTCCTTTCCTAGGACCGTGTTTTTTAGGGCCCACCATTAGCTAGTGACCGACTGCGGTTACCGCGCTACCCCACGCCCTGCCCTGCGTCGCGCCGCTCGCGCATGCCCTGCCCCGCCCGTCGCGCCACCCTGTCTGTTGCGCGCCGCCCTGCCCTGCCCGTCGCGCCGCCCTGCTGGTCGCGCGCCGCCCTTTGCAGCCCGCGCGCCGCTCAGCTGCTCGCGCGCCGCCCTTTTGTAGCCCGCGCGCCGCCCTTTGCAGCCTGCGCGCCGCCCTGCTGCCAGCGCGCCGCTTGTCGCCGCGCCGCCCTGCCCTGCCCGCGCGCCGCTCGCCACCGCGGCGCCCTGCCCTGCCCGCGCGCCGTTCGCTGCCGCGCCGCCCTGCCCTGTCAGTTGCGTCGCCCTGCCCTAGCCGTGCGCCGCCCTGCCCGTCGCGCCGTTCTTGCTTGCGTGCTGCCCTGCTGCACGCGCGCCACCCTGCTCTGCCCGCTATGACTTCTCTTCGTGGTAGCGGTGGGAGTGGTGGCGGCGGTGGTGGCAGCAGTGGGAGTGGTGGCGGCGGCCGTAGTGGCAGTCTCGGTGGAGCTGTTCGGTGGGGAGTTTTTGGCGTTGGCCAGATGCAGCTCCAGCGGCGTCCGCGCGAGACCCTCTCGCCCCAGCAGCTTCGTGAGTGGTACGCTAGTTGGAGTGGTGGCGGCGGCCGTAGTGGCAGTCGCTGTGGAGCTGTTCAGTGGGGAGTTTCTGGCGGTGGCCAGATACAGCTCCAGCGGCGTCCGCGCGAGACCCTTACGCCCAAGCAGCTTCGTGAGTGGTACGCTCAGCGTGGGGCGTCTCGGAGTAATGCTCGCTGCCCGTACGTCATTCGCACAGGTGATTGGGCTGGTCAGACTTGCGGGACAGTTGGTCACATACACTCCCGCTGCTTTTCCTGTCTGAGCGACGCCTGGCGCGCAGAGTTTGGCGACGCGACTGAGCTCCCCCGCTGGCTAGAGCTGCTTAGGAAGGGTGTGGATATCTTTGCTCTTGACTATGATGCTATCCTTGCTGCCATGTATGCATTGAGTGTTAGTGCTGAGGGTGACTGTTACCTGTGTGTGCCGCCCGACCCAGGTATAGAGGCTGCTGCTCTAGGTGCTAGTGAGTCTGCTCTCCCTGGTACTGCGCGTGCTGAGGCCTTGCACACCTTGACGCTTGAGTGAGGTGCTTCCCGCTGTTTCTTTCGCAACAGTACCACACTCACACCACTCCCAGCACCTGTTGTAGTCAGCCTGGCTGACCCCTCAGGGGGCCAAGTTCTTGCACGTTCCACCACTGTTCTCCCGTGTCCGGCGGTTCCGTCTGGCTCACTATAAGGTCTCCACCTCCCCACGTTCTCGACGAACTTGGTGAGCAACGCTGCTCTTCAGGATGTATGGGTTGACACCTTTATTCCGAGAGGGTAGCGTGTGGCGATCTGTACGTGCTCCCGGACTGGCCGTCACCTGGCCACGTTCACCCGTCGGCCTGGGTCGAGTCTGTACACACTGACTACTGAGCCTCCTCAGGTAGCTCCGTCTGCGTCCGCGTCAGGTCAGCTAGCAGCCCCCTGCTCGTGTCGCGCCCTGTCGCACCAGACGCTCCTTTGGCACCACTGTCTTGGTCACCCCTCCGTGCAGCGCCTCCGTGGCATGCACTCCCGTCTCCTTGTCTCTGGTCTTCCCAGGTCTCTGCCTCCCCTCTCACCCTCGCCTGCCCCTCCCTGCCTTACCTGTGTCGAGGGGCAGCAGCGCGCCGCTCCTCACTCCTCCTCGTTTCCCCCGACGATTGCTCCCCTGCAGACTCTCCACATGGACGTGTGGGGCCCAGCCCACGTCCGTGGACAGGGCTGCGATCGATACTTTCTGCCGGTTGTTGACGACTACACGCGTTACACCACGGTCTTCCCCTTGCACAGCGAGGGGGAGGTCCCTGATGTTTTGATCCCTTGGATCCGCGCTGTCCGTCTCCAGCTCCGCGAGCGGTTCCACGAGGACCTTCCTGTCCTGCGTCTGCACTCTAACAGAGGTGGTGAGTTTGCCTCCGACCTCTTGCTGGACTTTTGTCGTGGGGAGGGCATTCGCCAGTCGTTCACGCTTCCGGCCTCTCCGCAGCAGAATGGGGTTGCTGAGCACCGCATTGGCTTAGTCATGGAGGTCGCTCGTACCTCCATGATCCATGCGGCTGCCCCCCATTTTCTGTGGCCGTTTGCGGTCCGGTACGCTGCGCATCAGCTCAACCTCTGGCCCCGTGTCTCCTTGCCGGAGACCTCGCCTACACTGCGTTGGACGGGGAAGGTTGGCGATGCGTCGGTGTTCCGGGTCTGGGGCTCTCGTGCCTTTGTCCACGATACTTCCGCGGACAAGCTCTCCTCCCGCGCCATTCCCTGCGTCTTCCTTGGCTTTCCCCGTGACGCGCCTGGCTGGCAGTTTTACCACCCCACCTCGCGCCGTGTCCTGCCCTCTCAGGACGTCACGTTTGACAAGTCGGTTCCCTTTCACCGTCTCTTCCCCTACCGCACTGCCCCTCTCCCCCCCCCGCCACTCTTTCTCGCACCAGGTCCTCCTCCGGTAGACCCCCTCCCCCCTCAGGGTCCTACTCCCTCAGGTGTGTCTCAGGTAGACCCTGTCGAGCCTGTCGAGGTCGCTGTCGACTCTGGTACTGCTAGGGGTGCTGCGTCTGGGGGTGGTGAGCCTGAGCGTGCGGAGCCTGGGGGTGCTGAGCCTGAGCGTGCGGAGCCTGGGGGTGCTGAGCCTGGGGTTGCTGACTCTGAGGGTGCGGAGCCTGGGGGTGCTGAGCCTGCGCGTGCGGAGCCTGGGGGTGCTGAGCTTGGGGGTGCTGAGCCTGGGAGTGCTGAGCCTGAGCGTGCTGAGCCTAGAGGTCCTTTGTCTGCTGGAGGTCCTACAGGTGCATCGTCACGGCGGGAGCCTCTCTCTCCACCGCAGCTGCGCGAGTGGTTTGCTCGGCGCTGGAGCCTTCAGAGTGGCACTGCTGGAGCTGGAGGTACCGGAGGCTCTGGAGCTGCTGGTCCTGGAGGTGCTGGAGGTGCTGGAGCCGCTGGTCCCGGAGGTGCTCGTACTGGAGGTACTGGAGCTGCTGGAGCTGGAGGTGCTGCAGACGTTGGAGCTGGAGGCGCTGGAGCTGGAGGTAGCAGAGTTGCTGAGCCTGGAGGTCCTTTGTCTGCTAGAGGTCTTGCAGGTGCCTCGTCACGGCGGGATCCTCTCTCTCCACCGCAGTTGCGCGAGTGGTTTGCTCGGCGCTAGAGCCTTCGGAGTGGCGCTACTGGAGCTGGGGGGCCTGCCGCTGGAGGTCCTGGTGCTGGAGGCACTGGAGCTGCTGGTCCTGGAGGTGCTGGAGCTGCTGGTCCCGGAGGTGCTCGTCCTGGAGGTACTGGAGCTGCTTGAGCCGGTCGTACTGCAGGCACTGGAGCTGGAGACCCTGGAGCTGTAGGCGCTGGAGCTGGAGGTACCGGGGTGCTGGAGCTGCTGGTCTTGGAGGTGCTGGAGGTGCTGGAGCCGCTGGTCCCGGAGGTGCTCGTACTGGAGGTACTGGAGCTGCTGGAGCTGGAGGTGCTGCAGGCGTTGGAGCTGGAGGCGCTGGAGCTGGAGGTAGCGGAGTTGCTGGAGCTGTTGGAGGTGTTGGAGCCGCTGGTCCCGGAGGTGCTCGTACTGGAGGTACTGGAGCTGCTGGAGCTGGTGGTGATGCAGGCGTTGGAGCTGGAGACCCTAGAGCTGGAGGTGCTGGCTCTGGGGGTGCTGGTGCTGTCAGTGCTGGTTCTGGAGGCACTGTGCGGCCGCGACCGTACTTTGTTCCACTGCTTCAGCAGGTTATTGGTCTCCCGTCTTCTACTGGCCTTACTCCTCCCTTACTTTGTCCACCGCCTGACCAGTCGCAGTCGCAGTTCCAGCCAGACTCCCCACTGCCTTCTCCTTCTCCTTACACTGAGCAGACAGACTCTCCTTCAGAGCGTCGTGAGCCTGCGTCTCGTCCTGCGTCGCCTGTTCGCGCTGTTCGCACTGGTCGTCGTGTTTCTCGTCAGCGTCCTGCTCCTGTTCCCGGCACGCACCATATGGCACTTCGTCCTTCCTCTGTTCCACAGCGTCTCCCTCTGCCGTCTCCTCATGCGTCCTCTCTTCCTGGAATGACATTTTTCGAGAGAGTCATCAACCCTAAACACCTACTAAGAAGGTGTTTGGAATTGATGCACTTCCCAAAATTGGTTGATATTTTTTATGTTACCAACCGTAAAAGAGTTTGCAACCGTAAACACCATAGTGCGTGGTGTTTAGGGACGATGCCATTCCCAATGACTTTGTTGATTTCATTTATGTATGTTTTTTATGATTTCCGTAATAGTATATCCAGTGTCATATGCACAATTGCACGTCAATGTTCGTTGAAAGCACATTGTTTATGCGCCCATCGATTCAAGTGGGCAGAAGCCCTGCTACAAGCGATGGATCTGGGTGTGATGCGAATATTTTTAGTAATAGTAATGTATCACATAAAACGGCAGTTTTGTTATGACTTTATTTATTTTCCCCTACGTGCATAAGGACGCTTAAATATTACACTATGTAATTTAAAAAATGCCATTGATATAATTCAGTTTCAGGTAAACCTTAGGTACTTTCCTGTGATTTTAGATGGAACGGCATTAGATAAGGCACATCTAGTTGAGGAAGCAAATTGATGTGGCCATTCCAGTCCCTACCAACGAGAAGGTAGCGGTGATTGTACTGTAACGGGTATCCTTTGTAGTGACATTGCGGAACTTTGTGTTCTAGTTGTTCTGTTTGTCCTCTCTAATTGCTGCTAGCATTAAATTCTGTCGGCTTTGTGCATTTTTTTTGCAACAAGCGAAGTTCTTGTCGTTTTTGGAGAGCGGTTGGGAAACACAGCACAAAATGTTTCCAAAAGAAACAGTCTAACATTTATACTGTACAGATCGTCAAGTGCTGCACAGTGCACAGTGCTGGTTTGGAAAGTCCGACAGCTCAGGCCTTGCTTGAACCGTTTCATGGATAAAATGGACAGTGCACCGATGGGTTTTGGGCAACCCTGCCAAATGGCAGGGCGACGCTCGAAAGCACCCTGCTTTGCCCGATAACCCCGAGAACCAGGCAGGGTGGGGCGAAAACCAACCCACTCCTGACAATTTGGCGTTATTTGCGGCAAATTGCACTTTGAAAACCAGGCTAAATAAGTTATGGTCCAGGTTTGAGATGCTGCGGCGAGAACCCGACCTGCCTTTTGGGCAGATGTAGCAAGAGTAGCTGGTTGGTTGCGCGAGATCGTCATCATGACATGAGGGTGGAAACGGTTACTTACCTGTTTACGACAAAATCTTGCGAAATTGCCAACTTTGCGGCAAGCTGGGCCAAACAACACTGTACAAAAGAATGGAGCAACACACCGCATATTTTCAGGGCTGGTTCCACTGTCGCTAATTATTTTCTGCTTGATGAGAATCGTTGAATGTTAGTACTGTATCTGCTTGATCAATCAGACATCCAAAAGCTAGAGGCAACACTCGGTGAATGATGTTTTCATGTTGTCGCAGGAACTTCCACTCGTGCAGGGGGTGACTCGTGCTGCTCGCACTCGTGATAACTGGGCGTGGATGGATCATGTCAGTTCTTTGACCCGCGGACTGGAACCCGCGGACGGAAACCCGCGGACTGCAACCCGCCCACCGAAACCCGCGGACCAAAACCGGCGGACTGCAACCAACTTTTTCATTCGGCTGTCCACGCTGTACACCTTGAGCCATCCAAGCACCAACGCGTGGAGCACTCCAAGACCAGACCAATCACAACGATGATAGGAAATTGTGATAAAATTTGCTGATGGTGAAGTCCTACATGCCCCTCCCCCTTGTGTAACGAAATCGTGTTCTGCGGAGCCAACTTGGCGTACACCTTGCAAATCACGGAGGAACCCGTGCACAACACACTTTGAGGAAAGTATTTCAGATTCATGCAATGCAATTACCACCTCTCAAACGATTTCCAGTATCAACCTGATTCTGGGTTCCATTGGTATTACTCATTGCAAAATTGGTCAAAATTTACGGTGGTTGGCTAAGTGTCGTATAAAAATGGCTTCATGAAGGGTGGGACATTAACGAATTTCAACACCGTTTCAGATGTTATTGTTTTCTTAGCCCTTCCTCGTTCCCAGCGAGGCGTGTAAATAAGTGGGTAGGCGGATTACGATCGACATCCGGGGTAATACCAAAGATGGTTTCCCCTAAAACCTTTAAACCTTTACCTTGTTAGCCAATCAGCCACCTGAAGAGCCAACTAACGGTATATTCCCCCGAATTTCACGTGGAAGCACGTGACAAAGGAATGCGCAGCAATTCGGATGGAAACTACACCCTCTTTTTCGCTAGACTGACATCGGATGTCCTGAACAACACGGTTAGTAGAAACGCAACGCACCCAAGTAGGTCCTATCACATGCGGTTTAGTGACATTTTGACCCACCGTGAAGGCAGTTAGTAAAGGTTTTATACGTTATAGACTGGCTTTGTTTTTTTTGTAAGAACGGTTGGGAAGGGTATTCAGTATTGTCGGGGTAATAACGCCCCAAGGCATGCTCGTCGCCTCGTGCGACTTTGCCCGCAACTGTAGGTCGAGAATGAGGGTGGAGGAGGAATCCTCACCAGCAGTAACTTGCCCTATGGTTTGTGGAGGGAAAATGTCCCTGTCGGAGTGGCGGAGTGGCGGAAAGTGCCCGCATATAGCACTGTAGTCCCCTTGAAAGCGCAGGGTCGCTAGTAGTACCCCTGCGAAAGCTACTTACCCGAGGGAAAACCTTGGTGCATTTCAAAGGAAGTTCCTTTTTCCGCTGTGCGGGGACGTGGTGCGATGACCCACCAAGTTTTTTCCGGACCAAGTCGGACTGAATCGGACCCACCTAGCGTTTGTTTTTCCGGACTGCCCGGAAGCGGGAATCTCTACGAGGTTGTCGCATGATCCAAGTATATTTTCTGTGACAGACGATTGAAGGGTCCGTTGCCATTTTGGCGAAGTTGGACCGACTAGAGTCTATAGTAGCAGACTGTCTTCGACTTGAAGTTAAACTGATCCTTACTACCTAGTAGGTAGTCTCCGAGAGCAGTCTGGTGCCGCGCCCTTATCAGCAGCAAACATATATTTCGGCTAGTTTTGTACTGTTAGGCGGCGACACTGCTGTGCATTCCGTCACTTTCTATAATATAATTTTCAAAATTCATGTGAGCCGTCCGACTCGATAACAACCTCCTGTTTGTGCGCGCTTCTCCATTTGAGATTGGATTGGAGTCAGTTTTTTTGGATAGTTCAACTACCAAGTTGGTCCTCCAGCCTCCAACTCCTCTGGCCACTTCAAACCGCAGGTATCAACACCTCTGAGCGACTTTTTGGGACAGGTTTACCCCACTGTCTCTTTGGGGATAAGTTGGTCAATTCGAGATAGGTGCCCCCTCTCAATCCACCCACTCCCACCCCTCCTCCCCCCCTCCTCCCTCTACCCGTGATGAGGCAAAGGTGTTGCTGTCTAGGATGGTATCGCAAAGCCAAAGTCTGAGCCGATCACATATCTGCTTTAGAGGCCACTTCTGGGCCACATTGCCCCATCTTATAAGGTGATTCTGATAAAACTTTCCAGAGGCCATTCACAAGAGCTTCGGGGGGACGGATCCAGGGCAGCGACTTCTGGTGTGGTAGTAGCAGTAGTTTTGTACTACAAAAGCAGATGGAAAAGAGACAGGGTGGGAAAGCGGAGGTTGAATTTCGATGGCAACAACAGATAATGACGCGAAATCAGCCTGCTCGGAGGCAGATCATGCAACCAGAGCAGCAGCGGCAGCTGAAACAGCAGCAGATGGCACGGCAGTTTGTACCACAGCCAGTCTATACAGCACAACTGCAGCAGCTACAGCCACAGCTACAGGCTAAGCCAGTGTTCTTGGAGATACAGCCACTGCTACAGACACATATACTGCAGCGTGAGACTGCTGCTGGTGCACACCCATCAGGTTCTGGAGCCAAGCGCACGACATTGACGCGCAACCGAAACTACAACCAGGAAGGAAAGTAAGGGGGAGTGAGGAAGCGAGGGGAGTTCAAGTACATTGCAGAGATTAAAGACACCACTAGTGGGGTCCGCAGGTGGCTAGGCACCTTCAACACTGCAGAGGAGGCTGCTCGGGCGTTTGATGAAGCTGCTTCTGACCTCAGAGGATCAACAGCGAAGCTTAACTTTCCGAAAGGGTATATCAAGGAAAGGGGAGGAGTTCTGGGTTCCAATCATCCAAAGCTAGGAGCAGCAGGGCGGGAGGCAGATAGTAAAGGCAGGGCACCTACGGTTTTCTACGATAGTAGTATTGCTGAGAGTAAAGGCATGGGATTTTCGATGAATAGGGACTCCTTAGGACAGATTGGAAAGGGCGGTTCTAGGAGCCCTGGAGATCTAGGAGCTCTGAAAGGGAAGGAAGTACTAGAATATGCTGAAGATGCTGCGGAAGGGCGATTGCTGGGAGTGGACATGGGCCGGATAAAGTCGTTTGGAGAAGGAGCAAGTAAGGCAGTGGGCATGGTGGCAGCAGAAGCTGGTGGAAGATCAGGTACTGTAGGGTCAGCGTTAGTTGGTGAAGTTGCCGGCGAGGGAGGAGGAGAAGGAGGAGGAGGAAAAGGAGGAGGAGAAGGAGTAGGAGGAGAAGGAGAAGGAGGAGGAGGAGGAGGAGGAGGAGGAGGAGGAGGAGGAGGAGGAGGAGGAGGAGGAGGAGGAGGAGGAGGAGGAGGAGGAGGAGGAGGAGGAGGAGGAGGAGGAGGAGGAGGAGGAGGAGGAGGAGGAGGAGGGGGGGTAGGAGGGGTGTGCATAGCAGCAGAAGCGCCAGCAGTCAGTGTTCAGAATGGACCAGCTTATTCTCCTGATTGCATCTCCACTTTCAGCAGCAGCAGCTCCGACAGAACCGCCCCTTTCTCCTCTGCCCCTTCTCCCTTTGCTTCTTTTCGACACGCCTCCCTTCCTGCTACCTCTACTCCTTCCACCTCCACCGGTGTGCTAAACTCCACCCTTCCTCCTTCCACTGCCCCTTCCATCTCTACTTCTTTCCTGCACTCCTCCCTTCCTGCTGCCTCTGCTCCTTCCACCTCCACCGATGTGCTACACTCCACCCTTCCTCCTTCCACTGCCCCTTCTATCTCTACTTCTTTCCCACACGCCTCCCTTCCTACTACCTCTGCTCCTTCCACCTCCACCGATGTGCTACACTCCACCCTTCCTCCTTCCACTGCCGCTTCCACCTCTACTTCTTTCCTACACTCCACCCTTCCTGCTACCTGGGATTACAATGTCGCTGTATCTGGGAAATTGATGATGCAAGGAGGGGATCCATCGGTGCAAGAAGCAGAGGAGATGGTGGAGGTACCCAACATGACAACGGCAGGCCCAGCTTCAAACATGATCACAAGCTGGCATGCTGAAATGATGCAGCATGCGCCTGCCATGGTGCCCCCGTTCGAGTCGCTCTGGAGGGATGACCATGGCATGCAGTATGGATTTACCATGTCCCGCATGTCTTCTATATGTGTCAGACCGCCGCGTCAGCGTCACCAGACACATCGGCTGCAGCAGCGACAGTGGCGGCGGCAGCAGAAGCAACAGCATCAGCAGCAGCAGCAGCAGCAGCAGCAGCAGCAGCAGCAGCAGCAGCAGCAGCAGCAGCAGCAGCAGCAGCAGCAGCAGCAGCAGCAGCAGCAGCAGCAGCAGCAGCAGCAGCGACAACAGGGGCCGCAGCAGGGTCAGCAGCAGAAACAGCAGCAGCAGCGCCATGCGTCAAGCTTCTGGCAACAAAATTGTCTGGAGTTGACATCTGGCAGGAGGGGTAAGGCGGGTGCATGTAGCCCTTCTGCAGACCCCACGAGTTCACCTTCTCTCATGGAGGAGTGGAGGGAGCAGCAGGCGCTTAAAAGCCACACCTCAGACTTGCTAAACAACCACACAGCTAACAATATTTCCGGCCCTTCACTCTCCGATTCTCTACTCACCGCCCATCACAAGCCGCATTCCGAACCCGCACCTCTGATGTTTCGAAGCCACAGCGTATCTTCCCCCTTGGAGCTACGGGTTTCCACTTCATCAACCCCTGAGTCCCAGCCATCTGTGGGATACACTGGGGGTGTCGGTCATTTGAGTGCAATATTCAATGAGGAGAAAGGAAATGGGTGTTGTGGGTGCTAAGGGTGGTGGAGGTCGCGTGGTTAGCAGTGTGGCGGTTGCTTCCAGGGTTGCTGGTGGTGCCAGCATTGCTGGTGCTGCAGTTAAGGCCGGCATTTCCAGTGCTGCTGGTATTGCTGGTGCTGACCTTCAGGACCAGCAGCAGCAGCAGCAGCAGCAGCAGCAGCAGCAGCGCCATGCATCCCGCGTCCTGCAAAAAGGCTCTCTGGATGTGATTTCTGGAAAGAGTTGCAAGGCAGCTGCATGGAGCCCTTCTTCAGACCTCACAGGTGCACCATTCCCCATGACGGAGTGGAGGGAGCCGCAGATGTTTGGGAGCCACACCTCAGACCTGGATATCAGCCACACAGCCAACAACATCTCCAGCCCTTCACTGTCAGACTCTCAACTTAAGCCCTGCTGTGATCCTCATTCCGAACCTGCACCTCTGATGTTTCGAAGCCACAGCGTATCTTCTCCCTTGGATCTACGGGTTTCCAGTTCTTCAACCCCTGAGTCCCAGCGGTCTGTGGGAAACACTGGTAGTGTGGGTGCCGTGAGCGTTGCAAGTGGTGCTTTTGCTGCTTGTGGTATGGGTGCTGTGGGTGGCATGGGTGTTGCTTCTAGTGTTGCCAGTGCTGTCTGTGTTGCTAGTGCAGCTAATAATGTGGGTGTTGCCAGTGCAGCAGGTGTCGCCAGTGTTGCTGGTGTTGCCAGTACTGCAGGTGTTGCCAGCGATGCTGCTGTTGCCGGCACTGATGTTACCCGTGGTGACCAGCAGAAGTTGAAACATCAGTCGCATGCCATGCAGCAGCAGCGGCAGCGGAAGCAGCAGCAGAAGCAGAAGCAGCAGTCGCATGCCATGCAGCAGCATGACCCTCACGCACTTCCAGACAGCCCGCCCACCCTTCAAACAGTCTCTTACCCCCATAATACCTGCTGCTCCGAACTCCACCCTCACAGCTGCTACCAGTATTGCTGCTAACGTTTATGGAGGCAGTTGTGTTGCTGCCGGCGCTGCTGCTGGCGCAGCTGCACCCATTGCTAATTGCAATGTTGCAGGAGTTCCGATCCTTCCTCCTCCCGCCTCTCCGCCCACCATCTTTGATTGTACAACCAGCTTGCGTGGGTTCCACAGCACAGAACAAGGCTGTGTTGAAGCCTTGGCGCATGCTGTCTTTGGGAAAACCATCTGCATGGAGATTGGGGGTGTGGACAGCAGTGGTGGAGCGGTTTTCATGCACGACTGTACAGCAGCAGGCTTCGAAGTGCCACACAGTGTTGTTGCTGCGGATCATCCCACTGTGGAGCAGACTGGTCTGGACCAGCCTCGCGCAGAACAACCTAGTTTGGACCAGCCTAGTGTGGACCAGCCCGGTGGGGAACAGGATTGCAAGCATCAGGCGTGCGCAGCCCAGCCGATTCTGCTCTGTGCTGAGAAGCTGTTCGCTGCCCAGCCTACTTCTGGCGAACGGTGTTCTGCCGAGCACCATATCATGGCAGACCTTCCTCTCCCTCACTCCTCAGTGGATCTGTTGCTTCTTGACGAAGAGCAGCACTCTGCCTTTGCTGCAATGGATCTCACTACCCCATTTTCTCACATCGAGAGGACAGCTCGTTGCGCCTTTGAGAACTATGCTTGCTCTGTGCCTTTTATGGGAGCAACAGATGTAGGTTTGGATGTTGGGGGGGAGGCTATGGATGTGGGAGGGATGGGATATGCAGAAGATTTTCAGCATCTGACTGTGAGTGCCACTGATGCTGGAATCTGCACCATTGATCCGTTAGAAATGTTCTTGATGGATAATGGAGAATAAGCATAGTGGTGAGAAATAGATTGTGTTTTAGGATAGGAATATTCTTTCATTTTATCCACAGCAAAAAAACAACACAGGGCTCAAGAAATAGGACACGAGATGGTTGAAGATAGATAGATGGCATGAGACAAGAGGGGATGGATGGGGAACTAAAGATAGATGCACTGGCTCGTGATGGGCTGGTAACAACCTTTTCTTGTCGAAGTGTATGGACTTCAATTCATGCAGAGAATGGTGATCAGGCCCCCAGAAGTCAGAGAAATTTCTCTGATTTGCATGAAAAACTTTGATGTTTCAGATTTTTGCTGAAATGTGGATACCGTATAATTATCATTTCTCATGGGGTAATTACAAATACCTATTATGAACTGGGACCACTCATGGAAAAAGTGCTGAAAATGATATTCACCAATAACATAGCAGATAATCAAGTAACATTTTAAGAACAGCGACTGCTTATAGTAAAAACACAATAATGCCATGCATCCATGCTAACACAACCCCTTGCTGATACACCAAAGCACAAGGCCGCTAACAGCGATTATTTGTTAAGTAATTAACAAAAACAAAAAACACAACGTACCTGGTCCTGCCGCCGGGAGTAATTAAAATTGCATGCCCTCGCACAGAGCGACACCAAGGCGACATATCGATAAGCACTAGAACTGAAAGCCGCTAAGAACCTCACCGGCATGTGTCGATCTGCAAACAAATACAACGATTGCATTAGTTTTGCCGCGTGGGTATGAAATCATTACCTTCTTTGTCTCGTAAGACAGCGCTGTGAAACAGAGAGGAATAAGAAAAGCTATAATTGAGTTACATAAGTGAAACGAAGAGGCGACAGCGAAGAAAAAGGGAGCGGTGCTTCTTAGAGCGCAGAAAACGGGAGAGGTGCTTCATCGAATCGTAACAAAGGTGCTGTAAAAAAACAGCGATAAGTAGTTAGCTGGGGTGGCTAAGGAAAAGCTGCAGATAGATCTCTACGGAGATGACGACTGGAAGACTAACAGGAACGATAAATAGGACACGGAGAAAGCAAAAACGAAAGATCGAGTAATGAGAGGTGGGAGGGGAGGGAAGTGTGAGGTGGGTTGGAGGGAAGGATAGGGGTTACTGCAAAGATACCTGTCACAGCTCTAGCGCCAGAAACTGCCAGATTGCTGGTGAGGAGGTGTCATTCCTGAGCGCCACACAATCGCGCCACCTGAAGCTTGCACGTTTCGCGAAGGGTGGAATAGTGTGGCAAAATGCGCTGCAACACGTTAGCGATCCCGTCGATTGGCTCGGTGGGGGTGAGGAAAATGCCCGCTCACCAGTACTGTACTGAAGTTTGCACGTCGCCTTGTTGAAATCACCTAACTTGATTTCTGCATTTGGCGATAAAAACGAACTCGCGCAAAAAAAAAAAACAAAAACAACAAGCTGCTCGTGGTCGCACGCGATTGGCTAGGCGCGACAACATTGTGGCGCGAGAGAGCATTTGGTGTCCTAGAACTCGCCACCTAGCTACTAGTGGTCGCACGCGATTGGCTACGAAGTTGTGGCAACAGCAACTTGGAACTCAGTCAACAATGTACACGCAATGATACGTGTTTCCCAGCACACTCAGCAGAACAAGCAGCATAAAACAAAACTCACCTGTTGAACCGTCTTGTAAGCTGTCGAACCGAGGGGAAACCGAAGCATACACTCGTACTTCGCTGGATATTACTATAACATCTAAAGTTAATTGCAAATATTTAACTACTGTTCTCAAGTAAACTCGACAATCTATTTATGTTAATATTACCTTAATACACCTTTATAAATTCCCACAAACTCAACTCGCATTTTAGCGTCGTGGGGGCTCATATCCACCGTGGTTGTGGTTTAAATCGATGTTAAATTGGTTCTCCCGCATCCCCAATACCTCCTCAACAAACTTGCAAACAAATGTTTGATGTACAAACTTTCCGGAAAATAAAACACCATCTCAAGTTATACCAATGAAGCTACTATCACTTGACACCTCATTCTCTGGATGTCATTTGTCAGAAGACTAAGCGATAATGAATGAACTAAGATGAAAGTGGGTACAAGTACTAACCCTAATTGGGTTGTACCCCATATGGGCTACCCCACTACAGCCTACACAACACACACAACATAATAGTTTGACACACCCCCATAGGCAAAGTGGGGGAGAACAAGGGGTCACAAGACCAGTCAAGAAAAGCAAAGCAAGCTCAGGGTGGATCACGAAGTCACCACACACTCTGAGCACAAGCAAATGGCCACAAGGCCAGTTCACATGCAGAGTTATATAATGGAGAACAAGCAGTACAGTGATCACAACCTAGCAAGTGTAAGCATGCAGGTATAAGTATATAGATCACAGTACAAGCAAAGTCAAGAAGTGAGCAAGTGAGACCAAGTAGGCACAAGGCCTAAAACAGTACAGAAACGCTAATGATCACAAGGCTGAAGTGCATAGGTGAATATATCAGCAGTGTTGGCCCGAGAGGCCACGTAAGCAAGACGAAGCTGACCACGCTGCTGCAACTCTCGAGCAAGGAAGTAACGCAGAGCGATGTGCTTCGTCCTATGCTCCAGTCTGTGCTCCTGACACAAGGCAATCCAAGGCTGAAAGTGTAACCCTGTGACGACCGCTGCGTAGCCAAATCGTCAACCCAAGAAGCGTCTGCGTGTCCATTGAGGACAACTGAACCCCGTCCTCCAAGCACGAGCCCCATGCCCGACGTACTGCACAAGTAGCGCAACACCCTCTTAGCGGCCTCCCAGTGCTCTGGTCGGTGTCTCCCGGGCGCAACGTAGCGTGCCAGGATGCTAAGAGGGTAGGCAAGGTCAGGTCGAGTGCAGGTCATCAGGTACATGAGGCAGCCAACAAGCTCTGGATACGGGCCACTCGGCTCTACGGAATCGTCCGAAGGTGGAGCTGAGAGCGAGTGACCGGTAGGCAGAGGAGTGGACTGTGGCGAGGAGTACTGGAAGCGGAAGCGCTGAAGGACCTGCTGCACCATGTGTGACTGAGTCAAGGTAATGGCTGACGAGGAGGACGCTGACGAGGAACACGGCGACCAGTGCGAACAGCGCGAACAGGCGACGCAGGACGAGACGCAGGCTTACGACGCTCTGTAAGAGAGTCTACCTGCTCAGTGTAAGGAGAAGGAGCAGGCAGTGGGGAGGCTGGCTGTAACTGCGGCTGCGACTGGTCAGGCGGTGGACACAGTAAGGGAGGAGTAAGGCCAGTAGAAGGCGGGAGACCAAGAACATGCTGAAGCAGTGGAACAAAGTACGGTCGCGACCGCACAGTGCCTCGAGAACCAGCACCAACAGCACCAGCACCCCCAGGGCCAGCACCTCCAGCTCCAGGGTCTCCAGCTCCAGTGTCTCCAGCTCCAACGCCTGTAGCACCACCAGCTCCAACGTCTGCAGCACCTCCAGCTCCAGCAGCTCCAGTACCTCCAGTACGAGCACCTCCGGGACCAGCGGCTCCAGTACCTCCAGCACCTCCAGGACCAGCAGCTCCAGCACCTCCGGTACCTCCAGCTCCAGTGCCTACATCTCCAGGGTCTCTAGCTCCAGTGCCTGCAGTACTACCGGCTCCAGCAGCTCCAGTACCTCCAGTACGAGCACCTCCGGGACCAGCAGCTCCAGCACCTCCAAGACCAGCAGCTCCAGTGCCTCCAGCTCCAAGGCCTCCAGCGGCAGGCCCCCCAGCTCCAGTAGCGCCACTCCGAAGGCTCCAGCGCCGAGCAAACCACTCGCGCAGCTGCGGTGGAGAGAGAGGCTCCCGCCGTGACGAGGCACCCGTAGGACCTCCAGCAGACAAAGTACCTCCAGGCTCAGCACGCTCAGGCTCAGCACCCCCAGGCTCAGCACCCCCAGGCTCCTCACGCTCAGGCTCAGCACCCCCAGGCTGCGCACCCTCAGACTCAGCAACCCCAGGCTCAGCACCCCTAGGCTCCGCACGCTCAGGCTCAGCACCCCCAGACGCAGCACCCCTAGCAGCACCACCCCCAGCAGCACCAGAGTCGACAGCGACCTCGGCTCGACAGGGTCTACCTGAGACACACCTGAGGGAGCAGGACCCTGAGGGGGGAGGGGGTCTACCGGAGGAGGACCTGGTGCGAGGAAGAACGGCGGGGGGGGGAGAGGGGCAGTGTGGTAGGGGAAGAGACGGTAAAAGGGAACCGATTCGTCAAACGTGACGTCCTGAGAGGACAGGACATGGCGCGAGGTGGGGTGGTAAAACTGCCAGCCAGGCGCGTCAGGGGGAAAGCCAAGGAAGACGCAGGGAATGGCGCGGGAGGAGAGCTTGTCTGCGGAAGTATCGCGGACAAAGGCACGAGAGCCCCAGACCCGGAACACCGACGCATCGCCAACCTTCCCCGTCCAACGCAGTGTAGGCGAGGTCTCCGGCAAGGAGACACGGGGCCAGAGGTTGAGCTGATGCGCAGCGTACCGGACCGCAAACGGCCACAGAAAATGGGGGGCAACCGCATGGATCATGGAGGTACGAGCGACCTCCATGACTAAGCCAATGCGGTGCTCAGCAACCCCATTCTGCTGCGGAGAGGCCGGAAGCATGAACGACTGGCGAATGCCTTCCCCACGACAAAAGTCCAGCAAGAGGTCGGAAGCAAACTCACCACCTCTGTTAGAGTGCAGACGCAGGACAGGAAGGTCCTCGTGGAACCGCTCGCGGAGCTGGAGACGGACAGCGCGGATCCAAGGGATCAAAACATCAGGGACCTCCCCCTTGCTATGCAAGGGGAAGACCGTGGTGTAACGCGTGTAGTCGTCAACAACCAGCAGAAAGTATCGCTCGCGGCCCTGTCCACGGACGCGGGCTGGGCCCCACACGTCCATGTGGAGAGTCTGCAGGGGAGCAGTCGTCGGGGGAAACGAGGAGGAGTGAGGAGCGGCGCGCTGCCGCCCCTCGACACAGGGAAGGCAAGGAGGGGCAGGCGAGGGTGGGAGGGGAGGCAGAGACCTGGGAAGACCAGAGACAAGGAGACGGGAGTGCATGCCACGGAGGCTTTGCACGGAGGGGTGACCAAGGCGGTGGTGCCAAAGGAGCGTCTGGTGTGACAGGGCGCGACACGAGCAGGGGGCTGCTAGCTGACCTGACGCGGACGCAGACGCAGCTACCTGAGGAGGCTCAGTAGTCAGTGTGTACAGACTCGACCCAGGCCGACGGGTGAACGTGGCCAGGTGACGGCCCGTCCGTGTACACGTGCAGATCGCCACACGCTGCCCTCCTGGATTAAAGGTGTCAACCCATACATCATGAAGAGCGGCGTTGCTCACCAAGTTTGTCGAGAACGTGGGGAGGTGGAGACCTTATAGTGAGCCAGACGGAACCGCCGGACACGGGAGAACAGTGGTGGAACGTGCAAGAAGTGGGCCCCCTGAGGGGTCAGTTAGGCTGACTGCAACAGGTGCAGGGAGTGGTGTGAGTGGGGTACTGTCGCGAAAGATACAGCGGGAAGCACCTGAGTCATCGTGAAGGTGTGCAAGGCCTCAGCAGGTGCAGTACTAGGGAGAGCAGACTCACTAGCACCTAGAGAAGCAGCCTCTATACCTGGGTCGGGCGGCACACACAGGTAACAGTCACCCTCAGCACTAACAGTCAATGCATACATGGCAGCAAGGATAGCATCATAGTCAAGAGCAAAGATATCAACACCCTGCCTAAGCAGCTCTAGCCAGCGGGGGAGCTCATGTCAAAGATAGAACTGGATTAATGAATGAGTAGAAACAAGCAGTACAAGGGAGGATATAGCAAACCCTAAGGGGGGTTATACCCTCTACAGCATAACTCAATATAACACCTAGACTAAACTAACAAACTATAAAAATTATAGTTTGACACACCCCCATAGTCTAGGTGACGGTTGTCCTTGTGGAAAGCAACACACAACTCAAGAGCAAGGGTCACAGGACCAGTCAGCAAGAACAAGCAACGGTCACAAGACCAGTTCACAAGAACAAAGCAACACTCGGGGTGGATCTCAAGATCACCACACGTTCCGAGAACAAGCAAGAGGCCACAAGGCCAGTCCACATGCAAGGATATAGCAGATATAAGAGATGCAAGAGTACAAGACATGCATGACAAGCATCTCTACAGAAGCAATGGGCCACAAGGCTTGTCCACAAGCACAGATATAGGAGATATAGTAAGATGCAAGAGTACAAGAGAAAGCATCTCTACGCAAGCAAGTGAGGGCCTGTAGACACAAGGGCAAGCTGGGTGCAGAAACGCAGGTGGTCACAAGGCTGCTACGCCTTGGTGAAGATATCTGCAGTGTTGGCCTCAGAGACCACACGTCGCACGAGTGCCTGGCCACGCTGCTGCAACTCTCGTAGAAGGAAGTAACGAAGCTGGATGTGCTTCGCCTTCCCAACCAGTCGGGGCTCCTCGCATAACAGGATAGCAGACCTGTTGTCGGCGAACAAGACTGGGGGAGAGCGAGGCCACTCACCAAGGTCGGTGAGGAGGAAAGACAGCCAGCGAAGCTCCTGGGCGGCCATGGCCGCAACATACACCTCTGCCTCACAGCTAGAACTAGAGACGGACGACGCCCGAGTTGACCTCCACGAAACAGCTCCGGTCCCAAGGCTGAAGCAGTAACCCTGTGTAGACCGCAGCGACTCTGCGTCGTCAGCCCACGACAAGTCCGAGAAACCTGTAAGTGTAACTGGCTGCTTCCCTCCAAGGACAAGTCCCATGCCTGATGTACTCGCCACATACTTCGCCACCCTCTTAGCAGCGTACCAGTGGGAAGGTCGGTGTCTCCCCGGCGCAACAAAGCGCGCAAGGACGCTAAGAGGGTAAGCTAGGTCAGGGCGAGTACAGGTCATCAGGTACATGAGACAACCCACCAGCTCAGGATATGGACCGCTGGACTCAAATGGCTTGTCCGAAGGTGGAGCCGTGAGCCCATGGTCCACAGCAAGAGGGGTGGGTTGTACCTTGGAGAACGGGAAGCGAAACCGCGTGAGGATCTGCTCGACCATATGCGGCTGCGTCAGCGTAATGGTGCGAGCTGCCCTGTCCCTGGTGATCTGCAGGCCAAGGTAGCGCTGCAGCTCACCAAGGTCAGTGCAAGTGTGTCTCCTCTGCAGCTCCTCCTTCACGGAGGCCAGTGCGCGTCGGTCGGGAGTGGCGAAAACCAGGTCGTCAACGTAGACCAGAACAAAGAAGGGGGTCGAGCCACGACGGACGAACAGCGACGGGTCGGCAAACGACGGAAAGAAGTCAAGCGCTGCAAGAGTCGTACGGAGCGTGTTGTGCCACTCGCGAGGAGCCTGGCGCAGGCCGTAGACCGGTCGACGCAGCTGCCACTGGGTCCCAGGAGGGAAAGTGCCAGTGAAGCCAGGCGGACGACTCAGCCAAATCCGCTCGTGCAGGCTCCCCTGAAGAAACGCGGTGGAGAAGTCCAAGGAGTGCAACTCGTAGTCGCGCTGTGCTGCAATATGCAGCAACACCCGAAGAGTGGTCATCTTCGGGGTGGGAGCGAAGGTCTGGAAGAAGTCTACCCCCTCTCGCTGACTGAAGCCTCTCGCCACGTAGCGCGCCTTGAACACCGGTGGTGCTCCAGGCGGCCGCTTCACCTTGTAGAGCCACATGCCACTGACAACTTTCGCCCCAGGTGGCGGGACGGCGTCGACGTAGGTGCCTGTGGACCTATAAGATGCCATCTCTGCCTTCTCAGCTGCTATCCAGTACGAAGCCCAAGGTCCCTAGACTGCCTCAGCATGAGTGCGAGGGATCGGGATGTCAAGGGCGTCTGGATCCCCCTCAGGGGCAAGCAACATGGCGCAGAGATGAGGAACAGCAGCCGCAAGGAAACCAAGCTCGAACTGCCTGTCCTCCAGGACCTCCAAGGGAAAGACAGGAGCACCCCCAGAGGACGGAGAACGAGCAGTGCCACTCACCAGGTGAGCGGCGTAGTCAAGGCGGTGGGAAGAGGCAAAGGCACTGACAGTAGTGACAAGGGCCGAGACAGACAGCGGAGGGGCAGTCGGGTGAGTGACCAATGCGGACAGAACACGGGAGACGACAGGGCGAGAGGCACGGAGGTAGTCGGACAACAGGTCGTGAAGCACAGTGAGGGACGACTGAGGAGGCTGTGGAAGGACCGGAGGAGACGGAACACGAGAGCGAAGAACAAGGTGAAGCGGGCCGTCGGCACGGTAACGGGACCGACGAGGCTCTGGGGACACAGCACGACTGACGGGAGAACGACGAGTCCACTGGGACAAGGAAAGGGACTCGACAGGGGGAACAGGAAGGGACGGTAGGGGACCACGAACAAAGCGTGCAGGTGCTGAGTCGGGCAGGTCTCTCACTCGCTGCTGCTCCGCCTCCTCTGGGGACTGCTGCTGCGGTACCTGCCCTCGCTGCTGCTCCTCTGGCTCCTCCTCTACTCTCTCCTGACTCTCTGACTGAGACTGCTGCTGCTGCTGCTGCTGCTGCTGCTGCTGCTGCGGCAGCTGTCGTGAATCCTCCTCTACTCTCTCCTGACGCTCCGACTGAGACTGCTGCTGCTGCTGCTGTCGTGACTCCTCCTCTACTCTCTCCTGGTGCTGCCGTGGCTCCTCCTCTACTCTCTCGTGATGCTCTGACTGGGACTGCTGCTGCTGCTGCTGCTGCTGCTCCTGGTGCTGCTGTCGTGACTCCTCCTCTACTCTCTCCTGACCCTCCGACTGAGACTGCTGCTGCTGCTGCTGCCGTGACTCCTCCTCTACTCTCTCCTGGTGCGGCTGCGACTCCTCCTCTGCTCTCTCCTGACGCTCTGACTGGGAGTGCTGCTGCTGCTGCTGCTGTGCCCTCTCAAACCGCTCCCGCTCCTCCCTCTCCAAACGAACAAGACGCTGCTCACGTGTCAGGAAACGGACAGTGCGCGGTGTAGGCGCCGAGGTGGCAGCGCCTCCAGCTCCAGCACCCCCAGAACCAGAACCTCCACCGACAACACCCCCAGGGCCTCCAGTACCTCCAGCAGGAACACCCCCAGACTCCGCAGCGACTGGCCGCTGAGGCGAACGGGGAGGGAACTGCGGGACTGACGGAAAGTCAGGGGGTGAGGCAGGGCGAGGCTGCCGACTCGAGGCAGCAGTGTCCTCCACTGGAGGGGGCTCCACACCCACACCCCCTGCACCCCTAGAGCCGGAGCCACCAGCTCCTACAGCCCCAGTACCCTCACCCCCCGCAGCTGCACCTCCCGCACCCCCAGACACGACAGAGACTGGACGCTGCGGGGGAGACGACTGGGGAGTGACGTGCGACACACCTGACGGGGCAGGACGCGAAGGGGGGGGGGCTACCGAGGCGACTGGGGGGGGGTCAGTGGTGAGGAAGAGCGGAGGGGAAAAGATCTTAGAACCTCGGTGGGGGCGACTCCTGTAGTAACTGACCGACTCGTCGAAAGTGGCGTCCTGAGAACTGAAGAACTGGTAGGTAACCGGGTCGTAGAACTGCCAGCCGGTGGTGTCGAGTGGGAAGCCAAGAAAGACACAGGCACGGGTGCGCGGAGACAACTTGTTCGTGCCAGGGGCGCGAACGTGGGCCAGGGAACCCCAGACGCGGTAGTCAGCTGCTACACTCGGAGAACCTGTCCAAAGGGAGACCGGCGTCACCCGTGGCCGTGCGTCACTAGGCCACAGGTTCAGCTGGTGCGCGGCGTAGCGGACTGCCTGGGGCCACAGAAACTGGGGGGCACCGGCATGGCACATGGAGGTCCGAGCAACCTCCATGACCAGGCCGATGCGTCGCTCGGCTACCCCGTTCTGCTGCGGTGAGTCTGGTAGCATGTAAGACTGGACGATCCCCCGACCCTGACAGAACGTCTCCAAGCGAGTGGAAGAAAACTCACCACCACGGTCCGAGAGCAGGCGGAGCCCACAAAGGGCCTGGGCGTCACCCCTCGCTAGTAGCCACGGCTCGAGGACGGTAGGCACGTCGGCCTTCCGTCACAAAGGTAAAACCGTGGTGTAGCGGGAGTAGTCGTCCACCACAATCAGGAAGTAGCTCTCCTGACGTGGGCCACGGACCGGGGAGGGGCCCCAGACGTCCAAGTGCAGGGTCTGGAAGGGAGCCGTGGTGGGGGGGAACGACGAGGAGTGAGGGGCAGCGTGCTGCCGACCCTCCACGCAGGGAGTGCACAGCGGCGCAGGTAAGCAAGGAAGCGGGGCAAGCGACTTTGGGAGACCTGAGACCAGACGGTGGCGTACCATCCGACTCAGACGTGGGAACGACGGGTGACCTAGACGGTGGTGCCAAAGGACCGACGGGTGGGTGAGTGACCGACAGTCGCACGACACAGCAGCTACCTGACCTGACCTGACCTGACCTGACCCAGTGTGGTGGGACCCTGTGTGTAGTGAGTACAGACCATAGCCCGGCTCCCTATGGAAAGTGGCCAGAGGCACTCCAGTGGCACCGACTGTGCAAGAGGCAACAGGCTCGTCCTGAGGGAAAGTGACGACAACTCCTAGGTCGTGGAGGTGACTGACACCCACCAAGTTCCTAGAGAACGAGGGGGTGTAGTAACCTGTGAGAAACCCAGAGGGAGCCGCCGAACACGGGAGAATGGTGGTGTAGTGAGCTACGACATGTCCCACTGTGGGGTCAGCCAAGGCGACAGTGACTGGAGTGCGCAGTGGCGTGAGGTCAGTACAGTCGTGAAAGAAACAGCTGGACGCTCCAGAGTCGAGGGTGAAGGAAAGCTGTGCAGTCTGTGAGGTCGCACCTGAGGCAGCAACAAAGGCTGGTACTAAACTAGTGGTAGCTGCAACTCCCACACTAAGAACCTCTGAGGGGCCTGGACTGGAAACTACACAAGCACCAAGACTGGAAGCACAAGTCTCAACCACAGCTGCAGCTCCCACGTACTGCTGTGTGTACTGGCCGGGTCCGACAGTGCACCGCGGTGGAGGCTGCCGCTGTCGCTGCTGCTGAACCTGCAGCTGCTGCTGCTGCTGCTGCTGCTACGGCCAGTGGTGCTGCGGCCACAGGTGCTGCAGCGACCACTGCGGCCGCGGCCACTGCTGCTGCTGCGGCCACTGCTGCTGCTGCCGCTGTCGCCACATCGAAATGACACGCTAGTACGGGGAGGGGCTAGTCGAGGCGGCAGGATGGCCTAAGCTTGTGCAAGGGTGACCGAAGGTGAACTAAGCTGTTGCTGATGCGCTAAACGCGGTGCTGGCGCATGGTGACGCTTCATAGCAAAAGCTGATGCAAGCTCTCTCCCTCTTTTTTTTGTTTTTTGTTTTGTTTTTTTTTAACCGAATTAATTAATTGTTTTTCTTAAATCATGGAGGGCACGGGCGGCCAATGGAGGGACGCGGGCGGCCTAGAAAAGGGGACGCGCGCAACTGCAGGTGCGCGGCTATGACTGTGCGGTCGCGTGGGCGCGGCTGCGTTCGCGGCCTGTGTGCGCGCGATTGCGCGCGCGCAGCTGCGTGCGCGCGGCTGTGTACGTGCGGGCAGCACGCGCGCGGGCAGGAGCTAGGGTTACGGTGGGGGGGGGGGGGGGGGGGGGGGGGAGGACGGGCGACAGGAATAGATGACGGGCGCGAAAATTAGGGTTACGGGCGCGGGCACTAAGGCGACGGGCGACGGGCGCTACGGACGACGGGCGCTACGGGCGGCGGGCGCTACGGGCGACGGGCGCTACGGGCGACGGGCGCTACGGACGACGGCGCTACGGGCGACGGGCGCTACGGGACGAAGGAGAGCGCCCGCGGGGGGCCGCGCTAAGGACAAACGGGAGCACCCGTGGGGGCCGCGCTAATGACGAACGGGAGCGCCCGTGAGGGGGCGCGCTACGGGACGGACGAGAGCGCCCGCGGGGGCCACGCTAAGGACGAACGGGAGCGCCCGTGGGGGGCGTGCTAAGGACGAACGGGAGCGCCCACGGGGGGGGGGGGGGGGGAGCGTGCTACGGGACGGACGAAGGCCCGCGGGGGCCGCGCTACGGCCCGTGGGGTGACGGGACTTGCCGAGGGCGTTAACGGACGGCTAACGGACGTCGAACGGACGGTGGACGGGCGGCTAACGGGCGGCTACCGAGCGGCTAGCATGTGAAACCCTAAACCGAGCGAGCCAACGGGCGGCGAGCGCGCTACGGGCGGCTATCAAGTAACGAACGGGGCGTGCGGAGGTGGGCCCATGGGAACGAACCAGGCCTGTCGATTGACGGGCATATGCCCTTAATGCCCTGAAATTCCGGGCTGCTTTTGCTCCAGCTCGACTGCATAAAGTGTTAGGATCGCCCTGCACCCGTGCCACTAAGTGCCTCGTTCGACCCTTCCCCGGATGCGTTAAGTGCCCAAACCAGGCCTTCCCCTGTCTCAAAGTTTTGGTTTCCGGTTGTAGGACCCCCCCCCCCCCAAATTCTGCCTGACCCCCCCCCCTTTCTCAGGTTGCACGAGAGGAGTGGATTTTGACCTTAGCGTTTTCTAGCCAATCCTGTGTTTATAAAGTGTCTAAGTCAGCTTGGAGCATCCGAATTTTCCCGTAGCGTCTAAGTGCCCCCCCCCCTCTTTCTCCTTTGGTTGCACGAGAGGAGTGGATTTTTACCTTTGCGTTTTCTAGCCAATCCTGTGTTTATAAAGTGTACAAGTCAGCTTGGAGCACCCGAATTTTCCCTTAGCGTCTAAGTGCAAACTCTTCACAAGCCCGGATTTTAAGTTTTCACTTTGGGGTGCGCCCGTGACCGTTAAGGGCGCCCAAACGCTCAGCTACACCCAAAACAGGGTCAGATGGGGAGGAGCTGGGGAGTGCAAGTATGGGCCCCAGGAACTTCGACAGGCCTGGAACGAACTAAGCTCTATACCATGTCAAAGATAGAGCTGGAATAATGAATGAGTAGAAACAAGCAGTACAAGGGAGGATATAGCAAACCCTAAGGGGGGTTATACCCTCTACAGCATAACTCAATGTAACACCTAGACTAAACTAACAAACTATAACAATTATAGTTTGACAGCTCAGTCGCGTCGGGAAACTCTGCGCGCCAGGCGTCGTCAAGACGGAAGAAGCTGCGGGACTGGGTGTGACCAACCTTCCCGCATGGCTGACCAGCGCGGTCACCTGTGCGAATGACGTACTGGCAGCGAACACTACCCCCAGACGCCCCACACTGAGCAAACCACTCACGAAGCTCCTGGGGCGTAGGGGTCTCACGCGGACGCTGCTGCTGCTGCCTCTGACCACCGCCAGAACCACTCCTCTGACCGTTACCACCCCGGCCACCACCACTGCCGCCGCCACCACTCCCACTGCCGCCACCACTGCCGCCGCCACCACTCCCACTGCCGCCACCACCGCCGCCACCAACGCCTCCACTCCCACCACCACTCCCTCCGCCACCACCGCCACCTCCACCGCCTCCACCGCCCCCACCACCGCCTCCACCACTGCCACCCCCACCACTCCTGCCTCCCTTGCCCCTGCCGCTGCGGCGCCTCCCACTAGGAGCAGACGCAGCCCCGACCTCCTCAGCACGAAGGAAGTCAACAGCAGCAGCAGAAGCGACTGAGGGGACAAGGGGGGAGGGGGAACACCCCTCAAAGAAGGGAGTGCGAGGAGTGCCACGAGAAGCACCTACAGCGACTATGCTGGTCTCAGCTGCTAGGAGGTGCTTCTCGAGCAGGTCGATAGTGAGGTCCGTGGGGTCAAGGGCGAGAAGGAGGTCCCTGACTGCGCTAAGAGAGTCAGGGAGGCGGGTGACGATGAAATAGAGAGCGATGTAAATTGGGGGGGGGGGGGGGGGGGGGGGGGGTTCTTGGCTAGAAACTCGGTGGGAAGCACGGCGCGCTAGCGAGTGTCACTAGTGCGAAGGTGAGTGACGAGGTCGGCAACTGTGGCAAAGGCGGACAGCTCGGGAAAAAGGTAGGGCAGGATAAGGCGGCCGAGAGCAGCAGTGGCAGGGGAAGAGTAACGAGCGACTACAGTGTCGTACAGGGCTCTAGCAGTCTTGTGCTGGCCAAAGTGAGCGCGTTCGGCTAACGGTAGGTGGTTGCGAACGGCTAGGCGAGCAGCAGCGTCACGGGTAAGCCACTGTGAGCGAGTTGCACTGTCAGGGCAGCGCGGTAGCCAGCAGGGCAGCGCGCGGGCAGGGTAACGCGACTGGTAGGGCAGCGCGACGGACACGGTAGGGCGCTACAAGCAGGGTAACGCGCTACGGGCAGGGAACTGTACGGTGGGCCCTAAAAAAAAACGGTCCTGGAACAGGACCTGCTCTGAAACCATGTCAGAAGACTAAGCGAGAATGAATGAACTAAGATGAAAGTGGGTACAAGTGCTAACCCTAATTGGGTTGTACCACATACACAACACACACAACATAATAGTTTGACATCATTAACATGTGTTCTCATTTTCAAACATGTTTCTTTGTTGTTTTCTTTGAATAATGTGCTGCTTATGTGCCCTAACAAGTAGGCAAGCTGCCACCACATTTTTGTTCGTTCCACAGGCCAACATGATACTTCGGCACTTTCGCCTGGTTTTGCGGATATGTCAAAAAACCAAATTCTACTAATCCCAATGCTCAGAAGTTTGTATGGGAGTCCAATGTAACCTGTACCAGGTTCCCCGCAAAACAAAAGCTCATTCCAATAACAACAGATAGATAAATAGTGCTTTGTTCGACAGGCCAACACGTCGCATGGTTTTGCATATATGTAAACAAATCAACCTCTACTTATCCAAACGCTCTGATTTTTTGTACGAGAGTCTCCTTGCACTATTTATTCAGCTCAATCCAAAATAGAGAGATAGGTAAATCATGACTTGTTATGCCAGCCTGACACCTCTGCAACGTCGCATGGTTTTGCATGTATGTCTACAAACCAAGCACTACTTGTCCAAATGATATGATTTTTGTATGGGAGTCTCCTTGTACTAACTATAGATGCCTCACAAAAAATGAGCTCAATCCAAAATAGAGAGATAGGGAAACCATCATTCTTTCTGCCAGCCCGATACTTCTGCAACGTCGTCGGGTTTTGCATTTATGTCTAAAAATCAAGCAATACTTGTCAAAACGCTCTGATTTTTGTATGGGAGTCTCCTTGTACTAACTATAGAAGCCTCACAAAAAATGACCTCAATCAAAAATAGAGAGATAGGGAAACCATCATTCTTTCCGCCAGCCCGATACTTCTGCAACGTCGTCGGGTTTTGCACTTATGTCGACAAATCAAGCAATACTTGTCCAAACGCTCTGATTTTTGTATGGGAGTCTCCTTGTACTAACTCTAGAAGCCTCACAAAAAATGAGCTCAATCAAAAATAGAAAGATAGGGAAACCATCATTATTTCCGCCAGCCCGATACTTCGGCAACGTCGTTGGGTTTTGCATTTATGTATACAAATCAAGAAATACTTGTTCAAACGCTCTGATTTTTTTATGAGAGTTTCCTTGTACTAACTATAGAAGCCTCACAAAAAATGACCTCAATCCAAAATATAGAGATAGGGAAACCATCATTCTTTCTGCCAACCCAATACTTCTGCAACGTCGTCGGGTTTTGCATTTATGTCTACAAATCAAGCAATACTTGTCCAAACGCTCTGAGTTTTGTGTGGGAGTCTCCTTGTACTAACTATAAAAGCCTCACAAAAACTGATCTCAATCCAAAATAGAGAGATAGGGAAACGATCATTCTTTCCGCCAAACCGATACTTCGGCAACGTCGTCGGGTTTTGCATTTATGTCTACAAATCAAGCAATACTTGTCCAAACGCTCTGATTTTTGTATGGGAGTCTCATTGTACTAACTATAGAAGCCTCACAAAAAATGAGCTCAATCCAAAATATAGAGATAGGGAAACCATCATTCTCTCTGCCAACCCGATACTTCTGCAACGTCGCCGGGTTTTGCATTTATGTCTACAAATCAAGCGATACTTGTCCAAACGCTCTTATTATTGTATGGGAGTCTCCATGTACTAACTATAGAAGCCTCTCAAAAAATGAGCTCAATCCAAAATAGAGAGATAGGGAAATCATATTGCTTCATGCCAGCCCGATAAATCTGCAACGTCGCCAAGTTTTGCATTTATGTCTACAAACCAAGCACTACTTGTCCAAACGCTCCACATTTGTATGGGATTGTCCTTGCACTACCTCTATATTCCCCACAAAAATTGATCTCAATCCAAAATTGTGAGATAGCTAAATCATGTTTTTTTATGCCAGCCCGATACCTCTGCAACGTCTCCTGGTTATTTTATGTATAGTAGAAACCAAGCTCTGTGATAATGAGAACGAGAATGAGTGAACTATGAAATGAAGTGAGTACAAATAGGAAACCCTAATTGGGTTGTACCCCCTATGGGATGCCCCACTATAGCCTACACAACAGCATAAGCTATATAATGTTCTGACACACCCCCATAGGCAAAGTGGGGGAGAACAAGGGGTCACAAGACCAGTCAAGCAAAGCAGAGCAAGCTCAGGGTGGATCACAAAGTCACCACACAGTCCGAGCACAACGACAAGGCCACAAGGCCAGTTCACATGCAGGAGTACACATATATATATAGACCTAGACAAGCAAGAGCAGGTATATATATGTAACAGTACAAGCAAGGTCAAGAAGAGAGCAAGTGAGGCAAGACAGGTACAAGACCCAGCTGGGTGCAGAAGCGCTGATGGTCACAAGGCGCAAGTGCCTTGGTGAACACATCAGCAGTGTTGGCCTCAGAGGCCACGTAAGCAAGTCGCAACTGACCACGCTGCTGCAGCTCACGAGCAAGAAAGTAACGGAGAGCAATGTGCTTCGTTCTGTGCTCCAAGCGCTGCTCTCGACACAAGGCCAGCATGGCCTTGTTGTCTACGTACAGCACTGGAGGAGAACGAGGCGGCTCTCCAAGGTCAGTCAGCAGGTAGGTGAGCCAGCGAAGCTCCTGTGCAGCCATGGCCCCGGCGTAGATCTCAGCCTCACAACTGGAGCTGAGAACAGAGGACGAGCGAGTAGCCCGCCACGAGACAGAGCCGGAACCAAGACTGAAGGTGTAACCCTGCGACGACCGCTGTGTAGCCTGGTCGTCTGCCCAAGAAGCGTCCGCGTGCCCAGTGAGGACCACTGGACTCCGCCCTCCAAGCACTAGCCCCATGCCCGACGTACTGCACAAGTAGCGCAACACCCTCTTAGCTGCAGCCATGTGCTCTGGTCGGTGTCTCCCAGGAGCAACATAGCGTGCAAGAATGCTAAGAGGGTATGCAAGGTCAGGTCGTGTGCAGGTCATCAGGTACATGAGGCAGCCAACAAGCTCTGGGTACGGGCCACTCGACTCTACGGACTCATCCGAAGGCAGAGCTGAGAGCGAGTGGCGAGTAGACAGAGGAGTGGCCTGAGGCGAGGAGTACGTGAAGCCGAAGCGCTGAAGGACCTGCTGCACCATGTGTGACTGAGTCAAGGTAATGGTGCGGCGTGCTCTGTCCCGAGTGATCTGCAAGCCAAGGTAGCTGCGCAGTTCACCCAGGTCTGTGCACGTGTGTCTCTTCTGCAGCTCGGACTTCACGTAGGCTAGTCCAGCAGTGTCAGCTGTGGCAAAGACCAAGTCGTCGACGTACACGAGGACGTAGAACGGCGGCAAAGAAGTGTCGGTGCGCAGAAACAACGACGGGTCAGCAGTAGAGGGAGCAAACCCAAGAGCCGCAAGCGTAGTCCTCAGTGTGTCGTGCCACTCACGCGGTGCCTGGCGGAGACCGTAGACTGGCCGTCGGAGGCTCCACTGGGTGCCAGGAGGAAAAGTCCCAGTGAAGCCAGGTGGACGGCGCAGCCAGATCTCCTCGTGCAGGCTACCCTGCAAGAAAGCAGTACTGAAGTCAAGAGAGTGGAGCTCGTAGTCGCGCTGAGCGGCTATGTGCAGCAGCACCCGAAGAGTGGTCATCTTCGGGGTGGGAGAGAAGGTCTGAAAGTAGTCAACTCCCTGCCGCTGACTGAAGCCACGAGCGACGTACCACGCCTTGAAGACAGGTGGAGAGCCCGGCGGCCGCTTCACCCTGAAGATCCACATGCCACTGACGATGTTCGCCCCAGGAGGGGGAACCGCGTCAACGTAGGTGCCTGTGGACTTCCAGGACGCCATCTCTGCATCCATAGCTGCCTGCCACTGAGAGGAGTAGGGACCCTCTACGGCCTCCGCGTAAGAGCGCGGAGTCGGGATGTCTAGTGCATCCGGGTCTCCCTCAGGGGCAAGTAGTACGGACGCGAGATGAGGTGAAGCAGCAGCCAGACACCGGAACTCCTCCTGCCTGTCCTCAAGGACGTCCGTGCCAAGAGCACACTCACCCCCGACGGACGGAGGACAGACAGACGCAGACTCAGCAACAAGACCGGCAGCGTAGTCTAGACGACAGCGAGCAGCAAAGTCGACGAGCTCAGCAACAAGTGCAGACGCAGCAGTGGACTCAAAAGAGGGGTCAGTGACGACAGTAGCAAGGAGACGTGTGACAGCAGGACTGGCAGCACGAAGAGAGTCCGACTCCGGGTCAGGAAGAGCAGGAAGAGAGGACTCAGGAGGAGAAGGCAAAGGGGCACGCAGAGGAGCAGTGGACGGACGCAGAGACATCCGGTGCGTGCCAGGGACAGGAGGAGGACGCTGACGCGAACCACGACCACTAGTGCGAGCAGCACGGACAGGCGACGCAGGGCGAGACGCAGGCTCACGACGCTCAGCAAGACCTCCAGTAGGACCAGTGTAGGGAGAAGGAGCGGGCAGTGGGGAGGCCGGCTGTAACTGTAACTGTGACAGGACAGGCTGTGGACACTCTAAGGGAGGAGGAGGACCAGTAGAAGGCGGGAGACCAAGAACCTGCTGAAGGAGCGGAACGAAGTACGGTCTAGGCCGCGCGGCGACTCCAGACACAGCAGGGACAGCACCAGTACCCCCAGCGGGAGCACCAGCGCCAGCAGCACCTCCAGCTCCAGGACCTCCAGCAGCACCAGTAGCACCCCCAGCAGGACCGCCTCCAGGACCGACAGCAGTAGCCTCAGCGCCAACGCCCTCAGCAGCTCCAGCTCCAGCACCTCCGGGACCCGCGGCACCAGCACCCTCAGCAGCCGAAGAACCTCCAGCTCCAGCAGCACGCCTCCAGCGCCGGGCAAACCACTCGCGCAGCTCCTGTGGAGAGAGAGGCTCCCGCCGAGGCGAAGCACCCGGAGAACCGCCAGGTCCCGCACCGCCAGACGCCACAAGGGGAGGTCCAGTGGCCGCAGGCTCCGCAGCTCCAGGCTCAGCACCTCCAGACGCAGCACCCCCTGGCTCAGCACCCCCAGTAGCAGTACCCCACGGCTCAGCACCCCCAGACTCCGCACCCCCAGGCTCAGCACCCCCAGTCGCAGCACCCCCAGGCTCAGCACTCCCAGACTCCGCACCCCCAGGCTCAGCACCCCCAGTCGCAGTACCCCCAGGCTCAGCACCCCCAGACTCAGCACCCCCAGGCTCAGCACCCGCAGCAGGACCAGAGTCACCAGCAACCTCGACCGGCTCGACTGCGTCTACCTGGGACACACCTGAAGGGGCAGGACCCTGAGGGGGAAGGGGGTCTACCGGGGGGGGACCTGGCACAAGGAAGTGCGGTGGCGGGGGGAGGGAAGGAGTGCGGTAGGGGAAGAGGCGGTAGAAGGGGACTGACTCGTCGAACGTGACGTCCTGGGAGGACAGAACACGACGAGAGGAGGGGTGGTAGAACTGCCACCCTGGAGCGTCAGGGGGGAAGCCGAGGAAGACACAGGGAGCAGCACGAGGGGACAGCTTGTCCGCAGACAAGTCGCGGACAAACGCCCGAGATCCCCAGACACGGAACGCAGACGCATCGCCGACCTTCCCCGTCCACAGCAGAGCTGGGGAGGTCTCCGGCCGGGAGACCCTGGGGTGAAGGTTGATCTGATGCGCCGCGTACCGAACCGCAAACGGCCACAGAAAATGGGGGGCAGCCGCATGCATCATGGACGTACGAGCGACGTCCATGACCATGCCAATGCGGCGCTCAGCAATCCCATTTTGCTGTGGTGAGTCCGGAAGCGTAAAGGTCTGGCGGATGCCTCGTGCACGACAGTAGGCTCGCAGAAGGCCAGAGGAGAACTCTCCACCTCGGTCAGAGTGCAGACGCAGAACAGGAAAGTCCGAGCCGAAGCTCCTCCTGAGCTGGAGACGAGCTGCGCGGATCCAGTCGATCAACACCTCAGTGACATCACCCTTGCTGCGCAAGGGGAAGACTGAGGTGTAACGCGAGTAGTCGTCAACCACCAGCAGGAAGTAGCGCTCGTGACCCTGCCCACGGACGCGGGCGGGGCCCCACACGTCCATGTGAAGCGTCTGCAGAGGAGCCTCTGTCGGGGGAAACTGGGAGGAGTGAGGGGCAGCCCGGAGCCGCCCCTCGACACAGGGGACACAAGAAGGTCCTGGTCCCGAAGGAAGGGGAGGGAGAGACCGGGGAAGACCAGAGACAAGGACACGGGAAGCCATGCCCCGAAGACGAAGCAAGGAGGGGTGGCCAAGACGGTGGTGCCACAGGAGAGTCTCGTGAGACAGGCGGCGACACGAGCAGGGGGCAGACTCAGGACCAGACCTGGACGCAGCAGCAAACACCTGACCCGACGCAGCTACCTGGCCAGACGCAGGGACAGGAGGAGACGCAGTGGTCAGTGTGTAGAGACTCGACCCTGGCCGACGCGAGAACGTGGCCAGGTGTCGGCCTGTGCGGGCATCCGAGCAGTGGGTCACCCGCTGACTCGCAGGAGTAAACTGGTGAACCCCCGCATCCTGCAGGTCAGCACCACTCACCAAGTTCGTCGAGAACGAGGGGAGGTACAGACCAGACAAGGTGCCCGAGGGGGCAGCCGGACACGGGAGGACAGTGGAGAAGTGAGAGAGGACAGGACCCCCAGAGGGGTCAGCCAGGGAGACTGCAACCGGCCGGCCAAGCGGCGTGAGTGTGGTGCGGTCTCGAAAGAAGGAGCGAGAAGCCCCTGAGTCAAGTGTGAAGGTGAGGGAGGCCGAAGCCGACGCAGTACCTGAGAGCGCAGCCTCACCAGTACCTGAGAGTGCAGACGCACTGGCACCTAGAGCAGCAGCCGCAGAAGTACCTGGCGCAGCAGTACCAATGCCCGGGTCGGGCGGGAAATACTGGTAACAGTCACCCTCCTCACTAATAGTCACAGCATACATGGCAGCAAGGATAGCATCAAAGTCAAGATCAAAGACAGCTACGCCAGCCCTAGACAGCTCTCCCCAACGGGGAATCTCACTGGCCTCGGGGAACTGCTGACGCCAAGCGTCCGTCAGGCGGCCAAAGCAGCGCTGAGTGGGGTGCGCACCCCCACACTGCTCACCCGCTCGGTCACCGGAACGAAGGACGTAGGTGCACGGACCAAAACCCCCACCCCGCTGACGCTGCGTGTACCACTCACGGAGCTGCTGGGGCGGGGGGATGTCCCGCGAACGCTGCTGCTGCTGCTGCTGCTGCTGCTGCTGCTGACGCTGGCCACCACCAGGGCCGCTACGCTGCGGGGCACCACCCCGACCAGCTCCACCCCCTCCGCCACCGCTGCCTCCACCTCCACCACCACCGCTGCCTCCGCTCCCACCGCTGCCGCCACCACCGCCTCCTCCTCCGCTGCTGCCACCGCCACCACCGCCCCCGCCACCACTCCCACCGCCACCCCCACTCCCTCCTCCGCCCCCACCGCCTCCTCCACCGCCCCCGCCAGCTCCACCCGCGCCCTTGCCCCCCTTGCCCCTGCCAGGGCGGCGTCTCCCGCTAGGGGCAGACGCCGCGCAGACCGACTCAAGACCAAGCAGGTCGGCAGCAGCAGCAGAGGCAACAGAGGGCAGCAGGGGGGAAGGAGAACACCCCTCAAAGATGGGGGTGCGAGGGTCACCACGAGAGGCTCCTACAGCGACGATGCTCTTCTCCGCCGCCAGGAGGGACTTCTCGAGGAGGTCGACAGTGAGAGTGGTGGGACAGACCGAGAGGTAGTGGTCCCTGACTACGCGAAGGGAGTCAGGGAGGCGTGTGACTATGTAATAGAGAGTGATGTACATGGGGGGGGGGTTCTTGGCGCAGAACTCAGCAGGAAGGGCGGCGCGGGTAGCGAGTGTCACTAGTGCGGAGGTGCGTAATGAGGTCAGCGACAGTGGGAAAGGCAGTAAGGTCAGGAAAGAGGTACGGTAGCATGAGGCGGCTCAGGGCAGCAGTGGCAGGGGAAGAGTAGCGCGCAACTACAGCGTCGTACAAGGTCTGAGCACTCTTGTACTGACTAAAGTGCGCGCGCTCAGTGGTAGGCAGGTGGCGACGCACAGCAAGACGTGCAGCAGCATCGCGGGTGGCCCACTGAGAGCGAACAGTGGGGTCAGCATCAGTAGCAGGGGCAGGAGAGGCGCCAGAGGTGAGGTCAAAGAGGGAAAGACCGTCCGCCCTATCGCACTGTAAGAACAGCTGCAGGTCGTCGACCCAGACCTCAAAGTCAATGGCTCGACCCTCAGCGTCAAAAGCGAGGACACTAGGGGTAGCCATGACGACGACAGACGAGCAGTGCAAGCAGTAGGGGAAGGGCACGCAGTGACAGTGGGGCTGTGCTCACCGGACAGGGCAGGTCGGGCGGCTCGGCAGTAGGGCGGCTCGGCTGCTCAGCGGCTCGGCGGCAGGGCGGCTCGGCTGCTGGGCGGCTCGGCTGTTGGGCGGCTCGGCGGCAGTGCGGCTCGGCTCCCGGGCGGCTCGGCGGCAGGGCGGCTCGGCTCCCGGGCGGCTCGGCGGCAGGGCGGCTCGGCTCCCGGGCGGCTCGGCGGCAGGGCGGCTCGGCTCCCGGCGGTTCTGCTGCTAGGCGGCTCCCGCAGGTAGGGCGGCGGTAGGGCCGCAGGTAGGGCGGCGGGCGGGCCGTAGGTAGGGCGGCGGGGGGGGGGGGCCGTAGGTAGGGCAGCGGGCTGGCCGCAGGTAGGGTGGCGGGCGGGCCGCAGGCAGGGCGGCGGTAGGGCCGCAAGTAGGGCGGCGGGCGGGCCGCAGTTAGGGCGGTGGGCGGGCCGCAGGTAGGGCGGCTGGCGGGCCGCAGGTAGGGCAGCGGGCGGGCCGCGACGTGAGGGCGGCGGGGCCGCTGTAGTGGGGCGGCGGGGCCGCTTAGCAGTGGGCGGCGGGGCCGCGTGAGCAGGGCGGCGGGGCCGCGTGAGCAGGGCGGCGGGGCCGCGAAGAGAGATGGCGGCGGGGCCGCGAAGACGGGCGGCGGGGCCGCAACGAGAGAGGCGGCGGGGCCGCAGAAAAGGGCGGCGACGGGCCGTAGGCGGCGCGAAGCCGCAGGTAAGGGCGGCGACGGGCCGGGGCGGCGCGAAGCCGCCGGTGAGGGCGGCGCAAAGCCGCGGTAAGGGCGGCGACGGGCCGGGAAAAGGGCGGCGCGCCGCAGTCGCTAGGGCGGCTCGACGCGACCGTAAGGGCGGCGCGACGGGCCGCTAGGTGCGACTCGACGGGCCGCTAAAAAGAAAAAAAAAGGCAGGCGCGACTCGAGGCTCGCTTCGGTGGGCCCAAGGAACAGTCCCTAGGAGGGGACCTGCTCTGATTCCATGTGATAATGAGAACGAGAATGAGTGAACTATGAAATGAAGTGAGTACAAATAGGAAACCCTAATTGGGTTGTACCCCCTATGGGATGCCCCACTATAGCCTACACAACAGCATAAGCTATATAATGTTCTGACAAGCTCTACTTGCCCAAACGCTCCGTTCTTTATCGGAGTCTCCTTGCAATACTTATAGATGCTCCACAAACATTGAGCTCAATTCAAAATAGAGGGTTGTGCAAATCTTTCTTTTACCAGCTCGATACTTATGCAAGTTTGCCTAGTTTTGCATTTATGTCTGAAAACAAAGCCCTACTTGTCCAGACGCCTATATGTTTTTATGGGAGTCTCCCTGCACTACGTAAAGATGCCGCGCAATAAATAAGGTCAACCCTGTCAAGCTTATATGCTATAGTCTATGTAGGCTGTAGTGGGGTAGCTCATATGGGGTACAACACTTTTAGGTTTTCCTACTTGTACCCACATTGCTGCTAGTTTCATCATTCCTCGTTCTATCTTTTCACATGGTTTCAGAGCAGGTTCCCTAGTGGGAACGTTTTTTTAAGGGCCCACCACGATTTTTTTCCTGCCCTGCCCGAAGCGCGCTGCCGCGCTTGCCTGTCCTGTCGCGCGCCTCGCGCCTGCCTCACCTGCGCCCTTGCGCCTGCCCTGATGTGCGCCGTCGAGCGCCTGCCCTTGCTGCGGCCGCCGTCGCGCGCCTGCCCTACCTGCCGCCCGTTGAGCGCCTGCCCTGCCGCCGCCCGTCGCGGCCCTGCCCTAAGCGCCCGTCGTGCGCCTACCCTGCCGCCGCCCGTCAAAGCGCCGGCCCTACCCGCCCGTCGAGCGCCGGTCCTACCCGCCCGTCGAGCGCCTGCAGCCGCCCTCCAAGCGCCTGCCCTGCTGCCGCCCAGTCGCGGCCCTGCCCTGCTGCCGCCCCATCGCGGCCCTGCTCTGCCGCCGCCTCGTCGCGGCCCTGCCCTACCGCCGCCCCAGTCGCGGCCCTGACCTAACCGCCAGCTGCGGCCCTGCCCTGCACCCGCCCCTGGTAAGCGCCCGCCTGCCTGCCTGCCGCGCCGCGCCGCCCAGCCGAGCCGCGCCGCCCAGCCGAGCCGCACTGCCCTGCCGAGCTGCGCCGCCCAGCCAAGCCGCGCCGCCCTACCGAGCCGCGCCGCCCTGCCGAGCCGCGCCGCCCTGCCCTACTGAGCAGCGCTGCCCTGCCCGCGCTGCCCCTTCTACTGCAGGTGTTACTGCTGCTACTGCTGCTACTCCTCCCCTGCCACTGCTGCCCTCAGCCGCCTCATGCTGCTGTACCTGTTCCCTGACCTAGCCGCCTTTGCCACAGTCGCTGACCTCATTACTCACCTCCGCACTAGTGACGCCCGCTACCGCGCTGCGCTTCCCACCGAGTTCTGCGCCAAGAACCCCCCCCCCCATGTACATCACCCTCTACTACCTAGTCACCCGTCTCCCAGACTCCCTTTCCTCAGTCAGGGACCACTTTCTCTCCCTTTGCCCCACCGAGCTCACCGTCGACCTGCTAGAGGAGCGCCTCACTGCAGCTGAGAAGAGTATAGTTCCTGTAGGTGCTTCTCGCGGCGACCCTCGCGCCCCTTTCTTTGAGGGGTGTTCCCCCGTTCCCCTTCTGCCCTCTGTTGCTTCTGCTGCTGCTGTCGACCTAGTTGGCACCGAGGAGGTCGGGGTTGCGTCTGCTCCTAGTGGGAGGCGCCACAACGGCAAGGGCAAGGGGGGCAAGGGTGGTGGAGGGGACGGCGGAGGCGGTGGTGGAGGCGGTGGAGGAGGCGGAGGGGGTGGCGGTGGAGGTGGGGGTGGTGGCGGGAGTGGGGGCGTCGGTGGCGGCGGTGGAGGTGGTGGAGGCAGCGGCAGCGGCGGTGGAGGTGGCGGCGGCGGTGGTGCTGGTCGAGGTGGAGCCGCGCAGCGTGGAGGCTTTGGCGGTAGCCAGCGCCAGCAGCAGCCGCGTCCCCGTAAGACCCCGTCGCCCCAGCAGCTTCGTGAGTGGTATGCTGGGCGTGGGAGGTCTGGGGGTGCTGGTCCCTGCACTTACGTTCTCCGCACCGGCGTGCGCCGTGGGGAGACGTGCGGCCTGCCACACTCGACGCACTGCTGCTTCGGTCGCCTGTCTGACGCCTGGCGCGCACAGTTTCCTGACGCCGCTGAGCTCCCTAGCTGGGCTGATCTGCTTAGGCAGAATGTTGATATCTTTGCTCTTGACTATGATGCTATCCTTGCTGCCATGTATGCTGTGACTATTAGTGCTGAGGGTGACTGTTACCTGTGTGTGCCGCCCGACCCAGGTATAGAGTCTGCTGCTCTAGGTGCTGGTGAAGCTGCTGCTCTAGGTGCTAGAGAGTCTGCTGCTCCAGGTGCTGGTGAGTCTGCTCTCTCTGGTACTGCGCCTGCTGAGGCCTTGCACACCTTCACACTTGACTCAGGTGCTTCCCGCTCCTTCTTTCGCGACTGCACCACACTCACGCCGCTCAGTCGGCCAGTTGCAGTCTCCCTGGCGGACCCCTCTGGGGGCCCGGTCATTGCACGCTCCTCCACTGTTCTGCCGTGACCAGCGGTTCCGTCTGGCTCACTGTCAGGTCTTCACCTCCCCTCGTTCTCTACGAACTTGGTGAGTGGAGCTGACATCCAGGATGTCTGGGTTGACCAGTTCACTCCTGGAGGTCAGCGTGTGACCCACTGTACGTGCTCCCGGACTGGTCGGCACCTGGCCACGTTCACCCGAGCGCCTGGCTCGAGTCTGTACACACTGACTACTGTGTCCCCTCAGGTAGCTGCGTCTGCGTCTGCGTCAGGTCAGCTAGCGGCCCCCTGCTCGTGTCGCCCTCTGTCGCACCGGACCGTCCTTTGGCACCACCGTCTTGGTCACCCCTCGGTGCAGCGCCTCCGTAGCATGCACCGACGTCTCCTTGTCTCTGGACTTCCAAAGACTCTGCCTCCTCTCCCACCCTCGCCTGCTCCTCCCTGCCTTCCCTGTGTCGAGGGGCGGCAGCGCGCCGCTCCTCACTCCTCCTCGTTCCCCCCGACGACTGCTCCCCTGCAGACCCTCCACATGGACGTGTGGGGCCCAGCCCGCGTCCGTGGACAGGCCCGCGAGCGGTACTTTTTGCTGGTCGTGGACGACTACACGCGTTACACCACGGTCTTCCCCTTGCGCACCAAGGGTGAGGTCCCTGATGTTTTCATCCCTTGGATCCACGATGTTCGTCTCCAGCTCCGCGAGCGATTCGAGACGGACCTTCCCGTCCTGCGTCTGCACTCTGACAGAGGTGGTGAGTTTTCCTCCAACATTCTGCGGGACTTTTGTCGTGGGGAGGGCATTCGCCAGACGTTCACGCTTCCGGCCTCACCGCAGCAGAATGGGGTTGCTGAGCGTCGCATTGGATTAGTCATGGAGGTCGCTCGTACCTCCATGGTCCATGCGGCTGCCCCCCATTTTCTGTGGCCATTTGCGGTCCGATACGCTGCGCATCAGCTCAACCTCTGGCCCTGTGTCTATTTGCCGGAGACCTCGCCCACACTGCGGTGGACGGGGAAGGTTGGCGATGCGTCGGTGTTCCGGGTCTGGGGTTCTCGTGCCTTTGTCCGCGATACTACTGCGGACAAGCTCTCCGCACGCACTATTCCCTGCGTCTTCCTTGGCTTTGTCCCTAACGCGCCTGGCTGGCAGTTTTACCACCCCACCTCGCGCCATGTCCTCCCCTCTCAGGACGTCACGTTTGACGAGTCGGTTCCCTTTTACCGTCTCTTCCCCTACCGCACTGCCTCTCTCCCCCCCCCCGCCGCTCTTCCTTGCACCAGGTCCTCCTCCGGTAGACCCCCTCCCCCCTCAGGGTCCTGCTCCCTCAGGTGTGTCTCAGGTAGACGCTGTCGAGCCTGTCGAGGTAGCGGTTGACTCTGGTGCTGCTCCTGGGGATGGTGCTGCTGGGGGTACTGAGCCTGCGCGTGCGGAGCCTGGGGGTGCTGAGCCTGAGCGTGTGGAGCCTGGGGGTGCTGAGCCTGAGCGTGCGGAGCCTGGGGGTGCTGAGCCTGAGCGTGCAGAGCCTGGGGGTGCTGAGCCTGGGGTTGCTGAGTCTGAGGGTGCGGAGCCTGGGGGTGCTGAGCCTGGGGGTGCTGAGTCTGAGGGTGCTGAGCCTGTGGTTGCTAAGACTGGGGGTGTTGAATCTGCTGGAGTTCCTGCAGGTGCCTCGTCTCGGCGGGAGCCTCTCTCTCCACCGCAGCTGCGCGAGTGGTTTGCTCACCGGTGGAGACTCCAGCGAGGTGCTGCTGGAGCTGGAGCTGCTGGGGGTACTGGAGCTGCTGGAGCTAGAGGTGCTGCTGGTGCCGGAGCTGCTGGAGGTGCTGGAGCTGCTGGTCCCGGAGGTGCTCGTACTGGAGGTATTGGAGCTGCTGGGGCTGGTGGTACTACAAGAGTTGGAGCTGGAGGCGCTGGAGCTGGTGCTGCTGGAGGTGCTGCTGGAGCTGGAGCTGCTGGAGGTGCTGGAGCTGGTGGTGCTGCGGGAGTTGGAGCTGGAGACCCTGGAGCTAGGGGTACTGGTGCTGTCTCGGCCGTACTACGTTCCGCTCCTTCAGCAGGTTCTTGGCCTCCCGCCTTCGACTGGTCATACTCCTCCCTTACTGAGTCCACCGCCTGACCAGTCGCAGTCGCAGTTACAGCCAGCCTCTCCACTGCCTGGTCCTTCTCCTTACTCTGGGCCGACTAGAGGTCTTACGGAGCGTCGTGAGCCTGAGTCTCGTCCTGCGTCGCCTGAGTCTCGTCCTGAGTCGCCTGTTCGCGCTGTTCGCACTGGTCGTCGTGTTCCGCGTCAGCGTCCTCCTGCTGTTCCAGGCACACACCAGATTGCACTTCGTCCTTCCGCTGCTCCACAGCGTGTCCCTCTGCCGTCTCCTCCTGCGTCCTCTCTTCCTGACGTCCCTGACCCGCCGTCGGACCTTGCTCGTGCTGCCAGTCCTACTGTCACGCGTCTTCTCGCTACTGTTGTCACTGAACCTTCGTTTGAGTCCACTGCTGCGTCTGCCCTAGTTGCTGAGCTTGTTGAATTTGCTGCCGCCTGTCGTCTAGACTACGCCGCTAGTCTTGTTGCTGAGTCTGAGTCTGTCTGTCCTCCGTCCGTCGGGGGTGAGTGTGCTCTTGGCACGGACGTCCTTGAGGACAGACAGGAGGAGTTTGAGTGTTTTGCCGCTGCTTTACCTCATCTCGTATCCATGCTGCTTGCACATGAGGGAGACCCGGATGCACCAGACATCACGACCCCGCGCTCTTACGCAGAGGCGATAGAGGGTCCCTACTCCTCTTAGTGGCAGACAGCCATGGACGCAGAGATGGCTTCCTGGAAGTCCACAGGCACCTACGTCGACGAGGTTCCCCCACTTGGGGCGAACATCGTCAGTGGCATGTGGATTTTCAGGGTGAAGCGGCCGCCGGGTTCTCCGCCTGTCTTCAAGGCGCGTTACGTTGCACGAGGCTTCAGTCAGCGAGAGGGAGTTGACTTCTTCCAGACCTTCTCCCCTACCCCGAAGATGACCACTCTTTGGGTACTGCAGCACGTCGCCGCTAAGCGTGACTACGAGCTTCACTCTCTTGACTTCAGCACAGCCTTCCTACAGGGCAGCCTGCACGAGGAGATCTGGCTGCGCCGCCCACCTGGCTTCACTGGGTCGTTTCCTGCTGGTACCCAGTGGAGCCTCCGGCGGCCAGTCTACGGTCTCCGCCAGGCGCCCCGTGAGTGGCACGACACACTGAGGACGACGCTTGCGGCTCTTGGGTTTGCTCCTTCCACTGCTGACCCGTCGCTGTTTCTACGCACCGACAGTTCTCTGCCGCCGTTCTACGTCCTCGTGTACGTCGACGACTTGGTCTTTGCTACTGCTGACACTGAGGGACTCGCCCACGTGAAGTCGGAGCTGCAGAAGAGACACACGTGCACAGACCTGGGTGAGCTGCGCAGCTATCTTGGCTTGCAGATCACCCGGGACAGAGCACAGCGCACCATTACCTTGACTCAGTCACACATGGTGCAGCAGGTCCTTCAGCACTTCGGCTTCACGTACTCCTCGCCACAGTCCACTCCTCTGCCTACTCGCCACTCGCTCTCAGCTCTGCCTTCGGATGAATATGTAGAGCCGAGTGGCCCGTATCCAGAGCTTGTGGGCTGCCTCATGTACCTGATGACCTGCACTCGACCTGACCTTGCATACCCTCTTAGCATCCTGGCACGCTATGTTGCTCCTGGGAGACACCGGAAGGAGCACATGGATGCCGCTAAGAGGGTGTTGCGCTACTTGTGCAGTACGTCGGGCATGGGGCTCGTGCTTGGAGGACGGGCTCGAGTTGTCCTCACTGGTCACGCAGACGCTTCCTGGGCTGACGACTTGGCTACGCAGCGATCGTCACAGGGTTACACTTTCAGCCTTGGCTCCGGCTCTGTTTCGTGGCGGTCTACCCGCTCGTCTTCTGTTCTCAGCTCCAGCTGTGAGGCTGAGATCTACGCAGGGGCCATGGCTGCACAGGAGTTACGTTGGCTCACCTACCTACTGACCGACCTGAGAGAGCCACCTCGTTCTCCTCCAGTTCTGTACGTCGACAACAAGGCCATGATTGCCTTGTGTCAGGAGCACAGACTGGAGCACAGAACGAAGCACATCGCTCTGCGCTACTTCCTTGCTCGAGAGTTGCAGCAGCGTGGTCAGCTTCGTCTTGCTTACGTGGCCACTCAGGCCAACACTGCTGATATCTTCACCAAGGCACTTCAGCCTTGTGATCATCAGCGTTTCTGTACTGTTCTAGGCCTTGTGCCCACTTGGCCTCACTTGCTCACTTCTTGACTTTGCTTGTACTGTGATCTCTATACTTATACCAGCATACTTACTCTTGCTAGGTTGTGATCACTTTACTGCTTGTTCTCCTTTAAATAACTCTGCATGTGAACTGGCCTTGTGGCCATTTGCTTGTGCTCAGAATGCGTGGTGACGTCGTGATCCACCCTGAGCTTGCTTTGCTTTTCTTGACTGGTCTTGTGACCTCTTTTTCTCTCCTACTTTGCCTATGGGGGTGTGTCAAACTTATATGCTATAGTCTATGTAGGCTGTAGTGGGGTAGCTCATATGGGGTACAACACTTTTAGGTTTTCCTACTTGTACCCACATTGCTGCTAGTTTCATCATTCCTCGTTCTATCTTTCCACAAACCCAAAATAGGGAGACAAGTAAATCATGTGTTTTAGCGCAAACTTAAACTAATCCGTGCATGTGGTGAAGATGCACGATCCTAAATATCCAGATGTGTACATAATGAACAAGCACAATATATAATATGGTAGTACGTTTAATAAGTGCATTCTTGCATTGTAGAATCTAGTAATACTGTTTAGATATGGGTTCTGAATTCATTTATTATTATGTATTGATACACGAAAGCGAAGCGCAATGCAATGTTGAATATTTACAAACCGCTGAATTTCCGAAGCGCAATGTTTCGATTCAATGTGCATTCGCGCCTCGGACGAATCGAAAATCAGACTGTAAACAGGGCGCGAAATTTCCGTGAGGGCGAAATCCAGCGCAATTTTTTTTCCGTTGGTGTTTCCACTGCTTCCTGCCTGAAATTTCTGTTCGACAACTTGCCAACCCGACCACAAAAAAGCCGGAAAGATTGTGATGCACGACAGAACTGCATGGTCTGACCGTGGAACTTGCTGGATAGACTCGCTGATGCATTGGAACAAGAATTTCGAGCACCAATCAAAACGATGAGACAGGAGACGTGAGATGAGAAATCCATTCCCTTCGCCTTAGTCACAGAGTATATTCTGGTCAGGCTCAACGCACCGACCGACCCCAACCCAAAAACGACCTCTCATATATGTTGAGCTGGTTTTCAAATTCCCCCATGTTCTGGCGGTTCCGTCAGCAAGCATTCGTATGGCTTGCGAGCTTCGTAAAAGGCTATCAGCTATTAGTGTAGTCAAATAATCAACCCCAATTTGGGATGGAGGAATCAAAATCGATATCTGAAGTTGTGAAACCCTCGAGCCGTGAAGGACACGCAAAAACTGGTCACCATCGAACTGAGGCGTAGACAGCAAGGTCCGGCACACACTGTTTTGCTCTCTACGAAGGGTTCTACCAAAAGTTTTCTCAAGCTCCAGTGGAGCAACAGAGCATTTTCAAACGCCGCGGCGAGATGCCCATACAACAACTTGTTCAGTAGCCCCATACAACACGCTGAGAATCTCTGCTCCGATCGTCGGAGCACATCATCTGTAGTTACAAGTTATCAACAATTTTGATTACGTAATAGTACTTTACTCTCCTCTGCTGGCAACCAACTAAGCTGAAACTCCGCATAACGTGTTTCTCCACTTCACGCCTGAGGTAATGCTGGTGTGATTGAGGCGCCGGCTCAGGCTGTTCGTGCCCTTGTTGGACTAACTCACAGACCTCACGCAAGTCGCGAAGGGGAACAACCTGTACAAGTTGGAACTTCCTGAACTTCAGCCTGAAGTTGGGTAATCTCGACAATGCCCAAGTTGAAGCCAACTCAGGCTCCCTCTTAGAATACAGCTAGTCCAAAGATACACAGAAGAAGAAGAAGAAGAAGAAGAAGAAGAAGAAGAAGAAGAAGAAGAAGAAGAAGAAGAAGAAGAAGAAGAAGAAGAAGAAGAAGAAGAAGAAGAAGAAGAAGAAGAAGAAGAAGAAGAAGAAGAAGAAGAAGAAGAAGAAGAAGAAGAAGAAGAAGAAGAAGAAGAAGAAGAAGAAGAAGAAGAAGAAGAAGAAGAAGAAGAAGAAGAAGAAGAAGAAGAAGAAGAAGAAGAAGAAGAAGAAGAAGAAGAAGAAGAAGAAGAAGAAGAAGAAGAAGAAGAAGAAGAAGAAGAAGAAGAAGAAGAAGAAGAAGAAGAAGAAGAAGAAGAAGAAGAAGAAGAAGAAGAAGAAGAAGAAGAAGAAGAAGAAGAAGAAGAAGAAGAAGGGAAGAAAGAAAGAAAGCAAGAAAGAAAGAAATACAAAAAGGAATAAAGAAAGTGAAAAAAAACACTTATTTTAAATATTTTCCAACGTCCAACAGGAGGCCACTGTGGAGCTCCATTAAAGGACATACCAGTGACGGCAGGAAGTGGCAATTAGGCAATTCATTGTTTGCTTTTAAGTCACATGGGTGCCCGAAACTTCCTGTACATTAATAAGACGGACCGTTATCAATAAATAAATAAATAAATAAAACCAACCTTTCCCATCCCTTTCCCCCTTTGCAGAATTTCTTGTGCCTATGGAGCATGGTCATGAGGCAGGTCGCTGAAAGAGACTCTCTTTCAGCCTCGGAGGCTGTGGTAGGATTGCAGCGACAGAGTGTCACAGTGCCACGAGAGCAGGTGCAGCAGAGGCAGACCATGCTAGCACAGCAAATGAAACAGCAGCAATTCGAGCAGCAGGGGATGCAACAGGGGCAGATGCCGCAGGGGCTGCCACAGCCGATGCAACAGCAACAGATGCCACAGCAGTTTCCATCCCCACAGCCCTACACAACACTTCAAGTTCCAGAGCTAGTACAGCCACTGGCACATATTCAACCAGCACTAGAACAAGGGGAGGCTGCTGTTGGTGCAAGGCCATTAGCATCTGGAGCCAGGGGCAGGACACTAACGCGCAACCGAAACTACAACCAGCAAGGAAAGTATCGGGGAGTGAGGAAGCGTGGGGCGTCAAGCTACATCGCAGAGATTAAAGATACCACTCATGGGGTCCGCAGGTGGCTGGGCACGTATTCAGCTGCAGAGGAGGCTGCTCGGGCGTTTGATGAAGCTGCTTTCAACATCAGAGGATCCAAGGCAAAGCTTAACTTTCCAGTAGAATTTATCGAGGAAGACAGAGGAAGTATGGATAGCAATCTTGCAGAGCTCGAGGCGGCCACCGCGGCGGCTAAGATGGAAACAGCAGGAAGGGAGGCTGGTGGTGAGAGTAGTGGCCTGGGGATGCTCAGGGATCAGGCATCTCTAGGAGGGGCTGGAGAGGGCAGTTCTCGTCGCGCTGGAGGGAAAGGGAAAGAAGCAGCACGTGATGAAGATGCTGCAGAAGGGAGATGGGTGGTAGTGGAGGTGTCCGAGATGAATTTGTTCGGCGAGGGAACAAGTAGGTCAGTGTCAGCGGCTGCTACAGAAACAGGTGTAGATTTAGGGGGAGGAGGGGGGGGGAGGAGGAGGAGGAGGAGGAGGAGGAGGAGGAGGAGGTGGTGGTGGTGGAGGAGGAGGAGGAGGTGGTGGTGGTGGTGGAGGAGGAGGAGGAGGAGGAGGAGGAGGAGGAGGAGGAGGAGGAGGAGGAGGAGGAGGAGGAGGAGGAAGAAGAAGAAAAAGAGGAAGAGGGAGAGCAGGAGGAGGAGCTGAAGCAAGAGTAGGAGGGGTATGTGGTGCAGCAGAGGCTTCAGCAGTCAGTAGAGCAGGACCAGCATACACCTCCGAAGGACCAGCATACACCCCTGAAGGACCAGCAAACACCCCTGAAGGACCAGCAAACACCCCTGAAGGACCAGCAAACACCCCTGAAGGACCAGAAAACACCCCTGAAGGACCAGCATACAACCCTGAAGGAAGCTCCACTGTCAACTGCAGCAGCTCAAGCAGAGCCGCCCCTTTCTCCTCTGCCCCATCCACCTCCTCTTCCACCTCGTCCTCGCTCCTACACTCTACCCTTCCTGCTACGTCTGCTCCTTCAACATCTGCCCTTTTCTTTCACTCCACTCATCCTTCTACCTCTTCCGCTTCCGCCTCTGCCTCTTTCCTACACCCCACCCTTCCTGTCAACTCGGCCCCTTTCACATCTGCCTCTTCCCTACACTCCACCCTTCCTGCTATGTATGTCGTTGAAAATGCACTAACCACCCTTCCGGTCCATGTCACGTGTCCAGCTTATACTGGTGTACTGCATAACTCAGCTGTCACACCAACCCTTGGTGGTGCTACCATGGGATGTTGTTCCAGCCAGCAGCGGGAGTCGTCGTGTGCTGGAGTTGGTGGGAGTGGGCTTCCGGGCTTTTATGTGCCAGGAGAAGATTCAGGCAGGTTTGAAGGGTTGGGATTCGACGGTGTGACAGCATGTGAAGGGGGGCAGTCCTATGCGTTTGCTGATTGGTTTCCTCACCAGCTCGTGGGGGTTGAAGAAGGCAATGCAATTGATGGAAGTGGGTTCAGTGCGGTGAAAGGCAAGAAGGGAGCGGAAGAATGGGAGATGTGTGCAGAGGAAAACATTGGTGGAAGCAGAGGGATCACCGGCAAGAAAGGGATGATGGAGGAGGAAAGTGTAATGCAGATGTGGAATCGACCCAGTATACGGGGGCCTCCAGGAATAGATGAGCATTTTGATGGCCTTGCTTCTCGTGATGAATGGGTGGCAAGTGAGCACTACTATCAGCTGCCTCACCTGGCGTATTGCGTATTTCTGGAGACCAGCGCCACTTCTCCACTAGTCAGCGAGACAAGTGCCTCACCTGGGGAAGGAGTCATACACATGTGTGCCGTGCTGCCGTGCTGCCGTGCTGCCGTGCTGCCGTGCTGCCTAGCTAGCCAACCAGCCCTCTCACCCGGGGAAGGAGTCATAGGCATATTGCGCAGTGCTGGAGACCAGGGCCACCCCCTCCGCTAGCCAGCGAGTCGAAAGATGAGGTGGGACAAGTGCATCAGCTGGGGAACAAGCCATACGCACACTGTGCCGTGCTGCCATGCAAGCAGCCCTCTCACCTGGGGAAGGAGTCATAGGCGTATTGCGCCGTGCTGGAGACCAGAGCCACTTCTCCCGGCAGCATCAGGCGAATGCTCGCCTCCAGCGCCTCTGGCAGCTGGTGGCGAGGGGAGGGAGGAGGGGGGCGAGCGGGCAGGAGATACGTGAGCCAGTGGGAATCTGATGAGCCTCGAATCAAGCATGCTGGAGACCAGGGCCACCTCTCCCAGATTTTTTTAGTCGACTCAAGTCAACTCAAGTCAACTCAAGTCAACTCAAAAACAGCATGCTGGAGACCAGAGCCACCTCTCCCAGAAGCATCAGGCGAATGCTCGCCTCCAGCGCCTCTGGCAGCTGGTGGTGATGGGGGGCCGCGGAGAGGGGGCAGGGCAGGACGTATGTGAGCGAGCGGGGATGCAATGTGCCTCAAGCCGCCAAGAATCATGGGCCTTATAAGAGCTTGAGGGTGGTAAACTGATCTTTCCACTCACCCTGCCTGCCCTCTCACTCACCCTGCCTTCCCACTCACCCTGCCTTCCCACTCACCCTGCCTTCCCACTCACCCTGCCTTCCCACTCACCCTGCCTTCCCACTCACCCTGCCTTCCCACTCACCCTGCCTTCCCAATCACCCTGCCTTCCCGCTTGTTGTTGCCGCTGCCGCCGCCGCTGCCGCTGCCGCTGCCGCTGCCGCTGCCGCTGCCGCTGCCACTGCCGCTCCCACAACACCAGCCACAGCAGCAAGAACAGCAGACAAAACGTTTGTTGTTGCCGTTCCCCCTGCCGCTGCCACTGCCGCTGCCGCTGCCGTTGCTACTGTCGCTGCCACAACACCAGCAGGAGCACCGGTTGCACCAGCGAGATTCACCTCTTGCAATTCCCGGCTCCACGCAACCCCAGCAATCCGCAGTTACCACACTTCTTCCTGAGACTGAGGCTAATGAAACCAGTCCTTCAAACCAAGGCTTGTCGAATCAGAGAACAATAGAGACGGAAGGACAGCAAGGAGGATCTATGGGTTTTGAAGGTAAATATGGTAGTGGTAACTGCACAATGCAAAGCATATCTGATGGTACAGCTAACTTGGTGTTTGAGAAGCGTCAGCAGCAGATATTTTTTACTAAGGGTGGTAACGAAAACTACATGATGCCAAGGTTTCCAGGAATGCAGGCAAACCAACAGAGCATGTCATTTCAGGAGCAGTCTGTAGTATCTGGTCCATCCTCACAACAGCATCAGCCAGGTCAACAAGGTCAATGGGGTCCATGCGGTCAACAGGGTCAACAGGGCCGAGGGGCAGGTGTGGGGATAGGTGTGGCAGCATCTGGTCCATCCTCACAACAGCATCAGCCAGGTCAACAAGGTCAATGGGGTCAATGGGGTCCACAGAGTCAACAGAGTCAACAGGGTCAACAGGGTCAACAGGGTCAACAGGACCAAGGGGCAGGTGTGGTGCTAGGTGCGGCAGCGGATCCGTCCAGTTTTTTGGGTGTGGAGCAGACTGGAACTCCTGTAGGACTCTCGGCACTGGCAGCAGGGCAGCAGGCGATGGCAGCAGGGCAGCAGGCGATGGCAGCAGGGCATCAAGCAATCGCAGCAGGGCAGCACGCAGTGACAGCAGGGCAGCACGCAGTGACAGGGGAACAAGCGGTGGCGGCAGGGCAACATGCAGTGACAGGAGAAGTTGCAGGCTCTAGGGGGTTCATTATTATGGTGCCTGAGGAAGTGGAGATGCCTGGTGGGGACGCATCCCTGCTAGAAGCAGAGGAGGCAGTTGAGGCCGTGGTGGTGGTGGAGGCGGTGCAGGTACCCAACATGGCAGGTTCAGCTTCAAGCATGCTTCCTAGCTGGCATGTTGAAACGATGCGGTATCCGGCTGTCATGATGCCCCCATTAATGCCGCTTGGCAGACATGGTCATGTCATGCGGTTTGCTTCTACCATGTCCCTTGGGTCTTCTGATGTTTTGAGTCCATACGTGCACCAGCTTCACCCGACTCAAGTGCAGCAGCAACAGCAGCAGCAACAGCAGCAGCAGCAGCAGCAGCAGCAGCAGCAGCAGCAGCAGCACCTCACGCCAAGCTTCCAGCGATGCAACTCTCTCGATCTGGCGTCTCGCAGGAGGGGCAAGGCGGCTGCACGGTGTGCTTCTGCAGGCCTCGTTCAGAAACGTCTGTTCATGGAGGGCAGTACAGAGCTGCAGACATTCAGGAGCCACATCCCAGCCTTGGAAAATGACAATCCAATCTCCAAGCTTTCCAGCCCTCCTTGGTGCGAGCCTCTACTCAAGCCTCATCACAGGCCTCAGTCCAAACCTTCGCTATTTCTCGGAGCCACAGTGTCTCTTTCCCCCTGAAGCCACCCGTCCTCAGTGCTTCAACCCCTGATTCCCAGCCCTGTGTGCACAGCACAGGTGGTGTTGGTGGCGTGAGTGGCGCAAGTGGTGCTGACGTTGCTTGTGATTCGGGTGTTGTGGGTCCTATGGGTGGCGTCTCTCCCGCAGGTGCAAGTGTGGGTAGTGGACGTGTTACCTGTGCTGCTGGTGCTGCCGGTGCAGCCGGTGATGCCGTTGCTTCTGGTGCTGCGTGCGATGTTGGTGCCACTGGTGCTGTTGGTGTTCTTGGTGCTCCTGGTGCTGCGTGTGTTGCTGATGTTGCTGGTGCTGGTGTTATCAGCGCTTCTGTTGCTGGTTCTGCCAGTGCTCCTGTTGTGGCAGGTGATTCTGGTGCTGCTGGTGGTGCTCATGTTACCAGTGCTGCAGGATTTGCCAGACCTGTTGGCGTTGTTGGTGTGGCTGGGCTTCCATCCAACCCACCCCATTCTCTCACAACAGAATCATATTTCCTCCTGCACAGGTTCAGACGATCTCGGTCGCATGATCAGGGACGAATTGGAGCGGGACAGCTGGACAGTGAAATTTTGCGTGCGAGAACGTACCAACCAGGAAAGGCAGCCAGAAATTACGCCCAAGGGTTACCGAATTATCTGGAAGAGCAACCACGGGTGGTGCATACTAGCAGGTTCAGACACGTGCCTTACGATTTGCATCACAAGCAGCCTAGCAGGTATGGCCACGTTTCCCCTCACCAGCAGCATCAGCAGATGCAGTGGAAAGAGGTGGAAGGGCAGCAGAGGCTGCGGCTGGTCGAACAGCAGATGGCGCAGCCACAGCAGCAGCAGCAGCAGCAGCAGCAGCAGCAGCAGCAGCAGCAGCAGCAGCAGCAGCAGCAGCAGCAGCAGCAGCAGCAGCAGCAGCAGCAGCAGCAGCAGCAGCAGCAGCAGCAGTCAGAGTTACAGCAGCAGTTGCAGTTTATGCAGCAACAAGAGCAGCTGCAGCAGCATCAGCAAGTCCCACTCACACCCTTCCAGCCAGCTCACCCAATCTGTATACGGTCTCTCCCCCCCATCAAAACACCTTTTGAGACGACCCGAGTCGCACCTCGCAGTCTGTTTCTTCCCCTTTTACCACCTGCTGCTATCACCTCCGCCTCTGTAGCCGCTGCTGCTCGCATTGCTGTTGGTGCTGCTGCCGGCTCTTCTGCCGCTGCCGGCGCTGCTGGCCACAATGCTGCTGGTGTTGCAGTCCTCACTCCCCTCGCCTCTCCTACCACCATCTTCCACAGTACTGCCAGATTTCCTCGATCCAGTCACTCAGAGCAAGGCGGTTTTAAAGCCTCGGATGATGACGCCTCTGGTAGAGCAACAATTCACAGTACTGAGAATGGTGGTGCTGGCAGCAGCAATGGAGATGTATTGATGCAGGAAGTCACAGCAGCAGGCTCTGGGGCTGTATACAGTAGCGGTGGTGCGGATCATTCTATAGCGGAGCACTCTATGGTGGAACAGCCTAGTGAGGAGGAGCAGCCTAGTTCGGACCAGCCTAGTCTGGACAAGTCTAGTGCGGAACAGCCTAGTTCGTCGGACCAGCCAAGTTCTGACCATCCTATTCTGGAAAGTCTCTGTGTTGACGAGCTGTGTGCTCTCCAGCATTACACCACGGCAGGTTTCGACCTTCCTCTGCCTGACCGCTCGGCAGATCGGTTGCTTTTAGAGGCTCAAGTCATACACCCCACTGCAGCTGCTGCTGCCGGGGACCTCGCCACCCCGTTCTCTTTATCGACAGGACAGCATGCTTCAGTTTTGAGAATTATGGCTGTTCCGTCCCCTTTATGGAGCTTTTGAGAGGAGCAGGAATGGGATTGGAGGTTGGGGGAGAGGCTGTGGATGCGGCAGGGTCGGCATGCAGGAGATAAGCAGCATTTGGGGGAAAATGCAACTGGAGGTGGAATCTACACAGTTGATCCGCTTATGATGTTCTTCATGAATGATGGGAAGGCCAGGGACTAAGCATAAGTGATGGGAAGCATGCACTATTTCAAATATATTATTTAAATATTTTTTATTATGTTAATGAATTGATAATACAGGTCACGGGAGATGGGGGACAGGTGATTGTGGATAGGGATGGTGGGAGGAGCGAGAAAACAGGTGCCATCCTTTCTTCCCAAAACCGCGGCAAAACGAATGAATATGCACCTCAGAATTGCCACCAAGGGTTGTTCCTCCTCTCACTACATCCCCACCTTTGAGCCGACGCAAACCAAGGCGACTTTTGAGCCAACGCAGAGGTCGCAATTGCGCAGAGGTCACGACTCACGTTTGCTGCCAAGCTAGGACAGTATGCTGTTGCTTTCACACGATCCCACTGTGCTCATGCAGGGATGGCGAACTGCCCCTGTGCTGTGCGGTGCGGTGCAGTGCAGTGCGGTGACATCATCATCATCTCGCTGTTCGTGGCGAGTGTGTAGAGCCCAGTCTCTAAGCAAAAACGGTGATTATGTGTGAAAGAGAACCAGCATCATCAATGCAAGAATGGTTCTGGATAAGAAAAAAAAATATAGAGCTCTTGAATAATTACATCAACACTGTTAAAATTTAACGTCGCACTCCTCCTCCTCCTTGCACCCTTGCACACCGAGCTGGGAGATTGCACAACGAGGGTGCGTGTGTATGGGCGGGGGAGGGGAGGGGGAAGAAGGTACCGGACGACAGGTAAGCCAGCAAAGGTGGATGAAACCAAAAAAAATATGAAGATGCAGATTGGGGCCGGTGATCGGGCTTTAAAACGCATGCGAGTTCTGACAAAAGCAGAAAGGAGATGCCTTGCTACACACGGAGAGCAAAGGGGCACGCATGCGAGAAGGGGGGGTGGGGGAGGGGGGGTGAGCAAGCACGGGTGGCAAGATGCCTGAGACAAGACCCAGCGAATGCAGGGCAGCAGTTCGACTTTTGAGTCGACTCAAAAGCAAGATGCCTGAGTTTCTCTGAAGACAAGACCCAGCGAATGCAGGGCAGCAGTTCGAGACGGGTTACTCTGCAGCCCACCTTGTTGCGTCTGCGCTCCTCTATCACAGCTTGCAACGACGGCCGGCCTGTGAAGAGCCCGATGCAGAGCATACATGCACACAGACATGCATGCACGCACGCACACAGACACGCACGCACGCACACACGCACACATACAAGCACACACGCACACACGCACACAGACAGGCACGCACACACGCACACAGACACGCACGCACGCACACACGCACAGACACGCACGCACGCACACACGCACACAGACACGCACGCACGCACACACGCACACAGACACGCACGCACGCACGCGCACAGACACGCATGCATGCAACCACACAGACACCCACGCACGCACGCCCGCACACACAGAGATGTAGGAGTATAAGCATGATAGGCACGAATAACCTATGAAGCACCTCAAAAGCAGACACATTCACCAACATCCCAGGATTTCAATATAGATGTATACGAAGCTGATGAGGTGCCTTAAAGAGAGATGTACGTTTAAACAGGCCAGGGCATAGCATGAGGTGCATGAGGTAAACACATAACTGCCATGCTCGAGTCTTGTGAGCAAGATCTGGCCTGCACTCACCTGAGAGTGGCAGGCGGTACTTGGCCCACACCTACCTGACAGTGGCAGGCGGTACTTGGCCCACACCTACCTGACAGTGGCAGGCGGTACTTGGCCCACACCTACCTGACAGTGGCAGGCGGTACTTGGCCCACACCTACCTGACAGTGGCAGGCGGTACTTGGCCCGCACCTCGTAGATCCCGTCTGCCAGAGCGCCGACCTGACACACAGCAGGTGGAGGGTGGAGAGTGGAGAGTGGGAGGGGAAGCACGTATGAGGCACCTCAAGACGCCAAGAGATTGAGCAGGACGGAGCAGCAATGGTGGTGGAGAGGTGAGCAATGGTGGCGGGACAGGAGGCATACCGGAGGGAGCTTGGTGATGGCATAGACCCACCCGAGGCCAACCGCCTCATAGAACTCACGAAAGGCCTGCGATTGGTTGGTGCGGGGCAGAGGAGAGGGAGGTAGGACTGTTTGAGGAAGGGCTGTTTAGGAAGGGAGACTCAGCACGCTAAAACCTGCACCCAACACCCACATCCCATCACCTCCACACCCACCTGCACCCTGCAATTTCTTACCTCCCCTCACAGTCACCTCCCCTCACAGTCACCTCCCCTCACACTGACCTCCTCCCCTCATACGCACCCCCCTCCATACCACACGCACTTGCCCCCCACACCTGCAGGCTGTACCCAGCACCTAGCCACACCCCCTGCACCCCTCTGCACCCCTCTGCACGCACCTCCACGCCTGTGACCACGCTGCCATCCCTTCGTATCCCGTGAATCGACCCCATAGCCGCCTCGTACGATACACCCGCATGCTCATCCGCGCTATAGTCACCCGCTGCTACGTCCACAAACTTGAGCGTGCCAAACTCTTTATTGCGACCCTGTAGGAAGTCCACCTGCAAAGGGGCAGGGGGGGACGGGCAGGGGGAGGGGCGGGGGGGAAGGTGCAGGGGGAGGGGCAGGGGGGGAAGGGCAGGGGGGAAGGGCAGGGGAGAAGGGCAGGGGAGAAGGGCAGGGGGGAAGGGCAGGGGAGAAGGGCAGGGGAGAAGGGCAGGGGAGAAGGGCAGGGGAGAAGGGCAGGGGGGAAGGGCAGGGGGGAAGGGCAGGGGAGAAGGGCAGGGGAGAAGGGCAGGGGGGAAGGGCAGGGGGGAAGGGCAGGGGAGAAGGGCAGGGGAGAAGGGCAGGGGGGAAGGGCAGGGGAGAAGGGCAGGGGAGAAGGGCAGGGGAGAAGGGCAGGGGAGAAGGGCAGGGGGGAAGGGCAGGGGGGAAGGGCAGGGGAGAAGGGCAGGGGGGAAGGGCAGGGGAGAAGGGCAGGGGAGAAGGGCAGGGGAGAAGGGCAGGGGAGAAGGGCAGGGGGGAAGGGCAGGGGGGAAGGGCAGGGGAGAAGGGCAGGGGGGAAGGGCAGGGTGAGAGTCATGTCACTCGCTGCTACGTCCACAAACTTGAGCGTGCCGAACTCCTTGTTGCGACCCTGTAGGAAGTCCACCTGAGGAAGGGGGAGAGGAGGAGGGGGGGGGGGGGGGGGAGAGTGAAAACACACACGGGACTCCCTTTCATGTGTTTCTGCCACCACCCATTCACACCCATTCACACCCACCCATCCCCCCTCTTCCAATCATCTCCCCCACATTCCCCACCTTCAACCCCCATCCGCCATGCGTCATTCGCCACCCTCACCCTTCCCCCCCATCCGCCATGCGCGCACACCCCCTTTCTCCTCTCCCCCCCCCATCCGCCCATGCGCGCACACCCCCTTTCTCCTCTCCCCCCCCCCATCCGCCCATGCGCGCACACCCCCTTTCTCCTCTCCCCCCCCCATCCGCCCATGCGCGCACACCCCCTTTCTCCTCTCCCCCCCCCATCCGCCCATTCGCGCACACCCCCTTTCTCCTCTCCCCCCCCCCATCCGCCCATGCGCACACCTCTCGCATGCAGATCGGGCAGTCGCCATCGTACAGCAGCTTCAGCTGCCACGTGTCGCCCTCGGGTTCGCCCGCCGTCGTCGCTTGCACGGGGCTTGCTGGGGGGCGTCGGCAGAAATGAGAGGAGGAAATGGGGAAACGGGGAGGGGGAGAGGGAGGGAAATGGGGAAATGGGGGAGGGGGAGAGGGGGGGGAGTGGGGAAATGGGGGAGGGGGAGAGGGGGGGGAGTGGGGAAATGGGGGAGGGGGCGAAGGGGATATGGGTGAGGTGAAGAAAGTGAAACATGGAAGGGAGAGATTGGGGAAGGGGGAGCGTGGAGGAATGGGGAAGGGAGAGGGGGAATGGGGAGGGTAGGAGGGGGGCAATGGCGGAGTGAGAGGGGAGTGAGGAAGTGGTAAGCGCTAGCGACGGGTGAGAACGACTCTACGTGACAGGTGAGCCACTAACCTTGGGCCGCCGCTTTTGAGAAACGACGCTTCTGCTGAAACGACGCTTATGAAAATTCTCTAAGGGAAGTACTAGAACCGCTAGCGGCGGGTGAGAAAGATTATACGTGACAGGTGAGCCACTGACCTTGGGCCGCCGGTCTGCTGAAACGACGGGGCCGCCTTCCAGTGTAGCCTGCAGCGCCATCATAGATGGGAGCAGCGCGCGCTGAGAGGGACGGCGCCGCGACACAGCGCGCCGCAGCTAGTAGTAAATTGGTTACATTGGAGGAGCCGCTACTTCTACCGTCGGAGCGCCTAGAGGAACTAGAACCAGTCGCAGCAAGCCGCAGAGGAGAAGGATCACGAGAGACGACGGCTGTGGTAACGCTTATAGAGGAAGTCGGCACTGTCGCGGCTCGGCTGAGCGCAGGACTTTGCGCGGGAAAAAGCGCCGCGACTGCTGGGCGGCATGCGGCGGTCGCGGCCGGCACGGAGATTCGCGCAAGTTGGAGTCGCGCGGTCGACGCGGAGGACACGGTGGCTGCCATGACGAAGACGTTACGAAATTAAAAAAACTTCGTGACGAAGACGTGTGTACCGTGGAAATCGAGTTATTCAGCCTCAGTTGTAATCGTACAAGAGTCCTTGACGTCACGAACGTGTGAATTCAGAGCCGAACAGTGCACTACTAGCTTTCGCAAGTTAGCGCACTAGGTTCTGAGGCAAGAATGTGCGCCTTTCGCGCGGCACGATGGCGTGAGCCGTGGTGAAGAATTCAGTTGAGAGAAACCAACGGACGGACGGGCCAAACGAATTGGTGTGCGTTGATTGGGTAACACGGGAGGAGATGAAGGGATCGCGTGGTGCCACGACAGCTCCAGAAAACCGTTCTAAGGCGGCCACGTCAGCGTGGATAATACGCGTTATGAGGCATTTAGGGGCCTCGCTTCAATTAGGCTTGAACTAACCAGCTATGTTCACCTGAGAAGTGTTTGCGTCCAACCCAATGTTTTGAAATACGCGTTAGAAGCCGTCAAATCCAGCTAAAAGTAAACCACTTTCTGGAGTTCACATTTTCCATTCGTGATCGGCCTCAGTGTCAGAACCCCCTCGTACCCTCCTCCCGTTATAAGAACCTCACGCAATGGAGGCTCTTTCTTCCCGCCAGCTATTCACGAGCCCGATCCCCCTTCGTTCCTATATTCGCGCCCGCGATACAGTCACATTCCGGCCGACATCACTTCCCGTGCTCTCGTCGCGCACCCGCTTTACAGTCACACCCACCGCCAGCGCTCTCGGCAACGGGGAGAAACCCCGCCAAGCGCGCAATTCCGCTCCGCCCTCCGCCGTTTCGCAATCCGCGGAGTCGCGCGCGCAGCAGGCAGGGGCGGCGGGCGCGGAGAAAGAGGAGCCGCTCCCCGTGTCGCATCTGACGGCGATCTCCCCCGTCGACGGGCGCTACGGCCGCCTGCCCGCGCTGCAGCGGCTCCGCCGCATTTTCAGCGAGTTTGGTCTGATTAAGTTCCGCGTGCTTGTGGAGGTACGTGATAGTAGAGGCGTGTTATTGTAGAGAGGGGCCGCATTAGAGGGGCACACATTGGCGATGCCTCTAAACTAGTATGATTCACCTCTTCCCCTCCGGTACCCCCTTCTTTCTCGCCTTGTAAGAAATTCTTCCCCGTTCCCCAGTCCTCCCCTCAACCCGTCCTCCCTAAACCGTCAACCCTCCAACCCCAACTTCCCTCCCCTCCCCCTTTTTCTTCTCCCCTTCCGTCCAGGTGCGGTGGCTGCAGCAGCTGTCGCGCATGCCCGAGGTGGTGGAGGTGCCGCTCCTCTCCCCCCAGGCCCATGCTGACTTAGACGCTGTTGTGACTGGTGGGTGGGGTGGGGAGAAGGAAGGAAGAGGGGAGTGAGGCAAAGGGAGGGAGAGGGGAACAAGGAGGGGTTGTTTGGTGGTGGAGGTGCCGGCGCTCTCCCCCCAGGCCCATGCTGATCTGGACGCTGTCGTGACAGGTGGGTGGGGCGGGGAGAGGGGAGTGGCATTTATGTCAGGGAAGAGGGGATTTGGGAGGGGGGGGAGTGGCAGGTGGGGGGCTGTGATCTATCGCAGAAGGTGGCGTGCTGTGCGGTGCTGCAGGGTGCAGCAAGGCAGATGCGCGGGAGGCAAACCGAGCCATTTGTAACCATTCTATAAAAACATTCTAGAGTTGATTGACTGAACAGTTGCACTGGGGTTGGGTGGTGTGCGGTGCTGCAGGGTTCAGCGAGGCGGACGCACAAGAGGTGAAGCGGGTGGAGGCGACAACCAACCACGATGTGAAGGCGGTGGAGTATTTCCTCAAGGCTAGGTTCCAGGACCACCCAGAGATCAGCCCGGTGAGTGACCAGTGGCCACTGCAGCGGCGGGCGCTTAGGGGGGGGGAGTGCATTGCATTGCAGGGGGGTCACCCCTCACAGTGTGATGTGAAGGCGGTGGAGTATTTCCTCAAGGCTAGGTTCCAGGACCACCCTGAGATTAGCCCGGTGAGTTCACTGACCGCCCTGGGATTAGCTCGGCAAAGACCGGGTGGAGTACTGACCGCCCTGGGATTAGCTCGCCAGGGGAGTACTTTCTCAAGGTTCCAGGACCACCCCGAGATCAGCCCGGTGAGTGGGCAGTGCAGCAGGGGAGCAGGGCAGTGCAAGGCAGTGGCGGGCAGGGCAGTGGCGGGCGAGTGGGGAGGGGCTGTATGATCTAGTGGAACGAGCACTCTGCATTGCTGTGGAGTGGTACTTTCCAAAGGCCTTCAAAGGCTCTAGGACCAGCTTGAGATCATCTCTCTCCTCTTCCCCCCACCTCTCGTCCATCTCTCCCCCACCACCTCTCAGATTCTTCAGTGTTCTTCCACTTGGCATGCACGTCAGAGGACATCAACAACCTCTCGCACGGCCTCATGCTGTTCCTTTTCCGCGTCCTCTCTCCCCATTCCCCTTTTCCCCCCCTCACCACTACCAGATTCTCGAGTTCTTTCACTTCGCGTGCACGTCAGAGGACATCAACAACCGGTCCCACGGCCTCATGCTGTCAGCAGCCGTGCCCTCCCCCTGTTACCCCCTCCTCTTCTGTCCGCACTCCCCCTGCTTCCCCACGTTCAGATTCTCGAGTTCTTCCACTTCGCGTGCACGTCAGAGGACATCAACAACCGGTCCCACGGCCTCATGCTGTCAGCCGCAGTGAAGGATGAGGTGCTACCTGGCAGGCTGAGATGAGACCCAACCACCCCTTCCCCCTTCCTCGCACCACCTGCAGATCCTGGAATTTTTCCACTTCGCGTGCACGTCAGAGGATATTAACAACCTCTCGCACGGCCTCATGCTGTCAGCCGCCGTGAAGGATGAGGTGCTGCCCGCCATGGATGGGGTCATCGCCACGCTCAAGGGCATGGCGCATAAGTATGCAGACCAGCCCATGCTGTCGCGCACCCACGGGCAGGTGAGTGACGGCACACGGGCAGGTGAGTGTGCCATGGGGGCTGATGAAGCAGGGCAGGGCGAGGTGCTGCCCGCCATGGATGGGGTGATTGCCACGCTCAAGGCCATGGCACACAAATACGCGGATCAACCCATGCTGTCCCGCACCCACGGACAGGTGAGCACACACAGACTGGCAAGTAGGCACGTACAAGTACCAGACACGGCAGCAGGCAGGCGTGAAGGATGAGGTGCTGCCCGCCATGGATGGGGTGATTGCCACGCTGAGGGGCATGGCGCACAAGTATGCAGAGCAGCCCATGCTGTCGCGCACCCACGGGCAGGTGAGGGCAAGTTGGAGGAGTGGCAGGCAGGCAGGCAGGCAGGCAGGCCAGTCAGTAGGCAGGTAGGAGAATAGGGGGGAGTATGAGGCACACAGCTAGAAGCAGTGAAGGATGAGGTGTTGCCCGCCATGGATGGGGTCATCGCCACGCTCAAGGGCATGGCACATAAGTATGCAGAGCAGCCCATGCTGTCGCGCTCGCACGGGCAGGTGAGGGCAAGTTGGAGGAGTGGCAGGCAGGCAGGCAGGCCGGTCAGTAGGCAGGTAGGAGAATAGGGGGGAGTATGAGGCACACAGCTAGAAGCAGTGAAGGATGAGGTGTTGCCCGCCATGGATGGGGTCATCGCCACGCTCAAGGGCATGGCACATAAGTATGCAGAGCAGCCCATGCTGTCGCGCTCGCACGGGCAGGTGAGGGCAAGTTGGAGGAGTGGCAGGCAGGCAGGCCGGTCAGTAGGCAGGTAGGAGAATAGGGGGGAGTATGAGGCACACAGCTAGAAGCAGTGAAGGATGAGGTGTTGCCCGCCATGGATGGGGTCATCGCCACGCTCAAGGGCATGGCACATAAGTATGCAGAGCAGCCCATGCTGTCGCGCTCGCACGGGCAGGTGAGGGCAAGTTGGAGGAGTGGCAGGCAGGCAGGCAGGCAGGCAGGCCGGTCAGTAGGCAGGTAGGAGAATAGGGGGGAGTATGAGGCACACAGCTAGAAGCAGTGAAGGATGAGGTGTTGCCCGCCATGGATGGGGTCATCGCCACGCTCAAGGGCATGGCACATAAGTATGCAGAGCAGCCCATGCTGTCACGCACACAGACTGGCAAGTAGGCATGTACAAGTACTAGACACGGCAGCAAGCAGCAGTGAAGGATGAGGTGCTGCCGGCCATGGATGGGGTGATTGCCACGCTCAAGGGCATGGCGCATAAGTATGCGGACCAGCCCATGCTGTCGCGCACCCACGGGCAGGTGAGGATTGCTGTAGGGCCAGGAAGGTGGAAGTCGTGTTTTGAGTCGACTCAAAACACGACTCAGATGAGGATTGCTGTAGGGTCAGGAAGGTGGAAGTCGTGTTTTGAGTCGACTCAAAACACGATTCAGGTGAGGATTGCTGTAGGGTCAGGAAGGTGGAAGTCAGCTAGCAGCAGTGAAGGATGAGGTGCTGCCGGCCATGGATGGGGTGATCGCCACGCTCAAGGCCATGGCGCATAAGTATGCAGAGCAGCCCATGCTGTCGCGCACCCACGGACAGGTGAGGGGTTGCTTAGATGCATGGCATGGAAAGGCATGGCATGGCATGGCATGGCATGCACCCACGGGTAGGTGAGTGAGGGGTTACTGTGTGGATGGGTGGATGAGCAAGGACTAGCATATGTGTGCAGGTGCAGCAGCACTCCCACCCCACACCTGCACTCACATGCCCAGCCCATGCTGTCCCACACCCACGCGAAGGTGAGGGGTGGGTGGCATGGTTGATGCTTTTCACCTGGGATCTCCTTGACTCATTCTTCAAAGGGCTGCAATAGTGAAGATGACGCTTAAGCAAAAGATCAACAGCAAAAATCAGTGTGGAAAGCGCAGAATTGAAAAACCCTTAGTCTCCGAAAAGCTGAGGGGTGGGTGGCATGGTTGATGTTTTTCACCTGGGTATCCACGTTCCCTATCAAGGGGGAAAAAAACAAACATCAACCATTCTCTCCTGTTTATCTCTCACTCTCTCCTATTTCTCATCACTCCCATTTCTTTCCTTGTTTTGCTTCTCCTCTATTTTGTCCTTTCCTCCAGACCGCTTCCCCCACAACGGTCGGCAAGGAGCTGGCAGTCTTCGCCGCCCGGCTGCAGGCGCAGCGGGATCAAATCTCCGCCGTCCAGATCCTCGGGAAGATGGCCGGCGCGGTGGGCAACTACAACGCCCACGTGGCAGCATACCCGGATGCTGATTGGTCGGCTGTGGCAGAGGAATTTGTGACGGGACTAGGGTTACGGCTGAACCCGTATGTGACGCAGATCGAACCGCATGACTATGTGGCGGAGCTGTTTGATGCCGTGTGCCGCTTCAACACCATACTGATTGACTTGGACCGGGATATGTGGGGATATATCTCGCTCGGTTATTTCCGCCAGGTGCGTAGGAGAACGGGGGGGCTGGTGGTTGTGGGCATGCATGTGTGAGAGAGTGTGTGTGCGAGAATTTTGAAGAGTGTGCGGGAAAGGGGTTGGGGTTACGGCTGAACCTGTATATGCAGCAGATCGAGCCGCATGACTATGTGGCGGAGCTGTTCGACGCCGTGTGCCGCTTCAACACTATTCTCATCGACCTGGACAGGGACATGTGGGGATACATCTCCCTCGGATACTTCCGCCAGGTGTGTGTGGCGTTTATATTTGGGGTGGGGCTGCTGGTCCTGCAGCAGAGCATGACTATGTGGCAATATTGAAATCACTTTTGAGAATTCTCAAAAGTGGTTTCACTATGTGACAGTGCTCTTTGATGCCGTGTGCCGCTTCAACACCTTTCTCATCAACACCTTCCTTCCTCTTGGCATTCTTTCTGCCATGTCGCGACATGTGGGGGTACATCTCCCTTGGCTATTTCCGCCAGGTGGGTATGGAGGGTGGGGGAGGGAGGGGCGGGGGGAGGTAGGGGGCAGAAGGGGGTGGGGGGTGTGGTTGGTTGCATGTGTGTGTGTTTGTGTCAGTGAGTGTGGGGGGGAGAAGGACATGAGGGTGGGGGATTGTGGCAGAGCAGCCTTGGGATTGTCTTTCCCACCCCAATTCATCCTCACTCCTCCCTTCTCTCTCCTCCCTTTGCCCCTTGTATTCCCCACCAGCGCCCTGTGAAGGGCGAGATCGGCTCCTCCACCATGCCGCACAAGGTGAACGGTGAACCCGATCGACTTTGAGAACAGCGGAGGCACCCTTTCCTACCCAACCCACCACCCCTCCCTCCTGTCATTCTTTCCCTCCCTCCCACCAGCGGCCTGTGAAGGGCGAGATCGGCTCGTCCACCATGCCCCACAAGGTGAACGGTGAACCCCATCGACTTTGAGAACAGCGGAGGCAGCCTTTCATCTCCATCCCTCTATACTCTCCTTCCCTCCCATGCCCATCTCATCCCCATCTCCTTCCCACCAGCGGCCTGTGAAGGGCGAGATCGGCTCGTCCACCATGCCGCACAAGGTGAACCCCATCGACTTTGAGAACAGCGAGGGCAACCTTGGGATTGCCAACGCCATCATGGGCCACCTGTCCGCCAAGCTGCCCATCTCACGCTGGCAGGTGAGGCGAGAGGTTGGCAGGGGTTGAGTGCGGTACTGGTCATGCTGACAGCGAGGCGAGGGCAACCTTGGGATTGCCAACGCCATCATCGGTCACCTGTCCGCCAAGCTGCCCATCTCGTGCTGGCAGATGAGAGGGGGGAGGGGGCGTGAGGTGAGGTGTTGGCAGGTGTTGAGTGCGGTACTGGTCATGCCGGCAGCGAGGGCAACCTTGGGATCGCCAACGCCATCATCGGTCACCTGTCTGCCAATGCCAAGCTGTCGATTTCACGCTGGCAGGTGAGAGGGGGACGTGCGAATTAGAGGGCTCGGTAGGTGTTGAGTGCGGTGCTGGCAGCGAGGGCAAGTGCGGTGCTAGCAGCGAGGGCAACCTTGGGATTGCCAACGCCATCATGGGCCATTTGTCTGCCAAGCTGCCCATCTCGCGCTGGCAGGTGAGAGGGGGGCGTGCGAATAAGTGAGTGGTTGGCAGGTGTTGAGTGCGGTACTGATCATGCTGGCACTGCAGACAACCTTGGGAGGGATTGCCAACGCCATCATGGTGGGTAGGTGAGAGGGGGGTAGGTGAGAGGGGGGTAGGTGAGAGGGAGATAGGTGAGAGGGTGTGGGTCATGGCTCAGCGTGACATGCTCCTCAATTTTGCGGAATTTGGGGGTGGACCCCACACCTCGCCCCACACCTCGCCCCATTCGTTGCACCTCTTTTTCCAGAGGCACCTGACAGATTCAATTGTTTTGTGTAACCTGGGGGGGATGGGTCTGGCGCACTCGCTCATCGCCTACAGCGGCACGGCCAAGGGGCTCTCCAAGGTTGATTCGGACGCTCTTCTCCCCTCACCCCCACCCGCCTGCCCCCCCCCTCGCCCGCCCCACTCCTTGTGCCATGCCCCAGAGGGACCTGACGGACTCAACAGTTCTGCGCAACCTGGGGGTGGGTCTGGCGCACTCCCTCATCGCCTACAGCAGCACGGCCAAGCGGCTCTCCAAGGTTGATTTGGACGCTTATCCCCCTCCTTCCCACTTGTCTACCATCCCGTCGCCCCACTGCTCGCGCCATGCCTCAGAGGGACCTGACGGACTCTACTGTTCTCCGTAATCTAGGGGTGGGTCTGGCGCACTCGCTCATCGCCTACAGCAGCACGGCCAAAGGGCTCTCCAAGGTTGATCTGGACGCTATCAGGATCGAGGCGGATTTGAACGACTCGTGGGAGGTGCTGGCAGAGCCCATTCAGACGGTGAGTGGTGGAGAGGGGTGGAAAGGGGTGTACGGGGGTTACGGATAGGGGCTGCAAGGATTGAAGCGGACTTGAACGACTCGTGGGAGGTGCTGGCAGAGCCCATTCAGACGGTGAGGAGAAGTGGGGGGGGAAGGGGAATTGAAGGGGTGGGCAAGGGGGGGAGGAAGAGAGGAAAGGGGGATTGTTGGAAGTGCTCGTCAATATGTATTGTGTCACAGTAAGACTTGCTCTGTTCCATATTCTCGTGGGAACCACCTTCATTATCCTTTTCTCCCGATCTTCTTCCTCCATCCTCCTCTCCCCTGCTGCCTCCTCCCAATTCCCAGGTGATGCGGCGCTACGGAGTTCCCAATGCTTACGAGCGCCTCAAGGAGGCAACGAGATGGCGGGGCAATGATAAGTGGATCTATATTCTTCTCAATGCCCTCCTCCCCCTTTTCCACTCTCCCCTCCCCGCCCTCCTCCCAACCAACCAGGTGATGCGGCGGTATGGAGTTCCCAATGCTTACGAGCGCCTCAAGGAGGCAACAAGAGGGAGATCGGTGACGCAATCAGATCTGATTGCGCTGATCGATTCCTTGGAGGGTGAAGTGCCTGACGAAGCCCGAGAGCAGATGAGACAAATGATGCCGGCCAGCTACGTGGGGCTTGCTGCCAGGCTGGCAAAGGAGGTGTAGACATTGGATGTGCATGCAGATGGAATGGAAGTGGTTGAATTAAGTGCTGACAGAGCGAGCAACTCATATAGTGTTGACAATTATCAACTTATAATTTAGCAGCGCAAGTCCAATTTTTTTCCTCTTATGCAGAAAGCATGCATAAGCTTAACGCGGATTTCAATGTGTGAAGTGATACAGCTGCTTGAAAGTTGAACTGGGGCAATGTGCTAGTTTGAAGTGTCTTGGTTTCCTGGGAGAAATGAGCTGCAGGGGAAGATGGACGTCCAACCATTAGGAAATGATTTTGCTTTTGTTCAATAGCAGTGACTCATTAAATAATTATTTACAAACGAGGATAATCCTCAACGTTTTCGAACGTTCTAATTCCCACCTACCTCCTCGCCACCAAGCCGCACTGATCAAGCCTCTGATTCGCCAGCCAATCTGCCAGATCGTTGGCCCAATCCAGAAGCACAGCTTCTCAGCTCCTGCTTCCCCGCTGTCGTCTCCGTTCACTTTTCTTCCACTACGTGAACAGAGTTTATATTCCCCTCTGCGTCTGTGTCGCCGCGGCCGTATTTTGAAACCACGCGGCGCTGCGTACGGTCATTAGCGCGCTCGAGGATACGCTTGAGGGAGTAGCATGCTGCTCTTCACTCGTTGATAAGTAGCTGGATATTCTTCCGCGCAGCGAGCCATGTACGAAGGTTTGCGACGGCTCGTGCTTTCGTAGCGACGTCGTCTCCCGCGGAGGTGCGTAGGGAAGACTTCTGGACAATAATCCGCTGTAGGCTTGGCAGGAGCATCGATAGTTCGCAATGTCGTCAACGTCGCACTCCATGTTCGTCAAAGCGATAGTAGTCAGGTCGCGATGCATGACCGCATCTGTCGCCACGCTGTTTTCGCCTAAAAGCTGGCGAAGGTTCCCGCCGATGAGCTCTAATACTCGCAGCGCGTAACACTTTCGCAAGGCCATCAGGTCGTCCTTCGCGAGCGCGCCGCAGTGGATTCGCAGGTACGCCAGCTCCCGCCAAGCGATAACCATCAGGTAAATCGCCTGTTTCGTTAGGCTATTTTTGCACAGGCACGCGAAACTGCGGACGCGACGGAATCCCGACGTCAGGTACCACATGGCTTTGTTTTCGAGATAGTTGAAGTTCCCCTTTTCACCATTCGATATAAGCTCGACGCTTTCGACATTGCTGCAGTAGAGACTGCACATTGAGAGGGGACAGCGGGGGAAGAGGGAGAACGAGGACAATGTTCCAGGTAAGCGCATGTAACAGAACAGCTCTATTGATATCGCACATATCGTGGTACGTGAGAATAACTGTAATTGTCATGTGCACTTTCGAACTGAAACGCGTCTACATTAAGGCGAACGCAAGAAACAAAAGATCAGAACTTTTGCTCACCTGACTATCCAGAGAACGCTGCAGATGGACGCTTCATTGCGGCTCGTGTCATCGCGATCACAGTCGATGACGATGCGCTTTAGCGACGGGCCGCACGCCATGATTATCGGGTGCAGCACGTGCAGCTCGCACCGCGGGTCGTCGATGTGAATCTCCTCCAAATGCGCGCATCGCGACGCGAGCTGCTCCACGCCCGCGCGCATGCTCCCGGGGCCTATGCGAAGCTTGGTCCAGAAAATCGGGTTGTAACAGAGGTTTCGCAACGATCGGTTCACGCACGCGAGTCGAGACAGGTCCCACGCCGTGGGCTGCGCGAGCTGGAGGATGTGGAGTAACAAATCTTCGCCGAGATCGCCAAGCGACGGGGCGGCGGACGTTGTCGGCATGGGCGGGGATTCCGCTTCGGGTGGAAGCGCGTTGAGGTCAACAAGGGGTTGCGCCCTCGCCCAAGCCTTGCGGACGCACACGCGTTTCGCGGGAGGAGAAGGAAGGTCTGATACATCGAAAGTGGTCGGCTGGAAGGCGTCACGCTCCACTTTCTTCGCCATGATATCGACTAAAACGGGAACACTGATGATACCCCTAACTTGAGAACGTGGCTGTGAAGCAAAGACGAACTCAGCAGAGATGGAACGCTGTGGACTTGGCTCGTGGACTTGGAAGACATTGCTCGACTTTGAGAAAAGCGGCCTATTTGTGTGGGTTGAGACGAATTCGCTGGATGCTCATTGCCCAACCAATGTGTCCTCTCCTCAGTCACACTCGTCTGGGCTTCGAATTCGATATCCCACCGTGGAACAGAATTGATGAGCAAGCTATCACCTGTCATGCCAGCTCCATTCATGAAGGCGCTGTAAAGTGATCTGGGACCCTGCCACCCGGCATTCATCACTAAGCAAATCGCAGTCTTCTGTGGACAACTAGCTATGTGCACCAGATTTGTGTTTTGCTACCAGGTGGGATGAGTGGTGGTGGTGCTCAAAACATCCATGAATGAAGATTCAGCCTGGCAAACTTGCGACGACAATTCTTTTACAGCCTGTACTTACATAAGTGGCAGTGCTCTCGCAATTGATTTGAATCGCCCGGCCATCGTGAAGCTGTGGCCAGCCCACAACGAAGTAGCCCCCGAAACATCTTTCGCCTGCCTTTCGCCACCACAAAGGTGGTCATTACACACAGACGCAGTTGTCGGCATCAGATTTCGGCTCCACCAGAGCTGGGCGCGGATATCCCAGCTAAACAGCAGCATCATGAAAAGCTATTTATCCACTGGCAAGTTCGTTGACAGTCGTGATTGTGTTATGGCGATGCTGGCTACAACGCTGGTGCAGTCGTGGACCAGTGAGTAAACGCGTTGTAAACGAGTTGATTTGATGAAGAATCAAATCATCAAGAAAATGACCGTGGCGTGTAGGAAACATGATTTAAAAATCTTTCTTGCCCGCAGAAGATCACCGATCATCCACGCACGAACGTGGAGTCCACGACCTTTTGGCTGTCACAGGATGTTGCCAGCGAAGCCGCCTCCTTTAGTGGGCTGTTCATCTGAATTGCAGTGCTGCCAAATGTGCCGCCTTTGGTATGCCTCGTTACAGTCGTAAATGTCAACATGCCTCTAAGAGTAATTATTTTCATAAGCAACGATCAAACAGCTGTTGCACTGCACACCCGTATCAACATTCGAACTGGGTCCGCAACATGGGAAGAGGGATCATCCGCGCAACCTTCCACACACACACGCACCGCACGATCGTCATTGACACACCCACACCGCGCACCAGCTGCATTCCCTGGTTCCCCGCATCTTCCCCCATTCCCCCAGACTAAACCCCAAATCACCTCCTTAGGGTTGATGCCTCCCGAGCCGCATGCCTTCCGGATGGGTTTTAGTTTTTTTTCTTGCCCGCGGGCAGATCGCTTCCGCGAGCACGCGGAAGCGGTCGCGGATTCGCCCGTGTTTTACTGTTCCTGCTCGTATGAACCTTTGAGTTCAGTTGGGTAGGGGGGGGGGACAAGGGGAAGGGAGGGCAAGAGAGGGGCGGAAGAACAAAGAGTGGCGGAAGGAAAGAGGGGGAGTTTTGGGAGGGGGTCACAGGTGACAGGAATGAACTGGCACAGCGAGTGTCCTGTCACAGGCTCACCCTGGGAATGACAGGAGGATGTTTGGGAGGCGTAGATTTCTTCAGACCTCGAGAATGTCGTGAGTCATAGGAGGATCTCTGGTCCCTCGCGGCTCGTCTGTTGACAGCTTCTAAGGCAGCCATTCTAATTCATCCAGCAAAAACGGTAAGCAGGGTGCATACGGATCGCGGCATTCCCGCTGCAAATTCTTGTTGTGACTGCTCGTGACAGGACTTCAAACTGAGCCGTTCGGCAGGGCGAAATGACTTCGGTGTTCTCCAAGTCGGCCTCGGGAGCTCCGCGAACGTCACCTCCTAAACCTCACCGTTTAGGAACCGAAGCTTCAGCCAATCACCGCACTGCTTTCTTTTTCGCGCACCGCGTCTGGCGGGACAGGCCATTTCTGGAGAATCTGGCCGGATGGAAGATCCCGGAACACGCAAGTGCATCTGCGGAAAATGCGCGACGCGTTTCGCCTTGATTGGCTAGAAATCGTGTCGCGGAAGCTACTCAGCAACTTACCGCACACCTGCTGAGACAAGTCTCCACGTGCCACGTCACATCAGGAAGGCACTCGTCGCTGGGCTGTAGTATACCGCAGCTGACTCTGCAGTTTTGATCGCTGAAAAAGCCACGCTGACTCGGCAGCGGAGGGGAGGTGTTACGCTGACTCAAAGGTTTCAGGTCTGCCACTTAGCAATGAGCCAGGTGTTGCATCCCACGTCCCTGCGTAGAATGCTGATGCGGGGTGCTAGACTCCTGGTGCTCCCGCTGATCCTCCCAGCCCACCGTGTCGGTCGCGTCACGCGTGTGCAACCTCATTCTCGCGCAGCCAGCGATGCGCTGGACTCTTTCCGCGAATCCGCTCCGCGGAACCATCCCGAAGTCAGCGTACGGAGCGCCAGCGCAGCGCCGGCTCGCGTGCCACCGATCTTGACGTGGACCGTCCAGCGCAACGCGAAGAGAGGAGTAATACCATTCGGGGGGGGGGGGGGGGGGGGAAGTGACTCTATTTCGATTCTATCGCAAGCGGGATTGCGCCTCATGAGGAAGAAATTCCTCCCGACGGCGTTTGGGTGCTTCCTTACGTCCGCCACACGTTTCTTGCCCCGAATGTGACTGCTCGGGGAGGCAAGAAGGGCGGGGGAAGCGGCACCTCCCGGAGGGGAGGGGAGTTGGGGTGGGTGGGGAAGGGGGGGGGGGGGGGGGGGGGAGAAGATTCAGGGTGGAAGAGGCACCTTCTCCAGGGGGATTTTTCCAGCTAATGCGGTCGGGGGAGCTAGCTTAAATGGCACTGTCTTACTCCGTCTCAATCCATCGCTTTCAATACCGCGATTCGCCCCGAGCGTCCGGACGCCAGACTTCAGGCTGTCATTCGTGACCCTCCCCTGTCTCACGATTCGTTACCCTCCCCTGTCTTGGAATATCGGCTGCTCGGGAGGCTCAGCGCTAGTTCGTGTGTTTTCAGCTAAACCGAGCTCGCCATTTGTCAAACCGTCGTGTTTTCAGAAAGCGACCTCTAATTCAATGATTCCTCCTGCGCCTACTGACGGTTTTTTCGTCGCCTCAAGACTCAGAACGCAACGTCTAATCCAAGCAGACTGACCTTCTAAGCAGCTGACTGACGGAGATAGGTTAGACTGGACTCTTCGCTGTAGATAGACCGACCTTGGCGCTGTCAGCGCGGTTCCTACACGCGGCCTCTTGGAGACCCGCCTCTAAGCTTGCTTGTTGCTGTTGGGAAATCTCAAAAGTGAAAGTTTCTTGCGAGCGACCTTGCTCGAACCTCTTCAGGCCCTCTTCATCAGGTTACAAGCTTGGGATAGGGACAGTTGCAGGAAGGGAGAAGGGGGATTGAGTGCTGAGAGGGAGGCTCTGGTCTGGAATAAGACAGCTCTGTTACACAGAGCGTGCTGTACAGTGCGTGTGTGAGTCTGGTGATGCCATGAACGGCGGAGTGAGCGGCAGTGTTACAGTCATGGCGCCTGGTGCTGCGACACGGAAGCTAGGAAGCTTGATGCTCGCTGGGAATGGCTGCTTTGGCCTTTCAAAAGAGATGAAACCGGATTGTGATGAACTGGGAGGGGAGAAGGGAAGCCATGGTGATGGTTATTGGGAGAGCTGCTGCAGCTGGGAGGGTGGTCGTGGGCGTGGGTCTGAGAATGAGAAGGAGAAGAGTGATAAGAACGAGAAGGGTCAGAAGAATGGCGAGACTGATAAGGGTGGCGGCGGTGGTGAGAGAAATGGGAGTGAGAATGACAAGAGTCACAAGACTGAGCTTGTAAAGAGTGAGAAGAATGAGAAGAGTGGGAATGAGAAGAATGAGAAGGAGGAAGTTCAACACGAGGCGACGATACCAATGGAGGAGGACTCGGCACCAGAGCCTGCTGCCAAGCATGCAACCAGCGGCAGTGGCGGTACAGAGGAAGCTTATAAGGGGGACGGCGCTGAGGCGATGCAAGTGGAGGAGGTGGGAGATGATGGGGGATTCAGGGGCATGGAGGAAGTGGCGAGCACACCGGAACTAGAGAGGGAGGTGAAGGGCGGAACCCAGACGTCTAGCAGCAGCAGTGATGGCATGCTGAGTCAGCAAGGGAGGGAACCATTGATGCTTGCCGGCTTGCTGAGTCATTGCTCGACGAACAAGGTGGCGATGGATGGCGAAGAGTTATCGCGCCGTAACAGTATCAGTTACCGGAACAGCGAATCCCCAGCGCATGGCGAGGGCGAGTGTGTGGGCAAAGGAGGTGCAGGAGAAGCAGGGAAAGAAGGGAAAGCAGGGGAAGCCGGGGGAGAGATGTATGACAAGGTGAATGCGGATGCACAGGCAGCAACAGCACATGCAGGAGACGCAGTGGCGGCGAGAGCAGCAACAGTAACAGCTGCAGCAGCACCATCAGCAGCAACACCAACAGCAATGCCAGCAGCACCAACAGCACCAATGGCACCACCAGTGGCAGCAATTGTACCAGCAGCAGCAAGCACGCGGGTGGTGAGCTGTGAGGAGCTGCAACGTCAGCTACAACCACTCCTGGCACACAAGACAGCCTCCTCCCCAAACCCCTCCCCTCGTTCCCTCCCCCGCTCCTCCGCCCACTCTCTGACCCGCCAGCACAAGCTGCCTATGAAGCGACCCTTCAATCACGCCCCTCTCGGTACGACTGCCGGTGGTGGTGCTGCTGGTGCTGCTGCTGCAGCTATTGGTTCTAATACCACTGGCCCAGCGCTAGTATCCATGACTGCTGCCCATCCGCCTCTCACGCCAACTGCTGCCTCTTCCTCCGCTCCTGCTGCTCCCCACTCTCTTCCTCCTCCTCCCCACACGCCCTCTGCAGCAACGTCCACAGCCCTGCCCGCCCTCCCCCCTCGCCCTGCCCCTCCGCCGCCCAGCCCTCTCTCCATCCCCATCGCCCTCTCCAGAGGTTTCCTCACCACCAGGCCGGCACAAGAAGACAAAGCAGGCCTAAACCCTAATCCCTCCTCTTCTCCTGCTTGGCGTCAGGCCGATCCGTTCAATCTCAGTGCTCCTTTCAGTCACACGAATCAATTGAATCACCACGTCGTGGGACAGGGGCAACACCAGCAGCAGCAGCAGCAGTCATATGCCATTCCTTTCCTGAAATCCCCCCAACCGTCCGCCCGATCACCCCTCTCCCCACCTTCCCCATTGCAACGTTTCTCCCCACTCCACCGCTCTTCAACCCTCAACCGCCCCTCCACTCTTCTCCACTCCTCCCCTCTCTCTCCTCCTTCCCCCCTCCACCGTTCTCCTCTCTTTCCTCCTTCCCCTCTCCACCGCTCTTCCCCTCTCACCCATCTCCACCACTCCTCACCTCCCACCACCCTTATAAACCACGAGCTCGCCCATTTCTTCTCTTTACCTGAGCTCGATGCCTCTATGCTACACAGTAACTCCTCTCCCTGCGTCTTGCCCCTCGACCTCTCCCCGAGCCTCTCCATGCCGAACCAGCTTGCGCCGAACCTGGACCACATGCCGAGCCTGAGCTTGCCACCCCCGGCAACAGGCTTGGGAGAAGGTGGGGAGGCTGGGCATGGGGCGTTGAGGCTGGAAGGGGGAAAGGTGACCAATGGAGGGGAAGTGGAGAGGATGGGGGAGGAACGAGAGAGGGTTTTAGGAGAGGAGGTGAGGAAGAGAGAAGACGAGGGCAGGGTGGAGGGAGAGGAGGGGGGGATGGAGTGTGATGGGGGTGATGGTGGCAACGGTGGTACTGATGGTGGTGATCAGAAGGGTGGCAGTATAGGTGGCGATATGGGCGATGTGGGTAATGGTGATGTGAGAAATGTGCGAGGAGGAGACATGATGACGTGTGGTGGAGCAGGGGTGCAAGATGAGTTGACAAACAGGAAGGAGGAAGGAGCGTTAACGGCAGCAGCCGCAGCACCCGCAGCATGTGTGAAGTCACCAGATACGGACACCCTGACAACGCCAACACCAGCAGCAGCAGCATCAGGATCAGCTGCAGCACCAGCAGCAACGGCAGCAACAGAATCACAAGCAGCACCAGCAGTACCACCAGCAGCAGCGACACCCACTGAAGCAGCTCCTGGGACGACTCAAAACCATCAGCAGCAGCAGCAGCAGCAGCAGCAGCAGCAGCAGCAGCAGCAGCAGCAGCAGCAGCAGCAGCAGCAGCAGCAGCAGCAGCATCTGTTTCCCCTGTCTGCGGCTGCTGCTACTGCTCTTGTTGCTGCTGGTGCTGGTGCTGCTGTTAGTGCTGTTGCTGGCGCTGGTGCTGGTACTGCTGTTGCAGCAAGTGCAGAGCAGCAGCAGCAGCAGCAGCAGCAGCAGCAGGTGGTAGGGAGAGTGGATCAACAGAGGGTCCAAGAGGAGAGGGAGAGGAACAAGGCCAGGTGGAAGGGGCTCATTGCATCTCATCCTCTTTATAAGCAGATGCTCAACGCACATGTGGCATGCCTTGAGGTACACCTCGTTTTTGTGTTCTCCCTGGTTCGCAACAACCACCTCCTCAGGTTTCTGTTGCACGCTTCGTGTGCCATGGTAACGAGGTGACTTTTGAGTCGACTCAAAAGTCAACAACCACCTCCTCAGGTTTTTGTCGCACGCTTCAGCTATGTCCGTTTCTGTTTTGTCTTCTGCATGCTGTCCTGCACAAAACAGAACTTCTGCTTCCCAGCTGTCCTCATGCTTGCCTTGTGACTTTCTCCTCCCCCAAATATCCCCGTGTTTCCCCCTTATCAGGTAGCAATGCCACTGGACCAGCTGCCACTGACTCAGCTGCAGATGCAGGTTCTGAGACGCCTCAAAACACATTTCCTCCTCGTCTCTTCCTCGGCCCGCACCCACTCTCTTACTTGTTTCCCTACTACCTCTTCCCCCCATCAGGTGGCCACGCCACTGGACCAGCTGCCGCTGATTCAAGTGCAGATGGAGCGAGCATGAGAACACATTCCCCTCCTCTCTTCCCCTCCACCCTTATACATGTTCCCCCCATCAGGTGGCGACGCCACTGGACCAGCTGCCGCTGATTCAGGTGCAGATGGAGCGAGTATGGGAACACATTCCCCTCCTCTCTTCCCCTCCACCCTTATACATGTTCTCCCCATCAGGTGGCGACGCCACTGGACCAGCTGCCGCTGATTCAAGTGCAGATGGAGCGAGCAGACCTCGTTGCCTCCACCTACACTCGCTTGCTCCACGCCTCCGCCCCCACCACCACCACCACCGCCACCGCTGCTGCTGCTCACGCTTCTGCTGGTGTTAACACCAACGGTACTGCTGATGCCTCTGCTAATGCCATCGGGCCTGCAAAATCAGGTGCTCCTGCTGTTGCTGGTTCTCCCTCTTCCACTCATACTGCCGCAGCAGCAGCAGCAGCAGCAGCAGGAGCAGCAGTAGCAGCAGCAGGAGGAGGAGCAGCAAGTGTGGCTGGTCAAAAGTTTTCTGCCAATGGGAACGTGCCATGTGGCGGTCAGGGGTTGGCGTCCGATACGGAAGAAGCTGAGCTGGACAACTTCATGGTGAGTCAGACATGACACGTGTGTGAGTTTGACGCGACACAGTTAAATCTGACACATGTGCTTGTGCTGATTGCAACGTGAGAGGTCTCTTGAAACAACTGGGCTGCAGTGACGAGCAGCTTCTGAGCACCTGAGGAGCACATTCAGGTGCCACTTTGAGAATTCTCATAAGCATTGTCAGTATACGTAACGAGAGGGATCCACAGCTTCACCACAGCTCCTCACGTTTCGATTCTTCTTTTTCTGGGGGCTCTGCACACAATCCAGATTCCTTTTCCTCATCCCTCCCCCCACTCTTGCCCTGGCCCACCTCACTCGAAACCAATCCAGGGTCAATTTGTGAAGCTTTCAAAGAGCAACTAGAGGAGCACATTCGGGTGCATGCCAGGGAAGCGGTTACCACATGCGCCCGGCTCAAGCATGCCGTTGCTGCTGCTGGCGGCGCTGCTGACAATCCACTCCCTCCCCCCCTTACTCCTCCAACCCCCCATGAACCAATCCAGGGTCAGTTTGTGAAGCTGCTGCGGGCATTCAAGGAGCAACTGGAGGAGCACATTCGAGTGCACGCCAGGGAAGCGGTTACCACCTGCGCCCGGCTCAAGCATGCCGTTGCTGCTGCTGGCAACACTGCTGCTGACAAGCTCGCTGCTTCTGGGGCCACCATGTCGGACGATGGAGGGGTGGGAGGGGGTAGGCCCAGCAGCAATGGGGGCATTAGAGCCTTGGAGGATGCATGCAACAGCCATGGGAATGGGCACACGCATGGGTATAATAATAGTCATGGCAGTGGGTACAACAGCCAAGGGAATGGATATACCAGGCATGGTCAGGGGCTGTCTGAAAGCCATGGTCATGGGTGGAACGGTGCACTCAACCCGTTTGCCCCAGCTGCTACTGCTACTGCTGGTGGGGTTGGTGGTGGCAGTGGCGGTGGTGGTGGCAGCGGTGGGTGTAGCAGCATGTCAGGCTCGTTTCACTGTCAGCACCAGGGTTACTCGCAGCAGCAGCAGCAGCAATATCAGCAGCAGCAGAGTCAATCCATGCATGCGGCCAATCAGCCCCTCACCCTCCTCCCACTTCCTCCACCACAACCTACCATGGGCATGGGAGCACCCATGGCATTCGGGGCAATGCAGGGCATGGGGGCGCATGATAACATGGGGACACATAGCAGCATGGGCATGGGGATGGGTTCGGGCATGGGCATGGACATGACTGGGAGCATGGGCACGAGCATGAGCATGGGGATGGGGATGGGGATGGGGGGGCCACAGGACAGGAGTGCGGTGGAAGAGGCACTGCTCAAGGAATACGGCAGAGAGGTATGGTGATCCCAATCTTTTTCGTACTTTAGGATGGTTCAGAGTTGTGCCATCCTTGCAACACCTTGCATTTCTTGCAAATCCCATCCTTGAACATACTTCTATTGCCTCACAACACCTTGCAAATCCTTCCAACACCCTGCAACGCCTTTCAACTCCTTGCACTGTCCTCAGGGGTTCCGCGCTCGCCTGCTGGGAGTGAGGGAGGAGATCATGCGCAAGAGGCGTGCGGGGAAGCTTCCAGGAAACACCACGCAGGTGCTCAAGGCGTGGTGGAACGAGCACATCCAGTGGCCCTACCCTACGGTGCGTCCCCCTGCTTGCCACGTCAGCAAGATCAGCAAGACAGCATGCCACGTAACTTCTGCCATGTGTGCATGTTTGTGCGTGCACACATGCAACAGGACATGTGACGGACGCTGTATGACCGTGCAACACAAGTGTGCATGTACGTGTGGCTGTGCCGGTCCATCCATGTCCATCTTTGTAAATCTCTCTGCCTGTCTCTCTGCCTGTCTCTCTGCCTGTCTGTCTGTCCCCGCCCCTGTCTGTGTGCATGGGTACAGGAGGAGGAAAAGGTGGGGCTGATAGCGCAAACGGGCCTGGAGCATCAGCTCCATGCGTTGGTTGCGCTGGTTGCGCTGGTTACAGCAGGTGGACTACTGGTTCATCAACCAGCGCAAGCGCAACGCATGTGCTCACACCTATCTGTGCGTGTCTATCCCTCTGTCTGCCTGTCTCTGTCCATGTGCGTCAATACAGGAGGAGGAGAAGGCGGGGCTCATGGCACAGACGGGGCTGGAGCTGAAGCAGGTGAACAACTGGTTCATCAACCAGCGCAAGCGCAACTGGCACGGCAACCCCGCTGTCGCAGCGGCACAGCACAAAGGGCCCAAACAGGCCAAGCGCAAATGAGGGGGTGGGGCAGGAAGGGCAGAAAAGAGAGGAGATGGGGGATGAGGAATGGGGACTGGGAGGTGCGGGGTTGGGGGGGTGGGGGCGACACGGAAAGGGATGGGGAAAATCACAGTTGCGGCAGCAGCAGCAGCAGCAGCAGCAGCAGCAGCAGCGGGGGCGACAGTGGCGGCAATAGTGGTGCTCTTTCTCACTCTTAGCAACATTTCTCACATGCATACTACTACTTACTAACCAGGCTGACTGGTCTATGGATCCTTCTTGCTTCTTGCTGTAGTCTGGGTCTTGTGCTGCTGCTGGCTGTACGGTATATGTCTGTGGTGGTGGAGTCAAACTGGTAATAATTGGTTATTTGTACTGTGATGTATCAATGGGAAGGATTGGTGTTGTGTTATGCCAGCACTTCACCTATAACAAGATTGTTTGAGGAAAAGGCTGTCTTGGAAGACAGCCTCAGCATGTATTTTGACTTCCACGTATTCGCATTGCTTTCTGTACTGTGTGTGTGACTCTCTCCACCGTAGTGAACAACCGATTACCGTATGGTTTTCACCCGTTAGAAATTGAATGTCCTATTATGGCTCGGTCGGCTCGGCACGGTAATGAAACGACATCACATCACATGGTACCTCGTTATGAACATCACATGGTACCTCGTTATGAACATCACGAAGACATGCGGGGGTACAGAACGGAGTCGTAATGATGCAAGCAAACCACTTGCTATTGATACGAGGTGGACCGTGGAAAGCGTTACAGAATGAACTTGGACACATCAACCTTCTGCAACAAGTCACCCAGCGGCCGGCGAACATCCTGAGAGAGGAGCAGGGGAGTGTGGAAGCATGGGTGGTGGAGTCAAAGAGAATAGGCATGGAGTGGAGACAAATACGGTGGATCGGAGGCAAGGAGACAGGCCGTGAAAATTCAGAACAGAATAGAAGGGACAGCTCTTACGGTTCGACCTACACCAGCAGTTTTTTGGGCGAACATATAAAGCCAAACACAAGCCATAACTCAAGAAAACTTTGGAAAGCAAGCAGGCAGGCAGTGCACCTCTTGATCCACCACGCATGTCTCCCCCTTCTTCTCAGGCGCATGGAAGCTAATGTCCTCCACCACCCGCTCCAACACCTGCCGTGGTGCCAGGGGGGGGGTAAGCAAGGGGAAGCAAGGGCATGCAAGGGGTTGCAAGGCAATGGGGGAAGGTGAGCATAGGGGTTTGAGATGCTGCTAGCGCTCTCGGGCGCATGGAAGCTAATGTCCTCCACCACCCGCTCCAACACCTGCCGTGGTTCCATGGGGGGTTTCGCATGCAAAGGGATGCAAGGCGATGAGGGAAGGTGGGCATGACAGTAGGGCGCATCGATTCTCAGTGGAGAAGGCATGGAGTACCAGAGCTTAACTGGGGTGCATGCAGGGATGCAGGCATGCAGGGATGCAGGCATGCAGGGATGCAGGCATGCAAATCCCAGCAGAAAATGAAGACCACTCACAGCACAGCCCTCCCCGTCCAATACCCCGTTCCCATCGGTCCTCGCACTAAGTCTGACTCACCGTATGCAAACTCGCAATGAGACATGTCAACACCAATGTGTGTCCTATCACCCAGTCTCACCCAGTCTCACCCAGTCTCACCCAGCTACAATGAGTCCTACTCACCGTGTGCAACCTTCTTGCACCAATATTGTCCAACGTGTGATTGATCTGCGACCCATCCATCCACACATGCATACAAGCACACATGCATGCAAGCACACAAGCACACACGGGAGAGCACTCTTAAGCCCAGAATCGTTGCAAAATCCTGGGAACACCAAAGAGACTGTTTTCGAGTTGACAGGACATGACAGAGAATGGGAACACGCACACCAGAAGGCTGTGAGCAGGCTTGGTGAGGTAGGCGTACCAACGCACCTCACCAACCACAATGCAAGCAGCACCACAACCACACCTCAGCACCGCATGCCACACCTCAGCACCATGTGTGCGCATACCTCTGTGGCCATGGCAGGAGCTTCTCGAATGGCATCGTCTGTGAAGACAAGGTCAACGCCCTCCGTGGCCATCAGCAGCTGCAGCCTGCATGACACACCACAACCACCATGTGCTACCCCTCACACACCCTATACCGCACCTCAGCACCGGATGTCACACCCCAGCATCGCATGCTACACCTCAGAACCTACCTCAGCAGCCATGGCAGCAGCCTCCCTGATAGCGGAATCCGTGAAGACAAGCTCAACCCCCTCCGTGGCCATCAGCAGCTGCTGCTGCCGAATCATGTTCGCTTCAGGCTCCGTCAGAATGCGGTACAGATCCTGATGTGAGGGGGGAAGAGGAAGAGGGAAGGGGAGAGGAAGAGACATGTGACCCTCGTTTCTCAAAAGCACCTCTCGCCCCTCACTTGTGGGCAAAGCAAAGTTGTGGGCAAAGCAAAGCAAAAGCACCAATGTTGAGACTCCCCCACGCCCAACTCTCTGCCTGTCAGCATGTTGGAGGAGCGGCAGGTGGTGAAAGCACCTTCAACTTACCTCTGAAAGATCCCTTGACTCTCACCTCTCTGGTGAGCCCTTTGAGCTCCACGCGGATGGGCAGGCGCCCCTGCAGCTCTGCCAGCATGTCAGAGGGGCGGCAGGCGGTGAAAGCCCCTTCAGTGAAGTGTCAGCTAGTCTCCTCCCACGCTCACCTCTCTGGTAAGCCCTTTCAGTTCCACGCGGATGGGCAGGCGGCCCTGCAGCTCTGCCAGCATGTCGGATGGGCGGCAGGCGGTGAAAGCACCGCTGGCGATGAAGAGAATGTGGTCCGTGTTGACGTTGCCGTGCTTGGTGGATACCACACTGATGGGGGGAAGAGGGGGGGAAGAATGGGGGAACAGGGTTAAGGATGGCGGGCAGAGGGGCAGTAGAACGTGAATGCCCACTAGCGATGAAGGATGTGATCCGTGTTGACGTTGCCGTGCTTGGTGGATACCACACTGATGGGGGAGCGGAGTGTGGGCAGAAAGAGGAAGGATGCGGGAAGCAAGGGCCAGGATGGGGTCAGCTGTAGAGAAGCAGGTCGCACCTTCACTCACCCTTCATACAAAACCATGCCATGCATGCCATACGATGCATGTCATAGCCATACATAGCCATACATAGCCATACATAGCCATACATAGCCATACATAGCCATACATAGCCATACATAGCCATACATAGCCATACATAGCCATACATAGCCATACATAGCCATACATAGCCATACATAGCCATACATAGCCATACATAGCCATACATAGCCATGCATAGCCATGCATAGCCATACATAGCCATACATAGCCATACATAGCCATACATAGCCATACATAGCCATACATAGCCATACATAGCCATACATAGCCATACATAGCACACTGTACCATGTTGGGCAACAACCTGCCTTAAATAATGGACAGCATGCTTTACCAAACCATACCATACCGTACCCTACCCTACCAGGCATAACGCCCTACCTGCCCTCAATGATGGGCAGCAAGTCGCGCTGAACACCCTCAGCGCTAGCATCAGCATGCACGCCCCACCTACCTTTAACGTTAAACAGCCTGCCCCACCTACCTGCCCTCAATGATGGGCAGCAGGTCGCGCTGAACGCCCTCAGCGCTGGCATCAGCGCCATACATGCCACAGCCATTCTGCGCACATGGACTATGCACGATGCCATACTTACCTCCCTTCAAAACGATACCCCACCTACCTGCCCTCAATGATGGGCAGCAGGTCGCGCTGCACGCCCTCAGCGCTCGCGTCGGCACCGTGCCGCGTGTCGCTGGAATGCACAATCTTGTCTATCTCGTCTATGAACACGATGCCCTCTGACTCCGTTGCCTGCAGCATTGGGAGGACAGGGGAGCATGCACGGGGCATGGAGCACAGCACAGGGGCAGCAGAATCATCGCGTGTCGCTGGAATGCACGATCTTGTCAATCTCATCTATGAACACTATGCCCTCTGACTCCGTTGCCTGGGCAGGGGGGAAGGGAGCACAGGGGCACAGATCCCCGGGGAGGGAGGGGAAGGAGCATGGGGGCTGGAGAATCATCGTGTGTCGCTGGAATGAATGATCTTGTCAATCTCGTCTATGAACACTATGCCCTCCGACTCCGTTGCCTGGAGAATGGGGGGCATGCACGGGGCATGGAGCACAGCACAGAGGCAGGAGAATCATTGCGTTGCGTGTCGCTGGAATGAACGATCTTGTCAATCTCGTCTATGAACACTATGCCCTCTCTCTGACTCCGTTGCCTGAAGCACAGGTGAAGAGGGGAAACAAGCATGCATGGGGATGGGGCGCACAGGGGAAGGGGAACAAGCGATCTTGTCCATCTCGTTTTGAGACGTCTCAAAACTAGGGGAACAAGCGATCTTGTCCATCTCGTCGATGAACACTACGCCCTCTGACTCCGTTGCCTGCATAGGGTAGAGGGATGGGGAACGGGGCACGGGGAAATGGGCCTCCCACAGAAAAGGGCAGGTGAAAGAGGCACGGAGAATGGGAAATAGAGCATAGGTCACGGCAAAACCCTTCACCCACGGTCAACACTTCAACACACCTCTCTCCCCAGACCACATCGCTCCCCTCTCACCTGAATGGCGTCCTTCACGAGCGACTCGGACGACAGTCGCTTCTCCATCTCTGTGTCGGTCAGTTCCTTGTCTCCCCGCTCCCTGCACAGCTGCCAACATGCTTCGCCACCCTCGTCCCTCTTCCCTCTCACCTGGATAGCATCCTTCACGAGCGATTCAGACGACAGCCGCTTCTCCATCTCCGCTTCTGTCAGTGCTGCCCTCGCCTCATCTACTGTCAAATGCTTCACTCCCCTTCGTGCAATCACCAAAACCCACTCCCCTCTCACCTGAATGGCGTCCTTCACAAGCGACTCGGACGACAGCCGCTTCTCCATCTCTGTGTCGGTCAGTTCCTTCTCTCCCCGCTCCCTGCACAGCTGCCAACATGCTTCGCCACCCTCGTCCCTCTCCCCTCTCACCTGGATAGCATCCTTCACGAGCGATTCAGACGACAGCCGCTTCTCCATCTCCGCTTCTGTCAGTGCTGCCCTCGCCTCATCTACTGTCAAATGCTTCACTCCCCTTCGTGCAATCACCAAAACCCACTCCCCTCTCACCTGAATGGCGTCCTTCACAAGCGACTCGGACGACAGCCGCTTCTCCATCTCTGTGTCGGTCAGTTCCTTCTCTCCCCGCTCCCTGCACAGCTGCCAACATGCTTCGCCACCCTCGTCCCTCTCCCCTCTCACCTGGATAGCATCCTTCACGAGCGATTCAGACGACAGCCGCTTCTCCATCTCCGCTTCTGTCAGTGCTGCCCTCGCCTCATCTACTGTCAAATGCTTCACTCCCCTTCGTGCAATCACCAAAACCCACTCCCCTCTCACCTGAATGGCGTCCTTCACAAGCGACTCGGACGACAGCCGCTTCTCCATCTCCGCTTCTGTCAGCGCTGCCCTCGCCACACCAACTGTCTGCCGCTTCGCTACCCTTCGTGTGTGCACCCTTCATCCCTGCCCTGCTCTCACCTGGATAGCATCCTTCACGAGCGACTCGGACGACAGCCGCTTCTCCATCTCCGCTTCTGTCAGTGCTGCCCTCGCTTCTGCCACCGTCAGGTCCTTCTTCTCCCTCCGCGCTCCCTTCACCATTCGCTCCATCTGATGCCCGGGAAGAGGAGGGAAGGAAGAAGGGGGCAAGTGAGAAGGAGGAGGAGGGGACTGGCACGTCAGGTCCTTCTTCTCCCTCCGCGCTCCCTTCACCATTCGCTCCATCTGCATGTGAGAGGAAATGGGGGAAAGGGTTGGGTTGGGACAATGTGGTCCTTCTCTTCTCCCTCCCTGCACACACACCCTTCACCACACGCTCCATCTAAACTCAACTCGCGAGGTAGAGGAAATGTGGGGTACTCAAGGCCCCACCCGTTGCACCCGCACACTGCACTGCACCCACCCGCTGCACGAAGTCGTGCACGTTGAGTCCTGCTGCTCCCGACATGTCAGGCACCCCCCCCCAGGTCACAAAAGAGCAACGTCTGCACCCACCCACCCACCCCGCCACTGGAAAGACAACCCACAACCCACAACCCACAACCCACAACCCCTGCCACTGCACCCAAAACCCCCACCCTCTCCACCCACCCGCTGCACAAAGTCATGCACGTTGAGCCCCACTGCCCCCAACATGTCAAACGCAATCCCGGCGGACCTCCCGAGGGGTGACTCAAGTCGCTGACACTGCAACCTCTTATCGCCACAGCCACCCACCCACCCACTGCTGCACCCACCCACCCTACTCACCCTCTGCACGAAGTCGTGCACGTTGAGCCCTGCAGCGCCCGACATGTCAAAGGCAATCCCGCCATGTCAGGCACCCCACCGCAGGTCACAAAGGAGCAACATCTGCACCCACCCACCCATCCACCCACCCACCCACTCACCCTCTGCACGAAGTCGTGCACGTTGAGCCCTGCAGCGCCCGACATGTCAAAGGCAATCCCGCCGAGACCACCGGAGGGAGCGGCGTCAGGCAGCTCCATGTGCACGCGCCTGTCGTCCAACACTCCCTCCCTGTACAGCAGCCGAAAGGTGTCCCTGGAAGGGGGTGTCTGGGTGCCATTCGGGGGGAGAGCGGGCGGGGAGGAGGGGGGGGGGAGCATCAGCAGCAGCAGCAGCAGCAACACCAGCAGAAGCAGAAGAACAGCAGCAGCACCCCCACGATTATCAGCATCAGGAGCAGCATCACTAGAGGGAGCGGCGTCAGGCAGCTCCATGTGCACTCGCCAGTCGTCCAACACTCCCTCCCTGTACAGCAGCCGAAAGGTCTCCCATTTAGGAGGGGGCGACTGGGAAGGGAGAGAATTGTGGGGCGGGTGGGGAAGGGTGAGGAATAAGGAATCAGCAGCGGTGAGTCAAGCAGGTCAACACGGTCAAACGGGGTAACTTGTCTTGTCAAATTCATGAAGTCGACTGGTCATATAGTCAGTCAACTGGTTAGCTCGTCAGTCAATGCAGTCAATGCAGTGCCAACGAGAGGAGGTGGCGGAGACTAAGATTCTGGACCCTCAGTTGATCGTTCCTTCTCTTGGTCTGACCGGATTTTTCCACGTTCCCTCCCTTCCCCCATTTGTCTCTCCCTCCCCAGTCGCCCCCACCCAAGAGATACCGGGAAACCGGGATACCGGGAAACCGGGAAACCGGGAAACCGGGAAACCGGGAAACCGGGACACCGAGAAACCGGGACACCGAGAAACTGGGATACCGGGAAACCGGGAAACCGGGATACCGGAAAACCGGGAAACCGGGAAACCGGGAAACCGGGAAGCCGGGAAACCGGGATACCGGGAAACCGGGAAACCGGGAAACCGGGAAACCGGGATACCGGGAAACCGGGAAACCGGGAAACCGGGAAACCGGGAAACCGGGATACCGAGAAACCGGGAAACCGGGAAACCGGGAAACCGGGAAACCGGGATACCGGGAAACCGGGAAACCGGGAAACCGGGAAACCGGGATACCGGGATACCGGGAAACCGGGAAACCGGGAAACCGGGAAACCGGGAAACCGGGAAACCGGGAAACCGGGAAACCGGGAAACCGGGAAACCGGGAAACCAGGAAACCGGGAAACCGGGAAACCGGGAAACCGGGATACCGGGAAACCGGAAAACCGGGAACCAGAAAACCGGGAAACCAGGATACCGGGAAACCGGGATACCGGGAAACCGGGATACCGGGAAACCGGGATACCGGGAAACCGGGAAACCGGGAAACCGGGAAACCGGGAAACCGGGATACCGGGAAACCGAAAAACCGGGAAACCGAAAAACCGGGAAACCGGGATACCGGGAAACCGGGATACCGGGAAACCGGGAAACCGGGATACCGGGATAACGGGAAACCGGGAAACCGGGAAACCGGGATATCGGGAAACCGGGATTCCAGGATACCGGGAAACTGGGATTCCAGGATACTGGGAAACCGGGAAACCGGGAAACCGGGATACCGGGAAACCGGGAAACCGGGAAACCGGGATACCGGGAAACCGGGAAACCGGGATACCGGGAAACCGGAAAACCGGGAAAGCAGGATACCGAGAAACCGGGAAATTGGGAAACCGGGATACCGGGAAACCGGGAAACCGGGATACCGGGATGCCGGGAAACTGGGAAATTGGGAAACCGGGAAACCGGGAAACCGTGAAACCGGGATACCGGGAAACCGGGATACCGGGAAACCGGGATACCGGGATACCGGGAAACCAGGATACCGGGAAACCGGGAAACCGAGATACCGGGATAACGGGAAACCGGGAAACCGGGATACCGGGATACCGCGAAACCGGGAAACCGGGAAACCAGGAAACCGGGAAACCGGGAAACCGGGAAACCGGGATACCGGGAAACCGGGAAACCGGGAAACCGGGATACCGGGAAACCGAGAAACCGGGAAACCGGGATACCGGGAAACCGGGATACCGGGAAACCGGGATACCGGGATAACGGGAAACCGGGAAACCGGGATATCGAGAAACCGGGATTCCAGGATACCGGGAAACCGGGAAACCGGGAAACCGGGAAACCGGGAAACCAGGATACCGGGATACCGGGATACCGGGAAACCGGGATACCGGGAAACCGGGACACCGAGAAACCGGGATACTGGGAAACCGGGAAACCGGGATACCGGGAAACCGAAAAACCGGGAAACCGGGATACCGGGAAACCGGGAAACCGGGATAACGGGAAACCGGGAAACCGGGAAACCGGGATATCGGGAAACCGGGATTCCAGTATACCAGGAAACTGGGATTCCAGGATACCAGGAAACCGGGAAACCGGGAAACCGGGATACCAGGAAACCGGGAAACCGGGAAACCGGGATACCGGGAAACCGGGAAACCGGGATACTGGGAAACCGGGAAACCGGGAAACCGGGATACCGGGAAACCGGGAAACCGGGAAACCGGGATACCGGGAAACCGGGAAAGATACCGGGAAACCGGGATACCGGGAAACCGAGAAACCGGGAAACCGGGAAACCGGGATACCGGGAAACCGGGATACCGGGAAACCGGGAAACCGGGAAACCGGGATACCGGGAAACCGGGAAACCGGGAATCCGGGAAACCGGGATACCGGGAAACCGGGAATCCGGGAAACCGGGATCCCGGGAAACCGAAAAACCGGGAAACCGGGAAACCGGGAAACAGGGATACCGGGATAACGGGAAACCGGGAAACCGGGAAACCGGGATATCGGGAAACCGGGATTCCAGGATACCGGGAAACTGGGATTCCAGGATACCGGGAAGCCGGGAAACCGGGAAACCGGGATACCGGGAAACCGGGAAACCAGGAAACCGGGATACCGGGAAACCGGGAAACGGGGAAACCGGGATACCGGGAAACCGGGAAACCGGGAAACCGGGAAACCGGGAAACCGGGATACCGGGAAACCGGGAAACCGGGAAACCGGGATACCGGGAAATCGGGAAACCGGGAAACCAGGAAACCGGGATACCGGGATAACGGGAAACCGGGAAACCGGGAAACCGGGATATCGGGCAACCGGGCAACCGGGAAAGCGGGAAACCGGGAAACCGAGAAACCGGGAAACCGGGATACCGGGAAACCGGGAAATCGGGATACCGGGAAACCGGGATACCGGGATACCGGGATACCGGGATATCGGGAAACCGGGAAACCGGGAAACCGGGAAACCGGGATAACGGGAAACCGGGCAACCGGGATAACGGGATACCGGGATACCGGGAAACCAGGATACCGGATAACCGGAAAACCGGGAAACCGGGATACCGGGATACGGGGAAACTGGGAAACCGGGAAACCGGGAAACCGGGAAACCGACTTACAAGCTCTCCCAGTGGCCTGCTTGACTCACCGTGCCCGGCTGTAGCGCGCCCAGCAGATGGTCCAGAATCTTGTTCTCCACCACCTCCTCCACCTCCTTCGCCGCCTTGGCCCGAGCCTGACACGGAGGTTCGGGGAGTGATGGGTGGTAGGGGCACAGCAAGGGAAAAGAGGTTTGAAAAAAACGCATGGAACCACAGACCCAGACTTGCCCTTCAAACGAGTACCTCCAATAAGGTTCTGATGCGAGCTCAGAAAGGTGAAGAGAACGCACACCTTCTGCCGCTGCAGCTGAATGGCGTTTTCCAGCAGGTCTCGAATGATCTGATCCACGTCCCGCCCGTGAAAGCCCACCTCCGTGAACTTGGTCGCTTCTACCTGTCATCAGACACACACAAGCACGCAAGCACGCATGTATGCACACACACACCCACACCCACAACCACACTCACACCCACACCCACACCCACACCAACACACACACCCACTTACAAACACACCGCCCACACATAGACCCACCACACACCCACAAACACTTGGTGGCTCAAACCGGGTGAGCACACTTTGACAAGGGGAGCATAAACGAGCCTGGGCAATTTGTGAGCCGACTCATTGGCCGCCTAGTCAGGACGGCTCAAACTTGGCATGGCAAGCGCACCTTGACAAAGGGCGCATGGATGAGCTTGGCGAGGCGCCGTGCGATCTCAGTCTTCCCACAGCCAGTGGGGCCGACCATGAGGATGTTCTTTGGCACCACCTCGTCCCTCATCGCCCCACTGATGCGCTTCCGCCGCCACCTGTTGGCAGTTGCTCGCACGCGAGTAAGAGCAGGGAGGACAGGCGTGGGAGGGAGGACAGGCGAATGATGAGACGTCTTGAGGCTCGTCCCACAGCCAGTGGGGCCGGTGACCATGAGGATGTTCTTGGGCACCATCTCGTCCCTCATCGCCCCGCTGATGCGCTTCTGCCGCCACCTGTTGGGAGGGAGGGCAGGCGCGGGGCCAGGGGGGTGGGAGGGAGGACAGGCGAGTTGTGAGACGTCTCAGGGCTCTTCCCGCAGCCGGTGGGGCCGACCATGAGGATGTTCTTTGGATTGGCACCACCTCGTCTTTCATGGCCCCGCTGATGCGCTTCCGCCGCCATCTGTTGGGAGCAGATGAATAAGGAGGGGGATAGGGGAGAAAGGGAGGACAGGGGTGGGAAGGGGAGAGCAACGGTGGGTGGGAGTGAGGATCGAAAATCCATCTGCAGCAACGCAGGATTTAGAATCTCTAAATGTATGCACACCACAATTGAACGATAAAAGAAACGTAGGAAGGAAGAAAACAGAACATCGCGCCAGGAAAGAGAGAACTGCTGCTGCTTTCTGCAACAAGCAAGTTTGAGCAAACCATCATGTCACGCCAAGCGCAATTGGAACAGAACCGCACCTGTTGCGCAGGGCAATAGCGACGGCTCGCTTGGCCTGTGCCTGCCCCACAATGTGGCGATCCAACAGCTCCACCACCTTGGCTGGCGTCAACTCGTCCTCCGATACCTGCTCTGCAAGGGGGGAAGAGAGGGCGGAGAGGTAGAGGAACAGACAGCGAGAGAGACGAATTTCAAGTTGAAACAGAAGTAGAGTCTCAAACCATGGCATCTAGTGGGTCAGAGAGTTAAGAAAAAGGGAGGAAACAGGCGAACAAGCTTCGAACTTACCTGATACGGCAGCGGATTCATCATCAGTGTCTGCTGGCACCGTAGCGGGATCTGCAGCAGTGACTGCAGTGGTGACACCATCACCACTTGATGGCAATAAAGCGGATGTGGACAGGGGTGCTACAAACCTGCTCAAGGAGCAAACAAAAAGCGCGGATTATAGTGGATTACTCGTCATCTCGGTGCTATCACGCAACCCACTGCACTGAAAGCATTACCATTGCTCGTTATGTCGTTAATGAACGCAATAACGCAGAATACAAAACGGAGTGTAGAAATCCACACGCACGGTTCAACGAGCCACTCAACTGGAAGCTGCAAGCTCGCTGCTGGAAGAGTCGAGGAAAACCGTGAATGGACGAGCATTGTCTGTGCGGGAAAGCGGACGCGGTATCGGCGGAAACGGCGGAATTGGCGGAAAGAGTTGAAAGCGGGGTCACGTGGGGGGAGGCGGAAGCAGATGCGAGTTGGCGTGCGAGCCACGTGCAGTGGTGCGGATTGCGGGAGGAACGGCGGAGGACACTGTGGAACGACATAGCTGATCGGTTTAATGCGGTACAGAACTCAATGCCTGTCCTCGATTTTGCAACCTTTACTCCTTATCCCTGCAAGGTGCTACTCCTAGGTTGTTTGTCAGACCCCGCGTTAAAAAGCCATAGATCGCCCCCTAGCGAAAGACAGAGGCGAACAGAGGAGGAACGATCGGATCGACAGTCGTATCCTGTCTGTCTGACGACAAGTGCGTGCGAAAACAGACCCGACGGATATGCCTGCACAGGAGGACAGGAGGAATCCGTCAAATCAGGCTTCTATCATGAACCAACGTCGACGACACGATGAACAAGCTTCTCAAAATTCGACGCAGAACGTCCACTTTATAGTGTGGCCCCGGCTGCGATAAAAGCACGGGAGTAGGTTGGGTATGTACGTGAGAATTATTTCACTCTTGTACTAGTAGCAACACTCTTTTTATGACAACCATATACTAGCAGATCAACGATCCTACCCTAAATGCTAAAATTTTGTCAAGCACCGTTGCTATAAGTATCACGCAACATTGGCCTCTTTCACTCCAGTTTCCCCTCTTCAATCTCATCTTCTAGCGAAAACACATCCGTGTTTATCGGCTTCTTTTCTGCTGCAGACCCTGCCTCTGCTTTCGCTGAAGCCACGGATGCTGACGTAAGCGCCACGTCATCATCATCCTCTGGAACGTCCTCCGAATACGCGTATCTGGATGGAAAAAGGGTGTGTAAATTGGATCAGTTGCAAGGTTGCAGCAAGTCAATGTCATAGCAATGCCACATGACCATAGGTAAGGTGTAAGGAACAGCAAAACAGCTGTTGCTACATGCGTCACATCATCATCACCACCCCTCTCTCCATCTAGAGCATTCGAGGGAACGTATGTGGAGGAAATTGAGCATGGCAGTGTGGGAGAGCATTTGTGTGTGCATACATGGTAGAGTTGAGGGACGGCGCCCAGAGCACGCAGATGGCGCAGAGCAGCACATACCGCAGCAGATGCCAGATGGGGAGAGCTTGATACTCGCCAGCATCGTGGGAGTGTAGGCACCTACTTGCCAGCATTCACGTGTGTGTACACACCTGGTGGAGTTGAGGGAGGGCGCCCAGAGCACACAGATGGCGCAGAGCAGCAAATACTGCAGCAGGTGCCAGAAGCACCCCGTGATCCAATCCGCCTCCCACCGCTCATTGTACGGGTCCGACAGCCGCACATACATCTGCACGAGAGGCCGGATATGGGCAAGTGGTGGATATGGAGAAACAGACGGGGAAAACGAAACTTCTGAGGTGTCTTGTCTCAACAACCACCTCTCGCGGTACGGGTCCGACAGCAGCACATACATCTGGGCAAGGGGTGAGCAGACGGGGAGGGGCAGATGGGAAGATGGGAGGAAACAGATGGGGGATCACACACGGTTTGAGTCATTCTATAACACAGACTGACAGTTTTGAGATGAATGGTCGCACATGCATGTGCATCTGAGGACGAAGACAAACAGATGGAGGATCAGACCAACACATGGATTGGGGCAAACAGTATCAACACAGAGACAAGCAACATAATCTTGTGTAGCGAACAAGCATGGGTGCAGCGCGGTTCAGTGCGCACCTCGTATGCGATCCATGCAACTGACACCAGCACGGCCAGTGCCATGCCGTTAGTGAACTTGCGGTACAGCTCCAGCTTCGACCCTGTGCGCTTCGTCTGGTGGGCACAAAGGGGATGGGGGGGGAAGGGGGAGGGGCATGGGGAGGGGCATGAACGGGAATGAATGGGCATGAACGGGCATGAACGGGAATGAACGGGAATGAACGGGCATGAATGGGCATGAACGGGTATGAATGGGCATGAACGGGCATGAACGGGAATGAATGGGAATGAAGGAGATGAGTGCAGATACAGAGATGAAAAGCAGCGTGGACATCTCAGCCAGTGTTCTTAACACACGTCACAGGATGGCACAACGAGTGCATGCTCATTCCTTCAAACCGGGCACAATGACCCAACTACCAAGACCGCCATCATCCCCTCACCTCCTTCCCCACAAGCTGTTTTCCCCAATCTCTGCTGATTTCCACATAAACCCAGGTCCCCCCTACTATGACCATACCTGCAACAACAGCAACCATCATGACCCCACCTGAAGCAGGGAGAGCGTCTTGGAGAGCGAGGAGAAGATCCAGAGGATGAAGACGGCGTCGAGCACGGCCACGGGCAGCACGAGGAACAGGCGCTCGCTGCTGTTCAGGTCGTCGATGGCGCCCACGTTCTGCATCACGTCCAACAGCTCCACCGCACAGAAGTACCCCGCGCCTAGGGCCATCACCTGGTGTAAGAGGGGAGAGGGAGAGGAGGGAGGCGAATACTAGGGTGGAAACAGCCCGGACGTGTCAGTTGTTGCTGTAGAGGTAGTCAATCGCCCTAACATTCCACATCACACCCACCAGTAGAGCTGAAGGAGGTGGCCTTAGAATCGACTCTGAAGATACCTCACAAGCCACCTCGCAAGCCATTTCGCAAGCCACCTCGCAAGCCACCTCGTAAGTCACCTCGTTACCACGTCACACGCAGCTCCTTGCTATACTGTTGCTGAGAGTCAATTCACCTCTTCTCTCCCATCTTTACCCCCTCGCAGTTCCTTCCGCCGCATTCCAATCCCTATCACTTTCCCCCTCAAGCTCCCTCGCCTTGAATTCCATCCTCCGCTCCCTTCGCCCCCTTTCAGCTTCCCTCTGACCCTCCCTCTCATTCCCTTCTACCCGTGTCACTTTGCTTTCCACACTCTATTCTCTTCAATACACTTCCAGCCCTTTCCCCTGCTTCCCACACTCTCCACACTGCCTTCACTTTCCCCCCTGGACCCGTATTTTCCTCTCTTCTTTTTCACCTAACCAACAGGAGCGCCCTTGAAACCCCCCAAATTCTTCCCAAACATCTCTCCCCTCCCGTTACCCCTCCCCCACGCAACACCTCCTCACATTCTCCTCCCAATCCCTGTGCATCTTTCCCCACCCTTGCCCCTCCCTGGGCGTACCTTCCCTGACAGCCCGCCCAGCGTCGGCCGCACCACGCCGTACCCCATCGCCACGATCAGCACGAGCACGCGCGACACCGCCTTGCGCAGCGCGCCGAGCGTCGCCGCCCAGATGGTCGTCCCGTAGGGGCGGAAGCCGCCAGCGTTGAAGTTGACGTAGTCGAAGTACCAGGTGGCCATCTCGAGCATGGAGAGCGCGATGACGGCCGTGATGCAGTTCTGCAGCTGCAGGATGTCGCGCCAGAAGCGCGCGTACTGCATGAACCACACCACGCCCAGCACCAGGTACGCCTGGAGGGGGGATAGGACGGGGAGGGGAGGGGGAGGAAAAAAGGGGGGATGGAAGGGGTGTGGGGGGGGGGAGGGGGAGTGGGAATCGGGGAGAGGGGGATGAATTTCGCGCAAGAAGCGCGCGTCATGCAGGAACCGCACCACGCCCAGCACCAAATACGGCCTGGGGGGAGAGGGTGGGGGCCCGGCGTGGAAAATGGGTGGATTTTCACAATCAAGTCAAGAAAACACCACTCACCATGGACATGAGCGCGTAGAAGTCGAGGTAAGGCATCATCATGCCGGGCAGATACCCGCCCGGGTTCTTCCACACGGTCGTGCCGGTGACGGCCACGCCAGCGAGGCTCTTGTCGCAGATGACGAACCACAGGTAGTACATGCCCGGCGCTGTGATGTGGATCTCCGACGGCGCCACCGCCACCGCCGTGTCGTTGCCGATAAAGTTGATTTCCACCACGCGAGGCCACTGTGGAGTGGAGTGGAACATACAGGGTGGAAAGGGGAAACGGTCAAACATGAGCAACCTGGTTGAGAGGTAGTACATGCCCGGCGCTGTGATGTGAATCTCTGACGGCGCCACTGCCACCGCCGTGTCCTTGCCAATGGAGTTGATCTCCACCACGCGAGGCCACTGCGGATCATTCCGGGTGAAAAACAAAATGAACGAGCATCGTTACAAGATGGATTATTTCGGGCCGGCAGCCATTCTTGATGGATCTTTACAAGATAGATCATTCTTCTTCGTCCATTGTAACTTGCGTTACTGCTGGACGTGAAATCATTCTGGTGCCGCTGGGACCATGCGAGTTATCGGCGAGTTTTTTGCTTGATCACTTTCAGCATTCTTACCTTCCAACGTACTTGCTAGACGAGACAGGCAGAAAACTTTGGACTCTTGCAGATGGCAACGAATCTGGGTATCATATTCGCGGATCCGAAGAAAATCTGCCCGTACCTGGTTATCGCCGTCTCTCGGCCGTACGATGATGTGTCCAGGGTTACATCCTGTCCGTTGAACAAGCTCGGGGGAGCAGCAGAACGCGCGGATGTTGGAAGCAGACGCATAGCCGATGCGGTCGCGGTCCTTCACCTCGAACAACAGAGCCTCGATTCTCCCCGTCTGCCCGGCGATCGGTGCCACCTGAGCCTCGGAAAGCGGCCGATGGAACTTTAGGTTGTCAAACCTGTGTGCACGACGATGCGAATTCCAACCCAAACAGAACAACGGTATTACAAATCAAAACAACCACGAATTAGTAGACGAAACTTGCGTCCGCGACGGCAATGCATGATTCTAGCAGGAGCCGGAAGTTATCAATAGGAGCAGCCACGAGGGAGCCTGCGAAAAGAATGTTGAGCTGTGCTCTCTCACGATCTATAGAAAAGACAAACAGTATTCATGAGAGTTGCGTTCATTCGCCAGCCATTCACGCAAGTTTGTTGTTGCTGATTAATCTACGGATCGAATCCAAAGTGACGAACGCCTTTCCGTTTGCCAAGGCATCTAGACTACCAGCATCTCGAGTTCTTTCCTACCGGATGTACGCTTTTCCGTTTGCGACTCCTCTCGGGATGTCCACCCAACGGCGAACTGCTTCAGGCGTGGATGCGAAGAGACCTTCGCGTCCGCCTCGGAAGAGGAAAGCATCGGACGCTTGGAAGAACTTCCCGCCATTATACTCGTGCACGGCCGCCTCGGCAAGCAGACTGGACAGCATACAGAATATAGCAAGCCCGCAGGCGAGCCTTAACGCAGCCATGGCGGCCAACACAAATGAGATAACTACTGCTGCTGTTGCTGATACGTCTTCCAACAAGTAAACTTTGAAATTCCTTCCTGGCTGAAGGTCATCGGAACTCCGAGCTGGGTCTGTGGATGTGAATCTGGCGAGGTGGGGGATGAGCGGAGCGATTTCGAGTTGGGGGGGGAGGGGACGGAGTCACAGAGGGCGAGGAGCGGAAGAACCACGTGGAGGCGGGGAGCGGAGTGGCGGAAGAATCACGTGGAGGAGAAGGAAGCAGGGGGGCGAGGGGAGGAATTGAGTCGCTCGCCGGGATGGGCGCGGGAAGTTCGGGAAAAACAGGGGGGAGGATTGCTTGGCAGGACAGTGGGGCAGAGCAGGCCTGCGCCTGAACTTCGATCTTGCCGAATGTCTACACCTGTTCCCGTATCGCGAGGGCGAGCAGGGAAATGGAATGGGAGGGAAAACGGTCAGGCTCGGGCGAGTGAAGAGGTGTGTGTCAGAAGCCTTGGCCTGCGTATTCGGGGTAATAATTCCATCTCAGTGGTACACCGAACCCAATCCTGCTGAAAATGTCTTGTCATAAGCCCAAGACACATGCCGCCTACAACAAACCAGAAGAAACAATAGGGGTATGACTGTATCATAACACATGAACTTCGTTGTATTGTAGGGTTGAGAGGAACGAAATATTTCATTAGGTGACAGCTACATAATTTATAAGCCTATATCCATCATAACTAAATACATAAATGGCAAAATCTACTACGCCACCATCTAGAGAGATACAGTACAACAACCCTTATTCCGATTAAATGACTAGGCCATCAGGCTGGATGGTGGAACGCAGGCCTTTCATAGCCATGTGCTGCGCATAGAACTCAGCATGTTCCTGCACACAGCAAGGAGACAACCGTCAAGTCAAGCATGTATGGAACTGGTGCCCCAACCAACCCCCTCAATCACACAACCCTCCCAGAACCCTCATTCAGCCGCCACAACTCCCATCATAACCATGCATAATATAGAAAACGAACGAACAAAAATAGCTCAAGGTAATGAAAGAAAATTGTTACCTTGATGGCGACGCAGACGAGCCCCTGACCCAGCTCCCTGGACTCGTTGAATACCCGCCGCGCGTCGTCCGCTGTGACTGACGGCACCACTGTTGGCAGCACCTTCGCCACTGATTCACAGAGCGAGCACATGGGGGGGAACGGTTGCAGAGATAGTGAAAATAGCGAAATGAACTTGTGAGAACCGAACCGAAAACAAAGAGATCATGACGACGCAAGCCTTCCCCCTCGCTCCCACCTCCTCACCCCCCCACCCATTTCCCTATCCCCTTCCTCCCTAAACTCCTCCGCTTCGAACCAGGGAAACGGTTTTCGGTCACCACAGAAACCAGCTGAAGCGAGGTGACAGCACAAAGCAAGCACTCGCTCACCTCCATCCTCGGTGTGCTTCTCGTGGTCCAACAGAAGCACGCGGTACCGATCTCCGCCTCCGTTCCGCATCTGCTGCTTCAGCTGCCCCATCTCGCCGCCGGCGTCCGTCTTCGGAGCGCCGTCCTCTCCTCCTGATTGGTCCAACCCCGGCCGCTCCAGCACCGACGCTCCCCCGAACGAGCTGCCGAGCCTACCGCGCAAGCGAACGCCCTGAGAGTCCATGCGAACGGCTAGTGACGCCATCGCAGCGTGAGAATCTGCTTGGCTCGACTGCGCGACTGAGGAAGGCTTGGAAGTCGCGGTCAGTCTGTGTGGGAGTGCGCAGGCAGTGACAGTCGCGGCGGCTGAAGCAACTGACGCCATGATTCCGTGAAAACGGAGAGGTTGTTGGCGACCTGACGATGCGCGGAATGTAATCGATGCGTGGCGGCTGGTGAATTCGCAGTGAAGATGGTGCTATAAAGAACGCACCTAACAAAAGCTGGAGTGACTGGTGGAGTGGGGGGTGATAATGGATTCTCTACGCTCGACTGAAATGAGAAATCGGTGGCAAATGAGCAAACGAGTTCCCAGTGGGAACAGGTGAGGAGGATGGGGACGAAATCGGAGCCTGAGCGAAGCAGACGAGTGCGGACGAAATCCTGCGACCTTCAAAGCAAACATCTCGCGAACAGCGAACACTTTGCCAGCTGGACCGTCGAGAAAGAGCGACCTGAAGTGGCGGCACGAGTGAGTGCCAGGTGTACATCGGAAGTGGAGGCGCGTGAACCTTCCCAAAGGCGAAGAGCCAGGTGAACATGCCCGCTATGTGATGCGCCAGTACGAAAAGCTAACGTAGTGATACATTTTTGTGGAACCTCTAGCTTAAACAACCTTTTTGCTTTTACCCAAACCCTTGTACCAAGGGGAAATGAGTAGCAAAGGCAAACCACCCATCAGTCTCGACCATGGAGTTCTAAGGAGCCAACCTCTCACTGCCTCCACCTCCATTGCTTGAACAATCTCAGCGTCTGTCGCTGATCCGCCGCGCGCAATGGATGGGGATAAGAAAAGCCTCCCCATGACAACATCATCCCAGTGCTGACGCTGGTGTCGAATTAATTCTGACCTGTCGGAGGAGCCGGGGAACTGAGATGATTCTTCGCTGTCAACTTCTGTTTTACCTCCATATCTGGCACTGCCTTTGAAGCTGCCATGTAGCTTACTATCACCTCCACTATTGTCACACTTGCTGCTGCCTCCTGCAATAGCACCGCCCCTACCAAAACTTCCCTTCCTTCTCCAGACTGTCAGACAGTCGTGTGTCCCTGGCCAATTGGGAAGAGCCACGTGTTCAACCAGCACCCATTCCTTTTCCAGAAGGGAGAGAAACCGCGGGCCGGCGGTTTGCGGCTGGTATGAGGGCGACTGAGAAGAGTGTGACTGTATGGAACCGTCACTTGACTGTGTAGAGTGTGCTTGCAGGAAGTGAAGTGGAAGTTCTCCAATGAACACAAGAGTAGAACCCCTGTAGTGGAGTAAAGCGTCTGCTGCCAGAGATGGCACCTCTGGCAGAGATGGCCCTAATGCTGATTCTGATTCTGATGTTGATGCTGATGATGCTGCTGCTCCTGCTGCTCCTCCTCTTCCTTTTCCTGCCAATGCTCCTGCTCCTCCTTCTCCTCCAGTCACTGCTGCCTCGGCTGTTTCCGGTTCTTCAGGTGGCGGCCAGCACAGCAGCAACGAACGGTCAGGATGCAACGCGGACACCGAGGCATCTCCCTCTGAGAAATCCAAGGGTGTGGGAATATGAGTTGCCAGGCGGGGGGGGGGGGGGGAGGGGTTAACGGACGAGTTTGTGTAGAAGGTTGATTTGCGTGAGCAGCTGTACTTTAGTAACCAGCAATGGACATTGCAGAAACAAACGCTGCAAGCGGGGTGCTCACCAGACACGTGAAAGGTATTTGAGAATTCTCACAAACCAGCTACTCTAATATCCAGCAACAGACACTGTAGAAACAAACGTTGTAAGAGAGGTGCTCACCAGACACATGAATAAAAGGCGGCACGTTGACCAGCTGACTTGCCGATGCCATGGGAAGGGCATGGTGCCCGTTCACTCCGCTGCTGCTGACACCGTTGCTGCTGTGACTGCTGCTGCCACTGCTGCTGCTGCTGTTGTTGCTGCTGGCGCTGCCACCATTGCTGCTGCTGCTGGTGCTTCCAGCACTGTCGAGAGGTGTCCAGTCATATGCTACCACGTCAATGCCTCTCCTCCTCAGCAGTGCAGCCCAGTAACCTGTTCCTGCGCCCACCTGCCATGGTTGTTGTGAGCACTGAACGAATGATGACATGCTATGTTCATTTGTGGTTGCCCTGACTCATAATCCAAGGGCTGCAGTAGCAGGAAAGACGACTTTTGAGGCGCCTCAAAAGTCGAATGATGACATGCTATGTTCATTTGTGGTTGAGATGAGATGCCACAAAGATAAGCAGCAGCGCAGCACACCTGTTATGGTGGTGGTCAGAGAGATAGACACGACATGCCATGTCCCGCACGGCATGCCATGTCATGCCATGTCAGCAACATGCATCGATGCCATGCCACAGTACTGCATGATTGGAATGCCAGGAGGATTTCTGGATCATATTCGCCAGCTTATGAAGCGCAAAGCGCGGAGCGGTCTGGTGCTTCCAAACGCAAAATCAGTCATCACCTCATGCCCATTGCATCCCACTCCACCCCCTCCAACTGTTTTTCCCTCCAACCCCCAACCCATGCCCATCCCCATCGCTCACCTCCACCACCCCCGTCCCTCCAACTGCCGCCTTGACAGCTGCCAGCGCTTCCTCTGTGGGTACGGCCCTGTGGAGCGCAGGGGCGCAGGGGCGCAGGGGCGCATGGGCGGAAGGGAAGAGGGGTGGGGCGGAGGGACGATAGTCAGGTTTGATACTCCGTGCTCTGAAAATTGATGTGTTGTCCACTTTACAAACTGGTTCACCTCCCGATTCCGGTTATACAAGAACGCACCAGGCGTATATTCTGCGCAGCGGCGCGATGTTCAAGTCAATGTAGGGCACGAGCAGGGGGTTCAGCGGCGCTGCTTCCCTTCCCCCCTCTCCGCCACTCTCCGCCCGTTTTCCCCCCACCAGCGCTTCCCCCCCGAGAGCGCGGAACTCCGCCATGCGCTGGCGGAAGAGGCGCAGGTATTCCATGTCTGGTGCCAACGGCGCGCAGTCTGTACGCGATAAAAGGCCATCGCGGTAAGAAGACGAAGGTTCGTGCAGTCCCGTTGAGAGGGAGTGGTTGGGGTTCGCGCGAGCAGGCGGCTGCTTCGAAAGGAGCAAGCGAACGAGGAGGCGGCGAATCATGTCGAGCGGTTGAATGATGCAAGACGACGACGACGGCGAAATTCTGGCGAGATGACGGCGAAACAGTGAGGAGATGAAGTCGAAATTGCTGTGAGATCACGGCAAAATGACAAGTTCTTTTAAGCCCTGACACTTGATACCGCCAGGATACGGCGGGCTATGAAGCCTCACGACAGTTACGAACACGCGACGCCATGGTTGTGTTTTGAGTCGATTCCAAACACACGAACGGATATCGCGGCCTGATGCTTTCAGCGGGGATTCAGGGGGCACAAATGGTTGCCATATACGCGTTATGAAGTAGCAATGTAAATGTTGAAACAATCCCTTATTGCGTTTTGAGACTCGTGTTATATGTGCATCTTAACATTTCAACTTCGAAGTTGGACTAATAAACCTCATTTGCCAACCCCTGACACCCGGAACCCTTACATCCGCCCCTGGCCCTATTTCCACCATTCTTGCGACTCCCCGTGCTGTGCCGTAGCAGGCTCGAAACCACTATCGTAGGGTCGCATCGCAACGCAACAAAGGCTTCGGTAGACGTTGCTATCTATCCGGTCGATGTCTGCGTGAGGCAATTTCAGCTCTGAGCCGCCTTTTACGAAATAAAAGTTAGTTACACTTTCGTGAGTGCAGCCTGCGTTCCGAGCTTTCGCAGCCTGCGTGCACCCTTTAAGCGCGTCATGCCTGCTACACTCACTAACGAGGATGAGGCCACTAAGACCGTTCTGGAGTCGCTCGACGATCTCCCACCCACCTCCTTCCTCGCACCTTCGTCGGACCTTTCGCAGCAGCTTTGCACCGCAGTGAAGGCTCTCTTCGACACCGGAATGTCCAACCTGGACGCCGCAAAGGACGCCGCACTTGACGCCGCATCTGGCGGAGGGAAAAAAGGAGCGTCCGGTTTTACCAAATCACAGTCGTTAGCCCCGGAAAGGAAGCTTCCTGGGCTTTTCGTCGATGGATTTGATTCGGAGCAGATCTGGTGCCAGCTGGACCTCGCTATGGCGCCGACACTTCCCCGCATTCGACGGCGGCTGAAACGGGCGGAGGAGCTCATGGAAGGGAAGGCGGTGGGGAAGGACTTTTTTCGGGTTCCGAAGCTTGTCAGGGGGAAAGGCGGAAAGGGGGAATCCGGACAGGGGGGAGGGAAAGTACAAGGGAAGGAGATGCGGGGGAAGGGGGGGAAAGGGGGGAAGGGGCGAGAAGGGGAAGGGGACGAGGATGGAAGTGGCGAAAAGGAGCGGGTACAGGGTTTAGGGTTGGGGGGTTCTGAAGGGGAGAGTGGTGAGGAGGAAGACGAGGAGGATGAGGAGGGATTGATGGGGGAGGGGAGGAGGAGAGGGATAGTATTGGGTTCTGAGGAGGAGGATGAGGAGAGGGAGGGGGATGGGGAGGAGGAGGACGAGGATGAATTGGCATTAATGGAAGAGATCAGGAAAGCGAGGAGAGAGGAAGAGGAGGAGGGAGAGGGGGAGGAGGAGGAGGAAGGGGATGAAGAGGATGGGGAGGGGGCGTTTGAGGCGCTTTACAGGGCAGGGTCGTCTGGTGGGGGGGAGGAAGAGGGGGAAGAGGATGATGGGGACGAGGTAAGGGGCAATGGGACATGAAGGATGGATGGATGGGGAGGGATGGGGAGGGATGGGGAGGGATGGGGAGGGGTGGGGAGGGATGGGGAGGTGGGTTTCGGGTTTTAGAGGATTAAGGAGAAGTGTTGAAGCATGAATTGTAATAAATGTCTGCTGCTGTCGCTATGTGTGTGGCATGTGCGTGACGGCACGGCATGCCCATGCACGTGTGTGTGCTTGTGTGTGGCACGTGTGTCTGTGGCATGTGCGTGCATCTATGTGTGTCTATGTGTTTGGCATGTCTGTGTGCATGTTTTTGTGCGTGTGTGTGGCATGGCATGTGCATGAGCGTGGCATGTGCGTGTGTGTGTGAGCAGGGAGGGCGGAAGAAGGCACAGAAGAAGAAGGCACTCCTAGATGGCGCCATGATCAGGTGAGAGCCGTTGGATTGGATTAAGGCGTCTTACCGGGTGTGCTCGAGTGGGCATGCAGAAAATAGAGAGTGCGGGGAGGGGGACTGGAGCCTTGAGTGAGCATGGGTGTATGTGAGGAAGGCTCAGCAGAAGAATGCATGGGTAGATGGCGCCATGATCAGGTGAGAGCCGTTGGATTGGATTAAGGCATCCCACCGGGTGTGCTCGAATGGGTGGGCATGCAGAAAAGAGTGAGCTGGGGGAGGGGGGAAGGAGCCTTGAGTGAGCATGGTTGTATTGTATGGAAGGCTCAGCAGAAGAAGGCACTGGTGGAGTGAGCTGGGAGGCTTCATGATCCTTGGGCACTGGTGAAACTTTTGAGAATTCTCGGTGCGACTTTTGAGAATTCTCGGTGCGACTTTTGAGAATTCTCGGTGCGACTTTTGAGAATTCTCAAAAGTCGCACCAATATGGAAGGCTCAGCAGAAGGAGGCGAGGCACTGGAAGGCTTCATGATTCTTGGGCACTGGTGAATGAGCTGTGAACCTTGGGTTTATGGAAGAGGGGGGGGGGGAAGAAGGAGGTTAGGCTCCGTGATTTCCCCCTCACTTGAGCTATTTTCTTTCCCTCGCTTCATTATCTCTCGCCTCATCATCCCTCCCCTTGTGCTGCTGCTGCACGTAGATATGAGGACTTTTTTGGGAGGAAGGCGCCGGAGAGCCATCTCGAGGCGGATCGGGCGATGAGGGGCGAGGAGGAGGAGGATGTGGAAGACGTGGAGGTGGAGGAGTGGGAGGGGGAGGGGGAAGAGGAGGAAGAGGAGGAAGAGGATGGAGACGAGGGGGAGGATGAGGAGGAAGAGGAAGAGGATGGGGAGGAGGAGGGAGGGGAGGAAGGAGGGGAGGAGGGGAAGGCAGTTGTAGCGAGAAGGAAGAAGGGGTTGCTGGATGAGGAGGAGGAGGGTGGAGAGAAGGAGGACGAGGAGGTGCGTTACGAGTATGGGTGGTGTCGGGGATAGAGGGGATGGTGATGGGGACAATTGGGCTGCTGAGAAATCTGCTTTACTTTGCACAGCCCAGAAGTGAGAACTCTCAACATTGACACTACAGCCCTCTTCCCCCCCACTACTTTAAAATGTGCCTGCCTGCTCTCCCCATCCTCTTGCCCGGTTCTGCCCTTTGTTGCGCCCACAGCCCAAGTTGCTGTACGAGATTCGGCTGGAGCGCCTGAGGTGAAGGCGCCTGAGCCCGCATTCGCATGCGGCAGCGGGAGGGGGAGGTTCTGTTCCGAGTCCCATGCAAGCAGAGCCTTTTCTGTGCGGCCCTCCTGCTCCCCCTTCGCGCCCCTCTCTCCTGGCCCTGCTTATATTGCAGCCCAAGTCGCTGTACGAGATTCGGCTGGAGCGCCTGAGGTGAAGCGCATGCGGCAGCTGGAGGAGAAGAACCTCTGGGAGTCCTCTCGCATCCCACTGTGGCCTTTCCTGTGCACCCCTCTCTCTCGCCCCACCCTCCACGCGTCCTCCTCTTTTCTGTCCGTTTTTTTTTTCCCCGCAGCCCAGGTCGCTTTATGAAATCCGCCTGGAGCGGCTGAGGAAGCGCATGCGCCAGCTGGAGGCGGAGAACCTCCACGTGGAGGCGCGCCATTGGACGATGCGCGGCGAGGTGACAGCTGGCAGCCGCCCGAAGAACAGTGCGCTGGCGGCCGACCTGGACTTTGAGCACGCCGCCCGGCCGGCGCCCGTGATTACAGAGGAGGTGACTCAAACGATTGAGGAGATCATCAAGAAGAGGATTCTCAACGTGAGTTCTCCCGCTGTCTGGATGATTTTTAGGAGTTTTCAAGATTGGTAATGTGTGCGTGGGTGGGTGGGGGGAGGGAGGGGGGAGGGGAGGAGAGAGGGAAGGGGGAGGGTATGTGTGTGTGTGTGTGGTAGGCCAGTATGTGTGTCAGTAGTACTCATAGCCCGTGCGAGGTCGCCCGAAGAACAGCGCGCTGGCGGCTGACCTGGACTTTGAGGTGACTTTTGAGTCGGCCAAGGTGACTTTTGACTCAAGAGTCACCTTGGCCGCCCGAAGAACAGTGCGCTGGCGGCCGACCTGGACTTTGAGCACGCCGCCCGGCCGGCGCCCGTGATTACGGAGGAGGTGACTCAAACGATCGAGGAGATCATCAAGAAGAGGATTCTCAACGTGAGTTCCGTGTGTGTGGGTGGGTGGGTGGGGCATGCTAAAAAAAAAAACTCTGAATTTCTGTGTGGGGTGTGTGTGGTAGGAGGCCACTATGTGTGCTAGTGATTTTGAGTGGTAGACCCTTCTGTTGCTACCATTGCACCATTACTTCTTGCTGGTAGGTAGGACGCTCATCCAGTCATGAATCCACACCCTCTTTTGTCCCCTTGCCTCTTTCTTCCTCTGCTTGTCCACGCCAGCAACAATTTGATGACGTGGAGCGCAAGGCGAAGCCTGTTGCGACACCTGTCAAGGGCAGATTGGAGCTGGTGAGTGGCCCATGCTCCTTCTGCTGCTGCTTCTCCTGGTTGTGTTCCTGCTCCTACTCGTGCTACCGCTATTGCTCTTCCTCACCTGACCTCCTTACTTGTCTCCACTCGTGCCCCTCCTCTCGCAGGACGACAACCCCAGCGCCCAGGGCCTGGCGGAGATCTACGAGGCTCGGTTCCTCAAGGCGGCTGGTCAGGCCTCTCCATTCCTGTATTCAATCCCCTTCCTCCTCCTCTTCTCCACCTATGCCCCTCTACCCGTGCCTCTGGCAGGACGACAACCCCAGCGCCCAAGGCCGGCCTGGCGGAGGAGATCTACGAGGCTCAGCTCCTCAAGGCTCTCCTTGCAGTGTGTTGTGTTGCCCCCCTAACACTACGCTTAAGTTGAAATGCATTCCTGTGTCCTCTCCACGTATGCCCCTGCCAGGACGACAACCCCAGCGCCCAGGGCCTGGCGGAGATCTACGAGGCTCAGTTCCTCAAGCCTCGCTGTTTGCAGTGTGTTGCCACTCAGTTCCTCCGTACTTTCCTCCTCATGCCTTCCCTCCGCTCCACCTGTGCTCCTCCCCAGGACGACAACCCCAGCGCGCAAGGCCTGGCGGAGATCTACGAGGCTCAGTTCCTCAAGGCGGCTGGTCAGGCACCCGAGGGGATGAGCGCCACAGAGCAGATCAAATACGAGGTGCTGTGGGGTGGGATGGGGAGAGAAGGGAACGAAGAGGAGAGGGGGGGGCATGAATTGTTGAGGGATTTGAGAAGGGGACGCTTTGCAAGGCATGAGTGCCACGTTTGGGTATTCTAAAAATTGACTTGGAGGGCATGAGAGCCACAGAGCAGATCAAATTCGAGGTGCGAGTAGAACGGAGGGGAGGAGGGAGTAAGTGGAGGGAGGTTATGTATGCAGGTATGGGGAGGGTACGAAGCAGGAAGGGAGGGTGGGTGAACGAAGTATACGCGCATGCCTAAGACAACACTTCCATATCTCTGACCCTCTACCAGCCCTATCCCAACCCTCTCCACCCCTCTCCCACCCCTCTCCCACCCCTCTCCCACCCCTCTCCCGCCCCTCTCCCGCCCCTCTCCCGCCCCTTTCTCACAGGCGGCCCGCATGTTCAAGCATCTGTGCACCAAGCTGGACGCACTCTCTCACTTCCACTTCGCTCCCAAGCCGGTATGTCTGCCACCCCTCCCATGCTGCATGCCCCACCCCTCCTATCAGCCCTCCATCCACCCCCTTCTACGATATGTAGCGTACCTGTTCTTTCATGCGTCTTTCACCCCTCCTGTTCCGGGCTCCTAGTCTTTCGCTGCGTCTTTCATGCGCTGCAGCATCGATCTCTTCCCATGTGCTCGATTCCGGACCCGACTGACCCTTGAGTCGACTCCCATGATGGGGAGTTCCTCTCATAAGTCGACTCAAGGGTCAGTCCCTCCCATGATGCCGCTGTTCCTCCGCTCCTAGTCTCTCGCTGCGTCTGCCATGTGCTGCACCAATCTCACACACATGCTTGCTACTCCCCTCTGTCATCCCATCAGATCATGGATGACATTGACGTCACAGCCAACGTGCCAGCCATTGCAATGGAGGAGGTACGTTTGGTAAAAGGGTGTATGCGGTGAAGGGGTTTTCTAAAAATAGAATAATTAAATAAATAAATAAACATAAAATATATATTTCGTCTTCAGTATTCCTGCTCCCCTACTCTTGCTCACACCGCCCGCACCTCCCCGTCGTCCCACTTCCCTTATCCAGGTCTACCTGCATGATCCTGCATCTCCTTTCCCATCCCATCCCCTTTTCCGATCCCACTTTTTTTATGTGGCGCTTGTGGTGGTGTCAACAGCGAGCATGCTGACATCGCTCCCATTTTCATTGCCCCTGTCGCTGATACCCCCTCTCCTCTCCAATCCCTCCTCTCTGTGTCGACACTCCCCCTCTCCCCTCTCTTTTTGAATCCCTCCTATTCGCAGGTGGCGCTAGTGGCGGTGTCAACAGCAAGCATGCTGGCGCTAGTGAAGGTGTTTGCAGGCGGGGAGGAGAGGAGGGCGTGGGGATGGCCCTTTCTCCCTGTCTCATTGCCCCCCTCTCCCTTCCAATCCCTTTCCCCACCTTCCTCTCCATTCCCCCAGGTGGCGCCAGTGGCGGTGTCAACAGCCAGCATGCTGGCGCCAGAGGAGGTGTTTGCAGGCGGGGAGGAGGGCGTGGGGGCGGGCGGGGGCAGGAGGGGGAGTGCGCGGGGGATGGTGAAGGGCGAGGGGGAGATGGAGCGGGAGGACCGGAAGCGGCTGCGCAGCAAGCTGAAGCGCAAGTGGAAGGGTGAGTGGTTGATGGAAACGCGTACCCATCTCTTTCAGTCTCCAAACAAGCTCAATTGCACGTGGAAAGGTAGGGGATGGTGAAGGGCGAGGGGGAGATGGAACGGGAGGACCGGAAGCGGCTGCGCAGCAAGCTGAAGCGCAAGTGGAAGGGTGAGTGGTTGATGGAAACGCGTACCCATCTCTTTCAGTCTCCAAACAAGCTCAATTGCACGTGGAAAGGTAGGGGATGGTGAAGGGCGGGGGGAGGAGGGGGAGTGCGCGGGGGATAGTGAAGGGCGGGGGAGAGATGGAGCGGGAGGACCGGAAGCGGCTGCGCAGCAAGCTCAAGCGCAAGTGGAAGGGTGAGTGGCGTTGCTGCTTCTTGTGCTGCTTGTGCCGCTTGTGCTTCTTGTGCTTCCTGTGCTTTCTCGTTTTGTGATTGATGCTGGCCCCTGTGGTGCGTTCCCTTCAGTCCCCATTCTGTCTAAACTCTCCCGACACATTTCCCCTCTCCCCTGCTCTCGCTCCTCTCCATGGTGCTTGTGCAGGAGAGAAGGCCGAAGACCAGAAAACCTCCCAGGCAGTCCCAGGCACGGCATCTGGTGTGGGTGGTGCTGCTGCTGGCAGTGGTGGGCGCAAGATACGGGTGGTGGAGAAGGGGCAGCAGAAGCAGGGCCTATCAGATTTCACCAATTCAACAAAGGTACGCCCTTCATGCCTGCCCTGCCTTGCCCTGCCCTGCCCTGCCCTGCCCTGCCCTGCCCTGCCCTGCCCTGCCCTGCCCTGCCCTGCCCTGCCCTGCCCTGCCCTGCCCTGCCCTGCCCTGCCCTGCCCTGCCCTGCCCTGCCCTGCCCTGCCCTGCCCTGCCCTGCCCTGCCCTGCCCTGCCCTGCCCTGCCCTGCCCTGCCCTGCCCTGCCCTGCCCTGCCCTGCCCTGCCCTGCCCTGCCCTGCCCTGCCCTGCCCTGCCCTGCCCTGCCCTGCCCTGCCCTGCCCTGCCCTGCCCTGCCCTGCCCTGCCCTGCCCTGCCCTGCCCTGCCCTGCCCTGCCCTGCCCTGCCCTGCCCTGCCCTGCCCTGCCCTGCCCTGCCCTGCCCTGCCCTGCCATGGTCCATCTGCACTCGTTTGTCCCACTTTTTTCCCCGCCTTTTCCCCCTCTTTTCCCCCTCTTTTCCCCCTCTTTTCCCCTTTCTTTTCCCCCTCTTTTCCCCTTTCTTTTCCCACTCTTTTCCCGCCTTTTCCCGCTTTCGTCCCTGTCATGGTCCAATCTGCGTCATTTGTCCCACTTTTCCACTCACATCCACAACGCTGTCTCGAGCATCTGGCAGCAGCAGGAGGTGCTCTCACTGTGATTCGATTCGAGGTGTTACGTTACATTCACCCTCTCCCCTCCCCCCCACACAGGTCTTCACGCACATCCAGGACATACGAGCATCTGGCAGCAGGAGGTGCTTTCACTGTGATTCGATTCGAGGTGTTACGATCACTCTCTTTTTTCTCCCCCACAGGTCTTCATGCACATTCAGGGCATCAGAACATCTGGCAGCAAGAGCTGCTTTGTCTTGTGTTGACATGTTATGTTATCTGCCCTCCCTTCTCCCCCCCCCCCCTCCCCTTCTGCCCCCCACAGGTCTTCACTCACAGCCAGAACATCAGAGCATATGGCAGCAAGAGGTGCTTTGAGCTAATTTGAGCTGCTGTGTTCCCTTCCCTCCCTCCCCTCCCTCTCCTCCCTCCCCCCTGCCCGCCACAGGTCTTCTCACACATCCAGGACATCAGAGCATCTGGCAGCAAGAAGCAGCGGGCGGCAGCGCCATCGCAGCTTGAGCCTCAGCAGATTCGGGTGGCGGCACTCAAGCTGTGACGCGGATGGGGCCTTCACCACCAGCAGCACATGGATTATTTTGTTTTCTTTTGAGGTTCACAGCAGCATGGGCCTCAGCGGGTTCGGGCAGCGGCACTCAAGCTGTGACGTGAATGGGGCCTTCACCACCAGCAGCACATGGATTATTTTGTTTTCTTTTGAGGTTCACAGCAGCATGGGCCTCAGCGGATTCGGGCGGCGGCACTCAAGCTGTGACGCGGATGCAGTGTTCACCAGTGCAGTGGCGGATCACCACCACCACCAGAACATCTGCTTCTTCCTCCTTCTAGGGCTTCATATGTGTTCACCACCACATGGGATATTTCATTTTCCTTTGAGAGTTCTCAAAAGTGGCACCACATCCACCATATGCGTGTTTTCTGTTCCTGTCTTTCCCTCCCAACCTATGACTGCGCATACGCTAGTTGTTTTACTAAGGCTGCGTGCTGCTCATGTGTAAAACGCCCTGGTTTCTCTTGCACTGCTTTCCGTATGCTGCTTTCCTCTCACTTCTCCCTTTGTTGCAATGCAAGCCAAAAACAAGTGATATATACCGTAAGCATGCACACACTTAGGGTACAACCAGGCTAAAACAATGTGTTATAGCCCAAATCCCACAGCCCAAGCCAACACAAATGAATGCACCTAAGCAAAACATAATTACATTTCTGGCCTTGCAGCCTGCAAGAGGCCTCCCACCCATATACTCTTTAGCTTCTAGGGCTTCATAGCCCTCCTGTAGCACAGGCTTCGTGTTAGAACTTACGCAGCTATCATAGGTAAGTAAAATATCCTCAGAGGTGCAGTGCAAGGTCCAGCACCGGAGCAGGTGCAGAAGGGTGCTGAGCGGTTGAGAGCGGTGGTGGACGTATCTCCCCGCAAGCACTCCCAGAGCTGCCACTCTCCATTTCCGTATCCGCCCCTGAGGAGCAAAAAAGGTTCAATTCCAATACCTCATCCTCCTTCCCATCCTTCTCATTCTTCACATTCCGTCTCGCCTCTTGCTCGTTCTCCTTGTCATGATCCTCGTTTGTCGCATTCAGTGTCACATTCAGTGTCGCATCAGCAGCAGCCATGGCTGCGTCTGAAGCTCCCGAGCCGGCACCCCTGCTTCCTGAGAGTGCAGCCATGTCAGCACCAGAGTCAGCCGATGACGTGGACCTTGCACTTGTCTCTCCTGCCACGTGGGACACCTTTTGCCGCTTTAACCTGCCCAGCTCCTGCCGAATGTTCGCCAGAATCGCAGCTCTTTCTGTATCTGAGGACCCACTGTGGTTACTGGTCTGGTTACCATCGCTCTGGTTACCACTACTGTGTCGCGTGTCCACGTCAGAGGACCGCGTGGAGCTGTCAATCCGAGTCAGCCTGGGCGGCCGCGCCGCCAACGCGTTCACCTTGCCACTCGGCTGCGGCCGATTTTGATTCCGAGCCGCCACCTCAAACAAAGGCTGCTGCGGTGGCGCTCCGGTCACTCGAGGCTGAAGCGGCAGCGGCAGCGGCAGAGGCTGCGGCTCGGACTCAACGACGTCAACTTCAGCCGTCCTCGCGAAGCGCGGCGCGTCTTTATGCAGATAATAGAGTCCCCGAAGCTGCGGGTCCGGAGAGAATTCCCGCCGCCGCTTGGCGCCGCAAGTTTTCGTCGAAGCGCGGGCCCCGGCCTTGCCGCCGCCGCCGTCGCGATGAGCCGACTTGTGGCCGCCAAGGGCTTGCAGCGACGCGAATTTGGCGCCGCAAATTGCGCACGCGAAGGGGCGACACGGCGACGGCGACGGCGGCAAAAGAGAGTGTTTTCCGATTTGCGTTATAAACATTAGCTGGTTACCACAAGCAGGAGTGCCACTAGGAAGTGCTGCTGATGATGACGTGGCGTGTAGAGACGCGCCGCGATTATTATGAACTGCAAGGGACCGAAACGGGCCGCCGAAATGCCGCCGCGCGGCTTCGATTTGTCGCGACTCCTCCTGCGAAAAGGATACCCAATCCGCCGCCCGAAGGGCCGCCACAGAAGCTTGGTCATCAGCGGAGTCATGATGATAGTGATCTTGATCGATCAAAAAATTGTTGAGCCCGCATTTTCCGCGCCAATCGATTAACGCGTCCAAGAGAGAGTGTGAGGGAGCGTGCGGCGCGCGACGCATAGTCATTAGTTCCGCCGCCGTCGCAACATCACCCTCGACCGTCGATACGGAATCTTCGAAGTCGATTGCTCGATTACTAGTATGGCGTCCCGCGGCGCGTCGTGGTGATGCAAGGAATTGAGTAGAATCAAGAAGCTTATGCGGCGGAAGATTGTAGAGAGGAGCATTGGCAAGCATCAGACGAATGGAATAGGCTGATGGAACGCTTGCCGCATGATGCGGCGATTCAAGAAGGGCGGTCATCCTGCTTGGTAGTTCGAACTGGTTTGAGAAGCTCGTGTGTCACAAGGAGAGACTCCTGCTTTTTAAGAAATGGATAGCGGCGGAAGTATCCGCGTCTTCCAGCTGTTGAACTGTACGGTGAATCGAAGAATGAGTGAATGGAAGGACGACGCTAGTGACGGGCGATGCGAGTGGTTGAGTTGAGAAGGACGACTAAGATACTGTATTGAAGCTTCGAGAAGATTAGTGAATCAAGCTTGAGTTTTGGTCGATGAGGGAGACAAGACGATCATGTGTGAGATATGCAATCAAAATGTACTACACGAGAGGAGCTCTTCGAACGAACTGGTTTCACGTCGGAGCGCGTACGCTCTACAGTGCGCTTCTGTGCATGGACAAGCAACGATATTTGGCCATACCGAGCTGGCCCATTTCTGCAGGATATTATGGCAATGACTAAAAGTCGGGGTCCCTCTTTGGTGACTCTGCCCAGGCTGTATGCGGCAGCAACTAAAAGACCCGAAGAATCGGAACCGTCGAAGAAAGCTTGACGCTATACAGTTTCCTCGTGGATGTATCAGCCTGGCTGCGACCGCACCACCCTCCCTTCCAGGTCTGATCTTTTACTAAGTAAAACCAGACACCTCATCGTCAGACACGAGATGCGAGTGCAAGAGGGTGGAAACGAGAACACGGAGGTGTCCTTGGTGGTGTGTGCCGTAGGTCGAATTGTATCTGCTGAATGAAATTTCCAACGCTTGTTTCGACGGCGTTTCTACTTAGCCGAGTGCTGGCCTGAGTCGTCCCTGCAGCCAGGGTTCTTGAGATTCGATCTGTTTATGAAAGACGGTACACTACCCTGTTTAAGACTGGTACATCTCACCCGCGATCCATATAATAGGAGAACCCGCAAACGAAACGATAGGCCTGATGGCGTTGGGGATTCAAGTTTGTCGGTACCAATAGACGAATCTTATCTTGCCTCAAGAGAGCTGACACCTGGCATCACCTGAGGCAATTTGCGCGTGCTGTATCCAGCGTGCTTGACAAACTCGTGGTGGCAACAAGCATCCAGCGAAGGGTGCCCCGATTCATGTGCTGCTTGATCATTACCCAGCACCCCGAGTGCAGAAGATATTTGGAAGAATGCCGCATGCCCCAGACCCCACAAACCCAAGCAGGTACATCTCCTCCAATGAGACTTCGCCATTCTACCTCTGCTTACCTGGCGAGCCTGACGCTACACCGCACGCTTAGGGCGCGCTGCACTTCTATTTTTTGGGTTGCGTAGCAACCCTTTTACATTTGGTAGCACTTTTTTCGGTCGACTCGAATGAACAGTGCACCTTTTTGTCATTTTCACGTCTGAAGCACTCGCTTTAACGTTTTGAGAACGTATGCTTCAAATGTGTGGAGATGACAAGCACTGCTACACAAGAGTCTCCAAAAAAAAGGGAAACCAAATGAGACCAATTGTTCCATTATCGTCGATAAATACGGCGAATGGAAACAATTGGTAGCCTCGCAATATTTTACGGTATACATCACACAATTGACGAGACAATAAGTTCAACGTGCCTGCAAATTACAGTATTTGCATCTACCGCATAGAACATGTGCAAAACGACACTCAACAACACTATAAATGTCATAAAGTGAATGGCAAAATGCATCAGTGCTACAAAGGCGATGGATCCGGTATGCTAAGGCGAGCAACGCTGCCCCAACAACGATCCCCACCTCAATTGCAGAGCTGACACACTTTAACATGACACTTCACAACAAACACGGACGAGCACATGCGATATTGTACTGGTACAACGACGACAACGCATAACAATAATGAGTGTCTTGGGGAGAATGCTGAAATGCATCGCTGATGCAACAAAGGTTGGTCTGGCACGCTAAGGCTATTGCCCCACCGGCGATCACAACCTGAGTTGCATACACGAGACACTTCAGCACACGCCTTGAGACATACACAAAACGAAACGAACAACACGATTGCACATACTTATCGCACACAGGCTCACACACTCACATACACACTGACACGCACGCAAACAAGCACAGATACATACGGATAGTCAACACCCAACCATCATGAAATTTAGCTATTAATAAATAATCACTAGCCAATCACCCCTTACCCTCCCTACACCCCTCCCTCCCTCCCTCCCTCCCTCCCTCCCTCCCTCCCTCCCTCCCCACCTCCCTCCCTCCCTCCCTCCCTCCCTCCCTCATCTCCCTCCCTCCCTCATCTCCCTCCCACCCCCTCCCTCATCTCCCTTCTCTGCCAAACAAAATCAACGAATGCAGCTCACGCGCCCTGCACAAAGCAAAAACAGAGAATGCAAAGAACGCGCCCTGCACAAGAGAAAAGCAAACACAGAGAATGTTCACACACAATACAAAAAAAACAATAAAACGCATAATGCTTCCCCGCGAGGAGGCCAAGCAGGAAACTTGACAAGCAATGGAATTTTGACAACTCAGAGGTAAAATGGTGTGGCACCACAGTACTACGCCAACATGATGCAATACATTACAGCCACCCTCACGTTCAACTTCACAAGCATGCTCCGCTCACTCTTGTACTCAATCTTGCACCCACTCACACACAGACACACAAAGACTCTCAACTTTCTTAGACACTCTCTCAGAAACAAACACACAAACCTACACGCTCTCTCACGCGCTTTCTCACACGCACTCTCTCGCACACTCCCACGCGCACTTTCACGCGGACTCTCACGCGCTCTCTCACGCGCTCCCTCACGCGCACTCTCACGCGCACTCGCACACGCACTCTCACGCACACTCTCACGCCCTATCTCACTCGCTCCCTCACGCGTCTCTCGCGCGCTCACTCATGCGCACTCTCATGCGCTTACTCACGCGCACTCTCACGCGCTCACTCACGCGCACTCTCACGCGCCCTCTCAAGCGCTCTCTCACGCGCTCCCTCACCACGCGGCCTTTCATGCGCTTCCTCCCCTGCCCTCTCACGCGGCCTCTCACGCGCTCCCTCACCTGCCCTCTCACGCGGCCTCTCACGCGCTCCCTCACCTGCCCTCTCACGCAGCCTCTCATGCGCACTCTCACGCGCACACGCACTGTCACACACTCTCTCACGCGCACTCTCACGCGCTCTCTCACACGCACTCTCTCGCACACTCACGCGCACTTTCACGCGGACTCTCACGCGCTCTCTCACGCGCTCCCTCACGCGCTCTCTCACGCGCACTCTCACGCCCTATCTCACTCGCTCCCTCACGCGTCTCTCGCGCGCTCACTCGCGCACACTCTCACGTGCTCACTCACGCGCACTCTCACGTGCCCTCTCACGCACCCTCTCACGCGCTCTCTCACGCGCTCTCTCACGCGCTCACACAGACACACAAAGACTCTCAACTTTCTTAGACACTCTCTCAGAAACAAACACACAAACCTACCCGCTCTCTCACGCGCTTTCTCACACGCACTCTCTCGCACACTCCCACGCGCACTTTCACGCGGACTCTCACGCGCTCTCTCACGCGCTCCCTCACGCGCTCTCTCACGCGCACTCTCACGCGCACTCTCACGCCCTATCTCACGCGCTCACTCACGCGCACTCTCACGCGCTCACTCACGCGCACTCTCACGCGCTCTCTCAAGCGCTCTCTCACGCGCTCCCTCACCACGCGGCCTCTCATGCGCTTCCTCCCCTGCCCTCTCACACGGCCTCTCACGCGCTCCCTCACCTGCCCTCTCACGCAGCCTCTCATGCGCACTCTCACGCGCACACGCACTGTCACACACTCTCTCACGCGCACTCTCACGCGCTCTCTCACACGCACTCTCTCGCACACTCTCACGCGCACTTTCACGCGGACTCTCACGCACTCTCTCACGCGCTCCCTCACGCGCTCTCTCACGCGCACTCTCACGCGCACTCTCACGCCCTATCTCACTCGCTCCCTCACGCGTCTCTCGCGCGCTCACTCGCGCGCACTCTCACGCGCTCACTCACGCGCACTCTCACGCGCTCTCTCAAGCGCTCTCTCACGCGCTCCCTCACCACGCAGCCTCTCATGCGCTTCCTCCCCTGCCCTCTCACGCGCTCTCTCACGCGCTCCCCCACCTGCCCTACATTTGGCACGGCGCCATCGCGCCAGCGCCATCGCGCAAGGCGCCAGCGTGCACGGCGCCAGCGCGCACGGCGCCAGCGCGCACGGCGCCATCGCGCACGGCGCCAGCGCGCAAGGCGCCAGCGCGCAAGGCGCCAGCGTGCACGGCGCCAGCGCGCAAGGCGCCAGCGCGCAAGGCGCCAGCGCGCACGGCGCCAGCGCGCACGGCGCCAGCGCGCATAGGCGCCAGCGCGCAAGGCGCCAGCGCGCACGGCGCCAGCGCGCACGGCGCCAGCGCGCAAGGCGCCAGCGCGCACGGCGCCAGCGCGCATAGGCGCCAGCGCGCAAGGAGCCAGCGCGTTAGGAGCCAGCGCGCACGGCGCCAGCTCGCACGGCGCCAGCGCGCACGGCGCCAGCGCGTACGGCGCCAGCGCGCAAGGCGCCAGCGCGCAAGGCGCCAGCGCATTAGGCGCCAGCGCGTTAGGCGCCAGCGCGCAAGGCGCCAGCGTGCAAGGCGCCAGCACGCACGGCGCCAGCGCGCACGGCGCCAGCGCATTAGGCGCCAGCGCGTTAGGCGCCAGCGCGTTAGGCGCCAGCGCGCACGGCGCCAGCCCGCACGGCGCCAGCGCGCACGGCGCCATCGCGCACGGCGCCAGCGGGCAAGGCGCCAGCGCGCAAGGCGCCAGCGTGCACGGCGCCAGCGCGCACTGCGCCAGCGCGAACGGCGCCAGCGCGCATAGGCGCCAGCGCGCAAGGCGCCAGCGCCCAAACAGCCAGTGCGCTAGGCGCCAGCGCGTTAGGCGCCAACGCTATACGCGCCAGCGTGCTAGTTCCCGCGCGAACTCTATCCTCGCTCGCCCTCTCTCCCTCTCTCTCCAGAGAACTTACGAAAAAATGTACGAAAGTAAATTATTTTTTCAAAGAGGAGGAGAAATGGACCGGGAAAGGACAACGTACCTGAGAATCACGGTGCCTCAGAGGTAGATTCGCGCTCGCCCACCAGCTCGCGCTCCTGCAGCTGCTGTCAGTGGCGACGGCGGGATGAGCGGGGGAGGCGACGGTGGGATGGGAGGGGGGGGGGGGGACGGCAGGCTAAGGGATACGACAGCAGGCTACGAGGGAGGCGATGGCGGGACAGGAGGGAGAAGGTGGGGTGGCAGAAGGAGGCAACGGCGGTGAGAGGGAGAGGCGATGGCGAGAAAACAAAACAGGAGAGGTGGATGGCTAGATGGGTGGTGGTTGCGACGGCAGGATGAGAGGCAAGGAGGGAGGTGAAGGTTGGGGTTTGAGGAAGTTGAAGCTGCTTGGAGCCGAACAAAATATGGAAGTTGGGGCAACTGCCAAAAAAGTCAAGCCATCAGTAAAAGTGGCATGAAAATTTTTTATATCGAGTCTAAAACAAACACTAGGGGTCAAATTGCAAACGAGTCAAAATTTGGGCACCGGGTAAATAAAAACAATCAGACATCTAGATTTGGAAGCTAGTGTCACGTGAAATACTGTAGACGCATAATGACATTACATATCCATCCAAGCATTTGAGTCATCTTCAAAACAGCTTATTGTAAGAACCTGATACAGCAATACATGATAAGTTACTTACAAACATTAGTGCTGGAATAATATTACATTGTTTCTGAATCGTTACATATTTCTAAATCAAAACAAAAACAAGAATTTGAATATAACTTGATCCGACAATACTAACAAACAGTAATTTTGTTTTGATAAGTAGGAAGTAATTGGGTGTATTGCTTGAAATAAATACTACGTATCTCGTCAAAATATTAAAACTAAAGGCGTAAGTAACTACGCAACCCTTCCGACGTTAAAACCGGGGTGCACATTCAGCTGAATGTGCATCAAAGGTTATCCCTTGACTGAGTGGGTTACGAGGTGTGCTTTCAACCCCTTCAAGTCGAAATTCGTTTCCCCCCTCCCCCGCAATTTCGTTTCCCCACGCCCCCGCAATTTCATTTCCCCCTCCCCGTCGAAATTCGTTTCCCCCCTCCCCCGCAATTTTGTTTCCCCCCTCCCCCGCAATTTCGTTTCCCCCCCCTCCCGCCAATCTGTTTCATCCCTCCCGCCATTCGGTTTCACCCACTCCCGCCATTTCACCCCCTCCCGCCACCTACGAAATGCCCGAAGCTCTAGCGGAATCATTTTTTTGTCGCCCCTCGTGAGCCAATCACTGTTTTTCTCCAAACCCCCTTCCCAACATCTCAAGCCGAACCGCGTTGAATGTGCACCCTGGTTTTAACGTCGAATCTTGTTTAATTCGAAAATGCTGAAGAAGATCGATCCAAATCCGAAATTTTGGTGAAGTTCGGGATACTGTGCGTTTGGCGTTTACTCAACTGAATTTTGTCTTGACTGAACAGTTTTACTGTTCAGGAAGTGCACCACGCTCGTTTTTTGCATGCGAACTTGAACTCCATAGCGCCCCAAACGCGGGGAAACGATACTGCAGAATTCCCCGTCAAATGCTCGAACTTGACAGAGAAGTGCACCACCCCAAAAGGTGAGCTCCAGTTGCGAAAACAACGAAATACTAGCGACGGTACAGAATAATTACGACGCCTAGACTATGCGACTTCTACAGTGTACGTGCGACATCATTTTGGTCGCATGGTTGGTAGGAGTTCGGGTTCCCCAAAAAACCAGTGTTGGTGCACCTGACAAAGGGTGCCGATATTCTGTGTTTTTGCATGTTCAAGTTCGAGAACACAGAAACGCGTGCAAGTTCACCCAAACCCGCTCCAAAGAATAATCGAATTAAAAAATAGAAGTGCAGCGCACTCTCTGTATCATTCTGTGCTCAGGACCACCACACGCAAAAGCCACACCGCTGCTAGGACAGGCCGCGTGGCCGCATTTCAGGAATCAGGACACATCATGGACGAGAGCGGGTCCAGCAAGGGCAGACCCGACTGAGGTTGCTAAAAGAATATACGGTACAAGACGGACAATTCTTTAGAGGTCACATATAAATCAGTCACTAATATACATGCCAGGTTGATATTAGTTCATAATCACAACCGAGTGATCTCACACTACATCAGCTTTATAAAACTTTAGAAATTGCAGCACGCCAAACGGATACATGAGAATAAATAAAGGTCGATGTACGAAGGAACATTCATCACGCAATGCGCATCCTTGTACAATGTCTATATCATTTTATATTCTTTTAGGTATGGCTAGCTAGGGCCCTCAACATTCCATTATCTAATTAACTAGTCAGATTTATGAATCTGATACAAGCCTGATTGGCCTGTCAACTGGCTCACTAACAGATAAGTTGAAGCTTTTACAGATGAGAGCACATATCTGTATGCCACACACTCCTTTGCACAGCATGTAGACCAACGACTTAACAGAAGCGATGGAGACTGTACAGATTTTCAATGAAAAGTTGAGCGACGATACGTGCATACAACCGATAAATGATGACACTGCTTCGATGTCAAGCAGATGGATACGATTGCAATTTGTCGCTGCAATGTCATTCGTGGAAATTTGCCGCGTTTCTGTGGTTCACCCAGCCGAACTCCAATACTTCTTTTAAGATTTACATTCACCCCCATGAAATGTGTTCTGGATCTGAGATTCGCCCCCATGTTGTGGTAGCGGTTTTATGTTTTAGCGCAGGTTGTCTGAAAGTTCAAACAGCCTGTACAGACTTGAACAAAGTGTGTCAAGGGTGTTTCGTTAGAGTTCGAATACTTAAAGGCGGGGTGCAACTTCTTAGGAACAGTAGCAGGACAAACATGGAGTGTGCGTAACGAGACCCTTATTGGATGAAAAAAAAGGAATCTCGGAAAAGACAAACTTCTCGCCACAGAACTGCCTGCGACAACCAAGTTCCAAGCTATAATACTTCGAAGTTGAAGCTGATAGTTGGGCCACGGCTTTAACATCCTCCCAACCTACAACAACTTTTTGGGACGAGTCATGGAGCTTCAGCATTGCACACGGTACAGTTCTATTGGCATCTGTAGGACAAAGGGAGATCTAAAGGGCTGAAGCTGTCACAATACACTTCATACCCAGCTGCAATTTACCTCCACACGCCGATTAAACAGAAGTGCATTCACAACTTAGCGCGAAGAACGACCCACCAGATTCAACAATTCTGAAAGTCAATACATGCAGATAGTCACATCTACAGTGGCTGTCACCCATGCTTTCGTCACAGAGTTTGAGATTACCCCCCCAATTTGTACTTTGCCACAAGTTTCCTGTGGCGAAAGGTGCCAGTGACAAAAGGCACGGACTCGTTTCACTGTCAGAAAAATGAATGTGTTGCTTCGATTGAGAATGTGTTGTAGTCTTGTACTTTTATTGTGTATGGAGAGCAAAATTGCCAAATCGGCAGCTTGCCTGCAATGGATTCATCAATCACGAACTGTACCAGCGCATTCCTGCCGTTGCCATCTTTCCACGTCGCAAAGCCATCTTTTTCATATCTTTCATTGGTTGTCACCAGAAATTCCAGATCTTTTCCTTCTAGAGCATTCACTGTGCGTTTGTCGGGTACTAAGATTTTCCAGCCTGTCTTCCCTTCCCTTCCCTTTCCCCAGGCTGAGGAAGAAAACATTTCAAAAAGGCTCTTTGCTAAGTGGAAGGTAAAAATTCCCATGCTAGAGTAGTCGGCGTGGCGTTCTCAGAAACCCCTTCCATTCTGTGAATCAGGCAGGGAGACAAGTGACCACGGGGAGTCGACGTGGCGAGATTACAGCAAACCACAACAGAGGTGAGGACTTGGAGGGAGGCATGGAAAGCCAACGAGTCAACAAAACCATTCCACTCAACCCCTCCACCAGCAAAGCCAAGCCGCACAAGTGCAGATGCTACCTGATGTGCGAATCCGCGAGACACGCGGCGGCCTAGACAGCCAAGACGACTCCTCTCCTCCTCTCCTTCAAACCCTTGCCATTTCCATAGCCTTGGGAACATCAGTCGGAAATAGTCTGTTCAACCGTCGTTCCTCGTGGCAGTAGTAGCCCACACTCCATAACAGCTAGTCAGTCGAAATTTTGTTGATTCATCCTCGAAGCTTTTGATTCAACCAGCCGCGCAACATCTTCACGATGTTTACAGCCAATGCAGCACGAAACTCGAACAAACGAGCAGGAGCAGTGTGCCTCGACGAGACGGCTAGAAAAGACCCACATACCACCATGTTCATCGACCATTCCTTCCGCTCCTCGCGCTCTTTCGCGACGCTCGACACGTCAGCAGCTCAGCGGCCGCTTGGCCCACCCACGGACGCGCAACAGATCGTACCGCAGGTCCGAGCCCCAGAAGGAGGTGACGGCGCGATGCGATCGATGCTATCAGTGGATCACGTGACGCTGCCTTCTCAAACATTATCTGGAAATGTCGAAGAAGCCGCGGATCTGTTTTCCCCCGAAGGCTGCGTGATTCCTTCCAAGAAATTTAGATTAGGGCCGGCCGAAGACCGTGTTGACTCAGCGGCCGTGCTGGGGGCTTCGCTGCTTCTATCAAGGCCGCTTGTAGCGGGGTTAGCTGGCGACCGATCCGTTCCTTCCATCGACGAAGACTGCCTAGCGTCGCAGCCGTCCTTATCGCATATACTGAACCCGCAGCCTGACGCCACTTCGCCAGTTCTCGTAGTCTCTTCCGCGATTAACAGCGAACCTGATTACAGCTTTTGCAGCTTCGGACAGCGCCAGACGTGGCGGTTTGAAGCAGGTTCTCCCGACGAGGAAACGGAGGAAGCGGATGGAGCGGTTGCAAACAGTAACGGCCCATTCTCATTCTACGTTGACGATGATGATGCTGATGAAGAAGATGATTGTGACGATGCAGCGGAAAGCGGCGCGGATTGTCAATCATGGCGGCTAGACGTTGATCTGACTCTTCAGTGCACGAGGGGCCGCCTCTGGGGATGCTCTGACGTGATTGGCTCCATCGATTTCGATGAGTCGGGTAACTATTTCGCCACTGGTGGCATTTCGCGAAAGATTCGCGTGTATTCGCTATCGTCGCTCCGTTCGCTCAAGGACCGGAAGCTGGAGGGATGGCGGGAAAGATGGGGACGACGGAGCTGTGAGATCGGATCAGCAAAGGCGGATTCGTTGGGCGACGAGGAGTTTTGCAACTACGGATTATCTTCCGCGGGGTCGCGACGAGGAAAGCGGCGCGCTGCTTCGACAAGTGATCTTCGACGATACGTCGAAGCTTCTGACCGAGACGATGCAGATGAGGAGGAGGCTTGCATACTCGATACGGACCAATCAGCGTCCAAGATTATGTGCTGCGCCGCGAAATTAAGTTCCGTGATGTGGGTCCCCGGATCTAGTGGCATTATAGGCGCGGGTGACTATGACGGGGTCTTTGCGGAGTGGGACATCGAGAAGGGGCTCTGCGTTACAGAGAGGGAGGAGCACGAGGGGCAGCGCATCTGGTCGGTCGATTACTCCCAATGGATGGGATCCAACGGCAAGCCGATGTCCGTTACGGCATCGAACAACGGAGCGGTATGTCTCTGGTCGGCAGACTCGGAAGACAGCGTGGGGATGATCCGATTGGCTTCCGGCAAGCGTGCGATCTGCAGTGCGAAATTCGGTCCGGCTAAGGGCGGCGAGAATCTTCTCGCATTGGCCGGAGCCGATTCGAAAGTGTACTTGTACGACCTTCGGAATCTCCAGGAGCCGCTTCTTTCGCTCGCAGGGCACCAACGAACCGTGAGCTTCGTGCGATTCATGGGCCCAGGCTCCCTGGTTTCCTCATCCGTCGATTCTACCGTCAAGCTGTGGGACGTCACGGGTTCGAATCCCAGCAACGGCGTTTCTGCATCGACCGGCTCCCCCAGCCGGATACCTAAAGCTGCTAGTGCTAGTGCGACCAGCGACCGTTCTATTCTTCCAGTCCCAGAGGTCTCTAATCACCTGCGTGCGAGCTGCGACGACCATCTTAACGTGCGGAACTTTGTCGGGTTATCCGTCAGAGAGCTAGACGGCGGTTCAAGCTACTGCCGCGGCGGTACTACCAGGTGCGGCAATGGGACGTCAGGTTCCGCGGGTGGTTCGGGAGCCGGGCTTATCGCAACAGGCTCTGAGAGCAACGAGCTGGTGATTTACCACGTGGACTCCAAATCCCGTTGCAGTTGCGCGCTAAAGTTCGACTTCGGCTTCGCTAAGCCGCCCGGGAACTACGGGAGTTCTGACAGTAAGGGACGGTCTAGGACCCCTACCTTGGGAATGACCGGGAGAGAGAGCAGCAGCGGGGGAGAGATGAGGGGAAGCGGAAGCGGAAGCGGAGGTGGTGGTGGAAACGTCTTTGTGAGCGCCATTGGCTGGCAGCAGCGCCCTGAGAGTGACCTGCTTGCTGCAGCCAATTCCCAAGGAGTAGTGAGGATTCTTCGGACCCAGTGTGAATAGTTGAGATACATGTGTACACGAACCTAGTGAATTCTTTTAGATGTTCTTGAAAATTAAACCCAATCTTACTTCTCCCTAAGACTGCTATGTGCAAATCTTCCCATAGGTCTCTGCTTTAGCACTCTATGGTGCAACAATACACTTGCGTCCACCTTTCAGCAAGTCATAATGATAGATCTAACACAACAATGGAAGCAACAAAATGGATGTTAACAGCCACGTTTTGTGGCTGAAAAGCTACTCTATGCAATCAAGCTCACACTAAACACATTGCCAAGTTGAGAGAAAATTAGATTCGTTATTCTGCTGCTTTGAACCTCTTCTGTGCACGTTCTTCACTTGCTGCCCTCTCCATGCTTGCACTCCTCTCCATTCTATAATGCCCTCCCACAGCCTCCTCTCTCATCCCTCCTGCCACTCCTCCCTCTCCCCCTCCTGCAGCAGCAGCTGCTGCAGCGGCTGCTGGGTCTGCCATCCCTGAACCTGCCCCAAGTCCAGCCATCCCTGCTGCCGGCCCACGCATTCCATGCATCGCAGCTAGGCTCGGGTGCAGCCCCCCTCCTGCCGCGGCGGTTGCCACCGCAGCCGCTGCAGCAGCAGCATAATTATGAGGGGAAATACCCGAACCAGGGAGGTGCATACCCCCAGCACGCAGAGCCTCGAGGGAATACGCCCCATGGTGTGCTGCTGCAGCTGAAAGCGCAGCTGCATGGTGGTGGGAGGCATATGACTGGAGAGACTGGAACGACGCATGAGAGTGCGCTGTTCCTGAGGCTCCTCCTGCTGCGGCAGCAGCAGCAGCAGCAGTCCCAGCACCAGTAACAGGAGCAGAACCGGCTGCTTCAGCAGCAGCAGCAGCAGCAGTGGCACCAGCGCTTGCCGCCGCCGCAGCCGCCGCCGCCGCAGCTGCTGCCGCTGCTGCAGCAGAGGAGTTATGAGCGTGGTGCTGATAGTAAGCAATCTCAGCAGCAGACGGGCCGTACGCTGCGGCGGCGGCAGCAGCAGCGGCAGCAGCAGGATCATGCCGATAAGCCATGGGCTGGTGATGATGGTGATACATATACTGCGCCATGTGATTCACCCTTCCCAACATCTCCTCAGCCATTTTCACCTTAGCTCGTAACGCCTCCACATCGGATTTCAACACGCGGTTGTCGACAGCAGCGTCGCTGTATTTACGCCCGATTTCTCCGAGGCGGCTGGCCAGGTTAGCGTTTTCGATCTGCAGCTGAGTCACCTGCGTCTCCATCTCCCCCATGTGCGCCTGCTTTCGCCGCCGCGACCGCCGCGCCGACTCGCGATTGGAGAGCATCCTGCCACGTGGACAGAGGTGGGCCGGAAGGGACACAATGACGTGGCATGCAATACAGGCGAGATAAGCTAATTCACATCCTGCATGAACCGATGGGTGGTAGTGCACTGATATATTGATAATCTTCCAGCCTTTGGTATGTATATATGCTAATTTTGATTTCAGATCAGCTCAACTCAACAATATTCTTACCTCTTGACTCGTTTGATTTCCTCCGGATCAGTCAGATGCTCCAACGACGCTACCAGCTCATCCTCCCCTTCCGACCTCCCCCCATCATCAGAATGATTCTCATCCGACCCAACCCCAATCTCCCTTCCCCCTCCCCCATGCGGGCCCGCCCTCGTTCCCCCTCCCCCTCCCCCCCGCCCGCTCGATGCTCCCCCCAGACCCCTCTTTCCCCCACCCTTTCCGCCGGCTCCCCCCTTTTCTCCCCTGCCAGAGGTCGGGCTGGCGGCTTCCGCCGCGCCAGGCGGCGCGCACAGGCGGCCCATTTCCTCGGGGGTCGGGTGGACCACGGACGGCGGGGGAGGCGGAGAGAGAGGCGCGCCGTTCGCCGACGCGGCAGTGCCATTTGTCGCCATGCCATTGGCTACGGCTGCGGCTGCGGCGCTTGCGGCGGAGGCGCCGGTCATGGCAGCTGCTGCGTCCGCGGTAGGCGCCTGAGGGACGGCGGGCGGACGCAGGGAATAAAGGGTGGGGGGGAGGCGGGGGGGGGGGGGGGGTTTGTGGGTGTGGGGGTTGTGGGTGGGGGCGGGGAGAGGGGGGGGGGGAAGAGGGGGTAAGCGGTAGGACGGAGGGGGGAATGGTTTTGATCTCCATGCGGAAGTGCGGGAACAGGAGCGGAACGGGGGCGTAAGGAGAGATTAAGGGGGGGTAGAGGAATGCGCGAACGCAACAACGGGCTGGAAAAAGGTCGGAGCGAGGGGCCACAGGGATTGACGGAGAAGATCAGTGGCAGAGACGAAACGGGGGAAAGAGGGTGTGGGTAACCGGATCTGCGACATCTAAACCCCGAAGATATGGACAGGCGCTCTTTCCAGGTCATTCATACCTGCTCTGCTGCCGCTGCCGCTGCCGTTGCCGCTGCTGCTGCCGTTGCCGCTGCCGCATCCGCTGCCGCGCCTAACGCGCCTGACGCCAATCCCTTGCTAGACGGGGAGCGGAACACCCCGAGCCCGCCAAAACTTCCCCCATCCCCTCCAGCAGTTGCCCCGCCCCGCCCCGCCTCCGCTTCTTCCCCCGCTGCCCGCCTTGGCGCAGATAACCCCAGCCGCGGATCCCCCCCCGCCAGATCTAACCGACTATGCCTGCTGCCCCCCATTGCGCCGAGCCCGTCAGCCGTAGCGCCTCCTGCGGCGGCGGCGGCGGCAGCGGCGGCGGCGGAAGCAGACATTCCCGCATCACCTTCTGCTCCTGGCCGGCCGAACATACTTAGGTTAAGCCGCGACGGGCTCTCCCCTAAGAGCTTATCTAAGCTCGGAACGTGGCTAAGGCCGGCCATTAGAGGGCTGACTCCGCTGAACCCTGTCACTGTCCCCGCTGCAGTCTGCTCCTTTATAAACTCCTGAAACGCCCATTCCGAGGATATTCTGTTCATACGATGGAAAGAGCCTGTGCGTGGGATAGGACGCTGTAGCTCGCTGCTACCCAAACCGACGGACATTCCGCCGGAATATCCGCCGGGGAAGGCGGACGCCCCTGGAGGGAGAAGCCCGCCAGAGGCGGCAGCAGCGGCTGCGGCGGCGGCTGCAGCAGCGGCGACATCGCCTGACGACTCTACCTTCCAGAATGTTCCTAATATATCATCTACTGAGAAAACTCTTTCCATTTCAGCAAACAGATTCACGAAACTAGAATGCTATTATATGAAACACTTGATGTAACAACAGCCTCGACAGCAGGAATGGCCTAGGTTATCAGAAACGAGTTACGATCAAACATGAAGATAAAATAATCATCCTCAATAGCGAACTTGGTAATCTACCACGATCGACACGACGTATTGCTCCTAAGAAAACCAAGCCAAAATTGCGATTAAAACACTAACATGGTTTGATGAAACTAGAGTGATCAGAGCGATTCTAACGGACTCTTGCAGTTGGTTTGGATCAGCTCTCCGCGACAACTCCCTCGGGCTCTCCAACTCGTGCAGGCGGGGTTTCTCTGGTTCCGTTTTGACGTTCAAACGGGTGGGTCAGATGGGAGATGCTGGTGATGCGATGACTCAGCTGTGGGCCGTTGCCAACGTCACCCGGGGCCCTGCCTCCGTGTCCTCTGGCCCAGCCTCTACCAACCACTCGACTGACACCTGACCAGAAAACGCTTTTCAGACTCTGTGCACTCTCGGAAAGGGGTAGGCGGGCAGTGCGAATGAAAAAGATCGGCTCAGTGCTAAAATCAGCCGTTCGATACGATGTACACGAATTCGACGGCTTCGACTGATCCAATTATGAGTTTCCCTCCGACCCGCATTCCAAAAACTTTCGTAGCGAACCCACACCACTTGATCGCATCGCCAACACGAGGAGCCACTTGTGAGAAGCCTGGACAACAACCGAGTGTTTACGACGGCTGTCTTTCGCTCCTGGACTTTAGCGTGTGTTCTAGATGTGCGGGATAGACCTCCACATTTATCGGCGCCGCGTTCCCAAGCTTGTGAGAATTGAACGGACCATACATTTCTGCAGGAGGGAGGCAAAACCCTCGGTGTGTTGTGAAGGAATCTTGTCATCGATGACGTGTCCCTACGTGTGCCAGATAAGCCGCTATGCAATCGTGATGAGTTGGCTGGGTATGCCAGCCACAGTTCAAATTGATCAAATTGGGGCCGAGGAGTGCCAGAGGGATGACCGAAGTAGGGCCAGAAAATCTCGACCGTAGGATTTCAACCCCGAGCTGCTCTAGAGGCTAGGCGAACAAGCCGAGCCGTGACTAAAAGAGAAATGCTACCAGAACCAAACTTTGTGTCCAACTTATTTAAGAAAAGGGTTACGACCGCCGTCTACTACTACGCGCGCATCGCGTACTTCTGGAAGTAAATATTGCTGTGTTAATTTGTGAGTCCAAAAAATATATATTTTATTATGGGTGATACATATCACTACCTGATCGGAAACGCGCAGAACAAAAAATATTACCCATTTGGAAACGGATGCGACTAGGGAGGCATCAACCCTAAACACAACGAAGGTTCCCGTTTTTAGGGTTGATACATCCCGAAAATGCATCCAGGTTCCCCAGGGGTTTTTGTTTTTTTTGGCTGCCCTAAGAGTTTCTGGCTTGCTAAACGACGCTATTGGGTGGAAGGTGATGAACCAGTAACTATTTCCATGAAAAATGACGCGCGAGCGAAAATGCGATATGTTAACGGACATACGTTCAATAAATGATGACCCTCTGCAAATAACTTTTTGAGCAGTGGTTTGGTTAGTTCCGGGCCTCTCGGCCCCTGTTCGATCACCTTTCGGGCACTGTTCGGCCCCTGTATGATCTTTTCCCTTCAAAGTTTCATACCGTGCAATTGTGCAAAGGTGGGATACTTTGTTCGCGTCATTGTGTAAGGTTTCGACAACCTCCATACGAGGTCTACTGAAAAACGCACTAGTACCGGATCAGTCAATGCCGCAACGTTTAGAGTGTACACCGACAGTGTGCAACAGTGTACACTTCTCGTAGCCTTTCGGTGAGCGCCGCCGACGTCTGTGGGTGGAATGCTTGGCCATCGTGTGAAACGAAGCTTCGAGACATTCAAACGTTCACTGAAGATTCTCAAGCCGAACCTGTATGAAAATGGTTTGGAACTTCGGACCTAGACTAGGCCTGAGCCTAGCAGCCAATCCAGGCTTGGAAAAAACGATGCGCACTAAAGATCTAGCCACGTGTCCAAGAGCCTAGCCGTCAGCCTGACACGTCTCGCAACGCAATCCGATTTCGACGGGTTTCCTGCGCGTGGTCGGAGTGTGATGTGGTCGTCGTGTCGGCTCCACGCGACGAAAACGAAAGTGGGGGAGGGAACGAGGGGAAATCAACACGGTTCGGTTTGGACGCCTGGGGCGGCAGCAAGGTGTGATGCGATGACGGTGTGCTGCGCCCCGGGGCATGGTTTGCAGCAGAAAATCCTTCCCCATGCCTCTTTCCCCTCTCACGTTCGGCACCCAGCTTCCGTGCGGTTCGTTCCCCCAAGCCCCCCAAGCCATTTCTGCCGCCCGGCGTAGAGCGGTGGCACATTAACCGAACCTAACCAGTTTAAAACCATCAGTAAGCCGCTTAAAGCCTCGTTTCTTCCTGGCCTTCCCTCGTTTTGCTGCTTCTCGAAATTGCGCCCTTCCTCCTCCCCCCCTTGCACCCAGGAACAGTCATAACGCCGTCATCTCGAAACAGCACTCATACCATTCGCTCCACTCCCATTATCCACCTACAAAAATTGCTTCATTCCCTCTTCTTGCACGTGAGCTGCCTGCATTTCTAGCTTGCACCAGCGGATTACAGCCACTAAGCGAGTTAGCAGAGTCTTATTACCGGATAACTCGGATAACTGAGAATAATTAAGTATAATAAGTACACGCTCAATAATCGAACGTGCTCTATAGCGCCATGTCTCCCACATTTCTCCCTTTCTCTCACAAGAGGCGCCCTTCCAGGCAAGAACGTCTCGTTCTCACCTGCTCTCTCGCCCTCGCGACCCTCATAGCAGCATTCGCTCTGCTCGTCCCATCAGCCGCCGCCGCGCTGAAGCTCGGCCCTTATATCGCGCCGGGCGCCACGGACAACCGCGGCCCGTGCCCGGCCTTCAACACCATGGCGAACCACGGCGTCTTCCCCCGCGACGGCTCCGCAATCAAGCGCAAGCGCATCGTCAACGCCTTCCGCAAGTTCTACTCCTTCTCGCCCACGGTGACGAACGCGCTGATCAACGGCGCCATGTCGAAGGGCGTGGGGGATAAAAAGGCGGGGACGATCGACCTCGTGCAGCTCCGCGCGCACAACAAGATCGAGCACGACGTCTCGCTGGTCCGCGACGACGCGTATCTCGGTAACAACTACGAAGTTAACGTTACGCTGTTCAACCAAATGCTCAAGTTCTCCTCCACGAAAAAATACATCACTCTTCGCGAGATCGGTCGCTTCCGCAAGCACCGCTTTTACGCCTCCCATAAGAACAATCCCCAGCTCAACTACGACACGAATTTCGAAGCCGTGGCGTTCGGGGAAGCAGCGGCGCTCGCGGGGGTTTTCGGCGGAAGACTGCGCTTTTACGCGGTTCCGATTGACTACCTCAAGTCGTTTCTCCGTGATCAACGGTATCCGAAAGGCTTCAAGCCGCCGCTTATTCCGCTGAGCTTCCCCGAGCTGCTCGCCGTCGCGGGGCGCATCAAGGTCGCCGCGTTTTTTGCTTAAGGAACGAGAAAGCTCTGTGTCGCGATGGCTTTAAACGCAGATACGAAGTAGGCGCTATTCTGCTGTAGTAGCCGACTTTGGGACAGCGTGGCTCGTAATCGTTGGCCATGGCGGACTGGAGGAGTGGTTTTCTTGTGCTTTATTGTAGTACCCGAGTAAAACCAGCGTCTTGCGTTGTTGCCCGAACTTTATATCTTGGTAGTTTTGGTAACAGCGTTTGGCTGTTTATGTACCCCGTCGCATTCATCTACAAGTACGGTATTTATGAGAATATACCACTGCACATATTCATCTAGGCTGTGCAAAAGGTTATCCCTTTACTCTGTCTGCCTGTGCTAAGGTGTTCTCACAGTTCACTGAAACTCAACCACAGCAGCCCATGTTGCATTTGTCACTTCTAGATTGAACTCATCATTTCAACCCCTCCTGTAGGCCCCCTTTTCAAATAAATTCCTCACTTGACTTTACCCACAGGATGTTATCAAAGACATTTATGTTAGAATATGGTGTATTCTTATATAATTGCATGTTTTAGCTAGTAGTGTAGGGTCTTGGTGGTATACCCCCCTTTGTCCACCTTTCCTACCTATTTCTTGTAACTCTCTCATATTGTAAACCCCTCTTTTGTTTGGCCAACACCTCTCCTTCCTAGCTCCTAGGGTTTCCATGTCTCCTAAGTTCTAACTACCTCTCTTGACAATTTAGACTAAAAGCCACAGGGACATGCCCTTACTGCACCATACCCACATACACAGCCAGTAGCGCCACATCATGTCCCCGGACGCACATGGCCGTACAAACAATTTGCACATCACAATGTAGGGCTCCATTTGTTGAAGGGACCAGTTAAACGCTTATAAAGTTATAATGTACTCTGTGCAACTCCATTTGCCTACCGCTCGAGGTTGTCCCCTTGTCCACATGCTGAAAATCTGGGCCTCAGTTTTTAGACACCATGAAAGAACTGCATAATCTATCGGCTAATTCTCTGTGCTCCTAGCCTCATGCCAGTAAGCTTCTTCCCCCCACTGTCATCCCCGAGCATACTCTCTAGATCCATATTCGCCCCTGCTGGCAGCTTCACATGCCCACTTGCCACACCACCACCTCCGCCTCGGCTCGCTGCCGAACCTCTGCCAGCCGCCGAGCCGGACGCGCCAGCTCCGGCGCGGAGAGGCTTGGCGGAGCTGACAGGAGCGGGAGCAGCAATAGCAGCCCATGGGTCCTCATCCTTATTGGTTGAGTGTGAGGCAGCAGCAGCAGAAGAGGCTGCTGCTGGTGCCGGTTTCCCCCTTGTCACACCCAGCGTCCCACCTGCCTTGCTTGCTGCTCCCCCACCTAATCTCACCCCTGCTGGCCGCACTGGTGCTGCTTTTTGAGGCGACGCTGTGGCAGTGCTGCCTCCAGCTGCTGCTGCGGGGGTAGCAGCGGGAGCATGATGCACCACTGGACGTTGCTGTGCTGCCTGCATGCGAGAGAGCGACGCTGCTGCTGCAGCAGCAGAAGCAGCAGCAGCACCCTTACTCGCAGAACTCTCCTCCCCATCATCCAAATCTCCCCACCCGTCCCCATCCTCCTCCTCCTCCTCTGCTTCAGGTTCAGCTGGGGAAGGTGCGGCTGGGGCAGGCTTGGAGAAGGTGTGAGAGGAGGGGGCGGTGGGTCTGGCAGGGGCTGGTCGGTGCACTGATGAGGGCTTTGGTTTCGGCTGCTCTTCCTCCTCCTCTTCCTCGATTTCGTCTCCCCACCCATTGCCCTCAGGCTCTGATGCTGCTGTCATATACATGGTGGTGAGGTGAGGAAAGGGGATATTGGGGGGGGAAGAGAAGCAGGAGAGAGGGGGGTAAGACCAGTGAGCGATGGCAGGAGATGGAATCATATGAGTAGGTTGTGAGAGTTTCTGGGGAGGTTGGCCAAAGAACCAGTCGGAGTGAGTGCGAGAAGGACATGGTCTGAGAATGAAGGGAGGCCGTAACATGAGAGAGAGTGGAACTGAAAGGCAAGAGATGGGATGGGCTGTAATGGGATGAGATGCGATGGGCTGTAATGGGATGAGATGCGATGGGCTGTAATGGGATGAGATGCGATGGGCTGTAATGGGATGAGATGCGATGGGCTGTAATGTGACAAGCTAGTGACAAGAGACATGCTTCAAGCTCATGCCCAGCCAGACCACGAGTTCAAGAGAGGTAACACACCAGCGGCAGCAGCAGCAGGGGCAGCAGCAGCAGAAGTGGCAGTGGACGAATCTCCTGCTGTCCCGGCAGGTGGTGCAGTGGGGCCCGCCTTGGGCCCTGCTGAGGTGAGTGAGCTGACCGCCCAGCTGGTGCGGGAGATGGCAGGGGGATAGGAGGGACAGGGAGGGAAGGAATGAGGAGTTGTAAGGCAGAAGAGGGAATGAATACGAGTGTTGCCAAGCTGGTGTTTGGCCCTGCTGAGCTGGTGTTTGGCCCTGCTGAGGTGGACGTAATTGACAGCCCAGGTGGTGCAAATGGGACGAGAGAGCATATGAGCGGATATGAGTTGAGATGAGACGAGGTGAGACGAGATGAGAGAACACACGCACTTGAACATCCCTCCAAAAGACGACTCAACCAACGCAGCAGCATTTCAACTCACCCCAGCAGCCCTCCAGAAGAGCCGGAAGCAGCAGGAGCAGCCGCAGCTACTGCTGCTCCATGAGCTCGTTGCTCGACTGAGTGCCCTTCCAGCTGCCAATGCAACGAAGGGTCAAAAGCAGCGGCAGGAGAGGGAAAAGCGGGAACAGGGTAGGAAGTGAGGTGGGAGCAGCGAGAGCTGCAGCAGCTGCTCCGTGGGCTCGTTGCTCGACTGAGCTCCCTTCCAGCTGCCAATGGAAAGACGAGGCCAAAAGCAGCGGTATCGGGCAGGAGAGGGATCAGTGGGAACAGGGTAGGAGGAGAGCATTGCAAGGGAGAAGGGACAGTAAAGAGTGCATGATCATCAAAATCTTAGCAAGAGACAATGGAAAACATGTATGGCTGGAAGGGAGAAGACAGAGAGAAGTAAGGTGCTTTGGAACTGGAGAGGGTGGGGGGTCACATTGGGTTGACAGCTGAGCGTTGAATGAAACGGGGAGGGGAAGAGTGAGGGGAGGAGGGAAGGGGAGAGAGGGGGAAGGGGGTTTGATTGATGCGGGAATGGAATGTGGTAACTACCTTGGCGTGGAAATTAGAGACGGACTGAAGGAATGAAAAGGCAGCCTGGACGGCCCTGGTGTGCACATCGGCTATATCTGAATCAACTTTGAGAATTCCTACGAATGAAACGTGCTAATCACACCTTGGCGTGGAAATCAGAGACGGACTGGAGGAATGAGAAGGCGGCCTGGACTGCCCTGGTGTGCACGTCACTGGCAAGGGGGTGAGAGGTGGAAGGGGGGGGGGGTTGGTGGGGTGAAATGATGACTGTGGAGGCGCCTCAGAAGGAATGAGAAGGCGGCCTGGACTGCCCTGGTGTGCTCGTAGGCAAGGGGGTGAGAGGTGGAAGGGGGGGGGGTTGGTGGGGTGAAATGATGACTGTGGAGGCGCCTCAGAAGGAATGAGAAGGCGGCCTGGACTGCCCTGGTGTGTACGTCACTGGCAATGGGGTGAGAGGTGGGGGGGGGGGGGTGGGTGGTGGGGTGAAATGATGGAGAAGTAAACGGCTGGAGAGCCAACATATGCACATTTGCAGGAAATTAGCTCTCCAAGAACCAAGACCCTATGGCCAGGAGTGCAGGGAGATAAGGCAGACTCACGTGTCAGCATCTACTGTGAGCGCCACCAAAGCAGGCAGAATGACTTCTGATTCGACTCATGAAGTACACTCAAGACACCCATGACGCATCTACAGTGAGAACCCTTTGAGGCGCCTCAAACCAAGTGGCTTTTGAGTGGACTCAAAAGTCACCTCGCCTCAAACCTCATAAAGTGGACTCGCGTGTCGGCATCGACTGTGAGCACCATCAGAGCAGGCAGAATGCCTTTTAAGTCGACTCATAAAGCACACTCACGTGATTTCTGAGCACCTTTCTCGGGAGCCTCAAAACCCATCAAGCGGACTCACGTGTCGGCATCAACAGTGAGCACCACCAGAGCAGGCAGAATGCGGGTGGCGATCTCAGTGGCGTCGTAATACTCCCTGGTTGCTGACAGCGCCATGATGCCTGCATGGGGCAATGTGAACCGGATGTGGGGGGAATTGGTGTCGGGGGAAATGGTGGGGGGGGGGGGCGAGGTGAGGTGGCGATCTCAGTGGCATCGTAGTACTCCCCCTTGTGGCTGACAGCGCCATGATGCCTGCACGGGGAATATGAACCGGGTGTGGGGGGGGAGGGAACGGTGTGGTGGGGGTGAGTTGGCGACGATGTGAGGTGGCGATCTCAGTGGCGTCGTAAAACTCCCTTGTTGCTGACAGCGCCATGATGCCTGCATGGGGGGGTGTGAAGGTGTTGTGTGGGGTGGAAATGGTGGGGGGGGAATGGTGGGAAGGGGGTGATGTGTGTGAGGTGGCGATCTCAGTGGCATCGTAGTACTCTCGTGTAGCTGACAGCGCCATGATGCCTGCACGGGGAACGTGGAGAGGGTGCGCGGGACGGAACATGGGGGCGATGCGATGGGGTTGTGGGGGCGACGATGTGAGGGGTGGCGATCTCAGTGGCATCGTAATACTCTTGTGTAGCTGACAGCGCCATGATGCCTGCACGGGGGGGAATGGTGGGGAGGGGGGTGAGAGGGATGATATGCAGGGGTGGGGGGGTAATCTGAGATTTTGGGGGCGGTGCAATCACTAGGATATCCAGTATGTTGAAAGCAAAAGATAAAGAACAGAATTTGCAGCAGATTCACATTCCTGCGTTTTTTGCTAATGATGACTGCTGCAACCGCAGCCACGGCAAGAGGGGGTAGGGGGAGGTCGTACCTGCAGCTCTGGCAGGGGGGAAGGCGTCTCTTAGAGCGCGGACAGTGAAGGCATTGATGAGCACTCGCTTGCGCGTCTGTGGGCGCCACAGGGAGGAAAGAGAGAGTGTATGTCAGGGTGGTGGTGGGGTAGAGAAGAGCGGGACGTGCAAAAGGTTATACACAACGTGAGGGTGAAGGCATTTGATGAGCACCCGCTTGCGCGTCTGTGGGCGTCACGGGGGTGGGGTGATAAAGTGGAAAATGAGGTGCGTGAGGGGAGGGAGTGAGTGGAGGGAGGGAGTGAGTGGAGGGAGGGAGTGGGGATGAGCACTTGGGTGTACGGACCACACTTTAGAATTCTAGAGCGTGGGGGTTCACACTTTAGAGTCCAGTCTGACTTGAATGGGGTGCAACGTTTTGAGTCCGACTCAGAGCGTCGTTGAGGCGATGTTTTAGGCGCCTCAAAAACGAGCTCAACGCACAGCGTCACTGAGGGGCCAAACGTTCTGGGTGCCACTCACAGAGTCGTTGAGGTGCCTGGCGATGTTGCCGAGCAGAATGGTGGTGTTGGTGCGAATGGGTGTCTTTTTCTGAGGCGACTCAAAAACCAACTGACGGCGTCACTGATGGGGGCCTGGCCAAGGTTTCGAGTGCAACTCACAGAGTCGTTGAGGGGGGTCAACATATGAGCCCAACTCACAGAGTCGTTGAGGGGGGCTAACATATGAGTGCAACTCACAGAGTCGTTGAGGTGTCTGGCGATGTTGCCGAGCAGAATGGTGGTGTTGGTGCGAATGGCTGCCTCCTCATCCACCTGGCACATGGGCAGTCGGGAGGAGTGGATGCAAGGATAAGGACAGGTGGGTGGGAGGAAGGGATGGAAGGAAGGGCAGTTGGGAGAAAGGGAAGCAAGGTCAGATGCGAGGAAGGGATGCAGGGAAGAGACGGGATGGAAGCAGGATCAAGAAGACAGTCAGATTGGTACTAAACAGAACAGCAACAGAGAAGCTTGTTCTTTGCAACTGGTAGTAGGATGGGGGCAAAGGAAGCAAGGGCAGACCAGAGGAAAGAACGGGAAGTGGTTGAAGGGGGGAGAAACGGTTGCGAGAAATCCCAGAGATTGAGAGAGACGGAACGCACCTGCAGCTTGGAGAGGTGCTTGAGCAGCGCCCCCCCGAGAGTGCGTTGGGAGAGCTGGGTGGAGGGGTGCAAAAGGAGGACCAAGGAAGAGGGATACGGAAATATTGGGTGCGCCTTGGAGCTTGGAGAGGTGCTTGAGCAACGGCCCTCCGACAGTGCGTTGGGAGAGCTGGGTAGAGGGGTGGAAAAGGAGGACCAAGGAAGAGGGATACGGAAATGTTGGGTGTGCCTGAGCTTTGAGAGGTGCTTGAGCAGCGGCCCTCCGAGAGTGCGTTGGGAGAGCTGGGTGGAGGGGTGGAAAAGGAGGACGGGGGGAAGAGGGAAATGGCAAGGAGAGGAAATGTTGGGTTCGCCATGCATCTTGGAGAGCTATCAGGTATACGTACCTACCTCAGGTGGGCAGACTCAGCTTGGGTGGAGGGGAGGGTGAAGCACCACCAGGTACATAGTGTGAAAAGAGACATACCTTGGGTGCAAGCTGCAGCATGGACTTGAGGGTGAGCTCTCTCAGCAGCACCGAGGCATCAGTGAAGCCGGAGCTGAGGTGAGGTGCGGAAACACCTGCTCCTCCGCCACGCTAGAGGCAATCTGTGGGGGCTAGCTAGCCACACCTTGGGCGCGTATAGAGAAGCACCTTGGGCAGAAGAAATACGTACCTTGGGAGCGAGGAGCAGCATGGACTTGAGTGTGAGCTCTCTCAGGAGAGCCGACGTGTCAGTGAAGCCGGAGGCGAGGTGCGGAAACACCTGCTCCTCTGCCACGTTGGGGGCTATCTGCGCTCCGAACGAGTCCAGATTCTGCAGCAGTGACACCCGGATGGCTCGGTCTGACGAGCCAAAGAGCTTGACTAGAGTGGGGAGAACCTGGGGACGGATGGGGGGAGGACGGGGAGGAGGAAAGAAGGTATTTGAGTTGAGAGTGCCTCCAAGATTGGGGGCTGTCTGCGCTCCAAACGAGTTCAGATTCTGCAGCAGCGATACCCGGATGGCTCGGTCCGACGAGCCAAAGAGCTTCACAAGAGTGGGAAGCACCTGAGGCCGGATGGGGGTTGGGGAGTGGGGGGGGAGGATGGGGAGGAAAGTGTTTAAGTTGAAATTCACGCGCCAAAGAAACTTACGCGCCAAAGAATTTCACGCGCCAAAGAAAGAAAGCAGGAAGGAAGGAGAGAAGAATCCAATGATAAAAGCTCGGTTTTGTGATTGTCAGCCGCCCTAGCTCAGTTGGTAGAGCGCAAGGCTCTTAACCTTGTGGTCGTGGGTTCGAGCCCCACGGGCGGCGCTTTTTCTCTTGTGTTCGCGATTTTCCCGCTTTCTTCGTTGACTATTGTGTGATAATTGTGTGTAACGCGGATATGAACACCAACCACCTCTTCTTTCGTAACACTGGCGAAACTCTTTCGCTCGTCAGACCTCAAACACCACCAGCTTACCCTTAGCATAAAGCCACCCGCCTAGCTTGAGCAGCACAGTGAGGGCGGGCACGGGCGCGGACCCAAACTCGAGGGCGGAGGAGAGCTGCGGGAGGATCTTGTTGAGCAGGATGGGTGGTGGTGGTGGTGGTGGTGGTGGTGGTGGTGGTGGTGGTGGTGGTGGTGGTGGTGGTGGTGGTGGTGGTGGTGGTGGTGGTGGTGGTGGTGGTGCATGCACACACAGAAAACATGTACCACCTACCTGCACCGCATCAACACACGCCCACCTTAGCGTTGAAATCTTCCTGATTGAGCCACCCTCCAAGCTTGAGTAAGACAGTCAGTGCAGGCGCAGGTGCAGACCCAAATTCCAGAGCGGAGGCGAGCTGGGGCAGGATCTTGTTGAGCAGGATGGGGCGCGAGAGCTGGTCACAGAGAGCTGGTGATGGTGCTGGTGCATGCACACACCGAAAACATCTAACCTACTGGCACCGCACCGAACACCCACCCACCTTGGCGTTGAACTCGTCTTGGTTAAGCCATCCCCCCAGCTTGAGCAACACAGTCAGTGCAGGAGCAGGAGCAGACCCAAATTCCAGAGCGGAGGCGAGCTGGGGCAGGATCTTGTTGAGCAGGATGGGGCGCGATAGCTGGTCACAGAGGGCGGGCAGGCGGCGGAAGAATCCGTCCTTCTCCACGCTGTCCTTGAGGCTCAGCACCTCCATGAACTGTACCGTCTCCACCAGCTTGTTCTGAAAGAACTCTGAGGAAGCAGGGGAAAATACATACAGAACACAGAGGGGAGTGGATGGAACGTGGGATAGGGAAGAGGAAAGAAGCCGTCCTTCTCCACGCTGTCCTTGAGGCTCAGCACCTCCATGAACTGCACTGTCTCCACCAGCTTGTTCTGGAAAAACTCTGGGGAAGCAGGAGGGAGGAATACATAAGGACAGGGAGCAGCAATGGAATGTGTGAGGTGGGGTGGGGAGTTGCTTGGGGCTCAGCACCTCCATGAACTGCACCCGTCACCACCAGCTTGTCCTGAAAGAACTCTGTGAGGCGCGAGGATTGAAACACAAGGGAGCGAGAGGGAGGGGGGTGGGAGGGAGAGAGGGAGGCGCATTGCACTGAGGCTTGGCAATGAGGCTTGAGGCTTAAGGCTGAGGACCTCCATGAACTGCACCGTCTCCACCAGCTTGTTCTGAAAGAGCTCTGGAATGTGTGGGGCAGCAGGGATAGACGGGAAGGGATGGGTGGGATAGAGAGTGGTACGAGGAGACAGGTGCGCCGTGCTCGAACGTTGACCTAATCCATTCATGAATTCTTGCACTCTGGCTAGATCCAACTGTAAAAATTGCACACTCACCACTGTTGTCAATGAGCTTGGCGGGGTTGAGTCGCCTGGCAGGGGCAGAGCTGAGCAGACGCTGGTAGTCTGGGAGAAGGGTCTGTGCGTGGAGAAGGAGGGGGGAGGGTGGGGAAAGGGGAGGTTGAAGCAAGGGTGAAGAAAGGGGAAATGGCTTCAAGACCTTCACGGAGTCACGTCTGAGTGCGTGGATGGTGGGGGGTTGGTGAGGGGGTTGGTGGGGGGGTTCGAGGCAAGGAAGGCTGGTGGTTGAGAAGGGGCCAGGGTAAGAGAGGCAAGCAAGCTAAACAAATTGGTAATGCATGTGCGTCACCTTGGGAATGCAAGCTGTGTTTCGAAGCTCTTCTGTGCGTGTCAGCTGGTGCCCCGAGAACACCTCCTGAATCAAGCAGCCTGCAAGGTTTGGGGAGAAAGGTAGCAGAGGAAACGGAAGAAGTGTAAGACATAATAACAGGGGAAAAGACTGGGAAGAACAAAAGCGGACACAGAAGAAGGGCAGGTGGAAAGGAGAAGGGGGAGGGGAGACGATTTCAGCCACTGTTAGCTACTGAGCGGTGGCAGATAGGCTTTGTGTGATAAATACCAGCTGTGGTAGCACATATCATATCACTCACCAAGGCCCCAGGAGTCTATGGCGTAGGGAGGGCCCTTCCTGATGGCCGGCCAGTCGCTCTTGGCTAGTAAGGAAGCAGTGGCAGATAGCCCGATTGTGGAAAACAAACAGCTGGGAAAACACAGGTCACTCACCAAGGCCCCAGGAGTCGATGGCGTAGGGAGGGCCCTTCCTGATGGCCGCCCAGTCGCTCTTGGCGAGCTCCATTGACTTGTACTGCGCACCCACCATCCACTCGTATGGCTGATGTGCGTACATGCATACATGTGTGGCATGGTGGATGGATGTTGCGGGTGATGCACAGAGACATGGTAATGCATGGCATGCTCATGCACATGCACATGGTAACACACACGCACATGCGCACATGCACATGGTAACACACTCGCACATGCATATGCCAACACACGTGCCAGGGAGAACGGGAAGGAGGACGAGGGGAAGTGGAAAAAGTCAGGAAAAGCGAGAGCATGAATAAGAGAAGGAAAAAAAGAGCAAGAACAAGACTGTATGCAAGCACGACCAATGGCCCAATGGCATGAATCACTTCGGACTTCCCTCAGCAGTTGCCACTCTCACCAGCATGGGCCCCTCAGGCGCGTCTGCCTTGCCCCCATCGAACTCAGACAGCACATCGAAGCCGTGCAGCTTCCAGTCCAGCGCACCGGTGGTTACCACCGACGCCATGCACACGTTGCCATGCACCTGCAGGATTGGAGGGTAGGTGGTGACACCAAGGAGGGGAGTGAAAACATGCACCTGCCTAGTGCACTGGTGGTTACCACCGACGCCATGCACACGTTGCCATGCACCTGCAGGATTGAGGGATGCATAGAGATGGCATCGGGGAGGAGAGGGGCAGCAGAAACGTATTTGGGTGAAAAAGCAAACGCGTGGCAAGACGTCCCAACTTGATAAGGAAAGCACATTGCCATTCTCACATTGTTCTGCACAACTTGCTTGCATGGCAGGGAGAGGATGGGTGAGGGGGAGGGGATGGAATGAGCATGGGTGATTGTAAGGGGGGCATGAGCACATCATGGGGCGAAGGGGCATTTCATGTATGTCTGTCTGACCACCCACCAGCTTGCAGTCATTGTTGAGAAAGCTGACAGCCTTGGCCACTTGCAGCAATCCCCACGCGTAGTACTCATCCCTGCACACCAGCACAGCAGTACCACGCACACAGCACAGCTCAGACTGGCGTGTGATCAGCGCGCACTCACAGAACACACAGCAACGCCATACCTACCCTCTGCACCCGCTCCGCATACTGACCTCTGCCTTTCCTGCCCTCTTCCTCTCCCATTCCGTCCCCCCACTCCCTTTTCCCCGCAGCCCTCTCACCACTGCGGTCCCTTGAGCTTGGGCTCTTTAAGCCGGAGGTCCAGTGGCATGACAGGCTCTGTGATGATGTATATGGTGGGCTTCTGCACAAAGCCCTCCGATTCCCCCTGTAACCTCATCCCGTCCACCCCATGCCTCCCATCCCCCAACCCCATCCCTCCCCCTCAAACACATCTCCCTTACCTCTGCGGCCCCTTGAGTTTGAGCTCTTTGAGTCGGAGGTCCAGTGGCATGACGGGCTCGGTGATGATGTAGATGGTCGGCTTCTGCACGCCGCCCTCCTCCTTCTCCACCTCCAGGCTGTTCAGGAACGACAACACGTTCGGATGCCGCAGCTGGCAAGGTGAGGGTGTGGAGGAAAGGTGCGGATGGGGGAAGGGGGAGCGGAAGGGGAAGGACATAGTAATGAGGGTTCGGAAACGCTCCACCTCCAGGCTGTTCAGAAACGACCACACGTTCGGGTGCCGCAGCTGGCAACGAGAAAATTCGAAGGAAAGGTGCGGAAATGAGGGAAGCGGGGGGCGTGGGGAGGAAGGGAGGGTTTTTGCACGCGGGGGAAACGACAGGAGAGCATCTGGCTGCTGGTTCATAAGCGTAGAATTGCAACAACTGTAGATACATGAGCGTTGATATCTCAGATTCACGAGCCTTTTGATATCGCTGAACGCACCATTCTGAGTCGCTTGACGCAGTTTCGGGCAGGAGGAAGCCTGGCGTCTTGAGGATTCGAACCCGTTATGGAGAAAATCGATACCGCGCTGCCGTCCTCCTGATATTACACGCAGAGCACACGGATTCACGTACACGAACAATGAACAGTCATACACAAACGTGTCACCTTATACGACATGGTATAAGGTGGCGTGCACAACGTGAGAGGGAGGACATCGATATAGGATCAGCATTTGATACGATCTTCTCCTTAGTATACACAGCTCCCACAGCCCTTCTCAAATTCTCACGCGCCTCACGAAATCACCACGATCAGCCACTGGTATTGTATCCAGCGACCGCTAGGCCAGCTCAGGAGTTCGCACCTGGCGGGCGCTTGTGAAAATTAGACAATCAGACTTCTCAGGCCACTCAAGAACGACCCCAAGACAATCAGCGACAGCTAAAGCATCAGGTCCTCGCACCTTGCAGGTGCCTTTTTGATGAGTCCAGGGGCCCCATGCCGACGGATACGCTTCGCCGATGTTATACGGAAACTCCTTCGCCCCTCCACCAGTCCCGAGGACCGATCGCAGGAACTGCATGGCCGCTGGCCTGACTATCGATGGCTAAGTGAGGGTGATAACTGAAAGAGAATCACGAATGGCAATAACGAGTAAGAAAACTTCGAACTTTCTCTTACGTAGTCGCTATCGGAACTGCGACAGCCGAGGTCCAAGTAGACTAAACGTTATGGATTTTTTTAGCCGTCTAAACGAAAATATTTCCAATGATTTTCGGGTAGGCTTCCGGCGAGCAGTTGGTGAAGTTAAGCGCGAAATCTGGAGCGTGAGTGCGGTCTTCGTAACGCAGTTTCAGTTAAAACCCAGGGTCCACAGGTTTCAAAGGTAGGAAGGTTGGTTGGACTTAGTGACAAAACCAAAGGTAGGAAGCTTGGTTGGACTTTGTGACCCAACCAAAGGTAGGAAGGATGAGGCAACTTCGGGATACTTGAGACTCCGGTTTTAAAGGGAAGAATGGCGTTGTGATTGGCCGGAATGCGTGCTGTGTATGTTAAAACGGTGGGACGACGCGACTACAGCATCGACTGATGATGTCTGCGAAATGGAGTCAGAAATGCGAGTAGTTCATAATAAACTGACCACTTTTTGTGGTACACTGTAGCAATCTATGTCGGTGTTGTGAGCACGCAGCACCGCAGCAGCCGCACGCGGGACAGAACCAACACTGCTCCTTGGAATCGCCACTAACACAAAAGTCTGCTTTGCTTACGACTCAACGAAGCCGCACATCAACGAAGTAGCGCAGTTAGAATCTAATAAGCTGCGAACACGAAGCACGAAAGACGCTGTAATGGGAGGACTGCAGGGACGTTGAACAGATTCGGGAAACTCCAGCCTGCACAACTTCGGACTAGCAACAGAACAATGGCAAGCAGTAATCGGAACATTGCGGAGTGCTGCTGGAGGGAGGTGAGGAAAGGAGACCCGAGGGGGTGCGGGGGAACGTGAGTGAGCGCATGATCAGGGAAGAGGCGGAGGCAACCTTGAAGTTGTGGCAGCAAATTTGGCGGGAAATCTTGGGAGTGTCGCGCAAGTTTCCAGCCCACGACCTACCAACGGACTTGTCAGTTGCCGTTGGGCCAAGCGGACGAAACCGACAGGGGTACACTCACGATCCATACCACCGTAGCACCATGATATGTACACTAGATTATGTAAAGGCCAGCAACACAATTTCCAGTTACATAAATCTATTACGTAACGAACGAACTAAGCCTTGCTTCTGCATCAGCAATTTCTTCCCTGTGCTTTTCCAATTCCTGCGCACAGAGGTTTGCCAACTGATCAGCGACCGGAGGAATGCCCGGGTTACGCGCCTCATTATAAAGATGTGCGTTCCGTTGAATCAGCTTCATGTCGCTCCAAAAGACATCCCGCGACATGTACACTCCTTGCCGGTTTTTCTTGGACATGGTCGAAAGATCCATGGGATGCTTGATAACTGTATGGTAGTCCGGAGCTTCCTTCTTTGTGACAGGCTTTTGGAAAATGTAGGAAATATCCGCATGGAGCCGCAGAAAGGCAAGCACATTATCGAAGATGTTCCGAAGGGAATCTTTGGCCTGCAAGCAAACAGAGATGATCAAAAAGCGAGTCAGCAAGACCACTAACAAAGAGCAGAGCAGCACACAATAAACAAACAAAGTCACTCATCGTCATATCCTATCTGCAAAAGAAGCAAAAATAGTGAAACTGGTTTCAGCTAGGCCTCTCTGGAACACTCACCAGAACACCCCCTTCAGGCAGCTTCACGCGCTTCAGAGCCGGCCCTCCTCCTCTCCCCCCCTCGCTGCGCCCACCACCACCGTCCCAAGCACCAGGAGTAGCACTGCGCTTCGCTCCCTCTCCCGCCACCCCCTTTGAGCGAGGCCCCTTAAGAGCTTGAGAACTGCGCCGTTTCCCTCCATGCGCCCCGCCGTGTCCCCTCTCCTCCTCCTGCCAGTCCCTGTCCCTCTCTTCTCTCACCTCTCTCTCCTCTCTGCCCTTCCCTCTTGGCTCTTCAATACCTACAGAACGAGACCTTTCCCTTTCCTCCCTCCTCTCCCTCTCCTCCCTCCTCTCCTTCTCCTTCCTCTCTTTCTCTCGCCTCCGCTCCCTCTCCTCCTTCCCCTCCCTCTCTTCTCTCCCCTCCCTCGTCTCTTTCCGGTCCCTATCTTCCCTTCTCCTCCAATCATCTCTCTCCCCGTGTGAATCTTCTTTTCTCCTCTTCTCCTCGCCCTTGTCCTTCTCGCGTCTCCACTCACGATCATGCTTCCTCTCCTGCTCCTTATCCTCCCATCCATCCCTATCCACCTCATTCCCCCCTCTCCGCCCCTTAATTTCCCTCTCCCGTTCCCTTGCTCGTTCCCCTCCCTTATCCCTCTCAGTATCCTTCCTCTCAAGCTTAACCTTCAGAGTCCTTCCTTCTCCTTTCTCCTTCCCTGTTTCCCTATCCCTCTCTCGTTCCCTTACTCCTTCCCAGTCCCTCTCCTTGTGCCTCACTCTCTCCCTATCCTTGTCTTCATACTGCCTGCTCTCTTTTACCTTATCCTTCCTCCTCTCCCTTTCCTCCCCTTTCCTCTCCTGCACCTTACCCTCTCCTTCCTCACTCCTCCCCCTTTCCCAACCCTCTTTCCCAACCCACCCTTCACCATGCCTGTCCTTTCCAGCAGCTTTACCAAGCCTGTCTACCGAGCCTGGTGATGCCGAGCCTCCTCGCTCTCTCTCCGAAGCAGCAAGCCTCTTGGCAGCAGGGTGAGGTTCGGCATAACTGCCAATCACTTCAGCACCCACCCTCAGACCTTCACTCGCCTGCCCCTTCTCTCTTCTCCCCTCCTTTTTCTTCTCCTTCTCCCTCTCATGCTCCGCTCCCCAGTCCCTGCTCTTCTCGCCCTTCCTCTCACTTCCCTGTTTTCTCTCCCAATCTTCATTCCTCACTCTCTCCTTCGCCTCTTCCATCTCCCCTTCCTCTTCGAAAGGATCTAAACCACCCCTTGCTGCCTTCTTGAATCGCTGCCGCATCTCAGCACCTCTCCTGCCCTGCTTCTCTTCCTCTGCCTCCTCCTGCTGCTGCACCTGATGCACCCTCTCCTCCTGCTCATTCGCAGTCCTCTCCCCACCACCGCTTCTCTCGCCTCTTCTCTGCTTCTTCGGCTTATGAAACCCCTCCTCCACGCTCTCCTCCTGCCACTCCCTTTCCCCATCCCCCTCGTTCCTCCTACTCTTCTGAAACTCCCCCCTTTCCATCCCAGCGCTCCTCTCCTCCTTGCCCTGTGTTCTGCTCTTCCCCCCACCCTCCTCATCCCCCCCGGCTCCTACTGTCCCTCCCTCCTCTTGCCCACCGTCCGCCTCCTGCCTCTCCACCCCTCTGTTCGCCCCACTCCTCTCTCTCCTCTTCCTCTTCCTCTTCTTCTCCTCCTTCCTCCCCCATCCCTCCAGATGTCCCTCCTGCTCCTCTCCCTCACCACCTACCCCAACCTCCCCTTCCTCATCTCCTCCCTTATCCCCCTCTCCTTGCACCCCCTCACCCTCAACCTCACCATGCATCTCCCCCAAATCCTCCCCACCCTTTCTCCCCTTTACTCTCTGCAAATCCTCCCTATCCCTCACATCTCCCCCATCCCCCACGTTCCCTCGCGCCTCTGAACCTCCTTTGCCTACCAGTTTGATCTTCCCACAAGACAACTTCACCTTCAGAGAAACTTTCTTCCCCATTCCCCTCTTCCTCCCCTTCTCACTCCCTCCCTTCTCACTCCCCTCCCTCTCTCCCACACCTCCTCCCGTGATCCTCGCTATTGTGTTGTCTGCAAGCTGAAGCTGCATGGAAACTTCGTGAGCAGAGGGAGACTCCCCTCCTGGAGAATCTCGTCTTGCCTTGGAGCGGGGGCGGTGGGGGGATGTTACACCATCAGCTCTCCCATCCCCACTGCCATCACCATGAGCAGCACCCATAGCATGACCATAACCATCATCATCACCATCCCCCTCACCACCATCACCATCATCACCAGCAGCATCATAATCATCAACATCAACAGCATCATCTGGATTGCCAGCACCATCAGCAGCATCAGCAGCAGCATCAATACCAGCATAGGCAGCACCAGCAGCATCAGCGTCAGCACCGCCGGCAATGGCTTCTACATCAGCAGGAACTTCATCATCCAAAGCAGACTGGGAGCTTTTCTTCCCCTTCTTCTTCTCCTCCTTCTCCTTCTTCCCCTTCTTCCCCTTCTTCTCCTTCCGCTCCTTTTTCTCCTTACCTTTCTTACCAACACCAGCACCGTCACCACCACCAGTACCAGCAGCAGCAGCAGCAGCACCATAACTGGCTTGGCTAGGCTGTGCGGCTGTCGGATCAAAATCAAATCCATCCTCCCCATCCCCAGCAGCAGCAGCAGCAGCACCACCATCACCATCACCTGCACCCTCACCATCAGCACCGGCACCAGCAGAACCACCCTTCCCACCACCGCCTCCCACCGCACTCCACCCACCAGCACCACTCGCCCCTCCACCACCCGACCCCTCAGCTCCTCCTTTTCCCCCAGCCTTCCCCAGCAGCATCTTCGCCTTATTAATCTTGATCTTCGTTCCCTTCCTCTCCAGCAACCCCTCTGCCAGCGCCCCATCCCTGTGAATCTGATTCCCCTCCTCATCCTCCATATAGAGGGGACACTTAGCGCGGTTAGTGCGCATGTGACCCTCCTGCCCGCACGCCCCACACACCACCGACGCCCTCTGTCCCTTCTTGGGCCCACTGCCGTCCTTCTTCCCAGCAGCTTCCTTCTTGGTGGGAGTGGGGGTTCCCTTGATAGGGGTTCCCTTGGACGGGGTTCCTTTAACGGGTGTATCTGCCTTGGGCCCTGCCTGTCCTCCCCTCTTCCGCTTCTTCCCTGCCCCCTCGCCCCCACCCCCCTGCACAGTAACAACAGAGAGAAAATTGGAACGCTTTAGACTCCAAGACTCCATCCAGACGGGACCAAACATGAGCAACGAGTGAACAGTAACAGTGCACCAAGCATCGATTCGATCACACAGGAGAGTATAGTGGGGGCGGGGAGTTGGAAGGAAAGAAAGGTAGGAGGGACAGGAAATGGGGGATAAAGAAGCGGGGGGGTGGGGCGAGGGAAAGAGGGAGGAGCAGTAAGCAAGCAACAGGAGCTTACCTTCTCTGAGGCAGCCTGTTTCGAAGGCGTGGCCGGTGTCTGCGAGGGAGCACCTGCCTGGTCCTTTTCTTCTCCCTGCTGCTGCTGCTCTGCCTCCTGCCCCTCCTGCTGCTCCGCCTGCTGCTCTGTCCGCTGCCCTACCTGACCGCCTGCTGCCCCTCTCTGTGCTGCTAAGGCTGACCGTTTTGCCAACTCTGCATCAATCTGGGAGTGTGGGGGAGGGAGGTGGGGAGGGGGAGTGAATATGAGGGTGGAGAGGGAAGGGGGAGCGGGAGTGAGGAAAGAGGTGATATCTGACTCGACTCTAAAACTGTTTGTGCAGGTTGCCCTCCCTGTCCCCCACACGCCTAATCGGCATCAAGTTCAGGCACTGTGTGACCATACAATGGCATGGCCTGCCATGTTTTGAGGCGCCTCAAAACTGATCGGCATCACGTTCAGGCACTGCGTGACTTAGGCAGACCCTACAACGGCCTGCCATGCACCGTACACACTCTTACCTTTTACACACTCTTTCACCCGCACCGTATCGTCCCACCAACCATGGTGAAGGTGAACTGCTGGTGATACACAGACATGCTCACTACACGATGGTTGGTGATGCATAACCTGCAGAGGCTCCGCGCTGATGACCTCTTTGACCACACCATGCCATCGAACTACCTGTGATGAGCAGATGGGCATACACTATAGTGTACAAAGAGTACACTACAACATCCATCCATATACCAGCTCGGATCCGTGATGATGACCTCTTTGATCACCACCATGCCGTCGGGCAGCCTGTGGTGAGGTGAGCTGACTTAAACACAGACATGTGCATAGGTAGGAACACCACAGCATCCACATACCAGCTCTGGATCCGTGATGATGACCTCCTTGACCACAAATGTGCCGTCGGGCAGCCGCGATTTGATCTTCTTCTTCAGCCGCCGCACTACCACGCGCTTCTTCCCCCCCTCTGCACCCACGCCTGCCCCTCCGCCCCCCTCCCCGCCTCCTGCTGTCCCTCCTGCTGCTGCTGCTGCTGCTGATGCTGGAGTGGCTTTCCCAGCCTCTTGGTCCTGAATGCACGGGAGGAGAGGGACCGGGGAGTGGAGGGAGAGTGGAGGGGAGGATAGGGGAGCAGTGGGGAGTATGCAAAGGATAGTGGAGAAGCGGGGAGGAGAGGGGAAGGACAGGAAGGGAGAGGGGAGGAGAGAGAGGAGGGGGGAGGAGAGAGAGAGGAGGAAGGGGAGTGGGACTGAATATGCGGACAATAAACGGTTTCATATGCAAGAAGGCAGAGAGGCAAGGAGGCAAGGAGGCAGAGATGCAAGTACAGCCCAAGGAAACCCAAGACAAGAGCTAAATACGCACCATCATTCCTCCTGCCTCGCCATGCTTGGCAGGTGCAGTGACGCTCTTGTCCCCCCCATCCTCCTTCTTCTCCTTCTCCCTCTCCTTCTCCTTGCTCTTCTCCTTCTCCTTCTTCTTATCCTTCTTCTTCTTGGTGCTCTCCTTGGGATCATCATCTGCACGCCACCATGCATGCATGCATCCATGCATCCATGCACACACACACGCACACGCACACGCACACGCACATCACACGCACATGCACACGCACACGCACACGCACACACACACACACGCACACGCACACACGCACACGCACACGCACATGCACATGCACATGCACACACGCACGCACACGCGCACGCGCAAATGCACACGCACATGCACATGCACACACGCACACGCACATGCACATGCACACGCACACACGCACGCACACGCGCACGCGCACATGCACACACGCACGCACACGCGCACGCGCACATGCACACGCACATGCACATGCACACACGCACACGCACATACACACAGGATGCATGCACATGCACACATATGTACACACAGACGACGCACACACATGTCAATCCACGCACGCACAGAGGCAGAGAAAGATCAATCTGAAAGAGCACAAAGCGCAGAGCCAAGCCGGGCCTCCAAAATCCTCTCCTCAAGCAACCCATGCTGCAGCGATCAAACCACTGGTCATCCGTTCTTGCGAATGATTCTTGAGACTTTAGAATCTTAAGCAATTCTCTACACTGAGCAACCCACTGTTGATCCAGAGCCAAGCCAGGGCATTCAAGATCCTGTCCTCAAGCAACCATCCACGGGCACCGTCCCTCACCCACAGCAACCACCCAACACCGCATAAAACCATTCCTGACCCATCTTCCAGCAGCATGAGCCTCAGCGCAGCAGCCTCCGCCTCATCATCCTTGAGCAAGGCGCGCGCGTGGACCAAGGCGCGGGCGCGGACCAAGGCGCGGGCGCGCGGACCAAGGCGCGCGGGCGCGCGGACCAAGGCGCGCGGGCGCGCGGACCAAGGCGCGCGCAAGCGCGGACCAAGGCGCGCGCGCGCGCGGACCAAGGCGCGCGCGCGCGCGGACCAAGGCGCGCGCGCGGACCAAGGCGCGCGCGGAGACCAAGGCGCGCGTCCGCGCGCGCGGACCAAGGCGCGAGCGCGGACCAGGGCGCGCGCGCGGACCAGGGCGCGCGCGCGGACCAGGGCGCGCGCGCGGACCAGGGCGCGCGCGCGGACCAGGGCGCGCGCGCGGACCAGGGCGCGCGCGCGGACCAGGGCGCGCGCGCGGACCTGGGCGCGCGCGCGGACCTGGGCGCGCGCGCGGACCTGGGCGCGCGCGCGGACCGAGGCGCGCGCGCGGACCGAGGCGCGCGCGCGGACCGAGGCGCGCGCGCGGACCCAGGCGCGCGCGCGGACCCAGGCGCCCGCGCGCGGACCCAGGCGCGCGCGCGCGGACCAAGGCGCGCGCAGCGCGGACCAAGGCGCGCGCGCGCGGACCAAGGCGCGCGCGCGCGGACCAAGGCGCGCGCGCGCGGACCAAGGCGCGCGCGCGCGGACCAAGGCGCGCGCGCGGACCAAGGCGCGAGCGCGGACCAAGGCGCGCGCCGCGGACCAAGGCGCGCGCGCGGACCAAGGCGCGCGCACGGACCAAGGCGCGCGCGCGGGACCAAGGCGCGCGCGCGGACCACGTCGCGCGCGCGGACCACGGCGCTCGCGCGGACCACGGCGCGCGCGCGGACCACGGCGCGCGCGCGGACCACGGGGCGCGCGCGGACCACGGCGCGCGCGCGGACCACGGCGCGCGCGCGGACCAAGGCGCGCGCGCGGACCAAGGCGCGCGCGCGGACCAAGGCGCGCGCGCGGACCAAGGCGCGCGCGCGGACCACGGCGAGCGCGCGAGCCACGGCACGCGCGTGGACCAAGGCGCGCGCGTGGACCAAGGCGCGCGCGTGGACCAAGGCGCGCGCGCGGACCAAGGCGCGCGCGCGGACCAAGGCGCGCGCGCGGACCAAGGCGCGCGCGTGGACCAAGGTGCGCGCGTGGATCAAGGCGCGCGCGTGGACCAAGGCGAGCGCGCGGACCAAGTCGCGCGCGTGTACCAAGTCCCGCGCGTGGACCAAGGCGCGCGCGAGGACCAAGACCCGCGCGTGGACCAAGGCGCGCGCGTGGACCAAGGCGCGCGCGGACCAAGGAGCGCGCGCGGACCAAGGAGCGCGCGCGGACCAAGGCGCGCACGCGGACCAAGGCGCGCGCGCGGACCAAGGCGCGCGCGCGGACCACGGCGCGCGCGCGAGCCAGGGCGCACGCGCGAGCCACAGCGCGCGCGAGCCACGGCAAGCGAGCGAGCCAAGGCGCGCGCGCGGGCCAAGGCGCGCGCGCGGGCCAAGGCGCGCGCGCGGACCAGGGCGCGCGCGCGGACCAGGGCGCGCGCGCGGACCAGGGCGCGCGCGCGGACCAGGGCGCGCGCGCGGACCAGGGCGCGCGCGCGGACCAGGGCGCGCGCGCGGACCAGGGCGCGCGCGCGGACCAGGGCGCGCGCGCGGACCAGGGCGCGCGCGCGGACCAAGGCGCGCGCGCGGACCAAGGCGCGCGCGCGGACCACAGCGCGCGCGCGGACCACGGCGCGCGCGCGGACCATGGCGAGCGCGCGAGCCACGGCGCGCGCGTGGACCAAGGCGCGCGCGTGGACCAAGGCGCGAGCTCGGACCAAGGAGCGCGCGCGGACCAAGGCGCGCGCGCGGACCAAGGCGCGCGCGCGGACCAAGGCGCGCGCGTGGACCAAGGCGCGCGCGTGGACCAAGGCGCGCCCGTGGACCAAGGCGCGCGCGCGGACCAAGTCCCGCGCGTGGACCAAGGCGCGCGCGCGGACCAAGGCGCGCGCGCGGACCAAGGCGCGCGCGTGGACCAAGGCGCGCGCGTGGACCAAGGCGCGCGCGGACCAAGGCGCGCGCGGACCAAGGCGCGCGCGGACCAAGGCGCGCGCGCGGACCAAGGCGTGCGCGCGGAACAAGGCGCGCGCGCGGACCAAGGCGCGCGCGCGGACCAAGGCGCGCGCGTGGACCAAGGCGCGCGCGGACCCAGGCGCGCGCGCGGACCGAGGCGCGCGCGTGGACCGAGGCGCGCGCGTGGACCCAGGCGCGAGCGGACCAAGGCGCGCGCGCGGACCAAGGCGCGCGCGCGGACCAAGGCGCGCGCGCCGAACAAGGCGCGCGCGCGGACCAAGGCGCGCGCGCGGACCAAGGCGCGCGCGTGGACGAAGGCGCGCGCGGACCAAGGCGCGCGCGGACCAAGGCGCGCGCGCGGACCATGGCGCGCGCGCGGACCAAGGCGCGCGCGCGGACCAAGGCGCGCGCGCGGACCAAGGCGCGCGCGCGGACCAAGGCGCGCGCGCGGACCAAGGCGCGCGCGCGGACCAAGGCGCGCGCGCGGACCAAGGCGCGCGCGCGGACCAAGGCGCGCGCGCGGACCAAGGCGCGCGCGCGGACCAAGGCGCGCGCGCGGACCAAGGCGCGCGCCGGACCAAGGCGCGCGCGAGGACCAAGGCGCGCGCGAGGACCAAGTCGCGCGCGCGGACCAAGGCGCGCGCGCGGACCAAGGCGCGCGCGCGGACCAAGTCCCGCGCGCGGACCAAGTCGCGCGCGCGGACCAAGGCGCGCGCGCGGACCAAGGCGCGCGCGCGGACCAAGGCGCGCGCGCGGACCAAGGCGCGCGCGCGGACCACGGCGAGCGCGCGAGCCACGGCGCGCGCACGGCGCGCGCTCGGACCACAGCGCGCGCTCGGACCAAGGCGCGCGCGCGGACCAAGGCGCGCGCGCGGACCAAGGCGCGCGCGCGGACCAAGGCGCGCGCGCAGACCAAGGCGCGCGCGCGGACCAAGGCGCGCGCGCGGACCAAGGCGCGCGCGCGGAACCACGGCGAGCGCGCGAGCCACGGCGCGCGCGTGGACCAAGGCGCGCGCTCAGACCAAGGCGCGCGCGAGGACCAAGGCGCGCGCGCGGACCAAGGCGCGCGCGTGGACCAAGGTGCGTGCGTGGATCAAGGCGCGCTCGTGGACCAAGGCGAGCGCGCGGACCAAGTCGCGCGCGTGTACCAAGTCCCGCGCGTGGACCAAGGCGCGCGCGCGGACCAAGGCGCGCGCGTGGACCAAGGCGCGCGCGTGGACCAAGGCGCGCGAGGACCAAGGAGCGCGGGGACCAAGGCGCGCGCGCGGTACAAGGCGCGCGCGCGGAACAAGGCGCGCGCGCGGACCAAGGCGCGCGCGCGGACCAAGGCGCGCGCGCGGACCAAGGCGCGCGCGCGGACCAAGGCGCGCGCGCGGACCAAGGCGCGCGCGCGGACCAAGGCGCGCGCGCGGACCAAGGCGCGCGCGCGGACCACGGCGAGCGCGCGAGCCACGGCGCGCGCGTGGACCAAGGCGCGCGCTCAGACCAAGGCGCGCGCGAGGACCAAGGCGCGCGCGCGGACCAAGGCGCGCGCGTGGACCAAGGTGCGTGCGTGGATCAAGGCGCGCTCGTGGACCAAGGCGAGCGCGCGGACCAAGTCGCGCGCGTGTACCAAGTCCCGCGCGTGGGCCAAGGCGCGCGCGCGGACCAAGGCGCGCGCGTGGACCAAGGCGCGCGCGTGGACCAAGGCGCGCGAGGACCAAGGAGCGCGGGGACCAAGGCGCGCGCGCGGTACAAGGCGCGCGCGCGGAACAAGGCGCGCGCGCGGACCAAGGCGCGCGCGCGGACCAAGGCGCGCGCGCGGACCAAGGCGCGCGCGCGGACCAAGGCGCGCGCGCGGACCAAGGCGCGCGCGCGGACCAAGGCGCGCGCAGCGGACCAAGGCGCGCGCGCGGACCAAGGCGCGCGCGCGGACCAAGGCGCGCGCGCGGACCAAGGCGCGCGCGCGGACCAAGGCGCGCGCGCGGACCAAGTCCCGCGCGCGGAACAAGGCGCGCGCGCGGACCAAGGCGCGCGCGCGGACCAAGGCGCGCGCGCGGACCAAGGCGCGCGTGGACCAAGGCGCGCGCGGACCAAGGCGCGCTCGCGGACCAAGGCGCGCGCGCGGACCAAGGCGCGCGCGCGGACCAAGGCGCGCGCGCGGACCAAGGCGCGCGCGCGGACCAAGGCGCGCGCGCGGACCAAGGCGCGCGCGCGGACCAAGGCGCGCGCGCGGACCAAGGCGCGCGCGCGGACCACGGCGAGCGCGCGAGCCACGGCGCGCGCGTGGACCAAGGCGCGCGCTCAGACCAAGGCGCGCGCGAGGACCAAGGCGCGCGCGCGGACCAAGGCGCGCGCGTGGACCAAGGTGCGTGCGTGGATCAAGGCGCGCTCGTGGACCAAGGCGAGCGCGCGGACCAAGTCGCGCGCGTGTACCAAGTCCCGCGCGTGGACCAAGGCGCGCGCGCGGACCAAGGCGCGCGCGTGGACCAAGGCGCGCGCGTGGACCAAGGCGCGCGAGGACCAAGGAGCGCGGGGACCAAGGCGCGCGCGGCGGTACAAGGCGCGCGCGCGGAACAAGGCGCGCGCGCGGACCAAGGCGCGCGCGCGGACCAAGGCGCGCCGCGCGGACCAAGGCGCGCGCGCGGACCAAGGCGCGCGCGCGGACCAAGGCGCGCGCGCGGACCAAGGCGCGCGCGCGGACCAAGGCGCGCGCGCGGACCAAGGCGCGCGCGCGGACCAAGGCGCGCGCGCGGACCAAGGCGCGCGCGCGGACCAAGGCGCGCGCGCGGACCAAGTCGCGCGCGCGGACCAAGGCGCGCGCGCGGACCAAGGCGCGCGCGCGGACCAAGGCGCGCGCGCGGACCAAGGCGCGCGCGCGGACCAAGGCGCGCGCGGACCAAGGCGCGCGCGCGGACCAAGGCGCGCGCGCGGACCAAGGCGCGCGCGCGGACCAAGGCGCGCGCGCGGACCAAGGCGCGCGCGCGGACCAAGGCGCGCGCGCGGACCAAGGCGCGCGCGCGGACCAAGGCGCGCGCGCGGACCAAGGCGCGCGCGCGGACCAAGGCGCGCGCGCGGACCAAGGCGCGCGCGCGGACCAAGGCGCGCGCGCGGACCAAGGCGCGCGCGCGGACCAAGGCGCGCGCGCGGACCAAGGCGCGCGCGCGGACCAAGGCGCGCGCGCGGACCAAGGCGCGCGCGCGGACCAAGGCGCGCGCGGACCAAGGCGCGCGCGCGGACCAAGGCGCGCGCGCGGACCAAGGCGCGCGCGCGGACCAAGGCGCGCGCGCGGACCAAGGCGCGCGCGCGGACCAAGGCGCGCGCGCGGACCACGGCGCGCGCGCGGACCAAGGCGCGCGCGTGGACCAAGTCGCGCGCGTGGACCAAGGCGCGCGCGCGGACCAAGGCGCGCGAGCGGACCAAGTCGCGCGCGCGGACCAAGGCGCGCGCCTGGACCAAGTCGCCACCACTTAGCGCCCCACTTAGCGCCCCCACTTAGCGCCCCCACTTAGCGCCCCCAACCTTAGAGCAGCATGCGCCTGGTCACCGCATACAACCATTCCCAACCCACCTTCCAGCAGCATGCGCCTGAGGGCAGCAGCCTCCGCCTCCTCATCCTCAAGCTCCTCCTCTCGCTGCACCTCCCAAGCCCTCCTCCTCCTCATCCCCCCCACGCCCCCTCCCCTTGCCCCACCCCCTTCTCTCTCCTCCTCCCCGCCCTCCTCAGCCTCCAGCAAATTCTCCAAGTCCCCCGCAAACGAGTCTAAGTCCCCCAACAGCTCCTCCTCTTCCTCCTCCTCCCCTTCCGCCAGAGCAGACAAGCTCCTGACCTGCTTCTCCCACACCTCCTGGCACTTGCTCCGCGTCTGCAGCTGCAGCTGCGAAAACGACATGCGCTGCCCCCTTGCAAACTTATTCAGCGCAGCAACGGAATCACCACTCTTTCCTGCAGCAGCGGCCGCTTGCTCCGAAGACAGCTTGCGAACCAGAGCTATTCTGTGCCATCGCCCCATCTTCTGAATCTGCTCATCTGCCACCCCTAGCTTCAACAGCACCTCCCGAGCCGCCTCCATCCCGAGCCTGCGCAGGTCCGCGTCCGTGCCTGTCACCGCCGCCCCGCCCCGAGCCTGCGCCGCCCGTTTTTCCACCACCTTGATCTTCTCCGCCCCTGGCTGCTTGTGCTGAATCTTGAGAAAGGAAAACGCCAGGCCACGCCCAGAGGGATCCCCTGCTCCACTTATCTCCAGCTTCTCTAACCCGCCTTTCCCGTGGGTCATACTCGATAAATAGTTGTGAGAAAGGTTCCAGGGAGTGAGCAGTAATTCCCTCTCTATAAGCAGACTCGCTGCCATCTTAATCGGGTTGTCCGGGAGGAGCTGGGCGATGGCGGTGCTGAGAGGCGGCGACGCGTTGGTGAGGTGGCGGATTCCTATTCGCCGAAGGTGGTGCAGACCTGCCAGCATGCTTTCATGGCAGCACACCAAGTCGGGGGTTACCATTCTCCGTAGCTCCTCCTCGGAAGGAACCCGGAAGTTTCTCCGCATAACCCACCACATTTCTCCGCCCTCCAGCCTCTGCAGCTCTGCACACGTTTTAAGCCGCTTCTTTATAAGCCCCTCGGTGAGCGTGGGAAACTGCGCAGCAATATCATCCGCCCTTACTTTAGGCGCGTTCACCACCGCCCGCCGCCCCCCTTTCTTCCCACCCTTCCCCTGCGCCCCTCCCTTCCCACCGCCGCTCCCGCTCCCGCCGCCGTCCTTATCCTTGTCATAATCCCGAAACGTCCGACAGACTCCAACCATAAGGCGGTTGCTACTATGGAGTACGGCAGCTTTAGAGATCGGATTCATAACTTCCAAATGCGGCTCTTGCTGCCCCACCACCTGCATCCCATCTATCCTCCTTATAGACAGCTTCCCTTTCGGCGACCGTACGAGCAGATAGTCCGTGTGCGGCACATGCTGCCGAAACACCGGGGCTCGGAACAGGTTCGTCTCGAGGCTGGACTGGCTCGTGCCGGGCCTGACGTCGCCCAGGAACGGGGACTCCTCGTCCGGTTCGAGCGGCATCACCGAGCCGGAGAAAGGGACGTCCCGGATCGCAGCTGCGCCGGAATCGACGGACGAGATCTTGCGGTAGTAGGTGGCGAGCCGGGCGCCCATGCCCACGTTGCTGAGGAGCAAAGGGCGCTCCTCACAGTACCTGGGAGAGGAGACGAAGGGGGAAGAAGATGGGGAAAGGAAGAAGAGGGTGGGGGAAGGAAGAGAGGGGGTGGGGAGTTTGGGGTAGGGGTTGAAGAAAGTAGCTGAAGGGAAAAGAAGGCCGGGTGAAAAAGTGCTTGAACCAGTGCTTGACCGACAGGTCTGCCTTCTTCGCGGCAAATACTCGGGTTCACTCACACCTCACCTCACCTCCCAATCACCCCAGATCCAAACCCCCCTAACCCCCCCCTGCTCCTCCCCCACTCACTCCATGAGCACAACGTGACCATCCTTCACCGACAGATCCGCCTTCTTCCGGAAGGCCCCGGGGGGGCGCTTGGGCTTGCTGTCGCCTGGGAGCTTCAGGTGCGCTCGCCCCCAGGGGTGCAGGCGCGGGCGCACCACGTGGATGATGGCGCTGCCCCTCACTCCCTGCTCTCCCAGCGGCTTGTCTGCCGTCACTTCATGCCCGTTGGAGAAAAAACGCACTGCCTCGCTCTCCTTCATGTCTGCCGGCGAGGGGGAATGGGGAAAAGGAAGAGAGGCGAAATGAGGGGCGGGAAAGCAGGGGTGGAGGCAAGGAAGGGGGTGTCTCTGTGTGCTCGGCTTGCCCGCTGCACGCTCGCCCCCAGGGGTGCAGGCGCGGGCGCACCACGTGGATGATGGCGCTGCCCCTCACGCCCTGCTCTCCCAGTGGCTTGTCTGCTGCCACTTCATGCCCGTTGGAGAAAAAACGCACTGCTTCGCTCTCCTTCATGTCTGCACAGAGGAACAAGGGGGGACACAGGAGCTTTAGATGCGCTCGCCCCCAGGGGTGCAGGCGCGGGCGCACCACGTGAATGATGGCGTTGCTCCGCACGCCCTGCTCGCCCAGCGGCCTGCCTGCTGTGACCTCGTGGTTGTTGGAGAAGAAGCGTACTGGCTCGCTCTCCTTCATGTCTGGGCATAAAAAGGAAGAGGAAACTATGGAGAGACATTGAAGGAGAAACAAGATGACTTTTGAGTTGACTCTAAAGTTGTTGGAGAAGCAGAGTACCGGCTCGCTCCCCTTCATGTCTGGGCGTACGGGGGAAAGCAGGAAAACAAGGAGAGGGGAAAGGACGGGCGAGAAGGAGGGGTGTGGGCAGGGAAGGGGCTGCCTCTGTGTGGTCGCCTTGCCCTGTCTTGGCAGCAAGGAGAGGGGAAACGACGCACCTCCCAGCTTCTTTGCTGTCTTAGCTCGCAGCACCCCCAGCATCTCCCCCGCCCCCACGTGCAGCTTGACTGCCTTGCTGCCCTCGCTCATACCTCCCACTTCCACGCACCTCCCAACTCCACATACCTCCTAGTTTCTTGGCGGTCTTAGCTCGCAAAGCACCCAGCATCTCCCCCGCGCCCACGTGCAGCTTCACAGCCTTGCTCCCCAGCGTCCTCACGATCACCCGCAGGCTGCCCTCCTGCCCCTCCACGCGCCCCTGCGCCCTTGCTGCTGCCTCGCTCTGGTGCGCAAACCACAGCGCCTGGGGCCGGTGGAAGCGCGATAGGTCCTTGCTGGAAAGGGGGGAGATGGGGCCAAAGAGACAGGGCGATGGGGAGGAAGGGGGGAACGGATGGGGAGGGGGTCAAAGAGGTTGGGAAAGAGGAAAGGGGGGAGAATTCAAGGGTTTTCAAGTTTCCCTCTCCTCACGATCACCCGCAGGCTGCCTCCTGCCCCTCCACCCGCCCCTGTGCCCTTGCCGCCGCCTCGCTCTGGTGCGCAAACCACAGCGCCTGTGGCCGGTGGAATCGTGATAGGTCCTTGCTGCAGTGTTGGGAACGGGAGGGGGGAAGGTTGGGTTTGGGGGGGGGGTTATTGGGAGGGGAGAGAGAAGGGGGGTTTGGAGGAGGTTGAGACATCCCAAGAACCGCCTCGCTCTGGTGCACAAATCACAGCGCCTGGGGGCAGTGGAAGTGCAACAGGTGGAGACGGGGAAAGGGATGGGGGAGGAGGATAGGAGGGAGAGAAGGAGGGGAGCACGGGGGGGAACAGGGGGAAACGTGTAAAGAACTGCCTCAATCCCGAGCGCAAACCACAGCGCCGGCAGGCGGTGGAAGCGCGATAGGTCCTTACTGGAGAGTTGGGGGAAGGGGGAGGAATGGGGAAGGATGGGGGGGGGGTGATGGGGGAAGAGAGGCGGGGGTTGGGTTACGAGGTATTTGCAACCACACAATCCCCCACTCACTTGCTCAGTCGCGGCTTCATCGTTTGCAGGCGAATAGCCGGCAGCGAGTGGTACACCTTCACACTCGTGCTCACACGCTTCTTCCCGTGCGCCTTCCCTCCACCCCCCGCCCCGCCCACCGCCCCCACGCCCGCCTTGCTGCTCTGGTACAGATGGTCCCGCGAGAAATCCACCGCCCACGCTGCTGCCTCTGCCAGGAACTCAGGAGGCAGCCACCCCGCTGCTGCTGCCGCTGCCGCTGCTGCCTCTGCCAGGAAGGAACTCACCTGCTGAGCCGTGGCTTCATTGTCTGCAGGCACACCACACCTACACACTCTTGCTTCAATCGATCACTTACTTGCTCAGCCGTGGCTTCATGGTCTGAAGCCGGATAGCTGGTAGAGAATGATACACCTTCACGCTCGTGCTCGCACGCTTCTTCCCATGCGCCTTCCCTCCACCCCTCGCCCCGCCCACCGCCCCCACGCCCGCCTTGCTGCTCTGGTACAGGTGGTCCCGCGAGAAATCCACTGCCCACGCTGCTGCCTCTGCCAGGAACTCAGGAGGCAGCCACCCCGCTGCTGCTGCCGCTGCCGCTGCTGCCTCTGCCAGGAAGGAACTCACCTGCTGAGCCGTGGCTTCATTGTCTGCAGGCACACCACACCTACACACTCTTGCTTCAATCGATCACTTACTTGCTCAGCCGTGGCTTCATGGTCTGAAGCCGGATAGCTGGTAGAGAATGGTACACCTTCACGCTCGTGCTCGCACGCTTCTTCCCGTGCGCCTTCCCTCCACCCCCCGCCCCGCCCACTGCCCCCACGCCCGCCTTGCTGCTCTGGTACAGGTGGTCCCGCGAGAAATCCACCGCCCACGCTGCTGCCTCTGCCAGGAACTCAGGAGGCAGCCACCCCGCTGCTGCGTCGCCTGGGAGCGGCAGGTGCGCGGATGGGAGCGTGGAGGAGAGGGAGGTTGGTGGAGGGACGCTGGAGCTCTTGGGCTCGGACGCACTTGCTCCTGCTGCTGCTGCTGCGGCTGTGCTGGTGGCAGGGGTGGCAGCGGCGGCTGCTGGTCTTGGTGACAGTGCGGATGCTGTTTCGCCGATTGTTACAGGCGTTGATGTCGGGAGCGTCTGCATGTGCTGATGCTGATGTGGCACGACGCGCGGCTGAGCTGGCACAATCATAGCCAGCGCATGGTCAATCAAACGGATCGTCCCAGCACCACCTGCCACTTCCTCTCCACCTGCCTCCACCCTCCCTGCAACCTCCTCCACGCCGCTCACACCTGCAACTACACCACCTGGTCCCGTACCTGCCGCAGAAACACCTACACCAGATGCACCTGCCTCAGTCACACCCGCCAGGGATACCCTCCCCAGCACAGAGCCCCGCACGCCAGAGCCTACTCTCCCTGTGACTTCTCCCACCGGTCCCACCAGCTGGAAGGTCATGCGGCGATCGCTGAGGTCAAAGATTATGCGCGGGGGAGCAGGGCGCGCGGGGCGAGCAGGGCGAGCCAAGGAAACACCCGCGGCGGTGGGCGGTGCCTCTTTCGGCTTGAGCTTCTTTTTGCGCCATGAAGCCCGTGGAAACACCTGGGAGAACGTCAGCAGAACCGGAGCATCTGGAGTGCCACTCCCTTCTCTCCCCTCCCCCACGCCACCCTTCCTCTTCCCCTCCTTTTCCTCCTCCTCCCCCGCTGCCTCCTTCCTCTCCTCGCCCTCGTCCTCCTCCTCATCCTCATCACCCCACAGCACCGCATCCAACCATGCACCAGAGTCCAGCTCTGTGTTCCTAGGCACGGCTGCTGTCCTCAGCACCTCCCTAACTCGCCTTCTCACTGCCGCCCTGCCTGGATCCTCATCTTCCTCCTCCTCATCCTCTTCCTCCTCCTCCTCTGCCTCGTGCACACGCCCATGCTCATCCCCAGGCATATCATCAACCCTACCAGCAGCACCATCGCCCCTACCACCACCTTCCGCATCACCAGACACACCCGCTGCCCCCTCCCCACCTGCACCAGCACCCCTCCCTCCCTCTCCCTTCCCAACCCCGTCTCCTCCCTCCTCTCCCACCTTCCTCCTTCCCCTAGCCTTGGCCCTAGCTTCGGCCCGACCCTGGCATTCGAGCCGGAGCAGCAGCGGGTGGATTTCCCGAGCCTCTCCGTCTTCCTCCCAGCCTCGGAACGCCCTGGGCTTGGGCCAGGACGCACCTATGGGCTCCAGAACCACGCCATCATCATACACCAGCACATCCCCATACTGCCCCACCAGCTCTGCTGGCGGCTGCTGCTTTCGTGCCGCCACCAGCACACCTCCCTTTTTCCCTCCACCCTTACTGCTCTTCTCACCCTTCTCTTCACCTGAGCCCCCTGTGCCGCCATCCTCCCATTCTAGATCCTCGTCTGATTCCTCCCCGCCAGAAATATCAAGCCTCTCAATAGTCCCTTCCTCCTTGCCGCCTTGCTCTGCTCCAATACCACCCTCTCTCGTGCCATCCAACTTCACTTTATCCGCCTCCATGTGCCTTTCACTACCCATCTTCCCCTCCACAGCCCCATTTTCCCTCTCATCACCTCCCTGCCTCGCTCCCTTCCGCTCCCTCTCCCGATCCCCTTCCTCCTTCAACCCCTCGTCCTCTTCATCCTCCTCCTCCATCTCCTCCTCTCCTCCCATCACCCGCACTCCATCTCTCTCCCGTCCCTCACCCTCACCCTCGCCCTCCCAGCTCTCAGGGCGTTCAGGGCTGCCCCACACAATCTGGTCCTCCCAGTCGCTCTGCATGAGAGCAGAGAAGACAGCACTGGGTGTGCTGTCAAACACTCCTGCAAACGACTCTGCCAGCTGTATCAACTCATCCTCCTCCGGACCCTGTCCTTGAGAAAACAGCCCGTCCAAACGATGTTCAACGGATCCCCTTGGTCGCTTCTTCATCCTCGTTTTGAGCGCCTTCTTTTTTAGCACCTTCTTTGCCGCCTTGAGCTTTGCTCTGTCCGCTCTCTTGCCCAATTTCGTGCCTACTGCCACAATTTCTCGACTTGCTTCTCTTCTCGCTCCTCCTCGTTCCTCAAGACCAACTCTCACCATCATCCCCTCAGTCTCCCGCCTTCTTTCATCACTCTCTTTTCCTCCTTCGTTCAGACTACCCCCCCCCACCATCACCATCTCTCGCCCTGCTTCTCTTCCCTCGTCTCCTTCGTCTTCATGACCCGCCCCCTTCACTTTAACCACTCCCACGTCCCCTTCACCATCCTCCCCCTGTCCTCCTTCTCCCTCTTGCACCCCTTCGCCTGCTCCTCTCTCTTGCCATTCTATCTCTTCCTTTCCTCCCTCCCCAACCACTCCCTTTCTCATCCCCTTCTCTTCGCCCCCCTCCTCTCCCCCGCCTCCCCTTCCCCCATACCCTCCCTCCTCAACCAACCTTCCTTCTCTTCCCTCCCCTCCCACTCCTCCCCCCTCCTTCCCCCCTTCCTTCTCCCCTTCCACTCCCTCCCCCTCTCCCAAGCTACCTCTTTCTCCTTCGACTGTGCCCCTCTCCTTTCCCCTACCGTCACACACAGCAGCATCCTCACCTTTGCCGTCCCCACTCCCCTTTCCATTCTCCTCTCCAATCGCCTCTCCACTTCCCTCTCCATTGCCCTCTCCATTGCCCTCCCCACTGCCCTCCCTTGTCGTACAGGCATCAGCAGCATCGTCCTCAGACTTGATTTTCTCTCCGCCCACCCCCACCTGTATACCATCAACTGCAGCTTCATCCGTCCCATCTTCCTCTCCCTTCCCCTTCCCTCCCTTTCCCTCCTCTCCCATCGCCTCCTCCCTTTTCTTCTCAGGCCCCTCCGCACACTCCTGTTGCCCGTGTGCCTCCTTCAACTCCCCCAATCCCCCCACCAAATCCCCCACCAAACCCCCCACCACTCCCTCTTGCACCTGTTGTCCTTGTCTCACCAATATCATTCCCTCACCTTCGCCTGCCCCTCCCATCCCCAACCTCTTCACTTCGCGTGCCTCCCCATCAGCTAGCCCTGCTTCGATCACCCTCTTCTCTCCCTCACCTTCAGGAACAACCTCCTTCCCTTCTTCGCCTCCACTCCTTGTCACTACACCTTGCTTCACTCTCGTCTCCCTCTCCATTGCACCGCTGCCATCCATGTCCTTACAGTCACCCCTTTCCATCCCCTTTCTCTCACTCTCATTCACATGCTCCTCCCCTCTCTCCTCCTCTCCATTTGCTCTGGTCCCTTCCAAGTTTTCTCCTTCCACTTCCATCTTCTCAACTTTCCCCCCTTCACCTTTCTCCCCCTCTTCTTTCCCCCCATCTTTGCCCACCTCCTCTTTATCCCCCTTCTCGACTTCCCTCTCCTCCAACTCTCCTCCCATTTCCTTTCCCTCCTCTCTACCCACTCTCCCTTCCCCAGGCTGTTCGTCCACCTCCATCTGTTCACCGACCTCCCTCTCGTCCTCCTTCTCTCTCTTCTCCCTTTTCTCACCCTTCTCTTCGTTGTCCTCTCTGTTCTCCTCCTTCTCCTCTCGCCTCTCCTCCTCCTTCTCATCCCTCTCCTTTCCTTTATCCTCCTCCTCCTCCTCCTCATTCTCCTCCTTCTCATCCTTCTGCTCTCCCTTCTCCTCCCTCTTCTCGCCCATCTCTTTCGTTACTTCACCCATTCCTCTCTCCTCCACTCCTTCTGCCTTTAAACCATCCCCCTTATCCTCATCCTCGTGACTACCATCCTGTAATTTCTCATCCATTCTGTTTTCATCCTCTCGGTTCTCATCCCCCATATTATCATCCCCTCTATTCGCATCCCCTTTATCACCACTATCCCCCAGCTTGCCTTTCCTTGCCACAGGCATCACGTCCTGCTCCAAACCCCCTTCCACTCCATGCTTCATCCCACCTTTCCCCTCCGCACCACCGCCTCCCTCTCCTCTCTCCAATTCCTCTCCTCCCTTCTCTTCCTCTCGTGCTCCTTCCCTTTGCTCTTGCTTCTTGGCCCTACCCTCCTCCACTTCCTTCTCCCCAGTACCTTCTCCATCTCCATCACCATCACCATCACCATCACCATCACCAGCGTCAGTCCTATCGCCCTTCCCTCCCTCCACACTCTCACCCACCACTTGCATTTTAATCTCAGCCCTGTCACCAACAAACCCCTCTCCCTCTCCTTTCCCTCCATTCTCTCCTTTCCCTCCTTCCTCTCCTTTCCCTCCTTCCTCTCCTTTCCCTCCTTCCTCTCCTTTCTCTCCTTCCTCTCCTTTCTCACTTGCCTCACTTGTCCCCTCGCCACTCTTCTCTGTAACCATCCGCAATGCACCCTCCTCATCTGCCCTCCCTGTACCCGCTTCCTCCCCACTGGCCTGGCCACCGCCCTCCTTCTCCTCCCCAATCTCACTCTGCACAGCCCTCCCCAACCCATCCCTGTCGCCATCCCTACTCCCAACGGAATGACCGCCCTCATGCCCATTCAAATGCCTATCGCTTCTGCCAGGCCCATTCGCATCACCTAGCCCATCCCCACTCCCTCGCCTGTCACCACCCCCATCACCCTCGCCTGCCCCCGCCACCTTCCCTTCTCCTTTGCTCTCTTCATTACCTCCCTCTAGGCTGCCCACTTTGCCGCCCAGTTCGCCGTCCCTTTCACCATCATTGCCACCCTCAGCACCACCCGCCGCACTTTCTTCTTCAGCTGACTGTTTCTGGGGCATCTCAGAATCAGCAGATCGTTCCCTCGTCTCAAAAGGCACTTGAACCTTCTTCATCTCCTCTTCCCCATTTCCCCTCCCCTCCTCGCTCTCCCACTCCCTCCCCTCCTCACTCTCTTTCCCGCTTCCCTCCTCACTCTCTCCCCTTGTGCTCGTCGCAGCTTCTTCCCTCTTCTGGGCCTCACATTCCCTCACACTCCTCGCTTCGCCTGCTGCAATTAGTGACCCTTCACCTGCACCTTGCAACCCTTCCAGCTCACCACCATCCAACCCCTCCACAACTTGTGACTCCTCTTCTTTTCTCACAGCCTCTGCTCCGCCTGCTGCAATTAGTGACCCTTCACCTGCACCTTGCAACCCTTCCAGCTCACCACCATCCAACCCCTCCACAACTTGTGACTCCTCTTCTTTTCTCACAGCCTCTGCTCCGCCTGCTGCAATTAGTGACCCTTCACCTGCACCTTGCAACCCTTCCAGCTCACCACCATCCAACCCCTCCACAACTTGTGACTCCTCTTCTTTTCTCACAGCCTCTGCTCCGCCTGCTGCAATTAGTGACCCTTCACCTGCACCTTGCAACCCTTCTACTGCACCATCTAGCCCCCCTGAAACCGGTGACCCCTCTCCTTTCCTCCCTACCACGCCCTCCTCTCCTTCCCTCAGTCCCACCCCCTCAGGCCCCGGTTGACGCACCTCAGAAACAGCTTCCCCTGCAGCACCACGCAACCCCTGACAGTCCTTCAATGCTAGCCCCTCTCCTTCCCTCTGCTCCACCCCTAACCCTTCAGATTGCTCCATGCCTGTAGTCTCTCCCTCACCATCCCCACCACCAATCCTACCAGCCCTTCTAACATCCTTCTCCTCTAGTTTCTCCTTGTCCTTTCCAGCCCTAATAGGGCTTTGAGAAGACTCATTTGACTTCTCAACCTCCATATTGCCGCTTTCAACCCCAATCTCCGTGCCCTTGCTAACCCCCATATCCTGCTCTCCAGCCCCCACCGCTGCCCCTGCCCCTGTGTCAACCTGCCCAGTCCCCACCTCTCCTGTGTCACCTCGCCCAGACCCCAGCTCCCCTCTGTCACCCTGCCCAGTCCCCACCTCCCCCACGTCACCCTGCCCCACCTCTGCTCGCTCCACTTCCATCTCCTGCGTCTCAATACCCTCTCCAACCACCTGCTTCACTCCACCTCCTGCCTCCCCTCCTACCTCCCCTCCTGATTTTCCTCCGTTTTCCACTGCTGCATTCGCCCCTTCAGCACTTGCCCCTCCTGCCCCGTCTCCTTCCCCTATTTTCGCCTCCTCGTCCTCCCTCCCACCTCCTCTTTCCTCCTCATCCTCGACCCGCTCATCCTTCTTCACATCCACCATACCCGCACTCCTCCCCTCACTCCCTCCCTCACTCTTTCCCTCACTCACTCCCTCATTCCTGGTTCCATTCTCTGGGACGCTGCCCTCTAGCCTTCTAGGCTCGCCCTCCAGAGTGCTTGAAGGCATCTCAAGAGTGGTTCGAGGCTCCTCTTCCCTATCACTATTCTCCTCAACCCTTTCCTTCTCCCAACTATCCTCCTCTCCACCATTCCTCTTTTCCTCAACCCTTGCCCTGTCCCCTTCCATTACCACCTCAGCATCACCTCTCAAGCCTTCTTCCTTCAGCCCTTGATCCTTCTCATCGGACCCTCCCTTGTCCATATTCCCATCTTTCTCTCCCTTCTCCACATCTTCATTTTTCTCTCTCCCCATGTCCGCACTCCCATCTTTCTCTCCCTCCTCACTTCCATCGTGCCCCTTCTCCTGTCCGTCCCTTTCATCCTCCTCTCCAGCACTCCCCTTTTCCTCAACTCTAGCCCTCTCCTCTCCCGCAGCCCCCGCACCCTCGCCCTCGCTTCCCTCTTTCATCAACCCGTGTTCCCTCTCTATTTCATCCATTCCCTCCTTCTTCCATTCTCGGCCCTCCTCTATCCTAGCTCTTCCTATTATGGCCCGATCCGCCTCTTCCTCCAACCCCTCCTCCTTCTCCTCCTCCCTTGCTGCTGGTTTCACCTCTTCTTTCATCTGACTTTCAATCGCCTCTCCTTCCCTGAATTTTACTCCCTCTTTTTCCTCCTCGTCCTCCGCGTCCTCTTCCTCTTCTTCTTCCTCTTCTTCTAGCTCTTCCTCTTCCTCTGTTTCTTCCTCTTCCTCGTCGTCATCCTCCTCCTCTTCTTCCTCCTCTTCCTCTTCCTCCTCTTCCTCTTCCTCCTCTTCCTCCTCTTCCCTCTCCAGCATCTCTTGATATTGTAGCTCTTTCTCAAGAGCAACAGCTCGCTCTCGCATCATCTCAGCCGTTCGTTTAGGCGACGGTGCAGATCGAAGAAGCACCTCGTCATCCTCTTGCCCTGGATCTAAAAGAAACAAATACACACACATTTCCCATGCCCACACATTCCCCGTTCACACAAAAAAACACACATCTTAAGGCTAAAAAATAATCAAACGCAAGAAAAGGTTAAAAAAGAAGATGTAAAAAAAGTGCACGAACCATGGGTTCCTTTCTTGCAGCGTGTTGAAAAGCCATCTAGCTCATACCTCTCACAAAAGCCAGCAGGCAGCCCCACTCACTCACCACACACAGGCGGTGCTCGAGGCAGCACGCAGTGACTTTTGAGTCGACTCAAAAGTCACAAAGCCAGCAGGCAGACCCACTCACCACACACAGTCGGCGCACGAGGCAGCATGCGGTGGCGCTTGGGGCGAGACCCTCGCTGCACGACGAGCGACCAGAAGGAGCCCTTGATGCCAAAGATGTCTGAGAAGCGCAACACTTCCTTGCCCCCTTCCTTGAACAGCACTGGCAACTCACTCCTTGCCCCCTTCCCACTTACCACGGGCAGGACAGGACACCCAGGAGGCAACACACCTCACACAGCCCAACTCACCGCAGGTAGCAAGCAAGCGAGGCGGTGCCCGGTGCCTCTTGGGGCGGGAGCCTCTCTGCACAACGAGCGACCAGAAGGAGCCTTTGATGCCAAAGATGTCTGAAAAGCGCAGCACGTCCTTGCCCCCTTCCTTGAACAGCACTGGCAACTCACTCCTCCGCTTCACCTCCTCCTCCCCTCCCCTCCCCTCCCCGTCCTCCTCTCCCTCCTCCTCTCCCATCCCTCCCTCCAGCCCCTCCTCGTCTCCTAGACCTTCCCCCTCATCTTGCCCCGCCCAATCCATCTTGTCAGTGTCACGAGCACCAGCATCCCTGCCCTCCTTTCCACCCTCCCCCTCCACCCCACCCTCTTTCCCCCTCTCCACGCCTCCCCCCTCCCCTCCAGCCTCATCCTCCTGTTCTCTCATCTCCTCATCCTCCCTCCCGTCACCAGCCAGGCCGTCTGCTTCTCCTGCACCACCTCCTCCCTCCTCCTCGCCCCTCACTCCCTCCTGTTCCTCTCCCTGTCTTCCTTTCTCACTCTCTAGTACCGGCTTCCCAGCTTCCCACTCACCACTTCCAGCTCCTCCCAGAACCGCCTCCCCATCTGCCGCAGCACCGCCTTCAGCACTCTCTTTCTCCTCCTCAGCCTCCTCGTCGTCCTCCCCCGCCCCTTCCTCCCCCTGGCCTCCCTCTTCCCCCTCATCCAAGCCCCCCTCCCCCTCATCCAAACCCCCCTCCCCTTCATCCATTGCTTCCTCCAACGCTGCTTCTAAGTCCGCCTCCAAATCGTCCTCCTGCTCCTCTGCTCCCTCGTTCTCCTCCTCCTCCTCATCTCCCTCCTTCCTAGACTCTTCTCCCACACCTTCTCCCACACCCTCTCCCTCACCATCTCCCTCACCCTCCCCTTCTCCGTCCTCTTCCTCCCCTCCCTCCTCCTCAGCTTCCTCCTCCGCCCCTTCTTCCTCCTCTGCCTCCTCTTCCTCCCCTCCCTCCTCTGCCTCCTCTTCTTCCCCTCCATCCCCTTCTGCCTCCTCTTCCCCTTCCTCGTCTGCATCCTCTTCCTCATCCTCCTCTTCCTCTTGACCAATACCTCCATCGTCCTCCCCCCTATCTCCCCCTACCTCATTATCTCCTTCTTCAACTTCTTTGCCTTCCTCTTCCTCCTCCTCCTCCTCCTCCTCTTCACCCCCCTCCTCTTCTTCCTCCTCTTCGTGCTCCTCCTCTTCTTCCTCCTCTTCATCCCCTTTCTCCTCCTCCTCGTCCTCCTCATGTTCATCCAACCCTTCATCCAATTCCTGTGTGACCCCCTCTCCTTCCTCCTCTTCACCCAACCCCTGGTCCAAACCATACCCTTCCTCCTCGTCCATATTTCCATCATCCTCTCCTTCCCCTCCTTCCTCTTCCTCTTCCCCTCCTTCCTCGTCCTCTTCTTCGTCTTCCTCCTCCTCCCCATCCTCGTCCCCCTTCACCTCCTCATCCTCCTCACCGTCATCCTCATCCTGCTCTGCTGCACCTTCCGCTTCCTCCTCCCCCTCTTCCTCCTCGTCCTCCTCCTCTTCTTCGTCCTCTGTGAACCCCAATTCGCCTGGGGTAGTTGGCACTGCAGTCCATGTGTGTAGGGGGGGAAAAGTTGAAATTGGGACAATCAATACAAGGACAGAAAGACAGAGCAGAACCAACACAGTAACATTGACAGGCACCAATAGCGAAACCCCAGCCAGAGAAATGGGCATAATTTCAAACAACCCTGCCCCAACATTATGACATATGCAACCCTGGGCAACTTAGCAATTGATCTTCGTATCCACTGACACATCACAATCCATGTAACCTGCCGATAGGTCCCCCCTACTTGTAACAAGACCTACATGCAAAATCGTCAGCCTCATGACCTTGAGACGCAAATGCAGCTTCGTCCTCCCCTCCACCTCCCTCCTCCATCCCCTCTCTACCATCCTCCCCTGCTTCCTCCCCACCCTCCTCTTCTTCACCCTCTCCCCCATCTTCATCAGAATCCTCCTCCTCCTCCTCGCTTCCTTCCTCTTCTCCTTCCCCCTGCCCTTCTGCATCCCCTTCTCCGTCCTCCTCTTCTTCACCTCCTTCGTCTCCTCCCTCCTCTCCCACTCGTTCTTCCTCTGCCCTATCTGCCTGCCCGACCTCCTCCAATTCGTCTAGAAGCCCATCAAGTTCCTCATCCTCATCGTCCTCCTCCTCTTCCTCCTCTCCTTGCCTCACTTCTTCCTGCTGCTGCTGCTGCTGCTGCTGCTGCTGCTCGTCTCGTTCCATCCCTCCAAATCCTTCCTCTCCGAATCCAGGATCAATGCTAGCCTCCTCCTCTTCCTCCGCCTCGTTATCTTCATCCCCTTCACCCTCACCCTCACCCACTTCCTCATCCTCCTCATCCTCTTCCTCCTCTTCCTCCTCTTGCCCTTCTATTCCCTCTTCTGCCCCAATCTCCACATTCCCCATATCCCCAAACTCCAATTCCAACCCTGTCACCTCCTCCCGTTTTTCCTCCTCATCCTCCTCCCTCCCCTCCTCCTCCTCCTCCAATTCCTCTTCCTCCTCGCCCTCCTCGTCTTCCTCTTCCCCTTCTCCCTCGTCCACCTCTTCCTCTTCCTCCTCCTGCTCCGCACCCCCCTCGATTGCAGCCTCTCCCCCTCCAACTGCACCCATGTTCCCATCCTCAAACCCCCCTTTCCCTGCGCCCTGTCCCGCTGCCTCCTCCGCTTCCTCCTCCCTCTCCTCCTCCTCCCCCTCCATCTCCTCCTCCTCCAGGTCATAATCCTCCTCCTCCCCTGCATCACCAGCACCAACCCCTTCCAGCCCAGCAGCATACTCAAACCCACTTCCACCAGCATCGCCGCCACCACCTGCATTCCCACCAGCAGCACCAGCCGCACCAGCAGCAGCCGCGGCACCGCTGCTGCCAGCGCCAGCATCGTCCTCCTCAAACACCTCGTCTATATCCTCGTAGTCCTCTGCGTCATCAGCTTTCCGGTCATAGTCTGATCATCAGGGCAGGGACAATGGGGCGTGCACACAATAAGGACACCAATCAGCTTTGCAGTCCTGCAATCCCCCATCGTCCTCCTCAAACGCCTCGTCTGTATCCTCATAGTCCTCTGCATCGTCAGCTTTCCGGTCGTAGTCTGCTCGTTAAGGCAGGGTCGAGGGGACACACAAGCAATTTTCTTATCAGATCAACAATCGAAACCCATGCAACTCCTCCTTTCCGGTTATAATCTGCGCGTCACCACAGCGACAAGGAGGCGCGCGCGAACAGTAAATACACAAATCAGGTTTGCATTCCTGCGATCTCCCATCGCTTCCCGCATTGTCTGCTTTCCCGATCATAGCCTGCTCGTTCGGCAGCGGCAACGGGGAATAGTCTGAGAATCAATGTCTCAGAGAACAGACTCACCGTCATCATCATCATCACCAGCTTGCCCGGCCCCTGACCTCGCCTCAAACTGTCAGGAAGGATTCAATTCAAAGCACAGGAAAATGGCAAGGAAGCATCAAGGGAGGCCCGCAGACGCCGAGCAGGCTGAGCGGTGTAAGATGCCACGTTTTCTGAATAAAAAACTGGAAGATAGTAAGCAAATTCACATATTTGCATCCCATCCCAACAGCACTTCCATGTCGGTCAAGGCTGGGCAGAGCTGGGAGCTTAGGGTTCTCATTAGGTCAAGTACTGGGTCAATTCGAAAAAAAATCACCTAAAGAAGAAAAGTAACGAATTATTCATCACTCAACAATACCTCCATGTCAGCCAAGGCTGGGCCGAGCTGGTCCGCCAATCCAGCTAAGTGGTCCCTCGCCTCCTGCGGCATAAGACAACGAACATCGTGTAAGAGACGGTTCAGGAGGGGTAACACAATGAACCAGAGTGTAAGAGTCAGATCAGGAGGACGGTAAAGACAAACACTGTCAGGAACCAGGACAAGACCGGTCCGACTCTGCTAATATGCAACACAGCCTTAACCAGCAACCATTCCTGTCAGAACGCGAAGAACCTGACTTCCATGTTCTTAGCGCAGTCATGTTACAGTTTATGCTGAGAAATTAGTGGCAAACAGCCCTAAACTTTCACGAAATGTTGATGGTATTTGAAGGATACTAGAACCGAAACCGGGTACTCTAATACCGACCTCATCCATGTACTCCTCCTCCAGCGAGCCCTCGTCGTTCACGTTCCCAAGCATAAACGCCAGCATGTTCGGCACACCCCTCTCCTCGTCATCGTCCTCGTCGTATTCCTCCTCCTCCTCCTCTTCGTCCACATGCTCGTCGTCATCGTTACCCTCGTACCCGTTATTGTGGCTAGAGTAATCCATGAAAGCGACGCCTAAAGAAGAGAGAGAGAAAAAATGAAGGTTACGTGGGTGCTAGCTCGCGACGAAGCTGGTCAGTAATAAAAACGGTGGTTCAGTGAGCTTCTTGACGAGTACGAGAAGTTGTAAATCCAAAAAATACGGAGCGACTACGAGATATGAATGCTACTCGCAGCAATCCACCGCGTAAAGCAATATCCACTAATCGAACGAAATCGCTTTATCCAGAACCTTGTTAGGTCCAATTCTTGAAACAACTGAGCCGTTTGCCGTAACTTTCACGTAATCGCAAGAGAAATCGCTATCGCAAATTTGCAGATAAACTGAGAAGAAATTCTCCCTGACTGACTTGGTGACCTAGTCCTCTTCGTCGACCAGACTACATTATATACCTAGCAAGGCGTCCATCAGGAGGCACTTTTGCTCGTTCCAGTCCAGGCAGTATCAAGGTGGGACGAGCCGCGCATGGTCTTTTGGGGGCTGGGGTCCGTTTTGCACCAGACCACATTGAAATTGCCGAGATGTCCGAGTTGGTGAAATTTGTTTCAGGATGGACAGAGGTCGCGGGTTCGATCCTGGATGAGAGTGTTCACCTGCATAGCCGTAAATTCGGTTCCGTAGATCAGCAAAATGTGTAACAGGCTTGACAGGCGAAGTGTTATGCGAAACTACGCTGCCAGTTCGTTAACGCTTGCCACGTTGCGCATTGCGATTGATTGGAACTGTCCCACTGTCAGAAGAATTTCTGACTTTCAGGGCCAAACCAAACCAGTACCTTGGTTGAAGCTGCGGTCTACATACCTCAAGCGGGAGGCAAAGGTTTATCACTTGAGAACAAGGTAACACTGTCCCCAAAGTACCCCTTTGCGGAGAAGCGACCGTCGAGGCGGAAGGAGGGAGGGGGCTGGGGGTGACCAAACCAACAGCTGAAACAAAGTTCGCCAGATTATAACTTGACCTGCATGGTGGTTTGTAGACCAAAACTCTTCCCACCATGGTTCCCACAGCTCACTCGATATTCCCCAAGCGCTTCCCGTACCTAAACCTCGATCGTAATAGCGATTTAGGCCGCGTCGGCTGCACATTACCAGCGCAGTCAAACACACCGTCGCGTTCTGCCCTGTACTCGTTGCCAGATATCGGAGCGCCGCCTCGCCTAACAGGATATGTTAGGAAAAGTCGTCGCCTCACCTCCTCGCCTAAGATATGTTCGCCTCGTCGCCGTAGATCAGCTGGTCTCGTCGCCGGATATCTACTCACCGTATCGCCGCGTTTTCCTCTTCTCTGAGCCGCGAGCTTTACCAGCGTCGTCTCGCTTTCCAAGTAGCGCTCTCACCAAGCTCATGTTCCTGCATTTCAGTGTTACGGTCCACTCCTCATAGTGCTTTAGCTCCAGCTTTCTACCACTGTGGTACAACTGACAGGCTAAATTGTAGTATTCTCCAGGCACGAGATAGGATTTAGTATAAGAGAATACGTAGCACAAACTGAAGTCTGCAGCAAGGAGGTGCTAGCCGCGGACGGGAGTGAGTCGCGATATCGCGCGAGTGGCGGTGGGGTGTCTGCCGCGTTTACGTGCGGGGCGCGCGCTGGGAGCTGCCGCGATTACGTGAAGCGAGCGGCTGGTTATGAGCAGCGACGCGGTCTGGCGACGCGGACGGGAATGAGCACCGATGACGCGGAGGTGCGAGGGGGATGGGAGCGACAATTTGCGACGGGGTAAGGCGCGATATGCGAGCAGGCGCGGGGGGATAGCATTCGAGCAGTCGCGGGGGGGAATAGCATGCGAGCAGGCGCGGGGTGTTAGCATGCGAGCAGGCGCGGGGGGATAGCATGCGAGCAGGCGCGGGGGAATAGCCCCCCCCCCCCCCCCCTTCTCTTCAATCGTTACCCCCTTGCCTTTCGCGGCCCCATGCGCTTCCTCATTGCTTCCGTTTTACGATCCGTCATCCTGTCCATCATTTTTGCGCCTTGCCACCCGCCTTCATTGAACACGTGCCTTGTCCTCACGCTCTCATTGCCTATGTGGGCAAGCCCCAGGTTTCCGCTTCCCTATCCCTATCCCTATGCCCCTCAGCAACTCCCGTTCTCTCCTCATGTGCCTGTTGTTGTCTCGCTGTTGGCTTACCCTTCGTTTCCCCCCTGCTTCCCCTTTGTTTCCTCCCTGCTTACCCTTTGTTTCCCCCCTGCTTACCCTTTGTTTCCCCCCTCTCGCTCTTCCCTCCCTGCTCTCTCTTCCCTCCCTGCTCGCTCTTCCCTCCCTGCTCGCTCTTCCCTCCCTGCTCTCTCTTCCCTCCCTGCTCCTCTTCCCTCCCTATTCTCTCTTCCCTCCCTTCTCTCTCTTCCCTCCCTGCTCCTCTTCCCTCCCTATTCTCTCTTCCCTCCCTGCTCTCTCTTCCCTCCCTGCTCCTCTTCCCTCCCTGTTCTCTCTTCCCTCCCCGTTCTCTCCTCATGTGCCTGTTGTTGTCTCGTTGTTGGCTTACCCTTCGTTTCCCCCCTGCTTCCCCTTTGTTTCCTCCCTGCTTACCCTTTGTTTCCCCCCTGCTTACCCTTTGTTTCCCCCCTCTCGCTCTTCCCTCCCTGCTCGCTCTTCCCTCCCTGCTCCTCTTCCCTCCCTGCTCTCTCTTCCCTCCCTGCTCTCTCTTCCCTCCCTGCTCTCTCTTCCCTCCCTGCTCTCTCTTCCCTCCCTGTTCTCTCTTCCCTCCCTCCTCCTCTTCCCTCCCTGCTCTCTCTTCCCTCCCTCCTCCTCTTCCCTCCCTGCTCTCTCTTCCCTCCCTGCTCTCTCTTCCCTCCCTGCTCTCTCTTCCCTCCCTGCTCTCTCTTCCCTCCCTATTCTCTCTTCCCTCCCTATTCTCTCTTCCCTCCCTGTTCTCTCTTCCCTCCCTGCTCGCTCTTCCCTCCCTGCTCTCTCTTCCCTCCCTGCTCCTCTTCCCTCCCTGCTCTCTCTTCCCTCCCTGCTCTCTCTTCCCTCCCTGCTCTCTCTTCCCTCCCTGCTCTCTCTTCCCTCCCTGCTCTCTCTTCCCTCCCTGTTCTCTCTTCCGTGGTGCAGATTGTCAGGCATGAAGCAACCAAGCAGACAAGCTAGGTAGATTTAGGATAGTTTGATGTGGGCACTTGCCGTATCATAACATCGCGTAGCAAGTTACTTGCAAAATACCCTAATCAGTTTGAGGTTCTATATGTTCAATAATGATAGCATTGGTCATGTGTGGGTATTTGTAATGGTCCCTCCTTTGCAACACTGGTGGGTGTGGAAATTTTTATATTATGTGGTAAATAACTTGAGGTACAAGACAGCTTTGACCACTCTTATTATCGCCTCCGCTCACACGTTGGCTAATGTAGCTCCTGCTGAGTGGTGAGAGCCCATCTAGTGCTCATGCTGCCAATGTTGCCCCAGCTGCAGCAGCAAGTCGGAGGCCCAAGAAGGAGGGAAAAAAGGGTGGATGAGTGGCGCGTGTGGTGGCAGGGCGAATGGAGAGTGCCATAGAGCCCAGCATCCACTCGCCCTACGGCTCGTGTGGTAGCGTGGCGCCCATGTCCTCCCCTCCATGGCGCCCCGCTGCCCTGCTGCAGCCTGCACCCACACTCAGCTGAGCACGCGGGGAAAAGTGGAGAGTGGCAGAGCAATGGCAGGGCATGAAAAACGCAACCGGAAAGGAATGGAAAGGAGAGTGAAGGAGTGGGGAGGAGAGGGGAAGGAGTGGGAAACGATGGCGGAAACTGGGATGAAGGGGGGGAAAGGAGTGGCCAATAAAGGGGAAAGAATGGGAAAGGAGTGACTGGTAAAGGGGAAAGAAGGGGAAAGGAGTGACCAAGAAAGGGGGAAGAAGCGGAAAGGAGTGACCAATAAAGGGGAAAGAAGGGGAAAAGAGTGACCAATAAAGGGGAAAGAACGGAAAGGACAGGGGGGAGAGAGGAGGACAGGGGGGAGAGAGGAGGACGGAGGAGAGAGAGGAGAACAGGGGGGAGAGAGGAGGACAGGGGGGAGAGAGGAGGACGGAGGAGAGAGAGGAGAACAGGGGGGAGAGAGGAGGACAGGGGGGGAGAGGATGATAAGGGTGGGAGGAAGACAAGAGGAGGAGAGGATGACAGGGGAGAGAGAGGAGGACAGGGGGGAGAGAGGATGAAGGGGGGGAGAGAGGATGAAGGGGGAAAGAGAGGATGAGGGAGGTGTGCAAGTCAGGTGTGCTAGGAATGGGCAGAGGAGAAGGGGATTGGAGGGATGAGGAGGAATGAGCGGGTTCGTGTGAGCACAGTTGAGTGCGAGATGCACTTCCCTCCCTAAACCCGCACTCGCCGCGCCTCTGCCCCTCGCACCCTCGCTGCTGCCACGGGACTAATGCAGAGCAGACCCAATAACCACGCCCGCACTCACCACTACCGGAGGGCGGAGAGGAAGAGGTTCGGAGGGATGAGGAAAGGCGTTGGCGCGTGAATGGCCGCATCTCGTCAAACGTGCAGCTAGCGGTTCCGTGGCGATCTCGAGGCTGCAGACGCGGGTGGCGGAAGGGCGGAGGGGGAAAATCAAGAGAAAGTAGTGGGGAAATGGGGTAGGTAACGGTGAAATGAGGGGAAGGAGGGATGGAAATGAGGGCAGGGAAGGGAATGAGGGCAGGGATGGGGGAAATGGGGGAAAGGAGGGGGACACGTGAGGGAAAGAAGGGGTCGAGGGAAGGGAGGAGATAGAATGAGCTGAGAGAGGAGTTGGGGGGGATAGGAAGATGGGGGTGAGGGACGGGAGGAGTTAGGAAAAGGAGGAGGTGCGACCTGGGGGAACAGGGAGGTTCGTCCTGGGGGAAACGGAGGTGCGACCTGGGGGGAAACGGAGGTGCGACCTGGGGGGAAACGGAGGTGCGACCTGGGGGGAAACGGAGGTGCGACCTGGGGGGAAACGGAGGTGCGACCTGGGGGGAAACGGAGGTGCGACCTGGGGGGAAACGGAGGTGCGACCTGGGGGGAAACGGAGGTGCGACCTGGGGGGAAACGGAGGTGCGACCTGGGGGGAAACGGAGGTGCGACCTGGGGGGAAACGGAGGTGCGACCTGGGGGGAAACGGAGGTGCGACCTGGGGGGAAACGGAGGTGCGACCTGGGGGGAAACGGAGGTGCGACCTGGGGGGAAACGGAGGTGCGACCTGGGGGGAAACGGAGGTGCGACCTGGGGGGAAACGGAGGTGCGACCTGGGGGGAAACCTGGGGGGAAACGGAGGCGCGACCTGGGGGGAAACGGAGGTGCGACCTGGGGGGAAACGGAGGTGCGACCTGGGGGGAAACGGAGGTGCGACCTGGGGGGAAAGGGACATGCGACCTCATGTGGCGAGGACGCTGTAAAAAAGGCGACGAGACAAGCAGGCGATGACGCTGCGCTGGGAATCCGCTAGGCGTCCTATGCTCACTCCGCCTCCCATATAGCTCCCTTGGGAGGATGCCCAATTATGGCTTTGACGTGCTATAACTACTGTCTAATAACGCGGCAGAGAAAACGGTGCGTGGTTCCGTCGTGTGACTACGGTTTTGCCACAGGAATGCCCGCTACCCTGTACTCTCCTAGCTAGGATCGCGGCTGCGAGTGTGGTGGCGTGGAAAAGGCGATACGCCACGCGCACATGAATCGCGACCGTGAGCGGGGTGGCCCGAAACAGGCGCTACGGGTGACGCTACTAGCGGGAATCGCGGCTCTTAGTGTGGTGGGGCGAAACAGACGCCGCGTGCGGGAATCGCGGCTTAGCGTGGTGGCGTGAAGAAGACGCTACGCTACGCGCACCTGGCCAGAATCGCGGCTGTGAGCGTGGTGGCGTGAAACAGACGTTACGCTATACGCTGCTAGCAGGAATCGTGGCTATCAGCGTGGCTGCGTGAAACAAACACTACACTACGCACTCCTCCCTCATTTCGAGACAATGGGCGCGGTGGCGTGCAGCATTCTGCTGCGCTGTCTGCTGCTAGCGGGATTTGCAGCCTAGAGCGGTATGGAGTAGATTGCACGTTTGGCAGTTATGCTCATCAGGGCATACATTTTCTACTCCGCTTGGTTATTTGTGTTGGGCGCAGGGTCTTCCGCATCTCCGCGGATTACTTCCCCCAGGCAAACCAACTCACGAAACTGATTGTCATCGCACTCGGTGTTTGAATTCCTCGCACAAGTGTTTGGGGAAGAAGCTCACTTCGCTCTCGAATCATCTTGCGCCAGAGGGTGTGCACTAAATTTACCCCCAGAAAATCGCTTTTAGAATGTAGACCGCAGCTTTGATTCAAAACCCTCGACGCAACATTGGCGCTCAAAAATTGGCGAAACCCAAATCTGGTTCCGTCACAGCTTCGACAGGTGACAAAGAAGGTAGCCAAGTCCGGCAACGAACCTGTCACACAGGCTCGATCTCTGAAAAACTCAAGGAACACTCCTGCTTGCATGCGTTGAGACAGTTTTCAAGTTCTCTCTCTGAACCGTCCGATCTTTCCCGCCTTTGCCATCGCTCTTGGATCTGGTTTTCCCGCTCCTCCTCTGTGTTATTCATCAGAGCATGCAATCCCTTAGTTCAGGAGGAATCAGGAACCATGGAAGCTACAGTGACGACTTTCTTCTGAACTGCTAGCTTTCCTGATCTTGGTTGTGTGTCTGTCTGTGGTCCCTAAGTGACTCGTAGATCGTCATCACCAACTATGTCCACAGCTACTCACCGTCCTGACACGGTCGTTATTTTTTGTTAGCTTCCGAAATATGTATCCGATCCGTCGAGCGTCCGATCTGCTTAGGCGTATGTTCACGCCATCTAATGTCATTAGCCCCACAGGCTGAAACGACCAGGCACTCTGTGTCTCGTATGTCCTCATTGGATCGCTCGTCTGCTCACGGTGTACCTCGATATTACCGAGATTCGCCTGCTAATGTGGAGGCCAGCCAAGGCTTCCGACCAAATCGGGTACCGGGTAGTCTCGCTGACTGTCTAACAATTCGACACGTATCGAGCGTCGACGAGAATAGCTATATCGCGTACAGCGACCTGAAGAGCGATCACCGCGCAACAGCTGACCTCGTGAAAGGGAAGCATACTCCTGACCAGAGCTCGCCGAATGCTCGTCGTCCGCTGGTAACAAATCTGACCAATCATCACTCGAGGCTCCATATGGTTGTGAACCAGCCTGCATCCTCGCAGGCTCAAGGGGGATCCGATACGCAGCAACGGACTCCGGCCGCTGAAAGTCGCAACCACCGCGATACAACCGAAGCTTCTAGAACCGACCCTCAGAACCAGCGCCCGCATGACAGAAGCTCGTTCACGAACAGTCACAATGGGTCGATTCCTGTGGGAAATCGGACGGCTGAGGGAGAGAATCCGGCACAGGCGAATGGCGCGTGTCACGGGGTTACAAATTCTTCGCCATCGCTGCAGTCGACACAGCCGAATCCGACGGATCGTGTAGCGCAGCGTGAACCGAAATCTGGAGATCGGGAACAAAAAGAGCACACGGCTATAGTGATTCTCGGTGCTGCTAATAGTGCGGACAGGAAAGATCCGGTGAAGGTCACCTCAGCACAACAAAGGGAGGGAGATTCGGGACCTCGACTGGCCCAAAGTCAGGAGCCTGGAGCGGCTGCCGTTGGAATGTCTGCACTCCCTAGTTCACTCCGAGGAATGGCGCAGCAACAGGAGCATGCCAGAGTGCCAGAGAAGGCTTACCAGCAGCTGTTGCAGCAGCAGACAGCGCAGCAGCAGCAACCACAACAACCTCACCACCAGAAGCAGCAACAATTGCAGCAGCAGCAGCAGCAGCAACAGCAAAATCAGCAACAACAGCAACAGCAGCAGCAACAACAACAGCAACAGCAACAGCATCAGCAGCAGCAGCAGCAGCAGCAGCAGCAGCAGCAACAACAACAATCCGAGCAGCAGCAAGCGCAGCCGCAACAAGCACAGAAGCAGCAGCAACAGCCTCAATCTCAACAAGCACCGCAGCAGCAACAACAACCCCAGGCGCAAGGCCACGAGGGACAGGCGCAGCAGCAAGCTCAGGTAACGGCGCAGCAGCAGCAACATCCCCAGGCGCAGGCGCAGGCGCAATCACAGGCACAGGCGCATGCACAGGCGGAACAGCAGCTGATGGCATCCCAAGGTCAAGCTCAGCAAATGCAAACACAGCCGGCGCAGCAGTTTCAATCGCAGCAGCCTTTTGCTTCCCAGCTTTCCGTGGTGCAGCAGCAGCAGCCTCAGCAGCCTTACTCTCAGCAACCACTGCAGCAGCAGTACACGCAGCAGCAGCAGCCGGTTCCGCAGCGATTTCTCCCAACCCCAACACAACTTCAGGCGCAGCAGCCAGCACAGCCACAGCAGCAGCAGTTCGGTCCACCTGCGTACCAGCAGCAGCATCTTCAGCAGCCGCAACAGCAGCTGCAGCAGCAACCTTTTTTGCAGCAGCAGCAACTGGTATCAGCACCGCAGCAAAAGCCAATGCCTGGCCATCAAAGAATGGTGCAACCGCAGCAACAGCAGCAACAGGCTCAGCAACAGCAACAGCAGCAGCCGCCGCTGACGCAGCAGCAGCAGCAGCAGCAACAGGCTCAGCAGCAGCAACAGGCTCAGCAGCAGCAACAGCCGCAGCAGCAGCAGCAGCAGCAACAGACTCAGCAGCAGCAACAGCCGCAGCAGCAGCAGCAGCAGCAGCAGCAGGCACAGCAGTTTACTGTCGAGGGATCTCAGGCTTCCTCTTCCGTTCCTGTAATGAACGGTGTGACTGTGATGTCGCAGCAACAGCAGCAGCAGCAAGGCATGGCGCAGCAGAGCATGGCACAGCAAGGCATGGCGCAGCAGGGCATGGCACAGCAGGGCATGGCGCAGCAAGGCATGGCGCAGGCACAGGGCATTGGTCCGCCTCAGATGGTGGCTAAGCTTCAGGCGATGGTGCAGGGGCAGGGCACAGGGCAGCACGGGATGCCCCACCCTCACATGCATCACGGAATGATGCAACAGGGCATGGCGCAACAGGGTATGGCGCAACAGGGTATGGCGCAACAGGGTATGGCGCAACAGGGTATGGCGCAGCATGGGATGGCGCAACAAGGCATGCCGCAACAAGGCATGGTGCAACAAGGGTTGATGCAACAGGGGTTTGCGCAACAAGGCATGGTGCAACAGCAAGGCATGGTGCAACAAGGGATGATGCAGCAAGGCATGCCGCAACAAGGGATGATGCAGCAAGGGATGGTGCAACAGCAAGGCATGGCGCTGCAGGGGATGATACAGCAAGGCATGGCGCAACAAGGCATGGCGCAACAAGGCATGGCGCAACAAGGCATGGCGCAACAGGGGATGGCGCAACAGGGGTTGGCGCAACAAGGCATGGCGCAACAAGGCATGGCGCAACAAGGCATGGCGCAACAGGGAATGGCACAACAGGGGATGGCGCAACAGGGTATGGCGCAACAAGGGATGGCGCAACAGGGGTTGGTGCAGCAGCAGGCTCCACAGCAGTCGATGTTTGGCTTCCAAGGAGGGCCATCCGCCTTCCTGCCACACAACGGACAAGCCTACCAGCAACAGATGCAACAAGTGCAGCAGATGCAGCCGATGCAGCAGGTGCCCTCTTTCCAGCAAGGCCATCAGATGCAACAAGGCCCGGTACCGATGCAACAAGGCCCGGTACCGATGCAACAAGGCCCGGTACCGATGCAACAAGGCTCGGTACCAATGCAACAAGGCCCGGTGCCAATGCAACAAGGCTCGGTGTCCATGCAACAAGGACCGATACTGATGCAGCAAGGCTCTGTACAGATGCAACAAGGCTTGGTACCGATGCAACAAGGCCCGGTGCCCATGCAACCTTCACCTGGAGCGCCCATGCAAGCAGGCCTGCCAATGCCCCCGCACCAACCGTTCCCTGCTACTGCTGCCATGCCTATGACAGTGCATGTGGTTTCAGCTTCCCTTCCTGCCCCCATGCAGCAGCAACAGCAACAGCAGCCCCAGCAGCAGCAGCAGCCCGGTCATGTACCTGGACACAACAACATGCCTGGTAAGCAACAGACTCTCGTCTTTCTTATTGGAGACTCAGTTATTCTCCCTTGGTCTCCAACACGTTGTTTCATATACTCATCCCGATCACGCACTCATCTACCCCCGCTCTTGCTCTCTTTCCCCTCCCCTCTCTCCTCTTGTATCCAGCAGATGACTTGGGCTGATAAGCTCCCTTCACTAAGACGGAGTGGCAGGAGCATCCACTCCCTCCTTCCCTCTCGTTCACTCTTTCCCTACTGTATTCCCGCATTCCTCTCCCTCTCGCTCCCCCTCTCTCAGGCGACTTCGGGTCGTGGGCGCCCTTCACAGTGACGCAGTGGCAGGAGCTGGAGCAGCAAGCGCTCGTCTTCAAGTATCTCGTGGCAGGCTGTTGAGACGTCTCTCATCAGTCCCCGTCTTCCCTCTCTCCCATTCCACCTTCGCCCCATCCATCTCTCAGGCGACTTCGGGTCATGGGCGCCCTTCACAGTGACGCAGTGGCAGGAGCTGGAGCAGCAGGCGCTCGTCTTCAAGTACCTTGTTGCAGGCGCGCCCGTGCCCCCCCACCTCGTTGCCGCGCTTAGGGCCTCCTGCGCCCGCTTGCCCCCCTTGGCGGCACTGCAGCAGCCCCCTGCTGCCCCCGGCGGCCAACGTGAGTCTCTCTCTCCCCTGTGCATGTCCGTCCTATGTCCATCCATCCTATGCATATGCTCGTTCCTGTGCTTGCTGCTGCACTCTCACCTGCATCAATACTGATGGTTCCTTTTCCTCCTCTGCCTCATCCTCCCGTTCCTTCTCGTCTCTCCCGTCTCGTCTCTCCCGTCCCTTCTCTCCTGTCCCCTCTCCCCTCTCGCCTTGCTCCTCTCTCCCCGTCCCGCCCTTGTCCCGCCTCCCTAACCTAGTAGCGGGGTGGGGGCAGGTAACGCAGCAGGTGGAGCTGGAGCCGTTCAGACGCAGAAGAACGGATGGCAAGAAGTGGCGATGCTCCACATCTCGTCTCTCCTTACTCCTCTCTCCTCTCTTCCTGTCCCGTCCTTGTCGCCCCTCTCGTCACTGAGCAGCGGGGTGGGGGCAGGTAACGCAGCAGGTGGAGCTGGAGCCGTTCAGATGCCGACGAACGGACGGCAAGAAATGGCGATGCTCCAGAGAGGTATGTATGAGAGATGGGGATTCTCCTTCATAGAAATTTGGGAACAATCTGTTGCTGCTGCTGCTTTCCTCCCAAGAAGCACGTCCAGCAACGCCCGTAGGCATGTGGTGATTCCCTCTTCCATCCTGCTGTCTCTCTTTGTCCTCTCCCTCCTCTCCTTCCTCTCTTTGTCCTCTCCGTCCTCTCCTTCCCTGCAATCACTACCATGAGCGCCACATGCACCTTCCGCGCGCCACGTCCCCCCATCCATCCTCCCCTGTACTCCTGACTACCATTCCCCACCAGGTGGTACCGGATCAGAAGTACTGTGAGCGCCACATGCATCGCGGGCGCAACCGCTCTCGCAAGACCCACGACCGCGCTGCTCCAGGCACCTCCCTCGTTGATGCAAATGATGCTGACGACGGCCCTCCTTCTGCTGCCGCTGGTGGCGCTGCTGGTGGCGCCGGTGGTGCTGGTGGTGGTGGCGGTGCTGCTGGTGCTGGTGCTGGTGGCGATACCACTGGTGGCGATGCAAGCACGCCAAGGGCAGCAGGGGGTGCAACAGTGGGGGGTGCAGGAGGGGTAGGGGGAGGTGCAGGAACAGGGGTTGCGGGAGTGAAGGCAGGTGATATGACCCTATCTAGTCTCAACACCACCACCGATTTCACCACCTCCCAGAGAAATACTCCTCTTCCCGGAAGCGCCTCTTACCCTCCCAGTGCCACTTACCCTGCCACTGCCGCTTATCCAGGCATTGCCCCTTACCCCGGTAGTGCCACTTACCCCGGTAGTGCCACCCACCCTGCTGTTGCCATGTTCCGCCCATCTGCGGAGGGAGCAGCAGTGCCAGCGGTGCTGCATGGGAACGCCCCGCCTCCACTCACTCTCCCCCCTCCCGTGCATGCAGTCGCGGTACCTTCTGCAGGACAGGGTGGGGCAGGGCAGGTCGGGGCAGGGCAGGGTGGGGCGGGGCAGGGAGGTGTAGGGAACGGGGGAATGGTGGCAGGGGGAGAGGGAATGCATCAGTCACAAGGCGCAGGTGAAGCAGTGAGAGGGGCACCAGGGGGGATCCAAGCAGGAGTGCAAGGAGGGGTGCAGCAAGCAGGGATGCAGCAAGGAGGGATGCAGCAAGGAGGGGAGGGAGGAGCATCAGCAGCTATGGGCGTACAAAGAGTGGGCGAGGGGACACGAGGAGCAGGAGAGGGGTCTTTCCCCAGCCAGTAGGTTCGCCTCCTCACGGGTCACTCTCGTGGGTGCCTGCATGTCTCATTCACACACACTGTCACTCTCGTGGGTGCCTGCATGTCTCATTCACACACACTGTCACTCTCGTGGGTGCCTGCATGTCTCATTCACACACATTGTCACTCTCGTGGGTGCCTGCATGTCTCATTCACACACACTGTCACTCTCGTGGGTGCCTGCATGTCTCATTCACACACACTGTCTCTCTCGTGGGTGCCTGCATGTCTCATTCACACACACTGTCACTCTCGTGGGTGCCTGCATGTCTCATTCACACACACTGTCTCTCTCGTGGGTGCCTGCATGTCTCATTCACACACACTGTCTCTCTCGTGGGTGCCTGCATGTCTCATTCACACACACTGTCTCTCTCGTGGGTGCCTGCATGTCTCATTCACACACTGTCTCTCTCGTGGGTGCCTGCATGTCTCATTCACACACACTGTCTCTCTCGTGGGTGCCTGCATGTCTCATTCACACACACTGTCTCTCTCGTGGGTGCCTGTCTGTCTCATTCACACACACTGATTCAACCAAACCGTGCACTTGATCCGGTGCAGTCACTCTGGACATTTGTCGTGATTTTCTTCAGATTTCTTTGTATTTCTGTCGTTTTTTAGTGATTCTGTTCTTCTGGCTCCAAAAGCGTGCCTGTCTCACTCACTCTGGTCAGATGCCTCATGATCCTTGTTGTACCCCCGCGCCTGCCTCAGCCCTTCTGCTGCAGGGTGTTTTTGAGAATTCTCAAAATCGCTCTGTTCAGATGCCTCATGATCCTTGCTGTACCCCCGCGCCTGCCTCAGCCCTTCTTCCGTGCTTGCGCTTTCGCTTTGCCATCTATACTTTGGTGCTTTCTGTCAGTGCCACGCTGCGCTGGCAGTGCGGTTATTTTCCTGTCTTCCTTCTGCAATTCTACTCTCTTCTTCAGGTCTCCTGGTCAACACGCTGCAGCACCACACCACCCACCCTTCCAGATGCAGCAGTCGCAGCAGCAGCAGCAGCAGCAGCAGCAGCAGGAACAGGTGAGGCCAGGGCAACAGGCAGTGCAGTTGCAGTGGGAGCACGGTCGCTTGCCTCGCCAGCCCTTCTCCTACCAGCCACCACCACCGGCCCCACAGCAGCACCACCCAGCCCCACCCCCCCCTTCGCCCTCTCAAACTCCTACCAATCCAATGCAGACCGGACCTGCTTCTGCATTGAATTTCGCGCAGCAGCAGCAGCAGCAGCAGCAGCAGCAGCAACAGCAACAGCACCAACAGCAACAGCAACAGCAACAGCAACAGCAACAGCAACAGCAGCAGAACCAACAGCATCAGCAACAGCACCAACAGCAGCAACAACAACAGCAGCAGCAGCAACAGCAACAACAGCAGCAACAGCAGACATCAAGTGCAGCAGCAGCCGTACCAGCACCACCAGCAGCTCAAGCATCTCCTCGCCTGGGCAGCACTGGTGGAAGTCAGCTGCTGCCAGGGCACTACCAAATAGGAGGGCCCCGCCTGCACCCCTCCCCTCTCCTGGGGCCCAGGGCACCCCTCCGTGCCTCCACGCCCACACACGGCCCTACACCCCTGCGTGCGTCCACTCCCATCGCATCCACACCCACACACGGCCCTGCATCCCTGCAAGCTTCGACGCCTGCACCCTCCCCACTTCAAGTACCCAAAGCTGCAGCACCCCCGCCCTCTCCTTCCCTGCAAGTCTCCAGACATCCGCAGGCCTTCCCCTCTCCCTCTCCTTCTCCCGCTCCCTCTCCCTCTTTCCATGCGCTCAAGCCAGCTGCCTCGCCTCTCCTCCAAGTGTCGAGGCTCGGAGCCTCCCCGTACCAGCAACAGGCTGTAAGGGCAGCAGTATCGCCTTTCCAGCAGCAGGCACCAAGGTTCCAGCAGGCGGCTTCCTCTGACCAAAGACCCGCCTCTCCTGCCCTGCTGGTGCTGACACACCAGCAGCAGGCAGTAACGCCAGCCGCCTCTCCTGCCCTGCATGCGCTCACGCAAGGGCCCTCCCAGTCCTTTCGGCCCGTCAAGCCAGCAGCGTTGCCCGCGCTACAGCCAGCAGTGCGTACAAAAATCGAGATGTCTCAATACTCGCCAGCGCGACAACCGGCTGTCACTCCAATGCGGCAATCTCAAGGTGTTGCTTCCACTGGTGGGGCCGAGGGCGGGGATGGTGCTGGTGATGGTGATGGTGCTGGTGCTGGTGCTGGTGCTGGTGCTGGTGCTGGTGCTGGTGCTGGTGCTGGTGCTGGTGCTGCGAATGGGGTTGGGGCCAGAGGCAGCAGTGGTGCTGCGAGCTATGGTAACGCCCATAGCAGCGCATATGGAGCTGCAGTGAGCTCGAGTGTTGGGAGAGCAGAGGGCATGGACGGTGCGAGAGGTGGGGAGGAGGAGGGATGCAGGGAGGAGAGAGCGGGAGGTGGAGAGAGACCGCATTCAGCTGCTGCTGCTGCTGCTGCTGGTGCTGCTGCTGCTGGTGGTGAAGCAGCTGGAGGGATGCAAAAAGAGAGAGGAGGAGATGTTGGAGGAGCCGTGGAGAGCGGCTTAGGCACGGCAAGGCCATCTCCCAATGTAAGCACCGCCGTCGACTGATTTCCTTTTGAGGTGCCTAATAAATCAACTCCTCACAATGTTCTGAGGTGCCTTCAAATTAGACCGGTTTAGGCGCGGCAAGGCCATTTTCCATTGTAATAAGATGACTTTTGAGTTGACTCAAAAGTCTTTTGAGGTGCCTTCAAAGTAGACCTGCTTAGGCAAGGCTAGACCATTCCCAAATGTAAGCCTGCCCACCAGTGTAGGTCTTGTTGTTGTCTTGTAGCCATTCATGCATTTCTTTTTACCACCTGTTCCCAACCCCTTGTTCCCAGCCCCATGCTCCATGCTGCTTTTACATCTCCTCTGCTTTTGCTGAACGAGGCTGTCTGTGTTTGGTTTGCTTGTCCTGTCCCTCTCTTCCCGTGCAGTGTGTGTTGCAACCGACGTTCAGCCAGGCGGAGAGTGGAGTGGAGGGGGTGACAGCACTCCCGTTATAAGCTCATCCCCATGTCCTGTGGTCATGCAGTCCCATATACTGCTTTGTCTTTCCCCCTCCCGTGCAGTGTGTGTTGCAACCAACATTCAGCCAGGCAGAGAGTGGAGTGGAGGGGGTGACAGCACTCCCGTTATAAGCCCTTCCCCGGGCCCTGTGGTGATGCAGTCCCATAGAATGCTTTGAGTTGATTCGTAACTTGTCTTTCCCCCTTCCTCCCGTGCAGTGTGTGCTACAACTGACGTTCAGCCAGGCGGAGAGTGGCGGGGGTGACAGCACTCCCGTTATAAGCCCTTCCCCAGGGCCTGTGGTGATGCAGTCCCATAGACTTTTGTCACCAGTGCAAGTGGGAGCACCACAAGCTGCACACATACACAGGAGATAAGCAAGCATGCACGATAAGCAAGCATGCACATGCACCAGTGACACTTGCACTGGTGACAGGAATCAAATGTGCTCGTTGTTATCGTCATTTCCTGATCAGGATTGAAGTTCCATGGGATGGGAACGATTCAAAAGCCTGCATTGCTGAGAGCAGGCTTGCGGTGCGGGCTTGGTAGAACTTACTACTAAAGATCAGACACTGTAGTTTACACTACAAAAGCCCATACTAATATACGGTACTCTTGAGTTCAGCCACGACAGCTCGGCTCTTCTAATTTCAATTCGCCGATGTATACCGCAGTGGTGGCGCGGTTGCGGTTGCGTACGACTGACCGACACTGCCAGCTGGGGAGGCCGAGCTGACATGTGCGGTAGTGACAAGCGTTTGAGCACATGGGTACCAACCAAACAAACCAACCAAGGTACCGTACCTTACCTGACCCGGCGGCTAAACACTGGACTGGTGTATTTGCTCATACTGGTGTATCTGCTCATACTGGTAACTGGTGTATTTGCTCTTGCGTATTTGCTCTTACTGGTGTATTTGCCCGGGGGGGACTATTGGGGTTTACATGCACTGGTACGTTACATGCTAGTGGTTCTACAGCTTACAGCCTCAATACCTACAGAGTCTCACATCAGTTGGCATGGCATCATATACATTGTGAGATATTGCTTGCGAATGGCTGATACACCTAATGCAAATGAGAGCAATGTTTTGTATTACCAGACAAACAAAGCAATAGCCAGCATGGAAAAATCGATTTCTCAGTTGACTCTCAAGCTCCAAAGGGCCAGCGTCAGCAACAGTCGGACGCAACTGCTACTGATGTGCTCGTTGCATGTGCTACTGACGTGCTCGTTGCATGAGCTACTGACGTGCTCGTTGCATGTGCTACTGACGTGCTCGTTGCATGTGCTGATGATGGACTTGTTGCTGCTGCTGCTTCTGCTGCAAAACGAGTGCTCCCAGTGGCTGGCCGTGTGCCCCCACCCGCAGCAGCCAACACAGAAGCAGCAGAAGCAGCAGCAGCAGCAGCAGCAGCAGCATCACCAACAGCGCCACTACCACAATCTACCGCATTTTCCGATGCAGCGTCAGGGCCAGCAGTGTCTGTACATGCAACAACATCAGAAGCAGCAGCAGCCGGAGCGGACGCAGCAGGAGTAGCAGGAGCAGCAGGAGGAGGAGCAGCAGCAGCGGCAGCAGCAGTAGCAGGGGGAGGCGAGGAGAAGGAAAAGCCAGCTTGGTTGGGGTTGGGAGAGGGCCACTTGCCGACCCACTGGCCGAACAGCTCAGAGGAATCTACTCTTGACGCGTGAAGCCCTGCTGCGGCTGTCGCACTCTCATCAGCAGACAAAGCACCCACCGCTCCCGTTACTCCCGCTACTCCCCCCGCTCCTCCTCCTCCTCCTCCTCCTGCTGCTGCCGCCGCTATTGCCCTTGCACCAGCAGCAGCACCCATGCCATCGCTGCCATCGCTGCCACCACCAGAGTAACCACTGCCAAAGACCGGCGGGGTGGTGGTGGAAATGGAAGGGAGAGGCGAGGCGTTGAGTGGCGAGTCTGCAAGATGAAGCAGCTCGGCAGAGCTGAGGCGAGCCAGCCTGGCTGCTGCGGCTGCGAGCGCGGACGGCGTGAGCGACTCTCCGAACAGATCCGTCGAGTTCTGCCGCCCGAAGAGGTCGGCCGAGTTCTGCCGCCCGAACAGATCTGCCGAATTCTGCCGGCCGAACAGCTCCCCGGAGCTCTGGCGGCTGAAGGCGTCGGCAGGGTTGTGCAGGAGAGAGGCGGCGAGGGAGGCGGCGAAGGAAGGGCTGCTGAGATAGGCGGCGACTGAGGGACTGCCTATGTTGAAAGGGACGTTGCCGTTGCCCATGGTGAACTGGAGGTTGAGGCTGGGGCTCCCCATGGGGAAGGGCAGGGGCCCGGAGGGAACTCGGAAAGGGAATGAGGAGGGAGGCGGGTGCGAGGAGGGAGGGGTGGGTTCTGCTGCTGCTGCTCCTGCTGCTGGTTGTGTTTGTGGCTGTGCTGGTGGTGTCTGGAGCATTGGTTCAGATGCGCCTCCTGCTGTCCCTGCTGCTTCACTGACCCAATGGTCCAGGGATGACTGCTTGGGAAAGAAGTGACGGGGGCCGGCAGCAGCAGCAGCAGCATCAGCATCAGCAGCGTCAGCAGATGCGCCTGCTGCTGTCCCTGCTGCGTCACTGTTGCTGCGAGGGTTGCTGCTGGCATTGACCCAATCGTCTACCAGAGATGATTGCTTGGGGAAGAAGTGACGGGGGTCGGCAGCAGCAGCAGCATCGTCCCCATCCTCACAACCATCCGAATCACTACCACCATCATCATCCTCACCATCATCATCACCACCACCACCGTCGCCACGAGCAGCATCAGCAGCGGCAGCATGATCAGCCGCGGCAGCACTAGCAGCAGCAGCCTGCCGCCCAGCAGAAGCTCTGGCAGCAGACATATGGGAAGCATTGGCCTGGGCAGCGAGCATATGGGCGACAGAAGCGGCAGCCATGGCTGCTTTCTCTGCCTGTGCGATCACCAGCAGCGGGTCGTCTGCTGCGTCTGTGGCTGGCGGTAGCACCGACGCTGTTGCTCGCTTCAACTCCCAGCGACCACCTGGAGAGTGGGAGAGAGAAGAATAGAGGAAGGGGGATTAGGGAATGAATCTGGAAGAGCCTCAGGAGCCAGCAGCAGGTCGCCTGCTGCGTCTGTGGCTGGTGGCAGCACCGACGCTGTTGCTCGCTTCAACTCCCAGCGACCCCCTGAAGAGGGAGAGAGGTTCATGTGACGAAGGGGGATAGGCGGAAGGGAGATGAGGGAATGTGAGGGATGTGTGCGAGAATAATGGGGAGATTTTGAGACGTCTCAAAAACTCTCACATGAGAGAATAACGGGGAGGAGGAAAATGATACGAGGAAAGAGGGAAAAGACAGGGGGACGAAGGAGAGGAAGGTCAAGAGATAGACAACGAGGGAAGAGGAAAGGGGTGAGGGGAGAGGAAGGGAGGACAGGCAGGAAAGAGAGGGAGGAAAAGGGAGAGAGATGGAGGGAGGGAGAGCGAAGGAAGAAGAGAGACAAAGGAAGAAAGATGGAGGAAGCGGGAGGAATGGGGAGAGAGACACGGGAGCTAGGCGAGAGCATGCCGAGGGTGGATGGAGATGGCTGAGGTCCCCAAGATGTTGGTTTGTTATATTTATAAAAAACCAGGTGCAACACGAGGGATGGGAGGTGAGAGAGGCAGAGACTCACGGGAGCTAGGCGAGAGCATGCTGAGGGTGGATGGCGATGACTGAGGTCCCCACGGCGTTGGTATTTAGACTTTATGAAGACCCGCGCACAACGCGAGGGAGAGGGGGAAAGACTCACGAGAGGAAGGCGAGAGCATGCTGAGGGTGGATGGAGACGGCTGAGGTCCCCACGGCGATGCATTCGCGTTAAAATTCGCATTCGCGTTTGCGTTTGAAGCGCAACCACTGGCCGCAGCAACGGCAGCAGCAGAGGCAGAAGCAGCAGAGACGTTTGCAAAAGCGTCAGCCCCAGCAGCAGCAGTCGCAGCATCTCCAGCAGAAGAAGCTGCAGCAGGAGCACCACCACCATCGCCACCACCACCATCACCACCACCACCACTGTGAACAGCAGGAGGAGCAGCAGCAGCAGCAGTAGCAAATGGGGTTTTGGTGGGCGGAGGCAAGGAAGGGAACGGGAGGCTGGAGGCAGGCGGTGAAGCGAAGAGGGGAGGGCGGGGAGGTTTGGGCTTGCAGGAAGACGGAGAGAGGGAGAGCTCTGTTCCCGCTCCCTGGCGACCTTCTGGCGTGCTGTGGGGAGACAGAAAGAGGGAAGATGGGGGCGAATGGGGTTGGGAGGGGTGCATTGGGGGTGCTGAACGGTGAATATGGCAACCAGATACTTGCAGGGAGACGGAGAGTGAGAGCGAGAGAGAGGGAGTGCTCCGTTCCTGCTCCCTGGCGACCTTCTGGCGTGCTGTTGGGGAGACACGGCAGAGGAATGGGCGTGGGAGTTTGGGGTAGAGGGAGGGTGGGGCATTGAAGATTTGGGTAGAAGGAAGGGGGGCAGGGGAGATTAGGGCCGTGGAAATTGGGGCAGGGGTGGGTGGAGCAGTGAAATATGGAACTATAGAGGGGTAGAGGAAACTGGATAGAGGCGGTTAAGCAACAGCTTGTTGGCGCCTACAAAAATGAGGAATGTGCCTATGGAGGGGTAGAGGGAATTGAATTGAGGCAGTTAAGTAAGATGCCCACACGAGAAGATTGCTTGCAGAGGATAAGGGCATCGAATCAATACCTCATGTCACTCAGTCCAGCCTTGAAACGAGTAGCTGGCGAGGGTTGCACCCCGTATGCATCCCCACTCCTCACTGCTGCTGCTGCTGCTGCTGCAGCTGCCATGGTAGCAGGTGGTCGCACAGGAGGGGACTTGAACGTGCCCCATTTCACAGGCATCAGGCTGCTGTTGCCAGTGCCTGTGCCGTTGCCATTACCAGCATTCTCGCCCTTGCCCATGGTCTCCTGCCAACCCTTATCACCACCGCCCAATTGACCAGTTTCGTCTACTTCTGCTGCTTCTGCAGCACCAGCAGCAGCCACAGCCGCTGCCGAATCACCCTTCAGATCAGCCGTTTCCCCCACTACAGCAGCAGCACTGCCCCCACCCGAACCTAAACCGCCAGGGCTAGCCATATTGGCACTAGGGGAGTAGCCAAACAGGTCAGAGGAGTCAAGCCGGGCAAACCGAAGCAGCGGGTTATCGGAGAAGCTGCGGGACAGGCCCGGGGTTCCCGGGCCTGGAGTGCCCGAGCCTGGAGTCGCCGAACCTGAGAGGTACACACTGAGGCCTGGAGACTGGTTGAGGCTATACGCCCCCCACCCGCTTCTCCCTGTTCCTGCTGGGGAGGTGGCACCAGAAGCAGCTGCAGCAGCAGAGGCAGCTGCAGCAGCAGAGGCAGCTGCAGCAGCAGCTGCAGCGGAGGCAGCAGCGTCAGTGCTGAGCTGATTGGAGGGACCTGCTAGCCTAGCAGCATGAGCCTCAGTTGAACCTGCCCCAGTAAAACCTGGCTCAGTTGAACCTGCCCCAGCCACACCTTCGCCTGACCGTGCCTTGGCGTCGCTAAGAGGAAGGACAGATGGAGTGGACCAGGAGGGCAGGGCGGGAGGGGAAGGAGCACGTTCCACAGATACAGAAATTGGCTCCGCTGCAGGAGAAATAGATGCTGCTGCCTCTGCTGCCCCACCTGCTTCTCCTCCTACCCCTCCTGCCCCCGCTGCCCCTGCTGCCCCTGCTGTCTCTGTTGCTCCAGCCGTGACCACCACCTCTGCTGCCCCTGCTGTACCGCCAGCACCGGTTCCGCCACTAGAATCAATTGCTGCGCTTGTCGCTACAGCTGTGTCTAATGTGACTACGGCTGTAGCCGTGCTCGTAGTTGTAGCTACAGCTGTGTCTATTGCCTCTCCAACTGTAGCTCTTCCCGTAGCTGTAGCTGTGGCTGTGTCTATCGCGTCTCCGGCTGTAGCAGTACCTGTAGCCCTGTCATGCGCCATGGGGCCATACAGCCCAAGGCCCAACCCCGCTCCCTCACTCGAAACCCCACCTTGAATACCAGGGTTGCCATACAAGGCAGGGTTACCATAAATAGCCTCTGCTGCTGCTTGGGTTGCAGGGGTGTGTGCTGCTGCATCGCTTGCATCAGGAGCAGGGGTCACAGAAATAGGGACGGGTGCAGCAGCGGGGGCAGCGGGGGCGGGGGCGGGGGCGGGGGCGGGAACAAAGGGAGGGGTTTTAGCAGGGGTTTTAGCAGGGGCAGCAGCAGTGGTTGGGGTGGCAGGGGTGGCCGGGGTTGTGGGGCGGGCGGAAGAGAGGGCAGCGAGGTCACCAAAGAGCTCAGCAGAGTCCATTTGAGAGAACTCCAGAAACACGTCCCCAGACACACGCACCCCGCCCGGCAGAATCTGAATCACTGGCGGCTTCTTCCCTCCCTCCCCACCTCCTCCACCGCCCTTGCCACCACCACTCCCCCCTCCTCTCCCTCCCTCCCCTCCCTCCCCTCCTCCCACTCCCTTGCCTCCTCCCCCTCCTCCCACTCCTCCCACTCCCTTGCCTCCTCCATCCCCCTTCTCCCCAGCCCTGGATCCCGCCTTATCTGCCTCTCCTGAAGCTGTGCCCTCGGCCTGCCCGCCAGCCAACCCATGGATGGTCACAGAGCCGCCTGCCCCGGATCCACCCTCCCCCAGCTTCACCTGCACCTCCCCGTTCACGCCGTACTGCTTGCCCCACGCTGCAATGGCGGACGCCAGGGCGCGGATGGAGATGGATTGAAGGGCGGTGCTCTCGTTGCTGCCGCTCGTGTGCGTGTGTGTAAGGGTGTTGGTGTTGGTGTTGGCGGTGCTTGTGTTTCTGGTGTTCGTGAGGGTGTTGGTGTTGGTGTTGACGGTGCTCGTGTTTCTGGTGTTCGTGAGGGTGTTGGTGTTGGTGTTGGCGGTGCTCGTGTTTCTTGTGTGCGTGTGCGTTTGCGTTTGAGTGTTGGAGTTGCTCGTGTTTCTTGTGTGCGTCTGTGTCTGCGTCTGTGTCTGCGTGTGGGTGTTGCCTGTGTTGCTGGTGTGCTTGTGTGCGCTGCTGGTGACGGTGTCGTCGTTATTGGTGTGGACGTGGGTGAGGGTGCGGGTGTGAGTGTTGCTCACATTGCGGGTGCTGGTGATATCAACCGTGCTGCTAGGGTTGATAGCAGATGCGCCTGCACCAGTCCCACCTGTGCCTGTCGGCCTGTCCGCTTGCCCTGGCTGCTGCAGCAACAACTGTGCTAGACGCCGCCGCTGATCTTGTTGCTGCTGCTGCTGTAGTGCCTGCTGTTGCTGCTGCTGCTGCTGCTGCTGCTTCTGTTGTGCCTGCTGCTGCTGCTGCTGCTGCTGCTGCTGCTGCTGCTGCTGCTGCTGCTGCTGCTGCTGCTGCTGCTGCTGCTGCTGCTGCTGCTGCTGCTGCTGCTGCTGCTGCTGATGCTGCTGTTGCTCTTGTTGTCGTTGTTGCTGCTGCTGTTGCTCTTGTAGCTGCTGCTGCTGCTGCTGCTGCTGAGCGTTTGGCATCTGGGAAGCATTGAACAGTGCGCGTAGAAGCAAGAGCTCAACATCGTTCAGTGTCTTCTTGTTTCCACCACCTGGGGCCGCCACCCCACCACCTGACGCAGCAACCCCACCACCTGAACCAGCACCCCCACCATGTGACCCGCCAGCGCCACCTACGCCACCAAAAGCCATCCCTGTCCCAACAGTTGGAACAGCTGAGGCGACATTAGCAGGAGCACCAGCAGCACCAGCAGCACTGGAAACACCAGCACCGTTTGAAACCGCACTGGAAGGGCCCGTACCAGCAGCACCACCTGCACCAGATATACCTGCACCGGTTGCACCCCCCCTGTGCCCTGCTTCCAGCCGCTGCATCTCCTGCTGCACCTGCGCCTGCTGCTGCGCCGTCAACGCCCCCGCGAGCACCCCTTGCGCCCATGAGGTGCGCGCAGGGGAAGAGATAGACCCGGAAGAGGGAAACATGGGGAAGAGGGGGTTGGTCCCTACCTGCTGCTGCTGCTGCTGCTGCTGCTGCTGTTGCTTCTGCGTTTGCTGCTGCTGCTGCTGTTGTTGCTGCTGCTGCTGCTGCCCGAGATACTGCCCAAGCCCACCGCCTCCCCCGCCAGCAGCTGCACCAGTTGAACCTACCCCAGCCCGCCCTGCCCCACTTGTACCTGCACCATCTGCACTCGCTGCGGCGGCTGCAGCTGCTGCGACTGCAAATTCAACAGCCTGGGCCGACACTACACTGGATTGCTGGGTCAGGGGGTTCTGGGGAAGGGTGTTCTGGGAAAGGTTGCTCTGGGGAAGGGGGTTCTGGGGCAGGGGCTTTTTTATGGATGGGGAGCGTGGAAGGGGGACGGGGAAGCCGCTAGAGGCGGACTCATGCGCGCTGCTGCCCACAGACGAGGCGCGGGGGAAGAGCGGAAGCACGGAGGGGCGGCGGAAATTGCCTGGCGAGGGGAGGGTGATGTTGGGGAAAGGTAGCGCATTGCTGGAGGGAGCTGCTGCTGCTGCTGCTGCTGGTGCTGGGGAAAGGGGGCGCATTCCTTGTGCGACGCTTGAGGTGAGGATGGAAGGAGGAGGTGAAGGGGTCAACGCGTTTACGAACGCTTTGGTCTGCCCTATAGCCGCAGCAATCGGGCTTCTAATGAGGCCGGTGCCATCAGCTGCATTAGAAGCAGTCGTGTTTGGTAAAGCAGTGTTGGGAGCAGCGGCGGCGGCAAGGGCGAGAGAGAGGGCAACAGCAGTTTCAGCGTCAGGAGGGGGGGTGGATGCTCGGGCCGCAGAGGCCACGGAGAGAAACCGGGCTGCTGCTGCTGCCAGAGCATCACTAGGACTCAACGCCGTAGTCAACGATCCCTGCTGCTGCGACGGCCCCTGCGACTGCCCCTGCCCCTGTGACTGCGCCTGCGACTGCCCCTGCAGCTGCCCCTGCGAGTGCTGCTGCATCAGCTGCTGCAGCTGCCCTTTCCGCACCTGCAGCTGCTCCTGTTCGTGCTGAAGCGCCTCGTACTGCTGCTGCAACTGCTGTTGCTGCTGCTGCGACTCGAAACTCGACAGCAGGGCGGCAACAGGACCGTTAAGAATAACCGAAGCCACGTTTCCCACAGAGCTCGAAGTAGGGAAGGGGCTAGGGGAGGAGATAATACTAGCAGAGCCCTGGCGCGTAGGGGGCTGTATCAGGGGGAAGGCTAGTGCCGACCCCGCGGATCCGGTCGCGGAAAGAGCGGCGGCAACGGCGGAAGGGGGCAGCGGAGGCGCAGGGGGGAACTTTTGCAGCGAGCCAGCTTTGCGCGGGGGAGGTAGCGACCGAAGGACATCGTCTAGGGTTTTCCTCGAGGTTGTCGGGTCCGCCACGATGGAGCACGGAATGGGCGGCAGACTGCTGTTTCCCGACGCTTGCGAACCCTTGAGCGCGCCGCCGCCCTTTCCCCCAGTGGGAGAGTCCGGCGTGGTGAAGTTGGTTCGGGTGGTGGCTCCCCGGATCTGCCGCGCAGCCTCGTCGTAGGCTCGGGCGGCTTCTTCCGCCGTGTCGAACGTTCCGAGCCACTTGCGGATCTTGTGGTTCGTGTCTTTAATCTCCGCGATCCAACGGCCAGAAGCTCGCTGCCTGACTCCCAGGTACCCTCTGTTCTTCCCCTTATCCTTATCCTTGGGCTGCGGCGCCGAGGCGTTCTTTTCAGGCGTCTTTCCACGTGCCTTTTCAGGTGCTTTTCCAGGCGCGCTGTCTGCCTGATTCTCTCCATTCTGCGTTTTCGACACGTCATTTTCAGGAGCTTCGTCAGGTGCTTCGTCAGGTTCTTCATCAGTGGAACCATCTGAGTACTCCTCCTCCGTTTGCGGAGTCTTCGCCCGCCGCTTATCCTGCGAAGTTGTCGGCGTGTTATTCGCCGACGCTGTGTTACCCGACGTGGCTGGGACCGACGACGCTTTAGCATCGCGCAGCGAAACGCCGGAAGCTTCGACGACGTCGCATTTCCTGCGCTTAGACGGGTTCATCCTCTCCCGTTCGCCTTCGCCATCCGCTGTGGTGTCCGCGCAATCGCCATCGCGGGGCATTTCGCCCTGCAAGCCGCCGTAAGCCGACGAAACCCTACAAGATGGTAGCTGTCGAACTTTGGAACAAAGAATAAACGGCTAGAACATTATAATCCTTGCAAATACCATAGCACTTAGTCCGAAGGCACTGCAAGAACGGATAACATAGCAGGCTGACTGCATAGTCATCATCAGCCTACTGCTTTTCCTTGGGAAAAGGTAACCTTGACAACCAATCACAAGGTGCCAAAGGTCACGTTCTGGTACACCACAACCACAGCCACACGGAACCATGAAACGAAACGAAGGACAGCAACCCTAGATATTGACACAGCCCTGGGTGAGCTTGGTCTAGCGGTCCAGTTGAGGTTTGATCTGGTCTGGTTCGGTTGGTTGGTTCTTCAATCGGATACGGGGTTGAGGCGATGCGTGGAGAACCCGATAAGTACAGCTGGCGAAAAGGCAAAGGTGGCTGCGAATCTCCTGGCGACGATTCGACATCGAGGGAGGCGTGGCGATGGCTTGCGAGAAACAGCTGGTCTACAAGCAAAAGCAGCCAGGTTCGGCGGGGTGGCATGCGAATTTTGAAGCAACCTTGAGTGGTTCGAGGGATCATTCATAGCAAAGCAACGGAGAGCCTTATACTGAGATTCTTCAACCTCTGGTCTTATACGGTAGTAATCGGTTTAGACAGGTGTTCTGAAGTTAGTAACAGTGTAGCTAGAAGTTGCACACAATCCTAGTACCGACGTACATACCGTAGTAATGTTTTTTTGTTGATTTGCATACTGCTCAACTATTCTCTATTTCAAGAGCAAAATACATCCCTTCAAGCAGGCATCGTCACCACCATTGCCAAATACACCATCACGAGTCAATAGGCAGAATCACCACAGCATCATCGGTGCTTGGTGATCTTCTCAACCAGCTGGTCGTATTTTGCTCCTTGCACCTCATCAATCTGCGCCAGGTTGCGGAAGAGCTTGAACGTCGGCACAGACCGTACTCCAAGGCCCTTCGCCAGAGGCTGCTCACGCAAGACAAGCAGACAGAAACATGGCATGTGAGCATAAAGACACCTGAGGCTGTCAGAGCCACGATCGAAGGGTCAGAACCATGAAAAGTGTATGTAAGCAGGGTCCTGTGCTCTTGTGAAGTTAGTTGTGCAAATTGAATGTGCATAACAGGCGGATGAAAGTGCTTGTACAGATAGCAGCGGCTCTGCGTTAATTTGGCAAAATAACCGGGAATGTAACTGCGTCTTTCTTGCATACAAGGTCAGAATCACATTGTGCTTAACCTGCTGGTATATAACTTAATCATTCGTTTCAGATCCTTCTTATTGATTAATACCAGGACAGTTTCCCCCCTTCCATCCGCAAACTAACAGGCACCACTTCTCGCATCCTTCAGTACAGGGACATCCACGCCTGCTCACCTTCTGGTTCTGGTTGCAAGTCCAGCTTCGCGAACTCCTCGTCCTGCATCCCTCGTTACAGTCACAGCCACAAGGCTCACCTTGTTATTCTGGTTGCAGTCCAGCTTCAGGAACACCACGTCCTGCATCTCCTCCGCCAACGCCTCCACCTTGGGCGCCAGCAGCTTGCACGGGCCACACCTGCCGTACAGCCATGGGAATGGGTAGAGCATTGGGTCGTTGGGCCGTTAGAAAAGCTACCGCTGGGCCGTTCTTGAACAACGTTCAGCTGACACCTACGGCGCGTTGCGGTGCGATGGCTTTGAGCTCGCTTGCGAATCACCCTGAGTTTGCCGGTCGAGTAGAGCGGGGGAAAAAACTAACGCTTTTGTCGGGCTTTTGGAGATGGTAAACTAGGGTGACAAGAACGCACCACTGGGTGTACATATCGAGCACGACGAGCTTGTCAGCGGCCGCCGCTTTCTCGAGCTCGGGGTAGAAGGAGTCCTTGTCCACCTCCATCATCCGCGACGTCGCCTGCGCTGTTGCCTCCGCCGTCTGCGCCGCTGCCGGTGCTGCGTCCCCCGCATTCGCCCGCACTCTGCTGGCCTTGCTCACGGCCGCTGGAGCGTAATAAGGGGAAAAGACAAGACAGACGACGGGAAGCGATGTTTTTTGACCGATTATGTCATCGATATCGCCGTGCATCGTGATGTACGGGCGACGACGAACGAACATTGGGGGTACGAATGTTTCTCACGTCGGGCATTCAACTGACCATTTTGACGTTGCCGGAAAACAGCGGCATTTGATTTCAAGCTTCTTGTGCTGCTTGGGAACAGGGACGACGCAACCGCGCTCGAAACTGTCCCGCTCGAGGAGCGTTGCACCAATGCTCCAGTCGAAGCGGAGACAGGAGCCGCAGCCACAGCTACCAGTGCCATATCGACGGAACGACTAAAGGCCTGTCGTAACGCGACGAGGTAGAATGGACGGATAGACGAGGCAACGACCAGGATGAGAGCACGGCACAGATGCTGAAACGTTGAATTTCACTGAACAGAATGAGAAGTGGAATTCTGTGCAGCAAGGAGAGGGATTGGAGGTAGGAAAACCAATGCAGATTCTGGTGAGGGGATGGAGGTTCTGTAACACAGATTCTGCCACACCAACCAACCAACATCCAAGGAAAGGATCAGGGAAGGACCTGCAGAAGGCAGACAAGTCGGTGGTCGTTGGGCAATAGCTCCCTGCTGATTGGATGGAGGGTGATTGTCTGGCAGCCAGAGTGTGCCAGCGAGGCCACTACTGTGGCACAGCCTCGAGATTTGCCAAGGCACTGACGTGGAGTGTCGTCAGAATGTTTTCGTTCCGCAACGTGCCAGCCACAAGTCAGGCCGAAGGATAGCAATCGCAGCTGACGTGTACGAATCCACGAAAGCAGAAGGTTTCGAATCTCCAACGCCAGTGGAGGCTTATCAATGGGTGAGCTGGAAATTCAGGACTTCCGCAGTTATACGACATCCTTCAACGCTGCTCTGACTGCCCTGAAGTGAAGCTGGCGTGGCGTGTTTGTCTCGGAGTATGGTGTGATCCCAAAAATTTCACGCCGCACTGTCAATTCTCTCAACCACGCAATAAGCTACATGACCGCTTCATATCGCGTGAAATCCATTGGGATGAGCCCCTGTTGGCTCAAATCGCCCCTAGTTTACAATGTTGAGGCCATTTTGCTGGAGACCTCTCTCCCTACCATCATGATCATGAAACATAATGGCCAGTCGCGGCGCGAGTAGGTCATCCTCAGCAACGAGCCCGTAGCTATCGCCAGGGCCCACATCGGCCTCCCTTCGCCTGCCTGCTCATCGCAGCTGCAGAAGCAGCATCGTATCTCATCAGTCTCACCCTCTCCCCTGATCAAGCCAACCATTGCTTAGCCCGTTGTCCGCGCCTCGAGGAGCCGAGTTCCCTCTCCAACCAGCGGAAAGTCGTCGCATTTCTCTTAGATGACCTACATTTCTCTTGCCGAGAAACTCCGCCCAGCCGCGGAGTGCCTCCGCGGAGTGGGGTTCTCCGCGCGGGACCTCCGCCGCGCGATCGCGCATTTCCCCGGGATCCTCGCGCGCAGCATCGAGGAGAAGCTCTGCCCGCTGCTCGCGCTCCTGCAGCACCTCGATATTGCCGAGGAGAAATGTCGACGCGTGATTCTCGCCTGCCCGCGGCTCGTGAGCTACAGTATCGACCTCAAAATGCGCCCGCTCGTTCTCTTCTTCCAATCCAACCTGCCTTTTTCGCCGTCGCAAGTCGGGCGTATGGTTACCCGATGCCCGCAAATCCTGGATGCAATCTCGAGAAACAAATCATTCCCGCGATTCGGCATCTGCGTGGTATAGGCCTCGTAGAAGATAAGCTACATAATCTCCTCCTACACCACCCCTACATCCTTTGCCGAAGCGTCGGGAAAACCCTCGAGCCGCGGACCGATTTCCTCCTGTCTCTAGGCTTCACACGAGCTGAGGTGGCAAGCATCGTCGCGGAGTTTCCTCCAATCCTGACGAAACACGTGGACAACGATCTGCGCCCGAAAGTGGCGTACCTGGAAGGGCCCATGGGAAGAAGCGTGAGAGAGGTTTTGGGGTTCCCGCGGTTTTTTCTCGTTTAGCTTGGCGCGGCGAATTATCTCCAACCATAGGAAACTGCAGAGCAAAGGGCGTGAGGATTGGACACTCGTAGACTTGTGCAAGAAGAATGTGTGACCAGGGTTCTGGGTTGAAGGATATCATCATGTCTGTTCGATTGGATAGCCCAGCCGCAGCTTCTCGAGCAGCCTCACTAGATGGCAAGATGCTGAAGTGAATGCTGCTCTCCAGTTGAATGCCAGTTCTATGCTTGGCACTTCTGGCAGTGTCAGAAGCAGGGAACCCAATAGTGCTTCTTCAACAAAAGACAGCTGTGACATGAACCAGATGGTTGGTGGGTCAGGGTTTAGGATGGTAGGTAGGTAGCTACCCCTTAACTGCAGAATATGTTGCACTTATTGGTGTATATTTTGTGCCATTATTACCGTGCACCTCTCCCTAAAAAAACCTTCCGATCACTACTCCTCGTTAGTACCGTAGCCCATCAACTGCTGCTTACATACTCTAGCCACAGCCTGCTTATACGGTACCGTAAGTATCTATATCAGCTGCACTGATTACTCTCAGGTAGGAACCACTTCTTGTTTCGGTGCACATACACAGCCACACCCATACTCACTGCAGCACTGCCTGCCTACAAAACTCACTGCATGTCTGCTGATAGAACTTCTCACACTGCGTAGGCATCACTGCTTGCTTCGGTGCATGTACACAGCCACGCCCACACTCACTGCAGCCACCGCTGTCACCGCCAGCATTGAAACTGTGTACGCCCACATTGCATTATCCCAACTTGAAGCCGCCGCACCTTCTTCCGACCCTGCACCAAAGGCTCGGGACCGAGCCGGAGAGGCAGGCCCGGTGGATTTTCGCGGTGGAAGGGCGAGGTGGGGCGGAAAGGTTGGAGCGACGAGAGCCGTTGATTTGCGATGTTGTGCGCTGGTGATGTGGCGCGCGAAGCGATCCGCGTTGCGACCCATGTTGCGACCCGTGTTGCGAGCCATGTTGCGACCCGTGAATGGAATGGGCGTCTGGGTCCTCGTCATCGTGAAACTCGAGATGAAGCTTCAAACCCTGGGGACGAGGGGAGGTGCGGGGGTGGGGGAGAAGGAAGGGGGAGAAGTGGTGAGCAGCAGTTGGGATTTAATCTGCAGCAGCGAGGAGAGAGCAAGGGAAAGGGCACCCACAGAGAGCAGGAGCAGAGCAGCAGCAAGAGAGGAGGAGTGGGTAAGGCAAGGGGTCACAGTACCTTAATGCCGGTGGCCTTGGCGAACTTGACAGCCGCATGCAGATCCTCGTCGGTGGATATGACCACCATGTCATTGTCCTCGTCCGCGTACTGGGGTAGATGGAGGGAGTGATGGGGTGAATACGAGTTAATGGTGCAAGTGGAACCAAGGATCCTCATCAGTGGATATGACCACCTGACAAGAAGACAGTTCACAAACTCGTCCCAACTCATGCCGACGACTCACGAGGATGGAGGGTGGGTTGTCGGGGCCATAGTCCCCCCCCCAGTCTGGACGCCACAATGTGGCGCCTCAGAAATCACATCACAGACTGTCTCCTCCTACCTGACACGGACGGCTCACCCCCCCACTCACGAGGATGGAGGGAGGGTTGTCGGGGTCATAATCCCCTCCCAGCCTCGACGCCACGGCACACACCAGCTCCGTCATGCTCTCACTGCCCGCTGTGAACCGGTGCACGCACCAGTCTGGAGCTTCTAGGCGCCTAGAGAAACAAGACTAACCAGGATGGAGGGAGGGTTGTCGGGGTCGTAGTCCCCCCCCAGCCGTGACGCCACGGCGCACACAAGCTCCGTCATGCTCTCACTGCCTGCTGTGAACCGGTGCACGCGCCCCCTCCGGTCCTCCAGCTTGAACGAAAACAGATCCTCCCCCAACCCCCCCACCATCGCTCCTCCCATCGCTCCTCCCATCGCTCCTCCAGGTCCTATTCCCGCCCCTGCGCCAACTGCACCAGCAGGAGTAACACCTGCTCCCGCTGCTCCACCTGCTGCTGATGCACCGCCTCCTCTCCTCCTGCTTCCTGAGGGGCGCACCTGGTCTGACATGTCACTGCTGCGCACACTGGTGGGGGGGGAGAGAGGGCGAAAGAAGGAGAGGGGTAAGAAGGAGAGGGGGTTGGGGGGGGGACGACAAACTTATATAGGGGCGCACCTGGTCCGACATATCACTGCTGCGCACACTGTGGAGGTGGGGGAAAGGCGGGGGAGCAAGAAGTAGGGGAGACAAGGACTTGTAGGGAGGCACGAGGTCCGGCTAATCACTGCTGCACGCACTGTGGAGAACGGAGTGAAAGACGACGGTTTAGGCATAGAGCTCAGAAAGGATTGAAGCAGCCTCACTTCCCCGCAGTCCAACTCCCGCAAGTCCTAATCTCCCAAGCCCCACCTCCCCCAAGTCGGACCTCCCTCAAATGCCACCTGCCCCGATTCCTACCTGGCGGTGTCTTCCTCGGTGTCAGCAGGCGGAAGTGAAAGGGCGGAATCCCAGAAGCGCTGCATGAGCTGCCCCACGGCGTCCCCGCTCTCCGACCCCGATGCTGCCTGCAAGGCATGAGAAGCACGTGTGGGATCAGGAAGGGGCAGGGGAGTGGGGCAACGCAGGCACAGGGGGGCAATGGAAGGCATTAGTGCCAGGGCGGAGTCCCAGAAGCGCTGCATGAGCTGCCCCATGGCGTCCCCACTCTCCGAACCTGATGCTGCCTGGAAGGTTCGGGAAATAGGTATGGCAAACAGAATGGGAAACAGGAACAACAAGTGGTATGAAGAAAGAGGTATGGTGTAAGAGGTGTAAGACAGGAGGAATGGATAAAGAAGAATGCATCTGCGATGCAACGACATGATGCCGCGAGTGTGAGCGGGTCTTACCGCAGCAGAGGACATGGCGCCTTGAGTGAGCTGCAGCACGTCCACATATGCCACACAGTTGCCATCTGCTCCCATGCCATCCATGCATGCCACCATGTCACCATCCATGCCAGCAGCATGCCAGCATGCCAGCATTGCACCATGCCACCATTCATGCCGACGCAGCACCATGCGCCGTGATGCCAAGCCGACATACGACAAGCATGCAAACACAAAGGGGGGAGCATATGGGGAGGCAAGAGCACAGAGGAGTTGGTGAGCCATGTTTCATGGGCCTGAAAACGCGTTAAGGCAGCTGATCTGGGTCCAACAGTGGGAGGTGCAGGACAGGGCCATCACATCGTGCATGGAGTGGAGTGGAGCGAAGGGGAATGGAGTGGAGTGCATGGAGTGGAGTGGAGTGGAGTGGAGTGGAGTGGAGGGGAGTGGAGTGGAGTGGGGTGGAGTGGAGGGAAGTGGAGTGGAGTGGAGTGGAGGGGAGTGGAGTGGAGTGGAGTGGAGGGGAGTGGAGTGGAGTGGAGTGGAGTGGAGGGGAGTGGAGTGGAGTGGAGTGGAGTGGAGTGGAGTGGAGTGGAGTGGAGTGGAGTGGAGTGGAGTGGAGGGGAGGGGAGTGGAGTGGAGTGGAGTGGAGTGGAGTGGAGTGGAGTGGAGTGGAGTGGAGTGGAGTGGAGTGGAGGGGAGTGGAGTGGAGTGGAGTGGAGTGGAGTGGAGGGGTAGAAGAGCTCAATCAGTCTTGCACTGGTCAGGCAGGTGTCTGAACATCTCACATGGGTCAACAACGGGGAGGTGCAGGAAGCGGCCCTCGTGCATGGTGTGAAGGGCGTCACCACTTACGTGCTCATCTTGTGTTGTGCCCCTCAAAGAGGGCCCATCAGGTGCCTGGACGTGTGAACCGAGAGACGAGAAAACTACTGACCTGGGTCAACAACGGGGAGGTGCAGAAACCTGCCGTCATGCATGGTGTGAAGGGCGTCCACCACTGGCGTGCTCACCTTGTGTCCCACAGAGACGACTAGAGGTGCCTGGATGAATGTCTGACCTGAGAATCGAGAAAATATCTCACCAGGGTCGACAACGGGGAGGTGCAGGAACCTGCCATCATGCATGGTGTGAAGGGCGTCCACCACTGGCGTGCTCAGCAGCACACACTCTGGGTTCGGCGTCATAACCTGCAGTGCAGTGCGGTGCACATGGGTGCAGAGGGGTTAAAACAGTGCTGGGTGTTGGCACGAGGACATGCGATAAGACGCCTTCCGCTTTCCACTTCCACCCTCCCCCTCCCCTCTTCCTTGCTTCCACTTCCACGCCCTCCCCTCTGAGCGTCATGAGCTTGCCTTGCCTTGTCAACAAGACGCTGCCTCTGTTGGTACCTCTGTTCTCTGTTGAGAATTCTCAAAAGTCGCACCAATATAGCTGAGCGTCATGAGCTTGCCTTGTCAACGAGATGCTGCCTCTGGATGCAGGTTGAGTGCAAGCACTTGGGAGATACCAAATGGTTTTTTTTTTCTTTCTTTCTTTCTCTTCCTTTCCCCTTGCTTTATGGACCATTGGGAAACCGAGAGCGCGTGCCTGCCTTGTCAACGACGAGGGAGGGTGATATGTTCGAGCGTGTGTTTTTTTAGAATTCTCAACATGAGAAAAACACACGACCGAGAGCGCGTGCCTGCCTTGTCAACGACGAGGGCGCTGTCTGTCTGGGTGCAGGTTGAGTGCGTGCGACCACTTGAGAAATGGTGTAGGGTCGTTCACTTGCTTGTGTTGTGCGCCCTTGCGAAAAACGAGAGTGCTTGCTTGCCTTTTCAACGAGGGTGGTGTCTGGGTGTAGGTTGAGTGCTAGCACTCGCGTGAGGATGTCCTTAGAGCTGAGAGGCGTGGGGGGAGGGGCGTGGGGGAGGGGTATGGTGGGAGGGGCGTGAGCGGAGGGACATGGGAGAGGGGTATGGTGGGAGGGGCGTGAGCGGAGGGACATGGGAGAGGGGTATGGTGGGAGGGGCGTGAGCGGAGGGACATGGGAGAGGGGTATGGTGGGAGGGGCGTGAGCGGAGGGACATGGGAGAGGGGTATGGTGGGAGGGGCGTGAGCGGAGGGACATGGGAGAGGGGTATGGTGGGAGGCTCGGGGGAGAGAGGCAGATGAGGGCGCAGGTTGAGTGCTAGCACTCGCGTGAGGATGTCCTTAGACCTGAGGGGCGTGGGGGAAAGGAGGTATGTGGGGGAAGGGGCGTAAGAAACGGGAATGGGGGGAGGTGCCATGAGAGAGGGGCATGGGGGGTGGGCACGGGGGAGAGAGAGAGAGAGAGCCACGCAGAAATGCAGGTTGTGGTTGAGTGCGAGCATCCACACAGGGGAGGGGCTAAGGCAGCATCCACACAGGGGAGGGGCTAAGGCAGAATCCACACAGCACCAACTAGTAGAGGCAACAGCTTCCCAGAGACGCACGTGAGGATGCCACAGGGGCGGTTGGTGACGCCGTTGGTGACAATCACTGAGCCAGTCTTTTAGTCGACTCAATATTCCGCTGGTGAAGGCAACAGTTCCCCAGCAACGCCCAACAGTTTCCCACAATGCCCCGCCCAAGGACGCACGTGAGGATGCCACAGGGGCGGTTGGTGACGCCGTTGGTGACAATCACTGAATCGGTTTCTGAGTCGACTAAAGAACCAGCTAGTAAAGGCAACAGTTCCCCACAACGCCCAGCGGCTTCCCAGAGACGCACGCGAGGATGCCGCAGGGGCGGTTGGCGACGCCGTTGGTGACAATCACTGAGACAAGCTTATAGTCGACCCAGAATTCAGCTAGTGAAGGCGAAAACTTCCCACAATGGCCAGCAACGCCCCACAATGGTTCCCAGAGACGCACGTGAGGATGCCACAGGGGCGGTTGGTGACGCCGTTGGTGACAATCACTGAGCTCACTCGGCTCTCCCTCATCCTCCTCGCTGCCGTGCGTACTAGGTCCGTCTTGAGCACCGTGGCTAGCCTGGCAGGTAGGGGAAAACGAGTAAGTCATTGCATGTGATGGAAAGCGAGGAAGTGGAGTGGATGTGAGGGTCACACTGAGCTCACTCGCCTCTCCCTCATCCTCCTCGCTGCCGTCCTCACCAAGTCTGTTTTGAGCACCGTGGCCAGTCTACCAGGCATGGATGGGATAATACAGTGAGTGAGTGAGTGAGTGAGTGAGTGAGTGAGTGAGTGAGAGAGTGAAGGGCAAAAGGGCTTTGTCAAGCACAAGCCACTCACCTGGGTTCTTCCCCAAACACAGCTGCAAGTGTGGGCCGGAACACCTTGTCTTTCCAGTTGACCCAAGAGTCACCTCGTGGGAATGGCATCACAAGCGGGTGAGGTGAAGGGAAGGGCGCACCTGGGATCCTCCCCAAACACAGCTGCAAGTGTGGGTCGGAACACCTTGTCTTTCCAGTTGACTCACAAGTCACCTCGTGACAACCAAAATAGTCAGCAGGCGGGTGGCTGCACGCACCTGGGTTCTTCCCCAAGCACTGTCGCGAGTGTGGGTCGGAACACCTTGTCCCGAAACGTCTCCACAAATCCCAAGGCTGCTTTTGAGGCGCCTCAAAAGGCGAGCGGGAGGGCTCACCTGGGTTCTTCCCCCAGCACTGTCGCGAGCATGGGTCGGAACACTTTGTCATTCCAGTCGACTCACAAATCACCTCGTGACAACCAAAATCGTCAGCAGGCGGGTGGCTGCGCTCACCTGGGTTCTTCGCCCAGCACAGTGGCAAGTGTGGGTCGGAACACCTTGTCTTTCCAGTTGACCCAAGAGTCACCTCGTGTGAATGGCATCACAAGCAGGTGAGGTGAAGGGGAGGGCGCACCTGGGTTCTACCCCAAGCACTGTCGCTAGTGTGGGTCGGAACACCTTGTCTTTCCAGTTGACCCAAGAAGAGTCACCTCGTGGGAATGGCATCACAAGCGGGTGAGGTGAGGTGAAGGGGAGGGCGCACCTGGGTTCTTCCCCCAGCACAGTGGCAAGTGTGGGTCGGAACACCTTGTCCCGAAACGTCTCCACAAATCCCAAGGCTGCTCAGAGAGAGAGACGGGGGAGAGGGGGGCGAGCAAAGTACGAGAGGAAGAAATTAGGAGAAGAGGAAGGAAGTTGGCTTGAAGGAAGTACGAGAGAATTGCCAGAAGGAAACGTGGAAGAAAGCCGGTGATCGAGGAGGAAGCTTCAGAGAAGAGTTGATAAGAGAATAGGGTGGGGTGGGGGAGGGGAATGGTGGCCCAGAAACATACATCCACTAGGAACACAGCTTTAAACCTCTGGAAATTCCACCACCCACCCGCATTGCCCCCCCACTGCCTCTCCACGCCCTCCATGGCAGCAGCGAGTGCGTCGCCCCTCTCTGCAGCGCGCTCCATCTTGGCAATGGCGTCGTACAGACACCGCGTGATGTCCAGTAGCGCCACCACCTCGCCCTCCTCTATCACAGGCAGGTGGCGGAACCTCCCTGGTGGTGAAAATAAAAGGGAGGGGCACAGGGATGTGACGGCATGTGAATGACTAAAAACCCCCACACCGCGTGATGTCCAGTAGCGCCACCACCTCGCCCTCCTCTATCACCGGCAGGTGCCGGAACCTTCCTGTAGGGTGGGGGGGGAGTGGGTGGCAATGGTAGGTAGGGACAGCAAGGGGACGTGTCGGTATGTGAATGCGGATCACTGCAGTGGAGATATTCTCGACACCGCGTGATGTCCAGTAGCGCCACCACCTCTCCCTCCTCTATCACAGGCAGGTGGCGGAACCTTCCTGTAGGGTGGGGGGGGAGTGGGTGGCAATGGTAGGTAGGGACAGCAAGGGGACGTGTCGGTATGTGAATGCGGATCACTGCAGTGGAGATATTCTCGACACCGCGTGATGTCCAGTAGCGCCACCACCTCTCCCTCCTCTATCACTGGCAGGTGCCGGAACCTCCCTGGTGATGCAGTTAAGAAGAAGGACGGACAGGCAAAGGCACGCGATAACAGAGCAGTAATATTCAGATTCTGGGTTGATTCTGGAGGGTTTGCAATGCAATAGCGGAAGGAACACTCAATGTGAATCCGTACTAGTTGCTGTGCGTTACATCATGCGTTACATCTCACCCTGCACCATGCGTTACATCTCACACCCTGCCCCACGCGTTACATTTCATCTCACCCTGCACCATGCGTTGCAGTGCGTCCACAGCAGAGGAGTCAATGGTGACGAAGGTGGGGTTCTTGGTCATCACTGCTGAGGCCAGCGTGCTGTTCACGTCCAGGCCCTCGCCCACACATTTCAGCGCCAGGTCCTGCACGCAGCCAGAGCAGAGCAAGAGCGAGGGTGTGGGGGGGAACGAGTCAACGGTGACGAAGTTGGGTTCTTGGTCATCACTGCTGACGCCAGCGTGCTGTTCACGTCCAGGCCCTCGCCCACACACTTCAATGCTAGGTCCTGCAACTCAGAAAGAGCACCCAAGCACCACGCACACAAACACAGATCAGTGAGGGTGGGAGGAGGGGGGTTCTTGGTCATCACTGCTGACGCCAGCGTGATGTTCACATCCAACCCCTCGCCCACACACTTCAATGCTAGGTCCTGCAACCAGAGCAGAATGAGGGAGAGAGAAGAGAGAAGGGGAGAAAGGGAGAGAAGGGGAGAAGGAGAGAAGGGGAGAGGGGTACTAAATAGAAAAGACAAGTGCAGCAAGACACCACTAGGCCCATGAAAGCGAGTATTCCAGAGAGCACCAGACTCACTGTACTCGCTATAAGAGTGACGCGATCCGTTATGACGCCACGACGATTGCCTGTACTCGCTATAAACTTGAGTGACGCACCCGATCCGTCATGATGCCACAGAGCAGCGCGCTGGAGTCGGTGAGCAGGCACGCGTCCACGCGGCGGTTGGCCATTCGCCGACACGCGTCCGCCACGGTGGTGGAGTCGGGCAACGTTAGCGCCTTAGACAGCCGCAGGCGCCGCACTGCTCGCTCGCCTGCCGCAGCAGTACTGAAGGTTGTTAATCGGGGAAGGGAAGGGAAGGGGTGCATTGAACCAGCAGCATATGCCATCCGCCACAGTGGTGGTGGTGTCTGGTAGCGTGAGCGCCTTGGACAGTCTCAGGCGCCGCACTGCTCGCTCGCCAGCTGCTGTGCTGCAGTGGAGAGAGAGGGAGGAGTGAAAGGTAAGGTACGCTGTGAAGGAAAGGAGCGAGAGAGTGCAGAGGTGACGTGGCGAACAAAAAAGGAGTGAGTGGAAGGATCGAGTGCGGACGATGCGGGGGAGTCTAACGCGACGATGAGCTAAGGCGATGATGATAAGCCAATAGAGCTTTAGCATTTGATCGACAGTAGGCAGATATCGAACTTCGAGAGTCGTATCTTCCCTATGAGATCTACGCGCGCATTAGCCGGATCGGCCGTGGGAATTGAAACGATCACCCATAATTCCGTCGGAATCACCTCATTTTCTATCTAACCAATCACCAATCACCTCGATCCGCCCTTGGAAGCGCCACTCCGCCGGCTGCCGGTGGACCGCTTGCTCGACTTCTTCGACGCATCGCGAGACCCGTCCCCCGCTCCGCCTCCCCGCGCCGCGTTCATAGCTCACGATCCGCTACGAAACGACAAGACACCCTCGCGCGGTTCGAATAAATGCCTTAAAGACGACCCGGAAAAACCAAGGCTAAACCGTGATGTTCGTCGCCGCCCGATCTGAACTAATGAACAATGAAGACGCAAGTCCGTCTGTATTCCAAAAAGAGCCGAGACGAAGAACCTATTTCTCCGGAGCGTCTGAGCATGCGAGGCAACTTCAAGGTGCGTGCTTCTGCCCTTCGACGTTCGCTTGCGCCCAACTTATTTGAAAGTTTAGGTGTTTGGCGTTTGCCCCTCGAAGTTGGTGTGTGAACTCTCTGTCATACTCGCCGTAAATATGCTCGATAATGAAATACAAGATATTGCCTGTTGCGCTATCATACTAGTATACACCCAGCGATTTCGACAAATTTAGTTCAGCAGTCAGCTGACATTTCATTCAACAGATGTGTCGGTCGCGGCTCGCTTATTGAGCATCCCTTGAGTTCGGCGAAAAGTCCATCAGATTCGTCAACCGCGCAGACCGCTTCGCAACTTGCATTCGCCGAGCCGCGACGAGGGACTACAAATTCGCCCGCATTCGCTGAGAACAATCACACTGCAAATCTCGCCCCATCCTCCTCCGAGTGGATTCACCAGACCCATCATCCATCCGCAATTCTGTTTCCGCCAAGCTATTTCTCACACACACCAGCAGCGCGTGCATTCGAATTTCGAATCCTAAGCCATACCATCGACATCAGGTTTCCCCCCCGTTCACTCCTCGCCATGGCTCGCGCTATCGTCCTTTTCGCCGTCCTCTCCCTCCTAGCCGTTGCCGCCACGGCGTGCAATGTCCCGCCTGGCGGTTGCCACGTCACCAAGGTGTGCCAGAAGCTCGTCAATCTCGAGAAATACAACATCACGGAGCAGAATTTCCGCAAGTACTCGCTGATTGGCTACTTCAAGGGCATGTTCAACAGCCAGGGCGGAAAGGTGAAACCCCAGAAGCCCGGATCCGGCCCCCTGAACCTCGAGATCTTTCAGGAGGTGGGCAATTTCGTCGAGGTGGTAACCAGCACGAAGGGCAACACGCTCGCCAAGTGCTGCGCGGCGTGCGCGAAATCCCTGGACTGTTACGAGTACCACTTTTTCGTGAGCCCTCGCATGGAGGACAACACGAACGTGAAGAACTTCCGCGACGGCGTGCAGTGCTACCTGCTGCAGAAAAACGCGGGCACGGGCATGTCAGGCGGCCTCTCGCACCCGTACGCGGGCGACCGGAAGGAGCAGGCCGCCATGGCGCCGTATTTCCCGCTGAGCTGGGTGGGCGGGCTGTGCAACGGTAAGGCGACGGTGGAGAACGACCCGCATCTGACGGGCGCGCACGGGACGCACTTTGACTTCACAGGGCGGTTGAACAAGGCGTTCTGCCTTCTCTCTGACGAGCGCGTGCATATCAACATGCTGCTGAATGGGTACCAGGGCACCCCTCCTGCCGTGACTGCTGGCGCTGTGACTGCTTCTGGTGCCGCTGTTGCTGCGCCTAGCACTGGCCTCCACACCTGGATCAAGTATGGTGTTCATGGCACCTCTGGTGCTTCTGCTTCTTTGTCTTTCTCCTCTCATTGCTTCCTGCTGGACAGATTTTCTCTTTGCTCATGGTTTGTTTTTCTCATTTGCTGTGGTTTTCCGTTTCCTAATTTCACCGTCCCCATGCTCCTCCCCTACTCCATCCCACCTCGCCCCTGCGTGCTGTGCGGCGACAGGGAGGTGGGAGTGGTGTGGGTGTCATCTGGCGGCAAGCAGCACTCGCTGCGCATGGTGGCGCGCACAGGCAACCAGCAGGACAGGGGCGCCCACGGCTTCCTCGCTCTCATGCAGGTGGACGGTGCTGATGTGGCACCGCCCAGGCTCATGGAGGAGGCAGTGGAGGCGGAGGGGGGAGTGGTGGTGAGCAAGGTGGCGGAGGGGAGGGAGGGGCCGTTTGATGTGGACCGCTACACGGTGTCCCTGGAGGGGGTGGGCGAGCTGGACGTGCGCATGAGGGTGGCTCACCCGCTGCTGCAGACTCCTGAAGAGGCAGAGGCGCACTTCAACATCGCTCTTACTGACATCGTGGTGAGTGATGAGTGGCAATAGGCTGGATGTGGGGAGTGGTGGTGAGCAAGGTAGCGGAGGGGAGGGAGGGGCCGTTTGATGTGGACCGCTACACGGTGTCCCTGGAGGGGGTGGGCGAGCTGGACGTGCGCATGAGGGTTGCGCACCCGCTGCTGCAGACTCCTGAAGAGGCGGAGGCGCATTTCAACATTGCTCTCACTGACATTGTGGTGAGCTGCTGCTGGGTCTGGATGGGTACCTGGTGGTTCAAAGAGCTAGTTACCGAGCAGCATGAGTTGTCTCTGCCTTCGCTTCTCCATCTCACCCTTCTCCCCCTCCCCCACCCCTTCATACCCTCTCCCTCCCGTCTCCTCCACAGACCACCCCTGCGGTGCACGGGGTGTTGGGTCAGACCTTCCGCGACACGCCCGAGCAGCAGAGCAGGGCGCTGCGCTACACGCACCTGTCGGCGCTGCTGCACCACCCCATCGCGGCTGACCAGGAGGAGGGAAGGGGCTTCCTGGACGGCAGCGTGGAGGACTATGTGTCGTCCGGCATCACCCACCCTGACTGCCGCTTCTCTGCCTTTGCCGGCCGCCAGGGGGCTGCTGCTGTCGCCGCTGCTTCTGGTGGTGCTGGTGTTGCTGGTGCTGGTGGTGCTGGTGCGGCTGGTGCTGTTGTGGTTGCTGGTGCTGGTGCTGCAGGGAGTGCTGGTGCGGATGGGGAGGATGCTACAGAGGATGTGCTGGCAAGCGTGGTGTAGAGAGAGGGCAGTTGAAAAGAGCGGTCAGAAGCAGTGGGAAGAAGGGAAGTGCTGGCTTGATTGTTAAGAGAGCGAGATGGCGTGCGATGGAGCAAAGGAACGATGAAACCGTGGAGCAACAGAGGAGGATGTGACTACAACGAAGGAGCTGCAGCTGGAAGGAGGGGGGGTGCTTGCAGCCGGAAGCGACTATACCAAAGGAAGGAGAGACAGCGACCTGCTGAAAGGGCTGCAAGCACCGCCGAATAAGGCAGCCAAGAAGATCAGTTGGTGTCAGTGTGTTACAGTTACAGCAGCAGCAGTAGGATGCATGGTAGATTGTTAGGAGTGCCTGCTGTGCGCAGCAGGTAGCTCGGCTCAACCCTGTATATACGAAGGAACACCACGGTATGACCCTCTATGTATGCACCTCGTTTCACTATTTATATGAATCATTACAACTTGCCTCCCCAAACAACCGAATATGGCTTCCAACTTTTCTGGCTTCCGAATTTCCCTCCACCACTCACAACACAGCTTTCCGGCCTCTGGAAAAGCGGAGGCTGCGCCTGGGGCCTGCTTCCGCCCCTGCTGCCACTGCTTCTCCGTCCTCTTCTTTCTTTCCACCACCTCCACCCTCTGTGCTCGGGGCATCACCACACTCGCCATGCTTACCATGCTTGAAACGGTCCCACGAATCAGAGGGGGAGACCGCGGGTGGGGCAGAAACGGCAAGGACGAGCGAGCTTTCAGGCAGATCAAGACATGGTGGATCAGCAGTGGGTGCAGTGCTGGGGGCATGCTGTGCGGAAGTTTCTGGTGTGGACGTGTCAAGGCATGGCGGTTCGCCAGTGGGTGCAGAGTTGGGGGCATCAACTGGTGTCGACATGTCCGGCGCGGTTGTGCTTGGAAGGAGAGGGAGGGAAGGAGGAGGACGAGGACGAGGGGCTGGGAGGCGGGGGAGGGAGGCAGAGGGGCAGAGCGAGAGGGAGGCGAGGAGGCAGGAGGAGCAGCGGGGGCCGATGGGCAGGCATGTGGTTTGGCCGAAACCCACAAGGAGAGGGTTGATGCCCATCCACTCGTCCTTTGGCAGTAACTGCTCTAGAGCCCGCCGCGTGTCCTCTGGTGTCTTAGCCTGGGGTAGTCAGCACAGGGGGGAACGGGACACACCGGAGCAGTGGGAGAGAAAGGGCACCAGGGGAAGGACGGCAGGCAGGTGATTTGGCCGAAGCCCACGAGGAGGGGGTTGATGCCCATCCACTCGCCTCTGGGTAGCAGCTGCTCTAGAGCTCGTCTTGTGTCCTCTGGTGTCTTGGCCTGGGGTGGTCATGGCAGGTGAGGGAGGGGAAAGAGGGCAGGTGATTTGGCCGAAGCCCACGAGGAGGGGGTTGATGATGCCCATCCACTCGTCCCTGGGTAAGAGCTCCCCGCCGCGTGGATGGCAATCAACCCGCTCCTCTGGTGTCTTGGCCTGGGGAGGGTTGGGTAAGGGTGGAAAAGAAGGAGGCACATGGGGGCAGCGGGGGCAAACAGGGCATAGGGAAGCCGACAAGGAGAGGGTTGATGCCTATCCACTCGTCCCTCGGTAGCAGCTGCTCTAGAACTCTCCGCGTGTCCTCTGGTGTCTTGGCCTGGGGAGGTGAGCACAGGGGCGGGGACGGGACAGACACACGGGAGCAGAGGGGGAAACGGGGCAGGAGGGGAGGGACGGGCAGGCAGGTGGTTTGGCTGAATCGTACAAGGAGCGGGTTGATGGCCATCCACTCGTGTCCTCTGGTGTCTTGGGGTGTTGGAGACGGCGGAGGGAGACACACGCGGGTACGCGGGGGCAGTGGGGGCACATGCACATGGATGGAGAAGCACAAGAGCACATGGGCACATGGGCACATGGGCACATAAGCGGATGGGCGGATGGGCGGATGGGTGATAGGACGCATTGCCAGAATGCATGCATACCTTGGCATCCGTCCATCCCAAGCGCCGTGCGATGCGGTGCACATGAGTGTCCACACAGATGCCCTCCACTCGCTCCCACGCCACGTTCATCACCTGTGGGACAAGGACAAATCATGGGGCATGGAGTTTGGGAGGAGCATGCATGCATGTGGAAACAGTGCATCACAAGCCCATCCCATTTCACAATTGAAGTGACTCAATGGACGGGACAGGCATATAGGGTGGTGTGGTGGCGTGGTGTGGTGGTGTGGTGTGTGCATGCATATAGACGCAGTGCTGCATCCAGCTCATCCCGTCTCTAATCTTGACTTCCCTTCTTGCTTCACCTTCCCCTCCTCCACCCTCCTCCATCTCCCACCTCCCCAACCTCCTCCCTCTCATGTTCCCCCGATTCCCCCCTCTCTCCACGCACCACCAGCATGCATTTCAACTCAATTACGAAATCGCCCCAAACCTCCCCCCACCGCCTGCACGCACCAAATACGCCATCTTCGGCCCGACACCGGGCAGCGCAAGCAAATCTTCCAGGCTGCCCGGAATTTCTCCTTCATGCTTCTCCAGACAAATAATGGCCGTTTTCTTCAGGTACCCTGCCTTGCGCACGTAAAAGCCCACCTTTAGAATGGGTGGGCAGGGGTGGGGAGGGGTGGAAAGGGATGGTTAGGGTTCATGTTCTTCAGGTACCCTGCCTTGCGCACGTAGAAGCCCACCTTCAGGACGGGTGGGAGAGGGGTGGGGAGGAGTGGGGAGGGGTGGAAGGGTACGGGCGGAGGGGTGTCGGGAGGGGTGGAAGGGTGCGGGCGGAGGGGTGTCGGGAGGGGTGGAAGGGTGCGGGCGGAGGGGTGTCGGGAGGGGTGGAGAGGGATGATTAGGGGTGGAGGCCCTTGTCAAACGGAGAAAGAAGGTGATGAGAGAAGGAATAGGGAAAGAATAGGTGGGTGTGAGGAGAAGGTTGGCGAGGGATGGAAAGAGAGGAGGAGATGGCGATGGGTTGGGGAAATGGAGTGGGAGTGGGGATGGGAAGAGAGGTTGGGGGGATGGAGAAGAGGTGGGGATGGCAAGAGAGGGATGCCATGCATGGTGAATGCTTGACTAGGCCATACATACCGCAGAAGTGCTTTGGACAAGACATACCGGGTAGATGGTTTGGCTGATGGTCGTTTCCTCTGCTGCTTTGAGCGCTTCAGGTGATAGCAGCCCTGCTGCGTGCAGCCTTGCCACTGCGCCTGGAGGTGGTTGGGATGAAAAAAGGGAAGGAGGGGAAGGATGACCCAGGAATGGTTGGGGAGGAATGGAGGTGAGTGAGGGAGGGTTGGGAGAGGGACAAAGGAATGTTAGGGTTGGGACGGGTGAGAAGGAAATCGGGAGTAGTGGAGAAGGAGACACGCCGATGATGAATGCCACTTTGAGGCAGAGTGAGGCGCAGTTAGGCGCAGTGAGGCGCAGTGGGGCATAGTGAGGCACAGTGAGGCACAGTGAGGCACAGTGAGGCACAGTGGGGCTCAGTGAGGCGCAGTGAGGCTCAGTGAGGCACAGTGAGTGGGTGACGGGCGGTGCACGCACCGTGGGTGACGGGGTCTTTGGTCTGCGAGGAGAGCATGGATATTCTTGCCTTGCAATGTGGCACACGGCCTTGCAATGCATGGTGCACGCACCGTGGGTGACGAGGTCCTTGGTCTGCGAGGAGAGCATGGATATTCTTGCCTTGCAATGTGGCACACGGCCTTGCAATGCATGGTGCACGCACCGTGGGTGACGAGGTCCTTGGTCTGCGAGGAGAGCATGGATATTCTTGCCTTGCAATGTGGCACACGGCCTTGCAATGCATGGTGCACGCACCGTGGGTGACGAGGTCCTTGGTCTGCGAGGAGAGCATGGATATTCTTGCCTTGCAATGTGGCACACGGCCTTGCAATGCATGGTGCACGCACCGTGGGTGACGAGGTCCTTGGTCTGCGAGGAGAGCATGGATATTCTTGCCTTGCAATGTGGCACACGGCCTTGCAATGCATGGTGCACGCACCGTGGGTGACGAGGTCCTTGGTCTGCGAGGAGAGCATGGCCGACACCAGCACTGCAAAGCGCCGCGGCTGCTCGCAGGAGCAGGGGAAGAGGAGAGGAAACAGTGGGCGAGAGTGTAAGGGGATTGTAGAGGAAGGCACGAGTGGGAGAGGGAGGAGAGAAAGCAAGGGGAAGGAGGAGGGTGGAGGGTGGGAAAGAGGATGTGAGAGATGCAAAGAGAGAGTGCATGACCAAGTGAACCATTCCTTATTGACTACTATTTCCCAGGTGCCATTTTCCCAGGTGCCATTTTCCCTGTACTTCATTTGTTTACAACAATTATCAAGTTATTTGCGTAACTCCTACCTTCTCCCCCATGCCCTGACTGACCCACCTTGTCCGCCATGCCCTGCCCTGCCTTCTCACACCCCATGGTATCCACAGGCGCGTCCCCCCCACTCCGCACCTCCTTGACTGCCACTACCACCTCCCCCATTCCCTAACTCACCTTCTTCCCCTTGCCCTACCTCCACCCCCATGCGTTAACCCATCTTATCCACCATGCCCGCCCCTCTCCCCTTTCAAGTAACGCCCACCTTGTCCGCCATGCCCTGCCCCGCCTTCTCACACCCCATAGTATCCACAGGCGCGTCCCCCCCACTCCGTATCTCCTTGATTGCCGTTACCACCTCCTGCCAACTCCCCACCCCGGCCCTTTTTGCCTGCCCGCCGGAAAATCTTTTCGGCTGCCCGGCGACAATTATTTCCCCCCCAGCTCTGCTATCTAAAGCGTCGTCTTCTACCGGCTGCCTTCGTTTCCTCCTGCCCCTGCCACCACCCGAAGCACCCTCAGCCTTGACTAAAGCCATGTCAGCAGCCTCGTTGACAGCCAAACCTTCTGCTTCGGCCAAAGCCATGCCTACAGCCCCGGATACAACCATGCCATCAGCCTCGGCTCCACGTGCTTCCCTGTCTGACATGTCGCTCACCTCCTCACTCTTCACAGTCACATCCTCTGCCTCCCTCTTTACAGTCACCTCACCTCCTTCTCTCTTTACAGTCACCTCAGCTCCTTCACTCTTTACAGTCACCTCACCTCCTTCACTCTTTACAGCCACGTCATCTCCTACTCTGTTTACGGTCACACCATCCGAACCTTGCTTCACAACCGCATCGCCTGCTTGGTGCGTTGCAGTCAACTCCTCTAATTCCCCCTTCACAACCACCTCGTCCGTTTCCCTCTTTACAGTCACACCCGTTCGCTGCCTTGCAGACCTGCGCCTCGATACCTGCATTGCCTGTTGCCCGTTTTCGTTACTGTCATCTTCTTTACAGTCCTCTTCGTACTGCACAATTATTGCCGGCTTTCTCTCCCCCCGTGCGCGCCTGCTGTAGACTCTTGTGCCTGACGGCCGTACACTCTCTGATGCGTCACCATCCATTGCACGTTCGCGAATCCCTGCCGGCCAACCGCCTCCTGCCGGCCAACCGCCTCCTGCCGGCCAACCGCCTCCTGCCGGCCAACCGCCTCCTGCCGGCCAACTGCCTCCTGCCTCCTGCCTCCTGCCGGCCCGCCACTGACAGCGCCAGCGTACGCAAAGCGCATGAATTCGTTCATCGGCGCGCGGAGAAGCGCAATGCGCGCACGGGCGGCGGAGATCAGGGAGAGGGCGCGTATTGCTGCGGTGTGGGCGAGCATTGGGCGCGTCCGTTAGGCAGACTATACGGCGCTACGGCGCGGCCGCTCTAATGCATTACACCGGTGGCAACGAGCAGACCGCGTGGCTACAAGGCGGTACGCGGTGCACCGGGAGGTAAACGCGAGAACGGGCGTTGCTGATGACGACGACGCCCAACCGGGAAACCTAATGTCGCGCAAACGCAGCGGACAAAAAAAAGGCACGAAAAAGGCCGATTAAGTCCGACAAAATTCTGCAAGGAAGGCAAAAGGGTGTGGGAATGGTCTCGTGGCCCAAGCCTGCGAGGGAAACCCCGGCCGCGCACTCAGCCTCGCTATCCCTCCACCGCTGGGAGCGGGGGGTTTTCGCTGCTCGGTTTCCCGCCTCACGCGGTGCCCCCCTCTCTAACCGCCACGTCGCCACCTCTTCCGAGATAGTGCCGCTGCGGACTCTCAGCTTGGAGTGGACGAGTCATCGAAGTGACAGGCCGAGGGTCTCGCAGGTGTGACACAATCCCATGGTTTGGCCCCCACTCGGGTTACAGTCGGGCGCGACCCCGACCGGCGATCAAACCAGGTGAAAATGCAGTATTTGTAAAGCAGGCTAATGACACGAAGTATTTGGTGGGACAGTTTTCAACCTTTCCTGACAAATCACATGTGCTTGCTTGCCAGCTGTTCAGACACATCGTAGGTGGTGGTGGTAGTGTGGTTGAAGTGGCCGAATAAACAGGAACAGCGGATGGCCCCTGCCACCCAAATTCCTTGTTCCAATCTTATGTTACAAATGGTAAAAACCTCTTGATATATTTCCCACTCAATCTCTGAATAAAAGAGAGACAACACCGGCAGAGTTCCCCTTTCTACAGCTGCATCACTTTGACGAGCCGAGCAGCAAGAGCCACCCAGGACACAACTACCTATCATTCTCCCACGAAGAACTAAGTTAGTTCTCACAACTACCCCTGCCAATCCATGTGACTGATCTATATTTCCTTTCCCTCCCAATCCCTCACTCATTCACTCCTGCACCATGCCCTCCTCTACCACCGCCCCCAACTCCCCTGCCTCCCCTGCCTCCATCTCCCTGTCCCCTCCTCCACCCCCCCACTTACCCGCACCAGCACCCTGCACCGCCCCTTTCGCCAACTCCCCATCCTCGCCCCGGCCCGCACCAGCACCAGCCCCCATTCTCGACGCACGCGCGTCAGACGGAGCAGGGGGAGGCGGAGGGCGAGGAGGGCGGGCATCACGAGGAGCCTCTCTTGGGGCATCTCGGGCATCTCGGGAATCTCGGGCATCTCGAGAATCTCTGGGGGCATCTCTGGGTGCGTCCCTGGGAGATTCTCTGGGTGCATCCCTGGGAGCACCTGGAGGCGCATCTCTGGCGTCTCTGCCCTCACGGGCGTCTCTGGAATCTCTGGCATTTCTCCCACGCTCCCCTCCTGCCCCAGCGCCCTCAGCTCTGATCTCCATGCGTCCGTCGCCGTTGCCTGCATCCTCTGCCCCCTCCCCTCCTCCCTCCCTCGCCAGCCCGTTGGGTACCCTGTGAGGGCTGCTTGCACCAGACACAGGGGCAGAGGAGGAAGGAGGGCCCTCCCCTTCTCTCCACCTCCGCTTCCATGCCTCGCTCCTCTCCTCCCCCCTCTCGCCTCCCCTCTCACCTCCTCTCTCACCTCCCCTCTCGCCTCCCCTTTCCTCCCCCCTCTCCCCTCCCCTCTCTGCACTCTTCCCAGACCCGCCATCTCCCCCCTCCGCTCTCCCCCAACCACCACCAGAAGGCCGGTCTGAATCTCGTCCGTCTGATCTCCTCCTCTCTGCCGCCCACGCCGCACCCCCTCCTCCTCCTTCTCCTCCTTCTCTCCACTCCCTCCCTCTCCCTTTCTCTCTATCCCGCTCCCCTTCCCTCCCTCTCTCCCCCTCTCGTTCCCGCCCTCTCTCCCTCTCCCTCTCCCACCTCCCCACTTCCCGAACCTTAAACGACCGGCCTCCCGAACCATCCACCGTGTCTCGTTGCGCCGGATCCCGAGCCTCTCGTCCAGGTTCGGAAAGTCGGTGCGGCCTCTGCGCAGGTTCGGCAGCAGGTGGTACGGCAGCGCCAGGGTCGGGAGTCATTTGGGCACTCCCAGGCTCAGAAGAACCACGCCTGTCTCTCCCTCTGTCACGCGCCCTCTCAGCCTCACCTCTCTCCCAACCCCTTGCTTCTCCTTTCACACCCTTCCCATGCTCCCTATGGTCCCTATGCTCCCTGTGCTCCCTATGCTCTCTATGCTCCCTATGTTCCCTGTGGTCCCTATGCTCTCTGTGCTCTCTGTGTGTTCTATGCTCCTCCTGCCGGTGCCTATCATCTCTGTTTTTCTCGTCTCTGTGCCTCTCATTCCTGTGTTTCTCATCCTGCTCCTTCGAACGCTCGTCTCCTCTCCCCCTCTCCTCCCTCCATTTTCTCTCCCTGCTCCGCTCCCTGTCCTTGTCCCTATCCTTTTCAGTGCCCCTTTCCTTATCCTTCTCCCTTTCCCTCTCCCTTTCTCTCTCCCTATCCTTATCCCTATCCCTATCCCTATCCCTATCCCGTCCCCTCTCTCTATCCCTCTCCTTCTCCCGTTCCCGCTCGCGTTCTCGGTCCTTCTCTCCGCCCTCCTTCCCATCGCTCCCGCGGTCGTCCCTCAGCTTGCGGTAAATGTCGGCCAATCGCGTGCCGGACAGGTGTGAGTGCAGAGCCACGTAGTTCCACAGGTCCTCAGAGATCTCTGAAGGGAGGTGGAGGGGAGGGACAGAGATGGGGAGCGGAGGTGAGGAGCAGAGGTGGGAAGACTGTCGGATGCCGGACAGGTGCGAGTGCGAAGCAACATAGTCCCACAGGTCCTCAGAGATCTCTGAAGGGAGGTGGCGGAGGGGGGCATAGGTGTGGAGCGGAGGTGAGGAGCAGAGGTGGGAAGACTGTCGGATGCCGGACAGGTGTGAGTGCAGTGCAGAGCCACATAATCCCACAGGTCATCAGAGATCCCTGCAGGGAAGTGGAGGAGAGGAACAGAGATGGGGAGCAGAGGTGAGGAGACAGGAACAGAAAGAGGTGCGCTGTTGAGCCAGCGAATCAAGCGGGAACAAGAAATCAGCTTAAATGAATGCGATGTATTGTCCAGCAGTCTGTGAAAGCAGCAAGCCTGATTAAGAGGCAGGTGGTGAGACAGTTCACGGAGAAGGAGAAAAGAATAAGGGGGAGGGGAAGGAGAAGAATTGGAGAAATACAAGGAGAAGGAGAATGAACAGGAGAAGGCAAAAGCCGGGACTCACTCTGCAAGTGGGGGCGAGGGAGGGTGGCATTGCTGGCCTCGCGCTTCATGACGCTGTCGATCTCATGGCCCAGCTGCCTCAGGTACTTCTTCACCTTCTGTGTCACCTCCTTGGGCGACAGCTCCACTTCACTCACTCTCAATAGCTATGCAAAGTGACTCAGATTCAGAAGGAGCAGACGGAAAAGGAAAAGGAGGAGAAGGAGAAGGAGTAGGAGAAGGAGAAGGATAAGAGGAGAAGGAGAGGGCGAGAGGCGGGACTCACTCTGCAAGTGGGGGCGAGGGAGGGTGGCATCGCTGGCCTCGCGCTTCATGACGCTGTCGATCTCATGGCCCAGCTGCCTCAGGTACTTCTTCACCTTCTGCGTCACCTCCTTGGGTGACAGCTCCTGCCGCGTCTGCAGCCGCTTCAGCCGCTGCAACACACTGTCCTGCGGGGCCAGCCTCCCCTTGCACCACGCCACTCCCCGCCTCCCCTCCCCACCCTCTCCCCCTCCTCCTCCCCCTCCCCCTGTGGCTCCTGCTCCTCCCACAACCCCCTCCTCCTCCTTCCCGACCTTGCTTCCTCCTCCGCCTGCTGCTGCCCCTGCTGCTGCGCCGGCGGCGGCTGCTGTGGCTGCTGCTGCAGCGGCGTCCTCCCCTTCGGAGATCTCCCCCTCCTCCTTCGCCTCCTCAGCCTCCTTTTCCTTCTCAGGAGACCGCTTCTCCTTCTCCTCCTCCCTCCTCCCCCGCCTCCGCCCCTCCCTCTCCCCACCATGCCTCCTCTCCCGCTCCCTCTCCCCCCCTCGCCCTCTCCGCCCTCTCTCCTCCCTCCCACCCCCGCCTCTGCGCCCCCCACCAAGAGCAACGGCTTCGTCAGCTCCAGAAGCAGCAGCAGAGCCAGCAGCAAACGCCCCCTTGCCTCCTCCGCGCACCTTGATTTTGACCTTGAGGGCGTTGGCTGCTGCTGCAGCCTTAGCGTGGTGAGGATCTGCCTCCAGCTCCTGAGGGGCCAGGTAGGTGGGGGAATAGTTTCACGAGAAAGAGTTTCATTAAAAAAGGCTGCAAAGGACGAATTGAAGGCTTGAGATGCACAAATGACATGGGGACTCACACAGTCCCACTCACCCTCAATCCAACCCACTCTTGCTCGCCCCACACACACACTCTTGAGCCCCCTACCTTGCGCAACAGAGCAGACGCCCTTGCATCCAAATGGCTCCCCCGCGGCAGCTTCCCCTCGCCGCCTCCCCCAATCCCACCCGTCGATCCCGGCGGCGCGATCTTATTCTCCAATCCCAGCCGTTCATCCAGCCGAACCTGCTCCCAGTTGCCAAACCCATGAAAATGCACCCCTAGCAGCAGCCTCGCATCATCCACAGGCGTCCAAGAAGTGGTCTTAGCCCACGAGGGCACGCGTGCATGCGACCGCAGGCGAAACTGCTTCACAGGGTCGCTCACTCTCTCCACCCGCTTCGCCAGAAACTGGAGCTCTTTCACCCGGTGCAGCAGCTCCGGGGCTTTAACTGCCATGCCGAAGAAATCCAGTAGAGGGATCTTCCCTGCCGCTGCCGACCCTCCTGCTGCTGCTGCCGCTGCTGCTGCTGCTCCCAATGCTCCCAATGCTTCATCTTCCTCTGCTGCTGCGGCGGCTCGGACGGTGTCTTTGCAGGCCTGCATGAGCAGGGAGTGGAGGGACCGCCGCTCTGCTTCGCTCGCTGCCTCGATCGCACCGCCGGCCTCCGCTGTCATCTGTGCGGCCCTCTCTGCCCCTCCGTACCGCCGCACTGCCTTGACAAAGGCGTTGGCGTCTCGCTTGGATAGCCGCCGGATCTTCACACCAGCAGTACCACCAGCGGCACCAGCAGCAGCAGCTGCACCAGCTTCCCCTGCCCCAGCTCCCGTTCCCCCCTCTGCTGCACCCGCCCCCGCCCCTGCCGCTGTCTCCTTCCCCCCTGCCCCCTCTCCCCCTTCCCCCTCCCCCTGCACCGTCCACTGAGTAATTCTCACCAGCGCCCCTTCCACAGCAGGCGCAGCAGCAGGATACCCGCCCTCCTCCCCACCCCCATCCCCCTGCTCCCTCCGCCCTCGCTTCCTCTTCCCCCCACCGTCCTTCCCGCCCCGCCTCCCCCCCCTCCCCTCTCTCCCATCCTCCTCCTCATCGTCAGCATCTGCAGCAAGCCCATCGCCGGTGTAGGTGGCGTGGCGGCGGGAGGAGCGCGGCCCCAGCGCCTTCTCCTCCTCCGCCGGTGCCGCCTGGATGAGGCGGCTCCAAAACGCTGCGTCGTTCTCCGTGCTGCTGAAATTCGCCACCTGGGGGGGGGGAGAAGGGGGCGGGGGGGAAGGTAAGGAGGGAGGAGCGCGGCCCCAGCGCCTTCTCCTCCTCTGCTGGAGCTGCCTGGATGAGGCGGCTCCAAAACGCAGCGTCGTTCTCCGTGCTGCTGAAATTCGCCACCTGGGGGTGGGAGAGGAAGAGAGGGGAAGAGAGGCGAAGGGGCAAGGGGGTTGGGGGCATAGGTGGGTGCTGCCTGAATGAGCCGGCTCCAAAAGGCTGCATCGTTCTCCGGGCTGCTGGAATTCGCCACCTGGAGGTGGAATTGGAGGGGAGGAGGGAGAGGGAAGAAGAAGCGGGATAGTGGATGGGAGGGGGGATGGGAAAATTGGAGTGGGCAGCAGGAAGGGAATGAGCATAGGAGGCACTGCTCCCTAAAGGAACTCACAGTAAATGCAGAGAGCAGCTCGTTGGCTCCCTCCCCGGCCGTGCTGCTGTCAATCTTCTCAGCGCGTGCCAGGATCTCATCAATGTCCAGATTCTCCAGCCGGCTCGCACATGCACATGCACATGCACATGCACATGCACGCACACGTGCACACTCACCCACCCAAACAATCTCAACACCTAACAGGACTCACAGTGAAGGCGGAGAGCAGTTCATTAGCGCCCTCCCCGGCCGTGCTGCTGTCGATCTTCTCAGCGCGCGCCAGGATCTCATCAATGTCCAGATTCTCCAACCGGTTGGCGCCCTCCTCCTCGCTCACTTTCTCCTTGAACAGCTCCTCCGCGCCAAATCGCAGAATGGCCGCCAACTCGTTCTGATGGGGAAACAGGGACAGGTAAAAGGGGCAAAAGTTCTGTGCCCTCCTCCTCGCTCACTTTCTCCTTGAACAGCTCCTCCGCGCCAAACCGCAATATGGCTGCCAACTCGTTCTGATGGGGAAATAAGAGGAGGGAGGGAGGGCAAAAGCTTAAGATGCTGGTTTTGGAGCCAACTCAAACGAAACCCACTCGCTCCTTGCACAGCTCCTCTGCCCCGAAACGCAGAATTCTGGAAGAGAGGGAAATAATCGCGCTGTTCCCCTCCTTGCTCACTTGCACCCTCCAGCCCACTGCACCTTGTCGAACATGCTGCTGCGCTTCTCGCTCTCTTTCTTCGCAACGATTACCACCCCACACTATACTAACGCATCTCACCACAACCCACCCTACCCATCCCCCCACCGCACCCCACCTTGTCGAACATGGAGCTGCTCTTCTTGCTGTGGGTCTCCCAAACCTGTCTGTCACCCACACACCCTCCCCACCTCCCCCATCCCCCACCCCACCCAACCGCACCCCACCTTATCAAACATGGAGCTGCTCTTCTTGCTCTGCGTCTTCTCCAGCCGCCCGGCGGCGTTGAGTTTCTGGATGACGAGGTGGTCCAGCACCATCTTGCGCTTGTCACACCCCCCCCCCTTCACCACCCCCCACTCCCTTCAACTGCACTGCACCTTGTCAAACATGCTGCTGCTCTTCTTGCTGGTGGTCTTCTCCAGCCTGCCAGCGGCGTTGAGTTTCTGGATGACGAGGTGGTCCAGCACCATCTTGCGCTTGGCGCGCTCCAATATGTCCTCCTCCACACTGCCGCTCGTCACAAACCGGTAGATGTTCACCACGTCCTGCTGCCCTATGCGGTGCGCGCGACTCATGGCCTGGTGATGGAAGGAGAGGGAGGATAGGGGAGGGGAGGAGTTGGGGAGAGAAGAAGTTGGAAATTGGGGGTCTGCAGATGTGCGGTTGTAGGGTGGAGGGTTTCTAGGGAGCAAAAAGACTTCAAAGAACAGTACATGATTGATTCAGGACAATCGCTTGCCGGGCGGGCAGCATTTCATTTCCTCACGTGGCAGATTCAGTCGTTCTGTCAAAGACCATGACAGTATCCGCCGTGTGTGGCAAGGTTGCTCCGAACACTCACCCACGCCCAGCTCAGCTCATCCTGCCGGCTCCAAGTACTGAACCCCTGACCCACACATGCCTCCTCACCTGCAGGTCGTTCTGCGGGTTCCAGTCGGAGTCAAAGATAATGACCGTGTCCGCTGTAGCAAGGTTGATCCCCAGCCCGCCCGCGCGTGTGGAGAGCAGGAAGCAGAAGTCTTCACTGCCGGGCGCATTGAAATGCTCCATTGCCTGCTGCCGCAGGTCCGCCCTCGTGCTGCCGTCCAGGCGCTGAAATTGAAAGCCCCTCAAAGCCAGGTAGTCGGCTAGAATGTCCAACATGCGCACCATCTGTGGGAGTGGGGAGGCAGGGAAGAGGGAGAACAAGGAGAAGCGGAAGGGGAAGCATTGAAGTGCTCCATTGCCTGCTGCCTCAGGTCCGCCCTCGTGCTGCCGTCCAGCCTCTGGAACTGGAAGCCCCGCAGAGCGAGGTAATCGGCTAGAATGTCCAACATGCGCACCATCTGAGGGAGTGGGGGGAGGAAAAGAGAAGAGATGAAACAATAGTTGGTCAGCATAACTTTAACCACAACGACACTTCCTCCCAGGCAGCATCAACACCTCTGAAGCTACCTCGGATGAGCCGCACTTTCAGAAGCCCCAATCAGATAAGATCAGATCACATGTAATCAAACCCACCTGGGAGAAAATGAGAACACGGTGGCCCGTCTCTTTAAGCCGCGTCAGCAGCTTATCCAGCAGAGTCGTCTTCCCACTCCCCAGCACGATCCGCTGCGCCTTTCCCTGAGCGTCCAGCGCCCCTCATACCCATCCCTTTCCAGTCTAGGTGCCCCAAACCAAATCGAGTCAGTTCAAACCCACCTGGGAGAAGATGAGAACGCGGTGGCCCGTCTCCTTGAGCCGAGTGAGCAGCTTATCCAGCAGAGTCGTCTTGCCACTCCCCAGCACGATCCGCTGCGCCTTGCCCTGTGCGTCCAGCGCCCCTCCAGCCGCCCCGCCCCCGTAGCCGTAGTCAGCGCTCTCAAAGAGGAAGGGGTGGTTGCAGCACTTCTTGAGCTCCGCAACAATGTTGAGCAGCGAGACTTGATTGCTGCGCGCGTTCTTGTTCAGATCCTGAAAGTTGCGCTCCAATATCCACTTGTAGTACCTGGGGGGGACGGGGGGAAGGTGGGGGAAGAAGGGGAGAGTGAGAATGCATGTGAGAATGAGAGGAAATGTGGTTGCTTGCACCAACGCCCCCGTAGCCGTAGTCAGCGCTCTCAAAGAGGAAGGGGTGGTTGCAGCACTTCTTGAGCTCGGCAACAATGTTGAGGAGAGACACCTGGTTGCTGCGCGCTTTCTTGTTGAGGTCCTGAAAGTTGCGCTCCAGAATCCACTTGTAGTACCTGAGAGGGGGGGGGAAGAGGGGGAGGGGAGGGTGGGGAAGGAGAGGAGGAAGAGGGGAAAGGCATGCGAGAACAAGCGAACGGCATGTTCAGATCCTGGAAGCTGCGCTCCAGAATCCATTTGTAGTACCTGCGAGGGGGAAGGGCGGGGGGGTGGGTGGTGGGAGAGAGTAAGGGGGGTGAGCAAGGAGAGAGGAGTAGAGGAGACGGAGGGCAAAGAAGCCAACCACTGTTTTTTTGCAGGGAGGAGCAAACAGGCACAGGCACTGACTGCTTCTCCAGGGAAGCTCCAAACAGCCACTCACTTAAAAGGGTTCTTTGAAGGGCAACGAAAGCGGCACTCACTGCTTCTGCAGGGGCGACATTTCAACGCGCAGGATGCGTTCGATCTTGGGCGGCAGCGACTTCTCGACGTCCTTGATCACCCGCCGCAGCATGTGCGGGCGCAGCTCCTGGTGTAGTGACGTGATCTGCATGTGGTCCGGGGGGGAGGGGAGGGGAGGTGCCGTGTAAGAGAATGAGTAAGACTGGGCACAGTAGGCAAAGCGACTTCTCGACGTCCTTGATCACCCGCCGCAGCATGTGCGGGCGCAGCTCCTGGTGTAGTGACGTGATCTGGTGGGGGGAGGGGGGGGGAGGCGGGGGAAGGGGGAGCAGCAGGGGGGAATGAGAACAAGCATGTGTGGCCGTAGCTCCTGATGCAGTGACGTGATCTGGTGGGGAGAGGAGGGGAGGTGCCGTGTGAGAGAATGAGTAAGACCGGGCACAGTAGGCAAAGCGACTTCTCCACGTCTTTGATCACCCTCCTCAGCATGTGCGGGCGCAGCTCCTGATGCAGTGATGTGATCTGGTGGGGAGATGTGAGGATGGAGGAAGGGAGGGGGGAGGGAGGAGGAATGAGGATGTGATGTGCGGCAGCTCCTGGTGCAGTGAAGTGATCTGATGGAGAGATGTGAGGATGGAGGAAGGGAGGGGGGAGGGAGGAGGAATGAGGATGTGATGTGCGGGCGCAGCTCCTGGTGCAGTGACGTGATCTGGTGGGGAGCGGGGGGGAGGGAGGGGGGGGCGGGGGAAGGGGGAGCAGCAGGGGGGAATGAGAACAAGCATGTGCGGGCGCAGCTCCTGATGCAGTGACGTGATCTGGTGGGGAGCGGAAAGGGGCTGGGGCAGGGGAGAAAGGGGAGAGGGAGGGGGGAGGGCAGGGGGGGGAAGGGGAAGGAGGAAGAATGAGGATGTGATGTGCGTGCGGCGAGCTCCTAGTGCAACGGCGTGATCTGGTGAGTCGACTCAAAATGTATCGTGTGCCATGGTAACGAGGTGACTTTTGAGTCGACTCAAAAGTCACCTCGAAGGGACTTTTGAGTGGACTCAAAAGTCACCTCGAAGGGGAAGGAGGAAGAATGAGGATGTGATGTGCGTGCAGCGAGCTCCTAGTGCAGCGGCATGATCTGGTGAGCGCATCCTGCGCAAGGGTGGAGAAAGGGGAGGGTGGGGAGGGGCGGGGGAAAAGAGAATGAGGATTTGACGTGCAGCCACTGCTGCTGGTGCAGCGACGTGATCGGGAGCTCCCCCTCCTCCAGGAAGAGCCACGGAAAGAAAAACCGAGAAAGAAATATAGTTTTGCAACAGAGTATACTGCAAAATTGCAGCACTTCTCCCCACTCTTCTCTCATACCGCCTCCATCTTGCCATCTGCCCTCATATCCTCCTCACTCTCCCCTCGCCTCTTCCCCCTCTCCCCTCACCTCCTCCCCACCTCACCTCCTCCCCACCCGCCCCTCACCTCCTCCCCTCACCTCCTTCTCGCTCTGGTTCTCCAGCAGGTGTTTGTACTTGGCTGAAAACTCCTCCTTGTCGCCAAACTTCCTCTCGTCCAGGAAATGCAGCAGCGCCCTGGGGGAAGGAATGGGGGCGGATGGGGGGTAGGGGGGAATGGGGCGCAAACGGAGGGAGGACGAGGGGAGAATGGGAAAGGGAGGGGAAACGGGACGGACGGAGCGAGGACGAGGGCAGGGTTAGTCAGGAGGGGGCGGGCGGAGTTAAGATTGGGGTGACAGGGGGAAGACGTTGCAGTTTTTACTTAAGCCGTTGCAAATATTACATGAATCCTCACCTTCGTTGCTCCAGCTCTCCTAATCTATGCTGCTACACCTCTCCCACAGCAGCAGCACTCACCAGAGCTCCTCCACGCTGTTCTGCAGCGGTGTGCCGGTGATCAGCAGCTTGTTAGCTACTGCTGCTCTCCTAACCTATGCCGCCACAGCTCTCCCACAGCTCTCCCACAGCAGCAGCACTCACCAGAGCTCCTCCACGCTGTTCTGCAGGGGCGTGCCCGTGATCAGCAGCTTGTTGCGCGCATGGAAGCTCTGAAGAGAGGGACGGGGCCGAAGGGAGGCGGAGGGAGGCGGAGGGAGGTGCAACGGGCAGAGGGAGGTGCAACGGGCAGAGGGAGGTGCAACGGGCAGAGGGAGGTGCAACGGGCAGAGGGAGGTGCAACGGGCAGAGGGAGGTGCAACGGGCAGAGGGAGGAGGAAGTGGGAGGGTTGAAGGCTGGAAGCAGGAGGGGAAATCACAGCTGACAATGGGTGGATGGCAGGTGTGCAGGACAGCTTACAATGAGCGTGGTGTAGAGAGCCGCTTCAGAGTTCTTAAGGCGGTGGGCCTCGTCCACCATGAGGTAGGTCCAGCGGATGGGCGAGGGCACAGCCTTGTCCTTGAGGACAAGCTAGCTTGGTGTGGATAACAGCTTACAATAAGTGTGGTGTAGAGGGCCGCTTCAGAGTTTTTAAGGCGGTGAGCCTCGTCGACCATGAGGTAGGTCCAGCGGATGGGCAAGAGCACGGCCTTGTCCTTGAGCACCAGTATGCTGCTACTTTCTCTTATGGCTCAACAAACAACAAGTGTGGTGTGCAAGAGAACCTACAATGAGTGTAGTATAGAGTGCCGCTTCAGAGTTTTTAAGGCGGTGAGCCTCGTCGGCCATGAGGTAGGTCCAGCGGATGGGGGAGAGCACGGCCTTGACTTTGAGCACCAGAGTGCTGCTACTTCCTCTTTTGGCTCAACAAACAACAAGTGTGGTGTGCAAGAGAACCTACAATGAGTGTAGTATAGAGTGCTGCCTCAGAGTTCTTGAGGCGGTGAGCCTCGTCCACCATGAGGTAGGTCCAGCGGATGGGGGAGAGCACAACCTTGTCCTTCAGAACCACCTCGTACGTCGTCAGCAACGCGTGGAACTTGGTCTGCCGCCCGCCCTTCCTGCCCGCCTGCCCGAACTCGTACTGCTGCACCACCTGGTGGTGTTGGGGGGAAGGGGGGGAAGGAGTTAAACAGAGGAAGGAGTTAAAGAGAGGAAGGAGTGATTGAAGAGGCAAATCCCGTCCCACACCTCACTCCTGCCCGCCCTTCCTGCCCGCCCTTCCTGCCCGCCCTTCCTGCCCGCCCTTCCTGCACGCCCGCCCTTTCTGCCCGCCCTTCCTGCCCACCTGCCAGAGGTCATACAGCTGAACCACCTGCCGGCTCGAGATGGGGGGAAAGGATACTGGGGCAGAGGGGGAGGAGGGAGGGAAGGGGACATAAGCGCGAGATAGCAGTGTGAAGAAGGAGCCCTGGATGTGCTGCATGTGTGGCAGCAGACGGCTGACACAGAGCACGCCGTTGAGGGAGGACAGCCGGTGGCAGCTCAGGCGATCTGCACATCTCAACCCTGTACACATCACAGTCCCTTGCACCACGCCACCCCCCTGCACCACGCCACCCCTCTGCACCGCGCCACCCCTCTGCACCCCTCATACCACACCTTTGCAGCGCAACTCACCCCTCTGCGCCCCTCATGCCACACCCTGCACCTATCTGCAAGCCTCGCCTCTCTGAGGTGCGGTTGCCGACATAGAGCACGACATTGAGGGAGGGCAGCCAGCAGCGATCATCCCTCTGCACCCATCACACCATTCCTCTGTATTACGGTCCACGACTCACCCCTCTGAACCCTCACACCATTCCCTGCACCACGCATCACCCTTCTGCACCCCTCACCTCTCTGGAGGCGCGGTTGCCGACATAGAGCACGACGTTGAGGGAGGGCAGCCAGCGGCGCAGCTCCCTCTCCCAGTTGCTCATGGTTGACAGTGGTACCACTATCAGGAACGGGCCCTGTATCTGCTGCATGTGCTGCTTGTTGGAAGGGGGGGTGGGAAGGGGAAGCGGGGCAAAGGAAGGGGAGGGGGGAGGGATGGGGAGTGGAGGGCGGGGAGGAGGAGGGAAGAGGAGAGGGAGCCGGGCAGAGTGGCGGTGGGAGGGGTTGGGAGAAAGTTGAGGAGTTGGCAGAATGGGGCAAAGGGAAGAGGACGAGACAGGAGGAAAGGATTCAATTAGTGGCACCACTATCAAGAAGGAGGGGAAGAGGGGGTAGAGGAACGAGGGGGAGGGGGGGTTGGGGTGGGGGTGGGGAAGGGGGGGGGGAGGGAAGGAGCTGAAGCGGGCATTAATGCGAGTGTACACATTCAATGCACATGCATCCCATCCGCATGCACCCCATGCACCCCATGCACCCCATGCACCCCATGCACCCCATGCACCCCATGCACCCCATGCACCCCATGCACCCCATGCACCCCATGCACCCCATGCACCCCATGCACCCCATGCACCCCATGCACCCCATGCACCCCATGCACCCCATGCACCCCATGCACCCCATGCACCCCATGCACCCCATGCACCCCATGCACCCCATGCACCCCATGCACCCCATGCACCCCATGCACCCCATGCACCCCATGCACCCCATGCACCCCATGCACCCCATGCACCCCATGCACCCCATGCACCCCATGCACCCCATGCACCCCATGCACCCCATGCAAGGATGAACGTACAAAGAGAAAGCCGAGCATGGAGACGGACTGCACGGTCTTGCCCAGCCCCATCTCGTCCGCCAGAATGACATTGGTGTCCCTCATCCAACTGCCACCATGCACATCCGCATCCATGCACATGCCCACGCACACACATGCACATGTACATGTATGTACATGTACATGCACCATACACACTCGCAAATGTGCATACATGCAGACATGCAAATACGTGGGCATGCACACATGCATCACATGCGCTTGCGCACGGACACACAAACGTACATGCACACATGCAACACACACATACACGCACACACACTTATAGGCATGAGTATGGGAATGCACACGCATGTACATAGAAGCATTCCCACATGGAATGGAAGTAATGGTGAAAAACAGACACTCAAGCTGCAATCCCTCCTCCTCCCTCCCTTCCCTCCCTCCACCTCCCCCCAACCCCTCCCTCGACCTCCCCCCTCCACCTCCTCCCCATCCCCTCCTGCCACCTCCCCCCCTTCCCGTCCTCCACAACCCCCACCTGCGTCAAGATGCAGTGCCCCCACCTGCGTCAAGATGCAGTGCCCCCATGTCTACCCCACCTGTGGATGAGGAAGTTGAGCCCCATGAGCTGGTAGTCCCTCAGAGTGCCGCCCTTGCGCCTCCCAACCCCCCTCTTGCTGAGAGGCGGGTACCCCCCCACCTGCGTCGTGTTGCAGTGGCCCCACCTCCTACCTGTGGATGAGGAAGTTGAGCCCCATGAGCTGGTAGTCCCTCAGCGTGCCCCCCTTGAGCCACTCCGGCTGCACCTCCAGCTTGCTCATGGCTGGGTGGGAAGGGAACGGGGAGGGAAGGAATTAGAGGGAAGGATAGGAGGAAAGGGGGTATTGAGTCGACAGAAAAGAGAGGATCACATGAAATGAGAGGTGTGAACGGGGATTGGAGGGGGTCAAAAGGGGTCAAAAGGGGTCACGAATCACACCACCAGCTCAAGCTGCAGATCACACCACCAGCTCAAGCTGCAGATCACACCACCAGCTCAAGCTGCAGATCACACCACCAGCTCAAGCTGCAGATCACACCACCAGCTCAAGCTGCAGATCACACCACCAGCTCAAGCTGCAGATCACACCACCAGCTCAAGCTGCAGATCACACCACCAGCTCAAGCTGCAGATCACACCACCAGCTCAAGCTGCAGATCACACCACCAGCTCAAGGGGTCTCAGCTGCAGATCATCTGAGACTGCACAGCTCAATCAACCTTCACTTCCCTTGTCTCACCTGCTCGCTCATGCTCCTCACAACTCCCACTCCCACCCGCACGTCCTCCTGCTTACTTTGGCTGCCTCACTCACCACTAAACAACAGTTTCCCACTATCCCTTGCCCAACTCACCCCTGCCCCACTCCCCCTGCTCCACTGCCTGCCCCACTCTCTGCCCCACTCTCTGCCCCACTCTCTGCCCCACTCTCTGCCCCACTCGTCCCCACTCCACTCTCTCACCAATCCCCACCTCGCCAGCTCTTGCCCACCACCCTCCAATATGATCACACCAGCTCCACGTGGCTTGACCCTGTGCAAGGCCGTTCCCCCTTATCCCCTCTCCCACTGCCTCACCTCGGCAGCTCTTGCGTTGCGCCTCCACGCTTTTGCCCACCACCAGTGCTCCCGCCTCCCTCACTTTGAACTCGTCTATCGCCTCCCGCGCACACTCTATGTCCGCCTCCGCCTCCCTGCACTCGTGGAACGGACAATGGGAATGGATAAACAGGTGAGCGTAGTGACTTGCTGCAATCGCCTATGGCCTCCCTCGCAACCTCTATGTCTGCCTCCGCCTCCCTGCACCCGAAGAGACAAGCGGTGAGGGAATGGGATACAGAAGTGATCGACTTTGCCCCTTGTGTTGTTGCCAGTTTTCTTAGCTCCCAATCACCAACACAGCAGAGGGATGATGGTGGTGAGCACATCTCTTGCAGAGAACAAACGCACCAGGTGGCTTCAGAGTAGGAGAGCCCCTTCCAATTGACAAAGAACTCGTGAAAGGGATGGTGGTGAGGCGTTAACGGTGGTGAGGTGTTAACGGTGGTGATGGACGGTGAGAGGAGAAGAACGCACCAGGTGGCCTCGGAGTAGGAGAGCCCCTTCCACTTGACAAAGAACTCGTAGCTGCTGACCTCATCGCCCTCCCGCCCCGCCTCCCCTGCCGCCTTGGCTGGCCGCTCCGCCACCACCCTGTCCACCTGGATGGGCGCAGGCAGGCACACAGGCAGGCAGGCAAGACACGAGCCCAGCGTCAAGAACGGGGAGGAGGAAAAGGAATAACTGGCATCTCACGTCCCATGAGGACAAGAGCCAAGAGTCTAACTGCACCCGCCCACCTGTAAGTAAGAAGACTAGCCCCTTTGACCCCACCTGCGAGTACTGCTTGACCCCACCTGCGAGTACTGCTTGACCCCACCTGCGAGTACTGCTTGACCCCACCTGCGAGTACTGCTTGAGCAGGTCCAGCTCCATCTCGCGGCCCACGTTCAGCGCCTCCACCTCCTCCGCTGACACAGTGGTGCACGCAGCATGCCTGCCTACCCACACCCCCCCAAATGCCAGTCTAGCCTGCAAGACTAGCCACTCGAGCCCACCTGCGAGTACTGCTTGACCCCACCTGCGAGTACTGCTTGAGCAGGTCCAGCTCCATCTCGCGGCCCACGTTCAGCGCCTCCACCTCCTCTGCTGACACGCTCAGGCGGTACCGCCTCTCATCGTCCGCCCGCTTCATGTAGTTCTGCACCTTCTTGAACCCAGGCAGCTGCAGGTGGGAGGGTGAGAGGGTGAGAGGGTGAGAGGGTGCAAGGGTGGAAAGACAGAGGGGTTGAGAGGCGGTACCGCCTCTCATCGTCCGCCCGCTTCATGTAGTTCTGCACCTTCTTGAACCCAGGCAGCTGCAGGTGGGAGGGTGAGAGGGTGAGAGGGTGCAAGGGTGGAAAGACAGAGGGGTTGAGAGGCGGTACCGCCTCTCATCGTCCGCCCGCTTCATGTAGTTCTGCACCTTCTTGAACCCAGGCAGCTGCAGGTGGGAGGGTGAGAGGGTGAGAGGGTGAGAGGGTGCAAGGGTGGAAAGACAGAGGGGTTGAGAGGCGGTACCGCCTTTCATCGTCCGCCCGCTTCATGTAGCTCTGCACCTTCTTGAACCCTGGCAGCTGTGGATAAGAGGATAAGGGGCGATGAGGATAGGAGGCTTGGAGACGGCTTGATAGGCTGGAGAGGGTGCTTAACAGGCAGACAAGATGCAGTACGGTGGAGAGGGATGCAGTACGGTGAAAAGGAGTGCGGTACCGTGGAGAGGGTGGAAATGGGCAGCCAGTCGCAGTGCAGGAACGAGCGTCCCTTCCACTTGACGTACAGCTCCTGCTGCTCCCAGTCGATGGCCTCGCTCACATCATACTCCAACACACACGGCCCTGTGGGCTCCCCCGCTGCCCGCATCTCCTCACTCCTCCCCAGCGGCTGGTGCCACAGCACCCGCTCCACCACGTCCCCCTCCGCCTCTGCCTCTGCCTCAGCTGCATCCCCTCCGAGCGGCATGTCGTCGTCCTCCTCCTCGCCCTCCTCCCCCGCTGCTGCGATGCCCTGCGCTCACACAGACGCACGGACAGAAGTGAGTATACAGTGGTATGGATGCACACCTACAGACGGGACAGCTAGAGACGGGACACCTACAGACGGGACAGCTAAAGACACCGAGGTATTGTATAGCTACAAGGAAGTCACATCTAGGGCCGGTACAGCTGGGCATAGTACCGCTAGGGGCGCACCTTAAGTTTCTTCTTAGCAGGGGGCGCCAGGTCGTCCGAGTCCTCATCATCCTCAAAGTACGACTTGCGCGGCACAGCCCTCCGTGACATGCGTGTCTCCCTCGCCGCCACCCCCGCCCGCCCTCCCGCCTTCCCCGACCGCCCCTTCCGCCCCTCCCCTCCGCTGCTCTCACTCTCCGAGCTCCCCGCCCCGCCCCGCGCGCGTTTCCTCCCCCCTTTCCCCCCGCCCCCGCCCCCTCCTCCGCCCGCGCCAGCCCCTCCTCGTCTGGCCCGCGGCTTCCCCCGCCCCTCGATCTCACTCCCTGACTCGCTCACCGACCCAGAGAAATCCGACGAGCTCTCATCGTCCCCTCCACCCGCCCCAGCCTCGTCAAACGACTCGCTCCCGCTCCCTGCCTCCTCCTCCTCGTCCCCCTCCCCATCATCATCTGACGACTCTACAGTCCGCCGTCTCGCATTCGAGCGGTTGCTAGCGCGGGTCCCTCTTCCCCCACCTCCTCCCCCTCCGCCTCCGCCTATTCCGCTCCCGGCGGCGGGTCTGGGAGGCGCTTTTCTGCGGTTGTTGGGGCGGCGGGGCTGGGGGCGGCGGGAGCCGCCACTGCTGCCGTCGGATGCGGAGGAGGACGCACTGCTAGAGTCCGACTCGTCACCAGACGACGCGGGTGAGTCGCGGCCTTCCTCCTCCTCCTCCTCCTCCTCCTCCGCAACGTCGCCCTGTATGGGACAGCAGCGGATGGGCGAGGCAGGACAACGTGTGAGTCAGAACCGCAGGGCGGCAGGGGCTACTTTGCGCAGCAAAAGGTGAAAACAAAATCTCGAGATTGTCCGCGCTCACCTCCCTCCCCCTCCGCGCTCACCTCCTTCCCCCGCCGCGTTAGTTGCCCATTCGGCGCGCAGCTGGTGGGGTCGAAGTCCTCGTCGTCCGGGTCGTCGCCTGCACAACGCAGACCAGGGGACAAGAAGGCGTGGATGGTTAACGAATCCGCATTTCACGAGGCAGCACGGCGTGGCATTCACACGAGTCCGCGAACCACGAGCACGGCACCACAGCAACAGGTGTTTCAAAACGGCACGAAGCAGTTAAACAACCTCGGCACGGTTGCTTAACAAAGGGGATCGAGGCAGGCGTACCTGCTTCATCCTCCTCCTCGTCTTCCTCCGACCGCTCCTCGTCCTCCTCCATCTCATACCCGGCCTCCTCGTCCCCCTGCCCTCCCCTCCTGCCGCTGCCCGACCGATCGCTCCCGCCCAAACTGCCCGACCCACTGCCGTCGTCCTCAGGCTTCATACTGGCCGCGCCAGGTCCCGTTGTACGCGCTATAGGAACCCGAGAATGAGTGCAGCGCACAATGCCCTACAGCAAGCCTATTGTGGCGTTGACCCGAGGTCGAGGAAGCGAAGGGAGCGGAGCCGCCCTTGAAAAATCGAGCTTCTGAAGCTTGAGAAAACGTTAAATACACGCTGAGGGCACGCGGGGCAGTGGAAGTACAAGGATGGAGACACCAGGCGGAAAAGCCGTTAGGCCAAGGCAAACAACATGGAATCCTGGGTCATGACTGAGGTGATAGTGCAAGCAAAGGTGCAAAATTCCCGAAACGGAGGAGCCCGGAATAATTTCGGACTGTAAAATGTCTCAAATCCACATATGATCGCGTAAACGCGCCTATTCTTAGATCCCTGCGCGGCCCTGCACTAATGTTTGAAGTAGTGATCAGATCTCGGTCTGGGGCCTGATCGTCGAGCTCTCCGCCAAAAGGAAGTGACAAACGACGCTAGTCGGAGGGAAGGATGCCAGACGGACCGAACGCGCGACAATTTCTAGCGTTAAGGCGACCACGCGGGTTGCTCTGAGTGACCACAGGCCAGACACAATGCGTGATCTGCAAGGGCGATGCTGGGCTGAGGAAGATCTGAAACCCCACCTACCAGCCATCCGACATGTGGCCTGCCGCTTACTTCTCCTAAAACAACAGGATTTCTTAAATTAGGGTTACGCTCCAACAGGTTAAGTGCTTGCGTAAAACCGGAAATTAGGCCTCCGTATGCGGTCTCTGGGGATGGATTTGACGCGGGAACGCATCGGAGAAATGTTTAATGGGCCTCGGACGACGCATTTTCGACTACATAAAAATTAGGGTTAGCATGTCCGGGCTGCTGGACCAGCAGGTAAGGCCTTACATATTCAGAAATTCCGATCTAATAAGTCCGATCTGAGCACACATCTAGGGTTCTGGAGACTCTAGGGACCTCACAACCGACGACTGGATGCCTCTAACAGCCAATTAAATACATCTGAGAGTGTCTGAAAGGCTCTAAGATGGGCCCGGAACAGCCATGGAACTCCCACATCCGCAGGCGGAACAGAGGCCTTACTGAAAGATAAGAGTCGCTATGAATCACACCAGGCCGCAGCGGACAGAAGGCGCGTCACAATCGCCCAAAAAAAACGCTTGTGCGAACGCTATGCGTCAAGGCAAGGGAGCCGAGCTTGGGGCTTCCTGCTGCTGTCATGGCTTCCGCACTTGCAGTTGTGTGAAACCACCATTTCTGGTTTTGTGTGACTTGTGCTTCAGCTCTCAGTGGCAGAGGCGAGGCAGGAAGAGAGGCGAGGAAGGGGAGGGGGGCGGAGCGGAGGGAAATCGTGAGGGAAAGCGCGCGGAGAGGGCGGGGCGGAAGGGAGAGTTCAAGGTTCGGCCTTGGGGATGGCGGGCCAGGGTGCGGATGACATCAAGGGCTGGAAGTCTCCGATGTTGGATTATTCTGAACAAACTACCATGCGAGATCAGTAGATGTCAAAACTTCAACTGTACAGGCTTAGAACTACTGGGCAACTTTTACGGTACTCTCAGAGATTGTTGGAAACAGAATACTAGTGGAGGACTGGCAATGGCAGGTATACTTCACCTAAGGGATATGAAAGTGGGTTTTCCTGAAATAATCTCTATGACGTTCACCTCCTAGTATAAAAGGCTAGCTCTGTAAACTTGAAACACTTTTATCAGTAGTTGATTATTCATGCTTACACACAGCCATTCAGCCTTTGGTGCAAACAGTTTCCATTCTCTTCGGGCAACATGATACGCAACCTTATAATGGGCTCCTTCATCGCAGCAAAACGGCCCTGATGCTGTTTATTGGGCTTTATTCATAGGCCTACATGCATCTAGCATGGTGTTAGTACTGTTAGTGGATGACTTACCCAACCTACATAGCAGCCCCTATCCTGCAATTCGTACTCAAAATCGATGGGGTCACATAGTCGAGTGCAGTCCTGTGCGTGGGTGGCTGCCCGGAGTCTCTTACTTCAGATATTGGGTGATGAAGCAGATCCGACAGATGAGTGTACGTCAGAGTGCCATGGCTCCCTAGTTTATCAAGGTACCTTCCAGTAAGAGCTTGACTCAGCACCCCTTGGACAGCTGAGCTGGTCTGCACAAGAAATAAGAGCATACGGTAGGAGAAGAGTGAGAATTTTGCTGGTTTTTGCACAAACAGATGATCCTGCAGTGCACGCAGATCTACATTATGCTATGGTCTGAATGACACCACAGTCACCCCTCTTACCTGCAGTTCAACCACCCGGATGTTGAAATGGGTCTCAGCTTCCTCTGGTGTTTGAAGCAAAGGGTGGGCAACCCTCATGCTCACATGCACCTTCCCCAACCCTTCAATCGCAACTTCATATGTGTCCACGTCGAAAGGCCCATCCTCATCCTCCGCCGTCTTCCTTATCTCCACACTTCCGTCGGCTCCCACCACTGCCAGGTCATCATGGAAACGTGGCGGTGCCACGTCAGCACCGTCCACCTGCATGAGAGCGAGGAAGCCGTGGGCCCCCCTGTCCTGCTGGTTGCCTGAGCGCGCCACCATTCGCAGAGAGTGCTGCCTGCCGCCAGATGCACCTGACACCCACACCACTCCCACCTCCTTCACCCACACATGCAGGCTTCCCTCTGCCACTCTCCTCGGCATCCCTGCTGCTGCTAGCGCCGCTGCTGTGGCAGACTCTTGTCCCTGGTGGCTCTGCAGCAGCACGTTGATGTGGATCCGACGGTCGGCGAGCAAGCAGAAAGATTTTCCGAGCTGCCCGGGGAAGTCGAAGAGGGTCCCGTGCGCGCCTGTGATGCGCGGGTCAGTGTTGTCCAGGCGAGATGTGTCGCATGAGCCTCCCACCCTGCGAGGGGTCATGGCGCAAGGGGATGGAGGTGTTGAGGCATTATGGCTACACCACATGCACCTAAGACAGCCACACTTATACTAATATAAAATAAAGCAGTTTCGACACATATAGTAAAATATACCTAGTAAAGGCACGCACCATACAGCATTGTAGTCCTCCTCCAACACATCCACCGTTCAGCACACCTTGTATGCCGCAGGATTGCCAGCTATGCGAGCACATGCAGTGCCAGGGGTACATACCAGCTGAGCGGGTAGTATGCGGCCATAGCATCCTGCTCTCTTCCATCCCCGCTATAAGGATGTCTGAGCCCCGCTGTCCGTCCCGACCCCGCGCTCTTCTCCAGCAGGTAGCACTGCACGCCGTCAATGAAGCCCCGCACGTTAGCATTGTCGGCTAGCCGTTTGCTCGGGAAGAAGTGGTAGGCGTGGCAGGCCTTGTCGCCCGCGCACGCTCTGCAGCAGCTCTCCAGCGTGCCCCCGCTGTCGCCCCGCACGATGTCCACGTGGTTACCAACCTCCTGTTACACATCGGTGAATTCGTTGTAAGTCGGTTTATTGGGAAGGCGTATTTGAAACGCGAGGCACAAAATTGTAGCGCACGATTTCGCGACAACGATGTTTTAAACTATTCCTGTGAAGCCCAAATTTCACCAAACCATTTAGAAAATGCGAGGAAAATGTTTCCCATCCGAATTTAAGACGTGGGCGGAACTTAGAGAATGATGCAGCCGCAAACTAAGCACGATGCTTTGAAAGCTGCTAACAGTGACGCCAAACAACGACTTGGAGTCGATGCAACCAATACGAGCAAAGCGCCTCGCTCCGCACCTGATAGAGTTCGAGGTTTAGCGGGCCTGACCCCGCTTCGTGCGCCTTGTATCTTCCTCCCTGACTGTTGAACCGGCCTCTGTACTGTCCAATCAGCGTGAGGTCCGTGAAGTTTCCTTCCGTTATAGTCACATCGCGGAAGCTGTGGAGGCGGGAACACACGGCTTGGACGTGACACCCGTTCGCGGGGAGATTCGTGGCTTGGGAGCTTCTTAGAAAAAGAAAAATGACTATGCATATTCTCATATACTCGTATTTACTTGCCATAGTACTACGCGTCAGTTGAGTAATTACTACGCGATTGCGAATTCTTGCTATGCGCGCGAGCTGCGCTTTGTACGAAGAGACCCTTAGTTGTGTGTACGGACATGCCGTTAAACGTAACGCTGGTCGGCTAACCTCACAGGTGGGGTGGTCTCGGGCGATGCCACGAACGACAAAAGGTAAACGACTTCTCCGTAGTACGGAAAAATGCACGCCATAGCATCGCTGGAGAGAAACTTGCTCTACTCAGTCACGTCACGGCTTCACCAAACAAGGTTATTTTTCCAGCCATATTCTGGAAACAAGGCGATTGCATCCTCCTGTCGCGCCGCTCCTCGTTTCGGCCCACTGGGAAAGCATTGTCGATGTGTGTTGGCGAGCTGGCGATGAGGACTCGCGCTATCGTGAAGACGACTGAAGTGCCGGTTGCAAAGGTGCAACTCTTTCGCAAACGCCAGAGCCAAGGCCCCCTCCAATCAGCGTCGCTGATGGACATCCCTCCCTGCCTTTTTTGGGGGCTGGAATCGGCAAATGGTTGGCCCCTCTGGATGGAGTGAGGCGAAATGTGGGTTGGTGTTGTCGGTCAAATGCTGCTCGCTGAATCCCGATTGAATTCTCCATTAGAGATCCTTGAGAAGTTATTGGGGGATTCAGAAAAGTAATCTGTGGTCATAGTTGCATGTAGATTCAGAAAAGTAATCTGTGGTCATAGTTGCATGTACATTCACACAAAGCCAGCACAAAAGTAGAGAGCTTATTTATTAGCAGCCATGCACATTTTCTGTACACATTCACTAGACATAATGCAGCCAGTTCTTCTGTACACACAATACCATTCACAAGCAGCCGTCAAATCCCATGGTCCGCTCATCAATGATCCAGTCCATGTGTGCTGAATCACCCAAAAATGAGCATCCCATTGCATCTGAGACTCACACGCCTGTCCTATTCCATATGCCAGACATCTTAAACAAGGATGTAAAAATGGTGGCCAGGAGGGATTCAGGAACGAACCTACCCATGGCCTTGCATGTGAAGTAGCATAGGAACGGGATCACAGTGAGCATGACGAGAATGTTGATGATCATGTTTCTCAGGAGATGCTTCACAAAGTGCCGGAGGAAGAGACCGAATTCCTCCCTGTCTATTACCCCGTCATTGTTGAGATCGAACTTCTGAAACGAGGAACACAACGGGGGAATGCAACAATATCTGAGCTAGAAAACAACAGAAGCAGAGCTGAACCAGTATCACAGCAAAAATGGCTGTTCAAGCGCATGAGGAGAGTCTGGCAAAGTGCCACAGTGAGGGTGTGAAGACAAAGCAATGACCCAACAATGGCGGAATCACACCTTGACCAGCTTGAGAACGTCCTTCTTCCTTGGTGGGCTCAAATAACTCCCCGGCGAGTAGCGGTTCACGTAGCTGGAGTGTGGAAAAGAGAATCAGAGGGGAGAAGGAGAAGGAGGTCGAAGTGCATGGAGTGGGAGAATCGCGGGGGAAGGGTGAGTGTGTCAGGTAGAGGAGAATGTGGACGGGAGGGGAGAGAGGAGAGGGGGATGGTGCGTGTGGGAAGGGAGGAGGAGAAGGATGCTCATGGGTTGTGATATTTTTTTAAAAAAGGGAGACGGTTAGGAAATTCATACAGGACAAATCGTGACGCATTCGAATGTACACTGTACACAGCAGCACGGCGGCGTTACCGAGGCGCCTAAACGACCCACTCACTTGTACACGAGCAGCACGCCGGTGTATAGCTCTGGCACGTTAATCACCGGCCGCCCCTCCTCGTCCTTCTTGCCGTCCAGCTCCGCAAGTTCCAAGAAGGCGCGGTCCACGGCTTTCGTCACCACGTCCCCTGTTACCGCAGAACACATCGGAGTTTTCCGTCAAGCTTACCATTCACCACTAAGTTACAGGAACATGCGACAATGTTACCATCGCATGCGAAATCGGCATGATGTCAGATGTTGTAATGACTCATGAAAAGAGTTTACGTCGGATTCCATGCGTGGTAAAATTTATCACTCACAGCTTGCGACTTTGTTCGCCACTGCGCGGCTTCTATCGCGTATACGAAGCGATGACGGCATCGTAACGAGTGTGAATATGAGAAGCTGTGAGTCAGTAACCGTTTCAAGTAGAAAGCTGACGTCGACCGCTGAACTTAAAGAGGACGGCCGACTCGATGTTACGTCCAAAACAAACTTTGAAAGCGCGTTTCACGGAAGATAGAATCTAAGATGAGGAGAGCAGATATGCGCGCTTCCTAAACGGGTAAGGCACATTCGCGTTCGAGCCACATTGTATTTTGCGCCTCACTAGATTTGCGCCCGTCACATTTGGGCGCATCCCCTCCCCCCCACCCCTGCCCTCGCCCCATCCCCGCCCACTACCCCAGTGTCCTCATGCTTGAAGTTTGGTCCCTGGAATGGGCCAATCAGGATGCAGCAACCCCCCGCCCTGAGCGAGTACGAAGACATGCGAAATTACTACGCGAATAAAATACAGCACACAGCACAAGAGGTTACCACAAGAAGCGAGTTGCACTAACGGAGGGAAACATTGATTGAGGCACAGACGCACTTTTGCTTTGGAACAAGGCAACAAAGCACGTAAGGTCACTAGTTACGAATTTGACGTAAGGTAACGACGAGTGGTGATAACGAGTGATATATTTTCGAGAACAAGTAATGATCAGCTTGAACCAGATTGCAATCCATACCTCGCTACAATGCTCCTTACCTCGTCTCGGAGCGTGATTTCATACCTCGTCCATATATCGGACGAGGGAGCGTGACCGCATTACAATGCTCCTTACCTCGTCTCGGAGCGTGACTTCGTTACCATCACCTGATTCCCAAATCCAGCGCGGCTCGATTCCAGCGTTAAATCTATTCAGCATCACTCAATCCTCGAATCTACTCGCGTGAAACGCGCGCCGCGTCACCATCGTCGAACTCACGGTCGTCTCTCCCGATCCGCCCGTCCTGGACAGCACTGCTTCGAGGCGCCTCAAAAGTAACGGGTAGCGTCACCCTTTCCGTTCGAAAGGTCTCAGCTTTTTTACGGTTTCAGCGTATTATTCATTATCGAACTTAGTGGCTGATTTAATCGAATGACTCAGCTCATTAACGGGTAGTTGAATTCATTCTTGGCGGCTGTCCGCACATGGCCGTAAAATGTCTCTTCGCTTGTGCTATCAGATGCTTCTCTCCTCTGCATCGTCACCGTTGCCTCTGCATGCCCGTGCGGATGGCACTCTAACGTCAAGTCGGGCATGGCCATCAAGTCGTCAGCAAGCATGCCCGTGAAGACAGCAGGTGCCACTCAGCGAATAGCGCTCCGCGGATGGCGCTCCGCGGATGGCGCTCGGCGGATGGCGCTCCGCGGATGGCGCTCCGCGGATGGCGCTCGGCGGATGTCGCTCGGCGGATGGCGCTCGGCGGACGGCGCTCGGCGGATGGCGCTCGGCCGGTCTCAGCCACAGCCTCTGCTGAGCATGTGCTCTCACATGCTTGTGCTCTCACATGCTTGTGCTCTCACATGCTTGTGCTTCACCGCGCTGCACCCAATGCATGTGCTTCACCGCGCTGCACCGCGCTGCATATTCATTTACATCGGAGTCCGTCTTCTCTCCATGGGTCGTTGGCAGGTCGGAGCATGCAGCTAGAGCGGAGGGGGCATCTGAAGCAGAGGGGACTTGCTTTCAACACTTGTTGTCTTCAACATGAGTGGTATGATCGCACCATGCTGCCATGCAGACAGGGGATGTGCACGTCAGTTGAGATGTGCACTTCAGGTGAGATGTGCACTTCAGTTGAGATGTGCACTTCAGGTGAGATGTGCACTTCAGGTGAGATGTGCACTTCAGGTGAGATGTGCACTTCAGGTGAGATGTGCGCTTCAGGTGAGATGTGCGCTTCAGGTGAGATGTTCACTTCAGGTGAGATGTGCGCTTCAGGTGAGATGTGCACTTCAGGTGAGCAGAGCACCATTCTTACAGACTTATGCAGGCAGCACTCACACACGCACACGCTCAATCTCGCTCTCACCACGTATCCCCGCTCCCATCCCAGCACATACACCCAGCACAGATATTCGCCCGGTCTCGCTCCCATCCCAGCACATATGCTCCCAGCTTCTTCTCCCAAGTGTACAGATTTGTCTGTAAGTTTCCCAAAGTGACTCAGCGCACAGTTTTCTAGGCGCGCATACACTCATGTGTCTAGCACTATCCAAAATTGTCTGGTTATTTTGCTCTTATCATGTTTCCCCGGCCTCCCTGTTTTCCCCAATCTGACAGGCTGTGGTGAGTTTTCGTCGGTAAATGTGGGCTGCATGTGTGGGTGGCATGTGGGCAGCATGTCCATGGCATGTGGGCAGGATGTTTGGGTTGCATGTTGGCACACAGCACAGCACAGCACACAGCAGAGCACACAACAGAGCACAACAGAGAAAAACACAGCACAGCACAGCATACAGCACAGCACAGCACAGCACAGCACAGCACACAGCAGAGCACACAACAGAGCACAACAGAGAAAAACACAGCACAGCACAGCATTCAGCACAGCACAGCACAGCACAGCACAGCACACAGCAGAGCACACAACAGAGCACAACAGAGAAAAACACAGCACAGCACAGCATACAGCACAGCATAGCACAGCACAGCAAACAGCAAGCACACAACAGAGCACATCACAGCATACAGCACATTTTATCTCTGTTGCATGTTTCTGATTGATTTGCATGATATGCTAAACTGAATGGATGTATTAAACGTCCTTGTTTATACATCAATAATTCCGTTCGGCAGCTCTGCTGCGCCATATGCTTCTCTGCTGCATGGTAACTACCTATTCTCAAATGCCCACGCTGAGACGCAGTTGTCTGATTTGAAACCTAAGCAGACCTATCTGCTACGCTGCACCATATGCTTCCCTGGTTTCGGCAGCTACGCTGCACCATATGATTTGTTTAAACTACCTATTTTCAAGTGACCATGATATTTTCAACTACCTAGTTGTCTGTTTTGTAACCTAACCAGATCTATGACTATTTAGGCAATTAAAATGTAAAATCATTCGGGCAATGACAGAGTGCGCCACGGTCTTCGATCTTCTGGGCCCCTAGTGTTACACCCACACACCGCGCTGAGGTGGGGACCCTTCGTGTGGGACCGCAGCCCCTAAGCGACACGAGCCGGGCTGCAGCGTCCCACAGCCCAGCTCAGACCAGGTGGCGTAACACCTGGCCAGGCGAAGGCGGGGTGAGGAGGCCATCCGAGTTCAGGGAGCGTCCCCCCATCCCTCGTCAGAACACTCACTCACACACAGGGGCGCTTCAGGCGCGGGCCGCGTCCGACCCAACGCCGTCAGCAACCCCTGCCGCACAAAACCTATGCCGCAGTCGGAGGCGGTCTTCGGGTCTTGGACCCTGCCAGCTGCAGAGCGACACACAACACAAGACAAACACAACACACGATCAAGTGAAACAGGCACGAGAATACATGTAACGCGGAAAAAACAGAAAGAAAGCAAGACAAATTTGAGAACGAAAGCAAGATAAAACGGACAAAGGAAGAAGGTCACCTCCGTCCGTGTGCCGCCCGCTGTGCCGCCCGCCGTGTCGTCTCCACGCTGCCCGCCATGCTGAAGGGAATGGAAGGGGGGCATTAGATAGAAGCCTCTTGCTGCCCCGCGCTGCCCCCTCGCCCTCCTCGCCCCACGAGTCGACCTGAAGGGAAGGGGGGGATTAGAGAGACACACAGGAAACAGGATCAAGTGAAACATGCACGACAAATACATGAAATGCGAAAAACAGAAAGAAAGCAAGGCGGAAACGGACAAGGGAAGAGAGGCTTACCCCGCTGCAGCGATGGAGCAGAACCTCACCTCCGCCCGTGCCGCCCGCCGTGTCGTCTCCACGCTGCCCGCCATGCTGAAGGGAATGGAAGGGGGGGGTTAACCAGGGGGACGCCTCTTGATGCGCGCGCGCTGCCCCCTCGCCCTCCTCGCCCCACGAGTAGATCTAAAGGGAATGGAAGGGGGGTGGGGGGTAGAGAGACAAACGGAAGAAAAGGATCAAGTGAAACATGCACGACAAATACATGAAATGCGAAAAACAGAAAGAAAGCACGGCGGAAACGGACAAGGGAAGAGAGGCTTACCCCGCTGCAGCGATGGAGCAGAACCTCACCTCCGCCCGTGCCGCCCGCCGTGTCGTCTCCACGCTGCCCGCCATGCTGAAGGGAATGGAAGGGGGGGGTTAACCAGGGGGACGCCTCTTGATGCGCGCGCGCTGCCCCCTCGCCCTCCTCGCCCCACGAGTAGATCTAAAGGGAATGGAAGGGGGGTGGGGGGTAGAGAGACAAACGGAAGAAAAGGATCAAGTGAAACATGCACGACAAATACATGAAATGCGAAAAACAGAAAGAAAGCAAGGCGGAAACGGACAAGGGAAGAGAGGCTTACCCCGCTGCAGCGATGGAGCAGAACCTCACCTCCGCCCGTGCCGCCCGCCGTGTCGTCTCCACGCTGCCCGCCATGCTGAAGGGAAGGGAAGGGGGGGGTTAACCAGAGGGACGCCTCTTGATGCGCGCGCGCTGCCCCGTCGCCCTCCTCGCCCCACGTGAAGCCCTGACTGAAGGAAAGGAAGGCAGGGGTTAAGCAGAGAAGTCCTCTTGCTGCCCCGCCGCGCTGCCCCCTCGCCCTCCTCGCCCCACGTGCTGAAGGGAATGGAAGGGGGAGGAGTGAGGACGGAGTGCGGGTCAGGAGGACGTGAGACAGAGGCATGGAAGAGGACAGATCCAAGGGCCAAGGTGCTGGAGGTATGTGAGTAGCCGCAGAGGCCGAGGGTGGGCCCCGTGCTTCAGGACAAGACCAAGAGAGAGCTGGGGCCCCCCCCACTCTCAAATGATCGAGTCCGTCTGCCCCTCGTCACTGCATGGCGCTCACTCTCCATTCAACAGCACCCCTCCTTGAAATCGCCTCAGCCAGCCCGTCAGTCGCTCCGTCTCGTCCCTCCGCCTCACCCCATGGACGCAGGGGGAGAAGCCAGCACACGTGGGAGAAAGACGCAGCGCTACCTCCTCGCCTCCAAGCGCGTGGTCAGCAGGGCGGGTAGGAGGCAGCCACACGCCTGTGACTGCCGGCCGTGCGTCATCCCAACACGCTCGCTCCCCCGCATGCCTAAGAGAGAGATGATTAAGGAGAAAATGAAGGACTGAAGAATGTAGCGACACGGAAATCTGACAAAGGATGCAGCGACACGGAAATCTGACAAAGGATGCAGCGACACGGAAATCTGACAAAGGATGCAGCGACACGGAAATCTGACAAAGGATGCAGCGACACGGAAATCTGACCAAGGATGCAGCGACACGGAAATCTGACCAAGGATGCAGCGACACGGAAATCTGACCAAGGATGCAGCGACACGGAAATCTGACCAAGGATGCAGCGACACGGAAATCTGACCAAGGATGCAGCGACACGGAAATCTGACCAAGGATGCAGCGACACGGAAATCTGACCAAGGATGCAGCGACACGGAAATCTGACCAAGGATGCAGCGACACGGAAATCTGACCAAGGATGCAGCGACACGGAAATCTGACCAAGGATGCAGCGACACGGAAATCTGACCAAGGAAGCAGCGACACGGAAATCTGACCAAGGATGCAGCGACACGGAAATCTGACCAAGGATGCAGCGACACGGAAATCTGACCAAGGATGCAGCGACACGGAAATCTGACCAAGGATGCAGCGACACGGAAATCTGACCAAGGATGCAGCGACACGGAAATCTGACCAAGGATGCAGCGACACGGAAATCTGACCAAGGATGCAGCGACACGGAAATCTGACAAAGGATGCAGCGACACGGAAATCTGACAAAGGATGCAGCGACACGGAAATCTGACCAAGGATGCAGCGACACGGAAATCTGACCAAGGATGCAGCGACACGGAAATCTGACCAAGGATGCAGCGACACGGAAATCTGACCAAGGATGCAGCGACACGGAAATCTGACCAAGGATGCAGCGACACGGAAATCTGACCAAGGATGCAGCGACACGGAAATCTGACCAAGGATGCAGCGACACGGAATTCTGACCAAGGATGCAGCGACACGGAAATCTGACCAAGGATGCAGCGACACGGAAATCTGACCAAGGATGCAGCGACACGGAAATCTGACCAAGGATGCAGCGACACGGAAATCTGACCAAGGATGCAGCGACACGGAAATCTGACCAAGGATGCAGCGACACGGAAATCTGACCAAGGATGGAGCGACACGGAAATCTGACCAAGGATGCAGCGACACGGAAATCTGACCAAGGATGCAGCGACACGGAAATCTGACAAAGGATGCAGCGACACGGAAATCTGACAAAGGATGCAGCGACACGGAAATCTGACCAAGGATGCAGCGACACGGAAATCTGACCAAGGATGCAGCGACACGGAAATCTGACAAAGGATGCAGCGACACGGAAATCTGACAAAGGATGCAGCGACACGGAAATCTGACAAAGGATGCAGCGACACGGAAATCTGACCAAGGATGCAGCGACACGGAAATCTGACCAAGGATGCAGCGACACGGAAATCTGACCAAGGATGCAGCGACACGGAAATCTGACCAAGGATGCAGCGACACGGAAATCTGACCAAGGATGCAGCGACACGGAAATCTGACCAAGGATGCAGCGACACGGAAATCTGACCAAGGATGCAGCGACACGGAAATCTGACCAAGGATGCAGCGACACGGAAATCTGACCAAGGATGCAGCGACACGGAAATCTGACCAAGGAAGCAGCGACACGGAAATCTGACCAAGGATGCAGCGACACGGAAATCTGACCAAGGATGCAGCGACACGGAAATCTGACCAAGGATGCAGCGACACGGAAATCTGACCAAGGATGCAGCGACACGGAAATCTGACCAAGGATGCAGCGACACGGAAATCTGACCAAGGATGCAGCGACACGGAAATCTGACCAAGGATGCAGCGACACGGAAATCTGACAAAGGATGCAGCGACACGGAAATCTGACAAAGGATGCAGCGACACGGAAATCTGACCAAGGATGCAGCGACACGGAAATCTGACCAAGGATGCAGCGACACGGAAATCTGACCAAGGATGCAGCGACACGGAAATCTGACCAAGGATGCAGCGACACGGAAATCTGACCAAGGATGCAGCGACACGGAAATCTGACCAAGGATGCAGCGACACGGAAATCTGACCAAGGATGCAGCGACACGGAATTCTGACCAAGGATGCAGCGACACGGAAATCTGACCAAGGATGCAGCGACACGGAAATCTGACCAAGGATGCAGCGACACGGAAATCTGACCAAGGATGCAGCGACACGGAAATCTGACCAAGGATGCAGCGACACGGAAATCTGACCAAGGATGCAGCGACACGGAAATCTGACCAAGGATGGAGCGACACGGAAATCTGACCAAGGATGCAGCGACACGGAAATCTGACCAAGGATGCAGCGACACGGAAATCTGACCAAGGATGCAGCGACACGGAAATCTGACCAAGGATGCAGCGACACGGAAATCTGACCAAGGATGCAGCGACACGGAAATCTGACCAAGGATGCAGCGACACGGAAATCTGACCAAGGATGCAGCGACACGGAAATCTGACCAAGGATGCAGCGACACGGAAATCTGACCAAGGATGCAGCGACACGGAATTCTGACCAAGGATGCAGCGACACGGAAATCTGACCAAGGATGCAGCGACACGGAAATCTGACCAAGGATGCAGCGACACGGAAATCTGACCAAGGATGCAGCGACACGGAAATCTGACCAAGGATGCAGCGACACGGAAATCTGACCAAGGATGCAGCGACACGGAAATCTGACCAAGGATGCAGCGACACGGAAATCTGACCAAGGATGCAGCGACACGGAAATCTGACCAAGGATGCAGCGACACGGAAATCTGACCAAGGATGCAGCGACACGGAAATCTGACCAAGGATGCAGCGACACGGAAATCTGACCAAGGATGCAGCGACACGGAAATCTGACCAAGGATGCAGCGACACGGAAATCTGACCAAGGATGCAGCGACACGGAAATCTGACCAAGGATGCAACGACACGGAAATCTGACCAAGGATGCAGCGACACGGAAATCTGACCAAGGATGCAGCGACACGGAAATCTGACCAAGGATGCAGCGACACGGAAATCTGACCAAGGATGCAGCGACACGGAAATCTGACAAAGGATGCAGCGACACGGAAATCTGACAAAGGATGCAGCGACACGGAAATCTGACAAAGGATGCAGCGACACGGAAAGAACGAGTGGCGAGAGGAGGAGGTAGTGGCAATGACGGCGAAGGCGAGCAATGAAAGAACGAGTGCAAACAAGAGCGTGAAAATATCAACAGAAGGGAGATCTCTTAGCCGTATTCAGGAGGGGTCGAAGCTGCATGCACGCGCGCTCGCCAGCAGCGGCACTTCTCCCTCTTCGCTTCGCCGTTCCTCCACAGGCGAGCAGTGATCAGCAGGGCAGCAGTGGTGCCTGCCGTGCGTCATCCCCCTGCCGCCATCCCACAGGTGCAGTGCAGCAGCCTCCGCCCCTCCAGCAGTGCGCACAGGTGCAGTGCAGCACCCATCCATCCTCCTCCACCCACCCATCGCTCCACTCCACCTCGCCTGCTCCTCGCCTCCTCCTCCGCGCCTTGCCTGCGAGCGCGTGGTCAGCAGGGCGGGTAGGAGGCAGCCACACGCCTGTGACTGCCGGCCGTGCGTCATCCCAACACGCTCGCGTCCACCACGTGCCGTCCACCTCAGCCACACGCCCACACGCTTGCATGCGCTTGCGTTGAGTGCGCTGCATGGAACAACAAGCAAGGAAGCGAACGGAGCGAAGAAAGAAGAGACAACAGCAACAAGGAAAGGCGGGAACACGACGAGCGACATACCGTGAGTGTGGGGCGCAGTCGGCAGCAAGGCGGGGTCTTGTTAGTCCCGAAGGTGGCGCGTTGAAGGTGCTGCAGCAACGCACGAGCGCGTACCCACGCCCGTGCACACACCTTGCTGCAAGCATGCACTCACCAGTCGAGCTCGCCCCTGCCGTTGCCGCGTGTGCCTCACACGCTCGGGCCTCTGCCCGCTTGCCTCAGGGCACTGCCCCTAGCTAGCCAATGTCCAAACCAATGTCCAAACCAATGTCCAAACCAATGTCCAAACCAATGTCCAAACCAATGTCCAAATCAATGTCCAAACCAATGTCCAAACCAATGGCCCAATGTCCAAACCAATGTCCAAACCAATGGCCCAATGTCCAAACCAATGTCCAAACCAATGGCCCAATGTCCAAACCAATGTCCAAACCAATGGCTCAATGTCCAAACCAATGGCTCAATGTCCAATCCAATGGCTCAATGTCCAAACCAATGGCTAAATGTCCAAACTAATGTCCAAACCAATGGCTCAATGTCCAAACTAATGTCCAACCAATGGCTCAATGTCCAAACTAATGTCCAACCAATGGCTCAATGTCCAAACTAATGTCCAACCAATGGCTCAATGTCCAAACTAATGTCCAAACCAATGGCTCAATGTCCAATGTCTGCTGCTGCTGCTGCTGGGAGGCGCATGCAGGGACAGCGGTGGTCAGCAGGGCACGCCCAGGCCGTGCGTCATCCCACCGCCCCGTAGCTACCTCTGCCTCCTCGCCTCAAGTGCGTGGGCGACCTGCACAAGTGACAGAGCACAGCATCAGTCCCTGGCTGTTCGGATCTGACAAAAACAGGAAAAAAGGACGCGTTTCAATGCACCAGGGCGGAACGAGTGGTGGAGGGCAACTTACATGGTGAATGGCAGAGGAGCCCCGCCAGTCAGTGATTCTGGCACCTCCTCTCCTCTGCACCTCCTCTCCTCTGCACCTCCTCTCCTCTGCACCTCCTCTGCAGCTCCTGGCCTCCCCACGCCCATGCGTTGTGCCCCAGTGTCACCTTAGCCCTGTGCCTCTGCAAGGACGGGGAGGGGAGCACGTGGAGACAAGGAGGTGAGCCAGCGCACGAGAAAAGCGATAGTGACAATGAACCAGCCAGGGCAATGAAGCGAAAGGGCATTGCTTCAAAAGAAAACAAGGCGGTGAGAGCAAAACGCACATAAGCTGGGCGGGTAGGGAACTCACATAAGCTGGGTCGCAGGTGGGAGAGGGAGGCCATCCGACAGGTGCAGTACAGCAGCCTCCGCCCCTCCAGGTGCACTCGGCACGGCAGTGCTCCCAGCAACAGGTGAGCAGTGATGAGCAGGGCAGCAGCAGTGGTGCCTGCCGTGCGTCATCCCACTGCCGCCATCCCACAGGTACAGCAGTCTCCTGGCCTCCCCACGCCCATGCGTTGTGCTCCAGTGTCACCTCAGCACCGCGCCTCTGCAAGGACAGGGAGGGGAGCACGTGGAGACAAGGAGGTGAGCCAGCGCACGAGAATGAAAGAGAAAGGGACAATGGACCGGCCAGGGCAGAGAATATCCGTGGCATTACTTCAAAGGAAAACAAGGCGGTGAGAGCAGGTGGGAGAGGGTGGCAGGGCCGACCAGGGTGTGGGGTGGTGAAGGAGAAAACACACATAAGCTGGGCGGGTACGGAACTCACATAAGTTGGGTCGCAAGTGGGAGAAGGAGGCAGGTTCGCCCACGCCTCGCCTCCTCGCCAGCAGCCCCTTGCCTCCTTGTCGCCCCCTCGCCTCCTCAGCTGCGCAAGTCAGCACCTTCACCTCCTCGCGTCATCGCGTCGCATCCTCACCAACAGCGTTGCCTCCTGGCCTTGCTGCTGCCGGTGTGGGGAGGGCAGGCAGGCACACTCTGCCTTGCTGCTTGCCGTGTGCACTGAAAAGGGTGGAAAGAGATGGGGGAGAGGAACAAAGGAACCAAGGAAAGAATAAAACAACGGACGGTGGCAACGTATTGAAGGTGCTAAAAGAAAACCAGATTCACCGTCCAATACTGAAGGTGCCAAAAAACAGATTCAGCTTCCAATACTGAAGGTGCTAAAAGAAAACAGATTCAGCTTCCAATATTGAAGGTGCTTAAAAACAGATTCAGCTAACGTAGGGAACGCAACGAAGGGAAGGCAACTCACAAGTTCCTCCGGTGCGGCAGCAGTGGCGCCATTCCTCCTCGCCTCAGTCGTTCGGCAGCAGCCGTTGGCAAGCAGTCGTTCGGCAGGAGTCGTTCGGCAGCAGCCGTTGGGCAGCAGTGCTCAGGAGAAGCGGTCCAGTGATCTCTGTAGTGAAAGAAAGAAAGGAAAAACAAAACAAAATTATTAGCACAAACGGAAATATGAAAGACGGACGATCAGCAACGGAAGCCAGAAGAGCAAATCAGGAAACGATAGCGCGAAAGAAACGGATCAAGGCAAGTATAAGGATTCAGGTAGCCCACCGTTGGCCGCGGCGTCGCCGCTACGGACGTGGAACGACACTCCCACCACGACTTGAAATTCGAGGAGAGGCGCCTCGCCCGAGGAGAGAAGGCACCTCGTGTAAGAGCGCGCTGTACTCCGAATTGATCGCGTAAGAGCGCGCTGCAGCGAAAGAAAAAAAACAGATTATTAGCACAGACGGAAAAATGAAGCGGGCGATTAGCAAGCCAATGAACACAACGGAAGCCCGAAGAGCAAATCAGAGCGAAACAAAACGGAATACGGCAAGCATAGAGATTCAGGTAACCCACCGTTGGCCGCGGCGGCGAAAGCCATCCCACCAGAGCCGTCGCTGCCTCCCCCTCGCTGCCTCCCCCTCGCTGCCTCCCCCTTGCTGCCTCCCCCTCGCTGCCTCCCCCTCGCTGCCTCCCCCTTGCTGCCTCCCCCTCGCTGCCTCCCCCTTGCTGCCTCCCCCTCGCTGCCTCCCCCTTGCTGCCTCCCCCTCGCTGCCTCCCCCTCGCTGCCTCCCCCTTGCTGCCTCCCCCTCGCTGCCTCCCCCTTGCTGCCTCCCCCTCGCTGCCTCGCCCGTCGCTGCTTCCCCCTTGCTGCCTCGCCCGTCGCTGCTTCCCCGTCGCTGCTGCCCCCCACGTATGGCGTGTGCCGGCCTGTAGGCGTGCAAGCAGAGGATGTGGGCTGGAGGAGAGGGCGGGCAAATGATTAGTAAGAGATATGGAAAACTGACAAGCATACATGTAAGCAACGAAAAATGCAAGACGATTAAAGCTGGAAAGCACGCATCAGGTGAAGGTGGTGTGAGTGGCAGTGACAGTGCAGCGGAGTGAGTGACAGTGCCAGCGGCAGCGGCAGCGGCAGCAGCAGCGGCAGCGGCAGCGGCAGCGCAGGCGGGGTGGTGGGTGGCAGCTGCAGGGCGGGCACCAAAGGACCGTACCGTACCTGAACACACCTACTTACGCATGATGCCGCCGTTACCTGAACACACCTGGGGAATGGTCCAATGGTGGCGCCGGTGCGAGCTGGAGGAGGAGGAACGAGTGGCGCGAGGAGGAGGAGGCGGCTATGAGGGCGGAAGCGAGCAAGTGCGAATGAGTGCCAACAAGTGCGTGAATAATCGAGATATCTTAGCCTTATTTCAACAGGCAGGGGTCGAGGCGGCGGCGCCCGTTCCTCCTCGCCTCAGCCGTCGCTCCGTCCGCCTCTGTCCTCCTCGCCGCTACCGCAGTTTGCTTCTCGACAGCTCCCTTGAGTGCAACTCACAAGTCGCCAGCTCCCTTGAGTGCAACTCACAAGTCGTACAGCAGCAGTCGTACAGCAGCAGTCGTAGAGCAGCAGTCATTCAGCAGCAGTCGTTCAGCAGCAGTCGTACAGCAGCAGTCATTCAGCAGCAGTCGTTCAGCAGCAGTCGTTCAGCAGCAGTCGTTCAGCAGCACGCAGCAAAGCCGTTTCCTCACCCTCAGGTGCAGCAGTCGTTTCCTTGGCCTCAGGTGCAGCAGGTGCAGTAGTCGCTTCCTCAGGCTCAGCCTCAGGTGCAGTAGGAGCAGCAGGCCTTGGACCTGCACAGGTCAAACAGGACAGCATTAGTACCTGAACATTCACTGAATGCTAACAAAATAGAAGAAAATGAAGAAACATCACTCAAGGTTTCAATATGCAATGTGATGAAACATTGCCTCAACTTACCATGGAGGAATTCCTCGTAAAAAAATCACGAGCTTCGTATGAACGACGTCCGTTCATCAGCTGCGCCTCCTCGCCAGCAGCGTCCTTTTTGCACATGCTCGCACGCAGCAAGTCACCGTCCCGCACACGGTCGCACGCAGCAAGTCGCCGTCGCGCACACGGTCGCACGCAGAAAGTCGCCGTCGCGCACACGGTCGCACGCAGCAAGTCGCCGTCCCGCACACGATCGCGCGCAGCAAGTCGCCGTCCCGCGCACGGTCGCACGCAGCTCGTCGCCGTCCCGCACACGGTCGCACGCAGGTCGTCGCCGTCCCGCACACGGTCGCAAGCAGCAAGTCGCCGTCGCGCACACGGTCGCACGCAGCAAGTCGCCGTCCCGTACACGGTCGCACGAAGCAAGTCGCCGTCGCGCACACGGTCGCACGCAGCAAGTCGCCGTCGCGCACACGGTCGCACGCAGCAAGTCGCCGTCCCGTACACGGTCGCACGCAGCAAGTCGCCGTCCCGTACACGGTCGCACGCAGCAAGTCGCAGTCCCGTACACGGTCGCACGCAGCAAGTCGCCGTTTCGCACACGGTTGCGTCGCATTTACGCTCTCTGATTCCGCTCGTCGCATTTACGCTCTCTGATTCCGCTTCTCGCATACCCGCTCTCTGATTCCGCTCTTCGCTTCTCCGAGGTTGATGCTCGTCGGTCATCGCCTTTCGCCTCCTCGTCAGCAAAGTCGCCTTTCGTTAACAGCTCGTCGCTCGCCGGCTTCATCACATGACACGAATAAGAAGACAGATCCGTGAAATCTCCGTGATATAATTTGTCAATGATGCCACGAAATTTGTCAACTAGGGCCGCTTCCTAACGTGTTTGACCGATGGAAACCGCGTCATACGAACACTGAACGAAAAATGTATGCGTTAATACAGGTCCTCGCTTAGGTTACGAATGGGGCGTGTAGAACGCCTTTTTCGTAATTCTTTCAAATTTCTAATACAGCTTGTTTCTTACGATAGATGGCAGCAGGAAAACCTTTCCTCCAAGCCACTGATAGATCACTCATCTCCAGCTAGGATGAACGAACTACTCCGCAACATGGTCGCTTTGAGTATGGCTGATACTAATATTTTCGATCACGATACCAATCTTGAGATAATATGATAGGATCTAGAGCATTACTACCACTTAGTTTGGAAGATTCCGTCGCACGCGCGGATGGGACGCGCGTAGGTGCAGTGCACATGGTCGGAGTGCGAACACGGATTTTATAATGTTGGAAGTACATTCCTAGAACGGGAAGACATTGAAACTCCAGTAAGATAACGTAACATGAAACGATCAGCTCAAAATCGCTGTCAGATGCTGTATCCGACCCACTTACAGTCAATCCTTCCGACGCACAGAAGAGGAGGCACAAACTGCAACCCACAGTGAGCGGGCGAACTAAACTAGCTATAGGGTAAAGAATGCACATAGTCTCGCAATATGTCCACGGAGCGAGCCTTGGTAAAGACCATTAGTCGTCCAAACTTCTTACTCAACCGCCCTCGACTGAGCGTTGCGAATTATTTGGAAAAGAGCTGCACAGCCCAAGAAGAAACAAAATCAGAGTCTTATTCCATTGTTGAGTCAAGTTCAATTCGTTTGCGTGTTCGTTAGCAACCAAACACTTACACGAGCCGATGACAACGAAGATGAAGAAACCGAGAACCCAGACGCTGACCGGGAACTTCTCACTCCGTTTCGTGACACTGTCAGGCACGTTTCCTCGTTTCGTAATGTTCTTGTGAAAAGCAGAGTTCTTCTTCTCAGCCAATCGCTTGGAGGTCGTCTGCAAGACCAAAGTGCACGCTCGTTGTCAGAATCTAACCAGAGAAGTCAAACGATCAAGAACACGCAAGAAGCCTCTAAGAATTAGGCAGGAATCGAAGTACTAACCATTCTGCACGTATCGTTGACAACCTGAGGAGGCAAACGGACTCCAAGCTAACAGGAAAGGCTGAAAGAAACGGCTTGAGAAACTGGAAACTGGTCAGCTGAATGAAACTACAGCTGTAGGGGATTCCAGCTTTATGAAAGGGAATTCATCCCACCCTCGCTGGATCAGACTGCGCCTTGCTTCTGCTCCGACCATTGAAGCGCAGCAGCTGAGAAGCAGGTTCGACTTGGCGGGAAGGTCCGCTCACCTACCACTTCAACCAACCACCACCGCTGCAAGGCTCGGCCTTGGCTCTGGCGGAGCTAGGGTGTGACTAACGCGTCCGAGGTTCAAGGGCAGGACGAACGTATGCGAGGGGTTCGGGCTACCCAACGATCAGGAATGATGCAAATGGCTTCGAGCGATTCGTCAAACCTTCCAGAACGCGTTTGTGCGACGGAACCAGTCTTCGTCGCGCGTGCAGGACCTGACGGTTTCGGCAAATCACTGGTCAAATGGTTTCGACTGCCGAATCTCACTACAAATACAACAAAACACACCGATATAGTGGTTGTGAGCAAATGAAATATGGGTTGAGCTTATAACAGTCGTATGGCTTTGAAAAGGGATGTCATGAAACAAATGCACCTGGAAGTTCTCTAATACAACCATATTACCGTCCCAAATTACACGAAATATGTTAACACCAACAATACCGCCTTGCCTGCCAAACGAAAAAGGGTGTGAAAAAAGTGGTCATCTACAGCCCAATATATGCAATGGTACCAACTTGTGACGCTATCAGGAAAGTTTAGAAGCGGTCCTAGTTCCTCTCCACCGTAAACGATTTCACACAGAATCATTTGTATTTTTGTATTAATGATAGTTTCTGTTTGATTGGTGTTTTCTACAGTTGTAAGGAAAATTCCTTTTCCTTACTTCGCGTCCCCGCTTACCGCGTACATGCCCGTTCCCGCCATCGGCACCTGTCAAAGTAGGCTCATAACTCACACCTTAGTGACCTAGGGTTTAGCTAGGAAGGGTGAGTATCGAGAGAGTTGGTTGTCAAGCAAAAGAGGAATTGCATTAGAAAGTTGAGAGATTTATACAAGGAAAGCATAGGGAAGTGGTGCACCACCTACAAACAATGTAACACAGCAGTAACTATCGCTACAAGCAGTTTAAATATATATAATATATTTCGACACACCCCCAAACTGCTTGCAGTAGATAGTTAATGAAGGAACACCCCCTGAAGGGGTACACCAAGCAGAGTGCAGCGGAAGAAGAAGTAGTAGGCAAGACCAATGGTAACCGGTGCGGTAGATACTGCGGTGGCAGATGCACTTCACTCCAGCCACCCCCTCACCCTGTTCCCCCACAGTAGCAGGTGAGGCAGTAGAGGCGGCTGCTGCTGTAACACATCCGCCACCCCCTAACACTCACCCCCACAGCAGCAGGCGTGAGAGATTAGGAGGCGTGGCGGCAGCAGCTGCTGCTGAAACACATCCGCCCCCCTTCACACCCTCCCCCCCCCCTTACTGCTGCACGCGTAGCAGGGAGATGGAGAAGAAGGGGGGGGGGGGGGGGGGGTAGGAGCTGCGCGCGTGACTGGAGGGCGCACGGGCAGGCAGAAAACCGCCGCGCGCTCGGGGCGCGCGACGGGCAGGAACCGCCGCGCGCTCGGGGCGCACGACGGACAGGAACCGCCGCGCGCTCGGGGCGCGCGACGGGCAGGACCCGCCGTGCGCTCGGGGTGCACGACGGGCAGGAACCGTCGCGCGCCTTGGGCGCGCGACGGGCAGCAAGAAGGGCAGGGGCGCTGCATGACGGGCAGAGCGACGGTGGGCCCATGAGAAATCATTACGGAGGTCCATAGGATTCCGGCTCTAGATACAATGTCAAAGTAGGCTCATAACTCACACCTTAGTGACCTAGGTGTCAAATCATATATGCATGTTTAGGTTATCTAGGCTGTATGGGGGTTAGCACTAGGGGGTACAACATTTCTCTCGACATTCTTCTTGTACCCCCCCCTTGACCTAATCACACATTCCTTCCTAGTATTCTAACATGGTATTAAGAGCTAGGACGGTCCTAGCCTAGGACCGTAATTAAGGGCCCACCACATTCGTTTTCACCTGCCCGACCGTTAGTTTCTACCCTGCCCAGCGTTTCGCGCTGCCCTGCCCTTTTCTGCCGTGCGCAGCCCGTACAATCCGCGTAGGCCCGAGAACAGCCCGTACAGCCCGCATCAAGCCGTCGCGCAGCCCGTACAGCCCACGCCAGGCCCGCGCGCAGCCAGTACAGCCCGCGTAGGCCCGTCGCGAAGCCCGTACAGCCCGCGTAGGCCCGTCGCGAAGCCCGTACAGCCCGCGCCAGGCCCGCACGCAGCCCGTACAGCCCGCGCCAGGCCCGCACGCAGCTCGTACAGCCCGCGCCAGGCCCGCACGCAACTCGTACAGCCCGCGCCAGGCCCGCACGCTTCACGAGTGGTACGCTCAGAGTAGAGGGTCTTTGAGTACCGTTCGCTGCCCGTACGTCATTCGCACAGGTGATCAGGCTGGTCAGGCTTGCGAGACGCTTGGTCACACACAGTCCCGCTGCTTCGCCCGTCTGAGCGACGCCTGGCGTACCGAGTTTGGCGACGAGGCTGAGCTCCCCACCTGGCTGGAGCTGCTTAGGCAGAGGGTAGATATCTTTGCTCTTGACTATGATGCTATTCTCACTGCCATGTATGCATTGCCTACTAGTGCTGACGGTGCCTGTTACCTGTGCGTACCGCCTGACCCAGGTATAGAGCATGCTGCTCTAGGTGCTGGTGAGGGTGCTGCCCTAGGTGCTGGTGAGGCTGCTGCTCCAGGTGCTGGTGAGTCTGCTCTCTCAGGTACTGCGCCTGCTGAGGCCTTGTACACCTTCACACTTGACTCAGGTGCTTCCCGCTCCTTCTTTCGCGACAACACCACCCTCACGCCGCTCCGTCGGCCGGTTGCAGTCTCCCTGGCAGACCCCTCTGGGTGTCCAGTCCTTGCGCACTCCTCCACGGTCCTGCCGTGTCCGGCGGTCCCGTCGGGCTCCCTGTCAGGTCTTCACCTCCCCTCGTTCTCTACGAACTTGGTGGGTGGTGCTGACCTCCAGGACCAGTGGGTTGACCAGTTCACTCCTAGAGGTCAGCGAGTGACCCACTGTACGTGCTCCCGGACGGGCCGGCACCTGGCCACGTTTACTCGTGCGCCTGGCTCGAGTCTGTACACACTGACTACTGTGTCCCCTCAGGTCGCTGCGTCTGCGTCTGCGTCAGGTCAGCTAGCGGCCCCCTGCTCGTGTCGAGCTTTGTCGCACCAGACCCTCCTTTGGCACCACCGCCTTGGTCACCCCTCGGTGCAGCGCCTTCGTAGCATGCACCGCCGTTTCCTTGTCTCTGGACTTCCAGAGACTCTGCCTCCTCTACCACCCTCGCCTGCTCCTCCCTGTCTTCCCTGTGTCGAGGGGCGGCAGCACGCCGCTCCTCACTCCTCCTCGTTCCCTCCCACAGAGGCTCCCCTGCAGACTCTCCACCTGGACGTGTGGGGCCCAGCCCGCGTCCGTGGACAGGGCCACGAGCGGTACTTCCTGCTGGTCGTCGACGACTACACGCGTTACCCCACGGTCTTCCCCTTGCAGCGCAAGGGGGATGTCCCTGATGTTTTGATCCCCTGGATCCGCGCTGTTCGTCTCCAACTCCGCGAGCGGTTCCAGTCGGACTTTCCTGTCCTGCGTCTGCACTCTGACAGAGGTGGTGAGTTCTCCTTAGACCTCTTGGCAGCCTTCTGTGCGGAGCACGGCATCCGCCAGACGTTCACACTTCCGGCCTCTCCGCAGCAGAATGGGGTTGCTGAGCGCCGCATTGGCTTAGTCATTGAGGTCGCTCGTACCTCCATGATCCATGCGGCTGCCCCCCATTTTCTGTGGCCGTTTGCGGTCCGGTACGCCGCGCATCAGCTCAACCTCTGGCCCCGTGTCTCCTTGCCGGAGACCTTGCCCACACTGCTGTGGACGGGGAAGGTTGGCGATGCGTCGCGTTTCCGGGTCTGGGGTGCTCGTGCCTTTGTCCGCGATACCACCGCGGACAAGCTCTCCGCCCGCGTTGTTCCCTGTGTCTTCCTTGGCTTTGTCCCTGACGCGCCTGGTTGGCAGTTTTACCACCCCACCTCGCGCCGTGTCTTCCCCTCTCAGGACGTCACGTTCGACGAGTCGGTTCCCTTTTACCGTCTCTTCCCCTATCGCACTGCCCCTCTCCCCCCCCCGCCGCTCTTCCTCGCTCCAGGTGCTCCCCAGGTAGACCCCCTCCCCGCTCCCGGTCCTGCTCCTTCAGGTGTGTCTCAGGTAGACCCTCCTCCCTTGATTGCGCCGGTTGAGGTCACTGGTGACTCAGGTCCTACTGAGGGTGGTCCTGCTCGTGGTGCTGCTTCTGGGGGTGCTGAGCCTGGGGGTGCGGAGCCTGGGGGTGCTGAGCCTGGGGGTGCGGAGCCTGGAGGTGCGGAGACTGGAGGTGCTGAGCCTGGGCGTGAGGAGTCTGGGGGTGCTGAGCCTGGGGGTACTGAGTCTGGGGGTGCTGCGCCTGGGGGCGCTGAGGCGTCTGGTGAGCAGTCTCCCTGGAGCGGCCGTCTTCGTAGTCGCTCCGCTGGTGCCTCGCCGCTGCACTCTCGTCGTCGACTCCCTCTCTCCCCACAGCAGCTGAGTGAGTGGTACGTTGGCCGTCAGGGTCGCGCTGCTGGAGCTAGGGGCCCTGCTGCGGGAGGCGCTGGAGCTGGTGACTCTGCTACTGGAGGTGCTGGCGCTGGTGGCGCTGGAGCGGGAGGTTCTGGAGCTGCTGAGGGTGTTGGCGCTGGGGGTTCTGGAGCTGCTGCGGGTGCTAGTGCTGGAGTTTCTGGAGCTGCTGCGGGTGCTGGCGCTGAGGGTTCTGAGTCTGCTGTTGCGCGGTCTCCTTGGAGTAGCCGCCTTCGTCCGCGTGTGCCTCTCACTTCACAGCAGCTGCACGACTGGTACGGTCGCCGTCAGGGTCGCGCTTCTGGAGCTCGGGGCTCTGCCGCTGGAGGTACTTCTGCTGACGTCACTGGAGCTGGGAGTGGTGCTGGTCCCGGATGTGCTCGTACTGGAGGTACTGGAGCTGCTGGGGCTGGAGGTGCTGAGCCTGAGGGTGCTGCTGCTGGAGACACTGAGGCTGGAGACCCTGGGACTGGAGGTGCCGGTTCCAGGGGTGCTGCTGCTGGTGGAGCTGGTCCTGGAGGAGCTGGCGCTGAGGGTTCTGGAGCTGCTGGAGGTGCTGAAGCTGCTGGTGCTGGTGGCACTGCACAGCTGCGCCTGTTCTTTGCTCCACCGTCTCCGTCGTCTCAGCCACCATCTGACTCTGTGCTTCGCCAGGTTCTTAGTCTCCCTTCGTCTACTGGTCTTCCGTTACAGCCTGGCTCACCGCTGCCTGCTTCTCCTTACACTGAGCAGAAAGGGGGTCTTACTGAGCATCGTGAGCTTGCGTCGCGTCCTGTCTCGCCTGTCGGTTCTGGTCGTTCCGGTCGTCGTGTTCCTCGTTCGCGTCAGCCGGCTGTCTTCGGCACCCACCTCGTAGTCCGTCGTCCTTCCTCTCCTCCGCAGCGTGTTCCCCTGCCGTCCCCTCCTGCGTCTTCTCTGCCTACCGTTCCTGAGCCTGAGTCTGACCGGTTTCGTGCTGAGCACCCTACTGTCACGCGTCTGCTAGCCACAGTTGTCACTGACCCGTCGTTTGAGTCTGCTGCTGCGTCTGCCTTAGTCGCTGAGCTTGTTGACTTTGCTGCTGCCTGTCGTCTAGACTACGCCACTAGTCTTGTTTCTGAGTCTGAGTCTGTCTGTCCTCCGTCCGTCGGGGGTGAGTGTGCCCTTAGCACGGACGTCCTTGAGGACAGGCAGGAGGACCTTGAGTGTCTTGCAGCCGCTGCGCCTCATCTCGTGTCCATGCTGCTTGCCCCTGAGGGAGACCCGGATGCTCCAGACATCCCGACCCCGCGCTCTTACGCTGAGGCGATCGCGGGTGAGTACTCCTCTCAGTGGCAGACAGCCATGGACGCAGAGATGACATCCTGGAAGTCCACAGGCACATACGTCGACGAGGTTCCCCCTCCTGGGGCGAACATCGTCAGTGGCATGTGGATTTTCAGGGTGAAGCGGCCGCCAGGTTCTCCGCCTGTCTTCAAGGCTCGTTATGTTGCTCGAGGCTTCAGTCAGAGGGAGGGAGTCGACTTCTTCCAGACCTTAGCATCAACCCCGTGTCGTACGCGACGATCGTCATCGGCGTCGCCGTGTGCTGCCAGATCGTCGCACTTGTGTCGCTCGGCCCGTTCACGGACTACGGTCGCGGCAGGAAGCAGGTGCGTGGACATTGTTTCTTGAAAATGTGCAATTATTGAGTAGGGCGATTATTGCAGAGTCAAGAGACAGGTGTGTGCGTCGTGCCTCGGCCGTTCACTGAATGTGGCCGCGGCAAGAAGCAGGTGTGTGCGCGGGTGGAACGGTACAGTTGAGGTGAGCATGAAGGAGCAAGCATCAGGCAGATGCTAATCTCTAATTTCTCTTTCTCACCTTCCCCTCAGTCCTGAATGCTCGAGAGGCGCTCGCGTATCTTCCGTCTCCCTGCCATACTTCCTTCATCGCCAATCCCACTCCCTCCCCCTCTCCCATCCAGATGATTTCTACCCAGCCGGCCTGACATCCTCCTTGTCTCATCAATTCCCCTCTCCATCCCGCTCTCCATCCCCCTCCTTATCCCCCACTCCATCTCCAACCCCGCTCCTCCCCCTTCTCCCATTCAGATGCTCAAGGTGGGCACGTGGATGGGAGCAGCAGCCTGCACGGCCCTTCTCTTCATGCTCTCCCCGTCCCTCTGGCTGCTCGCGGGGCTCCTCGTCATCATCGCCAGCATCGGAAACGGCCTCGCCACAGTCAGCTACAACGGCTACCTGCCCCTCCTCGTGCACGCGTCCCCCGAAGTCCCAGCCAGTCTGGCTGATATCTTCCTTGTCTCATCATTCCCCTCTTTTACCCCAAACCCTCTCCAATTCCTCCTTCATCCATTCAGATGCTCAAGGTGGGCACGTGGATGGGAGCAGCAGCCTGCACAGCCCTCCTCTTCATGCTCACCCCGTCCCTCTGGCTGCTCGCCGGTCTCCTCGTCATCGTCGCCAGCATCGGCTACGGCCTCGCCACCGTCAGCTACAACGGCTACCTGCCCCTCCTCGTGCACGCCTCGCCCGAAGTACTCTCCGCAGAGGCCACGGCCGACCCGGAAGCAGTCGCAACCGCGCGGGAAGACGTGGAGAATTGGTACTCGCTCATCGGGCTAGCGGCGGGGTGTCTGGGTGATATACCGGTCACGCTCGTCGCGTTTGCGCTCACGCTGGTTTCCTCGGACGAGTCGGTTCAGATGCGCGTTGCCACCGCGTTTTGCGGCCTCTGCTGGATCCTCTTCGCGCTCCCCACTTTTCACTACCTCCGTGCCCGACCGGGACCCCCGCTCCCGCTTCCCCCTCCCCTCTCTGCGGGGAATCATGAGGCAGAGGGGGCAGGGGAAGGCAGGGATGGGGGCTGCTGCTCCGGCTGTAGCGGCGCTGGCTGCTACAGCTCGGGCGAGGCCTGCCAGGGTTGTCGCTACAGCTGCGGGTCTTGCTACAGCCGGGTGCGGTTCTTTTTCAGCATTGTGGGGGCGAGCTGGAAAGGCATGGGGGACACATTGGCCGACGCGTACCGGCACCACCGCAACGCTCTCGTCTTCATCGCATGCTACTTTGTGTATGCTGACGGCTTCTCCACTATCATCCAAGTGGGGGTAATCTTCGGGCAGCAGGATCTCTGCGTGCCGCCCGCAACGCTCGCCATCCTCGCCACCTCAGTTTCCTTCTGGGCGGCAGCCGGCATGCCGGTTCTCTACCTCATACAGAGACGAACCAAGTGGAGCAACAAGACAATGGCGATGATTGCTCTGGGCGGCATGCTACCCCTGCCGATCTGGGGCCTCATCGGCTACTTCACAGATAGCTTCGGGTTGAAGCACACGTGGGAGTTATTCGCTTACGTGGGGTGGTTCGGCCTGTGTCTCGGCCCGCTGCTGTCGTACTCGCGTACGCTGTATGTGGACCTGATGCCGTCGGGCAAGGAGGGGGCGTTCTTTGCCATCTACACCATCAGTGACAATGGCAGCTCGTCCTTCGGCCCGTTCGTCGTCGCCATCATCGCTCAGGTGCGGTGCTCGCTTCACTCGCTATGGCTTTGTCTGCTCCTTGCCATGCAGTCCGGTCATTTGTGCTTGGCCACATGAGCTGGTTGATGAGCTGGGCTGGAAGCATATCCACATAAGACCTGGGAGCCAACGTGGTGTAGAGCCCACCCACATGTTGGTGCGATCTCCATCCATCCCTGCCGTCTGTCTTGTTCACTACCTCAGTCCCAGCCATCTCCATTGCGATCCGTCACTGATTATTTTGCCCTCCCTTTGTCCCCAACCCTGCCACCCTCTCTCCATCCTGCAGGTTTCTGGCACGATTCGGCCCACCTTTGTGTACATATTCCTGGTCATGTTCATACCCCTTATAGTCGTCATCTTTTGCCTCGACCACAAGCAAGGCATAGAAGATGCCGGCCGCAACAAGCTCACAACAACAGTGAAGACATTGGAGGACGGCGAGGAGGCTCCTGCAGCATGTGGGGAGGGAGGATCGGAGCTTCACTCTGCTGGTGCTCAATCCAGTCACAGTGGCAGTAGAAGAGATGATGCAGGGTAGGAAGGACATCCCATGCCACAGCTAGTGACATGACATGTACCCTCCTATTGTACAACTAAATTCAATATACAGTGTCTACCCACCAACCTGACACAACACTTGTTGGAGTTTAATTAGATGCAGCAGGGGTGGTGCAGTTTCTTTTGAGAAGGCATGGGTTGAACATGGGAGGCCAATTATCTTTGCACCCCCCTGGAAATGACATTGAAGATTGGACTGTCAGTGAAGGGTTTAGTAGTAACCTAGCATACAAGTGCTTGACAGCACTATGGTATGTTCCCTACATGGGCACAGGCCCTTAGGCATACTCAGGAATCGATACTGGATAATAATAAGATTTTTCCTGGATCCATTCCCAGTCCCACCTCCCCTCCCCCCCTTTCTCCCGCCAATCACTCCAAACGGCCTCCCTCACAACCCATCTTCTAATTCCCACATCCCCACAACAGCCAACCACTGTCCATTCGTCTGAACCCCATCTTATGGATAAACCAATCCCGATCGCCTCAGATGAGCGCCTCGAGAGGCTTGCCATCGTCGAAGCACCCGATGAGTCCCGCCAGGAACTCCGCATCCGCCAACGTATCCGCGTCCTTCACACCCATCTCCTTCACACCTGTCAACCCCGCACCCATCGCACGCGCCCGCGCCAACCCATCATTCCCCGCGTTCGCTCCGTTTGCTCCGTGCGCCACCACAGCCGCGTCCGCCGCGACTCCCTCCGCATGCGACGGCAGCGCGGACGCGCCCGTGATCGCGCTGGGCGAGTGCACGCCCTCCTCTTCCAACTCTTCAAAACTCGTCGGAGCCACTAGTCTCGCGCGCTTGTTCCCCGCGCCTTCCGCCGACGGCTCCGTCACCTCCCGCTTCCCCGCCTGGCCAACCTTGAGCGCGAAGTCCGCGCTCATGCCCGCATCCGCCGCAGCGTCAGTCGGTTTGTTCGCAACGGGGACGCCAGCGCGGGTGAGCGCGTCGCGTAGCCGTTTGAGTTCGTTCTGCAGGCGGTCGTTGCTCTCTTGGTATTGCCGAATGTGGTCTGACGCCTCGTTAAGGCGCCGCGTGACGGCCGCGTTCTCGACGCGCAGTTTCGCGCTTTGGATCTCCAGCTCCTCGAGTCGCTCCTGCTTCCGTTGCCGAGACCGCTTCGCCGACGCGCGGTTCGACATCATCCTGCGACGAAACGGACGACGGAGAAGCAAGGCAGAAACCCGTTAATCCAATGCCAAAACTGGAACACAACGTCCTATCGACGGAACAAAACGTAAGAGTTGACATGACAACGATAAAATCACCAGAAACGGTCTCACGCCTACGGCTGGAGGTGCTACGCGATACAAAACAGCCGATCCCCCCGACGCCTCACCTCTTATGCTTCTTCGGGTCGAGGTCTGCGAGCTCCTCCGCCGTCAAGCCGTCCGTGCTCATCGCGCCCATGTCGCCCGCGTGGAAATCCATCTCCTGCGGCAGCCCGCACGGGATTCCCTGCGCCATGCCCTGCGCCATGCCCTGCGCCATGCCTTGCGACATGTACCCCAGCGGGCCCTTCGCCGCCAAAATCGGGGAAGGCGCCGACATGCCGTGCGCGGCGTGCGGCGGCCAGCTCATCGAAAACATCTGCTGCGCGGACGGCGTGTGCGCGGTTGGGGGTTGCATTTGCGGCGGTTTGGGGAGGGCGGGTTGGGCGTGCTGCGGGAGCAGCCACTGCGCTTGAAGCGGTTGGCGGGTTTGCATGGCGGTCATTTGCGATGGGTCTGCTGACATCATGCCGTACATTCCGGCGTTACCGCCAAATAACCTGAAACAGGGAGAACGAGGGGAGAGCAGCGGGGACTAAGCGCTTAGTGTCAAATACTGCGACGCGAAGCTGGGGCTTCCTGGCGCGGTTCACACCAGGATTAAGGTTGAAATAAATAAATCAGGAGGACTCAGGACATGTAGCTGTAAGCTCGTAACGCTTACCAACCGCCAGGAGCAGTCATAGGATTCCAGTTCCAAGCACCGCCGTACGCAGCAGCGGCATCGTCAATTTGCTGAGCCCGCCACCTGGCGTCGAGTTCTTCCTCCGCCTCGGACTGAGCCGCGCCGGGAATTACATCAGGCGGCCGACACATGGTGGCTGACGGTAAAAAGGCCGGCAACGATAGAAATGGCGGTACGGACGCGGCCTTACGAGTGTTCTGAAGGTTTAACTTATGCTATGATACTAAGATCTTGGTCGGACCCTTCCTGACTTGTTGGAGGTTATGACTAGGTGATGCGATTGAACACTGGGCCAACAGGACGAAAGTAGAAGATTCACGGCGAAAATTGAAGGCAAGGCAAGTATATCCAGCAAAGCAGCCAGCGATTGTGAAAATAAGACAGCGATGCAGAGAGAGCCGTGGGGAAATGTAGGACGAGGTGGAGGTGAGGCCGAGAGAAAGCCAAGAAAGGCGAGGGACGTGGAGGAAACGGAGGGCTCAGCGCAAGCTTGCGAAACACGCGTGTGGGGGGAGGTTTTGTTGGGGGGGGCTGCGGGCAGCGGGGGATGGTGCGGTGGGGCGGGGAGTCATGGAAGGGGAAGGGGAGGGGAGGGGGAACCACTCGGAGATGGATGGGATAGGGGACCACTTTTGGGGCGAAAGGGAAGAGGGAGAGCGGGGTGTACAGTGTTGTCAAGTTGTGAGCTCTCCAATCCATGACCTCGTGCGCGCGTGGTGTGGATCAACATGTGCGCTGCGCGTCCCCAACTGGGTCGGAAAATGACCTGGAAATTGCCTGCAATCACGGGCAATGCTGACGCGCGTGGCATGATGAAAATGCCAGCAGCACAGCCCTAGTCCTTCGGGGAAGCGGGCGCCCTCATCGAGACAGCCTGGCGCGCAGCGGACCAGTCTCGGGAGGACGCGCAATCTGCCGCCTTGCCTTCGGGCATGTTTTGAAGATCGTAAGCGCCACTGGCACATCACTATGGCGAATCTAGGCTAGCTGGCTTGGTGTCACCCCGCTGCTCATATCGTCGCCCCGCTGCTCGCTATCGTCGCCGCACCGCTCGCTATCGTCGCCCCGCTGCTCATATGCGACCACCGATATCTAGCTATCGTCGCCCCGCTGCTCGCCACCGTCGCACCCATTCCTGCCTGTCGCTACCGTTGCGCCTTTGCTACCGCAGATACGTGAGGAATGGAGGGGCGGGAGAGGAATAAGGACGGCAACGGAGGAAAACGAGCGCAATGCGCTTCGAATACGACAAAAAGGTGTTTACGAGGTACGAAATTGCGCAGATATTCGTGAGCACATCATTAGACCATGAAACGCGAGAAATCTTAGCGGAAATGGCTCTGCGTAGCTCGGAAAACGCACTTCAAGTTAGTAAGAACCTAGTTCAAGCGTGAAAGTTTGCCAAGTTTGAGTTGTTTTGAGTTCAAGTTTGAATTTTCAAGTTTGCTGCATGCGCTCCCCCTCAACTCGTTGAGCGGAGCTTTTCCCCGAGCCCTCCCCCGTTTCCCCCCCACACACATCATACTGCGAAGGACTTTTCCGCACGCCCTTCCCCCGCTGGCAGAAACCTCTCCCTGCTCGCTTTCCTGTGTATACTGGGTTACGCGGCTTTCAAACTATAATAGTTTGAACTGGAGCCCGGATATCTGCACCGCGGCTTTAAATCTGTTCCCCCGAATTCTTCAGTTTCATATTGCATACTGTTGCTGACACCCAAATGGTTTGTGTTCCGTTTTCTGAAACACGTGCCAGAGAAGCACACTACAGTGTACAGTATCCCAGTTCAAAGGAATAGTGCACGAACGGTCAGTCGAAATGTGCTCCAGAAATCACGTGGATTCGGAGATTGTTATCCGAGGCTCTAATTTTAATCCATGCCTCACTCCGATTGGTTGCGACCCTGACGTGGATTTGTGCGCTGGAAAAGCACCATCACATTATGATGCGGCTTGTCTGTACACCAACGATATGTCCAACCAGAATAACCAGCCAGCGGAACGGTCAGCCGCTGGACCTGTGCCCCCAAATAGTTAGGGCGAGTTTGGTCGGAAGGTCACATGCAGAAGTTTTGAAGTTTGTGAAATGAGCCAGTGACCTTTGCTCCAGTTCGCAACTCCCGTTCGAAACGAGACTGCAACCTGGCTCGCGTTTCTGATGACCCCTTGATTTCAGAATTAACGGATTTATGTACTCAAAAGATGGAAAGTTGATCACAGTAAACCTCGCTAAAGCCATTCTCACTGTGAACGATCGTGAATCGTTGGGTTCTGGTCCCAATGAGCTATGCATACATGACATTGAGGCAAAATTATTCATGCCTTTAGACTGACGTGTATTCTGGTTCAGGAGCTATTTACACCGCATAGCGGAGCATGATGCAACGCACCACTCGTTCCCCATGAATCTCCACAGCCTTGGGATTGTCAGTTGTCTCTACTTCGGCCCTGTTCGATAGCAAAATGCAAAAATGCTCCCACCATTGTCCTCGCCCAATGGTGGGAGCATAACGACAAACCTCAAGTGGCGCGTCATCGCCGGCAGAGTCATCATTGGGTCCGCCTCCCTGCCGGCTTCGGTTTACAGGGTCCAACGGTCGAATTGGTCGGAAACCTGGCCTCAACGGCCAATTGATGTAGAAACCGTGGGACTCTGATGGTCCCATAGGGTTCCCCACGTTGACCAAAGGTCTGCAAAAAAAAGATAACGCTCGAGTCGGAAAAAAAAAAGGGCCACCCTGTGACAGACCGAACATGGGTGAGCGTGAGAGATGAGCAGAAGTTTCGAGCGTGGGTTGGGTTGCATTTTTTTACACTACATTTGGGCAGCGTTCCAAGGGGAAACCAGTCGTTTAGACTATCCCTAAATAGCCCCTCTGTGTGGATTGGTGTCGACTTATCTCAAAAGTAGAAGTGGCAATGGTGACCACACGGTGTGGAGTTTTACCAGAGAAGCGGTGTGATGATGGGCTAATCATTGGGCGTGGGTCACTGTTCCCGTTCTTTTTGAAGTCTCCCACCATTGTCAATCTTCCCTCCCTTTTTTTGAGACCTGGCGGGAAACCGGTGTCATCGCAAGGGTTTCGTTCCCGCTGGAGGGAAGTTAGACTCGTCGCAAGGAGTCGTAGAGCTTTTCCCGCCCATTTTCCCCCACCATTGTCGAATTTTTGAAGACTGGTTCACCCTGCTATCGAACAGGGCCTTCATTCCCTGTCAGACTGACGCTACTACTTGAATACAGGCACATGTTCTGAAGAATTTGGTCTTTAAAGCAGGAGTATACATTTGGCAGCACTGTTGCTTCTGTACGGTAATTCTGGATGTGTCCTTTAACGAAAATAAAAACAGAATTGCGAGAGTGTTGGCGAAAAACTGAAGCGCTTCTGCGAGGGAACAAGGGTTGGGTAGGTTGTCAGTCACAAAATGGGAAAGGCCTCCCGTCACCTAACTCACTTTCCACCTCACACACCACGGAGAATAAGCAACTATAGCTAATAGATTAGGTACAAACAACCAGGCGCGGGCCTTTCGATGCTAGACCAGAAGCGCGGAGAATAAGCTTCTAATACGCTGTCATTCCGCTAGCGCCACTTGCGCCAGCTACGCTGCCATTCCGCGCGCGGCACTTGCGCGCGCTAGGCTGGCATTCCGCGCGCGCTAACAGGGGCGCTCAGCAGAGCTGCGTGCGCCAGCAAAAGGGACGCATCCCAGCGGCACGCGCGTGCATAGCGCGCGCCACAGCACAGCGAGCGTATGTGACGCTTAGACTCGCTGGCAAACATCACGCGGTTGTAGGCACGCGAGCGCCAGCGAAATGCTATCCAGAAGCGCGCGCGTGCCAGCCATCCTACTGCAGCCACCAGTAACGCGCTGCTCGCCCCACGCGCTGCTCGCCCCATGGATTTCTCCAATACACGAAATGCGTGGGAAGGCCTCGTCCACTCGCTTGAATTCATTCCGCCCCCCCGCTTGAACTCATCTCCCCCGTTTCCTCTGAGCATGCACCCATTTCGCACCCCCCTTTGCTTTCCCTCCTACTCCCCTCCCCCTGTATCCCCTCTTTTCCCACCCTTAATTCCCCTGCGTCCCCTCCTTTCCCCCCCTGCATCCCCTACTTTTCCCCCCTTGCTTCCCCTCCTTTCCCCTCCTTGCTTCCCATGCTTTCCCCCCTGCGTCCCCTCCTTACCCCCCCCTGCGTCCCCTCCTTTCCCCCTCTGCTTCCCTTCCGTTCCCCCCCTGCATCCCCTACTTTCCCCCTCTGCTTCCCTTCCGTTCCCTCCTGCTGCTGCTGCTGCTCCCCCCCTGCATCCCCTCCTTTCCCCCTCTGCTTCCCTTCCTTTCCCCCCCTGCATCCCCTCCTTATGCTCCCTTCCCTTGCTTACCCTCCCTCCCTCCCCCTACCCACAGTTCCCACTTTCCACCTCCAGTACCGTACTACCAACGCGCTGCTCGCCCCATCTCTGCCTCACCCCATCTCTGCCTCACCCCATCTCTGCCTCACCCCATACCTCATGCAGGTTTGGGGCGCTGTGGACGGACGGCAACGGGCAGATTTGCTATGCAGAAATGAATGTGGTGCTGCTGGAGTTGACCTCCAATGACTGGTCCGCCTGGCAGCCCCAAAAGCTTGTGGTGTCCTGGAAAGGCGACCTGATTTGGAGGGATCGCCTCTGATTTTACATACTGCTTTCTAACCAAACTGCTTTGATTACATACTGTGTTATAGTAGAGTAGATGCTATAAAACTGGTGATGTGTTACATACTGCTTTCTAACCCTATAAACCCTATCAACCGTGTATGGCACGACGTGTTGGGTCAGTAAGAAACGCCTAACAGGGGAAGGGAGAGGGTGTGTTTATGTGCTAATGTTCAAGGCGGCATATTAGATGCCTGGACCATCTAAGCACGGGCCAAGTGACCAAGAGCCTTGAAGCTGCTTTGCTCGTGGCCGTTGCCACGCTCCCCTGCCATTCCCATTCCCATCGGCATCGCTCCCTGGAGGGGCAGGGTGTGACCAGAACGCCCTTCGTGGGGGAGGGGGAAAAAAGGGGTAGGGGAGGGGAGGTGAGAAGAGTGCCCCTGGTAGGGGGAGAGGAGGTGAGCAAGGAGTGCCTGATAGGGGCAGGAGAGGTGGTAGGGGGAGGGGAGGTGAGATGGGAGTAGGCGGTATGGGGAAGCGTGGTGGGCTGGAATCCCATGGTAGGAGGAGGGGAGGTGAGATGGGAGTAGGCGGGGGTAGGTGGGGGATGCATGTAAAATTTTCCCATCTTGAAAGTTCCCAGGGTCAAAATGGGACAAAGGGGTGGCAATGGGTGGGAAGGCGGGTGGTGGGGAGCTTAGGGAGAGGCAGGATAGAGAGGGTAAATGAAAGCATGGTTATGGGAGGCGTGATGGGAGGCGTGATGGGGAAATGGGGAAGGCGAGATGGGAGAATAAGAGGCGGGACCAGGAGAAGGGAAGGCGAGATGGGAGAATAAGAGGGAGGGAAGGGAGGGAAGGGAGAGAAGGGAGGGAAGGGAGAGAAGGGAGGGAAGGCAGAGAAGGGAGAGAAGGGAGAGAAGGGAGGGAAGGGAGGGAAGGGAGGGAAGGGAGAGAAGGCAGGGAAGGGAGGGAAGGGAGGGAAGGGAGGGAAGGGAGGGAAGGGAGGGAAGGGAGAGACGGGAGAGAAGGGAGGGAAGGGAGGGAAGGGAGGGAAGGGAGAGAAGGCAGGGAAGGGAGGGAATGGAGGGAAGGGAGAGACGGGAGAGAAGGGAGAGAAGGGAGGGAAGGGAGGGAAGGGAGAGAAGGCAGGGAAGGGAGGGAAGGGAGGGAAGGGAGGGAAGGGAGGGAAGGGAGGGAAGGGAGGGAAGGGGGAGACGGGAGAGAAGGGAGGGAAGGGAGGGAAGGGAGGGAAGGGAGAGAAGGCAGGGAAGGGAGGGAAGGGAAGGAAGGGAGGGAAGGGAGGGAAGGGAGAGAGGGGAGGGACTGGAGAGAAGGGAGGGAAGGGAGGGAAGGGAGGGAAGGGAAAGAAGGGAGGGAAGGGAGGGAAGGGAGAGAAGGGAGAGAAGGGAGGGAAGGGAGGGAAGGGAGAGACAGGAGAGAAGGGAGGGAAGGAAGGGAAGGGAGGGAAGGGAGAGAAGGCAGGGAAGGGAGGGAAGGGAGGGAAGGGAGGGAAGGGAGGGAAGGGAGGGAAGGGAGGGAAGGGAGGGAAGTGAAGGGATAGGAGAGAAGGGAGGGAAGGGAGGGAAGGGAGGGAAGGGAGAGCGAAGGGAAGGGAAGAAAGGGAGGCGGGAAGGGGAGAAAGGGAGGCGGGAAGGGGAGAAAGGGAGGCGGGAAGGGGAGAATGGGAGGCGGGAAGGGGAGAATGGGAGGCGGGAAGGGGAGAATGGGCGGCGGGAAGGGGAATAGGGCGACGGGAAATGAGTACTGGGCGGCGGGAATGGGGAATCGGGCGGCAGGAAAGCGGAATCGGGGGCGGGAACGGGAAATCAGATGGCGGGAAAGGGAAATCGCGCGAGTGCGGCCCGTTATTCTGCGAGGCGCCGCGCGTCGTATTCACAGTGGCGTGAGCACACAGCGTGAGGCGTCGAAGCCACGCCGCCTTGGGCGACGAGGGGAGACAGATCGGGGCGACGAAATCGCCTAATTCCGGCGGGAAAGGGAATATCGAGCAAGGTCATGTATACGGCGCCTTTCAGCGGTGCGGCGACGGCTCGAGCTCTGGCGTGGTCCGGCGTCAATGCTCAGCGATGAGGCAGCAACGGGTCGAGGCTGCGAGGGGAAGGCGCAGCGAAATGTCGTAGTATATGGACGAGAGAGCGTGCGGAGACTACGCGAGGCTGCTCGTGTGCTTGCGAGGCGGCGGACTTCCTACCGTGGAGAGTACTAGACCATTACCCTAAACTCTCGCGATTGAATCAGTCTGTGCTCTGGTATGCCTAGACGGGCTCCCTGGCGTGTGACCTAGACGTGAGCGCTACGCTATGGTCGCACGCCGTTTCTTACGCTAGAGTATTTACGTATGCGCTGAGGAGTGGGCGAGTGGGCTACGCGGGGATTGGATCGAGTATACTTTTGCCAAAACTATAACTTTCGGCCCCCTGGTGAGGGTAGCAGGAGAGTGGGGGAACGTCGCTTACTTTTGACGCTCGTGCAGGTTGTAATCTGGTTACCAGGGTGTACCTTTTATAAACTTTAGCGTTTGGCCCTGCCAAATGTATACCGCTGCTTTAAAACCGGAGTCCCAAACAGCCCGAAACCGCCTCAACCTTCCTAAGGGTGCGTTCTTGGCTGGTGTCTAGCTTCGGGCCAAGTTCCCCTGATGTCAGGCCCCTCCAGCGAGGTCTGACACGAATTTTCGATTTTGCCTCATGCCCGTCAATTCTACCTTGTGTCAAGCAGCTTGGCCCGAAGTTAGACACCAGCCAAGAACGCGCCCTAACTTTGGTTGGGTGTGACCCAGTTGATACCGAGCTCTCCTCGCAAATTGTTGGGACGATTTTCGCCAAGCGAAATTACTGTTCAAGCGAGGACGATAGTGGTGACAAATTCGCAAACACATTTGCAGCCCGTCCGAAACAGTCAGCGAACGAGTTCTGACGTAGCATTCCAGATCTGGTTACACTCGCGACTTTTTCATACTTAGCGACCCGCTACCACCGATTTCGACACCACCCTGGCTCGCGAGCCAGTCACCTTTCTCTCCCCTTTCAACCTTCCTAACTTAAAAACTCTTGGACCTCCGGTTATCGTTATCGGCAGGTTGCGGAACGAGCATGCGTGAAATAGACGTTGCGTAGCTTAGGCTCCGACAAAGGAGAATGGCGTCATTGAATCTCTGGGGGTTCGATGTGCCATGGCTGTCAGACAACACAGATTCACCTATGGCATCAAGCACAGCTTGCGAGAGCCACGTTAACGAGTTCCGTCAACAAGCGAATGCTCGCTGCATTCCGTCTGAGCAGCCCGAATCGGCTCCTTGGATTAATCTGTCTAATCTCGAACGTCCGATACCACCAATTTCCACGGCGAGCCTTCCTGACATGGAGTCAATGCACGATCTTTCTGATGATACTTATGGAGAGCCAAGGCGCGTGTCTCTGGATGATTCCTATGGTGATCTTATAAAGAGGATAAACTGGACGTTTGGTCCGGGAACGAATTGCGGCGACCCGCCGAGGAGTAACTGGATGCTGGATCAGATGCTGAACACGCTGACGCCGAATCCCGTTGTGACATCTGGCATCGCGGAAAAGATGCAGGCGATGTCCACGTGGCATGCCGCTCCGGGAATCTCGGATTTAGAGTCGAAGATGCGGCAGGAGTGGGGGTACTGTTTGCCATTCACCAGGCCAGTCGCTCTCACCGACCTGTACCCTTCTCCGTGCATTCTAACCGAATGCAACTCCTACGTACACCTAGGAGCCAGTTTTGAGACGTCTCAAAGCTCGCAGATAGAAGCCACGGATCGCGTGTTGGAATTCGGGAATCTCGGCTCGCGGAAGGGAAATCAGGCTCGGGAAGGATTGGGTGAGGGTGAAGGAGAGTGGAGGAGCGGCGAAGATAGGCCACCGGGTTCGAGGGACGGTGGGATTGGACGAGGCGGCCGCGTGGTTGCTCGCTGTGCTGACAGCACAGATGACGTGGCGATGGCAGGAGGCGAGAGAAAATGCAGGAAGGTGGGTTCTTCTCTCTTATCGCGGTGACAAATATCCGCACTTCTCTGCTCCATGTCTGCATGTCTGCCGTTGCAAAGTGCTGCGGTGACATTTTATAGCACCATGCAATCCATACTTCACACTCCACGTCGGACATGTACTGCCTTCTCCAATCTAATCTCTTCCGTCCCACCACTCCACTATACTCCCCATCCTCTCCCTGTCTCCCGTTCTCCCCCTCTTTCCCGCTCTCCCTCCCTCTCCCTCCCAACACCCCCCGTGTCTCGCGGTCTGCCAGCATCCACACGCCCTCGCGCACGTGGCCGCGTGCGCTCTCAGGGGGCAGCCCGCCGCCCTCTACGTCCTCCACGCCCTCCGCGCCCGCACCGCTGCTCCCGCTGCTCCCACTGCTCCCACTAGCTCGCAGAAGAGAGATCCCGCAGCGGCAGCTGCAACAGCAAGAGTGGCGCAGGCAGTGGCAAGGCAGGGGGTTGAACAAGCAGTGCTGGGGGAGGTAGTGGCGGATGGGCACGTTTGCCGGAGACTGCACTGCCTAGCTGCACGACTGCAGGCTGCACCTGGTGTTGCGGACACAGCAGCAGCAGCGTGGGCCGTGCCACGTGTGCCTGCTGACGTGGATTGCCAGCTGGCAAGTGTGCCGTGCCCGTTAGCTGCGTGCAGGATGGTGCAGCAGGCGGCAGATGCGGGCAGTGCAGGTGGTATTGCAGGTGGTAACGCGTGTGGCGACGCTGCTGGCGGTGATGTTGGCAGCGATGGGGAGGAGGGTTCAGACTGGGATTCAGAGAGCGGGGATGTGTGGGTGGGGTGGACGGGGGGGGAGAGTGACGACGACGAGAGCGAGGGGGGCGAGGAGGGGGAAGAGCGTGCAGAGAGTGCATTGCTTAAGAGCAGCATTCAACACCCTCTTCCCCCTCCTCAACACCAGCATTATCATGCCACTCCCAGGTCTCAGCGTGGAGAGCCAAGGCTAGAGCAGGGTAGCGCAGTGGGAGCAGGAGGGGCCGGTGCAGAGGGAGATGACGCGGTTCTGAGGGGTTTTGGGCGGGCGTTGTCGCTGGTTCTCGCTCAGTACGAGGCCGGGGTTTCCCAACTCGCCCGGACGTGCATTGCTGCTCTTTCTGCCTCACCACAGACACCAGCAGCAGCAGCTGACTGCCCCAGCCATGTGCGCTCACTACTAGCAGCTGGTCCAGGCAGGGATGCAGTAGAAGCGGCAGACGTGGCAGCACCTGGTGCGTCAGATGCTGTGCTGCTGCTGGCCATGCGTAGCAGGCGACTGAGAGAGCAGCTGAGGCGCCTGGTGGTGCTGCTGGGGATGGATCCTGGAGCGAGGGAGACAGCAGGGGGTGAGAGGAAGGGGCATCCATGGGAGGAGGGGGCGCTGAGGGGGAGGGAGACAGCAGGGGGTGAGAAGGAGGATGCGTGGTCGGTGGTGTACCAGTGCCCTCAGATGCTCATGCCTAGCTCGTCAGATCCAAGCAGTTCAGGCATGCGAGGCATGCCGCTCACTCCACCCGCTGCACACATGCACCGCACGCCCCACACGCACCACATAGACCGTGCTGTTGCTGCCAGCGGTGGCAGCAGAGGCGTGCGCCCCACCACCACCCACAGCAGCCAAGCAGCTGCACTCCTCGCTTACCTCCACACCATGCTCCACCTCGCAGCAGCGGATAGCAGCAGCCGCAGCAGCAGCAGCACTTCCAGTGCACGTGGGCCAAGTCAGAAGCAGGAGCAACAGCGACAGCACCAGCAGAAGCAGCGGCAGCAGCAGCAGCGGCGGCAGGGGGGAGGCGATGGTTCAATGGAGGCAGTGAGGTGGCTGTTTGTGTCGTCGTGCCGGCCACTCGTGTGCCAGCTGAGGAGCACCATGGCTCTGGGTGACCTCTCCTCCCTGCATCCCTCCCTCGCTGCTGCTGCTGCTGCCACTGCTGCTGCTGCTGCTGGGAGTGCTGCTGCTGCTGGGACTGCTAGCCCTGCCACCAGCGCCACCACCGCCATCACTCGTACAGCAGCTACCTCTGCTGGACGGTTCACTCCCACTCGCACCATCACACCTTCACGCATGGTTACCCCGTCTCATCTGGTTACCCCATCCCGTCAGGTTATCCCCTCACATCTGGTGACCCCATCGCCCTCAGTTACCCCATCACAGTTCGACACACCTCGCTTCCTGTCCAACCAGGCAGCAGCAGCTGGCGACGCGTGGAGTGCAACGCTCTTCCTTCGTCCCAGAAAGGTGCGTCCGTAGGCTAACCAAACTGTCGATCTAAGGCAGTGGATTTGTTTTTCCTCCTCCATCTTGTTTCTTTCTTTCTTTCTTTCTTTTTCCATTGGAGGTCAGCATCTTCCTTGGCCAGTACCAAGGTCAAGTCTGCATGCATCTTCATCCCCTGACTCTGCAGGCATCAAGATTGGTGCTATGGTTTTGCAAGCTATGCTCCCAAACCTCTGCAACAAAGGTCAAGGTCAACTGCGCCCCGTGCCTTGTGCCCTGTGTCTCTGCCTTCCACCCATGCGTTTCGTCCCTCGCCCCTGTCCCCCCCCCCCCCTTCCTGTCCCACACAACACCAGATCAACCACCTGCTGCCTTTGTTCCTCCATCCAGTGTCACACCTCGTTGTAAGGACAGCACAGCAGCAGCACATACTCCTCTCCGCCCCTTCCCCCACCATTCGCCAACTCGCCTCCCGCCTTTCCTCCCTCCTTTCCGCCCTCCTCCTCCCTCACTCGCACCCCTTTCCCTCTCTGCCAACCAATGGAAATAAACCCCGTCACATTCAACCAGCTCTTGCGTCTGATTGGTCCATCGATTTCACCCTGGCTGGGGTTGCCCGAACCAGAGAGATAGTCCAGCACCTGCTTGCCAAGGCTGAGCTACAGGTTCGGCAGCTTCTGGACGCCCTGGAGCCTCGGCCCGGGGCAGAAGGCGAGGCTCGGATGGCTGATGTGGGTGATGTGCTGGCGGAGCAGTTAGTGGTGGCAGCAGGACCTGTGCTGCCTGCAGGGGCAGGAACGGCTGTAACGGATATGTGGAGAGGAACAGCTGCTGAGGGAGCGGCAGTGACAGGCATGGAATCATCTGTGACAGGTGTAGCTTCAGGCGGTTTGCAAGCTGCAGCAGCACTAGTAGAAACATTAGCAACAGCAACAGCAGAACCATTACCACGGCCACCATTGCGCCCCCCTCCTGGTGCTGTCAGACCTGCACCCACCCACAGAGATATCGCAGGTCAAGCATTGGGGGGGAAGGAGGAGGAACGGGAAGGAGGGCAAGGGGGGAAGGAGCAAGGGAGGGAGCAGATCTGCTCTGGCTGTGGCTGGTCGCATGAGCCCTCCTGGCATGCACCTGGTGATGTCGTGGCAGCAGCTGATTGGCCGTGGAAGGGCACTCACCCCGCTCCTCTATCCAATCTGCTTGCTGGTGTGCAAATGCCAAGCAACGAGTCAGCACGATCCCCCAGCAGCACTAGCCCCAACCCCACGCTGCGGCAGGCATGGGTGGAGTGCGGTGCCATGCTGCGCCTCACTGACCCCCGCTCTGGCCCCTCCTTCCCCTGGTCGTGGATGGCCTGTAACGAGGATGCTTGTAACGGGGATGGCTCTGGTGGTGGTGCGGTGCATGGTGCGAGTGGCATCTCATGGCATGCAGTGCTCCAGCATGCACAGAGGCATGGGGGGGGTGTTGTTGAAAATGCGCAGGAGCGATCAAACAAGGGAGCAGTGAAGGGAGAAAACGAGGGAGCCAAGGGAGGAAAGGAGGGAGGCATGGGAGCAAAAGAGAAGTCAAAGGAAGGAGGAAAGGACGGAGGAATAAGGGGAGCTAAGGAAGGATCAAAGGAGGGAGGAAAGGAGGGCTCAAGAAAGGGAGTGGCAGATAGTGGGGGGCGAAAACAGAAGGGCGTTGAGGATCAGAGGGGGAAGCACAGTGCGAGACAGAGAAGTAGGCAGAGTGGGAAGCAGGAGGGGCCAGGTAGGCAGCAGAGTGGGATGCCTGGTGAGAAGCAGAGTGGGGAGCCGTTTGGAAGGCAGGGTGGGCGTGGAGGGGCAGCAGGGAGGGGAGGGGGGCATGTGACGGATGAGGAGAGGCGGCTGGAGGGCATGGCTGTCACAGAGATGGATGGGAGCTTCGATGATGCCATGCATGCCCACCTGCTGCTGCCCATCCGCGCAAGGTATGCAGGCCTTAGGAGCAAGGCTTGAACATGGTATGAGCAAGATATGAGCATAGTCTGACCTATGAGGGAAGAGAGCTTCGATGATGCCATGCATGCTCACCTGCTGCTGCCCGTCCGCGCAAGGTATGTTGCCCGTACCAGCAATGTATGTGCCCATTCGAAAGAGGTATGCTGCTAGTTGCTGGCGGCTTGCAGTGAAAGGAGTGTGATGTCAACGCCACAACCTCTTCCTCTCCCACTGCTCCACACTGCCCTCTGCTCTCCTGCACACCCTCCACTCCTGCTCCCCTCCGTTTCTTAAACAAACATCAAATGGAGCTTTGATTCAAGAGGTAAACAGTCTTCTTTATTTCTTCCCTGCCTCCTCCCCGTCTCCCTCCCCCACCAGCCACGCACTTGTGAGCAGGGCAGCAGTGCGGGTGCTGTTCACAGTGGGGCGCTACAGGGACCACTGCACCGCACTGCACCGCCTCTTCCTCTCCCCCCACTCCGCCCTGCCCTCCACCCTCCTGCACGACCTTCATGCCGTGGTGAGTGCTACATCCCCCCTGCTATGACAGTACTGGGCCGGGCCAGCCTTCGCTCACTCTCACAGCAGCACCACGCCTGTCTTTTTCCCTTGATTGCTGCCTTCTTAATCAACTCTCTTGCTTTTGCTTCCGTTCCCTCTACCCGCTCGCCTCTCCCCTCACCCCTATCCACTCATCCACCTCATCCCCCCTACATCAGGACTGGGCCAGCCTTCGCTCGCTCCCAGAGCAGCAGCACGCTCTCTCATCCGCCCTGGACACCGCCATCTCTTCTAACTGCTGCTTCCATCCCATCTCCCTCGCCCCTCTCACCCTACTGCAGGACTGGGCCAGCCTTCGTTCACTCCCAGAGCAGCAGCACGCCCTCTCATCCGCCCTTGACACGGCCGTCTCGCGAGCCTGCCTCTCCTCCCTCCCCTCCTCCTCCCTCTCCCGCCTCCACGCCTTCATCGCGCCCTCCTCCCTCTCCTCCTCCGCCCTCTCCTCCATATCAACACCGCCTCCTCACCCAATGTCGCCAGGGCAGGGAGGGGGGGGAGTGGGCAGTGCGAGCAAGCAGCTGACGTGGAGCCCTTTGTCTGCCCACCGTGAGTGCCTGGGTTATTGTAACAGTTGGGGCACTTTCTCAACCGCACTGCATCCCTCCCCACACCCATCACCCGAATCTGGTGCATGTTACGTTCTGCGAGTGTAGTACACTACTCGCCTGGGCATCTTCTCAGCCACACTACATCCCTCTGTGCCGCTCCCCACACCCACCATCAGGGCTGGGCGCGTTTGACTTTGTGCGGGTGGGGTACGACCCTGGCTGGCCCGCCAGCGTGGTGTTAACGCTGCCTCTGATGCAGCAGCATGCGGACATGCTCATTAAACCGCACTGCATCTCTCTTTCCGCCCTCCACACACCCACCATCAGGGCTGGGCGCGTTTGAATTTGTGCGGGTGGGGTACGACCCGGGCTGGCCTGCCAGTGTGGTGATAACGCCCCAGCTGCTGCAGCAGTATGGAGACATTCTCACGGCGCTGCTCAGGCTGCAGCACGTGCAAAGGGCCGTTGTAAATATCACGCTTCATGTCAAGGTAAGCTACTTGTGAGACGCCTTAATAGCCTTTTGAGATGCCCCAAAAGCCTGCTACCGTTGTGATGACGCTGCTGCGGCAGTATGGGGTGGGGACACGCTCAGTATGGGGACACGCTCAGTATGGGGACACGCTCAGTATGGGGACACGCTCAGTATGGGGACACGCTCAGTATGGGGACACGCTCAGTATGGGGACACGCTCAGTATGGGGACACGCTCAGTATGGGGACACGCTCAGTATGGGGACACGCTCACTGCGCTGATCAGGTCACGCTGCAGCACGTGCAGAGGGCGATTGGCAACCTTACCATTCACGTCAAGGTAGGTCACTCTTGGGACGCCTCGAAGGCCTGCCAGCGTGGTGAGAAGGCCACAGCTGGTGCAGCATTATGGAGACATGCTCACTGTGCTGATCCGGCAGCAGCACGTGCAGCGGGCCATCAGCAGCCTCACCATTCACATCAAGGTAGGCCCTGGTTTATGACTTTCGCATTGGCATTATGTGCACACGGCACAGATGGCAACGGCAACATCAGTGTTCGTAACATGTCAATGCGCACCGCATGATACCGGTCGCTTGCCCCGACCTGACCCATCATGTGTTCTTTTCCCCGTCGGCCATTCTACGCGGGAGCATACCCTTGTGCTCCGTAGCATATAATTTCATGCTGCATCATGCCGTGTCATTGCCGCATCGTGCTATTCCGATTGATACCCCTGCTTCCTGTCAGGTCCTCCGTTCAGCATTGTTGAACCCGTCGCTAGCACCACCAGCACAAGCACCAGCACAAGCAGCAGCAGCAGGCAGGGGAGCACACAGGGAGCGGTATCGGCGGCTGTGCTTCCTCAACGTGTTCACGTGAGAGCCCCTCCCTCGCCTGCTGTATCTGCGCTGTTCTGTAACCCCAGCATGCACTTGTGAGACGACTCCATAGGCACGGCAGCGCACAGGGAGCAGTATCCTCGGCTGTGCTTCCTTAACATGTTCACGTGAGAGCCCCTCCCTCGCCTGCTGTATCTGCGCTGTTCTGTAACCGCACCGTGCGCGCATTGCAGCTGGTTTTGGGGCATTCTGGCCTTCGCGAGTGCTCAGGTGCACCAAGCAGCACTGCGTGCAGGGTAGCCACACCCCCCCCCGTCACTCACCGCTCCCTGTATTCGCCCTCCTGCTCGCTTCCCCTCCTTTCCCCCATCCAGTATGCGTGCATCACAGCTGGATTCGTGCATGCTCGCCTTCATAAGTGCTCAGCTGCAGCGAGCAGTGTTGCTGACTAACCAAACCTTCCCCCCACACCCACACCCACACCCACACCCACACCCCCGCTTTCCTCCCATCCAGCATGCGTGCATCACAGCTGGTGGCGTGCATGCTCGCCTTCATGAGTGCTCAGCTGCAGCGAGCAGCGCAGCATGGGGACCAGATTCTGCTGCTGGGCACTCAGGCAGAACACAAGCCCCATCTGGTGGGTCAGGGTATTCCTTGGGTATAATATTGAGCAGCTTCAAACATAGATTCTCGCTTAATGAGTGCTCAGCTGCAGCGAGCAGCGCAGCATGGCGATCAGATGCTGCTGCTGGGCACTCAGGCAGAACACAAGCCCCATCTGGTGGGTCTGGGTGTTTCATTGGGCGAAACACAAGCGCTTAAGGTTGGGTGTGGGCCATGGGCGAAACACATGGGTCGATTCTTGTGCGCTTTGAGGGTTCTTTGCTTGACGTTTTGGGCAATATTGCGCCTGCTTCGATCATTTATGCTCCTTGTTTCGCCTCTCTGCCGCTTTTTTTTTTCCTCTATCCATAATCCCTCCCTTGCCGCTTCCCCTGTCCCTCCTTCCCTTGCTCCTTCTCCGCTTGCGCCACCTCACAGGACCTATTCTCATTCCAAGAGGCACATGCACAGTTTCTGATATACTGCACAACCAGGTAGCCCCTCCTCCCACACTCATACAACCAGTTTGCCTATACCCAAAGTTTCTTTATCTTCGCATATAAATAAACATAAACATACCTTGCTGTATGTCACGGCAGGTGTCTGCTAGACACTCGAAGTGCGCCCATCAGGGAGCGCCTAGACAGCCTGCTGCAGCTGGTGTTGGATGTGCATCGCAGTGTGGCCTCTGCCCCCATGGTCGCCCCGCTCTCCGAGTTCTTTCTCGATGACGATGCTCCCATCTGGGAAGAGGTGAGGAATTCAGTTTCCCTTGAGAGAGACACTTCTGACTAGACAGCCTGCTGCAGCTGGTGTTGGATGTGCATCGCAGTGGGGCCTCTGCCCCCATGGTCGCCCCGCTCTCCGAGTTCTTTCTCGATGACGATGCTCCCATCTGGGAAGAGGTGAGGAATTCAGTTTCCCTTGAGAGAGACCTTTCTGAATAGACAGCCTGCTGCAGCTGGTGCTGGATGTGCATCACAGTGTGGCCTCTGCTCCTATGGTCGCCCCGCTCTCCGAGTTCTTCCTTGACAACGATGCCCCCATCTGGGAGGAGGTGAGAGCTCTAACATTTCTAGTTCCCTGTGCCTTTCGTGCTCACAGGCTATCTGCACTCAGATATGATTTTAGGATGTGTAGTCATGCGCGCATGCCTGCTCTCTCACTCCATGTGTAGTAGTCTGTGTGCACCATTAGTTGCACTGACTCGTATCTACACTGCGCTGCAGCCAATGGGAGTGTTGTTCCTTTGCATGTGATTCTACTCGTTCTCACAAACTCCGTGGCTTGTTTGTGCTTGTGATGGGTGGCGTGTACATGGAAGAGCATGTGGGAGAGTTCAACGAGGCTCTGAATGAACGTTTATTTTTTATTCTGTCAGAAAACGTTATCATTAATGCACATTCTTTGCTTGCTTGTGCTTGTAATGGGTGGCATACAGGTAGAGGAGCATGTGGGAGAGTTCAACGAAGCACTGAATGACTCGCTGGATTTTCTCTCGCGGAGGCAGGAAGTTTCTCGTCCTGAAAAGCACCTTCTCAAATACCTCAGTTTCCTCGAAATCAAATAGATCAGACATGCCACGTGGCTACATCTTGTTGTGCACTTATTTTGGTGTATCCTCTTGCTTTCTTGTATATTCCATTTCAACGAAGAAGTTAACTAATAACCAAATATGAGCTTATAGCGCATACTAGGTGCGCGTGACCTAAGTGCATCTGACGCGTAGTTACGTTCCCCTTCGTTCTCAATCACCATTCATACCCATTCCCGATCGAACGACGCGGCGAGATTCAACAATGGCAAGCGACAGCTATGGCACAAGCAGCAGCATCGGCGGCAGCAGCACTAGACGAACGCGAGTGCAGCAGCTTGAGCGACTTCAGGTGTGCGGGACATTACACGGTTGCACCATCAGTTCCGTCTCATTCGGTTTTCTCAAATCTCGATGCTCCCGTTTAGAATTCGCGCTTTCACTTCCCTCGTTTCCACGTACCAGCCCCACTCGTCCCCCCTCCTCGCGTCCATCGAAAGTTAGAATGAGCTGTCAATCTGCCGTCCATCCCGCCCGCCTACTAGGAGCTGTCGCGGCTGCGGAGGAGTCTCTCGGGAGGCAAGGCTGTCAGCTCAAATCCCAGGGCTGAACCTGCAGGCTCGGCAACCCCAAGGATGCCTGAAGACTCGGCAATCCCAAGGACGTCTATAGGCTCGGAAGTGAAAGAGGGGATGAGGCGGCGGATCCAGCTGGATCACCCATGCGGGGAAGCACCGGGGGAGGGCAGAGATGGGGAAGGTAGAGCAGGGGAAGGCAGAGCGGGGGAAGGTAGAGCAGGGGAAGGCAGAGCGGGGGAAGGTAGAGCAGGGGAAGGCAGAGCGGGGGAAGGCTGTAGAGGCAGAAGCGGGACAGATGCACAGCCCGGGAGACAAGGGGTGTGCGCAGGGCCTGGGGGGTTTGGTACGGCTGGGGTGGGCGACACAGTGCCAGCGCGGGAGGATGCAGAAGTAAGGTGCGGCAGAGTGCAGGAAATTCGTGGTGCACAGCGGTGTAGCGAGGCGCAGATGGTGGGGTTCTGTTTGCGAGGGGAGGATGCAATGAGAGGTGGGGGAGTGGGAGGCCGGCCGTTGGTGGTTGCGGTACCTGTGACGAGCGGGCAAAGCACAGGCAGAACAAGCACAAGCACGAGCATGGACATGAGCGTGGGGATGAGCATGCAAATGAGCATGGGGCGGTTTCAAGGCACCCCTCACGGCACATTGGGGAGGGAGGTAAGCATCTGTGAGGCGTCATTTGAATCGTCTCAAAAGTTGGCATAGGGTCAGCCCGTGATTGTCGGTTGTGGGTGGTTTGTTCGTGCAGTTTGTTCCGTCTATGTTGGGTTGTGTACATGTGCTTGTGCTCATGTGCCCTCATGTTTGCACCTTCTCCCCCCGTCACATGCTGCCCATCTTCTCATAATCCCACCTCCTGTGTGCTCCCCATGCTCCTCATGCTTGTCACATGCGTCTATGTGCTTCCCATACCCCCCACATGCCCCCACATGCCTCCCAGACGAAGCTAGACCGCAGGTTGGTGGACACGGCTCTACGGTCTGGCGACCATGCTTCTTATGCTCACGTACTCCTCATGTGCTTCCCACACAAAGCTTGATCGCAGGTTCGGGGCAGCATTACAGCATGGCTACCATGCTCCTTATGCTCGTCTCCCCGCGTGCTCCCCATGTGCTCCGCATGTGCTCCCCACATGCGTCCCAGACAGAGCTGGACTGCAGGTTGGAGGCAGCCCTACGGTCCGGTGACCACACAGCAGCGCTGCGGGTGAACGAGGCGATTATGAGAAGGGAGAGCGCGCGCCGGCAGAGAGGCAGAATGGCACATGCAGCTTGCAGCGAGCTTGCAGGTGAGCAGACGGGCAGAGTGACGGGCAGCTTAAGGCTGTTCAAGGATTGCTGCAAAAGTAGCTTCAACGTTTCTGAACAGGGTCTTTCCTCAATAAACCTGCACCCTTTGCATTGCCACAGGAGCAGGAATCGGTGCGGCGCAAGAAACGGCAGCGGCTGAACTGGGGGTGAGATATTCTTTCATTTTAGCTGGTCATGTAAAAGTTTTTCGCTTTACGAAGCAGTTTACTTCGTGCTTCTCTGTGCTTGTTTGTGAGCTAACCGAGTGGTGCTTGTGCAGGATGGATGTGCTGCGCAAGTCAGAAGGGAAGGGCAACATGTGAGATATTTTGTACTTGTAGGGTACACATATTGTATTTGATAGCCATGTCTGGTACCGTATGGAAGTTTGTCAGGCCAATTATTCAAGTATAAATATGTCACTGCACAAAGCGAAGCTTTCCGCGACGGGTATAGTGTTTTTTCACGTCCGAGGAATCGAAATGTAGCCAGGAGAAAGTGCCCCATATGTAGACGGCTGCGATGAATCCAAAGGAACTTGATCGGCAGTTGAAAGCCTACGCGATTCGGTCAAATGGTGGGAGTGAAATTGGCGCTTCGAGAATTCTACAATCCAATTTTCAGCCTGAAAGTTTGACCAACCAGTACCAGCGATGGATTTCATGTCCAGCAACCCCTATTTGCCAACGTTCCATTCCGTGTTTGCTTCACACATGTTGTGTGCGATGGGCATGATACTCTGCTTTACTTTACCACCGCGTTGACCGCCTATCTACCATATCTTGGCGGCCTTCTCTCTCGTGGAGATACATTCCTCTTTCTCGCATCCCTCGACAGTTAACGTCCATCTAAAAAGGCTTTGAAACTGCAACCGTGAAATGGACACGCTCTCAGCGACAAGACTCAGTTGTTCAAAATCGACGAGAAGCCTTATCGATGCTTCCCAGGTCACAGCGGCGCAGGTCAAACCATGCAGATTGGTCCAGAGAGCCACTACTAAGCTTACCAAGTGTGGGACACCCCAATGGCGGTGCCGCGTATGTCACGGAAGCGTTGACTGTAGGTCCTCTGTTGCAGGAGCAGACAGGTCCACCGCCGTGACCGCCGCGACCGCCGCGACCGTGGTGGCGGCACGGGCGAGGTTCTTTGGGGAGCGCTTTCGATCTCCTGGTAGCGCATCGTCGGTGTGGCGGTCCGCCGCGCTGCGCGGGCATACGACGCGGCGCGAACGAGGCGGTAGAGGGCCGCGCGGAGTTACAGTGACGGCCACGTGTAAGCCTCTCGATGGGCGGGAAAGGGGAAACTTCCCGGGGGAGGACGACCGGCGACGGGGAGAAGTTTTGGGGAGGAATGTGAGGTGGTTGGATGAGCACAACGGAGGGATACACCGGAGGGACATTGGCCTTTGCGTACTTCTCGCTCTTCGCCCCCTGAGAGACACAGCATCGTCCGCGCCTTCACGGAGCTCGCACCCTCCATCCAGTATCCCGTCCCCATCTCCCCACCTTCTCCCCTTTTCCCCCGCCTCTCCCGCCTCAACCCCATTCCCCTTTCCTCCCCTTCCCCCACCTCTTCCCCCCCCCCCCCCCCCGCTCCCCGCGCTCCGCCTTCCCCCGACCTCCAGGGGACGTGGTGAGTCGCGGCGTGGACCGCGCGTTCACGGAGCTGGCGGAGTTGGACCAGTCGCCCGGGAGCGACGGGCGGCAGGTGATCAACGTGCCCGAGCTCTACACGGGCATCCTCATTGTGTACGAGTGAGTGCTCATCGCGTTTATTGCGTACGAGTAAGTGGTGCTTGTTCCGTATGAGTGGGTGCTAATTGCGTACGAGTGAGTACTACTTGCGTACGAGTGAGTGCCTGTAGTGCCTTATACCCAGCACCCAATCAAGCACAGTTCAAACATCAAACGTTACATCTCCTCCCACTTCAACCCCTCTTCCCTCCTGTCGCGCGCCACACAGCAAAGTGAACCAGCTGGTGCCGGGGATGCACATCAAACCGCCCTCCAAGAAGCAAGTTCTTCAGCTCGTGCAGGTACGTCAACTTCATGCATTGTGCACAATGTGTACTACGCTTAGGAATACTCGTTTTGAGGTGCCTCAAAACAAGTTATTCAGCTCGTGCAAGTACTTCAACTTCATGCATTGTGCACAAGGTGTACTTTGCTTGAAGTGGATCGAAATTGTATCCATTCCATTTTGAAAGTCACCATTTTTGTGCACTCCATCTGCCCTGCCAAGCTTGTCGTTTACCTCCCACTCTAATCCCACCTATTCTCGCCATCACGTGCGAGGATGCCAACGTGCCAGCATGTCCCACACCCCTTCATTCACACCCTACTAATCCGTTTCGTTCCTCCATTTGCATCGCAGGATTACGACATTAACCACGACGGGGTGTTGGACAGGGAGGAGTTTGGCAAGCTTGTGCGACACTTCGCACGCACCGTCGTGGCGCGAGTGCTGCTCAACGTCCTTCTCATCTTCTCTCTCGTGCCCTTGGTCGTGTCGATTGCTAGCAACCTTGCGGAAACGTTTGGATGGGAACTACCTGAAGCGATCGCTGCAACTGTGCTCACGTTGCTCGTAAAAATGGTAGGAGTGTGAAGCTTAGTGTCTTTCTGTTGGCAACAGTTCAAGTGCTATCGCTGTACAGAAGAGTTCTCCAGGTTAACAGCTGTGTAGGGAATCCAGGAGGAATATAGTGATCTGTGGGGTGGGGATCCTAGTTAGAACTTAGATCCCCACAGCTCCCAGTCCCCGTAGCAGCACCAGTGGCACTAGCGGCATCGTCAGGACTAAGCACTGCCAGCAGCAGCACCATTATGAGGAGCAGCAGTAGCAACAGGGGCAAGCAGTGAGGCACCAAGCACGTGCTCCAGCAGCCCAACCCTCTCCTCCACTATGGGCTGGGCGGCAGGGAGAAAAGGCCTGAGCAGGTGACCAAGAGCAACGGTATGGATCTCCCGTTGCCCTCATCGACGCTGTACTCTTCCTCCAACCTTCCCCACCCTCACCCCATTTGGTACCCCACCCAACACCTCCTCGTACTTCCCCTCATCCAGCTAGCTGTCCTCCTCCCACCCGCTCTCCAGCTGACACGTTAGTCCATGAAACACCCCCCTCTACTTCACGCCACTCTCCCCAAGACCCTTACATCTTCCACTCCACCCTCCTCCGCCATGTACAACCTTTGCGTAACCCCCACACTAGTGGCATGTAGAAACGAACGGCAAAGGCGACAATTCGTACGGAGAAGAGAAGAATTTCCTTGTCATCTGTCCTCATATGGAGGCAACATCCATAGTAGTTGAATAGACAGTTTCTGATAGTCTTTTGGTTCTTATGTGTGTACATCTATATTGCTATTGATCAGCATTCTAGGTGCTATCCTGTATGTTTGAAAATGTGGGAGAAAAAACATTGGGGTACACATTAGTCAATGACACGAAGTAGAACATCCCACGACGGGGATAATGCGATTTCACGTTCGACGAATCTACGTCAACGGACAAGAAAGTGCCCCATTTCTGGACGGCTGGAATTAACCATTATTGAGCGCTCCGAGTTTTCCCAACCTGCTCGAGGCTGGCTGGACAAACCTTTTGCATGTCCAGCTGGCAACACGTACATTGCCAAGCCAACATTGCCTCAAGCACTCCGAAAGTAGTGATTATTTTCTGCTTCGCACTTGCGCCGCGTTGACCTATATCTATTACCTATCGGCCTTATCTCTCGCGGGTGTAAGTCCCACTTCCGCATCTTTCGACGGTTTACGAAAGTAATTAGACGGCTCCGAAACTGCAATCGTGACATGGACACGCTTTCAGCGACGAGGCTCAAATCGCCAAGATCGACGAGCAGTCGGGTCGCCGCGGCGCAGGTTAAATCGTGCGAATTAAGCCAGAGGGTCGTTCTTACTAAGTGGGGTACACCCCACTGGCGGTGCCGCGTAACCCACGCAGGCGTTAGCTGTAGGTCCACGGGGGCACTGGGCGGGTCTACCGCCGTGACCGCCGGGAACGTGGCGGCAGCACGGGAAGGGCTATTTTGGGAGCGCTGTTGGGCTTCTGGGAGAGCTTTGTCGTCACGGAGGTCCGCCGCCCTGCGCGGGCACTCGACGCGGCGCGAGGGAGGCGGTAGAGCGGCGCGCGGAGTTAGAGTGATGGCCACGTGTAAGCGGGGGGGGGGAGGGGAGGTTGAGAGGTGGAACGGCAAGGGGCGATGGGGGGAGCGAGAGGAGGAATGTGTGGGGGTTGTGGGTTGTAGAGCCGAGGGGAAACAGGGCGGGTATGGAGGTCCTATGTGCAGTTGTCGCTCTTCGCTCCGTCTCGATACAACGGGAAAACGGCGAGTCGCAGCGTCAACCGGGCATTTCAGGATTTTCCCTTCCCACAGTAGCGCGCGCACATCCATAACTCTCCCCCCTCTCTCCACACCCCCTCCCCCCCCCCCCCCCCCCGCCCACATCCTCCCCCGCGCCCGCCACGCGCCTTCCCCCGGATAATCCCAGAGGACGTGGTGAGTCGAGGCGTGGACCGCGCGTTCACGGAGCTTTCGGAGTTGGACGAGACGCCCGGGAGCGACAGGCGGCAGGTGATCAACGTGCCCGAATTGTACACCGGCATTCTCATTGTGTACGAGTAAGTGCTGATTTGCGTTCGAGTGAGTGTTGCTGGAGTACAAGTGGTGCATTGGAGTACGAGTGCTGCCTGGAGTGCTCGAGCTGGTTGTGCTCTCCCAGCTTCAACCATTACATCTCTCCTCCCTGTTCGCCACCTGGCCATGCAATCGTTACATCTCCCACAGCAACGTGAATTCGCTCGTGCCCGGGATGCACATCAGCCCGCCTTCCAAGAAGCAAGTTGTCCAGCTCGTACAGGTACTTCTGTTTTGTACATGATCTGAGGATCTCATTATATCTTGTCCATATTGAGGCACTGACAAAATCTTCTCGACTACCTCTTCCCCCTCGTCCCATCGCACCCATTCTCGTCGCAATTCCCGTTCACAATACCTCCATCACGCGCTTTTGAGAGGACTTAGAAGCTGTTTTGCTTTCCCTCTGACGCCTGCTCTCTCGTTCAGGATTACGACATAAACCACGATGGCGTGTTGGACAGGAAGGAGTTCGGCGAACTCGTGCGACACTTCGCACGCACCGTCGTGGCGAGAGTGGTGCTCAACCTCGTCGTCCTCTTCTCGCTCGTGCCCTTGCTCGTGTCGCTCGCTAAAACGCTCGCGGAAAAGGTTGGCTGGAAATTGCCCGAAGCAATAGCGGCAACCCTGTTCACGTTGCTTATTAAAATGACAGGAGTGTGATGTAATATATTTACAACAAGCCAAGTGCTTGTGCTGTATAGAAGTGATAAGCTCTTCAGTACCGTAGTTGTGCAGGCTAGAGAGGGAGGTTAGAGTGGCATGTATTGTATACAGATGTCTCTGAAGATGATTACAATCATGCAGCAAAATGGGCTCATCTTATCCTTCTACTGCATCTAAACTCGCTAAGAATCCACCTGCCACCATATCTACACGTTCTAAGCTCCCAGTCTGCACAGCATCACCATCCGACCAACCAGCACAAGAGGCACCAGCAGCAGCATCAGCAGCTTCAGAACCTTTAGCACAGCCAGCTGTAGCAGCAGGTTCAAGCAGCGGTGCAAGGAGCACAGGAGCCAGCAACCCAGCGTCAGCGGCCTTGGCGGCAGGGAGGAAGGGCCTGAGGAAATCACCAAGGGCGTATGACAAAGAAGCAGCGTCACCCGCCACCGCCACTGGAGCTTCAAGCAGTGCAGCTGCCAGGGGAGATTCAGACACTGCTGCTGCTAGAGGAGCTTCCAGCAGTGCTGCTGCTAGAGGAGCTTCCAGCAGTGCTGCTGCAGAGAATGAACCCACTTCCTGTTGGGCTAGGGACTGCGGGTCAATCCTTCGTCGGGCTGTTGGAGCGGTTGTTTCTGAGAGCTCTCCCCATTCCAGTCCACTTTCCGGCTCCTTCAAATCCGGCAGCGCTCTTTTCTTGCTCCACCCCTGCGCTCTATCACTCTCCATCACGGCCCCCAAACCACCCATGGCACTCAAGCCACTCCAGCTGCTCAAGCCACGTATGTCACCGACGCTACCCACGCCACCACCCCGGTGACTCCCCTGGTCCTCATCGATGTTGTGAATGCGCGCTCCTCTCTCTGACCCCTCCTCCTCTTCCTCCGCTCTACCAAACCCCTCCTCGTCCTCTCTTCCTCTTGGCTCACGTATGTCACCTTCCGTTCCTGCATACCCGTGATCCGTATCATTGGTAACGTAACGAAAACCGGCGAAAGCAGCCTGTTCGCGCAGCAGAAGAATCTCCTCCCCTTGTCTCTCCACCTCCGCCCTTAAACCCTCCACCTCCTCCTCCTCGTACCGCGCTTTCTCGACTAGGATTCTCTCTCTCTGCCGGGCGGCTAACTGGTCGGCAGCTTTGTCGGCTTGCAGCCGTCGGATCGACTCCATGCTGGCCATCGCAGCGCTGTCCGCTGCCGCCCGCTCCTGCTCCAACTCACGTTGCAGACTGTCGCTCAATACCCACTCTTGCTCGAGCTCTTGTCGCAGAGTGTTGCTCATCGCTCGCGCCTGCTGGAGCTCGTGTCGCAGCGCGCCGATTTCTTGCGCGTGTAGCTCGCCAGACATATCCGCTGCAACAATCGTGTTTCGTCCTTCGAGAATACCGAATCCTCTTCTGGTTACACGGTCCTCTTCGCCAACTGCAGTGGCGAGCTTCGTAACGGCCCTCGCCTCCTCAACCCATCGCCTCATGTTCTCATCGTCCCACAACCGACCCGGTGAGGTTTTATCGCCTAGCGACGACGACGACAGCCTGAGTTGATCGCATGGCGACCCCTCGTCGCAGCCCACTTGCTCACCGCCCTCGCAACTCCATGTACCAACCGCATATTCCGTGTACTCCTCCCCGTGATCCAAGTCCCGAGCCTTACCGTACAACTCAATATCGCGTACAAGAGCCGAGAGCCATGTCTCGACAAGGCACACGAAACTCACGACTCTCTGTACGACGCGGAGCGGCGGCAAGAGAAACGTCAAGGCGAGTCTGCAGGCGGCGAGAGCGACGAGGGCGCGAAAGAGAAGGAGAAGCGAGCTGAACACGTGGATGATCTGCGAGGACATGGAGAAAATCTCAGCTGCCGTACATCGCGCCGAACAAAGAAATGAAGTCGACATTCGTCTCTGTCGGGAAGGATTTGAGTGGAAATTCGTGCGGGCGTGCATTCTTGGTCGCGGCGCTGCTGGGGAGGTCGTATGCGATGGCCTTGCTGAAGCTGATATTTCGCGTGGATGCTCTGTTGCTCCGAGAGCTGCTTCTGCAGCTATACGCTAGATCGACCATAGAGGTTTTACCAAGCATGTGACACGGACGCTACGAGTAACTCACGACGAGATGCTAAAAGCTCGCACACTTTCGGGAAAGGCGTTGGGCATCCCTATTTATTGAGTTTCGCACCCTTGTCTTGCTTCCTGGACCAGCGTCAGCAAGGGGCGCTCTGTGCATAATTGGGGGGTTGGGTGAACAGAGTTTGGTGGGGCAAGAAACGGGGAGATTCCATGGTCGTGGCCGTCGAAAGCGCCTCAAATGGCAAATTGCTCAATTCGGGTTTCGAATGTGTGCGTGCATTGAAGGCGACGCGTGCTTGAAATGCAGAGTATGAGCGGCGCGATATACAAAAGGAATGGAGTCGGAGTCCGCCACGTGTGAGTGTGAGAAAAACGAGCGTGAAGCGCAACAAAGGTGATGTCTGCGTGATGGATGCTTTTTGCGAAGTGTATGTGTTACAAGAACAGTCGAATCACAGTCGGCTAGACTGCGTAGACTTCGCAAACCAGGCCGCAACCTCCAAGCGACGTCAACGGCGTGGTGCTTCGAAGAATTTTTCATTCGTTCAGTTCGCGAATATACTTTTGCGAGTCACGAGTATGGCAAGCCGAGTGTTTTGATTCGTTATGCGAATAGAAAGACTCCCAAACAGTGTTGAATCGGGTAACTGGACCTCTCGTCGATGTGTACCGAGTCGAATTTTGGTGTAACCTACATTCGACTTGAGCAACCTCCACCTGATGAGTGATGTGATGAGTCGCAGCAGGCAGTGTAGAAAGTAAGGGCGAGTCGAGACAACCTGGCGCAACCCACACCTGCCGCGTCGCATGTGAAACCTCCTCGCTGCAACCATCACTTGCAGCCTGCTGTTCCCTCACTCTCACGTTTGGACGGCCCAGATCATCCCCTCGTTGCGACCATCCAGCTCATTCCACACCCAACCCAGACAACTATGCGCGACGCGCCCCCCACATGCGCCAGCGATCTCGATTCTCAAGATGCACTAGTGATGGATGCCGGCATTAGCACCGAGAGATAAATAGGTCGTAATCGTAATTTTCTCCAAACCACAAGCTCATTCCACACTGGAGCTCCTAAAGCAATACATTTTTCGCGTGATTCTTGAAACGTCGAGTGCGCGAGTGTCTCTGCTCGCTAGTGCAATGTGTATGATTAAAATGCTGAATTCTTTGCGGGATTCGTCGCTGGAACGAAGCGAGTGGCTCGTACTCGCTGCGGCTGTTACCTAGGCGTCCATGTCGGATTCTTCAGCTCCGTTAATACTTTTCAGAAGCACAATCAGGCATTCCAGCGCGACAACAGCAGAGCATAAGCAGCACTCAGCGCGGTCGTGGAATGGGGCAACAGATGATATACGACAGCAGAGTAGTTCCAAGCGGTGAGAGTCACGCAGCGTCACGGCGAAGTGGATCGCACGCGAAGCTTTGCCGTCTCAACAGTTGGTCGCTGTGGGAAGTTACGACAACGCGAAACCTCACTGAGAAAATTACTACGTGAATCACGTCTCCACGAGAGAATAAATGCTGCTGCAGCCAGTGATTGCCGCAGCGAGCTGCGGCAAAATACCGTCCAACAACCGCCGGACAAGAATAAGCGTGGGCGCTACCAATAAGTGAGGATGCGGCTCCGATTCTCGCAATCCAGCAGCGTCCTCCAATACCAGCGCACCACCTGTCCGATAGCAGCGCGGGGGACGAGAGGAGCATGCGCTCTGCTGCTCCCCCCCTCCCCACCGGTCTTCTGTGTCCACCAATAAGCGCCGGGCTTCAGCTGGCTTCTGCCTTACAGCGTATCCTCCTACATCGAGGATGCTCTGCACTAGCTGCAGCTTCAGCCCCCACTCTGACTCGAAGACGAATAAAGCGCGGCGAATGGCGACAGGCCACGCGAACGGCCCCGCGTAGCCAGTTACTGCCCGCAGCGAGATGCGGCAAAAATCCGTCCAACAACCGCCGGACGAGGACAAACGTGGGAGCTACAAATAAGCGGCTCGATTTATCGCAATCCAGCTGCATCCTCCAATCATTGGAGGATACCAGCTCGCCACCTGTCCGATAGCAGCGCTAGGGACGAGAGGAGCATTCTCTCTGCGGCTCCCCCCTCCTCCCCTGGTCTTCTGAGTCCACCAATAAGCGATGGGCTTCAGCTGGCTTCTGGCTTACAGCGGGTCCTCCTGCATCGAGGATGCGTTGCAGCTGCAGCTTCAGCCCCCACTCTAACTCGAAGACGAATAAAGCGCGGCGAATGGCGACAGGCCACGCGGACGGCCCTGCTTAGGGCTCACACGCGGTTACCCTCCCGGCACATCGCACACACAATAAGCGGCTCGACAACGAACCAATCCACTCCGGCCCAGAATCCGATCATCATCCCCTGCTGTGAACCTCTCCTGCGATTGCGACTGCCCGTCGGGCGGATCGCTCAGAGTCGCAGGACTGGTCGGATGGCGAATAAGAGGCGCTACCGCCCACGGGAAGATTGGCTGCGGATTTTTATCTGCAGGGGAAGTTGGAGCGAGGAGTGTGACTATAGCCGTATGAAGTGCGATGACACAATAAAGGGATGGGTATCAGCTGAGAATTCTCAATTGTAGTCTTGAAGGACTGAGTATTTTTGTACAATAATGCTTCAATTCTGTCAAAGCAATACATTCTGTGCCAACACGTGCGCATCCTTATGATTGAGTACCAGCAAAGACAGGCTTGTGTTGACTGGCAATCATCATTTCTGCAGCACAAGCACACCCATGAGCCCCCCTCCAATTTCATAATGCACCGCCTTGGAAAAGCCAGCATCTTTTGCCAGTTGCTCCTGCTGCCGCCCTGCCACACACACTCAATGATGCGCACAAGAAATAGCTTAGGGTTGAACCACGGGGTATGGAATGGGAGCTGAGTAAAACACGACCCATAAGTCAAGGAGTGGTGGTGAGAAGGGATATTGGGAATACTCAGTGAGCATACATCATCCGTGTTGCAGAAGTCACCTGTGAGCAGGCATCACTCTTGTGAGAAAGCGGTGGATGGAGGGCAGGCATTATCTGGGGGAGGTACTCTCCTCTGACAGCCCAAACAGACAGCAGCACCTGGGGGAGGCATCACCCGTGAGGAAGGCGTTACCTATGGAGCAGGCATTATTTGCGGGACGTGTTACCTGTGGGGAAGCGGCGGATGGAGGGCAGCAGGTACTCGTACTCCTCTGACAGCCCAAACATGCGTGCTACCGGCACCACCGCATTCTGCAGGGCGAATTCCTGCATGTGGGGGCGGAGAGGGGTGGGGGTATGGTGTGTTCCAGTTTCTGAGAGTGTTATTGGCACCACCTCATTCTGCAGCGCATACTCCTGCATGTGGGGTATGGGAAAAGGGGGAGGGAAGGGGGAGGGAGGGGGGAGGGGGGTATGGTGTGCGACAGCTTCTGAGAGTGCTATTGGCACCAGAGAAAGGGACTGGTGAATGGCAAAAGAGAAAGGGGGGAGGGGGGTTTGAGATGAGTCGAACCAACACAGTGTGCTGTGCAGGACCAACTCGTTCATGCCGAGGAGTAGAGGAAAGGATCAATCCAACTGGTTACTAAGCAATTTGAGGGGAAATGTGATATACCAAGGGCGCCAAGGGGAGAAGAGGAAAGACTGTTAGTGATGCCTCAACAACGCTCTGCTTCTGCCCTTGAATGCACCCTTGCTGACCTGGAACGGGATAATGCTGACCTGGAATGGGATAATGCTGACCTGGAACGGGAGAATGCTGACCTGGAATGCGGCCACAAGAGGGTCCTCTGTGTGGTTGAAGTCAAGAATGGCTGCAGAGCTACCTGCAGGTGGGACGAAACACAGAGAGGGACAAGGAAAAAAAGAGAGATATGGCACCTCTGATAGCCCAAAGAGACGCACGTGAGGCACCATTGTTCAACCAGAAGGCCCTTCGAAGCGCAGCAGTCCACCCGACCCCTCTGTCCCAGTCTCTACAAGCCTGAGCAATCCACCCAGGCATCCATCCCTCTTTCTCCCACCCCTCACCATTCTACACACGGTGAATCTCCTGCTACACCACTCACGAGTGCACTCGTGCACTCCCAGACAGACATCACTCCGCTCCGCCCAGCCATGCACCCACCCACCCAGCCACTCCTCTCCCTTAACCCCCCTTCTCCCTCCCCCTCACCAGCCTTGAGCACGCGGTGAATCTCCAGGCGCACGCAACGTTCTACACCACCCATGCATCCACTCATCTCCCATTACCCTTTCCCCCCCCTCTTCCCCCCCCCTCACCAGCCTTGAGCACGCGGTGAATCTCCTGCAGAGCCCGCGGAATGCTGGTGACGTTCCTCAGCCCGTACCCCATGGTGACCGCGTCAAAGGAAGCCGCATCAAACGGCAGGGCTAAGGCGTCGCCCTCCACCCACCTGGAAGGGAGTGGGATGAGGCGGGAGGGGAGGACATGGGAAATGGAAGTGGGGAGCAGGGTGTTGCTGCTGGTGACGTTTCTCAGCCCGTACCCCATGGTCACCGCATCAAAGGAAGCCGCATCAAACGGCAGGGCCAGGGCGTCGCCCTCCACCCACCTGCAAGGAAACAAGGGGGGTGGAGGAGGCAGGGGGGTTGGTTGGTGCTGGTGACACCTTTACCCCCCGTACCCCATATGGTTTTTGAGACGTCTCATAAGTCCTTTAGCCCCATACCCCATGGTCAGCTTTGGAACACCGCACCTCCCTCCTTCACCCTCACCCACTTTCCTGCCCGCCCTCCCTACCTCATGTCCACTTGGCGAGCGGAGTAGCTCTCTTGCTGCGTCTGGGTGGCAACTTTCGAGTCAGCTCAAAAGTCACCTCGTTACAATAAAATGGCACGCGGCACTTTTTCCCCCTCTCACTCCCTCTTGCCCCCCTCCCCCTTACCTCATGTCCACTCTGCGAGCGGAGTAGCTGTCTTGCTGCTTCTGGGCGGCGACAACGAGCTGCTGGGCGGCAAAGTCGAGCCCCACCACGCTCCCCGTGGGGCCCACCTTCTCCGCCAGCAGCAAGGAGAGATCCCCGCTGCCACAGCAGATGTCCAACGCGGTGTCACCAGGGCGAGCTCTGAGGGCGGGGGGAGAGATGGTGGGGGTGGGGAAGATAGGAGGGGGGTGGAAAGGTGGCAGCAAGGAGAGATCGCCACCGCCACAGCAGATATCCAAAGCGGTGTCGCCTGGGCGAGCTCTGAATGAGAGGGGAGAGATGGTGGGGTTGTGGATGAGAGGAGGGGGATGGTAAGGTGGCAGCAAGGAGAGGTCGCCGCTGCCACAGCAGATGTCCAACGCGGTGTCGCCTGGGCGTGCTCTGAAGGAGGAACGGGGCAGGGGGAGGGGGCCCGGGATGGGGAAAGGGAGGGGAAGGAGAGGGGGAAGGGGAGGGGGAAGGGGAGGGGGAAAGGGAGGGGGAAGGAGAAGAAGGCATTGGGCATGTTCTGCAACAGAGCGGACCTCCCCTTGCTGATCCCGCACCATTCACATGCCGTCTGGACGGGCTCTGCGTGAATGGGGAGGCGAAGAGGAGGGCGATGGTGAAGTAACAATTGGTACTGGCCATCGCCCAGGCGAAGGGTGATGGGGAGGGGGGAATGAGGGATGGAGAGCCCACTGGCGCAATGGTGCCCTGTACTGCACGCACTCTGATGGGAGGCTTTGCCAGTCTGGCGAAGGGTGATGGGGAAGGGTGATGGGGAGGGGGGAATGAGGGATGGAGAGCCCACTGGCGCAATGGTGCCCTGTACTGCCCTTTACTGTACGCACTCTGACCTGATGGGAGATTTTGCCAATCTGATGGCGATTATGAGCTGAATATAGGCAACGATGTTGGAATTTTGTCAGATTGACATGACTTCATCTGGACACGCTCTGACTGCTTATCCGTCACTCTCTGCTCCCTTTGCTCCCCCTTATCCCCCCATTCCTCCCCCCCCTCCACTCCTCCACTCCCCCTGCTTTACAACTCAGTCACTTCACTCCCTCTCACTGGGCAGTCACTCCCTTGACAACTCACCTGCTCCACCCGACTGTCATTCGCTTCCACACGCGGTGCTGCCCCAGACTCAGCCAATCATTGAGCTGCACGTGGCAGGCAGGGTAGGGGGAAAGGGGAATTAGGTTGAGAGGGGAGAGAGGGGAGGGAGAGCAGGCAGACGGGAGAGCAGTAGTTTCGAATTGGGGAACGGGCAGGGGTTTGAGAAGGGAGGGAAGGGACAAAGGGGAGTGAGAGGAAAGGAGGGTTAATGGGTAAGAGATGATGGGTGGTGATGGGTGGTGGTGGGTGGTGAAGGTGGAGTATGATGGGGGGGATAGCAGGAGATGCAGTTTACACGCATGAATCACACAATGCGCAGTACTCACGTCGTCATACATGGGAGCGATGTTATTAAAGATCTTCCGTCGGCTGTCGCTCTGCAGTGCTTACCTCGCGGCATACGCCAAACAGTGTACGCACATTCCTCACGTTACGCTCATATTCACACTCCTCACATTCCTCACAAGCCTCGCAGTACTCACGTCGTCATACATGGGAGCGATGTTGTTGAAAATCTTCTGTCGGCTGTCGCTCTGCGCTCGCTCCTCCTCGCTCCGCCCTCCCCTCCATCCCGCCTCCCTCCCCCTCTCATCCTCGCTATCAGTCAGGTCCGTCGGATTCACATCGGACGGCCCCTGATCGTCCCACCCCACGCCCGTCGAATCCGCCGCTGCCGCAACTACCATGCATCGCCGCTCCGAGTGGCGCAGCAGACGCGCGCCGAGGCTTCTTTGAGAAACAGCGGCGGGAGCGCAGCGCGTAGCAGCAGACTCAAAACTCGCGCTGGCGTTGCTCCTGCTGCTGCACGCTAAGCTCCCGCTGCTGCTACTACCTCTGCTGCTCCCTCTGCTGCTACCTCTGCGCGTCAATTCCGCGCAGGAAGCAGCCGCAGTAGCCACTGACGCGACGGCGGATGCCATTCTGGAACCTGATTGGTTGCACGGGTTTCAGGTTCCGTTGTCTCAGGAATCGCCTTGAAATTGTCTCACTTGTGTCAGGCTGGCACGATTACCGCCAAAAACGTGTCAGCCTGTTTTTGGCGACTCTGCCAACAAGGCTCAACGTAACTGACAACGTTTTCGGGATTTCGGACGATCACGTCATCGCGAACAGCTAAACGTAACCATCTCCGACTGTTGCGGTTGTGTTCTTCAAAACAAACGAAACATGCGAAATTTGCCTGGCTACATAACTATCAGGATTCAGAACCGTCACATGTTTGGTGTAAGGATTTTTCCCTTATCCTTACCGGGGTTGACTGCTACGCGTACAACCCCGATTTTCGGACTTGCACGTTCGGCGGACATCAACGATGCCGAGGCTCCTCCGCGTCGCCTTCGGCTTTCCGTCGCCAAACCTGCACCCAACCTCGTTTCCCGAGGTTCCCTCCTAGCTAGGGTATTCACTATATAGTCGCGTGCCTTCATTGTAATTGACAGTTCATTAAGTCACAGCTTCGTTATTCGTTATTCCGCGCACTCTCCATTACAACTCATAACACCTGGTATCAGATCTACTTTCCTAATTCACCCCGCTTTTCGAGGGTAGTTTGGTGGCACGGGTTGGCTTGGTAAAGAGGGCTGCAAAACGGTTGGCTGCAAGGTTAGTTAACTCTAACCTGCCCGACTCCGATAGTTTTTGCTTTCCTCTTGCCTGCAAGGCCACGGATACCCCTCTGCCCACCAGACGAAGCGTGCGACTCATGGACCAGGAAGCGTTGAACAAGATGATGGCGCAAATGCAGGAGCTACAGGCAACAGTGCCGAATCTTTAGGCAGAAGTGACAACACTACGTGTGGAAAACACCGAGCTACGCCTGGCGCGAGGTGAAACGCGCCAGGAGCCGCCCGATGAAGAAGGTGAATGCAACAGTCAAGCGATGAGCAATCCTTTCGACGCGCTCACACGTGGCTTCGAAGAAGAAGACAGGCAGCGAGCGGCAACGACGCCAGTAGCAGTTACGACGATCAAGATTAAACCTGCGAACCCGCCCCAGTTCAATCCCACGGACAAGACGACTACAGTGAAGGGGTGGCTGTTCAGCGTTGAAGTCTTCTTCACTGCAGCAAACGTCTACGACGATGCCACGCGTATTAATTACGCGGTTTCTCTACTTCGAGGCGCAGCGCTTGAATGGTGGCGCCACACCTTGGACACAGGGACTCCGACAGGTGTGACACATGCGGCAGACGGGACCTTGACATCGGCTAAACAAGGGGCAACCTCAATCTTCGGAGTGACCAAGATACGCACGTGGAAAGATTGGGGCGCAGCCTTACAGGATCGCTTCGAGCACGTATCCGCTTCGGAGCAAGCTCGCATGAAGCTGCGTAACTGGTATCTGTTCAAGACTACACGGCATCGTTTATGGCCTTTGCTGACCAAGTGGACGACATGGCGGAAGCAGAGCGGCTAGATAAATACATCGGCGGCCTGAAATATGAGATACAGTACGAGGTGCGCCGATGCCGCCCGACTTCGTTTCTGGAAGCCATACGGTTAGCTGAGTCTACAGACGCGTTGATGCAGTATGCGAGGGCAGGTTCCCGGGAGGGAATCCATTTTCGTGGACAGACCCAACGGGCCACAATCAACGGAGTCCACGCACCGGACCGCCCCTTTACAGAGACGTGTTTTAAGTGTGGGAAGACGGGTCACTACGCAAGAGAATGCCCCGTGAAAACACCGGCGAAGGGGAACGACAGGAGGGAGCAGGGAAATGGGAAGAATCAGTAATTTACGGGCCCCTTACTGACTATGCTTCGTCGCCCGAACACCAACATCCCCACCGAGTAGTGGTTCCGATTCATGCAATCGATCGCACTCGGCCGAATAACGGGGATAATCATGTGGATCACCCTGTGCTGGTCGTTGGCACAGTGTTAAAAATTACTCTGAAAATGTTCGTCGACGGAGGGGCCAGCCATAGCCTCTTCAACTTGGCGACAGCAAAAAAATGTAAGCTGCAACTTGACAGGTGTCTGCCCGAAATTGACGCTCGCCTCGTGGATGGGACTGTCAGAATCTAGCACTGTCAGCCTCACAACTGGAGCCGAGAACTGAAGACGAGCGTGTAGAACGCCAAGAAACCGAACCAGAGCCAAGGCTGAAGGTGTAACCCTGTGACGACCACTGCGTAGCCTGGTCGTCAACCCAAGAAGCGTCTGAGTGCCCAGTGAGGACAACGTCGCTCCGTCCTCCAAGCACGAGCCCCATGCCCGATGTACTGCACAAGTAGCGTAGTACCCTCTTAGCAGCATCCATGTGCACCTTTCGGTGCCGACCAAGAGCCACGTAGCGAGCCAGAAGGCCAAGAGGGTACGCAAGGTCAGGACGAGTGTAGGTCATCAGGTACATGAGGCAGCCCACTAGCTCTGGGTAAGGACCACTCGGCTCTACGGACTCGTCCGAAGGTGGAGCTGAGAGCGAGTGACCTGTAGCCAGAGGAGTGGCCTGTTCCGAGGACCAGGTGAAGCCGAAGCGCTGAAGGACCTGCTGCACCATGTGTGACTGAGTCAGTGTGATGGTGCGGCGTGCTCTGTCCCGGGTGATCCGCAAGCCAAGATAGCTTGTCAGCTCACCCAGGTCTGTGCACGTGTGTCTCTTCTGCAGCTCCGACTTCACCAGGGCGAGAGCCTCAGTGTCAGCAGTGGCAAAGACCAAGTCGTCGACGTACACGAGGATGTAGAACGGCGGCAGCGAAGTGTCGGTGCGCGGAAACAGCGACGGGTCAGCAGTCGACGGAGCAAACCCAAGAGCCGCAAGTGTCGTCCTCAGTGTGTCGTGCCACTCACGTGGCGCCTGGCGAAGACCGTAGACCGACCGCCTGAGGCTCCACTGGGTACCAGGAGGGAACGACCCAGTGAAGCCAGGTGGGCGGCGCAGCCAGATCTCCTCGTGCAGGCTGCCCTGTAAGAAGGCTGTGCTGAAGTTAAGAGAGTGAAGCTCATAGTCACGCTGAGCGGCAACGTGCAACAGCACCCGAAGAGTGGTCATCTTCGGGGTGGGGGAGAAGGTCTGGAAAAAGTCTACTCCCTCTCGCTGACTGAAACCTCGTGCAACGTAACGCGCCTTGAAGGCAGGCGGAGAACCCGGCGGCCGCTTCACCCTGAAAATCCACATGCCACTGACGATGTTCGCCCCAGGTGGGGGAACCTCGTCGACGTAGGTGCCTGTGGACTTCCAGGATGCCATCTCTGCGTCCATGGCTGTCTGCCACTGAGAGGAGTACTCACCCAGCGATCGCCTCAGCGTAAGAGCGCGGGGTCGGGATGTCTGGAGCATCCGGGTCTCCCTCAGGGGCAAGCAGCATGGACACGAGATGAGGCGCAGCGGCTGCAAGACACTCAAGGTCCTCCTGCGTGTCCACAAGGACGTCCGTGCCAAGAGCACACTCACCCCCGACGGACGGAGGACAGACAGACTCAGACTCAGCAACAAGACTAGCGGCGTAGTCTAGACGATAGGCAGCAGCAAAGTCAACAAGCTCAGCAACTAAGGCAGACGTAGCAGCAGACTCAAACGAGGGGTCAGTGACAACAGTGGCTAGCAGACGCGTGACAGTAGGGTGCTCAACACGAAACCGGTCAGACTCGGGGTCCGCAACGACAGGCAGAGAAGACGCAGGAGGGGACGGCAGAGGAACACGCTGCGGAGGAGAGGAAGGACGACGGACTACGAGGTGGGTGTCGGGGACAGCCGGCAGACGCGGACGAGGAACACGACGACCGGAACGACCAGAACAGACAGGCGAGACAGGACGCGACGCAGGCTCACGATGCTCAGTAAGACCCCCTAGCTGCTCAGTGTAAGGAGAAGGAGCAGGCAGCGGTGAGCCAGGCTGTAACGGAAGACCAGTAGACGAAGGGAGACTAAGAACCTGGCGAAGCACAGAGTCAGGCGGTGGCTGAGACGACGTAGACGGTGGAGCGAAGAACAGGCGCAGGGTCGTCCGAACCAAAGCTCGCTGATCCTGGTTGGTTGTCGCCGCCACCAGATGCCGACGTGGATGGGAATCTCCAGTCGATAAGGTTCGGCTCAAAGGCGAAGGGCAGGCAGCGGTGGCGGATGAGCAGTGCGCGGCCGTCCAATAGCGCGACGACAAATGTCGAGGCGAGGCCCAGGAGTGTGTCCCCCAGGCCGCCACAGCCGTGGTACCACTCGTAGGTGAGGAAGCGGGGGAAGGCGGAGGGGGGCGCGGAGGGGGAGGCGGAGAAGGAGGCGGAAGGGGAGGGGGAGGAAGCAGGGGGAGCGGAGGACGATGGAGAGGGGGAAGAAAGGGAGCCCGGGGAGGGAGCTGGGGAAGGGGATGAGAGAAGGGGGTTTGATGATGGATGAGAGGATGAAGCTTCTTGGCCGTTGCTCCCTCTGCTACCTGCTCGTGCAGTGACACCAGCACCAGCAGCTCCAGTACCCCCAGCAGCTCCAGCACCTCCAGCAGCTCCAGAACCTCCAGCGCCAGCACCCTCAGCAGCTCCAGAACCTCCAGCTCCAGCGCCACCAGCGCCAGCACCTCCAGCAGCTCCAGAACCCTCAGCGCCAGCTCCTCTAGGACCAGCTCCACCAACAGCAGCACCCCCAGAACCGGCACCTCCAGTCCCAGGGTCTCCAGCCTCAGTGCCTCCAGCAGCAGCACCCTCAGGCTCAGCACCTCCAGCCCCAGCAGCTCCAGTACCTCCAGTACGAGCACCTCCGGGACCAGCACCACTCCCAGCTCCAGTGACGTCAGCAGAAGTACCTCCAGCGGCAGAGCCCCAAGCTCCAGAAGCGCGACCCTGACGGCGACCGTACCAGTCGTGTAGCTGCTGCGAGGTGAGAGGCACACGCGGACGAAGGCGGCTACTCCAAGGAAACCGCGCAACAGCAGACTCAGAACCCTCAGCGCCAGTACCCGCAGCAGCTCCAGAACATCCAGCGCCAGCACCCTCAGCAGCTCCAGAACCTCCAGCTCCAGCGCCACCAGCGCCAGCACCTCCAGCAGCTCCAGAACCTCCAGCTTCAGCACCCTCAGCAGCTCCAGAACCTCCAGCAGAAACAACTCCAGTGGCAGAGTCACCAGCTCCAGCGCCTCTCGCAGCAGGGCCCCTAGCTCCAGCAGCGCGACCCTGACGGCCAGCGTACCACTCAAGCAGCTGCTGTGGGGAGAGAGGGAGTCGAGTCCCTGATGTTTTGATCCCCTGGATCCGCGCTGTTCGTCTCCAGCTCCGCGAGCGGTTCCAGTCGGACTTTCCTGTCCTACGTCTGCACTCTGACAGAGGTGGTGAGTTCTCCTCAGACCTCTTGGCAGCCTACTGTGCGGAGCACGGCATCCGCCAGACATTCACGCTTCCCGCCTCTCCGCAGCAGAATGGGGTTGCTGAGCGCCGCATTGGCTTAGTCATGGAGGTCGCTCGTACCTCCATGATCCATGCGGCTGCCCCCCATTTTCTGTGGCCGTTTGCGGTCCGGTACGCCGCACATCAGCTCAACCTCTGGCCCCGTGTCTCCTTGCCGGAGACCTCGCCCACACTGCTGTGGACGGGGAAGGTTGGCGATGCGTCGCGTTTCCGGGTCTGGGGTGCTCGTGCCTTTGTCCGCGATACCACCGCGGACAAGCTCTCCGCCCGCGCTGTTCCCTGTGTCTTCCTTGGCTTTGTCCCTGACGCGCCTGGTTGGCAGTTTTACCACCCCACCTCGCGCCGTGTCTTCCCCTCTCAGGACGTCACGTTCGACGAGTCGGTTCCCTTTTACCGTCTCTTCCCCTACCGCACTGCCCCTCTCCCCCCCCCGCCGCTCTTCCTCGCTCCAGGTGCTCCCCAGGTAGACCCCCTCCCCACTCCCGGTCCTGCTCCTTCAGGTGTGTCTCAGGTAGACCCTCCTCCCTTGACTGAGCCGGTTGAGGTCACTGGTGACTCGGGTCCTGCTGAGGGTGGTTCTGCTCGGGGTGCTGCTTCTGGGGGTGCTGAGCCTGGGGGTGCGGAGCCTGGGGGTGCTGAGCCTGGGGGTGCTGAGCCTGGGGGTGCGGAGCCTGGGGGTGCGGAGACTGGAGGTGCTGAGCCTGGGTGTGAGGAGTCTGGGGGTGCTGAGCCTGGGGGCGCTGAGGCGTCTGCTGAGCAGTCTCCCTGGAGCGGCCGTCTCCGTAGTCGCTCCGCTGGTGCCTCGCCGCTGCACTCTCCTTGCTGCGCAAGGGGAAGACCGTGGTGTAACGCGTGTAGTCGTCGACGACCAGCAGGAAGTACCGCTCGTGGCCCTGTCCACGGACGCGGGCTGGGCCCCACACGTCCAGGTGGAGAGTCTGCAGGGGAGCCTCTGTGGGAGGGAACGAGGAGGAGTGAGGAGCGGCGCGCTGCCGCCCCTCGACACAGGGAAGACAGGGAGGAGCAGGCGAGGGTGGTAGAGGAGGCAGATTCTCTGGAAGTCCAGAGACAAGGAAACGGCGGTGCATGCTACGAAGGCGCTGCACCGAGGGGTGACCAAGGCAGTGGTGCCAGAGGAGGGTCTGGTGCGACAGTGCGCGACACGAGCAGGGGGCCGCTAGCTGACCTGACGCAAACGTAGACGCAGACGCAGCAACCTGAGGGGACACAGTGGTCAGTGTGTACAGACTCGAGCCATGCTCTCGGGTGAACGTGGCCAGGTGCCGACCAGTCCGGGAGCACGTACAGTGGGTCACACGCTGGCCTCCAGGGGTGAACTGGTCAACCCACACATCCTGTAGGTCAGCTCCACTCACCAAGTTCGTAGAGAACGAGGGGAGGTGAAGACCTGACAGGGAGCCCGACGGGACCGCCGGACACGGCAGGACCGTGGAGGAGTGCGCAAGGACTGGACCCCCAGAGGGGTCCGCCAGGGAGACTGCAACCGGCCGACGGAGCGGCGTGAGGGTGGTGCTGTCGCGAAAGAAGGAGCGGGAAGCACATGAGTCAAGTGTGAAGGTGTACACGGCCTCAGCAGGCGCAGTACCAGAGAGAGCAGACTCACCAGCACCTGGAGCAGCAGCCTCACCAGTACCTAGAGCAGGAGACGCACTAGCACCTAGAGCAACAGCCTCACCAGCACCTAGAGCAGCAGGCTCTATACCTGGGTCAGGTGGTACGCACAGGGAACAGGCACGGTCAGCACTAGTAGGCAATGCATACATGGCAGTGAGAATAGCATCATAGTCAAGAGCAAAGATATCTACTCTCTGTCCAAGCAGCTCCAGCCAGGTGGGGAGCTCAGCCTCGTCGCCAAACTCGGTACGCCAGGTGTCGCTCAGACGGGCGAAGCAGCGGGACTGTGTGTGACCAAGCGTCCCGCAAGCCTGACCGGTCCGATCACCTGTGCGAATGACGTACGGGCAGCGAACGGTACTCAAAGACCCTCTACTCTGAGCGTACCACTCGTGAAGCTGCTGGGACGTAAGTGTCTCGCGTGGACGCCGCTGCAGCTGCAGCTAGCCACTGCCAGACGGTCCCAACTGACCAGCTCCAGGGCGACAGCTACGACGGCGACCGCCACAACCCCAACTAGCGTACCACTCACTAAGCTGCTGGGGCGTGAGAGACTCGCGTGAACGTCGCTGGAGCTGCATCTGGCCACCGCCAGTTGCAGCAGTAGTAGGAGTAGTAGCAGCAGCAGCAGCCTAGCAGTAGTAGTAGCGCGGGCAGGGCAGGCGCGGCAGGCAGGCAGGCAGGCAGGCGTGGCAAGCAGGCAGGCAGGCAGGCAGGCAGGCAGGTAGGCAGGTGCTCACCAGTGGCGGGAAGGGCAGGCGCAAGACAGCGGCGACGGCGGGGCCGCGACAGCTGCGGCAGAGCAGGACCACGTCGGAGGTAGGGCAGGTCCGCGACAGCTGCTGCAGGGCGGGGACGTGACGGCGGTAGAAGGCTCCGCGGCAGCTGCTGCAGGGAAGGGCCGCGACGGCGGCAGGAGGCTCCGCGGCAGCTGCTGTAGGGCGGGGCCGCTACTGTGGCAGGGCGCTCCGCGGCAGCTGCTGCAGGAGCGGCGGCGGCGTCCAGGGGCAGCCGCGGCGCGCGAGGCTGCAGCGCGCTACGCGAGTCGCGGACGCGGCGCGCGAAGCCGCCGCGGGCTGCGCGAGGACGGCAGCCGCGGCGCGCGGGGCTGCAGCGCGACGCGCGGGCAGCGAACGCGACGCGCGGGGCTGCAGCGCGACGCGCGGGCAGCGGACGCGACGCGCGGGGCTGCAGCGCGACGCGCGGGCTGTGGGCGCGACGCGCGGGGCTGCAGCGCGACGCGCGGGCTGTGGGCGCGACGCGCGGGGCAGCGACCTGGCGGGGCGGCGCCCTGGCCTGACAGGCCTGCAGGGGCGGCTCGCAGGCGTGACGTGTCTGCAGGCGCGGCGCGTGGGCCTCACGGGCCTGGAGGGGCGGTGCTCTGGCCTAGGGCAGCAGTAGGCAGCACGAGGGCTGCAGGACGGCGCGCGTAGCGCAGCACGTCACAAGGCAAGGCAGGCAGGCAGGTCAATACGTGGGGTAACGCGGTAACCGCAACGGTAGGTGGGCCCGAAAAACGGTCCTACGGACCTAGTGCTATGAAATCATGTCAGAATCTAGCAGCAGGAATGATTGAACTATGAAAGAGTTGGGTACAAGTATGAAACCCTAAAAGGGGCTGTACCCCATATTGGCTACCCCACTACAGCCTACACATATATAACATGCATATACTTTGACAGGGACGCCTCTGGCGATTTTGGAAGAAACACGGACGGTGAGGATTGAGTGCGGCGACATTTTCGGCTTCAGCATGAAGTTTCTCGCGACGACTCTGGATGGCTGCGACGTGCTGCTGGGACGTGATTGGCTGCGACGACACAACCCCGTCATCGACTGGACAACGGGATCGTGCTGCATCAATAAGCACGAGGGGCTAGTTAAACTGCCTGCATGGACACCTGACTACATCCAAGCCTCGTGCGTCAAAGCTATCACTATAGCTCGCCACTTCAACAGGGGCGCGCAGCTGTACGCTGTATGCTTACGCGAGTTGGCTCGCCAAACCGAGTTTTCAGGGAATTTCTTGACAAGTGTGTTATCGTCTACTTGGACGATATTTTGATTTTCAGTAGGACAAGAGAACAACACCTCCGCGACCTCGACGCGATTTTTCAGCGACTACAGGAGAACCGCCTCATCACCAAAGGCTCTAAGTGCAAGTTTTTTAAGCAAGAGTTGGAATTTTTGGGACACGTCATCTCCCGCGACGGCATAAAAATCGACCCGGCGAAAATCAAGGCTATACAGGAGTGGAAGTCCCCGACTAACATCACGGAACTTCAGAGTTTTCTGGGGTTCGTGAATTATGTCAGGAGGTTTATCCCGAATATGGCGGGGATAACCGGCCCGCTAACCGACCTGCTGCACAAGGACATCAATTTTGTGTGGGGGGAGGAAGCAGAGGCGGCTTTTCAGGAACTGAAGAATTTTCTAGTATCCCCTCCGGTTCTACGCATCGCCGATCCATCGAAGCCGTTTGAAGTCATCACCGACGCCTCAGATTTCGCCATCGGAGCTGTACTCCTCCAGGATTTCGGAGACGGGCTGCAGCCGATTGCCTACGAATCACACAAGCTGCAGTCTGCCGAGCGCAACTACCCGATACACGACAAGGAGATGCTCGCAATTATACATGCGTTCAAGCTATGGCGCTGCTACTTGGTGGGCGCCGACGTCACTGTTCGCACGGACCACAAGTCCCTACAGTACCTACGAGCTCAGCCCAATCTCAACCCGCGACAAGTTCGTTGGCTCGATTACATGGAGAGCCACTTCACCTACCGCATCACGTACAAGAAAGGGGCGAATAACGTCGCCGACGCCGTTACCCGACCAACAGTTCAATCCGCTGCAGTATTCATCACCCACTCGAACCCACTACTTACGGGACTATTCACCCACGGCTACACTACGGACCCGTACTTCACGACTGGAAATCACCAGCAGGCAACAACGCAAAATGGGAACTATTACCTAAAGGCCGGAACTGACCGGATTTGGGTTCCCGCTTACCGGCTGCTGCGTGAACTCCTTATCCAAGAGGTCCACGATTCAAACCTCTCCGGACATTTCGGGGTTGTTAAAACCTGGAAACTGTTGCACCGTCAATATTACTGGCCTGATTTCTCTAACGACGTGCAGCGATATGTGTCCTCATGCAGGGTGTGACAAGCCATGAAATCGACACGACAACGGCCAGCTGGATTGCTGCAACCACTGGAGCCACCCGAGCGACCATGGCAACAGGTGACGATGGACTTCGTCTCGGGGCTGCCAGCTGGGCCATCTGGGAACGACGCGGTACTCGTCATCGTCGATCGCTTCACGAAGATGGCACACTTCGCACCGTGTCGTACAACAATCACAGCCGAAGAAACTGTGCGCCTCTTCATCTCAACCGTCGTACGACTGCACGGAATCCCGTCAGCGATCGTTAGCGACATGGACCCAAAGTTCACTTCAAGATTTTGGAAGGAAACGTGGGCGCAGTACGGAACAAAGCTGCAGTTTTCATCGGCATACCATCCGCAAACCGACGGACAGACCGAGCGAACGAATCAGACGATGGAGGAGCTGATCAGGACAAACTGCCCCGACCCAACTCGCTGGGAAATTGTTGAAAGTCTAGGCAAGAATCAGAAACAGCAAAGAGGGCTTTTCACTAGCACGCAGTTGAGTACATATAGCAAACCCTAATTTGGGCTGTACTCGCTATAGAGTACCCCACTGCAGACTAGACAAACATCACATTCTGACACACCCCCATAGTCAAAGTGGGGTACAATCAACACAACAAGCAGGCAGAGCAATAGTTCACAAGGATAAGCAAAGTTAGAGGCTATCACAGAGGGCAAGTGAGGAGGAGGAGAAACTGTGGGGGGCGAGAAGATGGGAGGCGATGGCTGAAGCTGCAGACACACGGGCAACAGGAGTGCGCAGCACTGACGCTACCAGGCGCAGAGCCCCGGACTACACGGCGACAGGCGCAGCTGGCTCTCTGTGCTCCCAGGAGTGCTCACACTGTGGCTACCGGGCGAAGAGCCCCGGACTACACGGCCACAGGGGGTCGTGGCTCTCTGGACTCCCAGGAGTGCTCACACTATGGCTACCGGGCGCAGAGCCCCGGACTACACGGCCACAGGGGGTCGTGGCTCTCTGGACTTCAGGCGCTGCGGACGACAAGTCGGCTACCTCCGGTCAACCTCCCCAAACTGTCCCACACCCCTTTCATACACTCCCTGCTGTACCCCTAGCAGTGCTCACACGCCACCCCCCTCGTATCACTCCGACGGCTCCAATACATCCACCCCCCTCAGCGGCAGCTGCAGCAGTGGGAGACGGAGGAGGAGGAGGAGCAGGGGACGGCGCACACACCTGTCACCCCCAAACTCGCCACCCCCACACTCGCCATCCCCAAACCCCTAACACAGGCAGCAGCGGGGGGCGGTGCGCGGGCAGCAGCTGGGGGGGACGGCGCGCGGCTCGGGCAGCAACTGGACGGGCCGCGCACGGGCCTGGCGCGGGCCGTACGAATCGCGCGCGGGCTGTACGGGCCGCACGCGGGCCTGGCGCAGACCGTACGAGCCGCGCGCAGGCCTGGCGCAGGCCGTACGGGCCGCGCGCGGGCCTGGCGCAACCCGTACGGGCTGTACGGGCCGCGCGCGGGCCTGGCGCAGGTCGCGCGAGCCGCGTCGGGCGACGGGGGGCGACGCGCGGGTCTCCAGGGGCGCGGCGACGGGCGACGGGGGGCGACGCGCAGGTCGACGGGGCAGGAAACCGCCGCGCTCTCCCAGGGCGCGCGGTGGGCAGGGCAGAAAACCGCCGCGCGCCCCGAGCGCGCGGCAGACAGAAAACGAAGCGCGCCCGAGGCGCGCGATAGGCATGACAGCAGCGGAAGCTAACGGTGGGCCCATCCACAGGATCGATCCGGGAGGGTCGACCTGCTCTGATAGCATGTTGAAAGTCTAGGCAAGAATCAGAAACAGCAAAGAGGGCTTTTCACTAGCAGGCAGTTGAGTACATATAGCAAACCCTAATTTGGGCTGTACTCGCTATAGAGTACCCCACTGCAGGCTAGACAAACATCACATTTTGACAGAAATGTCACTCGCCATGCTGGAATTCGCGTTCAACAACGCACCGTCTAGCACGACTAATCACTCCCCGTTCTTCCTGAATTATGGGATGGACCCGGTGGTACCAACCACCACGACAGTCGACAACCCGGTCCCACGGTCACAAACATTTGTGACAGAACTTCAAGAGACCCGCGAGAAAGCAGCCGACGCTATTCGCAAGGCGAATATTACTGCCCGGAAATACTCGGATCTTCTACGACGAGAAATCGTCATGACGCCTGCGCAACTAGTGCTACTCGACACAAAAAACCTACGCCTGCCCGGCTCGAACAAACTACGGCCACGATTTTGTGGGCCTTTCCGCATCATCCAGATGGTGACACCTGTCACTGCGAAGCTGCTACTACCCGACGACTGGCGTATACACGACGCCTTCCATGTCAGCCTCCTTCGCAACTTCGTGCCTGCCACGACAGACATCGCGCGCCAGAACGCCGCCCCGACAGCTCGACCTGTCCCGGAACCGACCACCGACCCTTCGAAGATACTTGGACATCGGATCCGGCTCAACGCCACTGGACGCCACGTGGACTTTCTAGTCCGATGGACTGACCGCACCAGTGAGGATGACACGTGGGTGCCATAAGCATCGCTTGAAGCTTCCCCGCTTCTTGGTGATTATTTCGCCCACAAGCGAGTTGCGGATATTGACCACCTTGCTTAAGGGGGGGGGTAGTGTAAGGATTTTTCCCTTATCCTTACCGGGGTTGACTGCTACGCGTACAACCCCGATTTTCGGACTTGCACGTTCGGCGGACATCAACGATGCCGAGGCTCCTCCGCGTCGCCTTCGGCTTTCCTGTCAAATGTCAATGTTATGATAGGCTGCAGTGAGGTACTCCCTAGAGAGTATAGCTTTTGTAGGATTCCTATTTGTACCCTTGCAAACCCTAATTCCAATCATTCCGTTGCATTCCTATTCTGAGATGGTATCACGAGTAGGTTAGATCCTCGTTCGTTCTTAGCTAGCCTCCGCGCCCTACGCGCCCTCCGTGCTCTCGCGCCCTCCGCGCCCTCCCCGCGCCTAGCCCGCGCCCTCCCGCGCTGTCCAGCCCGTCGCGCGCCCTCCTTAGACCACCGCGCGCCCTCCCCCACCGTCGCGCGCCCTCCTCAACCGTCGCGCGCCCTCCTAAAGCGTCGCGCGCCCTCCTTAGACCGCCGCGCGCCCTCCCCCACCGTCGCGCGCCCTCCTCAACCGTCGCGCGCCCTCCTTAGACCGTCGCGTGCCCTCCCCTCCGCCTGTCGCGCGCCCTCCTCCGTCAACCTTACCGCACACCTGCGTGCACTTACCGCACACATGCGTGCGCTTACCGCACACCTGCGTGCGCTTCCCGCACACCTGCGTGCGCTTCCCGCACACCTGCGTGCGCTTCCTGTTATAGTCACAATAGGCTTGAATGTGCCTAAAACGAAAGATAGAGAGCACAGACGGATTTCTGCACAGCGGCTTCAAACGTTGATAGCGTTCTGCTCACAGCTCCAAATGACTTGATTCAAATTGGATCTGGAGCGTCTTCACGTCTTCTACAATTAGCAATTTAGATTGCACGATTTGATAAAGAATTGACGACACAGCGTCGGTTTGAACGAAACGGTACTATGGCAGCCACTATAGTCTTAGAACACAAGATAGGAAGAGTTACGAGTTGGGAATGACTCCCAGCTCCTACAAACCCCAAGAGCCGAGGTACAGTGATGTGGAACAGTGCCACACTGTCCCCAACCACGAAGGGTCTCGAAACTACCCTTCACTAGGGCCTACACCAAGTGAAATGTTACACTACACAAAGTAATGTAACTATCTTCAATATCTTGAGGTGTACCCTTTTGGCAAGCTTCGAAATCACTTGAGGCTTGACACCAAGGCTCGGGCTCTTCATCACAAACTCATCCTTGAGTTCTTGATGGGTCTGCTGCACACACCTGCGACACGCCGAACGTTCGACACAGGACAAAATAGAAACCGCGCACGACAAAATAGAAACCGCGCGCGAGACACAAACGACCGCGTAACACGCGTCTAGCGATAACTCGCTATTGACTCGACACACACACCCGACATCATGACTCAACATTCACACACAATTATAAGCATGAAATATATATTATCCCATGCCCTCATACCATTCCATACACACACACATTCACGCACACGGACAACAAGCCGAGTGCAAACCGTAGGGTTGCACAAACAAACTCCCCCTCGGATTGTTGGCCTTAGGATATGTTGCTCTCTCAGTTCAGAGCCATCCCAGCCAGCTTGCAACACTTCCAATGCTGCTGCTCCACCAGCCTCTTGGTCATCATGTCAGCCGGCTGCCCCGTGGTCTTCACGTAGCGCAACTCAACTTCACCCGCGGTTACCATGCTCCTCGTCCAATGCCACTTCACCCTCATGTGCTTCGTGAGTCCATGCAACACAGGGTTCTTAGCAAGAGCAATGGCACCCTGGCTGTCACAGTACAGTGGGGTAGGTCCTTGCTGCTCCTCCCCCAATTCAGCCAACAAACGCCGCTGCCACACAATCTCCCGTACGGCACGGAAGAGTGCCATGTACTCGGACTCCACCGAGCTCAAAGCTTGGTCAACCTGCTTCTTGCTCTCCCAAGCAGTTGGGCCTCCACCAACACAGCATATGAAGCCTCCCACACTTGTCATGTCCTCTGATTCTGATGCATATGAAGCATCCGAGTAGGCGGTGAGGAACAAACGCCCGGGTTCAACACCACCGCGCCCTTTTGGCGCCTTTGTGCCGCCGCCGAGTATTGCAGCCCAACGGTCGGTGTTTGGCCAAGATACTTGGCCACCCTCATTCCAGCTGCTACCTGCTCCTCATTAGGGCATTGCACAACCCTAGCCAGCTGCCCGGTAGCAAACGCGACGTCCGGTCGGGTGTTTACCGCCGCATACATGAGGCTGCCCACCAACGAGTGAAATCGGCGCCTCTCCTCTTCACCAACGCTCTCCTCCTCTGGTCCCTTCACACACTTGAACCCAGAGGGAAAGGGTGTAGCCACATGGCCTTCACTCTGCCCAAAGTTGGCAGCCAATGCCTCCAGGTACTTTCGTTGATGCACCCGCATGCACCGCTTCTCCACATCTCGTTCGATGTGGAGCCCAAGGTAGAAGCTCACGTCACCAAGGGCCTTGCACTTGAACTTGTCTTGAAGCTTCAGCATCACCTCCTTCACAAGGTCAGAAGAGGGTGAGAAAATGAGGATGTCATCCACATAAACCACCATGAAACTCCTCTGCTCCCCCTCGCCAAGCATGAACAAGGAGTGATCGGCCGTTGAGGGAGTGAAGCCGATCCCCTCCAACACTTCGCGCAGCTTCATGTACCATTGCCTAGGGGCCTGCTTCAGCCCATAGAGGGCCTTCTTCAGCTTCCACACTCTGCCACTACCATCATCAAACCCCTCTGGCTGCGCCATAAAAATCTCCTCCTCAAGGATGCCGTTAAGGAATGCCGTTACGATGTCCATTTGCTTTACTACCCATCCTTTGATGGCGGCTCCCGCGAATAGGGTTCGCAGCGTCGTCGGCTTCACCACAGGGGCAAACAGCTCCTTGAAGTCCACCTTCTCCTTCTGCTGGTACCCCTTGGCTACAAGCCTAGACTTGTAGCGCTCGATCTTGCCGTCGGCATCCGACTTGATTTTGAAGAGCCACTTGGACGTTATCGCCGTACGCCCCTCCGGTAGCTCCACCAATTCAAACGTGTCATTCTCCTCGATGCTCTTCAGCTCACTCTCCATGGCCTTCTTCCACTCCTCAGCATCACTACTCTCCAAAGCCTCCTTGAGAGTTGCTGGTTCTCCCGGCATCTCCACCGGAGAGAAGAACGCGAAGGCACACTCCTCGTAGTCACTCTCCTCGTCGTCTCCGACCATCATTGCCGCTCAGGCCAGGGCTGTCTTGCCCTGCTTTCCCGGCGCATCATAGGTCAGCCTATTAGGGGGTTGAACTCTCCTCTTCCCCCTTCCTTCCTCCTCAGCTGCAGGGACTTGAAGGCCTTGGCGTTGCTGCGGTGTGGCTCGAATCCGTGGAGCACTCGTAGTACGGGAAGGGAGTGACGGTGCACGCTCGCTCACTTGCTGCACCTCCTCCTCTTCTTCCTCTGCATCATTGGCCTCCTCTCCCCCATTCACAAGGGAGGATTGCCTTGTGGTTGTGCTGCCGCTGCTCAGCTCCAAAGGCAGCTCCACATGCTCCAAACCGGAACTCTTCACCTCCCCAAACCGCACGCCTATCTTCGCCTCATTCTCCGCCTTCCAATCCTTGTACATGAAGTTCTCCATGAACTTGCAGTCCCTGCTCACCAAGAACTTCTTGGTGAATGGGTCCCAAAGAAGCCATCCCTTGCTGTTTTGAGCCATGCCCAAGTGCACGGCCCACACCGCCTTGGCACCAAGCTTGTTGTGCCGAAGATGCTTAGGCACGAGCGCCATGCACATGCACCCGAACACCCGAAGCATATCCACCTTTGGCTTCCTTCCTAGCCACTCCACATAGGGCACCCATTTGTCTGCTCCCACATGAGTCAAGGCTCTGTTCTTGGCCACACACGCGCTCCGCACCGCATCAGGCCAGAAATAGTCGGGTAGCCCGGCTTCAATGAGCAACCCGCGTGCCGCCTCCGTGATTGTGCGGTTCGCTCGCTCGGCGATGCCGTTCATTGCAGGGGAGTATGGCATGGTGAGGGAGTGCCGAATACCATTCTTCTTCAGCCACAACCCAAACTCCTTGCTCAGGAACTCTCCCCCTCGATCGGTGCGGATTGACTTGACTAGACGGTCTTGTTGCCGCTCCACCATCGGGAACCAATCCGTCTTCAACGTTTCAGCCACGTCGCTCTTCTTGGCCAGCACGTACACCCAAGTCATGCGGGTGTAGACGTCGACAATGGTGAGAAAATACTCAGCTCCAGCAGCTCCAAGCTTCAGGGGGCCCACCACGTCCATCACCACCTCATCAAGCGGTGCCTTTGCCGTTGCCTCCGAACTAGGGAACGGAAACCGGGTGAACTTGGCTTGAATGCACGTCGGGCAGCCAAGCACCTCATCGGGCTCCCCCTTCACACGTATGCCAGCAACCATCTCATTCTTCACTAGCTGCTGCAAGATGGGCAGGGCCACATGCCCCATGCGCCGATGCAAGGTGAGCCAATCACACTCCCCCGTAGCCGAAGTTGGATTGGAGAATGCCGCGCTCGCAATAGCGCCCCACATACTCTCTCCGTAGTCCTCCTCCGCTGCTGCCTCTGGGTTCTCCTCACCCTTTTGCTGCTCCTTGGTTGCTGCACCACTCTCCTTAGGTTCACTGAACTTGCTGGTCCCTCCAGGTTTGCTCTTCTTGAGCTCATTCTCCTTAGCGCGACCGTTCGCGCCATCGTCGCTACCGACCGCTCCATCCTTGGTGCTGATGCTTGCTGCCACTTGCCTCTCCTTAGGCATAGGGACCACTGGGATCTGCCACATCTCGTTGTAGACATCCCTGTCCTCATGAAGGTCCCAAAGAATTCGATCGCCAAGCCTTGCGGTGTAGGTCTTGGCTCCCTTCGAGTTCGTGTCCATGCCGGCCTTTGCCAACCGCCGCACGGAAATCAGGTTTGCAGCAAGGCTGGGCACCCAAAGCACGTTCTTGAGGCCCACCATCTTCCCATCAGCACCCTTGAACATGGCCTTGCCCATGCCTTTCACCTCTGCTCGCTGCCCCAAAGCCGATGTGACATGCTTCACCGGTGACGGCTCGAGTTCGGTGAGCAAGTCCGGGCGAGGTGTCATGCTATAGGTAGCGCCACTATCAATCACCCAATAGTCCAGGGGGTGTAGGGTCACCTTCCCCACAGCTGCTGGCTCCTCAAAGCCTTCATCCTTCTCTGGACCAGCCGGTACTTGCGTCGACACGAAGTAGAATAGACCCGGGTATCGATCGTCGCTCGGGTCCTTGTCGTTGTCTCCGCTCTTCATGTTTGCAGCTCCGCCACCGCGACCGCCACGGCCTCCACGGCCTCGTCCTCTCCCTCCTCCTGCTCCTCTACCCTCTTGGCCTTGAGCAGGGGTCCAACCATCAGGGATTTTGTAGCAGTCGCGCCACATGTGTCCGCTCTTGTGGCAATAGTGACACTCGCCGTCGAATCGGCCGCGACCGCGTCCGTAGCTCTTGTCGTCGCTGCCGTAACCGCCACTCCTGCGGCCTCCGCCGAAGTTGCTGCCACCAAACCTTCCTCCCCCTCGTCCTCTGCCTCTTCCTCGACCATATCCACGGCCGATGCTCGCTGCCCCAGCGCCATCCGCACTCGCCAACTCACGGCGGCGGAAATCCTCTTGAAGGATAGCTCGCTTTACGTCTTCAAGCGAGAGGCGGGGCAAGTCGCGATTAAGGTTGATGATGAGCGAGGACCATGACTCTGGGAGTAAGGCCAGCAACTTGGTCTTCTTTTGGAGCTCACTGTAGTTCAAATCAGCTCCCTCAAGCCGCGTCAACAAGTCGAAGAATTTCTGCACCCCTTCTTCAACCGCTTCGTCTTCTTCAATTCGTAGTGCCGCCATTTGCCGTTCCAACACCACCGCTACCGCCGCTGTTGCAGGAGCATGTACACCCTTGAGAGCAGCCCATGCCTTTGGTCCTTTCTCTGGTTCACGCTGGAATGGCTTGATGTGACGGATCTGACTGCTCCCCAACGCTTGCCCAAGTAAGAGATAGCCTTGTGCGCTCTTCCGCACCCACGGGCTCTTCTCCGGGTCGTTCTCGGGGCGCTTCTCCGTTCCTTCCATCACCTCCAGCAGGTCATAGTGGTCAAAGATGTTCTCCATCTTGAAGGACCATTCAACAAAGTTGTCACCGTTGAACTTGTCAAGCCCAAACACCCTAGGCTCATCCCTAGGTGGGCCAAGACTTGGTTGCATGGGCGCCATGGCTGAATCACGGGGTTGGCCTTGAGCTTGAGCTTCTCCACTGCCACCAGCACCTCTGCCACCCCTTTCCTCAGGTCCAGACATTGTCGAAACTGCTCCAAGGTGCTCTGATACCACTTGTTATAGTCACAATAGGCTTGAATGTGCCTAAAACGAAAGATAGAGAGCACAGACGGATTTCTGCACAGCGGCTTCAAACGTTGATAGCGTTCTGCTCACAGCTGCAAATGACTTGATTCAAATTGGATCTGGAGCGTCTTCACGTCGTCTACAATTAGCAATTTAGATTGCACGATTTGATAAAGAATTGACGACACAGCGTCGGTTTGAACGAAACGGTACTATGGCAGCCACTATAGTCTTAGAACACAAGATAGGAAGAGTTACGAGTTGGGAATGACTCCCAGCTCCTACAAACCCCAAGAGCCGAGGTACAGTGATGTGGAACAGTGCCACACTGTCCCCAACCACGAAGGGTCTCGAAACTACCCTTCACTAGGGCCTACACCAAGTGAAATGTTACACTACACAAAGTAATGTAACTATCTTCAATATCTTGAGGTGTACCCTTTTGGCAAGCTTCGAAATCACTTGAGGCTTGACACCAAGGCTCGGGCTCTTCATCACAAACTCATCCTTGAGTTCTTGATGGGTCTGCTGCACACACCTGCGACACGCCGAACGTTCGACACAGGACAAAATAGAAACCGCGCACGACAAAATAGAAACCGCGCGCGAGACACAAACGACCGCGTAACACGCGTCTAGCGATAACTCGCTATTGACTCGACACACACACTCGACATCATGACTCAACATTCACACACAATTATAAGCATGAAATATATATTATCCCATGCCCTCATACCATTCCATACACACACACATTCACGCACACGGACAACAAGCCGAGTGCAAACCGTAGGGTTGCACCAACAAACTCCCCCTCGGATTGTTGGCCTTAGGATATGTTGCTCTCTCAGTTCAGAGCCATCCCAGCCAGCTTGCAACACTTCCAATGCTGCTGCTCCACCAGCCTCTTGGTCATCATGTCAGCCGGCTGCCCCGTGGTCTTCACGTAGCGCAACTCAACTTCACCCGCGGTTCCTCACCAGCCAGCGTCAGGACGGCGCCACTCTGTGGGCCCACGCGTCGGGCGCTCTCGCGGCACCCCCGTCCCCCGCCGCCCTGCCGACCGCCCCGGAGCCAACTCCTACGGCCCAGGCGGACTACGACCGTCGGGTCCTGGCTCGGGACGTGTGGCTCTCTCGTGACGCGGCCGCCACCCTCACGCTATCGGAGCTTCTCCCCCCGACTGAGGCCGCTCACTTTGACCAGGTGGAGACAGCCAAGGGGGTTTGGGATGCTATTGTGGCTCGCTATTCCACCCCCTCTTCCGCCTCCCTCAGTCGCCTCCTCATGCCGTTCGTGTTTCCCGACCTAGGCTCGTTTGCGACTGTTTCCGACCTAGTGACTCATCTTCGCTCGCTTGACGCCGGTTTTCGTTCGGCCTGTACCGACGCACAGCTCCTTGTTGCTCCCCCCCCCGATGTGGCTCACTGTGCACTGGTTAGTCACCCGCCTCCCTGACCGCCTTGCCACTGCCCGCGACGCGCTTCTTCAGAAGCACCCCACTGAACTCACTATAGACCTCCTTTAGACTGCTCTCGGGACCATCGAGAGCAGCCTCCTCACCGTTGCCTCCGCCACTGATGCGGTGGCCCCCCGTCTCTTTGCGGGGTGTGCCGCCCCTCACCTTCCCACTTTCACCGCTACCCGCGCTTCTGCTGCTGTGTCGGTCTCTGAGGACACCGCTGCCATTTCTGCCGCAGACTGGCAGAAACGGGGCAAGAGTGGCAAGAAGGGCGGGAAGGGGGGCGGTGGGGGCGGAGGAGGTGGCGGTGGAGGGGGCGGTGGAGGTGGGACCGGCGGTGGTGGTGGAGGCGGCGGCGGCGGCGGCGGCGGCGGTGGTGCACCAGGGGGAGGGGGCCTTGGAGGAAGCGCAGGACAGACAGGTCCACCCACAGGTGGTGGCCCGACCGGTGGGGGTGCTGCCCCCCAGCAGCAGCAGCCACAGCAGCACCAGCAGCAGCAGGGACAGCAGCAGCAGCAGGCACCGCAACAGTTCCAGCAGTGGGGGCCCCCGCTGCAGTGGGGTCCGCAGCAGCACTGGGGTCCCCCGCCGCAGTGGGGTCCGGGAGGCCCTGGGAGCACCGGCCGCAGCAGCAGCTCTTCCAGCTGGGCCCCTCGCCCCCCTCGCCGTGACGCTGGCCCCTGCACCCACTGGTGCCTCACCGGGCCGGGCAGCCCCTGTCTCTGTGGTCGCGACGACCACTCTGCCGCGCGGTGCTTCCGCCGCCTCGACGACCTCTACCGGGCTCGTTGGGGCCCCCTGGCGGTCACGCCTCGCTGGTCTCGTCTGTTAACCCGTAAGATTGATGTCTTTGATTTGTCCATGGACGATGCGCGTCAGCATGCTTTGTATGTTGATGCTGACTTTAGTGCTGAGGGATCTGTGTGCTCGCGTGTTCGTAGTTTAGCCTGCTTGCCTCCTGCTAGTGTAGCCTTGTGCCTGTCTAGCTTAGGTGCTTGTGTTGCTGCTCTAGGTGCTTGTGTAGCGACTGGGTCAGGTGACCCTCCGCCTGAGGCCTCTCTGTCGTTCACGCTGGACTCGGGCGCGTCTCAGTGCTTCTTCCGCGACCACACGACCCTTACGCCACTCCTCACACCTGTGTCGGTGGCTCTGGCTGATCCTACCTCTGGACCAGCCGTTGCGCGTAGCTCCACCACCCTCCCGTGCCCTGTGGTCCCCTCTGGTGTCCTGCGCGGCCTCCACATCCCCTCGTTCACGCGGGGACAGGGGGATCACGGTTACCTTCGTGGGGGGTGGGCGGACTGCAGTCTGTACAGACGCTACCACAGGTGCTGTTCTGGCCACGTTCACCAGGGAGCCCCGCTCCGGTCTCTACGTTCTCCACACCGAGCGCTCCCCGGTCGCGTCCTCCCCTCAGGTCGTTGCGTCCCCTCCGGCCCAGGTCCCCAGTCCAGTTGCTGTGTCTAGCCAGGTAGTTGTGTCCGGTCCGGTCGCTGTGTCCAGTCCAGTCGCTGCGTCTTGCTTCTGTCGCTCTCTCGCCCACCGCACCGTCCTGTGGCACCACCGCCTTGGCCACCCGTCGATCCCTCGCCTTCGTGGCATGCTCAGTCAGGGACTTGTCACAGGTCTCCCGTCGCTCCCTCCCTCGCCTGCCCCTCCTTGCTCTCCGTGCGTCGCCGGTCGCTTACGCGCCACTCCCCACTCCTCCTCCCTTCGTCCGGCCACCGCTCCCTTCGAGACTCTCCACCTGGACGTCTGGGCCCTGCCCCGACGCAGAGGACTGGGAGGGAGCGTTACTTTCTGGTGGTCGTCGACGACTACTCCAGGTACACCACAGTGTTCCCTCTTGCGAAAAAGTCCGAGGTGACTGCTACGCTGATCAGGTGGCTTCTAGCCACTGAGGGCACTCGTGGTCGTCGAGTCAGTTGTCTCCACTCCGACCGTGGGGGCGAGTTTCGCTCCGGCATTCTCGGCGGATTCTGTGGCGAACAGGGCATTGTACAGTCCTGGACGCTGCCAGAGTCCCCACAGCAGAATGGGGTTGCTGAGCGCCGCATAGGCTTGGTCATGGACATTGCCCGCACGTCCATGATCCATGCCCGTGCGCCCCATTTTTTGTGGCCCCACGCGGTTCGCTACGCCGCACACCAGCTGAACCTCCAGCCGCGTGTCTCGCGGCCCGAGGCTTCACCGACCAGTCTTTGGACTGGTTCCCCTGGTGTTGGGTCGGCCTTTCGAGTCTGGGGCTGCCTTGCGCTTGTTCGCGACACCTCCGCGGACAAGCTCTCGGCACGCGCCGTCCCCTGTGTCTTCCTTGGTTTCCCAGTGGACTCTGCCGACTGGTCCTTTTACCACCCGCCCCTCCACCAGTTCCTAGACTCCCGTGACGTCCAGTTTGACGAGTCTGTGTCCTACTACACCCGGTACCCCTGTCGAGGTCTCCCGGTACCCCCTCCCCCCCTTTTCCTAGCACCCTCTCCTCCTCCTGCTCCTGCTCCTCCGGTACCCCCCCCCCCCCCCCCCCCCCCCCCCTGGTCCTGTCCCGTCTGGTGTGTCCCACGCTACCCCTCTACCCTCGGTCGCGCGTCAGGTAGCGTCTCCCTCCCCGCAGTCCTCCTCACAGTCCCCTCAGCAGCCTTCGGCACTTCCGCGACAGGTTCCTGTGGACTTGGTTGGTGTTGGAGCTGGAGGTACAGCCGCTGGCGGTGCGCGGTCTGGGGGTGCTCGTTCGCGGGGTGCTGGAGCTGGAGGGGCTGGCGCAGGTGGCGCTAGCTCTGGGGGTGCTGGAGCTGGAGGTGCTGGCACTGGGGGTGCTAGTTCTGGGGGTGCTGGAGTTGGAGGTGCTAGCACTGGAGGTGCTAGTTCTGGGGGTGCTGGAGTTGGAGGTCCTGACACTGGAGGTGTTGGTTCTGGGGGTGCTGGATCTGAGGAGACTGGCGCTGGGGACCCTGGTTCTGCGGAGTCCACTCCGCCTCCCCACCGCCACGACACGCGTCTCCAGGCTGCCTGTCGGCGTGAGCGTGAGGAGCAGGAGCGGTTGGAGAGGGAGCGGCAGGAGCTGCGGGTGCTGGACCTTCTGGAGCAGCAGTGGCAGCAGCAGCAGCAGCCGCAGCCGCAGCCACCGCCGCAGCCGCAGCAGCAACAGCCGCAGCCGCCACCGCAGCTTCCTCTGGAGCGGCAGTTGTTCCCACCTGTGAGTGGCCTGCGGGCCCTTGGCCTTTCCTCCTCTCCTCCTGTCCGCTCCCTGTCTCCTCCTGTGTTTGTTCCTCCGTTGCCTCCTCCTGACGACCGTCCGGCGGTCTGGTCTTCTCCTCCTCCTCAGTCTCCTCCTCCTTCTGTCCGTCACGACTTGATCACTCGTTGTCCTCCGCGTGCTCGTCACTCGTCCCCTATTACTGACCTCCACGCTGCCCTCCTTTGTTCGTCTCGTCGTCGTTCTCCTTCTCCTGTGTCCGTTCTCCCGTCTCCTCCTCCGTCCTCTCTCCCAGCCCTCCCCACTCCTATCTCTGACTACTACCGCGCTGTTCGTCCTGTTGCCGCACGTGTCCTCGCCACTCTTGTCACCGACTCTCGTTTCCTTCCGTCGTCTGCCTCGGCTCTTATTGCCGCTGTCGCTGAGTTTGCTGCCGCGAGCCGCCTTGACTACGCCACCCGTGTGGTGCCAGCTTCTCCCTACCGTCCTCTGTCCGTCGGGGGTGGGTTTGCCCTTGGCTGTGACGTCCTAGAGGACAGAGAGTCTGAGTTGGAGTACTGGGCAGCCGCTTCTACCTCTGTGTGTGCCATGCTGCTCTCCCCTGAGGGAGACCCCGACGCCCTTGACATACCGACTCCTCGCACTTACCGCGAGGCAGTGTCAGGGGCGTGGGCCTCTCAGTGGAAAGCGGCTATGGACTCAGAGTTGGCGTCTTGGAGATCCACAGGCACCTACGTCGACGCAGTTCCCCCTCCCAGGGCGAACGTAGTCGATGGCATGTGGCTCTTCAAGGTGAAGCGGCCGCCTGGAGCACCGCCGGTGTTCAAGGCGCGCTACGTGGCTAGGGGCTTCAGTCAGCGTGAGGGAGTTGACTTCTTCCAGACCTTCGCCCCGACCCCGAAGATGACTACTCTTCGGGTGTTACTCCACATAGCAGCGCAGCGAGACTACGAGCTGCACTCCCTCGACTTCTCCACTGCGTTCCTCCAGGGCCGACTGCACGAGGAGATCTGGCTGCGCCGTCCTCCTGGCTTCACTGACACCTTCCCACCTGGGACCCAGTGGAGCCTGAGGCGACCAGTCTACGGTCTCCGCTAGTCGCCCCGTGAGTGGCACGACACTCTTCGCTCCACGCTTCGTGACCTTGGGTTCAGCCCGTCCTCCGCCGACCCGTCGCTGTTTGTCCGAGCGAGTTCTACTCCTTTCTTTATCCTTGTCTACGTCGACGACTTGGTGTTTCCTACAGCAGACAGGGCAGCCCTGGCTCAGGTGAAGTCCGAACTGCAGAAGAGACACAAGTGCACTGACCTGGGTGAGCTGCAGCGCTACCTTGGCCTGCAGATCACCCGGGACAGAGCCGCTCGCACCATCACACTGACGTAGTCACACATGGTGCAGCAGGTCCTTCGGCGGTTCGACTTCCAGTTCTCCACCACACAGCCCACTCCTCTTGCTGTTGACCACAGACTCACGGGCCCCTTTCCTGACGAGCCCTTTGAGTCCAGTGGCCCCTACGCAGAGCTGGTGGGCTGCCTCATGTACCTGATGACTTGTACTCGGCCGGACCTCGCCTTTCCCCTCAGCATCCTTTCTCGCTTTGTTGCGACTGGGAGACACCGTCCTGTCCACTGGACAGCTGCTGTGAGGGTGGCGAAGTACCTGGCGACTACATCAGGCATGAGGCTTGTGCTTGGAGGGACTCAGGCAGTGGCGTTGACTGGTCACTGCGACTCTTCCTACGCTGACGACGTGGAGACTCAGCGCTCGACTCAGGGTTACTGCTTCAGTCTGGGAGCTGGTGCTGTGTCGTGGAGGTCTACTCGGTCGTCGTCTGTGGCTACTTCCAGTGCAGAGGCAGAGATCTACGCGGGTGCCATGGCGGCACAGGAGCTTCGCTGGTTGACCTTCTTGCTCGCCGACCTTGGTGAGCGGCCTCTCTCTGCACCGACCTTGTACGCTGACAACAAGGCCATGATCCTCCTGTGTCGAGAGCCTCGACTGGAGAGCAGAGTGAAGCATATTGACGTGAGGTACTTCCTCCTGCGAGAGTTGCAGCGACGCGGCCAGGCTCGACTGGACTTTGTGGCCTCAGAGGCCAACACTGCAGACGTCTTCACCAAGGCCTTGGCGCTTGGTGATCACCACAGGTTCTGTGTGCAGTTGGGGCTTGTTGAGGTAGGCCCTCGGTTGCTGTAGTCTTGTTGCTTGCTCTGCTTGTTGTGTTTTCCTATTTATATCCTAGTGAACTCTTGAACTGGCCTTGTGGCCGCTTGCTTCTGCTCGGAATTTGTGTGGTGTCCTTGAGATCCACCCTGAGCTTGCCTTGCTTCTTGCCTTGACTGGTCTTGTGACCGTTTGTTTCACCTTGCTTGCTCTGATGTCCCTCACTTAGCCTATGGGGGTGTGTCAAATGTCAATGTTATGATAGGCTGCAGTGAGGTACTCCCTAGATAGTATAGCTTTTGTAGGATTCCTATTTGTACCCTTGCAAACCCTAATTCCAATCATTCTGTTGCATTCCTATTCTGAGATTTCCGTCGCCAAACCTGCACCCAACCTCGTTTCCCGAGGTTCCCTCCTAGCTAGGGTATTCACTATATAGTCGCGTGCCTTCATTGTAATTGACAGTTCATTAAGTCACAGCTTCGTTATTCGTTATTCCGCGCACTCTCCATTACAACTCATAACACGTGGTATCGGAAAAATGTTTGCAACACAACCAACTTGCTATGCTATAAAACATGTTGGTGCAATGAGCAGCTGGCTGTTTACACTGTACCGTATATTGCTTTATGTCAAAACCAATATTAGAAATTAACCTAGACCGCTTCAATGACAGCACCAACCAATGCACAGCTAAATGTATGTAAATGGCTGCAGATCACCAATCATGCCGAAAAGAATGGCCACCAACACTATACGTGACAGGCAGCAACTAACAGATGTTCTCCTTCCCGATACTGGCACTTGTCTTCAGTCCACCTTCCAGTTTGCGCTCTCCTGTGCAGCTGCGATAAGCTATCCTGCTAACAACGCTGCAGAACTCCGGTCATTCTCTAATGTATACTCTGGCATTGCTCCCCCCGCTACGCGTCAGTAGGAGCAGCATATTCCTGGGCCCCCACAACTGGCCCAGCCATGTTCCAGTCCAGAAGCTTCCTTCCCGACCCCCAGAAGCTTCCCAGGCTGAGCCCAATGATAGACATGAGCACAACAGATACGGAGGCCGGCACAGTGTGGGTGGACCCTAGGAACTGCGATGCCAGCAGCATGGCAAGAACGCTGCTCTGCATGCCACCGCATAGAGATAAAGTCCTCGCCACGTCATCGCTCTGCCCCATTCCAGGAAGCTTCGCGGACCAGAACCCAGCGGCGCAGGACGCGAGGTGGAAGGCGAGGACCGGCGGGAGCAGCAGGAGGCCGCTTAGGCAGACGATCTGGGGCTGGTTGATGGCTAGAGGGCTGCCTATGCAGAGAGAAGTGCAGACTATGGCTAGTAGCGGCATGATTGGTCGAATTTGGTCGACAAATTTCCGCGCGTAGGTGTTGAGGATGAGGCCGAGGGAGACGGGGAGGATGACGACTTGCAGGATGGATTTGGACATGGCTAGGAGGTCGACGGGGACGGCTGAGCCAATCAGGAGCGAGGTGAGGATGGGCGTGAGTGCCATGGAGGCGAAGGTGCTGAGGCTGGTCAGCACGATGCAGAGCGCCACGTCAGCCTTTGCCAGGTAGGACGCGTAGCTGGAGAGCTGCGCGCCGGACACGCTGGCGGTGAGGAGGAAGCCGGCGGCGAACGCGGGCGGCAGGCGGAAGGTGGCGGCTATGGCGGCCGCGATGAGCGGCTTGGCAGCGTACTGCACTAGGAGACCCAGGGCGACGGGCACAGGCCTGGCGGGGGGAAGAGCGGGAGGAGAGGGGAGAAGGGGGGGACAGCAGTGAGCACTGGTGCTAGAGCAAACCAGAGAGGCAGAGAGCAGACAGACTGACGAACGGGACTGAGGGACAGACTGACGGAGCCAAGCGAGTAGGCATTTGTTTTAATTTCGTTGGAAGAATTAAATCCAGATAAGCCACAGAAGAGAGAAGCACGGTGCAGAACGAAAAGAGTTGGTCAGTTCATTCCAGGCCAGTCGAGCCGCACGGTGCGAGATCTTACTTTTCAATGGCGGCCTTGAAATCTTCGACGGACAGCTGCACGCCGATGGATAGCATGATGCCGCCCAGTGCGGGCGCGTAGTACCGCTTGCTGAACCACGAGAACGTCGCCGGCCACGTCAGCGCCGACACCGCCGTCGCCAGCACCACGTACGGTAGAAGTTGCGACAGAAATTGACCCAGGTTGAACCCCTTGGTACCAGGAGAGGAAAGGAGGGGTAAGGGGGAAGACGTGGTCGGTGGTGGAGCCAAGAGCATGATGGAGCATGATGGAGCATGATGGAGCATGATGGAGCATGATGGAGCATGACTGACACGCCTCCTGCCTGCGTAAGATGGAGACGTATGTGTGTGAGAGCGGTTCTGTGTGGTTCTGATGGAGAGGACAGCAGGAGAAGGGAGACGCCACACAGACGCAGTTTACTCGCATGACTCGCACGACTCGCATGACTCAAATGACTCAAATGACTCGCATGACTCACGCGACGCGCAGTACTCACGTCGTCATACATGGGAGCGATATTATTGGAGATCTTCTGTCTGCTGTCGCTCTGCGCTCGCTCCTCCTCGCTCCTCCCTCCCCTCCACCCCGCGTCCCTCCGCCTCTCATCCTCGCTATCAGTCAGGTCCGTCGGATTCACATCGGACGGCCCCTGATCGTCCCATTCTACGCCCGTCGAATCCGCCGCTGCCGAGACTACCACGCATCGCCGCTCCGAGTGGCGCAGCAGACGCGCGCCGAGGCTTCCTTGAGAAACAGCGTCGGGAGCGCAGCGCGTAGCAGCAGACTCAAAACTCGCGCTGGCGTTGCTCCTGCTGCTGCACGCTAAGCTCCCGCTGCTGCTACTACCTCTGCTGCTCCCTCTGCCGCTACCTCTGCGCGTCAATTCCGCGCAGGAAGCAGCCGCAGTAGCCACTGACGCGACGGCGGATGCCATTCTGGAACCTGATTGGTTGCACGGGTTTCAGGTTCCGTTGTCTCAGGAATCGCCTTGAAATTGTCTCACTTGTGTCAGGCTGGCACGATTACCGCCAAAAACGTGTCAGCCCTGTTTTTGGCGACACTGCCAACAAGGCTCGTGTGTCTGCGTTTTCGGGAGTTCGGACGATCACGCCATCGCGAACAGCTAAACGTAACCATCTCCGACTGTTGCGGTTGTGTTCTTCTGGAAAACAAACGAAATAAGCGAAATTTGCCTGAGAGCCGTCAGTGGAACTCGTGATCTGCTGGCGCTCGCGAAATCAGAAACTCGACCACCAGACCAGTCCAATGCAGTCGTGTAACTGACTGTCGCTGAGCGAAAGTATTGTTACCCTGGTTTCGTGATCGCTGACACCGTACTAGAAGGTTCTGCCTTCCCTGACACAGTACGAAATTCGTGTCAGTCCCAGAGCTCGTGTCAAAAAGCGACCATCACTCGAATCCAATTTCTTCTGGAGCAGAACCGAGACTCTCGTATGTACCAGATTAGTTCCAGTTTCCTGCATCACTAGCGCAGTGACACTTATTTTCACCTAGTGGTAGCTGTTCAAGGTAAAATAAGAATCTCAGTGGGAATCCTCAGTAGGTTTCTTGTTATAAACTCCCGCCAATGGAGGGCGACTGGGGGGACTTCCAGTCAGGAACCAGCGGTTTCCTCTCAGCGCAGAACCCGCCGTCTTCTGCGGCGGAGGAGGCCAAAGCGTCGCTAAATCCGGGGCTCACGGCGAGCGTCGCGGAGACTAAACCGTCGTCAGACCGGGCATTGGAGGCGAGCGGAAAGTCTGCGGCGGAAAACAGCGATTCGTTCTGGGGGGAGGCGGAGGGCGGGGGGGGTGCGGATGCGGGGATGGATTTCTGGGGGGAGGTGCAGGCGCTTGGAGGAAGCGGGGAAGTGCAGGCGTTGGGGGGAACTGCGGAAGCGCAGGCGACAGATGGGGGAAGCGGAAATGACCATTTGGCGCAAATTGCGCAGGGGGCGGGGATTCCGCTTTCTCCGCCTCCCGCATCCGCCGTTGACGGCGGTGGAGTTGCGCCGGCGGCAGCGGCGGCTGTAGCTGCCCCGCTAGCGGCACCGATGGCGGCACCAGTGGCGGCGTCCGCGGGGAGTGGATTAGGGTTACCTGGGCTTCAGAGTGGGCCTACTAGCGTTCAAACTGTCGCCAGCGCTGGTTACCACTCGTCGCCAATGACTGCAGGCGGTTCGCATGGACCCAGATCTCCCACGAAAGCTGATCCGCACCTTGCGTCGGATCCTCATTATAAGCACGATTCGTCACAACGACCGGGCGCGCATCACCCGAGCGGATTTTCCGCTCACATGATGTCTTATTCGCACTCGTCTCCGCTCCGCCCCTCTGCGCCGCACGCCCCGCACGCGCTCGACGCGCACCAGCGGAAATCCCCCACCCCCCCGCCTCCCGCCGGTGCCACCCATCCGCCCTTCCGCGGACCAGCGCCTGCACCTGGGCCTGCGCCGCACTCCCCGCTCTCCGCGCGCGGCCCTCTCTCCGCCCCTCCCATCTCCCACCCGCAATCACACCCCCCCAGCTCACACCCGCTACAATCACACCCGCCGTTTCAACCCCCTCCTCCGCACTCCCCCCCGTCACGCTCCTTGCCCTCCCACCCCCCTCCCTCTCACCCTCCCCCATCGCTTCCCCACCCTCTATCCCACCCGCCACTGTCACACCCGCCACTGTCACACGCGCCACAGTCACACCCGTCACTATCGCGCCCCACTCACCCCCCGCCCGGGTACAGACCTCCCCCGCAAGGCCCCCCTGGCACTGCCAAGCCCGCAGGGGGGGCAACTGGGGGAGCAGCAGGAGGGGCAGCAGCAGGGGGAAGGGGAGGGGTGGGTGCAGCGGGAGGGGCGTTAATGGCAGGTTCAGGCGCTCCTCCTGCTTCCAACACCACCACCAGCAGCACCATCACTACCACCACTACCACCACTACAAGCAGCAGCAGCACCACTGCCATTGGTGCCACTGGCATCAGCACCACTACCACCACTAGCAGTGGCGGCAGTAGCGGCAGCAGTGCGTTTGCAGCGCGCTCATCCCCACCGGTCAGCTTTCGCCGCATGTCCAGCCTTGACGTTAAGACCTCCCTGGACGGCCTTGCTGTACTCGCTGTAAGTTGTGCTCGCTATAAGGTGTATTCGTTTCAAGCTGTACTTGCTGTAAGCTGTGCTCGCTGCAGTTTGTAAGGCCTTCGGCACAAGCTCTGTTGTGTTCGATCCCTACTGACGGTTCTCTTGGCATGGCATGCGTTGCATGGCATGGTTTGCATTGCATGGCATGGCATGTCATGGCGTTGCATCATTATTTCTTTCTCACCTAACAAGCGGCAAGCCTCATGGCAGACCATAGTGGACAAGGTGGTGGAGGGGTACAAGCTGGCAGGTTGGGCATGGTGACACTCATTCCCACCCTCCACTTGCTCCCTTGCTACCTTTCATTGCCTTGCCTTGCACGCATCATCAACTTTGGTTTTCTACAATCACATCACCAGAGGCATGGCTCGTGGCGGGCGATAATGGACAAGGTGGTAGTAGAAGGATACAAGCTAGCGGGTTGGGCATGTCGCCTCTCATCCCCACCCTCCATTTGCTGCCTTGCCTTGCCATTTTCCATTGCATGAATGCTGAACTCTTTTTCTCCTCAACAACCAGAGGCAAGGCTCGTGGCGGGCGATAGTGGACAAGGTGGTGGAGTGGAAATGGAGGTGGGTACAAGCTGGGGGGCCTGGCCATGGCAACACTCATACCCACCCTCCCTTGCTCCCTTGCCTTGCATTGTCTGAATGCAATTTCCAGAGGCAAGGCTCGTGGCGGGCGATGATGGACAAGGTGGTGGAGTGGAAATGGAGGTGGGTACAAGCTGGGGGGCCTGGCCATGGCAACACTCATACCCACCCTCCCTTGCTCCCTTGCCTTGCATTGTCTGAATGCAATTTCCAGAGGCAAGGCTCGTGGCGGGCGATGATGGACAAGGTGGTGGAGTGGAAATGGAGGTGGGTACAAGCTGGGGGGCCTGGCCATGGCAACACTCATACCCACCCTCCCTTGCTCCCTTGCCTTGCATTGTCTGAATGCAATTTCCAGAGGCAAGGCTCGTGGCGGGCGATAGTGGACAGGGCGGTGGAGGGTTGTATGAAGAAGTGTTTTGAGACGTCTCAAAACACTTCTTCATATACGTGGAGGGTTGGGCATGCCCACTCGACTCTCCTCTCGCCGCATTGTTGTTTCACCAACCGAGGCAAGGATGAGGGCGGGCAATAGTGGACAAGGTGGTGGAGGGATGCAAGCTGGCAGGGCTGGCTCATACTGACTCTTAAATGCCGCATCACGTGTGTCATCTGTTTCCTGTACTTTCCATGCTGCAACCACCAGCGGCAGGGCTCGTGGCGGGCAATAGTGGACAAGGTGGTGGAGGGGTACAAGCTGGCGGGGCTGGCGCAGCAGCTGGCGTTACGCGGTTACCACGTGCTGGCGCTGATGAAGCTGCGCATGTACGGGGCAGCGGCAGAGGAGCTCACACTGCTGGGCAACCTTGATTCGCCGCAGTACCGCTACGAGGCTCACCCTGGCATGTACCCCGGGAGGAAAGGTGGGTGCTGCGTGGTTCTCTTGTGAAGGGAGATCGTGGCAACGTAGACTCGCCACAGTATCGCTATGAGGCACACCCAGGCATGTACTCTGGTTGCAGAGGTGCATCAGAAGAGTTCAGCGTGCGGGCAGAGTTGCCCCTTGTTCAGTGCAGTGCAGTGTGCCGCATGTGCAGTGTGACGTTTCCGCCCCTTGTTCTCTGCCTCACTCCCGTCCCTCCCGGCACTGCCTTCTCCCGCTCTCCCCCTCCCCTCCTTTTCCCTCCTGCAGGCTCCATGCTTCCCTTCGCCCTGCGCTGGCTTGCAGCAGAGCTGCCCCACCGCATGGGAACTCCAATGTCCCCTCCCCCTCTCCCTCGGCACTGCCCTTATCCCTCCCCGTACTGCCCCCTCCCACCCCCACTGCAGGCTCCATGCTACCCTTCGCCCTGCGCTGGCTCGCAGCAGAGCTGCCCCACCGCATGGGCAATGCCATGTCTGCGCCCCATCCTCTCTTCCATCCCTCCCCGCACTGCCTTTCCTCCCCTCCCCTCGCCCACCCACTCCAGGCTCCATGCTACCCTTCGCCCTGCGCTGGCTCGCAGCAGAGCTGCCCCACCGCATGGGAAATCCTGCACTCACATTGGAGCGACTTTGCGCTCTGCAGGCGTACTGCACAGCTAAGGTGGGTGTACAGGCGTACTGCACGGTGAAGGTGGGTGCTGTGGTTTGTGCGTGTGAGTATGGTGTTCTCAAGAGGTGTCCCACCGCATGGGCAATCCCGCATTCTCATTCGAGCGGCTGTGTGCTGTGAAGGGGTACTGCACTGTGAAGGGGTACTGCACTGTGAAGGGGTACGGGAACATAGAGCGTACTGCACTAGCAAGGTGGATGTGCTGTGCTGTGGGAGTGTGAATTGCCCCTTGGCACCTACACATTTCTGCATGCATTTTAATTTCTGCGGTTTTACCTCAGCAGGGCTCACACAGTCAATCTGTGTGTCTGCGTTGCTGTGTTAATGGCAGATGAAGGAGGTGCAGGGGCGAATGGCAGCAGAGAAGCAGGCAACGCAGGGGACAGCAGCGCATGCAGGCAGCAGCATCGGTACAGGCAAGAACACGAGCGCAGAGACAAGAAAAGGGATGGCAGATGTGATGGCGCCAGAGGATGGTGAAGGCGTATCTTCACATGCCAACACCACTGATGCAGGCGATGGCAACCAGCGAGCAACCAGCGGCAGCAACACAAAGGGCAAGTCTCCAGCAACCACATCAGCAGCATCCGCACCATCAGCAGCGGCCGCATCACAGCATGCGGCGTTGGTGGCGTGTTGGGCGCGCAGGTGGCAGGCAGTGCGGCACGCGCTCGTATCCCACCACCTGGCGCAGCGAGACTACCCCACCGCGCTCCTCTGGCTGCAGCGGCTCCTGCGCTACGAGCCGAGCAACGCCGCCCTGCTCTCGCGGTACGGCCTCGTTCGGCTGCAGCTGGGGGACGTGGAGGGCGCGAGCGCTGCGTTCGGATTGGTGGAGAAGATGGTGGTGCATCGCGAGGTGGAGATGGAGAGTGAGGGGGGGAGTGGGGGAGGAGGGGAGGAGGGGGCGGGGGAGGGAGGAGGAGGAGGAGGAGGAGGAGGAGGAGAGACAGCAGGAAATGCGAGTAACACAGCTGGAGCAGAAGCAGGAGCAGGAGCAGGAGCAACAGGAGCAGGAGGAGGAGGGAGCGATGGGGGTGTGGGGGCAGGGGGGGTGACAGCAGCAAATGTGGGGGAGATGAAGCGGCTGGTGCGGCTGAACAAGGCTCTGGTGCACTTTGCTCGCAAGGAGCACGGGCAGGCACTGCAGCTGTTCACTGCGGTGACTAAAGAGGACCCTACCAACTCCATTGCTGCGAATAACAAGGTGAGACAATGTGGTAACCCTGTTACATGGTGAGAAAGCTAGGTGATTCAGTCATTTCAAAACGCACAATGCGGTGACTAAAGTGGATTCCACCAAATCCATTGCTGCGAATAACAAGGTGAGACAATGTGGTAGCCAGGTTTCATGGTGGGGTAATTAGGTGATTCAGCTGATGCAGAAGGCACTTCACAATTTACAGGTGCTGTGGTAACCATGTTACAATGAAGGGTATCCTCCTTTTGTTATCTTTTACATGGTTCCACCTACCCTCTTCATCCCACATCATCCCTGTTCATCCCTCTCCACACCCCTTCATCCCCACAACCCTGCCAAGCAGGCCCTCTGCCTGATGTACGGCCGAGATCTCGCGACGGCGGTGCGGGTGCTGGAGGACCAATTGCAGGCGAGCCCGCTGACAGCTGTCGACGAGACAGTGGTGCTCAACCTGTGCTCCATGTACGAACTGGCGGCGTCTGATACGCTCAACGCCAAGAGCACGCTCAGCAACTGGCTCACGCGGCTCGCTCCTGACGACTTTGACTTTGCCTGCACTCGGCTGTAGCAGAGGGGAGATGTGCAGTACAGGGTATAGAGTCGGGGAAAAAGCTTAGCGTCAGCACAGCAGCATCAGAGAGGCCACTGTTTATGTGCGCCTCTGCTCTACTGCAACTAGTGTTCGGTGTATGTTAAATTACCTAAGTCCTTTGTTGAATGTAAACTAGATCAAGCTCTTTTCTCTGTGGCATCTGTTGCAAATTAGACCTCTGATACATGTCACTATTTCAAGTGCACTGTTGCATGGTAATTGTATCAATTCCCTGAAACGCTAGCATCTGAATCCTATGCATTTAAATGTCTGTGGTGGTTATGTTTGTCTGATCTAGATTCTAAAACATGCATGAATCTACCCTCAAATAGTAATATCATATACTAGGTACCTAGGTCTAGTAGTAATATCATTTAAGCAATTATAGAGCTCCCACTGTCTTCGGTCTTCTGGGCCCCTCTTGGCCACTAGGGGGGTTAACCCCTAGTGTTACACCCACACACCACGTTGAGGTGGGGACCCTTCGTGTGGGTCCGCAGCCCCTAAACGACACGAGCCGGGCTGCAGCGTCCCACAAGCCCAACTCAGACCAGGTGGCGTAACACCTGGCCAGGTGAAGGCGGGGTGAGGAGGCCATCCGAGTTCAGGGAGCGTCCCCCCATCCCTCGTCAGAACACTCAACTCACACACAGGGGCGCTTCAGGCGCGGGAGGCGTCCGTCCCAACGCCGTCAGCAACCCCTGCCGCACAACACCTATGCCGCAGTCGGAGGCGGTCTTCGGTCTTGGACCCTGCCAGCTGCAGAGCGACACACAACACAAGACAAACACAACACACGATCAAGTGAAACAGGCACAACGAATACATGTAACGCGGAAAAACAGAAAGAAAGCAAGACAAATCTGAGAAAAAAGCAAGGCGGACAAGGGAAGAGGCTTACCCCGCTGCAGCGATGGTTCAGCACCTCACCTCCGCCCGTGCCGCCCGCCGTGTCGTCTCCACGCTGCCCGCCATGCTGAAGGGAATGGAAGGGGGGGGTTAACCAGAGGGACGCCTCTTGATGCGCGCGCGCTGCCCCGTCGCCCTCCTCGCCCCACGAGTAGACCTAAAGGGAAGGGGAGGGGGGTGGGGGGTAGAGAGACAAACGGAAGAAAAGGATCAAGTGAAACATGCACGACAAATACATGAAATGCAAAAAACAGAAAGAAAGCAAGGCGGAAACGGACAAGGGAAGAGAGGCTTACCCCGCTGCAGCGATGGAGCAGCACCTCACCTCCGTCCGTGCCGCCCGCCACGTCGTCTCCACGCTGCCCGCCATGCTGAAGGGAATGGAAGGGGGGGGTTAACCAGAGGGACGCCTCTTGATGCGCGCGCGCTGCCCCGTCGCCCTCCTCGTCCCACGAGTAGATCTAAAGGGAATGGAAGGGGGGTGGGGGGTAGAGAGACAAACGGAAGAAAAGGATCAAGTGAAACATGCACGATAAATACATGAAATGCAAAAAACAGAAAGAAAGCAAGGCGGAAACGGACAAGGGAAGAGAGGCTTACCCCGCTGCAGCGATGGAGCAGCACCTCACCTCCGTCCGTGCCGCCCGCCGTGTCGTCTCCACGCTGCCCACCATACTGAAGGGAATGGAAGGGGGGGGTTAACCAGAGGGACGCCACTTGATGCGCGCGCGCTGCCCCATCGCCCTCCTCGCCCCACGTGAAGCCCTGAAGGAAAGGAAGGCGGGGATTAAGCAGAGAAGTCCTCTTGCTGCCCCGCCGCGCTGCCCCCTCGCCCTCCTCGCCCCACGTGCTGAAGGGAATGGAAGGGGGGGGAGTGAGGACGGAGTGCGGGTCAGGAGGACGTGAGACAGAGGCATGGAAGAGGACAGATCCAAGGGCCAAGGTGCTGGAGGTATGTGAGTAGCCGCAGAGGCCGAGGGTGGGCCCCGTGCTTCAGGACAAGACCAAGAGAGAGCTGGGGCCCCCCCCACTCTCAAATGATCGAGTCCGTCTGCCCCTCGTCACTGCATGGCGCTCACTCTCCATTCAACAGCACCCCTCCTTGTAATCGCCTCAGCCAGCCCGTCAGTCTCTCCATCTCGTTCCTCCGCCTCACCCCATGGACGCAGGGGGAGAAGCCAGCACACGTGGGAGAAAGACGCAGCGCTGTCTCCTCGCCTGCTCCTCGCCTCCAAGCGCGTGGTCAGCAGGGCGGGTAGGAGGCAGCCACACGCCTGTGACTGCCGGCCGTGCGTCATCCCAACACGCTCGCTCCCCCGCATGCCTAAGAGAGAGATGATTAAGGAGAAAATGAAGGACTGAAGAATGTAGCGATACGGAAATTGGACAAAGAATGCAGCGATACGGAAATCTGACAAAGGATGCAGCGATACGGAAATCTGACAAAGATTGCAGCGACACGGAAATCTGACAAAGGATGCAGCGACACGGAAATCTGACAAAGGATGCAGCGACACGGAAATCTGACAAAGGATGCAGCGACACGGAAATCTGACAAAGGATGCAGCGATATGGAAATCTGACAAAGATTGCAGCGACACGGAAATCTGACAAAGGATGCAGCGACACGGAAATCTGACAAAGGATGCAGCGACACGAAAATCTGACAAAGGATGCAGCGACACGAAAATCTGACAAAGGATGCAGCGACACGGAAATCTGACAAAGGATGCAGCGACACGGAAATCTGACAAAGGATGCAGCGACACGGAAATCTGACAAAGGATGCAGCGACACGGAAATCTGACAAAGGATGCAGCGACACGGAAATCTGACAAAGGATGCAGCGACACGGAAAGAACGAGTGGCGAGAGGAGGAGGAAGTGGCAATGACGGCGAAGGCGAGCAGTGAAAGAACGAGTGCAAACAAGAGCGTGAAAATATCAACAGAAGGCAGATCTCTTAGCCGTATTCAGGAGGGGTCGAAGCTGCATGCACGCGCGCTCGCCAGCAGCGGCACTTCTCCCTCCTCGCTTCGCCGTTCCTCCACAGGCGAGCAGTGATCAGCAGGGCAGCAGTGGTGCCTGCCGTGCGTCATCCCACTGCCGCCATCCCACAGGTGCAGTGCAGCAGCCTCCGCCCCTCCAGCCGTGCGCACAGGTGCAGTGCAGCACCCATCCATCCTCCTCCACCCACCCATCGCTCCACTCAACCTCGCCTGCTCCTCGCCTCCTCCGCCGCGCCTTGCCTGCGAGCGCGTGGTCAGCAGGGCGGGTAGGAGGCAGCCACACGCCTGTGACTGCCGGCCGTGCGTCTTCCCAACACGCTCGCGTCCACCTCAGCCACGTGCCGTCCACGTCAGCCACACGCCCACACGCTTCCCCTCCCTTTGCATGCGCTTGCGTTGAGTGTGCTGCATGGAACAGCAAGCACGGTGGTGAGTCGAGGAACCGTGAACAAGCAAGGAAGCGAACGGAGCGAAGAAAGAAGAGACAGCAGCAACAAGGAAAGACGGGAACACGGCGAGCGACGTACCGTGAGTGTGGGGCGCTGTAGGTGCTGCAGTCTGCAGCAAGGCGGAGTCTCGTTAGTCCCGAAGGTGGCGCGTTGAAGGCGCTGCAGCAACGTACGAGCGCGTACCCACGCCCGTGCACACACCTGGCTGCAAGCATGCACTCACCAGTCGAGCTCGCCCCTGCCGTTGCCGCGTTTGCCTCACACGCTCGGGCCTCTGCCCGCTTGCCTCAGGGCACTGCCCCTAGCTAGCCAATGTCCAATCCAAGCCTCAATGTCCAAACCAATGTCCAAACCAATGTCCAAACCAATGTCCAAACCAATGTCCAAACCAATGTCCAAACCAATGTCCAAACCAATGTCCAAACCAATGTCCAAACCAATGTCCAAACCAATGTCCAAACCAATGTCCAAATCAATGTCCAAACCAATGTCCAAACCAATGTCCAAACCAATGTCCAAACCAATGTCCAAACCAATGGCTCAATGTCCAATGTCTGCTGCTGCTGCTGCCGGGAGGTGCATGCAGGGACAGCGGTGGTCAGCAGGGCACGCCCAGGCCGTGCGTCATCCCACCGCCCCGTAGCTACCTCTGCCTCCTCGCCTCAAGTGCATGGGCGACCTGCACAAGTCACAGAGCACAGCATCAGTCCCTGGCTATTCGGATCTGACAAAAACAGGAAAAAAGGACGCTAAGATTTCAATGCACCAGGGCGGAACGAGTGGTGGAGGGCAACTTACAAGGTGAATGGCAGAGGAGCCCCGCCAGTCAGTGATTCTGGCACCTCCTCTCCTCTGCACCTCCTCTCCTCTGCACCTCCTCTCCTCTGCACCTCCTCTGCAGCTCCTGGCCTCCCCACGCCCATGCGTTGTGCCCCAGTGTCACCTTAGCCCTGTGCCTCTGCAAGGACGGGGAGGGGAGCACGTGGAGACAAGGAGGTGAGCCAGCGCACGAGAAAAGCGATAGGGACAATGAACCAGCCAGGGCAATGAAGCGAAAGGGCATTGCTTCAAAAGAAAACAAGGCGGTGAGAGCAAAACGCACATAAGCTGGGCGGGTAGGGATCTCGCCAGCAGCCCCTTGCCTCCTTGTCGCCTCCTCGCCTCCTCAGCTGCGCAAGTCAGCACCTTCACCTCCTCGCGTCATCGCGTCGCATCCTCACCAACAGCGTTGCCTCCTGGCCTTGCTGCTGCCGGTGTGGAGAGGGCAGGCAGGCACACGCTGCCTTGCTGCTTGCCCTGCGCTCTGAAAAGGGTGGAAAGAGATGGGGGAGAGGAACAAAGGAACCAAGGAAATAATAAAACAATGGACGGTGGCAACGTATTGAAGGTGCTAAAAAAAACCATATTCAGCTTCCAATACTGAAGGTGCCAAAAAACACATTGAGCTTCCAATACTGAAGGTGCTAAAAGAAAACAGATTCAGCTTCCAATACTGAAGGTGCTAAAAAACAGATTCAGCTAACGTAGGGAACGCAACAAAGGGAAGGCAACTCACAAGTTCCTCCGGTGCGGCAGCAGTGGCGCCATTCCTCCTCGCCTCAGTCGTTCGGCAGCAGCCGTTGGCAAGCAGTCGTTCGGCAGCAGCCGTTGGGCAGCAGTGCTCAGGAGCAGCGGTCCAGTGATCTCTGCAGTGAAAGAAAGAAAGGAAAAACAAAACAAAATTATTAGCACGAACGGAAATATGAAAGACGGACGATCAGCAACGGAAGCCAGAAGAGCAAATCAGGAAACGATAGCGCGAAAGAAACGGATCAAGGCAAGTATAAGGATTCAGGTAGCCCACCGTTGGCCGCGGCGTCGAAGGCGCGGGTCGCCGCTACGGACGTGGAACGACACTCCCACCACGACTTGAAACTCGAGGAGAGGCGCCTCGCCCGAGGAGAGAAGGCACCTCGTGTAAGAGCGCGCTGTACTCCGAATTGATCGCGTAAGAGCGCGCTGCAGCGAAAGAAAAAAAACAGATTATTAGCACAGACGGAAAAATGAAGCGGGCGATTAGCAAGCCAATGAACACAACGGAAGCCCGAAGAGCAAATCAGAGCGAAACAAAACGGAATACGGCAAGCATAGAGATTCAGGTAACCCACCGTTGGCCGCGGCGGCGAAAGCCATCCCACCAGAGCCGTCGCTGCCTCCCCCTCGCTGCCTCCCCCTCGCTGCCTCCCCCTTGCTGCCTCCCCCTCGCTGCCTCCCCCTCGCTGCCTCCCCCTTGCTGCCTCCCCCTCGCTGCCTCCCCCTTGCTGCCTCCCCCTCGCTGCCTCCCCCTTGCTGCCTCCCCCTCGCTGCCTCCCCCTTGCTGCCTCCCCCTCGCTGCCTCCCCCTTGCTGCCTCCCCCTCGCTGCCTCGCCCGTCGCTGCTTCCCCCTTGCTGCCTCGCCCGTCGCTGCTTCCCCGTCGCTGCTGCCCCCCACGTATGGCGTGTGCCGGCCTGTAGGCGTGCAAGCAGAGGATGTGGGCTGGAGGAGAGGGCGGGCAAATGATTAGTAAGAGATATGGAAAACTGACAAGCATACATGTAAGCAACGAAAAATGCAAGACGATTAAAGCTGGAAAGCACGCATCAGGTGAAGGTGGTGTGAGTGGCAGTGACAGTGCAGCGGAGTGAGTGACAGTGCCAGCGGCAGCGGCAGCGGCAGCAGCAGCGGCAGCGGCAGCGGCAGCGCAGGCGGGGTGGTGGGTGGCAGCTGCAGGGCGGGCACCAAAGGACCGTACCGTACCTGAACACACCTACTTACGCATGATGCCGCCGTTACCTGAACACACCTGGGGAATGGTCCAATGGTGGCGCCGGTGCGAGCTGGAGGAGGAGGAACGAGTGGCGCGAGGAGGAGGAGGCGGCTATGAGGGCGGAAGCGAGCAAGTGCGAATGAGTGCCAACAAGTGCGTGAATAATCGAGATATCTTAGCCTTATTTCAGCAGGCAGGGGTCGAGGCAGCGGCGCCCGTTCCTCCTCGCCTCAGCCGTCGCTCCGTCCGCCTCTGTCCTCCTCGCCGCTACCGCAGTTTGCTGCTCGACAGCTCCCTTGAGTGCAACTCACAAGTCGCCAGCTCCCTTGAGTGCAACTCACAAGTCGTACAGCAGCAGTCGTACAGCAGCAGTCGTAGAGCAGCAGTCATTCAGCAGCAGTCGTTCAGCAGCAGTCGTACAGCAGCAGTCATTCAGCAGCAGTCGTTCAGCAGCAGTCGTTCAGCAGCAGTCGTTCAGCAGCACGCAGCAAAGCCGTTTCCTCACCCTCAGGTGCAGCAGTCGTTTCCTTGGCCTCAGGTGCAGCAGGTGCAGTAGTCGCTTCCTCAGGCTCAGCCTCAGGTGCAGTAGGAGCAGCAGGCCTTGGACCTGCACAGGTCAAACAGGACAGCATTAGTACCTGAACATTCACTGAATGCTAACAAAATAGAAGAAAATGAAGAAACATCACTCAAGGTTTCAATATGCAATGTGATGAAACATTGCCTCAACTTACCATGGAGGAATTCCTCGTAAAAAAATCACGAGCTTCGTATGAACGACGTCCGTTCATCAGCTGCGCCTCCTCGCCAGCAGCGTCCTTTTTGCACATGCTCGCACGCAGCAAGTCACCGTCCCGCACACGGTCGCACGCAGCAAGTCGCCGTCGCGCACACGGTCGCACGCAGAAAGTCGCCGTCGCGCACACGGTCGCACGCAGCAAGTCGCCGTCCCGCACACGATCGCGCGCAGCAAGTCGCCGTCCCGCGCACGGTCGCACGCAGCTCGTCGCCGTCCCGCACACGGTCGCACGCAGGTCGTCGCCGTCCCGCACACGGTCGCAAGCAGCAAGTCGCCGTCGCGCACACGGTCGCACGCAGCAAGTCGCCGTCCCGTACACGGTCGCACGAAGCAAGTCGCCGTCGCGCACACGGTCGCACGCAGCAAGTCGCCGTCGCGCACACGGTCGCACGCAGCAAGTCGCCGTCCCGTACACGGTCGCACGCAGCAAGTCGCCGTCCCGTACACGGTCGCACGCAGCAAGTCGCAGTCCCGTACACGGTCGCACGCAGCAAGTCGCCGTTTCGCACACGGTTGCGTCGCATTTACGCTCTCTGATTCCGCTCGTCGCATTTACGCTCTCTGATTCCGCTTCTCGCATACCCGCTCTCTGATTCCGCTCTTCGCTTCTCCGAGGTTGATGCTCGTCGGTCATCGCCTTTCGCCTCCTCGTCAGCAAAGTCGCCTTTCGTTAACAGCTCGTCGCTCGCCGGCTTCATCACATGACACGAATAAGAAGACAGATCCGTGAAATCTCCGTGATATAATTTGTCAATGATGCCACGAAATATACGGCCGGGAAGCCATAGCTGAGGCTCCAAGAAGAAGAGCATCAGGATACGTCGACGATGAAGCCGTAGGGATGAAGCCGTAGGGAGCATCCCGGAATTAAATCGAAAGGCCGTTGGGAGCATTGCTTCACGAGCTTCGCTTGTCCGTCGTCGCTTGTCCGTCGTCGCTTGACGGTCGTCGCTTGTCCGTCGTCGCTTGTCCGTCGTCGCTTGTCCGTCGTCGCCTGTCCGTCGTCGTCTGTCCGTCGTCGCTCGGTTGAAGCAGAAACACCCCGCGCGACACCCGAGCTGCAGATGATGCCACGAAGGTACCTGCCGTCGCTGATTCTGCCAACATCTCTGACTGAAATAAGCCGTCCATTGCTACCCTAACAGTTCACTGAAAGATTTTGACGATTAAGGCTAAAGTAGTGGCGTACGATCCGTAGGGATCACAGACGCTGTTTAATATAATACTGAGATAGGAGCCGCCTCCAGGGTGAATCTAACCGTCGAGCTGTTTAGGCTGGATAACAGCTTAGCGGAACTCCAGGACATGTCGAACTAAACCACCGTTAAAAACACTATCAGTGTCGTTTTGTAACGAACGGAATTACTCCACGTAGACGGAAGCCGTAGCGAAAGTACATGGATCATGGAATTCATGGCGGCCTGGAGCAGGAAGTTGGCATGATGAGAATGCGGGAGAAAGCGAGTGGAAGGGCCTTGGGAATGTGGGAAGTCACTCGGTCGGGAGAGGTGCCTGATTCAGGCTGGATGTGGATGGAGGTAGTGCTGGCTCGAGGGTGACCAGGGTCAACCCAAAGTGCTGACTCTCGCTTGCTGGATTGGGGAGTGGTGCTGGCTCGAGGGTGACGTTCCGCCACCAGCGCCAAACCAAAGTGGTGTCAGTGGGTGGGGAAAGGATTGCGCCAGGCGGCGTCGGGTGGCAGAAAGTGGCGGGGGGGAGAGGAGGGCTAGCGCGTCAAACTGTGATTTATGGGCAGAAAGAGATGTCTCCGGATTTAGCGTCCGGAGTCTAAGCGCTGGGTTTCGCCAAAAACGGGTGAAAACGGCAGTAACCAGGCTGTTCTCTCACTTCGCACCGCTTTTACGTCGGCTATTTTCAACCCTGGAATGCTTGGAAAACATTTCGCCCACGGCATGCGCATAGAAATTTGACAAAAGCGGAGCGCGGAGTGCAGTGACGGGACCGCGCGCCAGATGAATCTGCGCGCCAAGTTTCAGTGCGGAACTGGCGCAGTAACCCTGCGCACTGACTTCAAAATCAGAGATTCGCCCAGCGGTGGTGCTGAACACGAAACCTCCCGTTCGCGAATTCACGACGATCGCTCACGGAAGTGCGCAGCGGGAAACGTGCGCCATGTTGGTGTTTGCGCGGGTGCAAGAACTGCGCTCCAGAGCCCAGAGTCCAGAGCCTGATCAAGGTGAATGGCGGAGCTTCGGCAATTCTCAAACTCATCTTGTCTGGTGATGTCGATCGGACGGCTGACCACATGCGGTGGGCCCAACGTCGCCACTTAATCATGGACTGTAGAAAACATCAATCACACAGAAACTATCACTAATACAAAAATACAAATGATTCTATGTGCAATCTTTTACGGTGGAACTAGGGCCGCTTCCTAACGTGTTTGACCGATGGAAACCGCGTCATACAAACACTGAACGAAAAATGTATGCGTTAATACAGGTCCTCGCTTAGGTTACGAATGGGGCGTGTAGAACGCCTTTTTCGTAATTCTTTCAAAATTCTAATACAGCTTGTTTCTTACGATAGATGGCAGCAGGAAAACCAGGGCCCAAAATAGGTTTAGGTCCACTCTTGCAAATCAGGGTACCAGGCCCCCCGTACCCTGACCCTTAGGGTAAAAATTTCCGTACCCTGATGCCAGTAGCCTAAAACAGCCAAAAAATCCTGTTACACTTATTGTACCAGGGTAGAATTGTTGTTAGGCTGTTTGACAAACAGGAACGCCCTAAACCCGGGTGCGTTGGCGCAAATCTTGCTTAACGGACCAACCGAGGCGAATGTCGCGAGCGGGTAACGTTCACGGATGGGTGCCGATGGCGGGAATGGACATGTACGCGGTAAGCAGGGACGCGAAGTAAGGAAAAGGAATTTTCCTTACACTACCCTCCTCCCCAAGGAGGTGTCGAGAGTAAAGATAAAGGATGGTTGCACTATCGAGAAAGTTGGGTACAAGTAACAAAACCTATACCCTACATTAGCTACCCCACTAAAGCCTACATTTTATTATGACACAGGCATATACTTTGACACACCCCCATAGGCAAAGTGGGGGAGAGCAAGGGGTCACAAGACCAGTCAAGAGAAGCAAAGCAAGCTCAGGGTGGATCACAACGTCACCACACATACTGAGCACAAGCAAAGGGCCACAAGGCCAGTTCACATGCAGAGGTATGTATGCAACAACAACAGCACAGTGATCTCTACCTAGCAGAGCAAGCATGCAGGTATATATATAGATCACCGTACAAGCAAAGTCTACAGCAAGTGAGGAAGCGTGGGCACAAGGCCTAACAGAGTGCAAAAACGCTGATGATCACCAGACGGAAGCGCCTTGGTGAATATATCAGCAGTGTTGGCCCGATTGGCCACGTGAGCAAGACGAAGCTGACCACGCTGCTGCAACTCTCGAGCCAGGAAGTAACGCAGAGCGATGTGCTTCGTTCCGTGCTCCAGTCTGTGCTCCTCTTGTCTGTGCTCCTGACACAAGGCAATGTCGGCCTTGTTGTCGACGTACAGCACTGGAGGAGAACGAGGCCGCTCTCCCAAGTCGGTCAGCAGGTAGGTGAGCCAGCGTAACTCCTGTGCACAACTGGAGCTGAGAACTGAAGACGAGCGTGTAGAACGCCAAGAAACCGAACCAGAGCCAAGGCTGAAGGTGTAACCCTGTGACGACCGCTGCGTAGCCTGGTCGTCAACCCAAGAAGCGTCTGAGTGCCCAGTGAGGACAACGTCGCTCAGTCCTCCAAGCACGAGCCCCATGCCCGATGTACTGCACAAGTAGCGTAGTACCCTCTTAGCAGCATCCATATGCACCTTTCGGTGCCGACCAGGAGCCACGTAGCGTGCCAGAAGGCCAAGAGGGTACGCAAGGTCAGGACGAGTGCAGGTCATCAGGTACATGAGGCAGCCCACTAGCTCTGGGTAAGGACCACTCGGCTCTACGGAGGCGTCCGAAGGTGGAGCTGAGAGCGAGTGACCTGTAGCCAGAGGAGTGGCCTGTGCCGAGGACCAGGTGAAGCCGAAGCGCTGAAGGACCTGCTGCACCATGTGTGACTGAGTCAGTATGATGGTGCGGCGTGCTCTGTCCCGGGTGATCCGCAAGCCAAGATAGCTTGTCAGCTCACCCAGGTCTGTGCACGTGTGTCTCTTCTGCAGCTCCGACTTCACCAGGGCGAGAGCCTCAGTGTCAGCAGTGGCAAAGACCAAGTCGTCGACGTACACGAGGATGTAGAACGGCGGCAGCGAAGTGTCGGTGCGCGGAAACAGCGACGGGTCAGCAGTCGACGGAGCAAACCCAAGAGACGCAAGTGTCGTCCTCAGTGTGTCGTGCCACTCACTTGGCGCCTGGCGGAGACCGTAGACCGGCCGCCTGAGGCTCCACTGGGTTCCAGGAGGGAACGACCCAGTGAAGCCAGGTGGGCGGCGCAGCCAGATCTCTTCGTGCAGGCTGCCCTGTAAGAAGGCTGTGCTGAAGTCAAGAGAGTGAAGCTCGTAGTCACGCTGAGCGGCAACGTGCAGCAGCACCCAAAGAGTGGTCATCTTCGGGGTGGGGGAGAAGGTCTGGAAGAAGTCTACTCCCTCACCCTGACTGAAACCTCGTGCAACGTAACGCGCCTTGAAGGCAGGCGGAGAACCCGGCGGCCGCTTCACCCTGAAAATCCACATGCCACTGACGATGTTCGCCCCAGGTGGGGGAACCTCGTCGACGTAAGTGCCTGTGGACTTCCAGGATGCCATCTCTGCGTCCATGGCTGTCTGCCACTGAGAGGAGTACTCACCCGCGATCGCCTCAGCGTAAGAGCGATATGATATCAGAGCAGGTCGACCCTCCTGGGTCGATCCTGTGGGTGGGCCCCACCCGATGCTTCCGCTGCTCTACTGCTGTCGCGCTCCCCGGGCGCGCGACCCTTTCTTCCTGCCGCGCGCTCGGAGCGCGCGACGTTTTTCATCCCGCCGTGCGCTCGGGGCGTGCGGCGGTTTTCTGCCCGCCGTGCGCCCCGAGGCGCGCGGCGGTTTCCTGCTTCGCGCGGCGGTTTTCTGCCCGTCGTGGCGCCCCCGGGGACCTGCGCGCTGCCCCCCGTCGCCCGTCGCGGCGCCATGGGGGCCCGCGCGTCGCCCTCCTCCCGTCGCCTCGTCGCGGCGCCCAAGGGGCTCGCGCGCCGGCCCCTCCCGTCGCCTCGTCGCGGCGCCTTGGGGGCCCGCGCGTCCCCCCCTCCTGTCGCCTCGTCGCGGCACCTTGGGGGCCCTCGCGTCGCCCCCTCCCGTCGCCTTGTCGCGGCGCCTTGGGGGCCCGCGCGCCGCTCCCTCCCGTCGCCTCGTCGCGGCGCCTTGGGGGCCCGCGCGCGGCCCCTTCCGTCGCCCGTCGAGCCGCCCTCGGGGGCCCGTGCGCGGCCCCCCTCCCGTCACCCGCCGTGGCGCCCTCGGGGGGCCCGCACCCTGCTCCTTCGTGGCGCCCAGGAGACCCCATCGCCGCCTCCCTTTCCCTCCGTGAACCGCCCCTGCTGCTTCCCGCGCTCCTGCCTGCGTTAGGGTTTGGGGGTGGCGGGCATGGGGGTGACCGGTGTGGGTAACCTGCAGCTCCTCCTCCTCCTCCGTCTCCCACTGCTGCAGCTGCCGCTGAGGGGGGTGGGTGTGTGGGAGCCGAGGGTTTAGGGTTTAAGGGGGGTGCCGTGGGAGTGGAGCTAGGGTTTCAGCAGGGGGTGTGTGAGAGGGGTGTGGGACGGTCGGGGGAGGTTGCGTGGAGGCTGCCGTCTTGTCATCCGCAGCACCTGTAGTCCGGGGCGCTGTCCTGGTAGCCCAGAGAGCCTGCTGCGCCTGTCGCCCGTGGGTCCGTTGCTCCTGCCGCTCCTCGTAGCCGCCGAGCCAGTTACTCCAGTAGTCCGGGGCGCTGTCCCGGTAGCCACTGTGCCAGCCGCTCCTGTTGCCCGTGTGTCTGCAGCTTCAGCCGTCGCCTCCTATCTTCTCTCCTCTTACAGTCCCGCCTCCTCCTCCTCATTTGCCCTTTGTGAATGCCTCTAGCTTTGCTTGCACTTGTGAACCTACTCTATACCTGCTTGCTGTGCTGATTATACCCCACTTTGACTATGGGGGTGTGTCAAATTATAATGCCTGTCTAGCCTGCAGTGGGGTACTCTATAGTGAGTACGGCCCCTTAGGGTTCCCTATTTGTATCCCAACTGTTGCTAGTCCAATCCTCCTTTGCTCATTTCTGTTTCTGCCTGCTATTTTTGACAGGAGGCCCCTCTTACGAGAGCGCGTGTACATCTCAAAAGTTTCGGCTACGTAGATACTCAGTCAGGACAGGGTGATTCTCAATTCTGTCCAGGGGAACCCAGTTGTCTTCGGTGGGCGTGCGGTCTTTCCAGCGGATCAGGAATTCGATCCTGCGGGCTCCCCGTGGGTCACGTACTCGGTGGCTCAGTATTTTTTCGGGTGTGATGATTGGCTCTGTTGGCGGTCGTGTCATGCTGGCGGGGCGGTTGCGAGGCAGTTGGCTGGTGGATGGCACGTATGGGCGAAGCAGGCTGACGTGGAATGACGGGCTGACGTATCAGTCAGCAGGGAGGAGGAGATGGGCGGTGGCGGGTGTGATCATGTGGCTGATGCGAAATGGCCCGCAATATCGGGGGCGGAGTTTTGGAGTGATGGGCAGGCGGAGGTTTTGAGTGTCGAGTAACACCAGGTCGTCGGGTTGGTAAGTGACGGGGCGGCGGTGTCGGTCGGCGTTGCGCTTAGCGATGCCGTTTGTTTTTTTTATTGCTTCTGCTGCTCGGGTCCGTGCTGCTTGCAGTATTTCTGCGAACTGTTGCGCGCGTGGGACTGGGTTGTCGGGGTTTGGGGTCATGGGTACTGTGGGGTCTTGTCCGTAGTTCAGGTAAAACGGTGACTGTTGGGTCGTGGCAGATAGCGAGTTGTTGTACGCGAACTCAATGAGTGGCAGTTGCTGTTCCCACGTGGTCGGGTCGTCGCACGTGGCTTGGATGAGCTGTTCCATGGTCTGGTTTGTCCGTTCTGTCTGTCCGTCGGTTTCGGGGTGGTATGATGAACTGAACTGTAGTCGCGTGCCGAACTGCTGCCACAGGTTTCGCCAGAAGTTGCTGGTGAATTTCGTGTCGCGGTCGATGATAATTGATGCGGGTATCCCGTGCAGTCGAACGACGGTGGAGATGAAGAGGCGGGCTGTTTCTTCGGCTGTGATTGATTTCTTGCAGGCTGCGAAGTGTGCCATTTTCGTCAGCCGATCGACGACGACCAAGATCGCGTCGTTCCCACTTGCTCCAGCCGGTAACCCCGTGACGAAGTCCATCGTCACCTGCTGCCAAGCACACTCTGGGGGTGGTATCGGCTGCAACTGTCCTGCTGGTCGTTGTCGTGACGATTTCATGAGCTGGCAGGTGGGACACGATGCCACGTGTCGTTGCACGTCGGTCAGCATCTCGGGCCAGTAGTAATACCGCTGCATCTGCTGCCGTGTTTTCTCTACCCCGAAATGTCCTGAGGTAACCCCGTCGTGTGCCTCCTGTAGTAACAGTTCCCTTATTAAAGTGTAGCCTGGTACCCAGATGCGGTCGGTGCCGGCTTTTACGTAATACACCCCTTTTGCTGCTGCGAACTGCTGCGAGTTGCCTCCGGTAAAAAAGGGGTCTGTCTGATACCCGTGGGTGAATAGGCCTGTCAGTAGCGGGCTGGTCTGTGCGAGTAGTATGGCGTGGATCTGGGCAGTTGGGCGGGTCAATGCGTCGGCAATGTTCGAGGCTCCCTTTTTATAGGTGACCGTGTAGTGGAAGTTTGACTCGAGGAAATCGAGCCAGCGGATCTGTCGTGGGTTGAGGTGGGGCTGTGCGCGGAGGTACTGTAGTGATCTGTGGTCTGTCCGTACTGTCACGTCTGCGCCGGTCAAGTAACAGCGCCAGACCTTGAACGCATGCACGATCGCGAGCATTTCGCGGTCGTGTATCGGGTAATTCTTCTCGAGCGGATGCAGTTTTCGTGACTCGTATGCGATGGGCTGTAAACCGTTGCCGAAATCCTGTAGCAGTACGGCTCCAATGGCGATGTCGCTTGCGTCTGTAACTACTTCGAATGGGCGGTGCGGGTCGGCGATACGCAGTACGGGCGGTGAACAGATAACGTTTTTCAGGGCAGAGAAGGCAGCATGCTCTTTCTCCCCCCACGTAAAAGCGACCCCCTTCCGCAGTAAGTCCGTCAGCGGAGCGGTTAACCGTGCCATGTCGGGGACGAACCGACGCACATAATTAACGAACCCTAAAAAACTCTGCAACTCCGTGATGTTCGTCGGGGGGTGCCATGCTTTTACTGTGTCCAGCTTTTTGGGGTCGATCTCAACTCCAGCCTCCGAATAACGTGCCCCAAAAACTCTAACCTATCCTGGAAGAACTCGCACTTGGAACCCTTGGTCAGTAGTCTGTGCTCGTCTAAAACCTTAAATACTGCTTCCAGATCTGCCAAGTGCTGCTGCTTATCGCGACTGTAAACGAGGATGTCGTCGAGGTAAAACTATCACGCATTTATCTAAGAGCGGCCTAAACGCCTCGTTCATGGTCATCTGAAATGTCGCCGGTGCGTTGGTAAGCCCGAATGGCATCACTGTGTACTCGAATGGCCCATACCTAGTTCTAAATGCTGTTTTTACGAAGTCCGATGGTTCGACCCGAATCTGGTGGTAACCTCCGCGTAAGTCAATTTTCGAAAAGACCCGTGCTGTTCGCAGTTGATCTATCAGTTCGTCGGCGCGGGGAATGGGGTATCGCGACTTGACTGTTACCCTGTTCAGTGCTCTGTAGTCGATACACATGCAAAAACCCCCGTCTTTTTTTGGTGTGAACAGTATCGGTGCGGCGAACTGTGACGAGCTCGGTCGGATGATTTTTTTCTCTAACAGGTAATCTAACTGCTTCCTCAGTTCATCGAGCTCTGGCTGTGTCAGTCGGAATTGTCGCTGTACAGTTGGCTGTGCCCCCGGTTCTAACTCTATTCGGTGGTCATGTGCCCGCTGAGGTGGCAGTCCCTCCGGTAAATCGTCCGGAAAAATCCCCGGGTACCGTTTCAACAGTTCCTGTAGTTCGGGCGGTACTGCTGCCAACAGTTTCTGAAAATTGCTCGGCTGCTCTGCTTCTCCTACCAACGCTATATCCACTGCGTAGACGTCAGCTCCAGCGGCGACAGCCCGTTTCATCGTGATGGCGTTGACGTGGACCGTTGAAGACTCGGGCGACTGCCAGCGAGGTAGCACGACCCAGTTACCGCTACTTCGCACAGTGCAGCTGCCCGCCGTCCAGTCGATTCGCGGGTTATACCGTCGTAGCCAGTCACGTCCCAGTAATATGTCGTGCCTATCCAGTGTCGTCGCGAGCATTTCCTGTGTAAACCCAAAGTTCCCCCCGCAGCGTACTTTTACTCTTTCCACCTTCTCCCGTACGGCCATCGGCGTGCCGTCGACTAAGTGTGCATCTATCTCCGGTAAACACCGACTAAGTGTCAGTTGCAGCTTCCGTGCGGTTGCGGTATTAACTAAACTGTGACTTGCTCCTCCGTCTATAAAAATCTTCACTGCTGCTCCCTGTATTTTCCCGTGGATCAGTATCGGGCAATCCGTCGCTGTACCCTCCTTATTCATCCGAGCCCGATCGATAGCGTGAATCGGTACTGTGACTCGGTGAGGGTCGGTGAGGTTGGGCGAGCAGGTTGTCTCGTCAGTAGTTGGCCCGTTTTCTACTGACTGCTGGCGTTTCCCGACCTCTGAGACTCCCTCCCCTGCTCTGCTCCGCGGCGTCTCTGCTCCTCTGGGCATTCACTCTTGCGATGGCCCGGCCTATTGAAAGCAAAGCAGCGCCCCTTGAATGGCGCAGCAGCTGCATTCGCCGCAACGGCATGTACGGTGGCGTGCTCGGTCGGCCCCCGAGGACGATGTCCGTAATAGGACCCCGGTCTCGGTCGGCGCAGGATGTCGATTTTCTCCGCGAGCGCGAGGATTTCGTTGAAATTTGATAGCCCACGTAGCATAATCTCGTGCGAGATGTCCGGCTTCAGTCCGCCAACGTAACGGTCCACCCGTTCCGCTTTGTGCATGTAGTCGACTTGTTCGCACAGAGCGAGAAATCCGCTGGTGTAGTCTTGGACCGACCCAAGCTGTCGCCAAGTACGCAGTTTCTAACGCGCCGAAATAGAAGCCGCGATCGGCTCGAAGCGCTCCCGAAGCCCTGCGCACCACGCATCCCACGTGCTGTACTGGGCGGTTTCGCAGAATGAACTCCAGGTGACGGCTGGACCCGTGGGCTCTTCCTCTTGCGACGGTGGCTCGTAGGCGCGTGGCGACGTCACGATGACTCGCCACCAGTCCATGGCGGGGCCCCTTAGCAGCGAGACGGCGTAACGAATCTTCGCTGCGTCCGACTCGACTTAATTTGCGTCGAAGAACACGTTCATCGTGAAGACCCACGATTGAACCGTCGGACCTCCACGTTGGCTCGGGTCGAAGCAGGGCGGGCGCTGCGGTTTGAGCGGCATTGGCGCGACGATGTCGTTGTTGCCGACGGTCGCCGCAAACTCAACGTGACGACGAGCTTCGCGAGGTCCGCTCGTGCTTGGTGCGACCCTGTTCCTCCCCATGCCGGGCATTGATTGGGCGGCGCCATCACTGGCTGCGCCTGAGCGCTGTCCCACGCTGTCATGTTGTGACGGTGTGCCAGATGAGATAACAATCGGCTCGTCTGATTGCGCATTTGCAGGTGCTTGTTTTGGTGCTGGTGCATTCACCGTTGATTGCTGGCGGGCGGAGTCACGTTCCGCCGTGAGTGTCGCGATTTCGAGCTCCGAATCTTCGAGTTGGCGCACGAGACGGTCGAGCTGCTCCTGCGTCAATGTCGCGAGAGTAATTTCGGCCATGGCGGGGGTGTCGGGCAAACTCAGCGAGAGCCTCAGTCGTGGCCGTGCGTGCTTACGAGAGAGCACTTCGAGCGGCGGTGCTTTTACGCTGAGAGACGTCTACCCCCTCCAAAAAATCGAGATAGTGGGGAAGCGAAGGTGTGGGTGCGGTCTGAGCAGAGATCGTAGGCTCTGATACCAAGTGTTACAAGTGCAATTGAACGAGCGAGTGAGAATTGCACTATCGAAGCAATTAATACAGTTGAGCGAAAAGTTTGAGCGAAGTTATATAGCGAAGCTAGTGTGGTAACGGTAATGCGGGAAATTGGGGTGCACTACGGGCCTAGCGCCGAGGTTGGGAATTGTCGAGGCGAAGGTCCGGAGCGCGGGTTACCAACCGAACCGTGAGGTTGGGTCGCATCGTGAATAGTGGCGGGAGTCGTGGTCGAGGCGAATGTCGCGAGCGGGTAACGTTCACGGATGGGTGCTGTCGAAATATATTATATATATTTAAACTGCTTGTAGCGATGGTTACTGTTGTGTTACATTGTTTGTAGGTGGTGCACCACTTCCCTATGCTTTCCTTGTATAAGTCTCTCAACTTTCTAATGCAATTCATCTTTTGCTTGACAAAGAACTCTCTCCATACTCACCCTTCCTAGCTAAACCCTAGGTCACTAAGGTGTGAGTTATGAGCCTACTTTAACATGTTATCAGAGTCATCACGTTCCTTATAAATGGGCCCACCGCTAGCCATGGCGCCCCCCGTCGCGTTTCTCGTCGCAGCACCCGTCGCGCCCGTTGTGGTGCTCCTCACGGCGCTCAGGGTGCCGGCCGATACGGATGCGATGTCGAGCCCCGTACGGCGCCCCGCATCCCGTCACCTCGAACGCCCTGCTGCCCCGCTTCCCGTCACCGCGGGCGACTTGCTTCCCGTCGCCGCGCTCGACCTGCTTCCCGTCGCCGCGGGCGACTTGCTTCTCGTCGCCGCGAGCGACCTCTTTTCCGTCGCCGTGGGCGACCTGCATCCCGTCGCCGCGGGCGCCCTGCTTCCCGTCGCCGCGGCTTCCGCTGTGGGAGGAGGTGGCGGGGGGAAGGGGGGGGCGTGGGTGGTTGACGCAGGTCTGCGCGCTGCTGCGCCACACCGCTATTCCGCCGCTCGCCTTCCCCTCCCTCTCCCTGTTGCGCGTGCAGCAGTGGGGGGGGTGGGGGTTTGGGGGTGGCGGGTGTGAGAAACCTGCTGCCGCCCCTCCTCCTCTCTCTCTCACTGACGCACGTGCCGCTGTGGGGGGGGGGTGAGGGGGTGGCGGAAGGGTGCGGTTCCGGGTGGCGCCTGAACAAAGGGGTGAGGTTTAAGGGGGTGGCTGAAAGGGGGTGTGGTTTAGGGGGGTGGCTGAAAGGGGGTGTGGACTTGGGGGTTCGTAAGAGGGGTTCGCCGCGTGGCTCCCCCCACCTCCTCCTCATCCCCCTCTCACCACCCCTTTGTAAAATGGGGGTTCGTAAGAGGGGTTCGCCGCGTGGCTCCCCCCACCTCCTCTCCTCATCCCCCTCTCACCCCCCCCCCCCCCCCCCTTGGTAAAACGGGGGTTTGTAAGAGGGGTTCGCCGTGTGGCTCCCCCCCACCTCCTCTCCTCATCCCTCATTCACCTCCTCCTTGGTACTTCTCTCCTTCTTCCGCTGCGCACTCTGCATGGTAAACCCCTTCAGGGGGCGTAACTACACTTCTTCCTACAAGCAATTATGGGGGCGTGTCGAAATATATTTTATATCTTTTATAACTCCTTGTAGTTGTAGTGTAGTTATTATGCTTTGTAGGTGGTGCACCTTCTTTCCTTGCATGTTCTTTCCTATTTGTACCCTTGCTCAAAATTGAATCCTCCTCTTTGGCCAACACTTTTCTCTCGATACTCACCCTTCCTAGCTAAACCCTAGTGTTAGAATACTAGGAAGGAATGTGTGATTAGGTCAAGGGGGGGGTACAAGAAGAATGTCGAGAGAAATGTTGTACCCCCTAGTGCTAACCCCCATACAGCCTAGATAACCTAAACATGCATATATGATTTTGTCGGAAAATATAATTTAATATTTTCTATATGTAACTGCCTGTAGGATTGGTTACTGTAGTTATAGCGTTTTCCTATTTGGTGGTGCACCTTTCTTGCTTGTTGTCTCATATTTGTACCCTTGAACCTATAGTGAAACCCCTCATTCCTCTCGACATTTTTCCTAAACTCGAACTCAACTTCCTACCTCACTAGCTATGGCTCCTAAGCCTAGCTAAGAACTTTGTCATGCTATCAGAGTGATCACGGTCCTGGCCTGTGGACCCGCCCTATTGCTTCCGCTGCTACTCTGTGTTCTGCACGCCCCGTGGCGTGCCCCCCTTAATTTTCTCTTAGCGGCCCCGTCGCCGCCCTTTCAGCGGCCCCATCGCCGCCCTTTCAGCGGCCCCGTCGCCGCCCTACCAGCAGCCCTTCGCCCGCCCTTTCAGCGGCCCCACCGCCGCCCTTCCTGCGGCCCTACGGCCCCGTCGCCAACCTGCGGCCCCGCCACCTGAGGCCCCGATGCCACCTACGGCCCCGCCCACTTGCGGCCCCGACCCCGCCCCGGCCATGCCCCGTCGCCAGCCGCGGCACACCGGGGGCACGTGCACCGCCCCCCCCCCCTTTTCCCGTAACCCGTCGCGGCTCCTTCGGGGGCCGCACGCGGCCCCCTCAGGTCACCTCGACAGGTGCCGGGAGGGGCGACCTGGAAGGGGGGGGCAGGCGTCGCCCCCTCTGCCGCCTGCTTTGGCACCCGGGGAGGCCGTGCGTCGGCCCCCCCCCCCCCCCCCCCCCCCCCCTCTCCTCCTCCTTTTTTTCCCACTGCTACAGCTGCCGCTGGGGGGGAGGGTGTGAGGGTGTGGGGGAGCCCGGGGAGTGGCACTGGGGTGGCGGGTGTGAGACCACCCAGCACCCGTCCCTCCACCTCTCCTCTCTTCCCCCCTCTGCTGCTCCTGCAGCAGTGTGTGGGGGAGGGGGAAAGGGAAGGGGAGGGGGAGGGTGAGAGGGTGTGAGGGTGTGGGGGAGCCAGGGGAGTGGTATTATTGAAACACTTTTCTCCTCCTGCGCAATCGTGATGTACCCCTTCGGAGGGCGCTAACTGCATACTCATCTCCTACAGCCAGTTATGGGGGCGTGTCGGAAAATATAATTTAATATTTTCTATATGTAACTGCCTGTAGGATTGGTTACTGTAGTTATAGCGTTTTCCTATTTGGTGGTGCACCTTTCTTGCTTGTTGTCTCATATTTGTACCCTTGAACCTATAGTGAAACCCCTCATTCCTCTCGACATTTTTCCTAAACTCGAACTCAACTTCCTACCTCACTAGCTATGGCTCCTAAGCCTAGCTAAGAACTTTGTCAGATTTGACACACCCCCATAGGCGAAATGGGGGATAGCCAGAGCAAGCAAAGGTCACAAGACCAGTCAAGAGAAGAAACAAAACACAGCTCAGGGTGGATCACAAAGTCACCACACATTCTGAGCAGAAGCAAGAGGCCACAAGGCCAGTTCACATGCAGAGATGTATATGCAGCAATAGCACAGTGATCACTACCTAACAAGAGCAAGCATGCAGGTATATATGTATAGATCACAGTACAAGCAGAATCTACAGCAAGTGTGGAAACGTAGGCACAAGGCCCAACAAAGTACAAAAGCGCTGATGATCACCAGACGGAAGTGCCTTGGTGAATATATCAGCAGTGTTGGCCCGAGTGGCCACGTGAGCAAGACGAAGCTGACCCCGCTGCTGCAACTCTCGAGCCAGGAAGTAACGCAGAGCGATGTGCTTCGTTCTGTGCTCCAGTCTGTGCTCCTGACACAAGGCAATGGCTGCCTTGTTGTCGACCTACAGCACTGGAGGAGAACGAGGCCGCTCTCCCAGGTCGGTCAGCAGGTAGGTGAGCCAGCGTAACTCCTGTGCAGCCATGGCTGTGGCGTAGATCTCAGCCTCACAACTGGAGCTGAGAACTGAAGACGAGCGTGTAGAACGCCAAGAAACTGAACCAGAGCCAAGGCTGAAGGTGTAACCCTGTGACGACCGCTGCGTAGCCTGGTCGTCAACCCAAGAAGCGTCCGAGTGACCAGTGAGGACAACGTCGCCCCGTCCTCCAAGCACGAGCCCCATGCCCGATGTACTGCACAAGTAGCGTAGTACCCTCTTAGCAGCATCCATGTGCACCTTTCGGTGCCGACCAAGAGCCACGTAGCGAGCCAGAAGGCCAAGAGGGTACGCAAGGTCAGGACGAGTGTAGGTCATCACGTACATGAGGCAGCCAACTAGCTCTGGGTAAGGACCACTCGGCTCTACGGACTCGTCCGAAGGTGGAGCTGAGAGCGAGTGACCTGTAGCCAGAGGAGTGGCCTGTGCCGAGGACCAGGTGAAACCGAAGCGCTGAAGGACCTGCTGCACCATGTGTGACTGAGTCAGGGTGATGGTGCGGCGTGCTCTGTCCCGGGTGATCTGCAAGCCAAGGTAACTGCGCAGCTCACCCAGGTCTGTGCACGTGTGTCTCTTCTGCAGCTCCGACTTCACCAGGGCGAGAGCCTCAGTGTCAGCAGTGGCAAAGACCAAGTCGTCGACGTACACGAGGATGTAGAACGGCAGCAGCGAAGTGTCGGTGCGCAGAAACAGCGACGGGTCAGCAGTCGACGGAGTAAACCCAAGAGCCGCAAGTGTCGTCCTCAGTGTGTCGTGCCACTCACGTGGCGCCTGGCGGAGACCGTACACCGGCCGCCGGAGGCTCCACTGGGTACCAGGAGGGAACGACCCAGTGAAGCCAGGTGGGCGGCGCAGCCAGATCTCCTCGTGCAGGCTGCCCTGTAAGAAGGCTGTGCTGAAGTCAAGAGAGTGAAGCTCGTAGTCACGCTGAGCGGCAACGTGCAGCAGCACCCGAAGAGTGGTCATCTGGCTGCTCCAGCTCGCTGTACCCCCCCGCTGACGTCACCAGCTGGTTCCCCTTCCCCGGCACGCACTGCAGGCAGTCGGCGGTGATCAGATCGGTGCACCGCGGTGGCTTGGCGGCACCGGAGTCGTTCCAGGCTTGCGCGTCGGCGAGCAGGAGCAGCAGCAGCGGGATGAAGATCGGCATGGCGACGGCGCTGAACGAATTCGCTGCCACGTTGTACGAGTACCACCCCCATAGCTCCCGCTTCGTCAAGGGAACCGTTGAGCCCTCCGCGTATTCTTCGCCTCCCGCGTATTCCCCGCTTTCCGCGTATTCCCCGCCTCCCGCGCTTCCTGCGCGCTTTCCGCTTCCGCCAGGGTCGTCTAGGTCGAGAAACGCGCTAGCGGATTTCTGTCGCATCTGTTCGTCTTTGGGTGTGTATTCCAGTCGCGACACTATAACGGGTATGGGGACGACCTTTGCCATGCCCTTCCGCCGTTCGTGAAACTGATAGTCTAGGCTTCAACGATAGGTTTTTATATTATTCCAAAAACTATCGTGGGGTCGATACTCTAGGCTTCGACAAGACAGAGAATCCTCACGAATATCGTGAGATCGGTGGCCTGTGCTTCAACGAGTCGAAACCCTTTGGGAAGACGAGCTCCTGCGTCCCCTGGCGTCGATGTCAGGAAAGTACGAGCAGAGGTTACTAATCGTTTTTCAGGCGCTGCTTGACGCGTCTAACAGCCCTTTCAAATTAGATGGCAGAGCTAGCCAGCCAGTCCAGAAGAGGTCCCGACGCTGCATGCGGTCATATCGTAACACGCTGTACTGGCTACGCAGCCTGTTGAGTGCCTTCCAGTACGATTGGTACAAAAAATGCGCTTTCCCGTGACTTAAATGTCTACCGTAACAAAGAACGCTTCTAACTGCTTTAAATCGAATTGTCAGAAGCATATGACCCCGGTTCTACCTGGTGGCCGCGAGAAGCAAAAACTCTAGCCACTAACCGACGGCATTTCTCTGCTTCAGCAAGCAGGAATCCTCCTGAACTCTCTGCTGCGCTATTTCCACTCAGGTGACTGCTGTGAGAGATGCATAATCATGTCAGAGACAGTGAGGGAGGTGAATTGTGAAATGCCAAATTTCTGCAAATTGAGAGCTGCGTGGAATTTGAGATTTCGGGCGATTCGGAATCACCACCATCACGACGCGACGCGACGTTTTTCTCGGGGTTTGAGTCAAGGGAGCCCAACGGGATGTGGTCGGTCGGGTCGGGAAGCGATTGGCTTGATGGCGAAATATTTTTGGCAGATATTGCTGAATCCACGTAATATAAGGCGAACTAATATGTTCAGCTGTAGAGTAAATATACTATAAATACCGATATATCGGTAGCAAGCATTAACATATAGTACAAGTGTAATAAGTTGGTGAGGAGCCAACTCATATTGGAAAAGAAAAGTACAAGGCATTGGGGCCTGAACGCATGGACTAAAGCTTCACGGCTCTGCATGAACCACTTGAGTGCCATGAGCGTGGCTGGCTTCATGAAGACCCTCCTCTTGTAATCTCTCTTGATGCTTGGTTGCCCTCCCAGCCTCTGCCACCCCCTTGTTATAGTTGACGAAAATTTGGACGGAGATCGCTGGGATGACGAGCACGAGAAAGACGTATCCAAACACAGGCCGCAGCTGACCCCCCACCTGAGAAACGGACAAAAATGGAAGGGCAGGGGGATACACCAATATAGCATGTCAGACCCATGAAGAACAGAGCCATCAATAAATCCAGATACGGTAATCCCACTGTGCGTACTCTCATCAGCAGCATCACATGCACACATATCATCACCTCTCTCTCTGTCCCTCCTGTGTCCTCACACCTCCCAGGCTCACCCATTACATCGCAACAAACCCACATACCACAATCTCAGCAATGCATCAGCCCAGCAACACTGACCTGGGTGACTGCAGCGATGACGAACGGGCCAATGCACGAGCTGATGCGATCGCAGATGAAGAAGAGCGTGAAGAATGCGCCCTCGCGACCCACGGGGATGAAATCAATGAACAGTTTGCGCGAGTACGACGTCAGCGCGCCCAGGAAGAACCCCAGCCACGCCGCACACAGGTAAATCTCCCACGCGGATTTCAGCCCGAATCCCCCGTCCGCGGTGAAATACCCGATGAATCCCCACACGGGCAGGGGAACTAGGCACGTGAGGAGAATCACGACCATGGTCTTGTTCGTCGCGTGGGTTTTCCGCTGGAAGAGCAGCGCGAGCGGCATGCCAGCAATGGCCACGACAGCGACGGTGAGCGCAATGATAGCCATGGAGGAAACGGTCAAGCAGAGGTCGTTCTGTCCGAACAGCACCGCCATCTGCAGCATGGTCGTGAATCCGCTGCTGTATGCCACGAGGCAGATGAGAAAGATGAACGTGTAGCGGTACCGGGAAGCCTCCTTGAAGAGACCGAAGAGGTGGCGCCAGCGGTTGAGCATGGAGAATCCGGTCTTGGGCATGGGGGGACCGGGGCGCGGGTGCAGCCACGCGAAGGTGAAGGCGGAGAGGGCGACCCACCAGAGCCCGCACACGGCCACGGTGACTCGGAGCTTGAGGAGGTCGTCTGGGATGAGGAGCGTGATGGCGAAGGAGAGTAGCATGGCGAGCACGCTTCCCAGGGTGCCCATTGCCAGGCCTGACAGGGATGCCTTGTTCTCCACCTGGTGGGGTAAGGGAGGGGGGGAGGAAGGGGGGAGAGAGGGGGGGAAAGAGGAGGAGGAGGTATATTAAACGAGGCATCTCAGGGATTGACAATCAGGTGAAGGTGAAGGCGGAGAGCGCGACCCACCAGAGCCCGCACACGGCCACGGTGACTCGGAGCTTTAGGAGGTCGTTGGGGATGAGCAGCGTGATGGCGAAGGAGAGCAGCATGGCGAGCACGCTCCCTAGCGTGCCCATTGCCAGGCCTGACAGGGAAGCTTTGTTCTCCACCTAGTGGGGGGAGGGGAGGAGGGGGGGAGAGGAGGAGGTATATCAATGAGGCGCCTTAGGCATTAAGAATCTGGCAAAGGAGGTGAAGGAAGAGAGGGCGATCCACCAGAGAGGGCGATCCACCAGAGAGGGCGATCCACCAGAGGCCACAGACGGCCACACAGTGACTCATCTGCTGGGGCCGTACAGGTGTGATTCCGTTGGGGCTGTTGGGCGGGTGATGTTGTGACATGGTTGGGTGTGACACAGGGACGGAAGAAAGCAGCTACCTCACCTTCTCCCTGCCTGCCTCCTCACCTTCTCCCTGCCTGCCTCCTCACCTTCTCCCTGCCTCCTCACCATCTCCCTCCCTGCCAACTCACCTTCTCCCTGCCACCTCACCTGGTCCCTGTCACCTCACCATATCCCTCCCTGCCTCCTCTCCTTCTCCCTCCCTGCCACCTCAGCTTATCTCT